>OX411320.1:6719338-7969338 GCA_948150665.1 Conistra vaccinii | reverse complement strand
ATATGCTGCCGAACTTAGTCGTCCTGAAAGGGATGTTAAATGAGGACCCCATTGAAGCCTAGAGTCGAGCGTGATCCCCAGGAAAACAGTTTGATCGACGAATTCTAGTTTCTCTTGATTTAATAAATTATAAATGTGAACGTTTGTTTGTTAGGATGTTTGTTACCCAATCACGCAAAAATGGCTAAACGGATTTGGGCACACATATACCTAGTTTCTAATCTGGATTAACATATTAAGCTTAACTCCCACCGTGCGCCATATCGCGGACGCACGCGCACGACGCACCGTGGAAAACCTAGCGTGCGTGGTAGCGCAGACGCGCATTGAACGCGTGCGTGGCGGTGCGTCCTCGTGCGGGCTGGTGCGCGTGCGCGATATGGCGCACCGTGGGAGTTGGCTATTATATAATACTTTTTATCCCAATAGTACGTTCCCGTGAATAATTTCAGATGTCCACGCGAAGCCGCGGGCGAAAGCTAGTATTATATTATTGTGCTCACGTAAGACATGTAAAGCTCTTTAAACCGAAATGAAAGTCACTTTTAGTGTCCCTTTGCCACTATGGATTTTGCTGCGGTATTCACCATTATTTATTACCTACGGAAGGTTTATAGATATAATTATAGCACACAAATCTCAATGATTTGACGACATGTCGCCACATTAGTAGATCGCACCCGTGTGAAGCAAGGATGTTGATGATTTTTATTTTCACTTGAGTATAGATTTCGATGTTTTTGTTGCACCTGAATTGCACTTTATTGTGTCGTAGCAAGAGTCGCCTTTTATTTAAATAATTTTGCGGAGTAAACCATCTGTGTTCATCTGTGGTATAGACGAGACAAGACGAGACATGAAACAAAATAGTATAGTCTGGAATATTGTGTCACCATTGATACATTTTGAATAGAAATTGAAGCGACGCGTAGGCGTATTTCGAACTAAACCGTCAGTTATGTTTGAAAGGCAAGTTAAAATAAATACGTTTCGATAACGTAACGTACATAGTTTTGAAATATTCGTGTGCTTGAGATGCTGGTAGTAAATTGTGAGCTGCAACTACCTGCAGTGGAGTTTAAATTGCTGAACTACTTTTCAAGTTACTAAGCTTCTCACTGGGAAGCTTGCCTAGTCAACCAGTACTTACGGTAATTTGAAAGAAATAAAGAAGAAAGAAAGAAAAATATTTTATTTAGGACACGCACCGGAAATACAACAATAAAAAAGAACATTAAAAATAAAGGAAATCATGAAAACAAAAATAAAAAAAAGAATATTAAAACTAACAAAATAGTGAAGACAAAAAAAAAACAAAAAACATGTAGACACGAGATATTTGAATTGTTTTTACTTTCCGTTGGAAATATTAATTTAATTTGCTGCTTTTTGGCTTGCCTCCATGGGTAGGGCATTGATAACTGCATCCAATAAAACTATAAAACATATATTAGCTTGCTACAAAACGTACGTCCGAGTCGTTCAGTGTGATCGCAGCCTTAAAACGTTATTGCTACAAAACGTACGTCCGAGTCGTTCGGTGTGATCGCAGCCTTAAAACGTTATTGCTACAAAACGTACGTCCGAGTCGTTCGGTGTGATCGCAGCCTTAAAACGTTATTGTCAAGTGTTTCATATAGTGTTCCGAAACTTTGTTAATCTGGTTTAAGCCTAACACAGGTTGCGCAAAACAAAAACAATGCGTACGAAGAATGTAATACAGAAATTGTTTGGAGACAAAACATATGTGATAGGATGGGATTACAATCAGACACGTTGAGCAGGAGAAACTTCGCCCACCCCATTTCACCCCCTTTGACCCCCCTTTTACTGAGTGACGTAAAGCTGATGTGTGACAGGCCTGTCAAGATCCCAACGCCATAGCATAAGTACCAGCTTGCGGGAAATTTGCTTATGAATTGTGCGATTTCGATTTCCAAAGGGTTAAGGACCGGAGGTGAAATCTGTCCGGGTTTGTAGACGCGGAGCTTTTTAAGTTCAGTGACCTCCAAGTGAGTGAGGGAAAGTCCGAAAAAATGGAAATTATTACAGTGGATTGATCAAACAATTTGGTTATCAAAAGATGTTAGGATATCTGCAATGTCCTTATACGTTGTAGCTACATATGAAAGAGTATTCTATATATCTATTTGAGCAGTGGTGGCCCTGTGGCAACGGCCCCAACTTACGAGTTTTAGTTTGTGGGTTCGAACCCAGGCAAGCGCTTTACTTTGTGTAAATAATTTCATCATCACTGGTCTCAAAACGGTGAAGGAAAACATCTTGAGGAAACCGGCATGTCTTAGAACAGAAAATTCGAAGACACGTGTCTTCTACCAACCCGCACTTTGTCCGCGTGGTAGATTACAGCCCACTTGTTCTCTTCGAGAGCGAAGAGAGGACGCCTGTGTTCCAGCAGTGGGAATATTATAGGCTGATTATGATTTATATTTAGAAACGATAGGCAACACAATAATTATGTATTTAAGAAAAAAAAAATATGGATTTAATTTCATTAGAGAAATGTTTTATTCAACCTACTATAGGAGCTCATAATAGAATATTTAAAAAATATTTTACAGCCAGCTTAATAAAAGCAAAGATTTTATAGGTATGCAAATTATGCACGTTCAAAGTTTATGTTTTCCGAACTATGCAAAACTAGTTGCTGCTCGCGACTTCGTCGGCAATCCAGAATGAAAAGTAGCCTATGTCCTTCCTAGCCTAAATACTTTCAGTCGTGTTATAGTGCACGCGGAACTACATAGTTGGTCGCACCTTAGGTTATTATAGAAATAGATTGAGCGCCTTATCTTACTTAATCTATTCCGGCGCCGTACTTCGCAACGGCAACACGCGTTGAAAGTTCCGGCTAGTTTAGACAAAACGCACATGAGATTCCAATAGCGAGATGAGTCGCCACTTAAGGCGTAGCTAACTAGTTCCGTGTGCACTATAGCGTGAAAGCGTAATAAACAAACAAACTTACTTTCGCATTTATTATAATAATATAATCAGTTAGAATCACACTAAATAAAATACTAAATAAAAGATCTACCAACAATACTCTTTGATCAGATGATCTCAATGGCCACTTATTGGAGGCTACGTGGCAAAACAAACGGCTAATAGCCATGAGCCGGAGAGTACTTAGTCTAATGAGGATCGTTCGCTATAGCACCTCGTACAGCCAATAGCCAAGTGTGAATTAGGTAACTTGTTTACCTGTTGTTTCACGGATACCCAGCCAATCAGTTCAGAAAATGAATTGATTTGTTTAGCAATTGTACGTATTTGGAATGCCACACTGATCTTTGAAAAGATTCAAGTAGTGGACTCTTGTCAATGTCTTTATTAGCAGCTTTTGAGGACTTGATAATTTTTCAGATTTGTTACAGTTGTAATGGCAATCATATCATTTGGTTTAAATGTTTTATAATTTTATTTATCTTTTGTATAAATTCTTTTCTATTTTGTGAATGCGAGAACGCTGTAGGGTAAGTGGACTGTCGATTTGACCATCTGTTCTATTTTGATAAGTACCTGGTACTTGTTGAAAGGCCTACACTGTCCTCCCATACCTATTAACATTGTTATTTTAAAATATTGTAAAAGCCAATTATTTTTAAAAGAGTAACCGTGGAGTTTCTTGCCAGCTCTTCTCCATAGCAAACGACCAATTGGAACCGTGCACCTAGCTTCTTACGTTTCATAAGTGCCCATGTTTGTTTATCTGAAATAAAATATTTAGATTTTGAATGATTTGGGATCTTAGGATGATAACCTTTAATCCAGGTGAACTGGTTTAAATAACTAACCAGTTTTAAAATATAAACACTATGAAAGTGCAATTCTTAAGATAATAACAAAGAATTTTGTGTTTGTTAACAGAAATATCGATTGTAAAATAATTGAGAATCTTGCATGATACTAAATTATCTTCGATTTATAATTTAAGTACCTATAGGGCCATTTGTATTTGTTTTAAGTACCATTTGAAATAAGATTAGATATTTAACAAAATTTTTTTACAGTCCATACAACCGATTTTGGCTTCTATTGCATGGTGGCATGACAAATGGCAGCTGCAGTAAACAGTTGGTATTGTAACCACTTTTTTGCTTTTAATGCCTACGGTGTAGAAGTCAGAATAGGTTGAACGGACTCTAAAAAAGGTTTGTTTAAATGTCTTATCTTCCGTACGCAAAATACGCGCTTTGTCGTGGAGTTGCGGATAGCAGCCCGTTTTACCTATTACCTATGTCTTATCTTATTTCAAATGGAGTAAAAAAAAGTAGAAGCTATTTTTCTTTAAGACTAAAGTACTTTATCTTGAAGAGGCCAATGGCGCGATAGTTACCCGTAGTTACAACTCCTAGGAGTGTTAACCTTTCTCTCACGTCCACAAATCTGGGTCTGGATCTAGTCCTTCAAAGCCTTTAAACCTCGTAAATCCTGATTTACGTAGTTTGTCCAAGAATATATTCGAAGATTTCGTTATTTTTCTCAATACTTTGGAAAGGGCTTTACGTAACTTAAGGATTAGATACTTGACTTTCAACATTACTTTAATTATACATTATTAATAAATTAAACATATTTATGCGATTGAAAAGCAGCGAAAAAGAGATCTCAACACCAGTAGTGACCACCTCAACAGTAAACCTCTTGGAGGGTCCAACGTACGATAACGATACCGTAATGGTATATTCTAACTTGTCTGCACTGTGCACGTAACTTCACTACCAAGGTAGGTTTCATCACATGCACGAGCATGTGATGAAACCTACCTTGGTAACTATTGTCGTTAGAAACAAAAACGGTCACCATAGCCGAAACCGGCATGGGATACATTATTATTATTAAGTCAATCAATCTTCCTAGCCTTTTCCCAACTATCTTGGGGTCGGCTTCCAGTCTAACCGGATGCAGCTGAATATCAGTATTTTACATGGAGCGACTGCCTATCTGACCTCCACAACCCAGTAACTGGGTAATACGATACCCCTTGGTAAGACTGGTGTCAGACTTTCGTGCTTCTGACGACTCGTAACGACTGTCAAAGATCTACAAATGACAGCCGGGACCAACGGCTTAACGTGCTTTCCGAGGCACGCAGGAGTCTCAGTATGTAAAGATGGTCACCCATCCACTGACCAACCCCGGCAAGCGTAGCTTAACCTGATGGATCGACCCGTGCGGCTTGTTATTACTTAGCCACGAGCTCCTCGACATTATTATTATTAAGTACGTTGGTAAAATAGAAACGAACTCTTTGCCAGCGTCTGTGTTCCTTTCCACATAATAACCTGTGAACAGCCGTCTTTTGGGCACACTCGATCCAACATAGACCTCATCCATCGTTATCCATCAGACGTGATCGAAGTCAAGAGCAGGCCCATTCAGCAATAAAAAAAAATGGACCTATCCAACCTCCATAACGCAGACACTGGGTAATACGATACCCTCTTGGTAATACTCCTTTAGCCCTTCTCTTCGCCTTTCCTAAACATTAAACCTAAGACGATCTTCGCCTTTAATTATTTTATCACAGCTTCAAATTAAATTGCCAGATCGAGACCGACAAAAGCTCTTGACCGCTACATTTTCTTACGCCTAACTTAGTTTACAGCCGCAAACCCCTATAATTCGGGCCTTCCACCTGTTTAACGTTTAATGTTTTAGCCAGTAACTTCGTTAAGACCCTTAGAAGGGATAATACGTAAATCGCTGTACTCTTACGCTTATGAACTTTAGAATTAATGAGCTTAAACGGCTTAGTGGTGGAAATATTAAAATGTTGTTATACACTCATTAGTAGAAAGGTTAACGAGTATTCAAATAAAGCCTAAAACATAATCAGCCTATAAATGTACGCACTCTGAGAAACAGGCACTATCTGTGAGAGGGAGTGGGCTAAAATCCACCCTGCGGAACCCAGTGCGGGTTGATGGATGTCGCATGTTCAAATAGGTACTAAATATCGTAGTGCAACTTGGGTATTGGCAGCAGTGGAGGACTTGGAACTCTTTGGAACCTTTCTCGTCTTATTAAAGAAACGACTGCCTTGTTACTTTAGTCCAAGTTTTGAATCAGTTTTTGTATTTCGAACCTTATTTTGCCTGAGGGTAAAGCGTAAATACAAAATTGACAACGACTCGGAGTAAAGTTCGACATTTTAAAATGCCGAAATCGTTAAAAAAATTGTAAAATCGTGGCTAAGATGTTAAATCTGATTCTAAAGATAAATCTGGTTTTGAGATAAAATCGTTCGAATGTTAGCTTTCGATTCTGGCCCGCAAGTGAGACAGACTCTCGGAAACACCACCAATAAGGCTGGACACCCATTATGTATGTTTTCAGTACATGACCGAGATTTCAACGATACATGACAATAAATGGAAATCAACACCTACATTGTTGAAAAAAACAGCGGATAATAATGACCAGATTTTCATTATCGCGAAAATGTGCCTCTGGAATGTTTGTAGAGGCGAGGCTGAACGCGTTCATTGCCATTCAGAGAACCAGAATTGCATCATTCATGTCCAGGGTGGTAGAAACAGTATACCTAGCTAAGAACCTTGCGGATAGGATGTATGCTACCAAGGCCTACAAGCGGTGGTTGGTATTTCAATTTTGATGTGCAAAAGAAACGCGTAAGTTTATTTTTTTGTGTATGTATGCCACTTTATTGTAAATTATTGTTATAAATTGTGTTTTTGAATGGATCATGTGGTCTGCAATAAATATTTTTATATATTTAATATTATTTAAAAACCTGTTATTTAGTTAATTGACTCCGGCGCTCGGCGTGGCAACACGCCGTGTTCGGGTTCGCGATCAATGTCAATCGTCATCCTGAGGATGCCTCGTTGAGAGATGAAACTCGTGTCGATTTCTTACAGGGTTTTTTATGACAATTTAGAAATAGATTAGCTGAATAGGTTACTAAATGTATTTTACCTGGTGCTTAGTTATTTAACAAGAAAAAAGGACAAGAATTTTGTCTCTTTGCTAGGAATTACGTGCGTGGGCAATTCTATTTCATGCTAGTATTACGTAGGCATTTCTTTTTCGTTTTTGCTTCTACAAACAATAGAAAAGAGCTTTTCCTTCAGGCAAGATGGCGAATGGTAATGTAGGTCTGATTTGTGTTTTTTGTTATTTTCCGAGCTATTCGCCTGTTTTGAATATTATTGGATTGTGTGAATAGTATCAAGTATAAGACATTTGAAATTGAAAATAGTGAATTGTATTGCTTTGGCCTTTTCTTTAGCTTTATAAATATCTCGATTCTATTATAATAATCAGCCTATAATATTCCCACTGCTGGGACACAGGCCTCCTCCCGGTGAGAGGGAGTGGGCCGTTATCCAACACGCGGGCCCAGTGCGGGTTGGTAGATGTCACATGTCTTCGAATTTTTGGTTCTAGGACATGCCGATTTCCTCAAGATAGATTGAATTTTTGAGAGCAGTAGTGCTGAAATAATTTGCACAAAGTAAAGCGCCTGTCTGGGCTCGAACCTACGACCTACAATCCGTAAGTCACGGCCGTTGCCACCGGACCATCATTGCTCTCTTCAATATAGGCATTCATATTTTTAAATTGCAGTTTGTAAACAAGAATATGAAGAAATACTAAAGGCTAATTTTTTGATCAAACAGCTATTTAGGTAGGCCGTACCTACTATACGATATAAGCAAGTTCATCTCAACTAACAAGAGTCAACGAGGGTCTAAAATATGACATAGGTCCAAAAACGCAATAGCCAAATTCTCGTGATCAACAAGTCTCCAGGGCCACCCATAAATTAGTTAGCTGTTTGCTCTAGCCCATTAAACAGATTTACCAAACCCACAAATTAGATTGTCAGAACGAACCGTAGATCCAACGCTTAAATCAACAAGATTTCTGAATTATAGAAATCAAATTTAATATCCCAGAAAGTCCTCAGATGGCGGGTATAAAAGTAGGACTGAGTTCCAAGACCATTGTTTTAATCAAACGATTTTAGCGGATATTAGTCGAGCGGAGAAACGGACCCAAGGAATGTTACCGACGAATTTCATAGATTCCTCCACCCGCTTTAAAAATAATGAGGTTCTTGAGTATTGGTTTAAAACATTCATAGAATAGAATATAATATTCTTTATTATGTACACCATAAAAACTACAGATATAAATGTAGAAATTTTACATAGGGTGACACAATGGGCGGTCTTATCGCTAAAAGCGATCTTTTACAGACAACCTTTGGACGGTTTAAAGTAAGAAGGAGGGAATGCTGCAGGTAGTCAGTGGTGTACCATTTACCTATACAATAAACACATACATACATAATATATAAAGCATATACTTATCTATATATATATACAATAATAAAGACGAAACAAGAGCAAGGAACTATATGTAATGATGATGTGTGTTTTTTTACCAGAATTTTAAAAGTGGACAAAAATTGAGCACGCCTTATCGACACGGGCAAGTCATTCTATAATCGTACTGGTTGAAATCTAAAATACTTGTCATAAAGCTGGTGGAATGCATCGACCATCTCTAGTCTCAAGTTTGACGATGACCTCAGATATCTATTATTTGTGTCACGAAAGAACTTGAAACGTTCTTGATCGTTCGTTCGTTCTTATTTTAATTAAAACACATAAATATTGGCTAGAACTAACAGCAGAATGGACTTGTTACTTCGTTTATAATGTAATATCGAAGCTTTCAAAATGAAGATTCAACAGCTGATAGTGGGATGAAGAATGTTTGTTGAATGAATAACGAAATAATGTGGCCAATTGATTACATAATCTACTAAATGGCCCATATTGGAAACAAAAGTTTGTTATAAACCATACACGAACAAGACAGCTAGAAAAACATAATCATCTGTACTTCCATATTAATGTCATAATTGTACATTACTGCCGCGGCCTGCAAAAGGGGCATTGATCGACGAACGTGAAAATATAGGCCGAAGCGAAGCCGAGGCTCACATACGTGAGTCCATTATTGCCGGCCGCTGCTCGCATTTATTTGACCAGTACAGTATTTTATATTTATCTCCATTTATATATCTTCCAAGCATGTTTGGGAAAATGTGAAATACTTTCATATTTCTGACTGTATGTCTGCCTGTGATCTTTAATTCCTAAACCACTGAAGCAATCGTCATGTAATTTGATAGATGGGTAGCCTGGAATTTGTAGGCTTCTTTTCATCCTGGTTATTTGTTTAAAAAATGATAGATAGAATAGCAGACGAAGTCGTGGACCACTATTGTAGTTAGAAATAAGCCTCACTTCTTACATCCTACCCTTTTAGTTTTTGAACTAAGTTTCGGATCTGCTTCTAAAAATAACTCGTCACATCAGTCTTTATACATACAGAAACTACATACATACTTATAAAAATAACAAAGTATCTTCCCAGAACAACGAACCGAAAATTTAGTTCTCGAGAAAGTTCGCGTCCTTTATTTATATCAAATTGATAACTTGTACAAAAGACAAAACATTTGCCCTTTTCCCTTTGGCTACGCAAATGTACGAAACTTCCTTGAACTTTTTACAAGTAACAATGATAAAGGATAGACGTCATTTTGTAGCGTGACGTATTTTTATGTCGACAACACTTTTTTATTCTCTTTATGAAGAACTGTTGAGATAAAAATGTGAATCTGAATGAAAATAAGAGCGGAAAATGTAAAAATGTTTAATTGCTTCGTTCGTACTGATGACCTGTAAGGTATTCATAAAACCAGTCAAGTGCGAGTCGGGCACGAAGGGTTCCATACAACCGTACAAAATTTTGCATAAAATGCCAAAAAGAACACGTTCCTTGTATGGAAACGTGTTCCCCAAGGGAGTTCGTTTTAACTTTATTTTATTATTTGTTGTTATAGCGGCAATATGTGAACATTTCTATTGGTTCATGAGGTACAGCCTGCTGACAGACTGACGGACAGCGGAGGCTTAATAACAGGGTTCCGTTTGACACCCTTCGAGTACGAAACTCTAAAAAGTAGTCTAAAATCGTCATGCGATATTGAAACAGTTTTCTTTAGAGATAGAAGTTTCAGAACTTTGTTTTATAGACTGAAATTAGTGTAAAAATATCTATAAAATATTATTCTAAAAAGAAATTTATGTTCAGGTAAAGGTTACTAAACTACCTATATCAAAAATGGTTTCCCACGAGCCTACCAATAAATTCCAAAAAATATTTCGTATCGACACGAGGCGTGTTACGAACCGACGTTTCAGTACCAAAACATATAAGATACTGTCAATGAAAGGTTTAGTACATAAATCTCAAAGTTACGGCTATTACGTGAACAAAGGGAATAAATCCAACTCCACCCAATTTATTCGTTCCGTTAACATGCAAATGTGAAACAGAAATAAATATTTATTTACTTTACTTGGCCGGTAATCGTAAAGGCACTCAATTAAAATGTATGGTTTTTTAAAACGAAGAGCTTCGCGGCCTCCGGAAAGTGAGATCCGGATTCCGTATTAAAATCCGTATCAGAGGTAGCAGCCAATTCTTTTTGTAACGTTTTAAAGCCAGATTAAACTGTGCGTGAAAACAATGTAACGGGACCGCACGAGAGTTTTCCGAGCGGAAAACTCAATGTTTCACGGATCATTTTTCTCAGTAAGACTTGGAAAAAGCATATTATGGGATTGGGAAAAGGATATTTATTTGTTAATTTGTCTGGATTTACATTCGTTTATATTACCGAGCCGAAGTATTTACCCAAAACCTTTTCTAAGAATGGGTATACTATAATATTGGTAACGATGTTTTTTATCGAATTTGGAAGGAAAGATATTTTAGGTCAATTAACGTGTAAAAAGTAATGGGCTTGGGGTACCGTATCTTCGACAATTGGCAGATAATCTATAAAAAGTATTATACTTCGCGATCATTGAACCCAATACTTATAAAAGACATCCCGATCCGACAGAGAAGTCGCTGAATATCGGAACAGACATTGATGAATTGCAAAGTCGATTGACATCGAGAAGTTTAGTCAACCTATAATTCCAGTCGATTTTTAACAAGTTGTTTTAAATATTTTTAAGTATTTACCGACTACTCTAAATCGAGGGTAAAACCACTTACATAAAAGGTCCCAACATTGGTGAACTTATGAGTATCGTGGTTGGAGAAGGAGAGTAAATTAAATTCATGTGTACAAGATAAAGTCTATTCAGATGACCATGAATTGAGCACAATGACGCTTCTTATATTAGTACACGGTACACAAGTTATAGCCACGGCGCTGGGAAAACGACTGGCCGCTAAACTCTATGCGTGGGGAACATTGCATTTTGCACCGCTAGCGTTACTGCTTCTTGTAGTCCATACAGTGTTTATATCCCTTGAGAGGACAAGGGATATCGCGTTACCCTTTTTCTATGGCAGTCACTCCATGTCAAACACTGGTATTCAGCTGCAGTTTGTTATACCGGAAGCTAATCCCAACATAGTTGAGAGAAGGGTAGATCAGATGCTTCAGAGTGTGATTTTGAGTATATTTTTTTAATACTACGTTTCGTTTGTTTCAGATATCAAAACACAACAATGCTATAAGATGAGCATAGCAGTGCCTCTCAGTTTATCGCGCGCAGAATGTGAGGGGAGTTAGCCAGTGTCATGCAACTTGTAATGCTGAACTTTCTAATCATGTTCGATGTGGTGTTCATATTCTTCCTGTTCCTGATCGCTGTCACGTGTGTCATGAACTACATGCCGGGTCGGAGCAAGCGCTCGGAGGTGACGGAGGATGAAGTGGATGATGACGTCATCCCCCCGCCTCCGCTGTTCGCGGGGGATGACGATGAGGTTCCTACTGCCAGTCGAGACACGTACGTGGTGATCGCGCCGCCGCTAGACAACGTTAGAGCTAAGGGCAGCTGTCCTGTTCATGTGGTGTAGTATAAGCACTGATATAATATGTGAGTATCTCCTGTTTTGTGTCTTACGTAAGCTTAGTAGCTCTGGGATTGAAAGTAGTCCCTTGCTCATTGATTTATTACGTCTTGATTGCGATTTATTACGTCTTGATTGAACCCTTCTTCTTCTTTTCGTATGGTCAGTGATTAATCTAGTGTCAGAATTTTTACGCCACCCATGGGCCTCTAAGTTGGCTTCACATGCCGTCGAGAAATATCTCTCAGGCATGCCGGCTTCCTCACGATGTTTTATCTTCACCGTTTTTGAAGCAAGTGATAATTATACAATACGCACATGAATCCGAAAAGTCAGAGGTGTGTGACTTGAGTTTGAACTCAAGACTATCACTGCCACTCAACGTTCTCGAACTCAGAACCCTAAAAGTTCAAACAATGAAACCCTTCTACTAAACATCAGGGAGAGCAATAAGTTTTAACACAACTCCTAAAATATTCTTAGTTTCAAAAGTTACAGATTTCTCTCACGATCCATCTTTAGATGTAACTCAATGAACATTTCTCTTGTTTCAGATCAACGTAGGAGTTTATTACGAAGAAGCCTTATGAGAATGTAGGTGTCGAAATGTAGACATTTTTTACCAATTAGTCGAGTTTTAAATAAATTCTTGTTATTAAGACTACGATGGTGGAACACGGGAATCAAGTGGATGTAAATGAGTTGGTCTGTATCATGGGTACTAATATCAGAATTAACCTCTTTCGATTGCACTTTACGAAGAAATAGATATATATATAGAGCTGTAACGCAAACTATATAATAATAAATGTATAGGGGCCGTGTCTGTATATTGAAATATTATAAAAAATAGTGGCAGTGTTACGAACGAGTAGTAAGAACTATTTTTTGATATTTCATTGAAATGTTCGCTACCGCATCGCGCAAACTATGTTGAATCAATTATTTTGGGGATTTCAATAGCGTTATCCTCGCAGTGACGGATTTAGGGGCCATAATACGGAGCCTGACAACAGGGGACTACGCTGCGAATATGTAGGTAACAAAACATAAATAGTAGGAAAACTGAACAGAGGTAACACGGTATAAAAGAGGTTTTATCCGTATCAATGATACACGCGGCATAGATACGCCTAATCGAATGTCACTAACACACTGAACGAATACTAGGAATATCCGTCAGATGGTAATAGGGAAACCTTTTGTTTTGTATACTTTTATCGACTAATTTAGACACTTTCCAATGGCCTAATAAAGTTCCGTTGTTATTACTGCAAAAACCATTGACGAAATTCTTGGTTACGCATCACAGAGTCTATGTAATCGCGTGAGTAAATAATTTGTTATGTAAAGTGTTCAATTTTCAGAGCAAATATATGCAAGTGCTTGTTTAAGATGAATGTGACTGAATTTTAGGTAAATGGTTAATAATATTAGAGTATTAATTAGTTATACGTTTCGCTTGCTACAGTATTTTGTATGAAATAGTTAATTACAACTTGATAATGCTAATATTTACTTTATAGTTTTAGTCTTTGCTACTAATATGGGATTATTGTAAGGATTGAAATGGATGCCTAATGTTTCGAGTATTTAGTTATTCTGAATGTTCTGAATAGGTATGTAAAACGCTGTTTGCTGTATCAAAATTTAATATTATAACGTTGGGTGTTTCGACAACTCTATAAAATCTTGCTTCTCAACTTCTGCAATAAAAAAAAATGTGCGGTTCCCAACCAAGTGTCGTCTATATATACATTCCTTTACGCTTTTCCTGCCCCTTTTCACACACATTCATAAATTCTTAGCTATATTTACCAGACGCTGAAATATGTTATGAAACTTTATCTAAATCCTCATTGGCAGAATGTGCTGCGTCAGTCCCTGTGTGGAGTGTGTGGCTTATCCTTTAAGCTGGTCTATTTCCGGAGTGTGGCGTGTTCAGACATCACCTATAGCCTAGTGGTGACAAACTTAATGGCTGGTAAACGTGTCCGTATTTCATTTCTAACATTCTTTTATATTTTTAAAGACTGCTGATCTCATAATTATACCTATAGATACACACCTACCTATACCTACTCAATGATAACTTTTTCTTAGTTCGGAACAAGGACTCAATATATACGAGCCCTCAAATGATTAAGTTCATCGCGTTATCGAGTTTTCCTGAACTAGTGACGTCATAACACGCTCTTAGGACCCTCTATCCATCTCTTTCTAACATGAATTGTGACTTATGATAACCACATCTCTCCCTCCCCCTCCCCCATCGATTCATAAAAGCCTCTATCACACAATGCTTCACCGCTTATGTCGAGTACATTCAATTATTCGTAATTAAGGATAAACTTTGAATAATTGTTTATTCAAAACAATACAAATATCAATAGACTAACACAAAACATTTAGTAATAGTTTATACATTAGTATTAAGAAGTTATTATAATAAAAAACGACAATACACGTTACGAATGTTTTCTCATATCATTCTGGTTAAGTGGAATTTATTGGTCAGGTGATTTATAGTGTTCTTGTAATATTATGTTTTTTCTTAGTATCCACCACCCATTTAGAAAGAAACATCAGTTTAATATGTAAACGTAATTTTGAAAAACATTGGGTTTTTAAAATATCATTTCATTCAACGCTAAACACAATAGCCCAGTGTTTTTCAAAATTGACTGGAATTGTACGTGTTTAACATAAGGGTCTCTTTATAATATACCTCTGTCGAAACCAGTTTTCGGGTAGAAAGGTAAATAAAGTGGGTGCGGCTCGCGTTTCAGAAAGTCAGTGAACTCTCAAAAAAACCCTGCTCCCTTTTAGAAGTCGGTTAAAAAAGGAGAAAATTCTGCATGGTCACGAAGTTAAATTATGCTGTAGTATGAACTACAAAATATACAAATAACTGATTTATTTTCTAATAATGTTTTTATTTTTTATTATGGAATGTGATCCACATCCACTTTTCAAAAGATTGTCGCTAAGCTGGTTCTTTTCAGGCCTCGACATTCCTAATTAAAACATGAATGTATCAAGTTTAATTACCAGCATAGTACATATTTCTTTCGACATCTGTAAAGACCTAATTGTTAATGAATCCGTTTGGAATTCTCAAACTTCGACAGCGTTCATTAAGTATTTGGTACCCTTTAAATCATTTTAAGTCTTTGAAATGTCGAGAACAGTTGAAATGTTAAAACTTGAGGAAACTAAAATGTATTCTTACCATTTTCATAATTTTTCTTTTTCCATTTTTGAAGTAGATTTTTGTTCCCCTTATTTCAGTCATATAGATCGTAGGTACCTGAAACAAATTATATAACACAAAAATATAACTAACGAGGTAAAAATATAAAATAAAATTATCCAAAAAAGTCGAATAGTAATGAATATAAAATCAAAAACATACACTATGTGATATAAATATACACAATTTTTAAAATGTAGTTGTATAGAGAATTAAAGCATTGTTTTGAATTTATTGTTATATTTGCGTTGTCTGACGCATAATAATGATGTAATTAATAAAATGCACTAAGGCAGTGTCGTCATAACTTGGGTCTGTTGTTTTATTGATCAATATTTTATCAGTCTGTAAACATTTCGAAAAAACTGTCGTGAGGTGTCGTGAGCTAACCTGTATTGATACCCGAAGTTCCTGTCGCTTTTGCATTAAGGCGGATTTAAATAACTGTGGTGTGTCGTGACGCCTTCTGAAGCAGCAGCCAATCAAAACTCGTTGTGATTTGAAGTAGTCCTGAACAGATTCATTTGACTTGTGTATCCTGGGTCACGACACAATACGACACAGTAATGTGTCGGTGGCTTGACGAAACAAAAGTGTCGAAAATTTCAAAATGTTAGTCTTTTTCTGTTTAGATCTCATTCAATTGGAAGAATATAACGTGCAATGAGGAACTTTTGTTCGTTTCGTAAAGGTTTTGAGGTCGGTAAATGACCACAGATTGCAAAATTCAGGTCACAAAATGCAACTCCCAATTGTAATATGAAGACAAAAAACAAATGTCAGTTAGACCATGTAACCACCATGAAATTTGAATCACAGTTTTGCTAGAACAAACGTTATTCAGACCATCGTCTACTACCATTCTATAGCATCCAATATGTTATTAAAACAAACTAAACTAGGCGTTCTCAAATAAGTCTTATGTTGCTCAAACGTGTCCAAACATTAACCGTAACATCAAAGGACTCATCGTGGTAGCAATATGGCATTCAAAAGAGTTATGAGGAGTCCACGTGGACTACAAGGATGTCCGGCCAATGCGGGCCGAAATTTAAATAAATAAATCAGTCTTTTTTTGTGTTTTTTGAAATAGGTACCATTGACGTTTTTTTTTTAATTGATTGTTAATAGAATGGTAGTAGACCATGGTCTGAACAACGTTTGTTCTAGCAAAACTGTGATTCAAATTTCACGGTGTACTTCTTATCACAAAAAACTGAGACATTCAACGACCATTGAGCGTCGTTACGGATAGTTAGAAGTCCGAAAGTCTTACCAAGGATATCGTGTTACCCAATAACTGGGTTGTAGAGTTCAGATAGACAGGCGCTCCATGTAAAATACTGGTATTCAGCTGCTTCCATTTAGACTAGAAGCCGACCCGAATATAATCCGGAAAAGGTAAGGCAACTGATGAATAAACTGAGCTAATGTAATATGTTTTTGATTTGGGTAAGTAATATATGGTATAATTACAAAATGACTAATATTTACAAGATATAACAACTGAATCTATAATTTTATTTGTTATAATCATCAGTTAATATAATAAACGATTGATATAATTTTAAAATAACTAATTTTTATAATCATAACATACATTTAATATAAAATCGTTTGATATACCACTCAAAAGACATAAAACATATTTAGTCTAATATGTCATTTCTATCACAGTTAGTAACATGCGTAAATATACCTAACTGATTACCACCTGCCAAGATGGTCACTCGCTACGCTCGCTCGCCTTCAAGCGTTAATGGTCACTGTTGTAACCTAACCTAACCTAATCCAAATGATTCACCAATAATAGAGGTACGCTACGCCCTACGGTCGCTCGCCTTCGCGCGTTAATGGTCACTGTTCTAACCTAACCTAACCCAAATGGTTCACCAACAAGAGACCCCGATCTGGCACTCGGCGGCCGCTGCCGCGGCACGCTTCCTACGGTCGCTCGCCTTCGCGCGTTAATGGTCACTGTTCTAACCTAACCAAACCCAAGTGATTCACCAACAATAGAGGGGATCTGACGCTCGGCGGCCGCTCAAGCCTTAGCCTTCCAACCTAACATATCCTAGTTGGATTGCTTTGAATCGTGGTGTTAAGCATAATGATGTGATGGTATCAATATATATTTTAAACGATAGACCTAATGATTTTCGATTAAATAAACGTTATATCCAATAACATTATAAACAGTAACAGAACAGAAATTATATCAACAGTTGGTATATCTCACGTTTGTTTTATCTTGTGAACGTTATTGAAATGAAAATATACCAAATAACTTTATATGATATGAGACGCTCACGCACCCTTTTGATTTATGCTATGTACCATGTTTATGGGTTCACATCAATACGGTAATAATTAATAGGTATACATACCACTAAAGTTATTGAAAACGGGAGATTTACTAGAATAGCTATTAATATCCTCATCGGAACTTCACCAAATTTTTATGAGATGAACTTAAAGTTACCTTTCAAATAAAAGAGAACCATCGAAATCGGATCTCATAAAGCGGAAATATCCAGTAGCCCCCTTTTTGGAGGAAGTACCCCTCCAATAAAAATTCCCCGATGACAAAAAAAAACCTAAAAAGTCGTAAAACCTGTGTAACAACATCCGTACAGATCGGTTGTAAAATACGACCTGTAGAGGAGTACCAACAAACTGACACACGAAATTTTGTGCCAGACTTGAAGCATAGATGCTTCGCTTGCTTCGGTCAAAAATAAAACTATTGTTGACCAACTTGGACCAGGAGTTGTGACGAAAAAAATATTCATCCAAATAATATCAGTAAGTTTGCGGATCTTTTGTCAGTTTCTCTGTTGTTATGAACATTATTTATCAGAATAAAAAGGATGCTAGCGAAACTGTGAGGGAAACAAGGTAAGTTTTTCTATTTTGCAAACCAGCCAGGCATAGCGTTAAAAGAGATAGTGAAAGATACAATGCCGTTTTATATTTAACACAAAAAGGGGTGTTCTTTATTATTTCTCGGAACATAGCCCCTTATGTTGTGCAAAGACTTTCTTGTAGATAGATGCAAGAATGAAACGGAGCTTGAAAAAAAATTTGCACACTACAATCTTTGACACTACTCTTGTTTGGCACTTGGATTGGTCGTAAGTTTGGTAGTTATTTATTATGGCCTGCAAAAATTATCGACCTCATTTTTATGGCAGGTAATCCTGTAGTTGTATTTTAGAAATTCATTTGGTAGATATCGACACAAAAAGAAATATAATAGAATAAACAATATTTTCAAAGGATGATGCGACACGAATAACGGTCGGATGTATGTCGTTAAAAAGCTCTTTTCATAACTGTCATCAGCCTCAAATCATTGTGGGAAACAAGTTATAGCTAAAACAAAAACGTCATTCGTTGCAGTAAAACATACATAAAATATTACATTTTACTCTGAGAATAATGTATCACAATAATTGAGGAGCTCGTGGCTAAGTAATAACAGCCACACGGGTCGATTTATCAGATTAAGCTACGCATGCCGGGGTGGGTCCGTGGATGGGTAACCATCTTTACATACCGAGACTCCTCCGTGCCTCGGTAAGCACGTTAAGCCGTTGTTCCTGGCTGTCACTCGTGGATCTTTGACATTCT
The DNA here is from genome assembly GCA_948150665.1 of Conistra vaccinii. Lineage (NCBI taxonomy): Eukaryota > Metazoa > Arthropoda > Insecta > Lepidoptera > Noctuidae > Conistra > Conistra vaccinii. The sequence continues at coordinate 7,950,503 of OX411320.1, read as the reverse complement.
TTACTGGTCGCCAGTAGCCCGAAAGCCTGACAACCAGTTTTACCAAGATGTATCGTATTACCAAGTTACTGGGATGTGGTGGTCAGATAGGCAGTCACTCCATGTAAAATGACTGGAAGGATAGACTGGAAGCCGATCCCAACATAGTTGGGAGGCTAGACAGATAGATTTTTTTAAATTATGTCCAGCATTGTGACCAGCATAGCAGATAATATTATTATTTGTTAATAATATTACCAGCCTGTTAGTGTCCCACTGCAGGCAAACCCTCTTCCTCCTCTTCTCATAGAATGAAGGTACGAGCATTGAGTCATTATACCTAGACTAAAATAAAGCCGGTTTCACTTAGTTTCTTTTTATCTCCAATTTCAAACTACCACGTGCTATTCGCTAGCTACATTCTACATTGACTGACAGATTGGTGCACGTCCGTCCGTACCCCGGTGTATTTTTTCTCAAAAATGTTAACAAACATTGAATTTTGAATAAAGAGAGGCTCTTCCTTTGTTTCCTGATACTTTGAGGAAAAAATACCGTTGAAAAATGTTGTGAAATATGTTTTGGGAAACTAGGGGACTATTAGTCACTGTTAGAAGGGTATGTACATTAAATTATGTAAAGGCATTTAATGTGTATGTTAACACTTTTTTTTTTGTTAATGTGTGTACCTACTTACCCAACTGTCTACAAAACATTGTATTGTTTATTTTTGTTTGTTTATTGTGGTTTATGTTTACGGCTTGTTTCCCCAAAGGGTTAGGCAGAGGTGTACTTACCTAGTACACTCACATTTCGCCAGTTATGTTTAAGTCCCATGTAACAGGGGGCGAGCCTATTGCCATCAACCATGCAATAATCCAGACTCCGGGCTGCTGATGAGAAATTCAAGATGGAAAACCCAATAACACTTTGCCTGACCTAAGAATCGAATCCAGGACCTCACGCTCAGTCCTCACTGAGCCACGTAAGTCGATCAATGCCTGGTGGCGGTCAAGGCTTGTATAGTACTACTTATTACTTACGGTACTTTTCTCAAACAATGCGCGGAAATTCAAACTAAAATTCCAGAATCAATGACGAACAAAGAAAATTTGTCACGTGCCAATAGGTTCATATTTGTTCTTCTTTACTTTAAACAGCCCACGTAAGTCCATCAATGCCTGGTGGCGGTCAAGGCTTGTATAGTACTACTTATTACTTACGGTACTTTTCTCAAACAATGCGCGGAAATTCAAACTAAAATTCCAGAATCAATGACGAACAAAGAAAATTTGTCACGTGCCAATAGGTTCATATTTGTTCTTCTTTACTTTAAACAGCTCTATTTCGATTCAATTTAAATAAAATGTTTGATAAGTTACCTCCTTGGTTACCATGGATAGAAGTGAAACGTTAGTTCATTTCATACATATGACTTGAGTTATGATGACAGATATGAGCTTTCATACTAATTTACTTGGCCGCTAAACACTCCACGCTAAACTCATGAAATTGTGGAGTGCTGCAAGTATTATATATTTCATGTTCATTTTGATGATAACAATTTAAGAAAAATATCTTTGTTTTTCACTGAAAGAAATTATTCTTCGAAGTTATTTGAAAATAATTAATATTACACAACTTTCGCATCGCTTAATGAGGCTTGTGTACCAGAACAAACTTTTCCTTTGTTTAATTTATTAACAAAGCTTGAAGGGGTAAACGTACTCATTATTTATTTTAAAAGTTGGCAAAAATAGGAAAAACAATTATGTGCAACAATGACCTATGGATGGAACTATATGAGCGATCCGTCGATAGGTGAGCATCTCTACATACCGAGACTCCTCCGTGTCTCGGAAAGCACGTTATGTCGTTGATCCCGGCTGTCATACGTGGATCTTTGACAGTCGTTACGGGTCGTCAAAAGCCCGAAAGTCTGACAACCAGTCTTATCAAGGGTCGTATTACCCAGTTACTGGGTTGTGGAGGTCAGATAGGCAGTCGCTCCATGCATGCAGCTGCGTCTGCAAACTGGAAGCCGACCCCAACATAGTTGGGAAAAAGATATACAGATTGATTCATCAATTTTGGTGCGACATTTTTTGTTGGTTGTATATGTATAAAGCTTTCGTAGGTGGATCATTCTTTTGGACAGGTTTTAGAAGCGGCTTTACTTAAAAATAATAGAAATCGAAAAGTCAGCAGCCATTTTTTTTTTCGCGTAAACCTTATATTGTCTAATAACTGGGTTACTGGTATTATTATTCAATTGTTTATAATTAAATATCATTAAAAAAAATATATTTCCCCATTCCCCATCAATTCCCGATCTCTGTAAGTAAGTATATCGCTCTCTGAGGTGCCTTTTTTATAAAAAATATATTTTTTACGTATATTTTAAGATTATGAATTTATGATATCAATTTTTTTTAAATATGCATTTGAAAATTGCCACGAAAATCACCAAATAATTCCTTACTCGAAAAAGCACCCAGGTAAACCATTTTTTTTTTTACAAAAAAACTCACCACCTGAAGGATTCTGCATCATCCAAAGGTTGACTGGTAGAAAATGCCTATGGCATGAAGTCAACTTCTGTACATTTAAATCATCATCATCATTTCAGCCGAAAGACGTCCACTGCTGGACATAGGCCGGGGACGCCTAGTCAAGCACCGCCACTTCAAACGGTTCTGTGCTTCACGCATCTAGCGGATTCCTGCGGCCTCCACCAGGTCATCGGTCCACCTTGTGAGCGGCCTTCCAACACTACGTCTTCCATCTACGTACATTTAAATAAATAAATAAAAACTATATCGGTAAACGAAATCAATTTGCTACACCAGGTTAAGTACACACCACATCGTTAATCATTTTCCATTATGTACCTACTGGAAGTACCTATAGAACAAACATGTACAGTTATCCTTAATAGCCTTTCAGCTTAGTAGGCAATAACATTAATTTGAAGCAATCATAAACATGGCAACATTGGATTCAAATCACCGGTCCATCGCATGAGCCAATAAATAAAATAAGCGGTTTATAGAAATTTATAGACATGTACTTAGCAATCTTCTTCTTTTTCGTTTCGCTCTTGACAGAGCGGTCGTGGTCACAATGAACTGTGTCCAATCGCAGGTGTAGTCGTTGCCCGCCTCACGATCTCCCTCCATCTGGTTCTGTTACATGACAGTCTGGTGCATTCATTGACAGGGCCTCCAACCGCGGATTTTATTTGATCAGTCCACCTCATCGGTGACCTCCCACGTGGCCTATTACCTTCCAATCTGCCCTGCACCACTAGATGCTCTATAGAGTCATTATTCCGCCTGGAGACATGACTAATAAGTTTCAGTTTTCGAGACTGTACTAGTGCTGATAGACGCTGTTTGACGCCGACTTCTTGGAGTATGAAGACGTTTGTGCGGAATTCTGTCCATGATACCCCAAGCATTTTTCTCCAGCACCACATTTCTAGAGCATGCAATGGTCGACCCAAATACGGGATATAAATCACTATTTAAAATTATACGGAAAACTGTTTTTAAGGTCAATAGGAAATAAAGTTAAACCTTACTAATAAACGCGGGGTAATGTCAAGCTTAAACCTCAGAAAATTAATTTGTAACTTTACTCCGCATGGGTTAATGTCAAAATGAGGCCCCGGGTGTTGGATTAACCTTTCTCTAGTAATAGGTACAACCTGCATATTAAGTTCAAAGTAAGCACAACTAAACAACATCAAAGTAGAGAGAGTAATAAAATACACCTAAGAATTTCTCACAACTCTATCAGGAAAAGGAAAATCAAGCAAGCTATAATTAAAGCGAAAAAATATATTTATAGAAAGACCTTTTCAAAAGTTCAAAGAAAGCACAACGGACCCCTCTTTCCTAACTTCCATTGCATAAATTTCTTTAGAAATGCGCTTTCGAACTTGCTGCGTAATGGAAAATATGCTCAAGACATTTTAATTAACAGAATCGAGGACCGTGCCAATAAAATGTCAAGATAATTTTAGGTGTTCTCGGGCGCACCTGCGGCACGAGTTTGACGGTAAATCGATGGCAAAACAAAATGTACCGAGCATCGATAGAGTTGCGATGTCGAATAGACATCCGACAGTTTTATGATATATGTCTCTTACTTTTATTTACTTTTGGTTCGCCAAGCGGTTGGTCGACTCTTCACGTGACCAGAGGGCTGCTTATTTGTTTTTCGCCAAAGTATCAGTATTCCCATACAACGTGGCAATGCTGCCAGCCTTTTGGGCACTTTTCCTGCTGACAGCGATGCGTACGTATTTTTAGATGCCCCATGATTATTTCCCCTCCTTTTTATATACTTACTTGTACATATTATTATTTTAAGTCTGTTAGTTTTTTAATTATAGACATCCTAACTAATATTACAAATGCGAAAATAACTTTGTTTGTTTGTTACGCTTCCACCATCATGACATACGATACGTCAAAATGGTGATCGAAAGACGACGTTGTTTGGTTTATTTCGAGGAATATATTCAGGCATTTTCTTTATGCTGTTGTGTGTATAAAGAAAATGTAATGTTTCAGCTGCTTGTCAGCCCGGTGTCGTAAAATTCAGCTGAGGGGTCGTGATTAGGTAGGGTTCACATTTACGCCATACGGCATACGGCAGGGTTTTCGATTTATTGTATCTCTGTTTATCCTATGAGGTATTATGAGCCTGATATTAAGGTGGCAAGTATTTGTACTTTGGTTTTACTGACATAACTTCACGCCTGTATTTTCCGAAGGGTTAGACAGAGGTGAACCCATAGTACATCCACATTTCGCCAGTTATGTTGCTGTTGTGCTGTTGTAAAAAATTAACAACACCGAAACGAAAAACATCAGTCAGAGTTTGCTAAAATTATCTGGCAAGGCTTTTTCTATGATAGGGATGTTGACTGCAAAAAAAAAACTATTTAGTCATATAATAAAAAAATATTAGACATGTATTTTTTGCTTTATCATATTAATAAAAAATGGTTTAGATAAAAGGAAAATTATAATGGTTCCGAAAAACAAATTAATCTCCAGCGATCTGTGGCCAACTATTATTCTAATTAACCAGCGTTATAATGAATTACCGACAAAAAACCCAAAACATAAACGAATAAAAATATCCAATTTAACAACAAATAAGAGCATGTTCTAATTACATTTTTCTCCAAAAAAAAATGGATCTTCGAATAACAAAACTAAACTTCCAAATAGAATACTGAACCTCCGACAAAATTACTAAGTTGCCGACAACAGAGGTTTTGTCAAAATAATCATATTTTTACAACTTGCATGAACTGTTTTAATTTCTATTGTTGGTTATAAAATTTATTTTTTAACTCTCAATAATGATGAAAATACCTCAACTGTTCGTCCCGCGCTATCGGGTTCGAATTTTTGCAAACCGAATCGGGGCACCCCGACTTTACATAGTCTTTTGGCTCCTACCCCTAGAGTGTATATAAAAACCGGAGGCGCGGAGGGAGAGCAACCCCCGCCTGCTGTAACAAAGCATAGGAACCCGTGCGAGCCGTAGCGGCTGAGGCTGCGGAGGTGAGCATGGGTGCCTATCCTTTGTTACGTAAGGGCGAAGGGGTTGCACTTCCCGCAGCGCCGGAGACGATGCAGAAGCAACTTAGGCGCCGAGAAAAAAATCGCCAATGAAGCTTTTGGCGATTTTGGCAATTTTTTTCTCGGCGCCTATAGTTTTGCGCACTTTGCGGTTTTCAAAAATACACTATAAAGGGTCTATTCTACCAAAAAAAAAACCCACTATATAAAAGCGATGGGTTATATAATCCGAAGTGGTTCCGAAGAATCGTCGTAATAAAAATAAAGGTACCGATATCGAAGCATACTCGTTGTAAGTAAAATTCATGATATATGATGCAAGTAAGAGTTATTGTTACAAGTACATTTTATATTTTTTATAAGTTTCTGTATAACCACTCAGAATAATATTTTCAGTATAATGTTACAGTTAAAATAGCACCACAGTCTATGAAATATGAAAGGTAATTTATGAATTAATAGTAGGCAAGTAAAGATAAAAATTACAAAGCATAGTTTTCAGTAGAACGTAATTTATGCTGGTAGAAAAGTATTATCGCAATAAACAGTCATGTTTATTTTTCGAAGATTTCAGCATCTCATTCAGTCGTTTCGTCTTTTTTATTCGGACAAAAGTAGTCGGAAAGTTAGTATTTTAGGCAGTAGATTTAATATTTTGAGTAAGGACAATTCTTCTTTTTTTGTCGGAGCTTTTATTATTACCCTAGATAAAACGCATCAAAGTTGAGGAGTGGGGGCTCGTTACGTCATAAGTCGGTATAAAATCTACCAGGGACTGACGTCATGCCACATTTCACCGTATTGCATGCCTTCTCAATTTTTCTTCTTCTTTTTTTCTTACTCATTGTGACAATTTTACAACTACTCCTAAATGATAGGTTAACTGTTAAGGAACCCTCTGTGTATAATTAAATACCTCAGCAGAACTTACTGTTTTTGCAATTATGTTCTCATTTAACTTATCCGAACACAGGCTTATTTCCCTTTTACTAAAATCCCCAGTTTTTACTAAAAATAAACCTTTCGCATTGTTTTAACCCTGAGGGATGGATTTTAGCTTGACAGTAAAAAAAAAGACTTCGTACGCGTAAAATCAATTTGGTTCAGCCTCCGGCATCTGTCTCCGTATTAATGAAAATACCAATATTCAGCTAGCGAAGGAAATAATTTATATGATATAATGTGAATATTTTTATGAGACGCTACAGTATATTAATTTGTGGATTCCCTTCTGGGATTTATTGTGGGTCTATAAATAAATATTATATTGTGCCATTCTATACAGTCAGGTCCTTATTAATAAATTAAGATTGATAATATTATGGTGGCATGGTGATAATGGCAATATTTAAGGAGTATTTAAGTGGTGGCATATGGTCAATTGGTCACCCAAAAAAAGTAATACGTACCCAATTTGGTATAGGACCTTTAATTAAATTAAAATGAAATGAAATGATTTTTTTTTCTGTAAATAGGTACAAACACTTTCACACGTCAATCATATTTTAAAAACTAGATGAGTTGCGCGTTTCCTATCTGTAATACCATAATAGGCACACATTATTTTCATCAATCAACTTCTTCTTCTTCTTCCTCGTTGAGTCGATAATTCCATAGGCGCGGGACATATACAAGTGGCGAGAGGCGCGGGCGTGGTGACGGTGTAGCGCGGGCGTTGCGCCACCGGTTTCATATTTCATACAAAATATATACGAACGACGTGGTGCGGAACATACACACAATGCCCGCGTCGCACCGTCGCCGTCGCCTCGCCCGCGCCGAGCCTCTTGTGTACGTTCCGCGCCACGTCGTTCCTATACATTCCGTATGAAATATGGAACGGGCGGCGCAACGCCCGTGTGACACCGTCGCCACGCTCGCGCCACGCCCGCGCCACTCGCCGTTTAAGTATGTCCCGCGCCATTTAAACCTGTATTTTAGGTATTGGTGACCTTTAGTAGAGGTCCTGGTCCGTGGGGAATAATCGTGGTGAGAAAATTGGCCAGCTGGACTCTGCGTTACCGAGTGCCAGCTGTTATCAGGATACGCCGGATGTTTTTTTATGATCTGGACGCTGCTCGTGGAGGTTCTTCCTGCACACTCGGGTTATCAACTACTACACTCAACTATTATTTTAGAGACTATTAAAATTAGGTATAAATTGGAAATCTATAGAACAGCTTTCTAAGTTACTAACCCATCTGTGTCCATTTTTCGAAACTATTCACGTTAAATTCCAATACAAAATATTAAATTCTATGCTCAAACCGCTATTCATATCAATACATTTGCCTGTAAATGTGGGCAGTGAATTATAAGGCTCGACACACACGTCAGCCACACTGACGCGTGGAGGTTTCATTGTGCGGTGCGTCTCGACCGTAGTCAGAATTATTAACGAGGATTTTATGTGGAACTACATATAGATTTTGGCTGTGACGTCGTCTGCGTGGGTATTGGGTGTGAACTTTCAGGGTCTTTTTCACAACCATGATTTTTTGTCCCGTTCTATTTTTATGGAACCACATTGTAGCTGGCTGGTTACAATTAATATTGACGAGACAATTATTCTAATCTTCTATACTAATATATAAAGAGGTTTTTGTTGGTTTGTTTGTAAGTTTGTATGTAGGGAGAGGGTAATCTCCGGAATTACTAGTCGGATTTGAACAATTCTTTTTGCATTGGATAGCCCAATTCTTTAGGAAGGTTGTAGGCTCACGGACGAAGTCGCGGGCAGAAGCTAGTTTAAAATTAAAATAAAACAACGGGTTGCACTTCGGGAGTGCCGGCAGAAGTGAAAACTTGAACATTAACGTTGTGCATTTTTGAATATTTTGGAATGGTTAGGGAATAATTTCGCACGAATTGCTTTATTTATTAGTATAAAAGTACTATAATTTATGTGGTTAAATACAATATTCATTAGTAGTAGAAGTATATTTTTTTATTTTTACAAAATAGTCTAACAAAAATAAACAATTTATTTAAACACTTTTCCTGAAGTATTATTTGACTGCTTTTTTTTACCCATCAATATGGATAAAATTTCTTACCTCGCAATCTTTACGTAATGTCAAAGACTACTTATTTTGATATCTACTTTGTCGGTTGCTATGCAACGGATCTTACGGCACGTTCTGACGCGAGCTAAAATTTTTTTTTACCCATCTCAAAAAAAGTGCACAACGCTTGCGCCGCTAAAGAAGTTTTCAATTAAAAAAAATAGTGGTCGTGTTCAGTTTAAGGTAAGTATGGGTTAAGACATTTTTTTACATTATGGTGGAGGCGGCTTGTGGCTATATAATTCAGTTATTTATTATAATAAAGAATAGTAACAGCATATAGTTGAGTAGATAATAAAAAAACGATGTTTTAAGAAAAGTGCAATGTGGATTTTTTTTTTTGAAACCCCTTCTTCGAACTTACCGACTACTACGAACTTACTTATTTCACGGCATTATTAGCAGCTATAACATCAAATCATAATAATGTATTTCATTTCTTTCTATTACCTACTATTACAGCAAGAAATTATTTCTTATTCTAGTACTAAGCCTGAATAAAATGAAAAGAAATAAAGTAACAAATATAATACACAAGTTAATGAACAATAACTTACGAATACTTGAACAGAAAGTTAAGCTAAGTAATCTAAGCACGTTTCGGTTCCATTTTAATTTAAATCAGGGGTAATATCGTTCGCTAATGAAGCGATAAATCTGGGAAAAAAATCTCTACCAATCAGGTCTCGTAGGGAGTTTTTGCTCTCCTGAGGAAATACGCAATAAAACAATCGATATCATATACATACAACTCCCATCATTCTATGTTATTTTCCAATAGTTCTAGACTGTATTTACATACATACATAAACTCACGCCTTCTTCCCATGGGGGCAGGCAGAAACTACAGAACGCCACCTGCTACGATCCTTACATACTCCTTTTGCCTCGTTTACGTTTATATTATACATCTGGTCATACACGAACGCCTGTTGCAAATATTACGCACCTGTCCTTTCTGAAGAACATCACCAACATCACCTTGGTCAGTATAATTATGTCCTCCTAAGGCTTTTCCCTCTCGGCCACGTACACGTTCTTTCCCCACATTTATTTTGTTTATTTCACCAAAACACTAACTGTTAATCGTCCTTCCGAGTACCAGGGCAACATAAATAAGCAAGATGGCTCACACGCCCTAAAAATCAATTCGTTGACGCTATCCGACACCGATTACTCGACGTGCTCACTGAAGCGTAGAGGGGATCTGTTCGATCCTAAACAGAATTCCGTTTACTGGGATGAACTTTAGTTAACCAACGCGATGTCTGTGTATACGGAAGTAATTATAAAGTTGTAATTAGGTGTATGTTCTTTTAGAAAAGGATTAGGCTTATGCCAGCCTTATTTCCATATTTTCATGGAAATTCACAAATTTTAAAGCAGTCAATGTTTTGGCTTTGTTCTCGTTCTAAAGATTTTTTTTTATTTTTGAACAACGAAGGAACGACGCTGGATATTTTTGTTTCCATAATCCACGATATATATTTTTTTATAGCTCCGGACTTGGTTTCCGTTTTTGGTGACCACTGAAAATCAGCGGTGCTGTGCTGTGGGTACCCCATACAGTGAAAACCATGGCACAGCATCATGCTGAGTGGACACCTTCCGGACACAGTCACTAGCTGCACGAGCTACTGACTACTTTTTTCTGTGCCTTTAATATAAAATATATTTGTTTTATTTGACTAAGTACTAAGTCGAACTAACTTATCTTTTTATGTGTTCAATCTGCCTAGTCTTTTCCCTACTATGTGGGCGTCGGCTTCCAGTCAAACCGGATACACTGTTTTTTTTCCATTATCCACGATATATAAATTTTAATAGGACTTTGTTTCCATACGGTACGCCGTTTTGGGTGACCACTGAAATTCAGCGCTATGCTGTGGGTGGCCCATAGCACAGCATCATGCTAAGTGGATACCTTCTTTTCACAGTCACGGTGTGCAGTTGCCGACTACTTTTTTTTCCGTTCTAATAAATAAATCACTATCATCATCATTACAGCCAAAAGATATCCACTGCTGGACAAAGGCCTCCCCCAAGCACTGCCACTTCGACAGGTTCTGTTCTTCCCACCTCCAGCGGATTCCTGCGGCCTTCACAAGGTCATCGGTTGCCTGCCAACGCTATGACTTCCAGTACGCGGTCGCCACTCCTGAAACTTTCAGCCCCATCGTCCATCTGTTCTGCGAGCAATGTGCCCTGCGGACTGCCCCTTAAGTTTGGCAATTCTTCGGGCTAGGTCGGTTAAAATTAAAATCAAAATTCAACAGGTTACTTTGGCTTGTAATTATTGTTACGAATCCTTGTTTACATATATTTTGATGTGTTTCTAAGACAATCAATCTGCCTAGCCTTTTCTTAACTATGTTGATGTCGGCTTCCAGTCTAACCGGATGCAGCTAAATACCAGTATTTGACATGGAGCCACTGCCTATCTGACCTCCATAACCCAGTTACTGGGTAACACGATACTCCTTGGTAAGACTGGTTGTCAGACTTTTGGGCTTCTGACTATCCGTAACGACTGTCAAAGATCTACAAATGACAACCGGCAAAAATTGACCGTGGCTAGCGTAGCTTAACCTTCGATCGACTCATGCGGCTGTTTTCATTTAGCCACAAACTCTTTAAACATGTTTCTTTATTTCTTTCTCGATCACTTATTACCTAGTTTTGTTGGCCTTAATTTAATGATGCAGATCACCACTTGAGGGGGAAGCATATTCCTTTACGTTATTGTATTCCTTTATACGAGTATTATGAAAAATTATTTATTAATACACACGTCCTAGTATCTTGTTTACAATTAATAAATAAATACTTTAAAAAACAACCGTATCACGACTCAATATTAGCGTGCACAGAGATAAATAAAATACGCGAGTACAATTGAAAAGGTTAGCACACACAAACGGGGTTCACGATACGAACATAAAACGCAAAAATGGCTTCGAAACGTAAAAGTGACTGTGTTCGTCGCAGAAGACGTCAATAATACTAAAGTGGCCATTAATGGCGCACTTAATGTACCTACTGGTGTTACGACGGAGATTGTAAATCGACTCCCATAAAACTGTGTCATAGAATCTGTCTATCTATACATGTAATAAAATTCTAAGGGCAAGTGTCGCAGAACAGTAAACAAATGGAGTAAGTAGGTTAGTACTTCTAGACGTAATGAAACGAAAATAAATTCCGTAAAGCTGTCTTGTGCGTGGGAGACGAAATAATCAGGAATAATAATGAAGAATAATCTGGAAGATTGCGTTATTGCTTAAAGGTCGGGTATAGGAAATCGTGTTATGTAAGTTTATACAGAAAACTTAAAGTAGTAGCCACGGAGAAAACGTCTGGCTAGCTGAAGAAAAAATCGGATTGTGGAAAAACCTTGTAGATATTTATGATTGTACAAAAAAACATATCACAAAAAACGTGCAGTATTTTGATAACAAGGCGCGCTCGCAACAATCGTAGCTTTAGCTGGCCGCGTATAGACCAAAAGACAGTTAGGTAATACGCATTTGGTAATGTGAACCCACCCTTACGGATTTCCTTCTAAAGGTTATGAGGATAAAAGTGAAATAAAATATCCTTCCTTATTTTCTCTGATCAAGATGGCTCAGATAATTAATAGGTCGTCAAACATCGGGTGGGTTTCGTTTTCCAAGGGAACACAAAGATGGAGGGCTATCAGCTTTGAGATGGCTTTATGCCATCCATAATAATGGGAAACTAATTGCTTTAAATGACCAAAAGAAATAAGATTCATAAGTTCGTTACAGTTACTTTGCAAAATAATAATTTAACTTAGTTTTTGAATACGAAAGTTTTAATAACAAAAGGTCCGCCTAGACACGCCTCCCAATTTTATTTCATAATCTGCTAAAATTCTTTCCGTGTTCTCAAACAGACATTAAGCCGATAAAAAGCTGAATCTTTAATAAGCCGGGGTGAGAATTTTTGTTGTCTCAACCGATATTGGGCTGACCTCATTCCCATAACCGTTGCTTCCCGTTATTAGGGCGTGCTAAACCTCAGCCAAGAATTAATGACTAATAAACGTCACTAGCTAACGTTGGTTTAGACCTCTGAACTAACTGTTTGTTGTCTCGACATATTAGGTAATAACTTAAGTCAATTAATAATACGGGGTGTCCGGGACATCGACGCGAAGCCTGATACCATGGATTCAGTACATGATTCTGACGAAAAATTTCAACGCAGGGGCGTTCCCCAGCGTTGAAATTTTTCGTCGGTTATAAAAAAAAAAATTTTCAATAACCGACGAAAAATTTCAACGCGGAGGGGTTCAGGACCATGTACTGAATCCATGGTAACCGGCTTCGCGTCGATGTCCCTGCCACCCTGTATAAGTGGTTTTGTATTATTGGCTGTAGATTGATTGCAAAACACATTAGGGACTACTCACACTTATTCAGCTCTATTCAGCTTATGCCCATAGAAGACAACGATTTTGTATGGAGACGCGTACGCATCCGTTCAGCTTTCCGCGTCTATTCAGCTTTCGCGGCAAATAAGTATAAAATGAGGACAAATGTGTAATGACATACACTCCATGCGAGTGCTATGGATAGACTTCAGCGCTGTTCTGCCGCGTTCAGCGCTGTACGCGGCTGATAGAAGAAGAACTGTATACGTGTGACCAAAATTGTTCAGCAAAACGCGAATGGAGCTGAATGAGTGTGAGTAGTCTCTTAGTTTGAAAACCAGTAGGTCGTTTTATATTCACTACTTATTGCACGACTCCTAATGCGAAGCATTAGAGTGTGCTCTACGATCGAAAAATATTTTATGCCCCATTTCTGCAACTGTTATTATTGTTACACTCCTGCTAGTACACAGAACCTACTTAATTTATATACCATTATATAGATGATTAAATGGAGATTAATACTGTACTTTTTACCAATTGATTTAATGCAAGAGAAATGAATAAAACATCAAAATAGTCGAAAAAAAAATCCTGTCCGTCAATTTATGAAGCTTGAAAACATTGTAGCTTGCGATAAAATCAATTAATTGAGTCAATTTTTTTTTAATACATTGGTTGCGGCCATAAAAGGAACCCTATTGAAAATGGCTCTTTTATTCAAAGTAGTTTAATTATAATTAATAAAATACTAACTAAAATATAATATCTTTATCTAAATATTTCCAACCTTGACCTATCGTGTTGCCTAGCAACCCACAACGTAAATATCTAAATAAATAGTCTTTGACATTACGTAAGGATTGCGAGGTTAGAAATTTACCCATATTGATGGGTAAAACAGCAGTCAAAACATACTTCATGAAAAGTGATAAATTGTTAATTTTTGTTAGAAACTATGTTTTGAATTTCTTTTTCGTTTATGAATGTGTGTTATGAGGCGTGCACTTTTGGAATTTCCAAACTATTTAGTTCTACGACACATTATACTTTTAAAGACAGAGCCTATGACCGTGAGACTGATCAGTAAATGAAGATAAGCATCTTCAGAGTTTAAATGCACCAAATAGTCCTAGAATGGTCTTAAGATCTTTCATGCCAGCTAATAATGCCCATAATGTAAGCAGTGATAGCCTAATGGTGCGACCGTCGAACTGCTAAGTCATAGGTCTCGAGTTCGAACCCAAGGCACGCACCTCTGACTTTCCGGATTCATGTGCGTATTGTATAATTATCACTTGCTTCAAAAACGGTGAAGGAAACCGGCATGCCTGAGGGAAACTTCTCGATGACATGTGTAGCCAAATCAAAGGCCCATGGGCGGCTTTAAAACTTTGACATCAGATTAGTAACCATAGGAAAAGAACAAGAAGCCCATAATGTTCCCAATGCTGGGACACCGGCCACCTCTCTGTGAGAACGAGTGGGCCATTATCCTCCACGTGGGCCCAGTGCATGTTGGGAGATGTCAAAAGTCTTCGATATTTTAGTTCTCGGACATGCCGGTTTCCTCACGATGTTTTCCTTCACCGAACGAATTGATTTACACAAAGTAAAGCGCCTGTCAGGATTCAAACTTACGACTTCAACTTGTAAGTTGCAGCCGTTACCATTGGGCCACCACTGCTCCTCCATTTCTTGCTAGTTTGATATATTCACGGAAATCTATCCTCAACTCGCACGTTTTGAAAGTCTTTACACACAATTAGGACCACCAAATTACGTCATTATTAATCCGAAAACCCCTAAAAATCTTTACATAATAACCCGATAAAGTCCCAGTTACGTCATCAAAGGGATGAGCAACATAAAAACGGAAATTTTCGTCCCACTTTATCGCGTCCGTTCTCCGGATTCCGGATCAAATGGTCCGTTTTTAGCGGTATTCTCGCGGTAGGCCGTGACAAGACGCGGTAAGCCGCCTATGCCTGAGACCGCAAGCCATCTGTTTATTAAAACAAGATCAGTGGCCACAAACAGATAAAACAGATTATTTAAAACATATAAGAAATTGTATGGTTTAATATTATTTGCTTTTGTTGTGGTAAGCCGTTGGTCCCGGCTGTCATTTGTGGATCTTTGACAGTCGTTACGAGTTGTCAGAAGCCCGAAAGTCTGACACCAGTCTTACCAAGGGGTATCGTATTACCCAGTTACTGGGCTGTGGAGGTCAGATAGGCAGTCGCTCCATGTAAAATACTGGTATTCAGCTGCATCCGGTTAGACTGGAAGCCAACCCCAAGATAATTGGGAAAAGGCTAGGAAAATTGATTGATCATAATCTAAAACTGTCCATAAAACTACCTATTTACAATATTTCAGGGATAAGGAAGATTATGTGAAACACCAATACATTTGTCATTCATTTATATTACTTTGCCAACGTTAATTTGAATATTCTACACCATACCATTACATCTCCTAATTCCCCACATAATACCACTATTTATTTAATATTCGAACACTTACAATAAAACTAATAGTTTGGAATTTCCAAAAGTGCACGCCTCATACACACATTCATAAACGAAAAAGAAATTCAAAATATAGTTTCTAACAAAAATTTACAATTTATCACTTTTCATGAAGTATGTTTTGACTGCTGTTTTACCCATCAATATGGGTAAATTTCTAACCTCGCAAGCCTTACGTAATGTCAAAGACTATTTACAAAGATATTTACTTGGCGGTTGCTAGGCCACACGTTAAATCAAGGTTGGAAATATTTAAAAAAAGATATTATATATTAGTTAGTATTTTATTAATTATAATTAAACTACTTTGAATAAAAAAGCCATTTTCAATAGGGTTCCTTCTATGGCCGAAATCAAATGTATTAAAAAAAATTGACTCAATTAATTGATTTTATCGCAAGCTACAACACAGTACACAGAACCTACTTAAGGTTCTGTGTACTAGCAGGAGTGTAACAATAAAAACAGTTGCAGAAATGGGGCAAAAAATATTTTTGGATCGTAGAGCACACTCTAATGCTTCGCATTACGAGTCGTGCAATATGTTACCTTAATTTACAGTAGACCTCCACTTTTCTACGCCAATCTATATTTAAAACTGACAACCGACTTTTTGTAGTAAAGGACTACAAAATTATCCATGAATCGCACTCGGAGTGTTAAATCCTCTAAACTTCATCCCATCCGCAAACAAATTAAAAACAATTCCATCGCATGTCGTAATTAAAAGGATTTATGATGTAAATCTGACTGGAAGGAAACAAAGCGCTGGTGATGTCGGCCATTTTTTTCCACGCTCCGAACACCTGCACTTAACAGGCCGAACGTGGCCTGAATTACTGAAAATACGTCTAACCTTTTCATTTCAGGCTTGTATTTGAATAATTTTTACGACACGTATTTGATTTGCGAGAATAAACTCGCCGTGAGTAGTTAATATTGTTTAGTACAAAAGCGAGCTCGAAAAATATTTTTCAGGGTTAATTCAATAAATAAAGAAAATTAACTAAACAATTAAGATTTATAAAGAAATACATTTAGGTATTCTGTAAATAATACCCGTAACCGAATTGCGTAACATCGTAAAAGCAATAGTAATATTGTAGGTAGATTCCATTTTGACAAACCTACACTATCCATTGCGTTGATTGAACTGTCGAAAAGTAAATTTTCCGAATATACCGTGAAATGTACTCGTATTGTGTCAAATTGTCAAAATAGAAGTTATGGTGTAATTTCATTGTGAGAATTATGAAGCCGTTATCGTTGCGGTTTTAGCAACATTACTATTATTTACATTTATGAATATTTACTAGTAGTAATTAGTATTCTGTGTCAACGTAGAACGTTAAATTAATATTATCGTAGCATAAAATATTCATTTTAAAATGATATGGTACCGAGTGTAATATTTTATTTAAATATTAACTTAACATTATGTATTCAATTCATAATGAAATATGTACATACACTGTATTGTACGAGGAGGACTTACCTATAATAACAAATTACAGTAGGAATCTATCAGCAGGTACCACTGAAGACGATAATGAAAAATCCTCATAATAGATAATAATAGTTTTGCAATTTTACTGAAACAACTGTATACAATCGGAAACACGTTACTAAGTTGACAAATCGAGACGCCAGCGCTGCCTGGTGGCGTTCGACAGAGTCTACAACATAACGCTCGGAGCGGCCGGAGCAGAAGCTAAGCAGACTTCATGGGTGGCGGTCAAGCAGTGAAGATGATTAGAAACTGTCGCGCCTTTCGAATAGTTGTGTCGTGTACCTACAGTGTTTGAAATGCTAGTGTGATTAATGTGATCGTAAATTATAATTTGATCTGAACTGCAAACGGTTTTTCTATTGCGCAATAACCAACACTACCTACAGTTCGCCCACAGTAGTTAAAATATGCCTGATAACGAGAGAGACACATATCCTTCTCCGTTAATATTTTAAAAAGGACGACCGTAATAATATAATTAATGAAGCTCCACAACCCTCAAAATTATTACAAAGAAATAGAGCTTTCCATTCTTTGCCTGGCATTTAGCAATAAATCCTAGCTGAAGCGCTGAGATAAAGCGCTGCATTTATTACACGACGTGGCTGTTTGACCGCCGACGCCGCTCGACATTGGCGCTGCAACCGCTGGCTTCACAAAGCCATTCAATACGATAAGCGTAGACCTTTTTTGTTCATACTTTGTGAAGTTCAATTGTTTGATGGTTTCTATTTTCTTTGGACTACTTTTGACATTTTGTGGTGAATGGTCACCAGATTTTTGACGATACCAAGGACATCATCATCATGGTATTTTTTTTGTAATGTGCTTTTAGTTTGTGGAATAAACATTTTTTTTTCTTTTCTTTCTTTCTAGTCATTTTCTACATTTATATTTGTAACTGGCTGCTGCCCGTGGCTTCGCCCGCGTGGACTCTAATTATATTTTTTTTTTCTAAAATAAAAGTAGCTTAAGATACTCTTTATAACATCAGCTATCTGCCAGTGAAAGTCCTGTCAAAATCAGTCTGGCCGTTTTGGAGATTAGTCGGAACAAACAGACAGAAAACTTTAAAACTAGTTTTTTTTTTTTATATTTAAGTATATTCTTTCATTGCATTTAGTAAAAAAACAGTAAATGGTGTACATAATAAAGAGTATCATGAATCTAGTTCTGGCGCGTGGTTAGCCAGTCAAATGAGCTAGACTTTGAAGTTTTATCCTTGGCTGGTTTGCTTAAATTCATGCTGACACGAGATACGACTTTTATCGGCTATTTAAAATAATAAAAGTCAATAAATTATACTCCCTTTTTCATAATAAACTAAAAAAATATATGGCCAAGTATAATATTTAGGTTAAGCTTCTCATAATTTTTTCAGCGTAAAGGTAAAGGATTATGCTCGAAAATGCCAAAAGGCACCGTATAGCCGAAGTTACGTCGGTAATTGATCATACCGTAGGTACATTCAACATGCCGTTGGGTCACTTTTCAAATCCGGTTCAAGTTCAAAGGGCAAGTACCAATGTAACTTTTTCAATTCATAAGTAGGTACTTTCAATATTTTTTTTTGGAATATTGACATCGATGATGGAAAACACCGTTAGGAAATCTGGACTTAGACCATAGTTGATCTTATATAAACCATGGTCTTAGGAGCTTTCGGAGGTTTGGAGGTCCAGGAGCTCGTGGCTAAGTAAAACCAACCGCACGGGTCGATCCATCAGGTTTAGCTACACTTGCCGGGGTTGGTCCGTGGATGGGTGACCATCTTTACATACCGAGACTCAGTGCCTCGTTGACAGTCGTTACGGGTCGTCAGAAGCCCGAAAGTCTGACAACCAGTCTTACCAAGGGGTATCGTATTACCCAGTTACTGGGTTGTGGAGGTCAGATAGGCAGTCACTCCATGTAAAATACTCGTTTTCAGCTGCATCCGGTTAGACTGGAAGCCGCCGCCAACATAGTTGGGAAAAGGCTAGGCAGATTGATTAGCCTAAGTCCAGGTTTCCTGAACAGGCGTGGTGATCAATGCTCGTGCCTTCTCTGTATGAGAAGAGGTCTTTGCCCTACCTTAATAGGCTGATATTATCTGATCACTTATTAAGCACCTTTAAATATTTAATATTCGCATTTATAAGCGAAGAATTTATAAAGCAGTAAATCTCGGAGTCTGACACACCTAGCTCTACCTTTCAGCAAGAACAATACCTCTGGCGGGCATTATGCCAAATTGCGTTGGACAAGAATTTACAAATGGCGGAATGCAATGCCCTGTTTGTACGGACAATGCTTCCCCGAAAACTCATGCATTATGCGAACGACAATGGTAATGGAGAAATATGATAATAAAATACCTACGATCCGTTTTGTCGTTTGAAAATCCTTTTTCTAGCTATATTTACCTGCCTGAACCAATGGCCGAACTCAAGTACGGACGTGTTGAGTGGCTTATCTTTTCACCATCGCAGGTTTTTATTTTCATTAAACTTATGGCGGTATGAGCGAAGGAGATGAAACAAGCCCTTTCAGCTCTTTTCCCATTTATGCACGCTAGCTGTACTACATAACATAAACATAACATCACGACGTTACTTCCCGAAGGGTTAGGCAGACGTAGAGGTGTACCACATCTCGCCAGTTATGTTTAAATCCCATGTAATAGGGGGCGAGCCTATTGCCATCAACCGGGCTCAAATCCAGACTCCGGGCTGCTACTGAGCAATTCCAGATGGAAAAACTCAATTACACTTCGCCCGACCAGGGAATCGCTAGTTACGACACTAGACGAATTACTAAAATAACAATCAGTGAGGACATTGTTTAAACTACCACAGTTGACAACCGAATAATACGTAGGTAAACAGTAACAACAGTATCGCCTCGATTGCCTCGGATGCCTCGTTGAGAGGCGAAACACGTGTCGATTTCTTACAGGGTTCTCTAACTCTTTAAGAACAGATAAGCGGATTAAGTTACTAAATATACATCGTCTATTGTATTTTAACCACAGTATCTATATTATCACAAGACAGGAGGATGCTAGAACCCATATTCCGTTCTAATAAATCGCTGGCAATGGGAAAAGTTTTTATTGAGAGGGGTGCTGCCACAGCATTCGCCATTTTTTTCCTAAAATCTTAGCACTCATTTTGTAGTGTTTGATTTATTTTTTGTTATGTATTTTTGTGGTAGTAAAATAAAGTATAGTTTGGAAAATCCAAAAGTGCACGCCTCATACTTATCACTCATTCATAAACAAAAAAGAAATTCAAAATATAGTTTAAAATAACAATTTATCACTTTTCATGAAGTCGTAATGTCAACGACTGACAAAGATATTTACTTGGCGGTTGCTAGGCAACATACGGACGAGTGTATGTCATTAAGTCAAAGGTTGGAAATATTTAGTTAAAGATATTATATTCTAGTTAGTATTTTATTAATTATAATTAAACTACTTAGAATAAAAGAGCCATTTTCAATAGGGTTCCTTCTACGGCTGAAACGAATGTATAAAAAAAAATTGACTCAATTAATTGATTTTATCGCAAGCTACAATGTTATCAGGGTTCATAAATTGACGGACAGGAATTTTCTTTCAACTATTTTTATGCTTTTTCCATTACTGCTGCATTAAATCAATTGTTAAAAAGTACAGTATTAATCTCCATTTAATCATCTATACAATGGTATAATCATCATCTATAAATGAAGTAGGTTCTGTGTACTAACAGGAATGTAACAATAAAAACAGTTACAGAAATGGGGCAAAAAAAATTTTTCGATCGTAGAGCACACTCTAATGCTTCGCATTACGAGTCGTTTAATACTATATACAGGGTGTTAAAGTAATTGCGTGCCATAGCTTAAGGGTAGGTTCAGTATCGATAAAGGAAACTAGGAAAAATAAAAAATAAAACCAGAAAAATAAATATAAACAAAAATATTAAAAAAATATGCAAGGTCAACCTGATTTAGTTTGGAATCAGGTATTTACAAAGATTAAAAATCAACTTATTTACTCATGTTTTAAGTTGATTTGATTGCTATTTTAATTTAGTAGGTACTAAATAAGGTTGACCTAGCAATTTTTATTTAATGTTTTTTTTTTAAATTTTTTTTTTGTTTTTTTTTTTTTTTCCTAGTTTCCTTTATCGATACTGAACCTACCCCTAAGCTATGGCACGCAATTACTTTAACACCCTGTATCTAGTATGTTAACTAACGAAGGGCGCTCCCGTGAACCTGCAATAGTATAGCGTCCATAAACACAAAAAAGAATATTCCATTTTTTTTTTTCTATTTCTTCGTTTTTTTTTTAATGTATGTGTCGTAGAATGATTTAATAATTCGAGTTTTCGCAAAAACCCTAGGGATATTGCGATCACACGGATAATTAGAAAATGAAAACATTTCTGCGAGCAACTTGGTTTAAATAGGTTAGGTTAGAACTGTGTGTCTGTGTGTGTGTAGTCCGGAGCAGTGGAAGTCGCAATCGCACTCGCAGTCCCTGACGCAAGTGTGCGATCCCAACACGGGTTGATCTGACAGACTGACGGTCTGACAGACCCCTCTGCCCAACCCAGCAGCACCCACACGTAACAAAAAAAAGGTTAGAACTGAGACCAACCGCGCGCGAGATGAGCGAGCGCTACTTTCAAGTTACTCGCAGAAAATAATGTTTTCTCCATTTTCTAATAATTCGTGTTTTCGCAATATCCCTAGAGTTTTCACGAAAATTCGAATTATCAAATCATCCTACGACATATGTCACGCTATACTATTACGGGTTAACGGGAGCGCCCTTCGCTATTTAAAATACCTAAAATATAAATAAATAATAACTTTTACCGGCAGATTCTTTGTGGTAATTTTTTACCTTCGGTATTCATTAATATTGAAATGGCCTCGACGTTTGGAACTAAGCATTGAATTTATTTTAAAAGAAAAGTGTAAGTATCAATTTGTAAAGGAAGGCAATTTTTTTATCGTCATTTGGTATTCATTGGCACCGTCTTGTTTCAAAACGACTCCCACGCCGTCCATTACCGTTTTCGTTTAATTTAATAACTTTTTAGTATAAAATATCGATCGTGAATAAGCAATATTTTTGGTAGTAGGCTATTATTTAATTTTATAGAAATGTTAACTTGAAAGTGATGCAGTACATTTCCATTTCTAAGTACCTACCTGTATACGTATTAAGCATAACTCCGTCATAATCAGTTAGAAAAAAAATACTGTCCATTTACAATAACAATATAATTATTTTGTTGTATAAGTAACAGTTAAATTAAACAACAAATTAATAAACTTGTTCGCAAAACTACCTACATGGTAGTCACGAAAGTCCTACCTTCTAACATTATACAAAGGTGAATGAATTTTCCGGAAACCTTTGACGCTCTTTGACGCCAGTCTTGAAATGACACTACACGTATTAAGTGACATTACACGACAGATATGGGTTTTCATAGTAATTTATTTGTGAGAATTTTCTTTAGACTTTTCTATAAATTTTAAGAATTAATGTTAGTTCTTCAAGATCGGCAGCAGCGCCCTTCCGACTGCAAATTTCACCATTTTGCAAACATATCCACTTATGTTGTACTGTAAGAGTACATTGGAATACCCCAAATTCAGCCATGAATATTGGACAAAAATTGTTTCCCCAGCTTATCTAAAAGTATCTACCGCTAAGCCTTATTTTATATCCAAGGAAAACTACATAAGACTCAAACATCGAAAAAATATTTCCAAATAAATACGAGTATCCAACGTTCCCAAAAGAATTTAATATTGCCTTGAGGATCGTAAGCTAAATATTTAGTGCGAGCATTTCTTACATTTTTTGTACCTTTTAAGATATTTGCCCCTTTAGCTTTGCATAGAGTTGGCGTGAGTTAATTTTGACTGTTTTTTTTTTAAGGAACAGGGTGTAAAGTCACTCATTCTCTATAGAAAAGTGAGGATCCTCCGACTAGACGGGTGTCGTGTCTGACGGGCAACTGCCTGACGATTGATGTAGGGGAAGTTATATAAATGCTGTTCGCGCGGTAAACTGTAATTGCGCGATGCAGGATTTTTGTGGCGATAGGATTTTGTGTGACGTCAGGTCTTTGATGCGTAGTACCCAAGTGGCAATTTTAGGCATTCAGTATTATAAAATTTTTCTTTAACCAAAAAGTCATCTCTAATTTAATTAGAACATGGATACTCAAGAAGCAGGACTAAAATAGAAGCAGGTTTTTCTTTTGTTTTTGCTCTCATCCATAAAATCTTTATGGGTTTAACCTTAAAGACAAAAACGTAAGTAAAGTTTTAAAAGATCAAGGAAGATACGATTAAAATTCCCGGTACAGAGATCCGTAAAATTTAAGTCTTTGAGCAGCTTACTCAGAAATGCAATTATTTTTAAGTAGGTCACGCTTTCCCATAACATGTTGAAAGGAAAATCGTCACGCAAAAATCCCACCTAATTAAAACTAAAAAACGAGGAATATCTTTAATTTTATACTCTCAAAGAAAAAAAATCTTCCTAGCCTTTTTCCCAACTATCTTGGGGTCGGCTTCCAGTCTAACCGGATGCAGCTGAATACCAGTATTTTACATGGAGCGACTGCCTATCTGACCTCCACAACCCAGTAACTGGGTAATACGGTACCCCTTGGTAAGACTGGTGTCAGACTTTTGGGCTTCTGACGACTCGTAACGACTGTCAAAGATCCACAAATGACAGCCGGGACCAACGGCTTAACGTGCTTTCCGAGGCACGGAGGAGTCTCGGTATGTAAAGATGGTCACCCATCCACTGACCAACCCCGGCAAGCGTAGCTTAACCTGATGGATCGATCCGTGCGGCTTGTTATTACTTAGCCACGAGCTCCTCTCAAAGAAACATTGAATAAATAATGAAAGAATGAAATATGGAACGACCACAAATGATAAGATTTTTGTTACTAAATGAAGGTACGATATTTACACTAAATATCAAGTATTTAGGAAATGATGAATTTTTTCTTTGTATTTTTAACCCTTTGTTTCCTTAACTTGAGCCTTATTTTCATCATCATCAGCCTATAATGTTCCCGCAACTGGGACACAGGCCTCCTCTCGGTGAGAGGGAGTGGGCCTTAATCTACCACACGGGCCCAGTGCGGGTTGGTAGATGTCACACGTCTTCGATTTTTTTGGTTCTAGGATATGCCGGTTTCCTCACGATGTGCAGTGGTGATGAAATAATTTACACAAAGTAAAGCGCCTGTCTGGGTTCGAACCTTTGTCCTTCAACTCGTAAGTCGCAGCCGTTACCACTGGGTCAACACTGCTCTAGCCTTATTTTACAATCCCCAACTCAAAAAATCGGGAACAAAAGTGTTACCAACACGAATTACTTACCAGGCTTTCATGAAATCACAACAACCTATTAAGTCCATCCTTTTAACACTAAACAATAACAACGCATCATCATGATCAAGCCCGTATCAGGACTCCGACGAAATTATAAAGCAATTTATCATTTTCACAGGGCATTTGGCGAAACGTCATTATTCATTCCAAATCGTCGAAAGCGTACAATGTAGCCATTGTGCTTTTTATAACAGACCTCTTGAAATCCGGACGAAATTTTCTGAGGCCAATTTTTGGTCCCTTAAATACCATGTTGCGTGTTTTTTTTCGTATTAGTTATTCTTGATTTTATTGTGAAAAAAACCGGAAAAGTGCGTTTCGGACTACGCACAATGAAGGGTTCCGTTATTGGGATGAATTTTATTAATTCCAAGAACAAATTAACATTGTAGTTGAAAAACATGTTCTCCCTTACGGAATTTAAGGGAGAACATGTTTTTACAAATTTACTCTACAAGTTCTCATTTACATGTTTTTGTAAATGAGAACTTGTAGAGCCTACTTAGCCGTGATACATTTCCTTTAAATTTCGTTATTGTATACTACTGCCGTGAATTTTTTCACATATCTAAATCCAATATTTTTGAACGACTTTTCCAACGACAACACCATGGGATAGACGAGAAAAAAAAATCAATCCTCACTTTACTTTTTTTTAAACAGTTTGTCGGCTTGATTAATGCCAAATTACAGATTTCTAGTATTAGTACTAGAAATCTGTAATTTGATCTCTGAGCTAAGCCGCGGACAGACAGACGGACATGGCGAAATTATAAGGGTTCCTTATTGACTACGGAACCCTAAAAACAGTAGATTATATAATAATACCAGCCTATCATTGAGTAACTGTAGGACAAAGCCTTCTTCTCATACAGAGAAGACACGAGCTTTGATCACCAGTTCACCACGTTTGCGGACGCCAAACGCCACGGACTTGTACTGTAAAAATGATACGAGGTATCCCGCGAATTAATCAACGTCAGTGTCATGTTGATAATTTTATTTTCGCTTTCATGAAAAGGATTTCTGAAAACAGAAAATTCTTTGTCAATACTAGCGGAAGCAATTAAAATATTAACACACAACACTACAAAAAACAGAATCGTCGTCGAACTTTATTAAAAAAAATATAGTAGAGCTTTATTCGAGAAATACATGCTGCTCAAAAATTCCGAGTACCAAAACAAAGTTTAAAAAAATGCTCACTGAAAAACATCGTTAACTCTCGTACACATTCACACTTTATAAACACGAAAATTATCGAGGAAAAAAATAATACCATCAATAAATACTAAAAATGACTGATGAAACTCAAACCAGGTTGCAGCATGATTTTATTATAGACCGTCAAAAACCGTCATTGAGTATTATAGTCCAGTTAAAATTCAATACCAGCCACGAACGACAGTTTTAACTAACTCACAGTCGATCGTTGTCGAAAAATGGCCACAGAATTTGTGAGAGCGCTCTCCACCGTCCATAACTTTAATATTTGCTTTATCCGGTTCTATAAACTCAATCAAGTTGAGGGAAGTGCATAACTAGTGACGGCAGTGAACATCGATCCTGATTGCGAAGCGAACTTGTATTTTAACACTGTTGGTTGTTTGTTATTTAGTTTAACTACTAGCCTTTTGAAGTTCATGACGTAAGTACAGTCAGGGAAATTAATTATTTATCAAATTGACACATTACATCAATGTGTCGTGTTATAGCCATTACATACAACTGTCAGACTATGCGTATGCTGAGAAGCAGGTGACGCAGGTCCACGCAGCGAAGGGCAGAGTAGATTTTGTAATGCGTGAACGTACTGACAGCTACGTACGCTGCGGCGCAGGCACGTGCGACGCAGACACTGTGTCTGTACAGCTCTGCGTCTCCTTGTAGAGACGGCACAGATTTCAGCTAGACGCGGGCACATCGTCACTAAACTTGTTTTTGACCACTGATTCATAATTTTGTTTCAATGACAGGTTGTTTGTACCGTTTCTTGCCCGTGGTTCTAGGACGCGAATGTGTCTGTGTAGCTGCGTCGCAGCATACGCTCGCGGCCTGCCTCGCCTGCCCTACCCTGCAAAATCTGTACTGTGCTGTGCGTTTCAGCATACGCTTAGCCTTAAAGTATGACATGAGTTAGATGAAAGAAAATTTGATTTATTTGTCACAAAAACATGTGCATACAAAAAGACAAGAGTAATCAGAAAAGAAAATACATATGAAATAATGAGCATACAGGTACCATTCCGTACCTGACCGCGGACGGCAACTGCAGGCGACGTGTCGCGGCGTCACGTCGCGGCGTCATATCGCTGCAGTCATAATCGCCATCGCTCGCCCGCAGCTGCTAACGACGCGACGTGTCGTTACGGAAGATATTAACCCTTTACGACATTTCTGATACTCGAGAGTTCTAACCAGCTCGGAGTCTTGAGTCACCTGTGCAAAACGAGCCGCCTATTAATTACTATATTTACTTCCAATCCCTTCTTTGTCAGCCATTTTTTTTGTTTTTTTTTTCAGAACGTTTTTCTGAACATAGCCCATCTTTGATTCTACTTAATTTTTTTACTCATATATAATTTAACTAACAATATCTTGCACGTAAGTACTATTAAAAGACATTAATAGTACTTACGTGCAAGATATCGTGCTAGTGCTATGCACTTCTGTAAGTAACGAATTCGCAATTATTGTAAAACTGCATGTGATTTTTGTTTGTGAAGGCCGCAGGAATCCGCTGTTTGCGGGAAGCACAGAATCGGTCGAAGTGCCGATGCTTGGCCTTTGTTCAGCAGTGGACGTCTTTTGGCTGAAATGATGATGATGATGTCAATAAGTCGTCGAAGTGCCATATTAATAAATAAATAAATAATATAGTTGCTCCTATACTGCTATATCCAAAGGAGTCTTAAGATAGTACAATGTAGTAAAATTATGAAGGTAGGTATAACAAGATGGGCTGGTAACTTTCAAACTCATAAAGACATTAGTCTGAAAGGTGTATTATAATACCACCGACCAAATTTTCTTTGGCCCAAAAAGAATTACATTACAATTCCCATTAAGGAAACAATGAAACATCGTTCCATAAATATTATAGTTCCGTTAATTTCTCGTGATCACATTGATGTGACGTCACCATCATCTGTCATGGCCGCCACGTTAATCAGTTCACCTCCCGTCTGTGGACACGTCAAGTGAAAAGTACACATAACGCCGATGCTCCCTCGTTTTACTAGCTATCGAGTTAAGGGAGTAAAAATAGGGGTATAGAGGCACGATGGTGCGAGGATAAGTGGATTTACATAATACGGGTAGTTTATAGATTTCCTGTTAAGCGATGGTAAATTTTTGGTTTATAAACATGAACTAAATAATATGAAATTGATGGAGCAACTGGCGTCTATGCTTAGGAAAAAAAATAACCCTGAACGACAATTATGAAGAAATATAAAACTACCCTAGCTCTAAAACAACTAATAACTCAAAATTAATACTAATCCTTATCCCCAAATGAATCTCGAAGTCGTTACCCCAATATCATAATCTAAAACTGTCTAATAAAGTTTTATTAGACAGTTTTATCTCTGAAATATTGTAAATATGACGTTAACTATTTTCAATATTTCAGAGATAAGGAAAATAATATGAAACACCAAGATATTTTGTTATTAATTAATATTTCTTTGCCAACATCAAATTTAATATTCTACACCATACCATCAGCCATCACATCTCATATTCTCGACATAATATTACTGTTTATTTAATAATCGAATAATTACAATAAAACTAATAGGTTACCTTAATTTGCAGTATATCTCCAACCATTCTATCCCAATCTATCTCTTAACCGACACAGCCACTAGAAACATTGGTGCGCCCTTTTGACATATCGAATCTTTCGGTGTTGCCAGTACAATACCCAACAATTATATATCAATACATTGAAACGTAACAGAAATAATTTGTCGTTAAGTAAGAAAACTTACGTGCATGTCCTATGAACCCTGAGCCATCTCCTGTCGACGACTGAGTACATATTTTTAACCGACTTCCAAAAGGAGGAGGTTCTCAATTCGTCTGTATGTTTTTTTTTTTTTTTTTTTGTATGTTTGTTACGCGATTTCTCCGTCAATTAAGGACCGATTTTAAAAATTGTTTTTTTGCTTGAAAGGGTATGCTCCCGAGGTGGTCCCATATAAATTTTATTAACTTTACTTGGATAGTTTTTGAGTTAGCTTCAATAATACGTATTTTTTCCCACTTAGTTTATACAGATGATATGATGATAACTTCCAATCACTGTTATTTACATAGCAGGTTAGTGGTATTCGAATTAGTGTGAGGTAGGTACCACAACTAAAAAGTGCAAAATAAAAACTTTTTACAAAAAAGAACAACCGACTTCCAAAAAAGACACTACAAAGTCAAAAATAACTTTAATTTCGGAAGTCGGTGGCGAAAAACCCTAAGTTCAAAACCAAGTACACCGACTTCCGAAATTAAAGTTATTTTTGACTTTGTAGTGTCTTTTTTGGAAGTCGGTTGTTCTTTTTTGTAAAAAGTTTTTATTATCTCACGAATCGACGCGCGCTTTACTTGTGCTTACCACGTTTACAAACACACTGTTAATGTGTGTGTAAACCAAGAAGCTCTTGGAGTCTTGGTACTCTTTGAAACAATGGTGAAGTCGGAAGTGTGTGCGTGTGTGTGTTATGTGCATTCACAACGTGTTTGTACACTTGGTTACCACAAGTAAAACGTGTATCGTTTCATGAGATAAAAATACTAAAGTATACAACTAACGTATGATAGTTAGGTCGGCCGTCAAAAGATAAAATATTTGAGGGTAGACTCGAAAAAATTAAAGTTTATTACCACCGACGACCAATTTAATCTAATTTCCTTAAAAAACTTACCTATTCCACAAAAATCCGAGCAACAGAATTTAAAAAATACGGTGTTAGAATAATAAATAAAAGTTACTTCGCTCTTTCCAAGTTGGCAGGCTCTTTTAATAGCTACAATTAACGTCAGTTTCAGGTTTACATTTTCCTAATAGTTCCACTGAAAAATTTGTAGATATTTCAAACTTGGCGAACTATAATTTGGCGTCCCAAGTTCTGCTTGAAACCAGTTTTATGGACATTTCAGAGAACTTACTATTAATTGCGAAAAAGTGTTCAATTAATAGTTTATTTTTAATTAAAAGTTTTAATTTCCTTGAAGCATCGTAATCTGTCCTTCCTCTGAAAGTTTTATCATGAAAGTGATTGCCCATTAAGCCGGGTCTGCTGCGCCATGTTTTAGTGTTTTACTAACATGAAACACCAAAATTTTACCGATTTGGGGGCGTGGTTTAACATAAAACATGCAACATGAAACATAGCCAGGTCTGGTGCGCCATGTTTTAATGTTTTATTATCATGAAACATCAAAATTGAACCGATTTGGGGGCGTGGTTTAACATGAAACTTGATAAAACATGAAACATTAACGTGTTTGCCGCGACGAACGGATAACATCACCCGCGTTCGGTAAAAACAACAAAAAAACAAATGATGTTACATCCACTGATTCTTCTGATCTGCCAGATTCACAAAGAGTGATTATATTACAAAATGAAACCATAGTAAGCCCTGCTGCAACTACATCTACTCAAATTTAAACCACACATGACACTGATGCAGAAAAAAACAAGCTTTTCAATACCTGCAAATTTTTTATAACTAACGTGTACACACGGCTACACATCAAGCTATACATTTCCAGTTTATGCTGATCTCGCATTGTACAGGATTTCCGAACAATGCGAGGTCAGCTTATACTGGAAATGTATAGCTTGATGTGTAGCCATGTGTACGTATACTGTGATGATTATTTTTAATTAATAACATGAATAATGCACAAATTGTTAAAAAAACATTTTTTTTTTCTTTATTTCAAGTTGTTTAGTTTTAAATATAATTTGGAATTTAAATCCAATATTGTTGTAATTTATTTTACAAAAAAACCTTCCCTCCTTTTTTTGTCAGAGCGTGCCAAAGAAATAGACGTACATACGTCATACTCTTATTCGATTTTTGAAATGAGCGATTTGTGGGCGTGGCCTTAATATTAAACACAAACATTTAACATAACATGTCGCAGCGGACTGGCTGTTTACTAAACACGTTTATTTAACATGTTTTACTAACGTGTTTTGTTAAGAACATTGGCGCAGCAGACCCGGCTTTAGGTATACATTGCCCATTAACATGTTTAAATATTTGTATTCCAGTCCATGGCGAAACATGTAAGATCATTGCTATATTATAAGACCTTAATGTACCATATTTTAAAGCAAATAAATATATTATATTCTACTCTATTCTATACAACGTGTTCCTTTGTCCCATAACTGTAAGGTATAAGCTATAAGTAAAACTAATACACAAAGTCTTCCAAAAATACATAGTTTCGAAGATATAATAACATGACACTATTATAGACTCTTGATGTGTGTATCTAAGTTTCATTGATAACTACGAGTAAAGCATTTTCATTCAAACCATTCTTATATCTAAGAAAATGCGACGTCGTATTTTATTTTATGGACATAAATTGTCTGTTTTTTTTAATATTTCACAAGGCTTTTTACATAAATAATCGTGACTGTCGAATTATTCTGTATGAAACTGAAAAAAAAAAGAAATAAACATTAATTTGAAAAATAATTCATAATATTATTATGCCAGTTGAATCTTTGACATGGTCTCATTAATACCCTAAATTTATGGCACATCAAAAGGAACACCTTGTATATGAGGGGCTCGTGGCTACATAATTACAGCCGCTCGGGAAGTGAGAAGCCCAAAAGTCTGACAACCAGTCTTACCAATGGGTATCGTGTACCCAGTAACTGGGTTGTGGAGGTCTGATAGGCAGTCGCTACATGTAAAATACTGGTATTCAGCTGCATCCTGTTAGACTGGAAGCCAACCCCAACATAGTTAGGAAAATGCTAGGCAGATTGATTGCCCTGTATGTATAGACTACGTAACTTTAAATTGTGGTTCGTAGAAACGCTAACAGTAACGTCGAACTTCGCCATTTCACAGTACCTACCACTAAACTTGCTTCAACTAACACGAATACCCTGTTAAAAGAAGAGATCGTTTTCATAAAATATCTACGTTTATTTCTAAGTAAAAGACAATAAAACAATATCTACATTTACAGTTCGTTAAGTGGTTTATGTTCGGATACTAAAACAAATTACTCTCTTCTCATTGAAACTTCTATCCCCTCGAAATAAAATACATTTCAGACGTGCTTAAGTGGTTATTGTGATAAAAATATAGGTACATGAAGTATCGTTCGAATTTTATTGATCTGCCATCCAATAGATTGAAAAATATGAGTAAATTAGTCTCAGCTTATCATTTTGACAACTGGATGTAGTTACTATGTTGGTATATCGACAATTGGACATGATCGAAGCCGTAGTAGACTGGATATTAATGGGTTTTTAAAATACCAATACAACTTTATCAGTACAATAAATAAAATTTATTTTCCTAAATGATTTTTCATGTTTTCAATGTTCGTTTTTAGGGTTCCGTACCTCAAAAGGAAAAAACGGAACCCTTATGGATCATTTTATTATGCGTCTGCCAGTCTGTCAATACCGTATTTTTCAAGAGGTATCAAGTACTATGGTCCCGTGGAACTCTAAAAAAATCAAGCTTCTAAGCCAACGCAATATAAAAATACGGCCATTTATGCGACATATTTACTTAACTCCCGTTGACCTAGAATCATGAAAGGCAAGAAGTAATTTCTGTAATTTGGCAAGAAGCACTCATGTAAAGGAAAATCTCCTAAAAACGTTAATATCACACAAAAAATGCGATTACAAACTTACATTTGCAGTTGAAGAATTGACCGTACCGTATATCGATGTATGTATGTGACAACATGTTTTTTAACTACAATGTTAAGTTTGTTTTTGCGATAAATTCATCCCAACTACGGAACTCTTCATTGTGCGTGGCCCGACACGCACTTGGCCGGTTTTCTCTGTATAAGCAAATGCCTTTATCGAGGACATTACAGTTTAGTATCCGTTAGAGCTAGGTGCTTACCCGAGTAACTATTATTATTTATACCTATTTGACTTTTTTAAGCGTCTACTTGATAGTCAGTGTTAAAACAGTCGCACGGAAAAAAGCTATCTTAAAAACTACAACTCTGAATGCGATTTATGATAACTGGAGGAGAAGAAAAGAAATTCAAGCGGAAAACATTAAGATAATAATATTTGTAACAATTTGTATACATTAATAACTAAAGACTAACTACATTAAATACTAAACATGCTTGGAAAGAGCATTATTTTGACAACCTTCTTCGAGATAAATCAAAATTTCTGTACTGGCCGAATATACCTATATGCGAGCACCTGGCCAGCAATTTTTTTTTGAAAATCCATATCTGTCGTGTTTAGCGGTCAAATAAATTACTTTTCTCAAACACGCTTAGAAATTCGAAATTTTTTTTGACAACTTACTTCGAGATAAATCGAAATTGCTGTACTGGTCAAAAACAAGCGAGCGCCCGGCCTGCAATGTTACTATGAACATCCATATCTGTCGTGTTTAGCGGCCAAATAAATTACTATGAAAACTCATATCGGTCGTGTTATTTAAAAGGGAAAAGTGCCCAGAAGCACCATTGCACTATTCATTCATCAACAAGACGAAGAAGAACTATGTTTGAAATTCTACAAAATATTTTTGTTTACCAGACTGTGTGTTTAAAAAAATAATACATTATGGTTTTAACAATAAGGTGAACTTTTTTACTTTCACCGGTGACCTTTGAACAGGGAGGTAAAGTGTTTTCCAATAATTAAGTCAACATTGAGGGTTATGTATTGTAAGATTACCTAAGTGTTCTTGTGTCAGCCTTTAAAAAACAAAATTGCTATTTCTAAAACGAATAAATCTGCCCAACCTTTTTCCAAATATTTTGGGGTCGGCTTCTAGTTTAACCGGATGCAGCTAAATACCAGTATTTCCTATCTGACCTCTACAATCATTTGTTAATGGGTAACAAGATACCACTTGGTGAGACCGGTTGTTTTTAGCTTCTGACCACCGAACCGACCGTCAAAGATCTACAATGGTAACCGCCACCAACGGCTTAAGGGGCTTTCCGAGGCAAATCCAAATCCCATAACAACCTGAACCTTAATTTTTAACTGAAAATGAGGGTCAATTTTGACAAAACCGGATTGCATTGATACACACAATTCCTTGCTTTGAATTAGAGATTAATTTTCGAAGGTCATGTAACAAAAAAAAAAAATGCCCTCCTAACACCATATCTCCGCCCCCGCCCATTTGGGGTCCATTCGGATGGTACGGGGGGGTTCGGTATTACTTCAAGACCCAGATGACCAATCGCCATCCGGTTGCCTCTCCGATTAAATTTTACGTGCCAGTGCCTTGAATAGAAATAAAACTCAATACTCTAACTGCACATTATCAGTTCAAATAACCAATTCGTAAGCTTCTATGTAAAGCTATTTACAATACACATGTGATTGCTTTGTGTCCGCTTGCGGATTCCGGAAGCGGAAACGATAACGGAAATACATTTATCTCGAGTACGGAAAAGTTGTCGGTCGGTAGAAATGCTTTAAGCATTTTTATTTACACGTACTAGTAGTTGCTGGAGACTGTTGCTAGCGAGTGGGACGTTATCATGATATTTATAGGGTTAGTAGACAACTTAGTATCATGCCTCTACAATAGTGACTTTATTTTAACACACGGGTCGGGCTTGTGGCTAGTAATCATAAAAATTATAATAAAATAAAATAATTAGTAAATTAAAAATAATAATTTTAAACAATCTAAATAATAAAGCTCTCTAGTTCCTTCAATTCGCCGACTCTTTGCACGTAATACGTTTAAATGACCACTGCACTACGCTTCTTTAAGTACAGGTCGCTCCAAGAAGCTAATTTAGAAAATCCTAAGTAATATTATTGTCAACATGTCTAAAGATTATTTTCTCCACCTAGGACTTACTTGATCACATTACACACACAATACTTGATCCACCTAGGACTATAGGTTGTAGGAAATACATGCGTTTCTCTAATATAGCCCATAGCCCTATATCAGCTGTTAAATCAGCACTAATAGCAGCCTCAAGCAATCCAGAGGTAGCACTATAATCAGCGTATAAAATTCCAACTGCTGGGACACAGGCCTCTTCTCTGTGTGAGAGAGCCGGCCATAATCCTCAAGAAAGGAAAGATCATACGCTCAAATGGAGCACTTTTCACGTATGTGTGGTAATCACCTACGCAATATAGATTTCCCGGTAAAATTAGAATCTTGTAGTGGGAAGTTTTGTACAGATTCTGACCATAAAGCAGTGATTGAGTGCTTGTACAGGGACATAATAGATTCATTTAGGTTGGCAGCTAGTTCCTCGCATGAAAAGAAGCCGAGGTGTCGTAAACGCGTGGCAGGTTGGGATAGACACGTCGGCATTGCCCACAGGGAGGCGCGGGCTAAGTTCACTATGTGGGACTGGCATGGCAGACCGTCGACAGGTCATCTTTTCGATGAAATGGTAGCAGCGCGGAAAGTTTTTAAAGGTAGGCTAAAATGGTGTCAAAATCATCAAGAGGAAATTAAAATGGACATACTTGCCTCACATCACACCAATTCAGACTTCAGTAGTTTCTGGAAATGTACCAGTAGAATGAGCGTACCCCAGGGCCTCCCTGTGAGCGTTGATGGAGTTACGGAACCTTCCTTGGTAGCGGAACTGTTTAAAGAACGGTTCATGGTTCAGTCGCTATTGGGGCCAGCGCGGTCGGTGATCGATACTGAGGACCAAATAGGACCAGTCTCAACACTTATCACAGCTAAAGATATTAGAATAGCTCTTAAGAACATGAAAAGAGGGAAATCACCTGGTCACGATGGTCTCAGTATCGAGCATTTACAGCATGCGGGTTGCCACTTACCTAGGGTTCTGGCATTACTGTTTAACTTGTGTATCGCGCACTCTCACCTGCCAGACAGTATGATGAAAACGGTGGTCGTACCAGTAATTAAAAACAAAACTGGAGACGCATCAGATGGGACGAACTATAGACCAATCTCCTTGGCAACTGTTGTAGCTAAAGTATTTGACAGTGTGCTGAACGTTCAGTTGGAGAAACATTTGCGGTTGCACGATGCACAGTTCGGGTTCCGGCCTGGCTTATCCACTGAAAGTGCGATCGCTTGCCTTAAACACACTGTCAAGTACTATACTAGCAGGAGTACACCAGTTTACGGGGCGTTTCTGGATCTTTCCAAGGCTTTCGACCGGGTCTCATACGACATTCTTTGGGGTAAGAAAAAAAACGCGACAGGTGTCCCCAACGAATTGCTGAATGTTTTTAGATACTGGTACGGCAACCAAACAAACATTGTAAGATGGGGGAGTAAGTTCTCTTTACCATACAGGTTGGAATGTGGCGTAAGGCAGGGAGGCTTAACCTCCCCACACCTTTTTAATCTTTACATGAATGCATTGATCGAGGAACTCGGCAGTGCGCATGTGGGCTGCTATGTTGACGGGTTGTGTTTTAACAACATAAGCTACGCCGATGATATGGTCCTGCTGGCTCCCTCGGTCAGTGCACTTAGAAAATTAGTGACGATATGTGAGGACTACGCTGCCACCCATGGGTTACAATATAATGTGAATAAGTCGGAACTCATGGTCTTTAAGGCTATTGGCAAGAAATGTCCAGAAAATGTACCACCTATTACAATTAATAATGTCTCGATTCGCCGGGTACATCAGTTCAAATACCTTGGGCATTTGGTTGCTGATGACCTTAGGGACGATGCTGATGTTGAGCGGGAACGCAGGGCATTGGCGGTGAGGGCGAATATGCTGGCTCGTAGGTTCGCGCGATGTACAGATGCGGTCAAAATTACGCTTTTTAAAGCATACTGCACATCCCTGTACTCGAGCGCTCTATGGATCAGCTGTACTAAACGTGCCGCCAATGCGTTGCGTATTCAATACAACAACGCTTTCAGGATGCTGTTGCGACTGCCACGTTATTGCAGTGCTTCGGCAATGTTTGCTCAAGCCAGAGTAGATAGCTTCTCAGCTGTAGTGCGGAAAAAGAATGCGTCTCTTCTCTCAAGGTTGCGGGACAGTAGCAACAGCCTCCTGAAGGTTATTGCTGATGGGCCTGATGAAAGCCCCGTAATGAGGCATCTTATCAATACCACCCTATCTGTAGTAGAATTTAAGTACTAACATAGCAAATAAGTTAAGTTGTTTTACTAACATCTTTTGGATCTCGTTGTCTGTAGAATAAATAAATAATAAAAAAATAATAATCCACCAGGCGGGTCCAGTGCGGGTTGGGGATGTCACATGTCTTCGAATGTTTTGTACTAGGACATGGTTTCCTCACTATGTTTTCCTACACCGTTTTGAGAGCAGTGGTGATGAAATAAATGACACAAAGTAATGTACCAGCCTGGGTTTGAAACCACGACCACTTAAGTCGGGGCCGTTACCACTAGGCCACCACTTCTCAAGTGGGTAAAAAACCATTTCAATAGAATTGGGCTTGTGTATTTTCCAAAAGTTCAAAAATACCACTTATCCAACAATTTTGTTTTGTTATAAAATAGGTATCTACATAATTAGTAGGTACCTATTATGGTCATTGCCTGGGATGAAATTTAACATCGTTCCACGCACGTTTTCATTCAACCTCGTTCAGACAGGAGCAGCGTCTGTCAATAGACCTTGTTGGCAACAACCGTTCACCCTAAAACCATATAAATGAGGCTTTATATTATTACCTGCATTCAAAGTGAATCCAGCATGTGCTGTATGAAATATATTATGAAGGATATTGCAGATTATTGCAGGTTATGAGAGCGATAATGAAACAGGAGCGTTCTGAAATGGTTTTTTTTCCTATACTTGGTGGTGGTGGTAGTACTTAGTTGGTGGTGATGGTGGACCCGTTTCACCACCTCTGAGTAAGGTCCGGTTAAATTATCTAGTATACAGGAAGTGGGAGAAATAATTATTAAAAAAATATTAATATTTCAGGCAACACAGGCTATCTTTTCAGAGGTCTTAACGGAGGAGGGTACCTAATGTGTCTTTTTCGTTTTTATCAGGCATATTTTAATTTTTCTTTTTTCGCGGCATAACATGACAATAAATAGTTCATCAAATCAAAATGCCAAGGTTTCACGTAAATTAACTCGTTGTAAGAATACGTTGCAAAGGTCAGTTTCCTGGCTTTTGTGTAATTAGAGCTACTAATGCATTCTTTCGTGGAAATGATAATGAAAATGTGCATTTTCTCTAGTGGGTGTTAGTTAGGGTGTCAAGTATGTTAATGTCATCATCATCATCAGCCTATTAATGTTCCCACTGCTGGGACACAGGCCTCCTCTCGGTGAGAGGGAGTGGGCCGTAATCCACCATGCGGGCCCAGTGCGGGTTGGTAGATGTCACATGTCTTCGAATTTTTGGTTCTAAGACATGCCGGTTTCCTCACGATGTTTTCCTTCACCGTTTTTGAGAGCAGTGGTGATGAAATTATTTACACAAAGTAAAGCGCCTGCTTGGGTTCGAACCCACGACCTACAACTCGTAAGTCGGGGCCGATACCACTGGGCCACCACTGCTCTCATGTTAATGTAGATGACTGAAAAGAGTTAGGTCATCATTTTTCAATTACATTCTAGCTGTCAATTGCTCTCGTGTTTCAAAGATCCTAA
This sequence comes from Conistra vaccinii, assembly GCA_948150665.1. Lineage (NCBI taxonomy): Eukaryota > Metazoa > Arthropoda > Insecta > Lepidoptera > Noctuidae > Conistra > Conistra vaccinii. The sequence goes on along the minus strand of OX411320.1, from coordinate 7,912,174 downwards.
ATACACTTAACTGATTGGCTTTTATTGGGTTGCCTACAAATATAAATAAATCCACCATTAACTCGACCCAAAAGAGAGCGAGACAGAGAGGTATTTACTTATTTTTCTACTCGATCCATTCACATCGTCACACTAGGCTACGCTTCCCTGAATATTAAAAGTAGCAAAATATGGCAACCCTGACTGCAAGGCAATATCGCACAAATATTTACACCGGCCCACCTGTACGGAAGTAGGTTGCGAGTGGCAACACAGGCATTTTATGCACACTAATGAATTCGTGGGAACCTATGCTTATGTGCGAAGGTGTAATTATGAGAAAGAAGTAAGAAACATTATGAAATGAGAACTTGAATTAAAATATACATGAGTTTTTATAAATAGGTTCTGAATCGAAAAAATATATTTTGGAGGTACACGTGAGACTAAGTAATAAGTAGGTACGTGTTCATTTTAATGGAAAATATCAACTGTGTAATGGAAATCACAAAATATTATGTAATAAGACGGAAATTCTAACAGGTTGTGGCGTTAGCGAGACAGTGTTTATACCGTGTATACCACTAATTCTCCACAATGACCCCTTCCAGTTTAAGCGCGTGCAGTTCCCTGTGAGCGTCTGCTTTGCGATGACTATCAACAAGTCATAGGGGCTGACACTGAAAGCTGCGGGTGTCGACCTCAGGACAACCTCCTTTCCACACGAACAACTATACGTTGCTTGCTCCCGCGTCACCAGTCCTGACTCTCTGTATATTTTAGCTGCTGAGAACAAAATTACAAACGAATGTATATACGTACATAATCAGCCTATTAATGTTCCCACTGCTGGGACACAGGCCTCCTCTCTGTGAGAGGGAGTGGGCTGTAATCTACCACGCGAGCCCAGTGCGGGTTGATAGATGTCACATGTCTTCGAATTTTTTGGTCCACATGCCGGTTTCCTCACGATGTTTTCCTTTGTTACCGTTTTGAGAGCAGTGGTGATGAAATTATTTACACAAAGTAAAACGCCTGCTTGGGTTCGAACCAACGACGTACAACTCGTAAGTCGGGGCCGTTCCCACTGGGCCACCACTGCTGGGACGGAAATGGATGTATACAGGGAAGTTTTATAAAAATTTGGCTGTTATTGTTGTATTGTTGTGTCTTACGACTTCCACGCGAACGAAGTCACGGGCAGAAGCTGGTTATGTAATATTACCAAATAATTAAAACCAGGCAGAATTTTGTGTCGATGTTTAGTCATGTCAAAAAGTAATACAATGTATGTTCTCCGAACATTTTTTGAATACGAAAATTGGAAGCCTAATATTTTCTTCGCATGAATGACATTCAATAGATGTGAAAACATCAACACTAATAACAAATACAGAATTACAATGTCAGTACAATCATGTTCTTACGTGTGGGTATATTTTTATCAATGAAATCGAATACTCGTTACTAAGGTGCGAACTCACAATAGAAGATTTTAACCGCAAGTATTGATTCTGCAGAAATCAAATACTGGCAGCTGCGTTTAAAGGCAACTTTTTTAAGTAGCGATTTAAGTCATTACCATCGCATGGACAGAACCTTTACGTCTGTATAAGGTACAATTCTGGTTACTATGAATTTCCATGAAATATTCTCATCATATCAGCCGAAAGACGTCCACTGCTGGACATAGGCCTCCCCCTAGCACCGCCACTTCGACCAACGCTACGTCTTCCGGTACGTGGTCGCCACTTCAGAACCTTTCGGCCCCATCGGCCATCTGTTCTGCGAGCAATATGTCCTGCCCATTGCCACTTAAGTTTGGAAATTCTTCGGGTTATGTCGGTTACCTTGCTTCTCCTCTCAGACCAAATAAAAAACCAAGGCAGCGCTGTCAACAGTGAAGTGACGCCGGTTTCGTAAACATATTAGGTGTGCACTTTGTGTGGTGTAGTTAGGTTGTAGTGTCATTTAGCTACTACCTTTTACATTGTAAAAGGTAGTAGCTAAAGGCAGCCACAGGAAAGTCCGGTTAAGCAGTCAGGATCTTAGCGGTAAGCTGTGAGATGCCCGTTAAAAAAAAATGTTAAAGGTCGTCATGTGTATGCACAGAGCGGAGGTGTAGTTTTGGCATGCTCCACTGTATTGTTCGCAGCGCTAAGTCTTGGTATTTTATTATTTTGGTCTAAGGAAATACTCTCCGTAGCTAGCGACAAGTCGTCTTCATAGAAATACATATAAACCAATCATGTCCCGGCGATACGGGCCTACGGTTGCCCCCTGCGGTAGGCTACGGAATGGTATATATACGTGACACAGACACTTCACAATGAAAAACTGTCACTTTGTGACTCACGTCTAACTAAATTCGCTAATACAAATGTTAATCAACATTAGCATAGTCAGCCTATAATGTTCCCACTGCTGGGACACCGGCCTCCTCTCTGTGAGAGGGAGTGGGCTGTAATCCATCACGCGGGTCCAGTGTGGGTTAGTAGATGTCACATGTCTTCGAATTTTTGGTTCCAGGACATGCCGGTTTCCTCACGATGTTTTCCTTCACCGTTTTGAGAGTAGGGGTGATGAAATGCGTTACACAAAGTAAAGTGCCTGTCAGGGAACGAACAAAAGTCGCGGCCGTTATCACTGGGCCACCACTGCTCTCGTTACCACTGGGCCACCACTGCTCTCTGTTAATCAACCTTATCAGCACGAAAACAATTAGGTACTCGTTCTATCGTCAAATTGTCAATTCTATCTACGATTCTAGACTACTGACTTCAAGGAGCACGTTAGACATTTACAATAGCGAATAAAAGTCGCTTCTCCACAAAAGCGAACAAGACATTATAAAACAAAAAAACATGAGGGGCAGTCTTTGGGGACTGCTGATGGAAGTGAAAACTAAGTAACGCCATCTAACCAAAAAGGTCAGGAATTTATGTGGCTTGCTGTCAGTACAAGAACGAAAGCTGTAGCTCAATTAAACAATTCCAAAAAATAAAACAGAGTGTGTTGCCAACAAATTCTAGTCTTCCTCCGTCTTACGAATTTTCGAGCAGGTCTCGTGTCCTGACGCGGTGTCCTGACGAGAGTTAAATTTTTTTTTGCCATACCAAAAAAAGTGCACAAACGCCGCAAAGAAGGTTTCACTTCAAAAAACCACCCCCTATACAAGAGTTCAAAATACTTATTTCCCATCCTGTTTACGAGAACATGAATATCGTAAAAGTCACCGGTCTTAGGTCAGTTGCGAGCTAAGAATTAACGGCCACAACAGCTCAGTGGTTTTAAAAAGGAATTTATTGCCAATGCTCGCTCCGAGTTGCTCCGGATCACCGTTATTCCCCCTTCGGGTCTATTTGTCTCCGTCGTAGTGACAGAGACCTATTGTTTCAGCCCGTGTCCACCGCAATATTGGTTTATTTTGTCCAGTGAAGACTGATATTAATAGACTTAAAAAACAATGCTCTTTCTCGCCCAATTTCACTAATTGTTTCTGTGAGTTGTGAGCGCCATTAGTTAGATTATTGCTGTGTTGGAGCTGTTTGGAATTTGTGATGTTTGAATTATTTGGGATGTTGTATAATGAATACACTTCACGCTTATTTTTTAAGGCAGTAGGCTGAGTGATTCTCAAAAAAGGTCTAACATTCTGTAATTAGTAACGGTATTGATGCTTCTAATCAGACACAATTCGGAACTCTGCTATCTATCTGCTATCTATATCTATCATCACTTGCAATACATTCGCCAAACCTATAAACAAACACGAGTTTTAGGAAAAACAACTGTAAGGCAACTAATAAACCTAAAACACATAAGGTTCAGTTTGCGCTACAACTTTATAATTTTTTTAACTTTTTCAACAGTACTAGTCGGTCTAAAATCAACTTTATTTACACTTGTTTAAAGTCGATGTTTGTCTAAGTGGAAAACTCGTGTTTGGCAAATAAATAGCGAACGCAGATTAGCTACGTAGCGTTCTATAATTTTTGATTACATCATTCCTCTCGCTTTCCTGCAATCAAAATCTAAATCTAAAAAAATCAAAATAGTCATACGTTTGGGAGTGATTTCGTGAAAAGGGACGGAAGTGTGTTACAGGAAGCCGGGGAAACGCGCGCTATTTGAATTAACCAATGAGCGCGCGCGGTGCTAGAGCTGGCCGTCCGAAACGACCTTGACGAGTTGCTTAATACCTCAATCAATCAATCTGCCTAGCCTTTTCCCAACTATCTTGGGGTTGGCTTCCAGTCTAACCGGATGCAGCTGAATACCAGTATTTTACATGGAGCGACTGCCTATCTGACCTCCACAACCCAATATCTGGGTAATACGATGCCCCTTGGTAAGACTGGTGTCAGACTTTCTGGCTTCTGACGACTCGTAACGACTGTCAAGGATCCACGAATGACAGCCGGGACCAACGGCTTATCGTGCTTTCTGAGGCACGGAGGAGTCTCGGTATGTAAAGATGGTCACCCATCCACTGACCAACCCCGGCAAGCGGGGTGCTTATTACCTCAATGTTGGACTTATTACCAAGGTAAGATGTCAGATGTTACACATCATACACGACTACTGTAAGACTCGCTCGTTGTTTTTAAACACTCAATAGTAATGTTCCTGATCTGGGTAAAGAATCCCAGAAACTCTCCCTTAATAGCATTGTTTAATAGCATTGTTTACAACTGTACCTATAATACAACACGACCAGCTCCTTTGCGACTCTGGTTTATCACAAAGCCACTGTCGTCAGTCCTTATAGCCTGTTCTTATACTAAGTTACCATGTACGGACTAATACTCTATTTGTGAACAACTTGTTTAATCCACCTACTTCGTTCCTTACACCCCTGAGGGATAAACGTAAGCCACCACATTAGTTCTGTTACTGTTTAAACAAAAACATACGTAGCGAGGACCTCTTAAAACAGACCTGGGGGGCAATTCCCATAACTTTTAAGAACTTTCGTATTCTCATCTCATTCGCAATTTGACAAAACTACAATCAATTTACCAATATTTTGGACAAGTTTGACAGTTTGCGACGTGAATGTGAACTTTTTTTTGAGTACCAGAATTGGCCTTCTGAATAAATATACTTAGGCATTTTCTTATAGGCTAGGCAAAAACACGAGCCTATAGGGATGTGACAAAAATATTTTTTTTCTCGTCAGGTAGAATATTGAAAAATATTGGACACGTAATTTTTCTTTTTTTATGTAATCAAAAGATTACTGCGATACATTGAGTTAAAATGTGGCATGACTTCACTCTTTGCTAGATTTTATACTGAATATTGTGACATAGCGAGCCACTACTAAACTTTAATCCGTTTTATCTAAGTATTTTTTATTATTACGACAAAGCAGAAAATACGTGTCTAATCTTTTTTTATTATCTGACTGACGGACTAAACAGAATTTCTTTTTTTTTTACCTAGGCATCATCCCTTTTGTCTGAATTCTTTGAAATGGCAAAGGTGGCAGATGAAAAAATGGAAAAATTGTTTATTTCAGACAATATAATGAAAATAGCAATTATTTTTTTTATATAACTGAAAATACTAAAAAATTGACTCAAAAAAAGGGTTGGGGTAATAAGCATCATATCTGTGCAAAAGGCAAACTGCTGGACCATAAAGGCTTTTTCATCCCACCATCTCGGAAAGAGTATTTTTAATCTTCAATATCTGAGTGGAAAAGCCGTTTTTATTGTCTAGAGGATAAAGTAAATTGAATTTAGAACATCGTGTGCACTAAGTTTGTGAATTAAAAAAAACATTTAACCTATTTACTGCTACCTCTATGGTGCCGAATATATCATACAACTTTTTTTAAATTTTTTTAAAAACTCAGACTCGGAACCTTCTTGGTGTTCTTTTTTCAATTTGCTTTGTACGCGGTTCTTTACGCGGCATTTTTTCACGTCATTGTTAAACCTTTTATTAAAAACAAGAAACTTGAAAACAAGTGAAAAAACTAAAATGAGTGATTCTAGCGACGAGGAAGTTTGCTTGACGCCAACAAAATTGACTGAAACTGTTAATAATGCGCAAATGAGCTTTCTCCCTCAACAATCACGCGAGAAGTATTTAAAACAGTACGATATGTTCAACACGTGGCGACTAGCAAAAGGAGCCAAAACTTTCTCAGAAAACGTTTAAAGATTATTCTGTAATACTTACCTGTTATAATGTAGTAATTAATACCTAAACTGAAATAAAAGTGTACCTATCTTGTGATTGTAAACGTTTTTTTTTTTGCATTTAGTCATTTCCTCGCTGAGGTGGAATGAAAAGTTACGTGTTGCACTCGAGTGCAAAGATTTTTCACCTCGTGCTCTTTTGATTCCCTCGCTAACGCTCAGGCTTCTAATTTTGAATCACTCGCTGCGCTCGTGATTCAATTTTAGAATCCTTCGCTTGCTCGGTCATCAAAATTGAACACGCGGTTAAAAAGCAACTTTGCACTCTTGTATAACAAATAACTATTGCAGACCAGCGTGACTTGTCGCGAATTTTGCGACACAATACAATTTCTAAGAAAACTTCACGGTATAACAATAACCAGTGTCGCGCTGGTCTGCACAAAGCTTAACATCACCATACTTATGAAAGGACAAGCCAACCACAGTAAGCGCGAAGAATGAATACTGTTCCTATAACCTGTCGGATTCCTTTATATCTTTCATTAATTATCATTTATACGACAGTCAAGGATAAACTGATTGCCTCGTTGGTCTAGTGGTCGCAAACGCTATTGCTGAGCATGAGGTCCTTGGTTCGATCCCCAGGTCGGGCAGTGTTACTCGGTTTTTCTATCTGGAATTTCTCAGTAACAGCTAACAGCCCGGAGTATGAATTTGTTCCCGGTTGATGGCAATAGGCTCGGCCCCCATTACATGGGACTTTAACTGGCGAAATGTGGGTGTACTATGGGTACACCTCTGCTCAGCCCCTCGGGGAAACAAGGCGTGATGTTATGTTATATTTTCAAGGAGAAAGTTTGTCAGAAATTACACATCAAAAAGATGTCGTCCCTAATCTTAGACACCATTTAAAACCAAGTGCCAAAACTAAAATTCAAAAAGTTTTAAAACCAAGATCAGGAGATTGAAATTTTAATGAACCCGTCTTTATATTTCTTCATTGCTGTCCACTTGGTGTGGCGGGATTATAACGACTTACTGTCAAGCAGTTAGTTTTAATTAAATCTATATATAATTGCTATTTACGTTGGAATATAATTGCTTGAATAGCCTGACGACTTTGTCACAAGAAAGGAATGGCTTTTGAAAATTTAATTAAAGAACAAAAGACAGTTACGAAGATTTTGAGGACTTTCCCCTTTTAATGTTAATCAAAAACATTGTGTTTTAGAAGTTTTTGAATAATTTAATTATCTTCTTAGCGTAGCCATGGCAATCTAAATGCACTCGGCCCAGAATTCGGCTACGTGTCAACAAGACACCAAGCCCGTTTTCCTGTAGCTACAACGAAAGCTACCCGGGCCGGGTATGTACCGCCACCTGGGCGATAAGTGCTACGCAGCCCGAACTATCGCGACGATAACCGATAATGGTTGGTCACATCTGCGTGTATCGTAACACTTTGCGAAGCTTCGTCACGATAGACAGAGATGCGGTGTCCTTGTTGCCCCATCTCCAAAATCCACCCTGTATATACAAACGTTGCAAATATTACTCATTTAATAGTATAGCATCACTTAAACTATTTATAATTATCTCAACCACGATCACCTAGTTAACGAAGTCACCTCGACTTGTATATGCTCGTGTATATAGGTAATTAAATATAACAGACACGACCTTAATAAAGTTAGGACATCAGACATCGCTGCTAGACGTAGTTGGTTAATCCGATGAAACACTCGACGGACGGTAATCGGCTGCCCAGCTGTACCTATCGTATAATAGGAATATATTCGTGTATTGTGTATGGGTTTATTCGTGTATGGGTTTCGCAACAAAGCAGTTGGGATTTTGTTATTTTGTATTTGTATCTAAAATAGAAGAACCTCGTTGGCTAAGTAATAAATAGCAGCACGGGTCGATCCACCAGGTTAAGCTACGCTTGCCGGGGTTGGTCAGTGGATGGGTGACCATCTTTATATACCGAGACTCCTCCGCGCCTCGGAAAGCACGTTAAGCCGTTGGTCCCGGCTGTCTTTCGTGGATCTTTGCCAGTCGTTACGAGTCGTCAGGCGCCCAGAAGTCTGAGAACAGTCTTACCAAAGGGTATCGTATTACCTAGTTACTGGGTTGTGGAGGTCAGCTAGGCAGTCGCTCCATGTAAAATACTGGTATTCAGCTGCATCCGGTTAGACTGGAAGCCAACCCCAACATAGGGAAAAGGATAGGCAGATTGATGGTATTTGTATCTAAAATATTTTGACTATTATGTTGGACTTTGTTTACGTAATAGAGGGACAGAGGAACAAGATAAAATAGAGGACACAGTTATAAATATTGGTGACTTATTCATAGTAAAGTCTCTTCATAGTAAAGTCACTTATTCATAGTAAGCTCTCTTGATGAAAAGTGGGTACCGTCGTCTTTGAATATTACGAAACCAAAGGGACTGTCTATAATTTTTTACGACATTTTGTAAAAGATAATGTAAAAACCAGCCAAGTGCGGGACGGACCACGCACAATGAAGGGTTCCGTAGTTAGAAAGAATTTATTTCAAGAACAAACTTAACATTCAGCGTTTCCAACGATACCTCACACCATGGGATAGACGAGAAAAAACAATTATCCCTCACTTTAAGTGAAGGGGATGCCTCCCCTTCATTTTTTTTTAAATCTTTTGTTTTACCACTGACGATGAGTATACATATTATATACTATGCAGTATATAATATGTATACTCATCGTCAATCGTCGTAGTCTCAATATGTGTACTCATGCGAGTATACACATTAATTACGCCGTTGTCGGCGTGATAAATATGTATACCCATGCCAAATTACAGCTTTTACTAGTACTAAGCGGCGGACAGACAGACAGACGAACATGGCGAAATTATAAGGGTTCCTTGTAGACTGCGGAACCCTAAAATGTACATACTAAAATGTACATACGGTGCTAATTACTTGGCTTGCTAGAAGGACTTGAACTTGATGAAGAACTTATTCAAAAGAACTCCATTATGACTAAAAATAGCAGAACCATTAAAATACTAGAACTAAATTATTACCCTTCAGTGTTTATTCCAAATTTTGTTAGAGAAAGCAGAAAAAAGTGGAAAGCCCTACAAACCGAAACGAAAGCACTATTGAAGTAAGAATTTTTGCTTTCCAACGAACATGGAACTAATATTTTTCCTAATAAAATAAATTCAGAATTCGTAATAAAAGGAAATTGTGATTTCAGTTTTAATTAACACTTGTTTAAGACGAAGTAGACTCAAGGGTTCTCGTAAATTGGTAGTCTTGACTTTAAGTGCTTTTTACACATTTCCGTTTTTATTCAAATCTACAATTTTTGTAATTAACTTTAAATTAGGTATTGAGTCTTCTTCAGTTTTAATTAAGTATAACAATTTAACTAACTGTTTCCGTGATTTCAAATTTTCATAAGGTCAGGTGGATAGAGTGAAAATGTAATTATTTTAACAAAAGGACGAAATAACTGTCCTTTTCAGTCAATTGGCTTAAACTTTGTGTAGTAAAATTTTGATGCTGAAAAGTTCAACTTCAACTCTTCATTACTACTGCTACTGAAAAGTTATCTTTGAAAATTGAAAAACAACAGTCTAGTTTTTAACCGACCGAAAATGTTTTTTTCGATGTTTTCGTCAATTGTGGACCGATTCTTTTTTATTTGGTATTAGTGTGCGCGATGGTTTAGTTAGCTTCAATAATACGTATTTATTCCACTTTGTGTACCTTGATGATGTTATTATACTTCCTGTCACTGTTGTTTACATGGCAAGTTGTGGTATACGAATTGATGTAGGGTAAAAAACATAACTAAAAATAAAAATTACGAAAAAAAACCGAGATCCAATAAAACATTAAAAAGTGAAAAATTTCTTTAACACAACGAACTTAAAGTAATTTTTTATTTTTTAGTCGTTTTTTTTTAAAGATCTATTATTTGCATTTAATAATGTCTTGGGTCTGCTTGCACTACAAATCCCTAAATTCGTTTAGCACTAAGCGAATTTAAAACATCTTTCCGTTTCTGTAAATCGTGAAAAGAAAGTTATCCAACACCCTTAATTATTATTTATGCAATCATATTATCTAAATGATATGGTCCGAATTTAACACTATCATGAAGCCACATTTCCTCTACATAAAGATTAAAGTTCCATCAGTAGGTAATTAAAGTGAAGGATTCAGTAGAATAAAGTGGAGACACAGCGCAGCGGCGCGGTGGCGTGCTTTCTCGACTGGAAATCCATTGATATTAGGTATTATCTACCGTTGCGCTTTGGTGGCTCCCTGGTCCCTGCAGATTCGAAGACGGTTGAATTAAATTTTATGTTAGAACTAGGTAGTAAGGGTATTGAAATGGTTTCAATTCATTTGGAGAAATAAAATCTTTACAATCTGCACGCGTAGCATGACGCTTTCTATTTCTACGAAGAATAGACACAGCTTTTTCTATACAAAGTGACATTTCGTTTCTCCATTTTTGACATCGCATCGTAGCAATCCTTCTATAATCTGTCATTTTGTCTTTCGTTTCTAACCATCTTTGTTTAGGTCCTTTATGTAGACTATATCAGAAGAAAGTTTACTATCCCAAACTGTCAAAATCATACTGACAACTGACAGTTGTCTAAGGAAGTGAAGACATCTTGATTTTGTAATCGCCATGCTAAAGACAGTAGAAAACTTTCTACTAGACAGTAGAAAGTTTTCTAGTGTCTACGGAAGAGTAGACAAAACGGTGCTCATGCTACGCGTCCTGGGTAGTTTTTTTTTTTTGTTTCATCTGAGTGATTTATTTACATAGCAAATATTGATGAATCACGTGAAACAAACACGTGCATGAAACCGTAAACAACAATAATTATCATTGAACAAAAACAAGTCAATGTAATCGATACTTTCATCTCAATATCACTTACAGATTCAATAAGGAAAAGTGAAAATCATTTTACAGTTATCTTTCCGTCAATTTTCTCTCTATCAAATAAAGATCGGTGATTTCCACCACTTCAGTGGTAAGAAACCCTTCCATTCAAAAGCTTTTCCAATTGTGTATCAGAGTGAGCGAACATCTTATGGTACAGCAACAAATAACATTGTATCTCCACTGACAAAGATATGAAATTGACAAGGGTCGAATTCAATCAAGGGGCCCTCTGTGAGACCGCGCAATGCGAGCTTTTCAATTGTTTTGCAGTCCATTGTTTTATATCTATAACAATTAACGAGAGAATACTGAACTAACAAAGCAATGAAAGTGAGGTTTGGAAATTTAATTATTAACTTACACGTATGAAGTACGTATTTTACCAAAGTGTACTAGGTACTGTTTTTTTAGGAACCTTTTGCTTGACAACAAGATAATTATTGGCTATAGTAGTAATTAATTAAAAGACAGCGATGTGGAGGAATTATTAGATGCCCGTTTTAGTTAAATTAGGACATTATATTGTTATCATTTTAATTATGAATAAATATATTATTTATCTCATACGTGCTTTAAATTCGAACATTGTTTTGACAACCTTCTTTGAGATAAATTGAAATTGCTGTACTGATCAAAAACAAGCGTGCGCCCGGCCGGCAATCGTAGTATGAATCCATAACTGTCGTGTTTAACGGCCAAATAAATACCTTTGAAAACTCATATCTGTCGTGTTATTTAAAAATGGAACTATTTTTTTATTTCAACACATGGCAACCAAGGAAGTAACTTACAAAGATTTTATTTAAATTTCAAACTGGCTTAGCAAATAGAGCTGTTTAAAGTAAAGAAGAAACAAATGAACATATTGCGGCTGAAAATTTCTTTGTTCGTCATTGATTCTGTAATTTATAAATAATTTACTTGGTTTGAATTTCCGCTCATTGTTTGAGAAAAGTACTACCTATACAAGCCTTAGCCGCAACCAGGCGTTGATGGACACGCGCATGTGGACCGAGGCGAAATCAATGCCTAATTGCTGGCCGTGACAAAAATGGATTATACACCAGGACTATACGTATAGAAAGATAGAATACGAAACAAAACAAATTAAACTGTTTAAACAATGGATGAAATTATATACAAGACCATTATTATCCCTGTTATCTATCAAGATTACTCCATTATTCACAAAAGTTGCAGACTTTCTTCAAAAACAAAGTTTTCGAGTATATCCTTGTGATTACAAAATTCGATAAAACATTTACCTTCAGAAACAGAAGTAGTACATACACATACATCCAATCTAACTTTCAACACACAATAAGTTTACAAAGAACTTCCGTTACCTTACATTACAACTTTGAGAACTTTATGACAAACACAACTTATAACATGTACTTATAATACTATAACATTAATGAATAATACAGGGTGTTAAAGAAATTACCTTTAAAAAAACTTAAAAAAAAAACGAAAACTGTCATAAGATGAACCTAATGTAGTACCTACTGACTAATTAAATAGCAATCGTTAAGAATTGATTAAAAAATTGCTTAAAATAAGTTTTTATTTTGTTTTTAAATGCTAATTAATAATTTCCTAGAGTTACCTACCTACTATCGAACGCAATGAAATACCTACGCCTGAACACTTCAATAACGCCGAGTGAAGAATAGGTAAATTACCATTCCAAGTATTTCTTCTTCTTACTAGCTAAGGCAGCTTCCCCTAAGCTATGGCACGCAATTTATTTAACACCCTGTATATAATAATTGAATAATTGACCTATAATACTATTAAGCAGTGGTGGCCCCAACTTACGAGTTGTAGGTCGTGGGTTCGAACCCAAGCAGGCGCTTTACTTTGTGTAAATAATTTAATCACCACTGCTCTCAAAAACGGTGAAGGAAAACATCGTGAGAAAACCGGCATGTCTTAGAACCAAAAATTCGAAGACATGTGACATCTACCAACCTGCACTGGGCCCGCGTGATGGATTACGGCCCACACCCTCTCACAGAGAGGAGGCCTGTGTCCCAGCAGTGGGAACATTAATAGGCTGATGATGATGATGATGAATACTATTAAAGACATTGCATAAAACTTTAACGCCCAATAATGTCTCTTCATTTTAACCTCAGAGAGTAACAATGAAAAAGAACTCCAAATAATATTTAATTGAAAAGTATTAATCACCTCTCGTGACATTACCATTTTCTAAACATCTCCGAAAAATACTAAGAAAAAAAAGTCCATTGAGGGATTTAAAAAAGGATGTACTAAATGGTAACATTTGACTTACAAATGAATCGCTATCTCATTCCGGAACAAAACGAAAACGCACATAAAACGAAAGACTCTAAGATCTCGGTGTAAGTAGCTGGGTTCTTAATAAATAGGTCGTTTCCTTCACTCATTCCGGTTAATCAAACCTCCATCGCCTCAGCTTTGCGGCTAATAGAATCGGAAAACCATCAGCGGATGCGCCTTGCCAGATTAAAGGTTGTGCTAACTAAGTTATTGCCGATTCGCGTTGAAAGGTCGACCCAATCATTTTGTACTTGAAAATGTAGGTGTAGGCAAAGTTTAAAGGAAACTAGGAAAACTTTTCAAAGTCAATGCATTTATATCTATGAAACCATTTACAAGCAATTTTGAATTGTCAAAGAGTCGGTTAGTGAGTCAGAAAGTAGAAACTACTCACCCATTGCAATTCTATTTTATTTTATTTTATTTGGTTCACTAAAAATTGATTACACTGATTCAAACACATATTACATTATTTTATGTAAAATAACAATGCATCAGTTACATATAGGTGCATAAAACAATGAATTAGACAAATAAACTAACTTATGTACTTGTAATAAGCGCTAATATTGAAATTTTGGTAACATCGGCAAAAAGTGTAATTTATATAAAATTTAAATCTATGATATTATTAAATTGGTAAAGGTAAAATTGACATTCTAGAGACAATAAAATCGACATTATAACATTGATAAAACAATAAAACCCTAGGGCCGTGGGGTCCGAGTGCTCATGATCTGTTCAATGACATTTCCAAACGACTGGTTGACACTTCCCGTGACCCAAGGGCTGGTTTTTACCTGGGCCAGAGGCTAAGCATTGCCATACAACGTGGCAATGCCGCCAGTCTCTTGGGTACATTACCAGTCGACAGCGATGCGGAGGAATTTTTCGATGCCTTATTGTTTGTTTCCTAATAGTTTTAGTTACCTAAGTTAGGTTAGTTATTTCTAGTTTTGGAAGATCATGTTAGTTGTTAATTTAAAATACACATTATATACCTTAAAACAGTTAAGAAATGTAAATGTCTATGGAGAAGAACGGGCAAGAAACTCCAAGGACACTACTTTTAAATTAAGATATTACAAAATCGTGGGTTCGTTATTCTTGTTGTATCTATATGAGAGAGAATGTAAAAAAAGAAACAACATAAAACAATTTAAAATTTAAGATCAAAGAGAAGCCCTGACAGTTAAGAGATAACCAGTGTTCTAACTTGGTAAGTTGGTAGGTACGAGCACGGTTCGTTGATTCTGTAACTAAATTGGCAAACAGCGCTAGGTATTTTCTCCATACAAAATTGAGTCTTTGTGAACTTGTAGCGAACTTCTTTTTGGTAACGAACCGTTAAAACATTGAAGTAAGGAACTTATCTTAAAACTGTGTTTGATAGCTGACATTGCGTATTTTTGGAATATTACAACCGCTATTGATGACCCTCTTTTTTGTCGCTGAAAACAGGGGTAAGTCCTTCGTATGAAATACACAATGAACAACCGTAGTGTCAAACAGGGCTCGGAAACGATATATAAAATAACGTTTTCAAAACGTTTCTAACAGTTTTCGTTCTTCTTAGTACAGACCCAGCACATCAACCTACTCCAATCTGTAAAATTTTCCCAATCAACATTGAAGCTTATTCTTTAGCGATAAAGTTGAAAAGCCATTAAAGAAATTTGACAGATTGTAGTAACTTGATGTGCTGGCGTCTGGACATACAACATTTTGTTCGAAACGAAATGAGAACGTTTTGAAAAACCGGTTTATGCCGCAGGACTCAGCCGCGCATGGTGCGTGCTCCGACAAGCATGAACTTATTTAGTTAAATTGTACCTTAACTTCATTTCATTACATCATTGATTTTTCAAAGACTACCTGTCAAATAGAAAGCAGAGGGTTAAGATAGGAAAATATATTAGTGACGATGCGGATGTATCATTCGGCGTACCGCAAGGAAGCGTGTTAGGCCCTACATTGTTTCTTACGTATATTAACGATCTCTGCAACTTAAAGGTCGATAACGCAAACCTCTTCTCTTACGCGGATGATACAGCTGTTGTCTTTTCCGGGAGTGACTGGTCCGATGTTAGGCGCAATACGGAGATGGGCATGGCCCAAATAACAAACTGGCTCAACGACAACCTACTCACACTAAAGACATCAAAAACGAACTACATCTGTTTTAACATCTCGAATCGTTCACAACCAAATGAAGCTTTTAACATCAAAGTACACTCATGGGATAAAGCTACAAATAATAACTGTAGGTGCCCTGCAATTAGTAAAGTCTCACAAACTAAATACTTAGGCGTCATAATTGACCAAAAATTATCATGGTATGCTCATCTGGAGCATGTTACAGGAAGAGTTAGGAAACTAGAATGGATATTTAAAACATTAAGACATGTCATCCCCACAAATATAAATAAAAAAACAGGCTCTCATACACATCTCCTTAATGAAGGTTATGTGGCACTTGTGCAATCAGTTATAGTTTACTGTATCCCCGTATGGGGCGGTGCGGCAAAAACAAGATTTATAGACGTAGAACGAGCACAACGAGCATTAATAAAAATAATGTACTTTAAAAAGATAAGATTCCCTACTGACAGTCTTTACCAGATTAGTGGCCTGCTTTCTATTAGAAAATTTTACATCACTTATACAGTCCTAAAAAAACAGAAGACACTTCCCTATAACGCAAACACAATATCAAAAAGACGGAAAGATATAATTGCTCAAATCCAACAAACTAAAACAAAATTCGCTGCTGTACAATATAACAAACGTTCTGCTCATCTTTATAATAGGTTAAACAAGGAGATATACATATACATTAAACAACCACATGGATGTAAAAAAATGCTAACAAACTGGACAAAACCATTAACTTATGAAGATACTGAGGCACTCCTGCAACACATAGTTTAACTCACTCGTTTTCTCTCTGCACACACTTTTACCTACACGCACACTTACCTACACACACACACATTCACCTACACACACACAATCCCTTCCTATCCCCATACCATACACATCTACACAATCTGTAAACAATGTCATCATATTCTGTTCCACTATATTTTGTTAAAATTTTCGTGCTAAACAATGTACCTAATTATAATTTATTCTACTTGTTCTATACATATTCTACTATTTATTTTGTTTAAAATTTTCGTGCTATGGAAGAGCGGAGTCTCCTAATACAGGCTTTTTTTGCTTAAAAGGAGGCTCCAATCATAAACTTGTTGTACAGACTTGGTTATGAAATAACGAAATTTTAATTTTAATTTTTTTTATTGATTCCAATGCGCTTGATTATTATTGATTAGGGTTGTGTTGCGAGTTTCCTATCGATCAACCTAAAAATGGTTAAAAACGTTTCTCAAACCGAGAACGATTTAAATGTTGTTAATCTTCAAAAACATTTTAATAACGTTCCGTTCGAACGATATCGAAACAAAACGTTCTTTATGTTTTTAAGACGAAACAGTTTCGAAAAATACACCATTATCCGAGCCCAGAAGGCCAATTCTCGTACAAAGAAAACGTTCACATTCAAGTCGCTCAAACTTGTATCTGTCAAACTTGTCAAAAATGTTGGTAAATTGATTTTATTTTTGACAGAATGCGAATGAGATGCGAATGCGAACGTTCTTAAAAATTACGGGAATTGCCCCTCTGGTATCAAATGCTCGCTCTTTATTTAAAGGAGTAGTAACATTTTCCCTCTATGGGAAAATAACAGACCATCAGTGATCCATCATTAACTTTTCAATACCCATTTCTCATCTTCAATATCCAACTACCTACCCAGTTCCTGAAACTTTTCATTCACAAGTACCCACAGAATGTTAAATAGATTTTCCGCGTCGCCATTCATGCCGTGATAACAACCTTTCGATCCACACAATACATACAACTCTCGCCAAGTATTGCCAACTGTCAAAAGCACTAGGTTATCATAACTCAATTCTTTTGTGCACCAGATTATAAATGTCTGCCGTAAATAGGATTTAGGTATTATGCTGATTTTTTGAGGCAGATACATTTGATAAACCATCGATTTTTTATAGAGGCATTAATTTTAAGGTAATAAAGGCCTGAGTGTGATCTAAGAATCACGCCCAGGACTCTACGTCCTGGGTGTGATTCTCAGATCAGATATTTTGGATTTTTACATCAGTCATTTTTCTAAGGCATCTCGGAATTTGGATTTGTTTCCAGTTATAAATGGCTATATTCTCACATCCTATTTATTTATTTATTTATATTGGTTTAACTACAATTTTATTGTTACTGTTCAGACAATTGGAAACACAAGCCTAAATACAAATCAAGTGCACAATTAAGTGATAGACACTGTGTGATAGTAGTGATAGACATGTAAAAACATTACAACATAGAAAACAAAACAAAAAAACAATAGGTATTATAAGTACAGAAACGACAAATAATTGTTAAATAATTCTGAAAAAAAAAATAACAAAATTTAAAAAAAAATGGGACTATTAAAAATGAAATGTATTAAATGGGACTTAAATATATTCGGCGAAATATGGGTAGGTACTTATACCTCTGTCCGACACCTTGATGCAGGCGTGATATTCCGGTAGACATTTAATCCTATTACTATGCCACTGGACACAATCCCAAACCGCAAGCTAGTAAGATTTCCTAACAGAAAAACCGACGTCCCACCACTTTGTCAAACCTGGAAATCCGCTTTGCGGTTAAACCAATGAGGTGGTTTTCAACTCCCTCCAAGTATTTGAAAATGTCAAAGCCACCGGAATCTCGTAATTTAGCCGCTTCGTGCAGCACATGTAGAGCGTTAGTCGCATGCCGAATGCCGATATGTTTTCGTAAGTTATTGGAGAGTAGATATTCTGGTTCTTGTTCTTTTTTGCCGTGGTAGGTTGGTTTGCTGATGGAAGATTAAACTCTACCAAACAAAAACGTGGGGTAACTTGTCTTTAATTAGGTTTATCTGTAATATGAATAGTGATTACGAAGAACTGGAAGTTTGCCCAATATTTTACTGTAGGCTCATTATGAATAGTTTTCAACCAACAAATATAATAATAGGTACATTACGAAACAAGAGTTACCTTTTTTACATTACGAAAGAAGAGCATTACGAAAGTATATTTTACTAATTAGGCTGCTATAATAATCATCTTTTCATTGCTACACAAAAGATGAAAAATGTCTTCCATAAGCAGCTGTCGTGCCTACCGAGAATATTTGTTTTGTCCATTCAGCGTAATATTACGGAAAACTATTTTCTTATTATTTGTGCGCAGCTAGGCAACTAATTCAGAATCAACTAATATTTATTTTATTTATCTTTTATATTTATTTTAAGGCTCATGCAGACCAGCGAGACTTGTCGCCCGACGTGACACGAACAATTTTCTAAGAAAACTTCACGGTATAACAATAACCGGAGTCGCGCTGGTCTGCACAAGCCTTTATTCTATATTATAATCGCTGCAGATAAAGAGCAGTGGTGGGCTAGTAGTAACGGCCCCGATTACGAGTTGTATGGGTTCGAACCCATACAACTTTGTGTACATAATTTCATCACCACTGCTCTCAAAACGGTGAAAGAAAACATCGTGAGGAAACCGGCATGTCTTAGAATAAAAAATTCGAAGACATGTGACATACAGTTGCTTTCTGAATCAAGCCCTTGACCCAGCCGCGCAAAGAGAGCCTCCTGAGGTGTTGGTCGAGGCTCTCCGCTATTAGGCCATTAACCGTTACGATCATCGGTACAATGATTGCAGAGTCCACGTCCCACATGTCAACAACCTCGTGTGCTAAGTCAATACTAGATTTTTTTATCTTTCTCAGCTTTCACGACATTCTCGTCATGGGGGACAGCAATATCAAGTTAATAATAATTATTAATTATATTAATTACTACTAACATTAGTGTGTAAGCTCGCAATTGTACTAACAAATAAGGATGTAATCGTAAGATGAGTCTGAAATAAATGATTAATTAAATTAAATTAAAATAAATAAACTCATAAACTCTGCGGTTGTTGACCCCCCAAGAAAATCATAAATTTTAAGTTTTTGGTTTATCATGTTGAGTTTTGCTAGCTAATTTAATTTGATCTTGTATGAGAAGATAATGTTAAGTTTTATCATTAACTGGTTTATTTTGAGGGTTCCGCATTATGGTAAAAAAGAACACTTGTGGTGCGCGTCAACCCGCACTGGGCCCGCGTGGTAGATTACAGCCCACTCCCTCTCACAGAGAGGAGGCATGTGTCCCAGCAGTGGGAACATGAATAGGCTGATTATGATATTATAATCTAATTATGTCACTATCGTGGTACACAAACCTAAGACGATTTATTTGGTAACCCGGAATATAGTGTCCAATTCAATACAAGGTTACCGCCAGTATCGATTTTTTCATAACATAGACATTTAGACAATCTTCATACATAATTTAATATACTGTAACCTCTACCTTCTCCATACTATTGTCATCAAGGTAATGGCGGCTCATGATATGGACTCGTTCTAATGATAGCAGCTTGGAGTGACAGCGTAATTAATTACTTAATATGCCTATACAAGTCGATATTCTCTGTCATTATAATTTTCGTATATTACTCTCATAGTGAGAGGAACTCGTGGCTAAGTAATAAAAGCACCACGGGTCGATCCATCGGGTTAAACTACGCTTGCCGGGGTTGGTCCGTGGATGGGTGACCATATTTACATATCGAGACTCCTCCGTGCCTCGGATAGCACTTTAAGCCATTGGTCCCGTCTGTGATTCGTGGATCTTTGACAGTCGTTACTGGTCGTCGGAAGCCCGAAAGTGTGACAACCAGTCTTATCAAGTGGTATCGTATTACCCAGTTACTGGGTTGTGGAGGTCAGATAGGCAGTTACTCCATGTTAAATATTGGTAAGACTGGAAGCCGACCTCAACATAGTTAGGAAAAGGCTAAGCAGATTGACTCTCATAGTGAGCTGATATACAAAACATTATAAGTTACCAAAATTATGTTGAATATATTGTACGTTCCTGTTTCACTCTGCAGCACAGTAAACACACAAAAATATAACCCTTTTCACACTCGCAAATTCCTACAAATATTTGCGGTCCAAATATGCATCCTTCAGGTACACCTTCTATTTTTAGCCCGCATAAATTCTCTGTTGCCCCTCCCTCGTAGATTTATAGGGCTACAACTACACAATTTTCCGGGGCATGGCCACCGGTACTCTTTCTGCTTATGAATCCATTTATCACAGGTACAACAAAGTGTTTCAAGTTGTTTCGCATACACGTTGAGTGTTTCAGATGCTTCGGATGGACCAACTTTGTAAATTATTATGTGAGAATATGTTTTTGATGGGGAATTTCTGTTGTTGCAGTTTTGGAATTTTTATATTTATGGCATCAGCCGTACCATTAAAAACTTTATTTTTAATTGTGGTTTTATTATACTTATTACTCAAATTACTGAAAAAAAATGGATATTGATCATAAGACAATTTAATAAAATAAAAATACTTTTCAGATTTCTTTTTAGACATTCCAATACAGTACAGGTTTTGATTTATTTTTTGCAAGACCTTAAAATTCAAGTAAAAGTATGCATAATATATTCAACACCCGCTAATCTCATAGGATCAAATCGGTAGCTATTAATCATCATGCTACCGCATGCTTACGACGTTCATCTAGATAACTTTTTAATTATCTTCCTACCTTACGTATAGCCAACAAGGCAGTGCTGTGCTTGGAATCCTGTGTGTCATTTTCTTGGTGTGAATCTCTCTTATCAAATGCATATAGAATTTGCCTCACAATTGATGGATTTGCCCTTTTTTACAAAAGACTATCAGGTTAATCTTCTTCTTCTTTTCGAGTTCATCGTATTTTTTAGATTAGTTTGGCCCGTGGGTTAGTAGATGTTGTGCCCATGGACTAGATAAACTGCAAGTCATGACAGGCCGGTCTTCTTCTTTTCTTTGACTAACCTGGTGTCAAGAGTTTTAAAGCCGCCCATGGGTCTCTGACTTGGCTTGACATGCCGTCGAGTAATGTCTCAGGCATGCCGGCTTCCTCACGATGTTTTCGGCCGGTCATATTTATGTATTTTGATCAAACAACTCTTCCATATCCATATTTATCGGCCCAAATTGGTCATATTCAGTATACACAGGACTGACAACAACTCAACATTTTATTGATAAATGGCCGGCTGGCACAGGCACATGCCCAATTTATTTAACGTAGGAACACAAAACACAAAGTCACGGTCCACTAACGGAAAAATCAATTGATCTGAATGTTTGAAACACGATTGATTCTACCCTCGCTTTAACAAAAACAAGTACCTACCGGCCTACTCACCTAAAATCGTTTCATAAGCCCGAAAAGCTTTGTGAAGGTTTACATGAAATTATTTTCCGCTGACGGACGGTAGATACCTATTTACATATTTTAATTGGGCTTGTTTATTTTTTAATTTCATGATAAATGAGGTATGTAGAACAATAAATACATGTTGATTGAATACTTTTCAGCCATTTAATTTTCTTATTACGTAGCTATGTAGCTTTAAACAACCAAGGTAATCAGCATATTCCTATTAATTACCTATTCCAATAAGACGGAACTAAAAAGCAGCCAAGTGCGAGTCGGACTCGGACTTTTTAACTTTTTTTTCCTTTTTAGGGTTCCGTAGCCAAATGGCAAAAACGGAACCCTCATAGATTCGTCATGTCTGTCTGTCTGTCCGTCTGTATGTCACAGCCACTTTTTTCCGAAACTATAAGGACTATACTGTTAAAACTTGGTAAGTAGATGTATTCTGTGAACCACATTAAGATTTTCACCTTAGAATAATAACGCATAGAAACCTAGTACGAGTGCAAAAAGTGAGGCAACTAAAACTTAGCCATAGTGGCTAACTTCTCTCGGCGAGCCGTCAGTACTCAAGGTCACGTTCCGTCGAACACAGCTCGCGAATAAATAATTTAAAATAATTGAAAATGACAGTTTGTAGCGTGAAGAGATGTCATAGCACTAGGAAAACAAGACAAAATGTGATCAAATTATATTTCATAAGTAAATACTTACATTTTATACATTCTTTTTACGTAAATCGATCATCAAACAAAAATTCTAATAACCTACTATATCACAATACAGTGTTGCTATTTGTGAGGAAAAAAATACCCACATTGCTTTCAATTTTGTTCTTATTTTGGTTTAGCAAAAAAAAATGTTTTTGATGTAGGTACCTTACTACCTAACTTATGGAATACGATAAAACATTTTGCTAGTTTCGAGAAACTAACTTGTCATTAGGTATTTTATATTAGTCTTTGTAAATAGGATACTGGTGGCGATTCTGGGTGCGTCAATTTAAACTATTTACAGCCTCTAAATTTTGGTCGTTATCGACACTGCGACTTAGTGTTTTTAAACTTTTTAATTTTTTGTAATTTTCTCAGTCATCCTCCTATTTAAATATAAATAAGTATTTGGAAACTTACAACACTTACTATTATTTGATATCATATCCGATTTTTTACATGTCAGCAATTAATACATGTTAATATTAAAAACCCATCACACATTCTAAACGCATTGAACTAATCATTTTCTTCATGCGATTAACGGTTCATTTATTTCCTTTTATTTTAAACTAGCTTTTACCCGAGGCTTGTTACGCGTAATTTTCAAACTGTGATATCTCTTAAACTATTCATTTAAATGATGTGATGTGAAGGCATATTTTAATCGAAATTGAATGCCCAATTTAAATAACATATTTAATTGGATAAGGATTAACATGATACCGGTCAAAATAGCTTCGGAAATAACAATGAAAATATTATAAAATTTTAAGGGATAAAATGGTGACTGTGGGTCATCCTTAGAAGATAGATATATGCCATCGCGGAATTTTTTGTTGATGTTTTTAAGGTATACAATACTCTAGTACATAAATTTGATTTATCTCTCACGGCTTACACGGCGCACGCCAGTAAAGCTCCCAGTAGACATGATTTTTTCCGACATCTTCAATAATAATTGTTATATTTCAGCTGATTTACACAAAACTTTAATGAATTATTTACTAAAACCTTCCGCATGACCACTCCGTGAAATGGTGAAAACCGTTTGAAAATCTGTTCAGTAGTTTTTGAGTTTATCGCGTTCAGACAGACAGATGCGGCGGGGGACTTTGTTTTATAATACGTAAGGATAAATCGAATTCTACCTTCCGGAAAAATAATGAAGTTCTAGTTCCTGATAACATAAAATACTTGTCTTGGTTTGGTCCTTTTCCCATATTTTTGTGGGTAAAGGCCTGGTAATGGTATCACTGAAAGCTATATTTGTGTGCGTTTGCGGAACGTAGACACATTCGGCTCACGCACACAAACAAAATGAACTGGACACACGATATCGCTCGTGTTTTGTACTAGACGCGGCTTCTATGCGTTATTATTCTAAGATTTTCACATAAATTTAGAAAAAAAAAAAAAAAAATTTGGGGGTATACTTAGTACTGGATTGATTTTTTTCATCAAACCCATACGTGTGGGGACATATCTAAGGATAGGTCTTCAAAAATGATATTGAGGTTTCTAATATCATTTTTTTCTAAACTGAATAGTTTGCGTGAGAGACACTTCCAAAGTGGTAAAATGTGTGTAACTTCTAAAATAAGCGAATGAAAAATCAAAAACAAATATATGATGTACATCATCATCATCATCAGCCTATTAATGTTCCCACTGCTGGGACACAGGCCTCCTCTCTGTGAGAGGGAGTGGGCCGTAATCTACCACGCGGGCCCAGTGCGGGTTGGTAGATGTCACATGTCTTCGAATTTTTGGTTCTAAGACATGCCGGTTTCCTCACGATGTTTTTCTTCACCGTTTTGAGAGCAGTGGTGATGAAATTATTTACAATTATTTAAAGCGCCTGCTTGGGTTCGAACCTACGACCTACAACTCGTAAGTCGGGGCCGTTACCACTGGGCCACCACTGCTCTCCTTCTCTGTATGATGTACATTACTATGTAAACTTCCACCGAAAATTGGTTTGAACGAGATCTACTAAGTAGTTTTTTTTAATACGTCATAAATCGTAAACCGCAATTTACCTTTAACGAACTACAAGAACCGTGGGTTTTGTTTATTGTTTGTTACTTGCTGCTACGGAACCCTTCATGGGCGAGCCGACTCGCACTTGGCCGCTTTTTATTTATCTTGCAATCGGTTGTAAACCTTTAGTAGATTTTTTGGACGGATATTGACTGCTGAGGTCCATTCTTTCAGCGAACAATCTGCCTCTCCTAATTATTTAGGTTTAATTCAGTAAAGTCCCACATACTTTATTACTTTAGTAAAAAAAAACATGTTTCTTGTGTCTTTAATTTTTATCTTTTTTTTTTTTTTTTTTTTTTTTTTTTTTTTTTTTTTTTTTTTTTTTTTTTTTTTTTTTTTTTTTTTTTTTTTTTTAAAGATACACCAACGACCAATTCACTACCTAGCACATTACCATAGTAAGAAAATAACATAAGCATGAAGTTATGGTGACTTAGTCACTTACAGGCGTACACAGCAATTACATAAAAAATAGAGATTTTACACGTAGTGAGGATACAATAATTAAATAGAATAATGAACAAAACATTTAAGTAAAAAACAAAATCATAATCGAAATTAGAGTAGGTAAACAATTATTATCAAAAATTTACATCAAAATTATCATTAAAATTAAAATTAAACATAAGATATAAAAAAATAAAGAAACGAATAAATGAACAGTAAAATTGTTATTCAAAATGATAGAACGCGGTATCGAGTGCAATAAGAGAACATTCCAAAATTTTTGAAAAGGCAGGCACATGTGGCAAAAACCATAAAAATTAAATTGTAAAAAATAAAAATAAAATAAGAAGTAAAAAAAAGGAGGATATGAGATTATGATTCGTCGCTAATAGTAATAAGTTTTTTGCGAAATTGGGAAATGAGTCTGTAAATATATCAATATTGTTGGAGATATCTATTCTATTATAATTAGCCATTAATCGTTTCAAGGGGGCATTATTATTTGTTTGTTATTGTTTTACATATTCTGTGAAAATCAGCCCCGTGACAGATAGTCGAACGGGTAGTGGAGCCTTAGAAATAGGGTGCCGTTGGAATCCTTTGGGTGCGGAACCCTAAAACAGATCATATTTAATACCACAGATTTAGAGTAGGCTAGATACCGCAAGCCATCCGACCAAGCGCGCCAGTGGCGAGTTATGTCGTCGAGGATATAAAAATGCAAAATAAACTGTAATTACGCTTAGCGATTGAAACTGTTTACGTTATGAACATCACTAAATGGCTGGGGTGACGTCATCGTAGGTATAAAAATGGTTTTCATACTATCGAATGAACATGCGGTATCTAGCCGCATGTTCATTCGATAGTCTAAATCGAATACTCTAAATCGATCTTCAGGCTTTAGCAACCAATCATCATCATCATCATCATTCTGCCTTTATCCCAATTTATTTGGGGTCGGTGCAACATCTCCCTTTCTTCCATACTTCTCTATTAGTCGTCATCTCGGTAGTCACCCCCGTTCTAGCCATATCATCTTTGACACAATCCATCCATCGTTTCTTTGGTCTTCCCCTACTCTTATAGCCATCGATATACATACTCAAAACTTTCCTCACGACATTTTCCCCATTCCTCTGCATCACATACCCATACCATGACAACCGATTTCCGCACAACTTTTCAGTCACCGGTGCCACTTTCAGACTTCCTCTTATTTACTCATTTCTTATACTATCCATTCAATATAATATAAATAATCAATATTTAACAAAAATACTTACTGACCAGCTCTAATTTAAAAACCAATAAGTACTAACAAAAATATAATAACTAAACGAGCGAAATAAAAAGTATCGACACCAGAATGGAGTTTAATCACCAGAAGTCAGGAAAACCAATAAAGTGTGGCACTGTGGCCGTAAAGTCTAGTTTTTAAATTGCCTGCAGGAATCACTAGCCACCCTCCATTTAAATGAATATTGAGTGCTCTTGATAGAGGCGATTGGGATTCCTTTTCATCTTGTAACTAAGGGCTATAAGATCCTTTGATTGTATTTTCAGTATAATTACATCATATAGACTTATAGGTATTGAAAAAGGACAGAAAATTGTTGGCAATACTATATCTACTATATCTACTATATAAACACAATATTATCTGCATTCACGATTTCAAATGAAATTCATCACATTATCTACCTAGCCTTTTCCTATGTTGGGGTCGGCTTCCAGTCTAACCGGATGCAGCTGAATACTAAAATTAAAGCTGATACAATTTTCACTTTTCCTAATTATGTTAAAATTAACGAAGTGTATAGAGTGCCGCGAGTTTCTTGTGGCACTCTAGTGTCACTGCCTCGGCCCGGCTAGGGTGCCGTGAGCGTTGCATTGTCACTGTCACTTGTTATTTAGGTTAGGTTAGGTTAGAACTGTGATCACACAACCCACGAGCCGAGCGAGCGTAGCGAGCGGTGCCGCGGTAGCGGCTGGCGAAGTGTCCGTTTAGGCACAAGAGAATGTAATGTTTTGGGAATGTGGTGTTTTACAGCGATTTAACCTCGACAATCAAACAAAATACCAAGTGACGTGACTTAGTGACAGTGACAATGACAATCCAATGCTTGCGGCACTTTGGCCGGGCCGAGGCGGTGTTACTAGGGTGCCTGTAGTGGCACTTTATCCGATAGGGATAAAGTGCCACTGGTGGCACTCTATACACTACCTAAAATTAATGGTAAGATCGGCTACCCCGGCTTCACCATGCGATTACATTTGAACCAGCTGCTGGTTTGGACGGTTCCTAAATAATAAATTACAGAAGTGCTAGTGTGAGTTTAATCGAGCTCAAGATACGATCGTACTTTTTACCAACTGAGCCAGCAAAACCTAGTTGGCACAAGCGGAAGCGACGCTATCTCAACTCTCGACGTCAAATTCAGCTGGGCTTAGAAATCGCAGCCATGTATTACTGAAATAGGAAGTTAGTTTATTACCTCATACATAATCTTGCTGACTCAGAACAGAACCAACTTCATTAACGAACATAGTAAACGATATCTTGTTATGTAAAATAATAACTTTTTACAAAAAACAAAACAACAGAAATTAAAAAAAAAAACACTACAAAGTGAAAAATAACTTTAATTTCAGATGTTGTTTTTTGCCACCGACATCCGAAATTAAAGTTATTTTTCACTTTGTAGTGTTTTTTTTTAAAGTAGGTTGTTTTGTTTTTTGTAAAAAGTTTTTACTTTTTAGTTGTGATACATAATTACGCGACGAACATATAACCTCCTCCTTTTTGGAAGTCGGTTAAAAAAACAAATTAGTGTGAAAATCAGCAAGAATCATCAAAATTACATAAAGCAAGAATGCTCCCCTTTCAGTACTTCCTAGTGTTTTAGCTGTGGACAAAAAGTAGCGCAACAAACTCCCCAGCAACATCTGACCGTTAAGTAAAAAGTACTTGATTCTATACAATTGTATGCAAAACAATTAACATAGCAAAACAAGTAAAAACAAAACATTAAATTAAATTATGTATTTGCCATATGTCAGTTAGCACACGTCAATAAACCAACAAAAACATTGAAAACTAGACTTTAAAGTATAACCCATAATACTGCCTGACAGTGCCACTCATAACCCCTAATCACGTAAGTTAGATTATCCACATACAAATAAGAACGTACCCACATCTCTAATGATCACCTAATGCATACAGCATACCCAGGCACGATTCTCCAAATTCCAGCTAGATATCCGAGAAAGACGTTCGACATTTAGGAATCTATTGAATTTCGAAGTTTCATGGAAATGGAACGTACTCTAGAATCTTGTCTTGTACGAGGAACATGTTTTTGTCGATCTCAGAACATTGTTATGTCAAGAAATTAATAATTAGAAGGCTTGATGTATGCAGTAGAATTACATGACTTCCTTAATAGCGTTATGTATGGGTTACGTTACAAGCAGTAATATCTCTTCTTAGTAAAATAGCATAACATTTCGTCTATATTCCTCGAATTGGTAGGCCTCATAAGTGTATGTTTAATATTCCTACCCAAATATCGACAGGAATGTAAAGTCCTGAGTTCATTGAATAAAATACATTATGTAAACTGCTTATTAAACTATAACTTACTATTTCTACACATATAATTTAAAAAATAACAATAAAACGCCTTTACTTATACTAAAATATGGCTTTGAAAAATTCCTTCGCATCTCTGTTGACTGGTAATGTGCCCGAAAAACTGACTGTTATGTTATTTTACCTATAGGTACTCTTGATTTTAGAGTAGATACGATATTCTAGAACAAATTATAATGAAACTATAATCAGGTTCAGGTTAATAGCTGCAGCAACTAAACCTCTAACATCAAAATACTCATCATATAATCAGCCTATAATGTTCCCATTGCTGGGACACAGGCCTCCTCTCGTTGAGAGGGAGTGCATGTTTTCCTTCACCGTTTTGAGAGCAGTGGTGATGAAATAACCTGTCTGAGTTCCAACCTAGGACCTACAACTCGGATGGCGCGTCAGTTACCACTTGGCCACCAACAGCACATAGTACAAGCTTAATCTTCCTATGGTTTAAAACTCCGAACAACCTAAAAAGTATCATTGGTCATTAAAACTCACTTGTTAAAGGTTGTTAAAATATTCGATCAGACGTAACGTACGAATTTAAATCGTCGGACACGTGTCGATGACAACAAACTGAATTACAATTACACCTGTCTTTTTCGACGAGCGCTGCCTTTTTTGTTTTGAGCGTGAAGCGTTCGTTAATTTTCGAATCATTCGTAGTTTATTATACATTCACATTTACAATAACTAACAGGTTATAGCAGTGGTGGCCCAGTGGTAACGGCCCCGACTTACGAGTTGTAGGTGGGTTCGAACCCAAGCAGGCGCTTTACTTTGTGTAAATAATTTCATCACCACTGCTCTCAAAACGGTGAAGGAAAACATCGTGAGGAAACCGGCATGTCTTAGAACCAAAGGGCCCACGTGGTAGATTACGGCCCACTCCCTCTCACAGAGAGGAGGCCTGTGTCCCAGCAGTGGGAACATTAATAGGCTGATTGATTGAACAGGTTATAGCGTTGGCGAGATGGTGTTTATACCGCGTATACCACTAATTCCCGGCAGTTACTTCTTCCACTTTAAGCGCGTGCAGTTCTCTGTAAGCATTACTTTGCGATGATTATCAACAAGCCACAGGGGCAGACACTGAAGGCGGTTGTGGGTGTCGACCTCAGCTTAAGCTGCTTCTCACACGGACAACTGTACGTTGCTTGTTCCCGCGTCACCAGTACTGACTCTCTGTATATTTTGGCTGTTGAGAACAAAACTAAAAACGTGCGAAGTTTACAAGGATTTTTTATAAAAATTTGGCTGTTATTGTAGTATATTATGGTGTCTTACGACTTCCACGCGAAGGAAGTCGCGGGCAGAAGCTAGTTTACAATAATAATATACATTTACAGTTTTTCATAAATGCAATACCATCCAGTAATTAGGTACTGGACTTATGAAAGCTGTGAATGCTTTTGTGTTTCATAGTCGAAGATATGAATATAAAACTTTGAGTTTTAACAAGCTTTTGCAGATATGTAGGTACTGTATTCTAACGAGAACACTTGAAAATTATAACGAGGACGGTTAATGTAACAATCGTATACTTGGAACAGTCAAATATACTAATTCAATTATCCTTGGAGTTTCTTGCCCGTTCTTCTCCATAGAGATCTAGGTTTTAGAATGGACAACTAGCTTCAACTTTCTGACTAACTGACCTTTGAAAATTCAAAAGTGTAAAGGGTTTAATTGAAATAAATTCATTGAGTTTCAGTTTGAGCAAATTATAAAGCTGAATTAGAAACAAACAATTACTTCAGTACTTCCCATTTTCAAAAATCAAGGTACATTATAAAAGACAGCTTGGTTTTTGAAAATGTGTGTAAAACATACGCGAACAACAAATGTCCAAATTCATCGAACTAGAAATGTGATAAAAAATTTACCTGTCGCAAACGATACTCTAAACCAATTTTCCGGACACCTAAATTCCAGGAAATCTGAACAATTTCCAACACAAAAGCTGCATTGGAACCGAACTACCTAAAACAGGGTTAACAAAAATAGGAATGGCGTCAACGAGACGCGAGCAACATAGATTGAAGGCTCTACAATCGTATATCGGCTTTATATCGGACAAAAGCTGTCATGGCCGCCGCCCTTCGACTAGAGGCGGTAGATGTCTGTGTTGCATGTCGCTTGTTTAAGTGTTTACAAAGGATAAATAAAAAGATGGAAATATCGAGCACTATTCGTAAATCAACTGTTTTACTTACGAGTATGTTTTCATTCCGGTCAAAAAGCAAATACTATGAGATTTACTGTCGATGACTTGAGTTTTACAACATGTTGTATTCTAAGAACGTAGATTAGAATGTTAAGGATACCGAAAATCTTCATTTCATCAAGGAAAGTTATCGCCTTTTCCTTTTTTTCGAGCAAAACATGTATCATGGAACGAGTTGGACCCAGTAGTTGGCCACGCCAATCGCGGCATCAGTGGATTTTTTTAGATCCTCAGAATTGCAGGTGTTTGGACAGTTTGGACACTCCAGTATATGGGTCATGGTTTGATCAGCAGCACCGCATTCGCATTTGGTATCGGTGGGATCCCCAATTTTGCTAGATTGTGCTTGCAGCGGCCCACTTGGTTTCGCAATCGATTGATTGCTTTCGATATAGGCCACTGAAAGTCACGTCCGGGGGGTAGATGCTCCTGGGCCTGAATGAAATCGGGTGGTGGCGGTTATCGCCACATGCATTATAAATCTGATCCTTTCATTGCCGTTTATGTTAATGTTTTATCTTTGTTTTTACACGACGTGACTGCCGATACAATAACGACTAGCTAAAGAACTAGAACTATGTCTCATCATCTTCAAAATTTTTCGCAATTTCTGCTAAAGCAATACCAAATTCCATTCACTTTCAGTTTTTTTACGTAAGTCCCTCCCAAGCAAAATTTTTATAAAACCAGCAGGCTGCCAATAAGATAAATGAGGTATAAGAAACAAAACTTTTTTAGGAGAACCATAGTTAGGCCTTTCTGATGTCGTAGAGATATTTATGGGTAAACTTTGCAGGTGGGCCGTGGGTCCGTATAATCCTTCCCTCCTCATTACCGAACCGCCATTAGAGAAATAATTGGGTGTATTATAGACTTGTTATACCGTTACAAGATTTAAGTATTCCTAGAATTATGTAAGTTCTTTAATCTTATTGTCGCTTCAAAGGTCCAGGTTCCACGAATTGTAGACCTATTTTCGACAAATTGACTTAGCTGGTTTAATTGTAGATTGTGTTATTTCCTCAGTGTAACGGGAGATTTTGCTTTGTAGTACAGCAAGTAAGGTGAGTATGAGGGTCGTGGATACTTAGGTACGATTTTGAAGAGAAATGTATTATCATAAAGACAAAACTTCTAATATATCAAAATAGAGACAATCGACGCGTTTTACCGCTACAAACATCAACATCACAGCTAAGTACAAATACACATCAAGAACGAGGCCCTAAAATAAATTTCCAGCCCTTTCAAGAAAAAGAAACGTTTGCAAATTTTACTAAGAGACTATACCTGCCTAATATGTATCCCAGGTTTTTGTTGAATAAATAATTTGACTTTGACTCTGTCCCTTATTTGCAAATTAATAATAATAATTTGACTCTGATTTTGTAATTTTTTGTGCCCAAACCATCTTACATTAGGTACTTCTCGCCTACAAATAAAAACCGACCATTAACGAACTTAGAAGAAAAAAACAGTCGCGAAACGCGAGGTCTATTCATTCATGGCGTCACATCGTTGCTTATATTTTTGACGTGTCACAAAAAGGGTTTTAGAAATCCCAGAGCGGCTTATCTGTTTCTTTCTTGATCCATGACGGTTTCCCTCGGCCGCCGGGAATTCGATTAAAACACAACCGGTTAACTTTTAAAACCTTTTTCGACATTTCGCACCCGTGGCCCCCATGGCCCTTGAACATACGTCGTAAATGTAATGGAAAACAGCGGTGGAGGTATAAACGAGGTTTAGGAGAGGTTTTATACCCCTGTGTAACTACTTCACATTAAACAGTGTGGGTGTTATTTTAGTTCCATTGACCGGAAAATTCGGTGTTTGGGAGGCTGATTTGTTTTTTTAATGTTATTGGTTAAAGCCGTACGGTCCTGACTTGCCGCAGTTGGGCCGCGGAGTGTGACCATCTTTACATACCAAGATACCGACCCTCGGAAAGCACGTTAACCCGTTGGTCCCGGCTGTCATTTACAGATCTTTGACAGTTGTTACGGGTCGTCAGTAGCCCGAAAGTGACAACCAGTCTTACCAAGGGGTATCGTGTTACTCAGTAATTGGGTTGTGGAGGTCAGATAGGCATTCGCTCCATGTAAAATAGGTACTGGTGGTCAGCTGCATCCGGTTAGACTGGAAGCCGACACCAATATAGTTGGGAAAAGGCTAGGCAGATGAATGGTATTAGTAAAAGCGGCTACTCTATTGGTATCAGTACAGTTCTAGTAATCAGATTTTTTTTTTAAACTTTAAGTCTCTAAAACAAACTTCCTATTATTAAAAGTGGAATGAAAATAAGAGTATCAAATTACATCCGTCACTCTGTAAATGAATATGCATATTTTTTTACAACGCGCTTCACATATTTTATCTGCCTTTTTTTTTTTTTACTGGTAGTACTGTTGTATTAAAAAATCGTTTAATTCAGTCAAAACCCATAATTCCATAAAATAAATTTTCAATACTGCAACAGAATAAACCACAATAGAATAAAATTTCAATGCAAATAAAACACGTACAAATTATAAAGGTCATAATTAAAATAAAATGCCAAATGCAATTAAAATAAACGAATGAGTAATACTAATTATAACAGTCACAGAATTTTAATTAAATTAAAATAATAATTTCTTCAAACATACAACATACTAGGTATTATGCAGTTGTATATCAAGTTTAAGATGTCAAACGAAGGAGAGTAGGTAATGATAGTTAGTGCCAAATACTTCTTGGCTCTAACTAAATCATAATTTTGGCATAAACATGATGAACGCAGTTATTTAATTTTACCAGCAGAAATGTTAATTGAGATTTATTTTAAGTTTATTTGGGAGCCCATGTTCAGCAACCTAATTAATAGTTTAATTGATTAGGTAATCATCATTCAATATTTAGAATTTAACAAACCATGTGCCTGGTGGTTTCCCATCGGCAACCCTTAGGGGATGAATTCCAAATAAAATAAAACCGGTAAAGTGCGAGTCGGATTCGCACACGAAGGGTTCCGTACCACCTTACATTATTTAGAAAAAAAAATGAAAATACTAAACGAAGAATATTATTATTTTTCATCTTAATGAAAATCGCAAATATAAAGAAGGCTCAAAACTACATCGTCTGACAGAAACGAGAACTATCTCAAAATATAGCTAAAAATGAGTTAAAAACATTTACATACTTCCAGTTTTAATCCTTACTGGCAAACATACGAAAAAAATGCTCTGAATATTAGTTCAGGAGTAGTATATAATTTTATTAAGACTATAAATGCAATAAAAAATTACATTCCAGTTACTTTCTTTTCGTTAAGATCGATGATATCGTCAGCGAAGAGCGCATCGACACCTATGGTTTGCCACAAGGTAGCTTACTCGGTCCGATCCTCTTTCTCATATTAACAAGCTGATTGATTATGCTCACTATCCCCAAGGGTAAAGTTATAATGTTTGCAGATGATACTGCCCACCGTCAGGTACGCTCTTCGCTGACGATATCTTCCCCACAAGTCAGGTTAGTATTTTTTTTTTCAAAATTAAACTTTTGTTGTATTGAGCCCCTTTAATTTATTATTTGTTATTATAGCGGCAATAGAAATGCATAATGTGTGAAATTTTCAACTGGCTACCTATTACGGTTCATGAGATATAGCCCTCTGACAGAGAGACGAACAGCGGAGGCTTAGTACTAGGGTTCTGTTTGGCACCTTTCGGGTACGGAACCCTAAAAAACGATGATACTACTAACTTTAAGAGCGCATCGATCTTCTGGCGCTAATGAATGGGATGAACGGAATAAATAATGGGCGGTGAGCGCTCTAATTTAGGTATTTCCTTCGTATTACTAAAGCAAATACACATTTTGAAAATGTAAAATAGATAATGTCATAGAAAACACGTTGTTTTGATAGTATTAAAAAACGTACTAAGGGTTTATTTTGTATTTTATAGATTACTTTGTTTTTTTTTTCTATCGAGGGAACTACAAGTAATCATGTTTTTAAAGTGAATCCTTAAATACCTTACATATCATTGAATAACTAAAGGTTAAGTAATAACGATGCAGCAAGGGATCATACGAAAGCAATTAATTAGCAATTACGTATCGTTCCCTCGGTGCGCTCTTAACTCTAAACAGAAGTCTAAATACGAAATTCCACGTTTCTAATTTCAAAAATGATTAAGGCAACGATAACCAACTTTAATAATTTTATACTGTAGATCACGTCTAAAATGAGCAGTGTTAAAGATTTGAATTAAAAAAAAAATTATAGCATTTTCTTAATAACTTAATATAGGAATATTTTAGATTATGTTTATATTACATACTCAAACTAATTTGTAAAGTTATGTCTAACACGTATAAAAAACTGAAAATCACGTAAAATCTATCAAGCGTATTTTTCTGAAACCTTCATAATTTTAATGATAATTTAATAATTGATCTTCAGTATACGTGTTTTATTAAAATAACTTTTGTTTTGTGTATAGTATATTAATAATGCGTCTAATTTGGGACAGCGCTCCTTGATGGGCGAGTCCTATTACTGGCTGGACGTACGACGCATTACGTGAGCTCAGCACAGGAAGGCAATTCTCGCGCATCTTACATTCGTTATTGTCGCTCGATTCGTACTTTTCCTTCGTAAAAATCATGTTTTCACTCGTAAAAATCATGTTTTCACTCGTACAGCTATTCTCGCCATATCGATTCGAGCATTTGTCGCAGGAAAACCACGCAAAATGCATAGTTTACATGCGACTTGCAAAGAGTGGTCGGTACCAGTCGAAACGTTCATGACGTCATTTCGAACGGCGTACCAACGTCAAACAGTTGTTGTGTCATTCACAATTAGTCAATGCGGAAGAAAATAATAAATGTTTTTTTACAAAATGCGTTACGAGTTCATAAACATCTTAGAAAACGTTGCGATCTCCACAACAAGGAAAAATACACGAAAAAATACTTCACGCGTCCGCCAAAGTTGTCAACTATCCACTGCTTGTGTGGTGTCGATTGATAAGACACATTGAGATATATTTTGAAACGGAAGGCTTCTAAAACCAGTCAAGTGGACGATGGCTTTACTATAGTTGACGGCAAGAAAAGTCGATCACGGAGCAATTTTTGAGCTGCATCGCTAGTGCTCACCATCGTCATGCATATTTCCCGGTTGTACTTACAGACATTGAGAGAGGAGCCATGGTCTAATCAGTGCCGAATTAAGGGCTTTGCTGAAGCTGACGAGAATGAAGCTGTACTATAAATTTTAAGTCCTTCATCATCGAGGTTCCCGGGTTGCAAAAGGCTGGCATACAAACACCCGAATTTCACCAGGCGAGAGTTGCATGTAGATGTTACAGGGAAGCATTACCAAACCCAAGTGTGGTGTGATAATAATTGTGTTTGTGGTGTAATATAAACCCAAGTCTAATTAGTCTGTGATATATTTATGTAAAGGGTCTTTTGCCACCCAAATTATTATACATATTGCTATTATTATTGTATTACAACTTTACAACAGGTCCAAAAACATGATGCAGAATTTCAAAAACATTAAAAAAACAATAAAGATTTCAAACATGTATAATTGTTTTTCAATATCAAACTTATAATTAACAAAAATACTATGCTTTTACATTATAACTTTGCATTATAAGAATCACTAGTTTACACAAAGACATTAAATTATTTAGTATCTTAAATCTCTTTGAGTTTACGCGATTAGTCGGCGTCATGTGTATCGCGCTGTTTAGTAGCCAGCTTAGGAATCGCCGGATCATTACACCACCTCTTGCCCAGTCTTCATGAATTTCGACAAACGTTGTCCAGAAATTTCACCACAAAAAAAAATCGTGTTGTAATGAGCCTTCTACTGCTTGACCCTCAGCTGCGTCGTTGGAATGGTAGGTCGCAGCAGCCATCCTGAGAGTATTATGAGGGCCGGTGATTCGGTCCGGTCTTTACGGCAATCACGCTTCCTCTTCTCTATCTTCATAAGCTTTGATATTATTTCGGTATTCATCAGTTTACTCAATTTAATCATTGGTAGGAAATCTGTTTTTATTATTTGATTACACTTAATTATGACGTGACTAAAATCGTTGACATTTAATAGCTATCTATTATCTATGACATTGACAAATCAGCATTGCATTCTGTTGTAGCAATTAAAAAGGAGAGCTTATTAAATATAAATATTCTAATAAGTCTGAATGAAAAAGTTTTTATTTTATTTATTTTATTCACGGTGCGGCGCAGGCGTTGTGTCAGTTGTGTGTCGTTCCTATACATTTTGTATGAAATATGAAACAGGCTTACTAGAGAATGGGCAGCAGTCTTCTCTATGCATTTTCAACACAATACTGCGATCGCCAACCCGCCTGCCAAGCGTGGCGATAATGGCAAACCGCCTAAAAATTGACAAGCACCAAAAACGCCCCGACCTCGTCACACCCGACCATGTATGAGGATATTTCTAGAGTCATGCATGGCTCTAAAACTCACTTCACCGTTGTCATGGGGGACGTCAACGCGAAACTGGGCAAACGAAACGTTGATGAGCTACGAGTGCAATTTGGAGTTGGACGTCGGAACCACCGGGGTCACCTACTTGCCAGTTTTATGGAGAAGGAAAGCCTCTTTATGATGAACTCCTTCTTCAGAAAACGTCAGCACAGAAAGTGGACCTGGCAGAACCCTGATGGTGCAACAAAAATGAGATTGACCCCATTATGTCGGCAAAAAGCAAGTATTCAATTATGTCTCTGTGATCAATGCGGTGAAAACCGGAAGTGATCACCGCATAGTAAGAGGCATAGAGAACTTAAAAGTCAAGTTGGAAAGATCTCGACTGATGAAGTCTACGCTCCGCGCGGCAACTACCCAAGTCCTAAACCCCGAGAGCTTTCAGCTCAAAGTTCAGAATCGTTTCAAGTGCCTAGGGAGCACCGTGGACGATTTTAGAAATTATCCATACGGTCGGGTTCAAGATCTTTAAGACCCGTCGTACAAATAGAAACAAGAAGCTCTCTGATCTTACTATACAGCTCATGAAGGAGAGGCGCGAGATGATCCTCCAGTCTTCAGATGATGCGCTAAAGTACCCGGCAGCTCAGTAGACGGATCTATAAGTCCTTGAAAAGTGACATTCGCCGTTTTAGTGCAGACCGCACTAAGGACGCGATAGAGCGGAATAAGGAGTCCAAGGTCTTTGCTAGAGATCTGTTTATTGGGCAGAGTCAGCTTGCAAAACTGAATACCGATGATGGCAGGATCGTATCCGCCTAACCTAACCAAAGAAGAAGAATTGCCAAACTTAATTTGCAATGGGCAGGACACATTGCTCGCAGAACAGATGGCTGATGGGGTGAAAAGTTCTGGAGTGGCGACCGCGTATCGGAAGACGTAGCATTGGAAGGCCTCCCACAAGATGAACCGATGACCTTGTAAAGACCGCAGGAATCCGCTGCATGCGGGAAGCACAGAAGCGGTCGAAGTGGCGGTGCTTGGTCTATGTCCAGCAGTGGACGTCTTTCGACTGATATGATGATGATGATGAAACGGGCGGTGCAATGCCCGCGCGGCGGCGCCCGCTGGTTCGACACAACGCTCGCACCACTCGCCCTTGGTGTATGTCCCGCGCCTTAAGAGCCAAGAACAAAGAAAACATTCAGTAATAGGGCGGATTTCACTAATGAAATTGAACGCGTTCAGCACATCTAAACACGTTCAAGATATAAATGATTATATCATTATTTACTTTAAGTATAACACAACTTGTTACGAAATCTATAAAAAATTATTTTTCGATAAATGTTTATGAAATACGTATAAAGTGGTGCTCGAATTTTTTTTTACTTAAAAATCATTTTTCAACATTGTCGACTCCTTAACCAGTCATGTGGACCAGGAGGGTTTTACTTTGGTTGAGGGCAAGAAAGGTCGAACCCGATGCAGCCGCAACAAACGCGGTGCCCCCACCTTGCTCCTGTACATTTCCCGGTTGGATCCACAGACATCGAGAGAAAAAGAGCTAAGGTCTAATCAGTGCCGATTTTTTTGTGGTTTTACTTGACTGTATACTTGTACGAGTCATGTATCGTACTAGGCACGCACGTACTACATACATCAGCACATTTCCGTCACTTTGCACAAATTATAGTGTAACGTGACAGTACACGATCAGCATTCATAGTCATCTGTACTCATTCATATAGCATTAGTTACGTGGTAGTTAAATATATTCAATAAACCATCATCTTTGGCTATCCGTGACTTATCATTTCAAGCTATCATCCAAGGTGGGTGCGACCCATTCAGCAGCGCATACAATACTGAATTTACAGAGTCGATTATTTTGTCACTAGAATGAAATGATATGACCTACGCCCCTATTATTATTGTACCACTAACATGATGCAGTATTTCAAAAGCATTTCAAACAATAAGATTTCTAATGTTTTTATTTAATTTTTTTCAATGCAAAAGTTATATAACTAAAGAAAAATACTATACGTAAACAATACATTATAATAATCACAAGTTTACACGAATAGTCAGCGTCCTGTATCGCCAGCTGTCCAGGAGCTTAGGAATCGCCGGACCATTTCCCCTCTCGCCCAGTCTTCATGAATTTCGAAAGATGTTTGTGCGGTACTTTGACCACAAAGAAATTTGAATTCGTGTTGTGACGACGCGAAATTTGTTTTCACAAAATTTCCCAACTATTTTTTGGGCTTTTTTAAAGTAATATAACCGGGACACGTAGTTATACGGACTTATACCAGCGTCGTTAGAGCAGCAGGACGCTCCAGTTGTTGCAGTACCGCACTCTTTACGACAACCATACTTCCTCTTCTTTTTCTCCATCTTGATAAGTCTTGATGTTATTGTGGTAGTCCTCAGATCACTTATAATATCATTGGCAGTTATCCTGTTTCTATTTAATTACTTGTTTACCAATGTAAACAAACAGAAATTATAACTTTAATTTGACGTGACAAATATCTTTGACATTGACAAATAAACATCAGCCATGCATTCCGTTGCATGAGAACTTATTTTAATGTTAATAATAAAATATTAATGGAGTTACGAAATCAATAATTATGATGGTAGGATTTATAAACGTTTATGTAAGTAATAAAAAGTTGCCCAAAACCTTTTATAAGCTTATCATTTTTAATATACTTCAAGAAGTACATCTATGGTTGCGTTTTAAAAGTAGCATCGTTTTGTGAAATGGATCGCTTCGCGCGACGTATAATG
Source organism: Conistra vaccinii (assembly GCA_948150665.1). Lineage (NCBI taxonomy): Eukaryota > Metazoa > Arthropoda > Insecta > Lepidoptera > Noctuidae > Conistra > Conistra vaccinii. The sequence goes on along the minus strand of OX411320.1, from coordinate 7,871,992 downwards.
ACAAATTTTTTTCCTTCGACTCGTTTATTGTACGAATGACTAGAATACGGAAAGTCACCATTTTATATGCGACTTAGGAAGACGAGCGGCAGTTCGAATTCGACTAGAACGAGCGTAAACGCGAGAATTGGCCTCCAGAACACGCAAGCTAACCACTCAAGGTACTGGCATATATTCAACTTTCACTCCTTATTTCACCCCTTCAGGGGATGAATTTTGAAATGTTCCTCCTTAGTGCTCACCTTTGTTATATAAAGAACTCTTGCGCAAAAGTTCATGCTCCTTAGAACCAGCTGTTAATGTTGTGCGTTGTCTGTCAGTGAATAAATGAAATCAAGAATTTGATTAAATAGAAGCCCTAGTGCCTAGTGCTAGTGCTAGTGTCTAGTGTCAGTGCTAGTGTAGTAGTGTAGTGTAGTGTAGTGTAGTAGCCTAGTGGTGTGACCGTCAGACTGCCAAGTCATAGGTCTCAAGTTCTAACCCAAGGCACGCACCTCTGACTTTTCGGATTCATGTGCGTATTGTATAATTTTCACTTGCTTCAAAAACGGTGAAGAAAAACATCGTGAGGAAACCGGCATTCCAGAGAGATATTTTTCGACGTCACATGAAGCCAAATGAGAGTCCCATGGGTGGCTTTAAATCTCTGATACCAGGTTAGTCACTAACCACACGAAAGGAAGAAGAAGAAGATGATTAAATAGAAGATGTATCGATACTTAAATACGTTCGTTCGTTACGTTCAGCGTATACGTAATCTAGTTGAATGACTGACTGTAGTTTGGTACTAGTCGTTTATTTCTGCACAAGTTTCTGACTAAGTTTATTGTGTCAAAGTAGTAGATAACAAGCTTCCAAATAATATCCCCAAGTTAGTAATAGAACTTCTATTTGAGTGCAGTTAGAAAGGGCATATCTGTTACATCACTAGTTATTACTTAACGATACAGCTCTGTGAGTTGTTACTCAAGTTTAATTCACCGGAGTGCTAGGACTGGGAATAGGTATTCTAAGATTAACCTAAGGTCTTGTAGATACATTAGTTAGAACTATTGTTTACTCGTAATGTTTATATACAAGGTGGAGACGATTATACTACAAAAAATTAAACGGTGTGTGCATAATGACGTTCCCATTCTAAATAAAAATTCAATTGAATATATTCAATAGTTTAGTCATTATAGCTCGGCAAAATCCATAGTCGGGTCGGGTTATTCCGTTTAGCCACCCCAAAAATCCACCCTAAGGTGGATATTCGGAAATGTACCTATGTCCAAGAATTCACCCTAGGGCTAGTTGGATAAATGGAATTTATAGGCTTAGGGTGTAGGCTCGGGTTATTCCGTTTAGCCACCCCAAAAATCCACCCTAAGGTGGATATTCGGAAATGTATGTCCAAGAATTCACCCTAGGGCTAGTTGGATAAATGGAATTTATAGGCTTAGGGTGGATACACTACATTTAATTTGTTTGAAAAACTATTTTTTTTTATTCGAAGCAAGGATTTATTTGACAGTTCCAAAATACTCTTATGTATTTTCATGTTTTGTTGTATGGTAGTCTCGAGATTGTATACCATACATGGACAAGGAGCAGCGAAGAGCAGTGGTGGCCAAGTAGTAACGGTCGCGACTTACGAGTTGTAGGTCGTAGATTCGAACCCAGACAGGTGCCTTACTTTGTGTAAATTATTTTTCATCACCACTGCTCTCAAAACGGTGAAGGAAAACATCGTGAGGAAACCGGCATGTCTTATAGAACCAAAAATTTGAAGACATGCGACATCTACCAATCCGTACTGGGCCCGAATGGTAGATTGCAGTCCATTAATCGAGACGAGGCCTGTGTCCCAGCAGTGGGAACATTATAGGCTAATAATGGCATTATAGAGATAAATATTTGGCACCGAAAAAAAGATCTCCTCGAGAATTTTCACAAAAAAACTGTGTCTGTGACGTATCTTCAAATACAATAAAATGGCTAAGTTTTATGCACGATTTTACGTTCAAACTTTACTATGACGAGAAGTCTCTATTTGGTCCAGTAAATGCTACTGAAAAATATTCAAAAATAGTTTGGAAAATCCAAAAGTGCACGCCTCATACTTATCACTCATTCATAAACGAAAAAGAAATTCAAAAGATAGTTTAAAAATGAACAATTTATCACTTTTCATAAAGTCGTAATGTCAACGACTGACAAAGATATTTACTTGGCGGTTGCTAGGCAACTTACTCAAAGGTTGGAAATATTTAGTTAAAGATATTATATTTTAGTTAGTATTTTATTAATTATAATTAAACTACTTTGAGTAAAAGAACCATTTTCAATAGGGTTCATTCTACGGCTGAAACGAATGTATAAAAAAAAATTGACTCAATTAATTGATTTTATCGCAAGCTACAATGTTTTCAGGGTTCATAAATTGACGGACAGGATTTTTTTTTCAACTATTTTTATGCTTTTTCCATTTCTGCTGCATTAAATCAATTGTTAAAGTACAGTATTAATCTCCATTTAATCATCTATACAATGGTATATAAATTAAGTAGGTTCTGTGTACTAGCAGGAGTGTAACAATAAAAACAGTTACAGAAATAGGGCAAAAAAAATTTTTCGATCGTAGAGCACACTCTAATGCTTCGCATTACGAGTCGTGCAATAGAACAAAAATAGGTAGGTAAAACTTAGCCTCAATTGGTACTCGAACCTGGATTTGTAACTGGGCTAACTAGCACTAGCATAACTAAACCAACAAAGCAGCTTAAATGCTTTTTTCTAATTAAAATGAATCTAGAACCTTTCTTACCAATTGGACTGAAAACTGAAGTACGATAATACTTTTTAATGCTAGTATTTGCAGAAAACCTTAATGAATCCGCCGTGATTAATGCTAGCTCGATGAATCTCTGTCTAACTGGTGGTTAGTTAGTGCATACACTAATTATTAATAACTCACTCTATTTATTTTTCTGTTCTTGGAACAAAGCTTGGTGTTGCTTAATGTTGAGTTTAGTAGGCATTGCTACTTATTTTTCTGAGAGTTATTAAATATTTTTATCATCATCTTTTAGCCCAGCCTTTTCCCAAATATGTTGGGGTCGGCTTCCAGTCTAACCGGATACAGCTGAATACCAGTATTTTACATGGAGCGACAGCCTATCTGACCTCCACAACCCAGTTACTGGGTAATACGATACCCTTTGGTAAGACTGGTTGTCAGACTTTCAGGCTTCTGACGACCCGTAACAACTGTCAAAGATCTGCAAATGACAGCCGGGACCAACGGGTTAACGTGCTTTCCGAGGCACGGAGGGGTCTTGGTATGAGAAGATGGTCAGCCATCTACGGATCAACTGCGGCAAGCGTAGCTTAACCTAATTGATCGACGCGTACGGCTGTTATTACTTAGCCACAAGATTGAAATTTTGTATCAGTAAAATATACAATACGATGAATATGATAAAGTAGGGAAGGAAGCATCATTTGCATACAATTTTTTTTTTTTTAATGTGACTTAGAGGACAGTCAGAAAAACAAAAAAAATATGTTGAGCTGATTGCCGAACTTAAGTTGTTAAAAATAACATAACATCAGGCCTTGTTTCCCCGAAGAGATTATTGGCAGAGGTGTACCTACCTATACAATAATAGTACACCCACATTTCACCAGTTATGTTTGAGTCCCATAAAATAGGGGGCGTGCCTATTGCCATCGACCGGGCCCAAATCCAGACTCCGGGCTGTTACTGAGTAACTCTAGATGGAAAAACCCAATAACACTGCCCGACCCGGGAATCGAACCCATGACCTCATTCATGCTCAGCAGTAGCGCTTGCGACCAATGACGCAGACAAAAAATATACCTACATAATAATTATGTTCTTAAGATTTTTAAACAACGCATTATCTTATTATTGCACGACTCTTAATGCGAAGCATTAGAGTGTGCTCTACGATCGAAAAATATTTTTGCCCCATTTCTGTAACTGTTTTTATTGTTACACTCCTGCTAGTACACATAACCTACTTAATTTATATACCATTGTATAGATGATTAAATGGAGATTAATACTGTACTTTTTAACAATTGATTTAATGCAGCAGAAATGGAAATAGCATCAAAATAGTTGAAAAAAAATTCCTGTCCGTCAATTTATGAACCCTGAAAACATTGTAGCTCGCGATAAAATCAATTAATTGAGTAAATTTTTTTAAATAAATTTGTTTCAGCCGTAGAAGGAACTCTATTGAAAATGGCTCTTTTATTCAAAGTAGTTTAATTATAACTAATAAAATACTAACTAAAATATAATATCTTTATCTAAATATTTCCAACCTTTGACTTGATGTCCGTAAGTTGCCTAGCAACCGCCAAGTAAATATCTTTGTCAGTCTTTGACATTACGACTTCATGAAAAGTTTATAAATTGTTCATTTTTGTTAGAAACTATGTTATGAAATTCTTTTTCGTTTATGAATGAGTGTTATGCCTATGAGGCGTGCACATTTGGATTTGCCAAACTATTTTTAAATTATTGTTTGAGTCATTGACCTATTAGGTACTAGATCTGAGTCAACAGTCAAAATTAATTGAGTATTAATCGTATTTTTTTGTTTTTATTACACGTAACCACGACATAATTACTTAATAATTAGATATTTTCCTTCAAAAACTAAAAAATATTGACCTAAAAAGCATAAAATATTTTTATCTTTTAAACGTTTTTACATTGAAAAACATAACAAGATAAACCTTTCTGGAACCCGGGGCGTTTTTTAGCTTGTTAGACAGAACTTCAATTTTGAACCGGGAAAGATCTTTTGTGAAAACTTTTCTTCTAACGGTACTGTAAAAGGACCGTAACTCTTAGACAGTTTGTACCCTTCTTTTACTTTTAGGAACTTAAACTGATTGTTCTTGAATCTTATAGCAAAAGGGAGGTTGTTAAAAGAAAATTTGTTTTACGGTTTCCCTATTTTGTTCATTCTATTTCCTTACTACTGTGACATCTACCAACCCGCACTGGGCTCGCGTGGTAGATTACAGCCTTCTTACTCTCACAGAGAGGAGGCCTGTGTCCCAGCAGTGGGAACATTAATAGGCTGATAATGATGATGATTTCCTTACTAGCTGTTGACCGTGACTCTGTCTGCGATTTAGGATGAAAAGTAGCCTATATCCTTCTCCAAGTCATAGTGTCCTGTCCATTTTAGCGTGAATTCGTAACAAACAAACAAACTCACTTTCGCATTTATAATATTAGTTAGGATAACCTTCATAACGGGTCGCCAAATCGATAATAATTGAAAGTCAACCTTATTATATTGTACACATGGCTGAAACTGACCCGTAACGACCGTCAAAGATCCACGAATGACAGCCGGGACCAACGGCTTAACGTGCTTTCCGAGGCACGCAGAAGTCTCGGTATTTAAAGATGGTCTCACATCCACGGACTAACTCCGACAAGCGTAGCTTCACCTAATCTAAACCATGAGCTCATCTACTTAATAAAATTATGAAATTCATTAATTCACTGACAGACAACGCACAGCCTAAACCCCTGGATCTAGAAGCACAGTACTTTGCACGATAGTTCTTTTTTTACCGAAGGTGAAACCTAAGGAAAGATTTTCAATAATTCATCTTCTAAAGGAGTCAGATAGGAAATGAAAGTTTGTATATAAGTTCATTACTTTATGCCGATGGGAAATTCCATCGCGCGCGCGGTTTGTTATGATATAATATTTGGCAGAAACTCACCCACAATAAAACAAATACTACTTTTCACACAGAAACGAAATAGACATAGCTCACGCTTGGCGCTGCTACGTTAACGGCACACACACGGCGGTATACACTAGAGCATTTTGTCGAGCATTTCCAAGTAATGTAAAGTTCTTTCTAATAGTACAATACAAGCAAAACCTCAATTTAGAAAAGGATTTTCATATAATGTAACGTTCCTGCGAATGCTCGATGCTGCGTTCGACTTCGACGTAATGCTTACGGCGAGTGAGCATTTACCTGTAACATTTCTTTCAAGCTCGCGTTCATTGTAACAACTTGCCCTCGGCCCCCGCACCTCACTCCGCGTCGCCCGCGCTCGTGCCTTAGATCGATAAAATGTTACACCAATACGCTCGTTGTTTTAAAATTCAGGTTGTAACAAAACATCGAGCATCATGTTCAATGTGCAGTTCGTTAAAATTTAAAAACGGTGAATGCTCGATGTTCTATTACAAATAAATGCCTATAATAACTTTAGTTTTTAATGCCCGTGTTCTCTAATACTAGGCGACACCTAAATATTATGTCTAAATATATTGCCCTGTTGGATTTTCACCTCTCAGGGCTACGACGAGCGTTGAAAATCCAACAGCGAGCTTTTATTTAGGCATTACATTTAAGTGTAGTCCAGTGATTTATATTTTTATATAAAAAACAATGCAACAAATCACATTACACCCCAAGATCTCATTGAAACTGCTCACAAAACAGATACATTCACCTACAACCACCGGAATGGCAACGTTATGTTGCCATTCATTTTATTATTACACCATAAATACTAAATACCTCTCAATAATAATGCTCCCCACAATAGGAACCTCGGGGGTAATATCGCCATAAAAGCAACAAGTAGCAACCAGATTGCTTATCACAGAACACATGATGTTATTAATACAAAAGTAGATGGTACTACCCATTCTCAAGGCTTACATCCCCTGAGACATTAATAGGAGAATTACGATTCGAAACACTGTTTATTTATAGAAAAACCAATGTTTTGGATGGTTATTTACTCAGCCCGTCATAGTTTCTGTTATGCATCTGCAATTCTGCATCTATCGTGACGAAGCTTCGCACGGTGAAACGATACACGCAGATGTGACCAACCATTATCGGTTATCGTCGCGATAGTTCGGGCTGCGTAGCACTTATCGCCCAGTACATATTAAACGTGGCGAAGCCACTAATTTGACCACCGCATAAGCGCGATAACTTTTTAGCGAGGAAAACATACGAAGCTTCGGCACGTATTGCTTTGTCACGATAGACGCAGATGCGGCTGCAGCTATAGAAATGAAAACAAATATAAAGCTCGTGAAAAGAGTACTTTGTGTAAATAATTTCATCACCACTGCTCTCAAAACAGTACAGGTGGCCCAGTGGCAACGGCCCCGACTTACGAGTTGTAGGTCGTAGGTTCGAACCCAAGCAGGCGCTTTACTTTGTGTAAATAATTTCATCACCACTGCTCTCAAAACAGTAAAGGAAAACATCGTGAGGAAACCGGCATGTCTTAGAACCAAAAGTTCGAAGACATGTGACATGTACCAATCCGCACTGGTCCCGCGTCGTAGATTACAGCCCACTCACTCTCACAGAGAGGAGGCCTGTGTCCCAGCAGTGGGAACATTAATAGGCTGATAGTGATGAATTACCACAAGTCTAAAGAATACATAAATGATGACAAAAGTGTCACTTATAAAATTCAACACACTTTGCACTAAATCTAAAGAAATAAGTAATGTCTTTTGAAAAAGGACGGTAAAGCCCTTAAATTATAGCAATGCTCATTCAACAAATGTCCTAAACCAACAAATCAATTAAAACCAGAACCAAAGACATGACTTCCAATCATATGTAAAATAACAATGTTTATATTTAATTAAGGAGAGGCAGCACCTACGAACCCATGTTAACATTAATGAACCATTGTTGTGACGACAATAGGCAAAATGTGTGAGGAAATGGAAACACCCTGTACATCCTTGTTACGGACATTTTGCACTATTTCAGGTTGTTATGTACAATTGAGTCTGAGTGACTGAATACGTTGTGATAATGTTGTTTTGGGAACTTCGTTTCCTGCTCTTCGAGTGATGTTTGGGAGTATTATGATGTAAGATGGAAAGAGAGTACTGAATCTTAACTCAGCAGGATGTGACATGTGTCATAGCTGTATACTCTGTTCGAAAAGTATCAAATGGAAGTGTAAACAAACCCCATTCAAGGTAAAATTCTTACGCAGTTACTCACTAATGGTAATTAGTAACATATTCATTTGTATTTAGAAGGTTTCAGCAAAAAAAATACACTTTTGCTAACAATTATTGTTTATAACATTATTAAATTGTAATTGAAAAATCGTCGACGAGAATTGATGTTATGAAATTAACCTCAATTGCCAAATTAAAAATATACGAACAGGTCCTATATCTACTAAACCATTTGAAATTAGAATTGTGGGGTTTAATTATCAAAAACAAGTACGATTAATCAATACAAAGCGAAGCGAACTGCGAACTCTGTACCCTCAGTGAAAAGTGGTACAAGTCAAAAATGCTCGTTTTGAGTAATTTCAATTTAAAGTTTTGCATTTTTTAAATGGCTACAACTTTTTTATTACTGACTTTTTTTTTGATATTTTGACTTTTATCGCTGCGAAATTGTTATTATTATATCGGATATACTTTGATTGTGTTAAAAAATAATTAGAATTTGAGATATTTAAAAAAAACTAGACTTATATCATGAGCCACAATTAAGTTCCTATGTGTATAATGTTATAATTTAAATTATATCATTTAACACATTTTATAATGCACTGGTGTTGAATGTTACAATTAGTTTTTTAACATCTTTTTGATAATAATAAAGACAACAATAATAAAAACACTAGAACTAATTTTGATTAGAAAACATTAAGATTTCATTGGTACCGTGTCTTTTTAGTGTGCTGTAATAAAATCAAACTTATATCACTTTACACACAATAAATACAATAAACGACGAAGTGTATTTTGATTTATCTTTATTTATATCAAAGGAATTACAAAACTTTTAAGGTGTAAAGTAATATAAGTTCAATTTTATTTCTTTTGTAGGGGCCTAGTAACGTGTGTTTATACTGTTGGGGTCTATTTTTATTTAAAAACCGGGTGTATAAAAGTGTGAATATGTACTTTAAGTATATTTTTACAATTTATTATAATTAGCAGTCATATCAGTGGTTAATGATTTAAGGAAACTACTCCTTAAATCATTAACCACTATATCAAAACAACAAGCCCGTCTAAGAAAAAAAACACTGAAACTAAGTTCCATAATAGTTAACAACTACATTATGTCCTTAAGTGGTTTAAAACATTAGCATTAGGGTCAGGATTTAGACGTTACTTATTAATCAATAATTTTTCCTGAAATCACCTAGATGAAACATACTAAATGTCTATTGTGCAAAGCCAGCTTGCGAAACTGAAGACCGATAGCAGCATCGTATCCGCCAAACCTGAAATATTGAGAGAGATGGAGAGTTTCTGTGGACAGTTATACATGACAACCAGTAACCCCGTTACGAATCTGGCAAATGACCCAAGAGCTATTTGGCTCGACACTAGACTGAAGACATCCCAGCCGTCAGCTTGTACGAGATTAGGATTGCTCTGAAGCAGTTTAAAAACAAAAAAGTGCCAGGTGATGACGGAATTACGGCCGAACTCCTAAAGGCCGGTGGAAAATCCATTCTTAAGGCCCTCCAGAAGCCGTTCTATTCCGTCATACTCGAGGGTCAAACGCCACATGTATGGAATAGAGATGTGGTAGTACTCTTCTTTAAAAAAGGCGACCATGCCCTGCTTAAGAACACATACATACGTTGCGGCAGGTTATACAGAACACCAAAGAGTATAACCCGCTTTTCTGCTTAGCGTTTGTAGACTACGAGAAAGCCTTCGATTCGATTGAGACATGGGCTGTACTGCAGTCTCTTCAAAGTTGCCAGCTCGACTATCGGTACATCGAGGTGCTAAAGTGTCTGTACGAAAACGCCACTATGTCAGTCTGACTCCAGGATCAGGCCATAAAACCTATTTTTCTGCAGTGAGGTGTGAGACAAGGAGATGTATATGTAATATCTCTCCGAAACTGTACACCGCCGCACTGGAGGATATCTTCAAGGTTCTGGACTGTCAAGATCTAGGCATAAACATCACTGGCGAGTATATTACTAACCTTCGGTTTGCCAACGACATAGTTATTATGACTGAGACAATGGATGACCTCAGTACAATGCTTGATGAACTCAGTAGAGCCGCCAAAAGAGTGGGTCTAAAAATGAACATGGATAAGACAAATGTAATCATGACAAATACCCATGTAACACCCAATCACGTGTAGATCTGAGACTCTACTCTCGAAGTTGTGGACAAGTATGTTTACCTAGGGACAATCTGTCCAGCTAGGTACGTCCAACTTCGAGAAAGAGGTCAATCGTCGAATCTGACTAGACAGTTTTCGGGAAGCTACGCAATATCTTCTCGTCCCACATACCGCAGTGTCTCAAGACGAAAAGTCTTTGACCAGTGCCTGTTGCCAGTGATGATCTATGGCACTGAAGCGTGGTCGCTCGTGTCCACGTGGTCTCGTGGCCTTATCAGAAGGTTAAAAATCATCTAAATGCAATGGAGAGGGCTATGCTTGAAGTTTCCCTACGTGATCGAACCAGAAATGAAGAGATCCGCAGGAGAACCAAGGTAACCGACATAGCCCGAAGAATTGCCAAACTTTGGTGGCAATGGGCAGGGCACATTGCTCGTAGAACGGATGGCCGATGGGCCCGAAAGGTTCTGGAGTGGCGACCGCGTACCCAAAGATGAAGCGTTGAAAGGCCTCCCACAAGATGGACCGATGATCTTGTGAAGACCGCAGGAATCCGCTGGATGCGGGAAGCACAAAATCGGCCACCATCGTCTAATTTTGGTAAAATATTGACGCGTGCTCTGGTCACTCACGCCAAAACGGGACTGGCCGACTGCCGTTTGAGCGCGATTACCTCCCACGCCATCATTGCCGTTCTCGCTTTCTCACTGCGGAAACGCCCGTGACAGAAAGAGACAGACATTTTGAAGACGAAACTGCATATATCACTTTACACAATAATCACTATTGATCGGTTTCTAAAAATCCTATACTACAGCGATATAAATAAATTTACATTATTAAGAACTAAACGTGTTACTAAAACTGTTTCACGTGTAATTTGATAAAGGTTGAGTTGTATCACTTAACACGTTGGTAGTATTTAATGCTGCTTAAACTAAAGAGATATAATTTGAGTTATATTATTATTCACAATTGATAATTGTATGGTATTTTTTGTGTCACTTAATGTAAATTGTATTGTATTAACAAGCACAAAGCTCATGTAATTAATATTAAATGTGTCAAGTATTACAAATCGAGATAGCCTTATTTACACGTATTTGTTTAAGTTTATGCTTTAGTTCAATTTAATATTACTAAAGATATATCAGTAGACACAAAAATTATCATCAAAATTCATCTAGAATGCAACTTGTATCATTCAGCACGAAACTTATTTCCCGTTCTATAATAGATAGAGTTAAACCGATTAGATAGAAAAATAGAAAAAAAAATAAGCTTCAAGATTGTATACACAACTCAAAACTGCTACAAGTCGAGATAAATCACTTTTCACTGAGGGTACAGAACTAATCTCAAAAGTTAAACAAAATAACAAGATCAAATCAATGCATTCAATTCGTAAGTGGCACTATAAATTATGATCCGTAGTACGTTTTTAGATCCATTTGTTTAGTAGTAGTTATTAGTATTTTTGGTACAGACCATAGAATAAATGACGTTGTTGTTGTTATTGTTTTAGTGTGAGAGCTTAATTACTAGGTTACTTCTTCATACCAATGGACGATGATCTTCTGAATCTAGCTCTAGTGGATTCAAAAATATGGCCTTCAAATATTTACACAGTTGGTAGGTATTATTCGTATGTCGCCAATAAAAGAAATACATCGTGCCTATCTCGTATTCGCAGAATTGCATTGCACCAATTCTTTCGAATACGCGGCACTGGCATTTGCGATTCACAAAATACGAACGTTTCAAAGAGAATGTTACATCGCTGAGCTATATTGAGCACGTTATACTAAATGTGCCCGCGGGCCATTTTTGGACGGACTAAAAGTGGTACAAACTCAATCTAAAAGGACAAAATTCTTTTACACGTCTACACAGCAACACTTTAAACTGAAAATGGGCTCCCCCAATAGTGAATGATCGATCTTATGGGCTTCACAGAAAAAAAATGGGCCCTACAGTAGTCGCTGATGTGTAACATCTGGCATCTTGGCTGACAGTACCAACCTTTCGGAAAATGGGGTGTACCATCTGACGGTCAACTCTAGCGCCGCCGCACCGCGCGCGCTCATTGGTCAAATCAAATAGCGCGCGCTTCCCCGGCTTCCTGTTACACACTTCCGTCCCTTTTCACGAAATCACTCCCACAGATTGCAGGAAAGCGAGAGTTTACACATCAAAAACTCTATAAAATCTAAATAATCTAAGTATACATAAATTATTAATAAATAACTCTAAATACCTACATTATATCCTGATCAGTTATTTCTACTTATATCTTTCAAGTATGTGATGCAGCACACGTCTACGTTCTTTGTGATACGCCGTCAAGGTTACAATGGTTGTTAACAATTTTCGTGTTTCGGCAGTTAGAGGTAAGAAAGTCAGATCCTCTGTGGTTGGGGATCCCGGGTGAAGCTCGCTTCCGTCTTCGGCCTGGTCACCACTTTCCATCAGAGATCGTGAGATGCAGGCCAAGAGCTAACCCGTTGAGGTTAAAAAAAGGATATTTGTGATATTTACTCAGTTCACTTTTATTGACTCAGACTACCTACCTAGCTAAAATACCTACTCTACTAATTGATAATTCAGGTTCCCTCCTCTTCTCAGACTGATTATGCATATTTGTATAAACATAATAACATAATCAGCCTATTAATGTTCCCACTGCTGGGACACAGGCCTCTCCTCTTTGTGAGAGCAACCTACAACTCGTAAGTCGCGGCTGTTACCACTGCACTGGGCCACCACTGCTGTATAATGATACCATATAGTAATGAAAGGCTAACCCTAGCTTGTCGGCGATAATTACTACAGCTGCAATGATTGATCGTTGCACTAGAAATTCGGCGACCATCTGTGGTCAGCGAGAATTTATATGGAAAAAAATTATACCCCATGTAAAAGCAAGAATCTTTACAACAGTGCTGAAAAGTATTATTTTATACGTTAATGTATATAACATACCGTGTGTTGGTGTATTTTTTCTTTGTAAACATAATTATTTAGTTATCTACTAACAACATGACATACTAACTTGTTAGCCATGACACTCCATCATAAAAATACTTTTATGATGGAGTGTCAGCATCAAAGTACCTAGTAGTATACACTACTAGGTACTTTGATGCGTACTATCTGTACAGCAATGGTAAAATATGTACATTCCCTTTACATATTATCAAGTCTAACTTCTTATTGAACGTAACATACTTTCTAAGTACATTCGAATCGTCTTCAAAGAAAATCTTTTAGTTCCGTCCAAACGAGCTAGCATATTCAAACATATAAAGCTCCAGCATTCTCTATTTTAAATTGGAAAGTAAAGTATTTTCCTCTTATAACAGGAAAACTTCACTCAAACTCGATACTTCAACTATGTCTTTTTTCACAAACACTAGACGACACCTAGATAAACGCGTAAATAAACGCGTGCATTTGGATTTTCAACGCTCGGCTCAGCGCCTAAAGTTGAAAAATGCACTTTTATTTAGATATTCATTTAGGTGTCGCCTACTGATAGTCAAATCGGGCATTTAGGACTGTAGAAAAGAATGTTGACAAGTACTAAGCGTATTCAATCATTGTAATGAACTATACCACAGTGTACCCATAATGCAATGGTGTAATTTGCCTACTTAGGACTGAGTATTTGCAGCATGATATGGCTGCCCATAGTCATATTCAAAGTCAAACTCATTTATCCGATAACTATTAAATAAGGCCGCAGGAGTTCGGTGGATGCGGGAAGCACAGAATCGGTCGAAGTGGCGGTGCTTGGGGGAGGCCTATGTCCAGCAGTGGACGTCTTTCGGCTGATATGATGATGATGATGATGATTAAATAAGCAATATTTGTATATAATTATTATATTTGTAATCACGTTCTCAAAACCGGTTCTAACGATTTCGATGAAAGTTGCAATAAAGACCCTTACGGGGGCGGAAAATTGATCTTGCTAGGTCTCAAATCTGGAAAAAATATTTTTCTCCTTTTTTTTACCAGAGCAGAGCTCGGTCGCCCACAGTTTAGAACAAGATGGCTACCTTAGAATAATGACATGGCAGCATGGAATTAGTAAGTGCCTACTATCATGGCAGCATGGAGTTAGTAAGTACTTTATATGGAATTAGTATGAATTACTATCCTATACTATTACATGAGCATTCTCTATTTTCACCGGAGCAGAGCTCGGTCGACCAGGTACTTTGCTTTAAAATGTGGCAAAACAAAAGTGTTATTAAATAAGTAATCTTGCGCGATGACAAATTTCGCCATATTTTGGCATGCAAATATGAATACTAAGTAAGGCTTATTTAAATAAGTAATTTTCTATACCTAAAGATGAAAATATTTACTAAACATTAATTATTTACTCGTAGTAAGTACACATACTATTAACAGGACAGCTTGGAAAAGGAGGTTCAGCAGTTGATTGGGAAAGACCGTGTTACATGCTATAACCTAGAGCACCCACGTCATCAAAACTTACGAATAATTAAAAAAATAAATATACCCAGACGCCTCACTATTTCAAGCCTACGAAATAACCACCAAGCGTTCTGTGATCACTCAAAACCCATGATTTACGACTATTATGACCTCGAAGTCATAATTTATAAGCTTTTCAGCCGTATTACCACTGGAAAATTAATTATACTGTTATTAATCAATTACTTTGAACGATCTATTACCTGTAGGCTTCAGAATAAATTAAGTGGATCCATTATCGAATTGGATATGTGATACCCAATCACTTATCAATAGACCGTTTAACCAATGTGTACGGAGCAATAAACTCGGAAAAAAGAAAAAATTTATTGCTCTACTCTTTTCAGTGGGTATGCAAATAGGAAATTAATGTAAAATATTAATGGGTAATTTATTTGTTCACCGAGAATTTTTTTATGGAATCCTCTGGTTTATTTAAATTGAAATAGACAAAGTCGTGAATATTATTGTTGAGAAGAAAAAGAATATCGCGCAATTTTTTTTATTTTTATTAGTAATTAATTAATAAAAATATAAAATTATATGCAAAGAGATGAAAGCGGCTTCTTGAGAGTGTCATGGATGATGTTACAAAAACTTGGTAAATCAGGAAAAACTATATATAGAAAAAGAAATAAAGAAAAAAACGATACGCGATATTCGTTTCGATATGCTACGATATAAAAATATATTTCAATCATTTAACCTTAATCATTTATTTTTGGAACCTACTAGAATATGCACCACCTAAGGCTACATGTTTAGATAATATATTTACTGACATAATAACAAATATAAGGCAACTGAGCTGAAAAAAAAAACAGTGGACAGAAAGCTGTCCACTGTTTTTTTTTTTCTTTTAATTGTTGAATGGGCCTGCTTTTGACTTTGATATCGCCTAATGGAAAGCTATGGATGGGTCTGTGAAGGATTGAGCATGCCCAGAAGATACCTGTTCACTCTTGCTTTGAAGGCAGACGGGTTATACGAGTAATATAATGTAAATTACTGGTACGCAGCTCCATCCGGTTAGACTGGCAGCCGACCCCAACATAGTTGGAAAAAGGCAAGGCAGTTTGAATAAAATTTAATATTGCGGTTGCGGGGAATGCCCAATAGTAAAAGTTCATAGGTACAATCCGCAATTTAACCCACCTTGATTAGAATGCTGACCTAAATAAATGCAAATGCACCGATACTGTAGAATGAACGGCCATCGTCATGGCAACATTGGCCCAAACATTCCGCATAACTGGGTCGCTGGCCTGCACTGGGCAGATATTTGCAAAATTCTGCCCGTCTCGCCCCCACGGCAAGACTAAACGTTGGCCAAGTCAGGCCAAGTGAAGCACTTAAGTGGGGTTATTATGTACTAGGCATAGCCAAGGCCTTTCGTGCTGTCGGTTAGAGAAGGTAATTGTTGGCATTGCAATTATGGTAACGATAGGTACTATTTACTTTTTAACTGTCTTCCAAAAAGAAGGAGGTTCTATAATATTCGACTTTATTTTTTAAGCTATTGCATAGCTTCTGTCGCGGGCCTTGAGCGTGGAGACATAATCCAGAAATTTCGTAACGAAAATACTACTTGAGGAAAGAGTGTTTTGTATTGAAAATTATGTTTAACTGCTTGACAACAAAGTTCAAATTTACTTAAACGAATGATACGAGAGTGTTGTATTGAAAATTATGTTTAACTGCTTGACAACAAAGTTCAAATTTACTTAAACGAATGATACGAGAGTGTTGTATTGAAAATTATGTTTAACTGTTTGACAACAAAGTTCAAATTTACTTAGACGAATGATACGAGAGTGTTGTATTGAAAATTATGTGTAACTGTTTGACAATAAAGTTCAAATTTACTTAGACGAATGATCCTTGACTATTAATAGTTAAAATAAAACCTTTTTATTAGTTTGATGTTCCCGGCCATTACGTTGTGTCAAGTTTTAAAAACTATAAATGTGAATAACAGTTCCTGTCAATGTCATCATTGCTATTTCTTGTATTCGGGTTAATATTTTACAATTGCGTAAGTTGATAAAAAATGCTATGCAATAGCTTCGCCGGGGCAGTCCCCGAGTGCCACACGTCTTTTTTTTATGTTTGATCATCGATATTTTCGTCAATTGTGGACCGATTTTTAAAAATCTTTTTTTTTTGTTAGAGGAAGCTTGCGCGGTGGAAGTCGGTTGTTTTTTTTGCAGGAAATTTTTTGTGTAGGTATTTCATTTATATACAAGACTATATATTCACCAAATGAAACAGAAAAGACGTGGCCAATATACCAATAAAATGATCATCAGAAACGCCTAAAATAAACGAAATAAACAAAAAAAAACAATTCATCAAAACTTTCTCAATCAAATAGGCACCGAAATGTAAATCAAATGTACCGCAATCCGTAACCTAGAACAAATTGGAATACTAGAACAGAGAGCAAAATAATCCTCTAATATAAAATTCCTCTCTATAAATCGAAAAGTTACAAACAGTAGCGAAAGATTCGAGTGGCTTGGAGTCAATAACTAAGTCAACACGATACGAATAACGCAAACAATATCGAGGACGAGTTCCATCCAACAAACTGAGATGGAACATTTAAATCTGCTACGCGATTCTAGACTCTCTATTTACTGAAATTGTTCTAGATTTTAAAGGCCACTCACATAAATTTTGATGAGATAAAATCATATTAGCGTGGGCGTTGGTTTTGTAAAAATGAAATCCGAATGGTTTTATTCTTGTACCGCTTTTGGTGGCAGTGATTTAGTTCGGATTTTCATTTCCTCAGAGATATCTTTTTCTTTTTCGTTTCTGAAATTCATTATTTTAGTAATCCAATTATCGTTTCCA
Organism: Conistra vaccinii; assembly: GCA_948150665.1. Classification (NCBI taxonomy): domain Eukaryota; kingdom Metazoa; phylum Arthropoda; class Insecta; order Lepidoptera; family Noctuidae; genus Conistra; species Conistra vaccinii. The sequence continues at coordinate 7,854,457 of OX411320.1, read as the reverse complement.
TATAAAGTCAACTGAAAATGTCACCAACACTGCAATTTTGTTGAAAGCTGCACGAAAAAGCTTCTATCCTAACTATAATAATATTATACATGCGAAAGTGAGTTCGTTTATTTGTTTGTTACGCTTTCAAACTAAAACGGAGTAGGATAAAATTTGGCAAATGGGTAGAATTTGACCAGGATAACATAATATATGATACTTTTTATCCAAACTATTTCAACGCGATCGTCGATTCCCGCGGGGCGCAGCTTGTAAAGTAATAAAAATTAATCCAGCACATTCCTTCCTTGCAAAATTTCCACTGAAAAAAATAGTCTCACGATAAAACCGCTATTAAACAATTTCCAACATGAAAATGAGCGATTAATTCCATCAGCTATCGATCGCTATCTAATTCCGAGGCCATATTAACAGGCCCCAATTCTGTCAACAAAATCGAAACGTAATGGGTATCGACTCATTCTTTTGTAACCCATTTCGTACACGGAAAATCAATCGTAAATCCATCAGACCGCAAAATAGGCACAACCCTATCAAGAACTCTTTAACAATATTTGATAAATCTATCCATTAGGTACTGGATTTGGTCTGGCAGATGATTCAACAGTTTTAATACAATGTAGACTGTATTAATGGATTTGTGCTTGTAAATTGGACTAAAATTCGGAATAGGTACGTCAATAATAGTCTCTAATGGCTGGTTTACACAGTGCGAGCTGCTGACTAGACAGTAGACGGCTACTCGCACTGTGTACTCGCATGTCAGTAGCTCAGCTTGCCTTGGCTATTTTCATTATGAGAATAGTTGCCTAGTCCTTTGCGAGTTATGTACTGGAGTAGTATAACTGTGATCGTGCAATGTCGAGTCAACGTATTTTAATTTTAAAAACTGTGATAAGGTGGGACCACAATCTAAGCTTTGAATTAGAAAATGCTTATAAAAACTTCAAAAAAAAAAGAGAGAAAAAAAAGGATTTGGATTAGAGATTGCATAGTAAAAAGATGTTCCGGGGCAACATGTACCATTTTTAACAAGCTGTGTCAAGAACACCCCCGTGATGAAGACCATGCGAGTGATGGGAGAAGGCGAGTAGGCGAATGAAATAAAAAAAAGTTGAAGTTATTCGGCAGCGAGCTACTATCCAACTCGCAAGTGCGAGTAACTCGTATGATACGTCCACACAGTGCGAGTTGCTGCACTGCAGCTACTCGGCTGCAGCAAGCCGACTCGCATGGTAGCTCGCACTGTATAAACTAGCCATTAGGAAACTAGTTTGAGTTTTGTACATCGTTTTCTATTTCATTATGAGAATAACGACAATGAGAAAAAATACTTATGGGATTTCAGCTCATCGATGGACAGTTAAGTAGTCCCCTAAAGGCTCGCCTGGGCAAATCGATAGAACCATTTCCTAGGAGTTTTCATAGAAATTCTATCACCAGACTCGAGTCGCGCCTGTCTGCGGGAGCTTTAAGGTTGCGATGAAATTGCAATCACCACTCTGCCCGACAAGTGTGGTGATTATGAAATTCTATTGTATAGTCATTCAAGTGTTGGGTTAGCTGATGAACTTATTTATCGTCACAAATACCACATAAATATAGCAAAAAGGAAGGAAAGAAAATACGTTCATTTGCGATAAACATACGCAAAAAAGCACAAACACAAAAAAGAACAAGTAGGGGGAAAATATGCGTCATATACACGCAAAACGGCTATCGTTCAGCATAATGCTATGACCCTATGCGAGACAGAGCCACAGCGCAGGATAATTTAAAAACTCTTCAAAATCAATCCTGCTTATAGCAACATACCTTTGCCAGTCGTTTGTATGATTTGCTAAAGGCTATACACAGGCTATACAGCGGCTAACAGGTGGCCATTATTACTGCGACCGTGGGTTGTCGTTCACAGTCAACGGACGATCCCCACAAACGCTTCCTGTTTGGACATCGTCCAGAATGCGACTAATACGTTGTGTGAATATTAAAATGTTCCTTCCTATTGCACATAGGATTTCTTTCAAAATGTTTGCAAAAAGGTTCAATTCCCTTGAATCTAATGAAAAGTCTAACTACTTTAGCTCTATTGAAAGGCAAATAGAATGGAACTATTATCGGCAGCTTCAATAGTTCTACATGCTGGCCGCGATGTAGGGATTCATGTTCCCTTATATTTCATAGCATGCATTGATATGTTTATTTCCCAACTATTATTCGTAACCATACACCGAATCGGTTATCGGTTTTCGAATCGGTGGTAAATACATGTATGGGCCCAGTAAGTGGCTACGCCCATTGCGGCATCAGTGGCATTTTTATGTCCTCAGAAGTGCCGGTGTGTGGACACCTTGGACACTCCAACATATGGGACATGGCTTGGTCAGGAACACCGCATTCGCACTGGGTATTGTGTGGTGGGATCTACCATTACGTGGTGACATTTTGTCTTCAAATTTGAAAATTCTGAACGGTCTGAGGTTTACTTGATCGAATGAAACTGTAGAATAATTATAATCCGGCTCGGATAGTATGGGGAAATAAATTAAATATAACCAATCTTTTACAGTGGTTAAACGTATAATAAACGTTTAGTTCATCAAACAATACACATTCAAAAGATTTTCAAAGTAAACAGCCTCAGAGTAAACGCAAAACCATACGTAATTAATTGACGTAAAACGAATGCAAATGAAGACGCGACAGCGGCTTTACAGCCAACACTAAAGTCTTAGGCCGATTTACACGAGGAGTTTTTCTAGTCTGACTCGCAAAATAAATGAAAAACAAAACTCGCTGACAATTTTCACATACGAAAGTACATCATAAAAACTTGAAATCCGATTGGTTTTTGCACGGACGTTTCCAATTTTCAAAGGCAAGGCGATAATCGCCTTTTGTATTGACCTACTACTACCGGACGTTTATACGACGACATAATTATACGCATTTCCAGTATCATCATCATCATTATTACAAAAGAAAGAAGACTACTGGATATGGCCTCCCCCCGCACTGCCACTGATGAAATATAAAGCTTGATATATCATCGTACCGTTGAGGAGCTTGTGGCTAAGTAATAACAGCCGCACGGGTCGATCCATCAGGTTAAGCTACGCTTACCGAGGTTGGTCCGAGGATGGGTCATCATCCCATCACCACCATCTTTACATACCGATTCTTCTCCGTGCCTCGAAAAGCACGCCGTTGGTCCCGGATGTCATTCGTGGATCTTTGACAGTCGTTACGGGTCGTCATAAGCCCGAAAATCTGACTACCAGTGTTTCCACGGGGTAACGTATTACCCAGTTACTGGGTGGTGAAGGTCAGATAGGCAGTCGCTCCATGTCAAATACTGGCATTCTGCTGCAACCGGTTAGACGGGGACGTCAACATAGTTGGGAAAAGCCTAGGCGGATGATGATTCACCCATTCGAGGCGAGAAATTCTCCTTGTGTAAATGAACCGTTGCTGTAGGTATAAAGCTTGTAAATACAATTGTTTCACAAATTCAGCTGAATAAAGTAAGCTTGAGCATTATACGGATGGGCGAACATTTTACCATATAAACAACAGCTTAAACTGATGAATGGGACCAATAAAATGGCTCCGTCTTCCATTCGACGGCCTTTTGTGGTTCGCAGGTGAGCAAAAATACTTCGACACAAAAACATAAAATTAAATTGAATTTTTTAAGGTGTTTAATTACTTGATGAATATTTATCAGGATTCTGGGCGATATGGCTTGGAATGGTCTTGTTTTTTTTATAGGTTTTTCTCTGAAGTAATTATGGATTATGACTTCAAACTGGTAAACGCTGCTTTCAAAGTACAATCACGAGAAAACATTTTAAGTTTTCTGGTTCACGAATCATGAGGGTTGAGCAGAGGTGTACCTATTATATACCCTATTATACCTATATAATAGTCATGTTTAAGTCCCATGTAATGCGGCGAGCCTATTGCCATAAACCGGGCACAAATCCAGACTCCGGGCTACTACTGAGAAATTCTAAAGAAAAACCCAATTGCACTTTGCCCGACCGAACCCAGGACTTCATGCTGAGGTCGCAATAGACCAACAAGGCAGGCATTATCTGGTTCCTATGTCCGAAAACCAATGAGTCCTTACTATAACAATATCTTATACTTGTTATAATGTTACTATGAATTATCTTATTTGTTATCAAAGGCCTGGTTTTGAACTTGCTTTAATAAGAACGTTACCGGTAAGTAAATCATTGTTGGGAGTTAAATGTCAAGCAAAAGGTGCTATAAAATGCTAAAATTATTGTAAATTATTTTTGTTTCTCTGTTTATTTCCTTTGGTTGGCGTACGAGTGGCCGAAGCCAACTCGCAAACACCCGTTACACGCTTTTAATGATGCACCAGCCGACGATTATCCCTGTATGCACTATGCAAGTGCACCCAAGGACAACCCACGGTTGGTATGGGTTTGAGAAGCTGTAGTGGACTGGTTATTACATTATTATCGGTATCGGGAATAAGGTCCAAGCTACCGGCGTTCAGGGCTTCAGAGAGAAAAACCTCCTGACAATGCGAGCCGCATCTGTGTCCAGGAGTACCGCTTTCTGAATGATGCCCTTGATCCAGCTGCCCAACAAGAGTCTCCTTAGGTTGTTGGCTCTTTGCACAATGATCGCTGAGTCACATTATTATTATTATAAATAAGAGCAAGTGTCCCACAACATGGAAACACTCAAGATTCTAAGTAACAATGAAGTAAGCACACAAAACCTTAACACAATATTCTCCTCGTTTGCTCACTTCAGTGGTTCAAGTTCCCAACTTGACGCTTACTTGTGTACACATTCATTTGCATAACGCCCCCTCGTCCGACTTCGGACGCTGTTCCACCGGAGTCCGGAGTCCCAACTATTTAGTTGGCAACATATTTTGGTAAGTAAGTAGTAGTATCTTGGAGGAATGTTGTGTGTTTGTTGTTTCAAAGATTCTTCAATAAGTTTGGATACGGTTATCATAGTTCACACAAATGTGGTCGGAAGTTTTGTATGTTTCAAGTTCGGCTGAAAAGGTTCCTCTAACTGAATCGACGAAGACATTTTTGGGAGGCTTATTAGAATAATATTGTCACAATATTCGTGTATACAGGGTGTTAAAGTAATTGCGTGCTATAGCTTCAGGGTAGGTTCAGTATCGATAAAGGATCCGAGGAAAAATAAAGAAAATTAAGTAGGTAGAAGAAATACTTGGAATTGTAATTTACGTACCTACCTAGTTACCTATCCTTCACCCGGCGTTATCGAAGTGTTCAGGCGTAGGTATTTCATTGTGTTCGATAGTAGGTAGGTAGGTAACTCTAGGAAATTATGAATTAGCATTTAAACAAAATAAAAATTAAAAACATATTTTAAGCAATTTTCTAATCAATTCTAAACGATCGCTATTTAATTAGTAGGTACTACATTAGGTTCATCTTATGATAATTTTCTTTTTATTTTTACTTTTTTAAAGGTATTTTATTTTAATTTTTTACGGGTTCCTTTATCGATACTGAACTCACCCTGAAGCTATGGCACGCAATTACTTTAACACCCTGTATAGATAAAAGTTACCAAACAAAGGAGAACATTTTGCTGCAATCTGGTTTTCCTCTCATCGTTAGCAATTTGTACTAGGTATCCATAGCTTTCAGTAGTCCCGAACAAATTAGTTAGGACAAACTTAGTTACAGCGATTTGCTGACCCAGCAACAAGGAACAAGTAGATAGATTAGAGGGCGTGATATTAGTCCGTCCATGGGTCTTTAATCATTCTGTGTCCATGTTCCTATCTTAAATAATCTTCTTCAATTTCAGGGAACATAAAGAGAACGTCCTACGCGTTCAGTGGATTTAGTATGTTGATGGGGCTTCCGTGCTTCTGCAGCGCTTCGCAGATGTTCGCGAAAGACCGTGTTGATGATGATTTTCATGCTATTATGAGGAAGAGGACAGCGTTAATAAAGGGTAGGTTGCGCGGAAGTTCCAATAGCAGCCTAAAAACATTATTAGACAAAGTTGACAGTCCCTTTATAAGGAACTGAGTACAGAGGCACGTGCCAACGTGTATTGGGCCCTGTCAGGTTTATTTGTTTTAGTTTGTAAAAGTTTACTAACATAGTTTACTAAATCATTGTTACTATATACTATAAAGAAAGAAAGAAAAATATTTTATTTAGGACACGCACAGGAAATACAAACAGTAATAGTAAAACATAATAAATAAAATAAATAAAAACAAAAGGGAGCATTAAAAAAGAACAAAAAAATAATAATAATAACGACCTGTGCGAAGCCAAAAAGGCTCCTATCTCAGCATAATTATGCTGCGATATTTAAAAAAGAAATAATTAAATACCGCAGCGCTGGTATTCTGATAGGGCCCAAAATACGTACGTAATAAATATTTATATGGATTGTGTACTTGTACAGCAGAGCTTGTAGAGCAGTGGTAATAGCCCCGACTTACGAATTGTGGGTCGTGGACTCGAACCCAAGCAGGCGCTTGACTTTGTGTAAATAATTTCATCGCCACTGGTCTCAAAACGGTGAAAGGAAACATCGTGAGGAAACTGGCATGTCTTAGAACCAAAAATTCCAAGACATGTGACTTCTACCAACCCGCACTGGGCCCGCGTGGTATATTACAGCCCACTCCCTCTCACAGAGAGGAGGCCTGTGTCCCAGCAGTGGGAACATAAATAATTTATGCTGTTTATCTGTATTTGTATGTATAGTCCGAAATAAAGAATATATTATTATTACTATTATAAGTGTTTTATGTCTCAGACAACTATCAGTTAAATCTGGATATTATTCTATCTGCTCTCTATGTAAACACTGAATAATCGCAGCAAAGAAAACACTAGACTAACACCACATAGCAATATGATAATTCTATGACAACATCACAATTCTCAGCCTATGTCATATCAATATGCACAATTGCACATACATACATATATGGTCTGTTTTAAAAGTATCTGAAAAAAATGTAAACAAAATAATGGATCAAAAAATGTACTTGTGGATGCCAATTTATTGTGGCACTTACAATTAATTAAAACTATGATTTGATTGATTATTTGAATAGCGTTTATCATTAATTCTAAAAGTTGGGAACGTCGCAAATAGCTGTCAAATATTTACCTGTTTTGATAAATTTAACAACATTACTTTATGGAAATATGAAACATCGCTAATTAGTGGACTAAAATATTAAAAGTTTGTTGCAGTTATAACACTGATTTTGATGTTGTAACCATTTTTAAAGTTTCCAAATATTTTTTTTACACCTGAAACTAAATATGCGGTGTTACGATATTAATTATTGCATTTCATAATTATAATTCAATATTTTAGTTCACTAGTTAAGAGGGTTTATTCTGAAAGTTGGCAACGTCGCAAATAGATGTCAAATATTTCGCTGTTTTGATTAATTTGATAATAATTCTGTATGGAAATAAAAAATGTGGCTAACTAGCGAACTAGAATATTGATTATGAAATGCAATAATTAATATCGTAACACCGAATAGTTAGTTTTAGATGTAAAAAAAGTATTTGGAAAGTTTCCAAATGCCTTTTTTTCACCTAAAACGGGTACAACATCAAATTCAATGTTATAATTGCAATTCATTATTATTAATATTCTAGTCAATTAGTTAGCCACATTTCTTATTTCCATACAGTATTATTTCCAAATTAATCAAGACAGGTAAATATTTGACAGCTATTTACGACGTTGCCAACTTTTAGGATGCACCCTCTTAACCATATTTCATATTTCCATACAGTAATATTGCCATATTAATCAAAACAACGAAATATTTGACATCTATTTGCGACGTTGCCCACTTTCAAAATGCACTCTATTAAAACCCGAAATTATAATTTTAAATCACTCTAAAGATGTTTTTCATTTATAATTTTGTAGTAAATTTTATAATCTCAATTTTCGTCGAGGATTTTTCAATTACTAAATACAGAAGAATGAGTTACTAATTTATTTTAGTCGGTGATTGCGTACGAATGAATCATGAACAGTCTGTTTACCCTTTCATCTTATAATTTTGGAACACACTATACATACAATACTCTGCCCGAATAGATTGCCCGCCGGCATGGAACACAAATTATTGCAATATTGCAGCGTCGGCTGTGCTCGTTGTGCCCGACACGACAAATAGATCTGTATGAACGGCCATCAAACAAAATACTCACTGTGCCATTGTTTTTCAAACTACCTTTATTTACAAAAATGGAATATAGCGGCAAAGGTGTGAAAGGGTCATCTGTTGGGGATTTGTAAACTGAATATGTTACCTTTATAGTGATCTAAAAAGTATCGACGGGAATATTTTCTTTTTCCGTGCTTTTTAGTAATTTTTGTACATATTTCCCGAAGTTGGGTTTTAGTTTTTCTAGTTTAGATACAAATTGGACCCTCTTACTTTTATAATATAATATATATTTTACTGTTAGCTTGTTTGATTATTATATTTAAGATTTGGCGAAATAAATTATTTTAAGTTTGAAATAAGAGCACTTACAAATGTACTTGCAGACGATAAACGATAATGACAAAAGAAGTAACATTATATTAATATTTACATTCTTGTCATTTTTTTTACAGATTTTTGGAACTCCGTGTCACAAAGGTCAAGTGCGTAAATTAATTTCATTGTTTCCCGTATCTCCGTGTAAATAACAGCAAGCTAAATAACAAACAAGAAACATTATTATATAAATATTAAACTGTTTTTCCGTACACAAATAGTGGAAATACTTGCCGAAAAAATTACAAAGTATTCTTCGGTTATGGATAACATTATATAGTTGAATATTCGCTATGTATGATAAACAAATTCTTAACCTCGACCCAAAATATCATAAATTACTATTAAGGCATCTATTTTCAGCTGGCATCCTGCCCATACAGAGAGGCCGTCGATATTCACTAAAATAGCTCAATACAAACAATTCATAAACATCTACCATTACATAAGATAGTTTGAAAACATGAATTTCAAATATGTAGGTATCTATCGGTATTTCAGATAGGTGCAAGATTATTTATATTGCTGTTTAGGTATCGTAAATTACGGGAAGCTACTACGAGTATATAAACTATGGCAAAATACAAATTGATTGAAATCCATTTTAACCCCCAACGCATAAAGAGGGGTCTTATAAGTTTGAGTTTTGAATGCGGTTTTTTTATTTGACAACATTTTCCTAGCGATGGTTCTTCTTCTTAGATATGTTTTATCAAAATCGGTTCAGCTGTTTGAAGATTATTAGCTCTTTTCTAGTTGATGAAGCGTCTTCCACAGGTCTGATCGATTTGAAATTTGGTATTCTGTTACTTCAATGATATTAGAAGAACATAGTAACCTTGAACCGATGCTGCAGCATCACCTGGAATTTGCGAGGATACCCAACTCCCTTACCAACTTACAGCACAGTAATAGTAATAATGTAGGTGTACAAAGTAGTATGATTTTATTATAAATGTGGCCCATTTACATTCTACCATTTTATGTGGTGTCCAAATATTTAATTCCAGAATACATTAAATTATAATCATAATATTCCATCAGTTATCATTAAAAACGTTACAAAGCGTCTGATTAAATAAAATAATTGCAAATATTTAATTTCACAATACATTACATAATAAAAAAAAATCATAACATTACATCAGTTACCAATATGATTGTTATAAAATGTATTAATTGAAATGTTAATTTCCATGAATATTGTTAAAATTTCAAAATAATAATAGTAAGTAAATGTCAAATAAGAAAATAAATGAAATATATATAAACCTAATTTATTGACATTACTTTCTTTCTTCGACATGTGACACAAATTCATTAACAGTGTAAAAACATTTTTACACAGGTATCGTGTTTGATCTCATTAGAATGGTCTCAATGAATAGGTTATAGATAGATGATGAACAGGGTCTGGTGATGGAGTAGGAAAGAGAAATGAGGAAATGTTTGTGTGGGGGGTTTTTAATATATTTTAACTTCTAACTCAAGACCTCACGCTTGATCCCACATATATAATGACTAATAATACTAGCCTATTATTGTCCCACTACAGGGCAGAAGCCTCGTTGCTCAAGAGTATAAATGCGAAAGTGAGTATTCTTTGTTTGTTACGCTGGCACGCTAGAATGGCTGAATGATTGAAATTTGGCACATGGGTAGACCATTGACCTTGGTTGAAACATAGGATACCTTTTATCCCAATATTCCCACGGGATCGAGCCTTATGCGGGGAAAACCGCGGGGCGCGAGTTAACGATAAGTCCAGATTTCCTCTTGTACAATGACTTAGCATAGGCTAAAGCATAGCTTATTACAGGCAACCGTATCTCAGTGGTGACCATTCGACATTGGCAGCACCTTGAAGTCGTAGCAGTTAGGTCGGATTTCGTATTGTAAGTATTAGCACTAAAGATACCATTCCGTAGCCCGCAGGCAGCAGCTTCAGACGACTTCATACAATCAGACAGAAAGCGAACAATGGCAGTCATACATTGTACATACAAGAAAAATATCATTTCCGACGCGACCCCGAAACATTTGGCAACTATGAATAAATAAACATCTCCAACTCAGTCGACTAAACTTTAGCAATAAATCTAATTGAAACTGATTACCAAATCTATCAATTAAGTGCCATCAATATTGTTTTAATAAATTGCCTCTCGGATGCTGGGAAGTGATTATTCGTAACTAAATTGTTATTGGCTGTAGGTACTTTTAGAAGTGCCAAATAAATATCTGGTATTGGATATTTTGAGTGCTTGGCAAACTGTCTACACGCGGTTTGTTTTTTTCACTTTCTAGTGATGTCTTCTGAATTCAGTACATTCTGTACATACCGTCGGGTTACGGTTGTTATAGCCAATATCGTTGTATTTGGCTATAGCAACCGTAACCCGACGGTCCCTTCGAAGTCGTCATAAATGGTTTTGCCTGCTCGATATGTGGTTGGCATTCCTTTTATTAATGAACAGTAGTAATCTACAAGGAGATTTATGCGTTAGGCTACTACAAGGGCCTTAGCAGTTCCTGATGCCTTCGAGAGATGGAGACACTTCTTGCCAAGGAGTATGAATTAGCTGTGGAGGCTGGTTTTACTCAAGACTTTAGCAGTGAATGGTAATGTTCATAATACATACACAAAAAAGTCCTTACAGGTATATAAAATTATTAATCTTTTGAACATGTAAATCTCGCAATTAGAGCTTTAAACCAGGAATGTTGCGAATATTCTCATCCGCATCCGTAAATGCGGAGCTTCCGCGTAGATTTGGACATCTGCATCCGCAATAATCAATGCGGATGTTCATGCGGATGCGAACGTTATACAAGTTGCGAGAAATTTAAGACATTTTCACCGATAGCACGAAGATTTTTATCCACTCCAACGGGCAGTGTTCCTAGCGAACAGTTATTTAGTAGCGCAGGTTTAATTTACGAACCTCTGCGTAACCGCCTTGAATCAGAAAAGACGGCAATATTATTCTTTATTAAGTATCCTATTTTTAACTTCACTGACTTATATTAAAATTAATATAATTAGTTAAAAAAATAGGATCATTATACTTAATACTAATTGTCATTAATAAAAATGTAAATAATTACTTTATCATTGTTTTAATTCTTCATTCTTAAACTATATTTATATGGGATCTTAAACATCCGCATTCGCATCCGCGGATGTGAAAAAATCGGCATCCGCAACATCCCTGCTTTAAACATAAAGTTTAATGTAATATTACCTACAGATATATTTAGGCTACAAATAACATAATCTCCTAAGAAGATTGATATAAAGCTACATAATGTATTTTAGAACATGGAACTCATAAATGTACTTAATTAAGTAAGTCCTCCATTTTGAAGGAGTATTTAATAAGATAAATTCTAATAAATTATTCCTACATCCATTTACTGAAATCATATTAAAATGTATTTCCATGTTTGTTGAATAATCTAACACAAAATTAGAATCTTGTAATCTCGTCTACAAATCTCTTTTCAGTATCATTCATATTGCGGCGGAAAAAAAAATCACTACCTACCAAAAATCGAAAACTGGGGCTATTTATAAAAACTTATCCTGATACATTCAATCATACTGATCAGCAATACGCATAATCACCCACTTCACATTTTGGGGCGAGCTAAGAATGAAAACCATTAGAAGAAGAAGCTAGAAGCAGAAGAAGAAGAAGCAGAACAAGAAGAAAAACTGTAGAAGCACAACAAGAACAAGAACATCTGGACAGCTTTTAAGTTTATACAAAGCACAGATTCGGTCCAAATGGACTATTGCAGCCTCTGGGATAGCTCAGCAAAATACCAACTTGCTGCACTTGACTCGGTGGAACGCAGAGCCAAAAGGCTTATCGTCGACGAAACGTTGGTGGCTAGGCTTCACAGCCTGGCTCATCGGCGTAATGTTGCTTGCCTGTCGGTCTTCTACAGACTGTACTTCGGAGAGTGTGCGCAGGAGCTCCACAACCTGATCCCACCATCGCCCTTTTATCACCAGACTACCAGGCGTACTGCAGGGTACCATTCGCACTTGGTTGATATCCAGTTCAGTTGTAATCAGCGCTTCTCCTCCACATTTATAATACGCACAGCTAAAGTGTGGAACTCTTTGCCAGCGTCTGTGTTCCCTTCGTCATATTACCCAAAGCAAGACTGAACAGGCATCTTCTGGGCAGGATCGATCCATCATATACATCGCTTTCCATCAGGTGAGATCGAGGTCAAGAGCAGGCCCATTCAGCAATAAAAAAACAACTGGTTGTACTCCGGGAGTGCCGGCAGAAGTGAAAACTTGAAGATTAACGTTATGCATTTTTGAATATTTTGGAATGGTTAGGGAATAATTTCGCACGAATTGTTTTATTTATCAGTATCAAAGTACTATAATTTATGTAGTTATACAATGTGGAGACTACCATACAACAAAAAATTTAAATACTGGCACTACTAATGCTTAAGAGTATTTTGGAACTGTTAAATAAATCCTAGCTTCGAAAAAAAAAAACGAGTTTTTCAAACAAATTAAATGTAATGTAAGCCGGATCCACCCTAATACTATACATTCCGGTTATCCAACTAGGCCTTGGGTGAATTCTCGGGCATACATTTCAAAATATCCACCTTAGGGTAGATTTTTGGGGTGGATAACTGAAATAGCCCGACCCGACTATGGATTTTGGAGAGCTATAATGACTAAACTATTGAATATATTTGAATTTTCGTATACAGAATAGGAACGTCATTATGGACACACCGTTAAATTTTTTGTTGTATTGTCGTCTCCACCTTGTATACAATATTCATGAGAAGTATATTTATCAATTTTCAAAATATAGTCTAACAAAAATAAACAAATTTTTTAAACGTTTTCATGAAGTATGTATTGACTGCTTTTTTTACCCATCAATATGGGTAAAATTTCTTACCTCGCAATCTTTACGTAATGTCAAAGACTATTTATTTTTATATTTACTTTGTCGATTGCTAGGCAACGGAAGATCCGTTGCCTAGCAACCGACAAAGTAACGGTCACATCCTGACGCGAGTTTAACATTACCCATCCCAAAAACAGTGCACAAGACCGCTAAAGAATTTTCACTTCAAAAAAAAAAGACGGTTTGCATCAAAACGGTTCATTAGTGCGCTTAAAAATATCTCCAACCTCAAATAAGAATACGGTTGACGAAGACAGTATTCTCGTAAGAAAAAACCTTGTCATAACTCTGGCAGCATTCTCTAGATCCTTGGGAAATATTATTTATACTAAATGGGCTAATAAATATTTTGTGAGGGTTAACAATAAATTACAGACCCCAATAAAGACTGCCAGTTATTATGACTAATTATAACATAACATAACTTCACGCCTGTAAACCCCGAAGAGCTAGGTAGAGGTGTATCTATTATATAGTACACCCACATTTCGCCAGTTGTGTTTATGTCCCATGTAATAGGGAGCGGGCCTAATGCCATCAACCGGTCATAACATTCCTGATGGAAAAACCCAATAACACTTTACCCGACCAGGGAATCTATCCCAGGTCCTCATGCTCAGTAGTCGCGTTTGCGACCACTAGACCAACGAGACAGACTTATCCTAACTAATATTAGAAATGCAAAAGTGGGTTTATTTGTTTGTTTTTTATCTGTTGTTTGTTACGCTTTCTCACTAAACGGCTGAACGAATTTGGATGAAATTTGGCACATAGGTAGACCATGACCTGGGTTAGGACATAGGATACTTTTTATCCCGATATTCTTACGGAATCGAGACTTATGCGGGAAAAACCGTAGAGCGCAGCTAGTATTATAATAATAATTTAAAAAAAATACGACACATCATTGAGTTAATGCAAAAAGAAAATAAAATAAATAATAAAAAAAAATAAAAAACACAACTGCCCTACCAAAAACGAACTAAAAAGTAAAAAACAAGCTGTATTAGTAAATCTGTATATAAAGCGAGAAGTCACTCATTTACTCTCTGACTAAACAGATAAATAAAATTGTTACTGCAGGACTGTTCCGTGGAACACTTTTTAATCTAAGAAGTCGGGACTGCAGTAAAAATTTTTGTTCCGTGGAACACTTTTTAATCTAAGAAGTCGGGACTGCAGTAAAACTTTTATTTATCTGTTTAGTAACAACAGAATAGGGGTCTGTGTGTAACAGAATAGGGGTCTGTCTCCCTACTATTGGCGCTTTGGGTTAAATTAAAAAATGGTACAACCTACAGAATTACGTAGTATCAAATGGTCTACCAGATAATTTATCTGGACGTAATGAAAATCATAATACCTATATTTTTATTACGCAATAAGAAAACGTAGGTACTTAGTACCATTGGAAACTCTACACTCGAAATAGAAGACGAAAGGTCAATCGAAGAATCCAATTCAGCTAGACATTGGGTAGTTACGTAATAATATTCTTAGTTCCAAAATAACTCGCACTCAAAGACTTAAACGAGTGTATTCTAGTGATAACCACTTTATTAATGTTTTGTGCAAAATACATTTGCACCGCTTGTTCGCTTTAAGACAGATTCACTTTACGACAGATTCGCTTTACGGCAGAAATTGTACAGTCGTGTTTAAACGGTTTCCACGTAGTTTTCCTTGATATATATATATATATTTCCTAGGTATGTTGTCAAGCATAGAAAACTCCTTTAGTTTTCCTGTCATTATCATGTTAATGACCACTCATATAGTATTGTACATCCGGAGTCGTGCTCGCATCATTTGTGGTTCCACAAAAAGTACTTAAAAATAAATATTTATACGTATTTTAAGTAACCACTGTAAATTCGTGGTTGTAAATATCAATATTTGTGTCATCTGAATATTTAATAACAATCATACTCGTCAATTAATCTGCCTAGCCTTTTCCCGACTTTGTTGGGTCGGCTTCCAGTCTAACCGGAAGCAGCTGAATACCAGTAGTTTACATGGAGTGACTGCCTATCTGACCTCTATACATCTACCTCCTGAATATATAACAATCATTTTTAAATAATTTGTTGCAAGTATTTGAAAGTGTTACAAGATCTGCCCCGATACTGGCCCTACATTGGAAAAACTCAAATTATCTTAACATTGCCCCACAGAACATTCTGAGAAACTGCTGTATTATAGTTTACAAACACAAACCTCCTATGCACAAACATTGAGATCCGGAACAACTATCTGTAGGCTACGCAAATGTTTGTTCCTCGGAGTTTGATCCCACTGAAGATAGATTCAAAGTGTAGGACAATGTTTTAAATCAAACTACTACGTTGATGACTCTCTATCAACCACTTTAAAACGCCTTACTTTTTACACTTTTATAATTTAACATAAACATCGCGCCTATATTTCCCAAAAGGTTAGGCAGAGAGGTTCCTATAGCACAGTATTATGTCTCGGCAGTGACCTTTAAATAATTACCTACGGCCGCTCGGTGATAAACCTTTCGAAGTGCGTCGTTTCAGCCGTTTTCTATGAAGACATAATACTGTTACCTATTTATACTGTGTATTTGTAACGACATAATAAGACTATCCGAAATCAATCATTGGGCAGTTGCCCGCCAGACACACCACCCATCTGGTAGGAGGATCCTCCCTGTTGCAATGAGTGAACTTTACACCTTCATGCCTCTAAAATAAAACTGTGCCTATAGTTTTATCATCGGTAGTTGTAACATTAACTTTTTACACTCATTAAGGGTAGGTACTGGAGGAGCTCGTGGTTAAGTAATAAAAGCCGCACGGGTCGACCCATCAGGTTAAGCTACGCTTGCCGGGGTTGGTTCCTGGATTTGTGACCATCTTTACATACCGAGACTCCTCCGTGCCTCGGAAAACAAGTTAAGCCGTTGGTCCCGGCTGTCATTCGTGGACCTTTTGTCAGAAACCCGAAAGTCTGACACCAGTCTTACCAAGGAGTTATCGTATTACCCAGTTACTGGGTTGTGGAGATCAGAAATGCAGTCGCTCCATGTAAAATACTGGTATTCAGCTGCATCCGGTTAGACTGGAAGCCTACCCCAACGTAGTTGGGAAAAGGCTAGGCAGATAGATGAGGGTACTGGAATAGTCAACAATAAGAAGATTATATATAAATATATATATAATCAGCTTTTTAATGTTCCCACTGCTGGGACACAGGCCTCCTCTCAGTGAGAGGGAGTGGGTCGTAATCCACCACGCGGGCCCAGTACGGGTTGGTAGATGTCACATGTCTTCGAATTTTTGGTTCTAAGACATGCCGGTTTCCTCACGATGCTTTCCTTCACCGTTTTGAGAGCAGTGGTGATGAAATAATTTACACAAAGTAAAGCATGTCTGGGTTCGAACCTACGACCTACAACTCGGAAGTCGCCGCCGTTACCACTGGGCATCTTCTTATTAGAGCAGTGGTAACTGCTCTAATAAGAAGATTTCAGGTTTTTATTAACCAATCCTACGCCCTAAACCGACGCCGACGTACGCACGGACGAAATAAAATCGCGGCGATTATTTTTCGCGTATTGGATTTATTATTATTTAGATAATCGACGCTCTGCTTAACGCCGAGAGTCGAATATCCAACAGTGTATTTTCTTGACGTGCTGAGATACGCGCTGAATGCGGTCTGTTGAATATTCAAATTTCGGCACTAAGCAGAGCGTCGAAAATCCGAAAGCGAAAAAAAATCGCCGAGATTTTATTACGTCCGTGCGAACGTCGGCTAAATCCTAACCAAACATAACCTCCTTACGATCCATCACCTGTACAAATCAGCCATTACCACTCAACACATACAAATCTGAAGACATCATATCTAGAAGGTAAGTACCAACGATTATTGCCGAAGCAATGATCCGTGATCTCTCGGGTTGAACACTATTAATAATAACACCCTTTCGCGAGATAAACACGCAGTCAAAGGTTTATGAACCGTATATGTTGCACACTAGAATTTGTTATAACTTATTAGACAGTGCGCACATTAGAATTAAAACAGTTTTGAGCAACATAGATAGATAAAATAAAATCTTGAGTTTTCAGTAGATACATTTTCATTACAAATTATTATTAATATCTACTTATATAAAGTTCCCACTGCTGGGACTCGGGTCTCCTCTCGGTGAGAGAGTGTGGGGGAGAGGAGAGGGAGTGGGCTATAATCCACCACGCGGGCCCAGTGGGGTTTGTTAGATGTCACTTGCTTTCAAATTGGTTCTAGGACATGCCGGTTTCCTTACGATGTTTTCCTTTACCGTTTTGAGAGCAGTGGTGATGAAGTAATTTACACAAAGTAACGCGCCTGTCTGGGTTCAAACCTACGACATACCACGGGCCACCAATGCTCTTTTTACTTACACTTATTTATATGGTATATAGTCCTCCAGACCGTATTTCGGCCACGGCGGCCAATCTCAATCTTTATTTTTTTTCACATATTTTATGGGCCTTATAAGAAAGCTAAAAGTCACCCAAAAGGGGAGGGGACTATGATTGGAGTTTCCCTACCTTATCGAATCAGAAATAAAGAGATTCGCAGGAGAACCAAGGTAATCGAAATACCCAGAAGAATTACCAAACTTAAGTGGCAATGGGCAGGGCACATTGCTCGCAGAACAGATGGCCGATGGGGCCGAAAGGCTCTGGAGTGGCGACCGCGTACCGGAAGACGTAGCGTTGGAAGGCCACACAAAGTGGACCGATGACATTTTGAAAGCCGCATGAATTATCTGGATATGGGAAGCGAAGTGGCGGTGTTTGGGGGAGGCCTAAGTCCAGCAGTGGACGTCTTTTGGCTGAAATAATGATAGCTTATGCGGAGACTGAGTCTAGACTGTCTGTAAATCTATTAGTCTACTGACTTGGTTTATTCAGCAGTTTATTTAAAGAATATTGGCTTGTTTATGGCGTGACGTATTGGGAATGGATCTTTTATCGCTCGTTATTCTACAATGTAGAATAAATAATACCATTGTTACTTTGAAAGATCGAGAAGTCTCGCCAGAATTCAATACATTGGTTCTGTACTTTCATTATGATAATTACGATACTCGGATAATCTAGTTTCTATATCTATCTTTATAGTATTTTAAATCTAATTTAGTATGTTAGAAAATTTATCGCGAGTGGGTTGGCTAAAAAATTCCTTGCCAGACTGTGATTATTAAAAAATTCAAAAAAGACTTTATTTTTAAATATTGCAAGATATTGCAATTGAAAGAGTTTATCATGGAAAATATTTTGCTACTAACTCGACTTTTGCCAAATGTTAGTCAATTCGGAGTTAATGACTTAAATAGGTGACTACTTGGCCAAACGGCCTAAGTTTACGAATGTTCTTGGCGCTCAATAACGTGATATATCAATGGATAGTGCATTTTAAGAGAAAAATTTGTTACTAGAAAGAATTAATCGTTAAACGAAAGAGTGCAATAAAAAAAAAAGTCTTTTTTATTTATTTTATAAACAGTCTTGCCAGAAATTAGCTAACCCACTCGCGATATATTAAAAAAAATACTTAATTTGATAATAAATACTTTTCATCCATTAAAAAGATGGGTGAAGTCGTCTCTAGTTCGGATCTTAGACCATAAGTTACTGTCCCACATACTCAATATGATTTCATTTGTAAATAAACCAATAATTATTATGATGAACTCTCTTACAAATAAAGAATATTGATTGATTGATTGATATTGATTGATTGATACTACAGAATTGTGTCATCCAAAAATATTTTAATCCGATATTCCAGGAGCGATCAAAATACCCGTTTCAGCTTTATTAATATTATTTTGTGGCGTACTTTAATGGAAACGCATATTTTTTTACACACCTGCCCCATGACATCACCTGTGAAAACAAATAATAAAGAGATAAATGGCTCTGCACTCATATGATATTTACATGTTATGCAAATCCTCCCTCGCGTCGAGGAAAATCGCTGATGTCGGCACATCGTTCAATTACATCGTCAAATACTTCCAAAAGAATGTTATTGTGTTAAAATGATCGTCCCACACAAATTCGGCCAACAATTTTAATCGAAATGCTTCGCAGCTGGAGGTTAAAAAAAAGTCCCCTATCCGAACGATGCATGTTATTTGGAGGTCAGATATTTAAAACTCTGGAACAACATATTTCAAAAATAAAGCTAAAACATGCCAAAAATTCTCCTCACTGCAATTCATTGTTCAATCAACCAATTATGGACTCATTGCACAATGTCGTTGTTATGCGAATTACCTCAACAGTTATAACTATTACAAATTGTTTCACGCAGGTGAATCTCTTTGAATGCAAAGAAACGTAACATAATGTTATATAAAGACCATCTGTGCTACTATTAGTCACGAATGCATATGGTCGCGCCGGCTGGTCAAATGGGAAACTGTGTCAGTGCGAACATTTGTTACTTGCACACGCGTCACAGATTACGTTGTCCGATACAAACACCGCTCGTACTACTAGGTTCAAGGGGAGCCAGCCAGATCGCCGTCTCGTTCGTTCACTATTTATAGTTTCTCGACTGCTATTCAGATATTTGCGCTCAGTGCAGAAATGTCCGGAGTCGCGAACGACCAAAAACCCGCGCGGCCCTCCCAGAGAGCTTCCCGCAGGAAAAGCGCTCGGGAGAGGAAATTGCGCGCTTGCACCGCCCCGACACTCGACCCCAGTGCAAATCGATGCCGCGATCTATCTGCGACACGAACAAATTAAAACCATCGACGTCGAACTCATTAGACGTTGCAATTCCGCGCAATCGACACACGCGAACTTATGCAATCGTTTTCAACATCAGCCGTCTGCTTACAGTGTGATGTTCAGTAATCAGTTTACAGTGCGTGAAAGTGACCGGTGTGCTGTGTCTTATACATGTGAATATACCCTCTAACCATGCTACCTTATTTATTTCTGTTCGGAAAACAAAATTGACATTGGTGCTATTTTGAACTGAATGTCGGATTGTTTTGGTTGGCAAGACGCCAGAATGTACAAGAACAGCTGACTGTAAACAAACATTTCATCGTGGACAATAGTTTGCATAATATTTTAAATATTTCCTGATTCCACAGATTATCTAAGTGAATAAAATAATAAAATATGGCGGGAAAAGATAATTCCAGTGATAGTGACGGTCCTATAATAGACGATAACATTATTCGCATACAATTAAGGAAACCGAGTCAAAGAAAGTGGGAATTGCGGACGCGCAATCTTTCCCCTGGGATGAGATTTCCAACAGTACAGCTTTTTGATTGCGACGGAAATCTCCTCGTTGAGACAAATGATGAGAACGTATCTATTAAGAGCTCTGATTTTGACGACTCTTTACTAAAAACGTCTCAATCATTAAAAGAAAAAGATTTCCGTCACTTTATCGCTAGAAAACCAGTCAAAAAGCACAACACAATATCTGGAGAGAAAGTATACACTCGTGTATACAGAACACCGCTTGCTAATAACGATAACGCAAAAAATATTAATGAACGCTATATTATACGAAACAGTAGCAGTGTGTCAAACATTCCGAGTAAACTCACATTAAACAACTTTACTAATTCACAAACAAATAACCTTGCGACTAGCCCTTTTCACTCAGAAGGCCTGAGTGAAATAAGCAGTTACAAAAGTTCTGACAACGAAACTTGTAACAATATAAATCAGACGTCCAAAACAGATAAAGAAAATGTCGAAAACAATTCTGTGAATTTAATTGATACTCCGAATAGTCCCTTTTCTTCCCTTTCTTCATTAAGTGAAATTGATCAGGTAATCGATGGTATTTCATCTAACAAGGAAAACGAACCTGATTTGGCCCTTCATAAATCTCGATCTTTCAATGACGCAACTCTGAGTGGATGTCAAAAAGGTTTTGAAAATAATAATCTGACACGGTCTAAATCTGGCGTTGTATACAATCCCCCACACAACAAAATATCTTTCCTGAACACTTACTTAAAAAGCTTACAAGCTCGAGTGAGCTCTAATCCGGATTGGTTTGCTCTACATCGACGCCGAACAATTGAATATGCCCCGAATTCACGCGCAGCGACCAAGCGTCAGGAATTTTCAAAAATCTCCTCTGAAAAGCCTCCCACCTGCAAAACAGGAGATATGACGTCAGACAATGAATTCATTAATATTGGAGCGGACGACGCGGTTCACTCTGAAATGAGGAAACGTTTGAAAATGTATCGACGTGGTATATCAGAGATCGCGCCTAAGTACAGGAACACGAGTGTATTTACGAAAACGAGAAGACATTCTGTGAGTGGCACGTTTCAAGTCGTTCATACTTCCTCCTCGGAGAGTGTGGATGAAGCTGACGTAGTACTCAACCGCTTGAAGAGGAGGATACTCAGGAATAAGTTGAGGGAGAAAAGACGGAGCCTCGGCGCGAAGTTTCAATTCAGTGAGTGCCTACTTTACTTTTAACCTACTATTCTTTTTAAAACAAACACGACGCTGCTTTACATAATGTTAAACGGTTATAAATATGTAATTACACAAGATTTATGTTCACATTTTCGAAATAAAACATGCTGCATATTCGTTATCCGAGGTGCGGACATGAATTTTTAGTACGCCGTTGTTACGTGGACATTCCATCTTATCCAGAAAATAGATTTTCTTTCTGTTCTGAAAATATTCTGTGTTTATGAATCTGTGTAGTCTTATTTTAGACAACTTGATTTCTTTATCACGTGATTGATTTAAAAATACTGTTTTGATTAAGATATTTTTCGATCACGAATGCGTGCGTCAAATGAATATAGGTAGGTAATGTTGCCATTCTGACTTTATTATTTATAAGGAACCGAGCATCTTTATAAATTATCGGAAATCCGGCCATTATTGCAACGGCCTAGGATGTTTATTTTCTTTGTTAATGTGGTTATTTTAATTTTTACTTTCTCCCTCTAGTTTTGCATATATACAGCTTAATTAGATTTAGATTTGTTCAACGTGGGAAATATTATTCGGTTATTTTGATTTACTGCACAAGTTCTTCTCGAGAATATTAATATTAAATTGACCTTTAAATATTTTTAGTTTTAATGTTTTATTATAGAATAATTTGATTTTATTTAGATAATTTAAATAAAAATTATGTAACCCTCAATATAGTCGCCTCGATTCAAAAACTGGTTAGTAATGATTAGCCGGCGATCAAAATTAATCCTCAGTAGTACTTACATTGAGATGCGAATTTGTTTACCTCTTCATTAAACTGTTATTAATAATTACTTCGTGTCTGTGCCACTATAAATATACTATCTAACTATAAATATCTAAACTTAAAAAAAAAACATTTTCGTCATATCTACGTAACCCGGATTTTTTAAAATCACTGTTTGTATTTCTTGTGCGTGCTAATAGTTATTTGTTATACAAGAGTGCAAAGTTGCTTTTTAACCGCGTGTTCAATTTTGATGACCGAGCAAGCGAAGGATTCTAAAATTGAATCACGAGTAAAGAGTATTGTAGTAGATAAATGAATAAAATTGATATGAACGCATAATTATGCCTATCAACATCTACTAAGTATACTATTTAATTGAGATTAATATACTTAAGTAGATACTGAATGTGCAACTGACTTACTTTTGCCGCCAAATATACGGAATCGGGTGCTTCGTTAAGAAACTTTTCAATATCAGATACTGTGAAAACCTTCGATTTTTTTGGTTGATGACCAGATGAGGCTCTTTTTAAAAATGCCACTAATTTAGGATAGGTATCGATATTTTTGTCTTTTTTCATCTTTATTGTTGCTTTTAGCATCGAATACGTACTCCATAGAGTGCTTGCTTTCTTGTTCTCGGATAATTCTATAAAATATGCCAGCAAAACGTTTTCTGAGAAAGTTTTGGCTCCTTTTGCTAGTCGCCACGTGTTGAACATATCGTACTGTTTTAAATACTTCTCGCGTGATTGTTGAGGGAGAAAGCTCATTTGCGCATTATTAACAGTTTCAGTCAATTCTGTTGGCGTCAAGCAAACTTCCTCGTCGCTAGAATCACTCATTTTAGTTTTTTCACTTGTTTTCAAGTTTTTTGTTTTTAATAAAAGGTTTAACAATGACGTGAAAAAATGCCGCGTAAAGAACCGCGTACAAAGCAAATTGAAAAAAGAACACCAAGAAGGTTCCGAGTATGAGTTTTTAAAAAAATTAAAAAAAAGTTGTATGATATATTCGGCACCATAGAGGTAGCAGTAAATAGGTTTAATGTTTTTTTTAATTCACAAACTTAGTGCACACGATGTTCTAAATTCAATTTACTTTATCCTCTAGACAATAAAAACGGCTTTTCCACTCAGATATTGAAGATTAAAAATACTCTTTCCGAGATGGTGGGATGAAAAGAATTTTTCACTTCAATAAACAACCAAACTGACTTTGGCATTTATGATATTAGTTAGGATTCTCTACATTTATATAAACTACAAAAAATATACCTTTTGTGCGAGAGATACGGTCAAAGGGCAAAGTTATGTTAATATTACATTACCTGCCTTTATCTATGATTTATAGCTCAGTGTCGCTACCAGCTTCGATTTACGCCTTTGTATGAAACTAAACTTTCACATTACTTCGGTATAATAGCAGTTTCCTTTTGTTGAAAGTCCTGGTTATCCAGAGGTTTGTGGTTCCATTCAACAGTAAACATAGCATCACGAATATATTAGCCGAAACGTATACACGTTCATCGTTTCGGCTAATACATTAAAGAAAAAAAATAAAAATATATATATATAAATATTAATAAAAACAACCCAATAATACTACCCAATATTATTACCCAATATTATTTTTAATAAGGGTCCTCTTAATTTATTAACACGTTCCCTTTGCTCTGTTTCAAAATAATTTATTTTTGGCACAAAGTACCTAAATCTTTTGCACGTCAATCATACCGCGATATGATTCTAAACCAGGTTTCTGAAATAATATAGCCAAAGCTCCTATTAAAAGCTCTTTTGGAATAATAAATGGAGACTCAACTGCTGTAAGCCGACGTTCGCACGTTCGCGCGTTCGTCGTTAGCCATTTCTTGTGTAATATCGCCAAATTAATCAAAACAGCGAAACATTTGACAGTTATTTGCGACGTTGCCCACTTTGCCGACATTCGAACGGACGTAATAAAATCTCGGCGATTTTTTTTCGCGTATTGGATTTTCGACGCTCTGCTTAGCGCCGAGAGTTGAATATCCAACAGTGTATTTTCTTGACGCGCTGGTATACGCACTGAATGCACTCTGCTGGATATACAACTCTCGGCGAACGTTGAAAATCCAATACGCGAAAAAAAATCGCCGCGATTTTATTACGTCCGTTCGAACGTCGGCAAAGTGGGCAACGTCGCAAATAACTGTCAAATGTTTCGCTGTTTTGATTAATTTGGCGATATTACACAAGAAATGGCTAACTAGCGAACTAAAATATTGATTATGAAACGCAATAATAATGTCGTAACACCGAATATTTAGTTTTAGATGTAAAAAAAGTATTTGGTAATTTTCCAAATGCCTTTTTTACACCTAAAACGGTTACAACATCAAATTAAGTGTTATAATTACAATTCATTATTAATATTCTAGTTCACTAGATAACCATATTTTTAATTTACATAGGTAATATTGCCAAATTAATCAAAACAGGTAAATATTTGACAGCTATTTGCGACGATGCCGACTTTTTGGGTGAACGCTCTTAAATTGTATTAGAAATTAGGAATCTTCTTCTTACTGTGTCGATGGCAGAATAACACATGAAAATTATTTTTCATCACACCTATTCGAAAAACGACAATTGCCTATAGAGGATAGCGGGAGCAAAATTCAACTTTGCTCCCTAGGGAGTTTCAGGTTTCTCTCTTCTGATTGGTCCACTCCGTGCTTTTGATAGCGTAATGATTTGCGTAGTTAGGTTGGAGGCGCTCGCGTGAAGGTTTAATGTAAAAAAAAATCGAGTAAGTAACTTTTTATTTTTCTCAAAGGTAGTGATGAAAAATAGTGTGTATCACTCGGGGACAAAATATTTTGTTCTCGGGCGGCGTATATTGAATTCCTCGCTAAGCTCAGGATTCTACTTTAGAATCCTTCGCTTAGCTCTGAATTCAACATAACGCCCTGGAAGAACAAAATATTACTTTGTTGTAACACAAATAACTATCATGCATTATATGTTTAATTTGTTTGCCCCAAAATTTAGCAACGCTAATACCGTTTGCTGACGCAGTCAATAGGTCCTATCATGTGCAGGTGACAGATGCGGCGCAAGATGGAGAGTGGACCATGTCTGTGGCTCACAGCATACGCACCGGAGGACCGGAGATCTGAGCGGTCCATGAATGAACCCCCCACTTGTGGAGATTGTCTTTGCTGCGGCCGACTTGTCTACGTCTACGAAGTCTATTTAAGGTTTCCCAAGTCGGCCACGGCAACTTGTGTATCCGTATGCGAGGCTCACTGATAGTGTTAGAAATTCATAAATAATTATACGTGCGGTAACCAATTTCCATTTTGTTCGGTACCTATATCTGCTTAGATTCACTAGCGATCCGCCCCAGTTACTGGGATGTGGAGATCAGATATGCAGTCGCTCCATGTAAAATACTGGTATTCAACTGCATTCACATACATACACACACAGAATCTGGAATATATTCTCTAAATTATGGTGAAGCCCAAAAAAAACGGGGTGGAGTTTAGAAGAACACTGATACACACAATTTGTATTGATAGATTCTAGAAGTAGACATTCTTCATGGCCTCCCATTCTCCTTATAGTCATTTCCTAAACCCTTGAAATCGACTTCTTTAGTGAGTCTTGCGTCTCTATCGTGGTCAGGCGGAAAAGATTATGTTTAGCATTACGTCGTTAACGAGCTGTTTCAGTGCCAACAATCGAGTGTACCTACCTACTACCTACCTAAGTACTTATAATGAAAACAATTGTTCAGTTTACAAACATCAAAATTACGCTTAGGTGTTTACTAAGTAGTTGAAATATGAGAATTCGTTATGAGGATCAAATACCTAGTGCTTATATATTTTACGCTAAGTATGATTTACGTGAAATTCTCGACCTGAACCTATAACAAGCTATTAGCTTCCGATTACTATGAGTCAATCTCAAGGAAAAAAACGTTTTTTTTATGACTATGGGTGGATTCGTGTTGCTATAGTAAGCTATAGCAACACGAATCCGCCCATAGTCATTGGACTGATTTCATGATAAGTGAAGATGCCATATGAACTTTACACACTGTTCCTCGTGCTTCGATAAGCATAGAGGCATGACGAGCCGTGTGTAAAGTTCTCTGATCCTCTATAGAAAATGGAGGATCCTTCGACCAGACGGGTGATGTGTCTGGTAGGCTAATGCCCGACGATTGAAAGATATTATTATGACTAGATAGACCGTCAAAGTTGTGAACTCGTCGAGAAAAATAGCGTCCAACGGTTGGCCGCTAAATGCATCACACTAGAAAAATACAATGACAGCACAGTGATGACGTGGCACGAGTGTCAAATTCAAATTCAAATTCAAAATATTTTATTTCACATAAACCAACAAGGGCACTTATGAAACGTCAGAAGCTAGGTGCACGGTTCCAAATGGTCGTTTCCTATGGAGAAGACATAACTGTCAGCTAACAAAGTTGGCTTGTTTGCAGCTCGACACTTTATCTAGACATATAAAAAAAATTCAAAGATATTTAAAAAATCGAGGCTCCTGCGTCTAAGCATATGCGTGACCACTCTGGTCTCGCCAATACTTTATTTATTAGAACCAACTAGGACGGGTACAAAGAACCTTCTTAACTATCGCCTGTACCTTCGATGGCCTATGAAAATAGTTGTCAAACACATGGTCTGCTAACACTCGATGAAAGGCGCAAAGTTATGGATACGTGTTTGCTTCATGGCATACTCAACATCTCTTTTAAAAAAAATACTATCATCAGTATGCTCAGTCAATTTCCTCATAATTCTGAAAACATGACATTTCAATCTTAGTAATTTCCTCGTTAATGTCATACTGTGCAGCTGTATTTTTCTGTATAATATGTTAATAATTAAAATCTTAATTACTGGCGAGTATCCTTATTCTTTTGTGACTTAATGAACCGTCTTCTACATCATTAACCTTACTCAAAGTCAAATCAAGAGATACGACATATTCACACCGAAAAACGTTAATTTTCATATACGCCAGCTTTTTTCTGAATTGTGTAAACAACTTTTTTAAGACATGTTTTTTTTTAGCTTCGAAAATTATTATTTATGCTGGCTAAACTTTTGAATAAAGAACACTGTGGCGCCATCTGTCTTAACTCCCGCACACCACTTTCGTTATTCAAGTTCTTAACTTGAACAAGATTGGCCGGTTTGAAGATAGAACGGTTGTTGAACAGCGGTAAAGCGCCATCTAACGGAGATTTTATGTTGCTCTTAGCAAGCAAGCCTTGTAATGTTTGAAAAGTTTACGGAATCTCGCCACTGAGAAAGTGAACAACAGTAGCAATAACGGGTTAAACATAATATAATTTTTTATTATTACGAGTAAACTGGCTGTGAATCATCTTTATTATATCCGGGCATTCATTTTGTTGAATGAATGTCGGTGTATTTAAGAAACGCCACGCCACCCACTTTTATAGCATCACAAACAAATACCTGAATAAAAATATAGGCTTTATGGATCTGCTTACTTTAAATATAGTATTAAATATAGTTTACGTAGGAAGTTAGATATATAGATAGGTACACGTTTTGGTTACAAATGTTTGTATTGGAATTACGGGTGAAAATCGAATAGAGATTTTAGGAGAATTAGGTGCCAAAAGACCCAAAAAAGGCGATGACCCAAAAAAATATACACATCAATGTAAGGTAACAAAAACACTCCCCCCTAACATTGATTTAAAGCATAAATGTTCTATATTGGAAAAACTGTTTTTTGAGCTTGAAAAATCCAACCGCTACACGGGCTTTTTGCTTCGAATTCCATAAATCTAAGTAATTGCTTCCTTTCTTCCTCTGCCCTGTCGCCGTCCTCGCAGAAGGCGAAAACCGACAAAAAAGTGACTTTCGCACGAAAACTCCGGAATGTTGGCACAAAGCCAACACTTAGAGATGGCTGCATCTCCGAGCTTGTCTGCACTTCTTGATTTCTCACACATAACTTGAAAATAACTTAAACAAATCAGATTTCTATTGCGTTCTGCTTAATTAACTTTCGACTCCAATTTTGTGAATGGAGACTAAACTGGTTATATTTGGTACATATACAGCATGATAAATAAACATCGAACAGTATATGTAACGGTAATAAAATTCTGCAAAATACAGGCTTAATTACGCAGGAGGTCAAGGCCGTTTGGTCTACGATTATAACCTTTACGCCCAGTGCGCAAACCTGCAAGTCGCAAGACAAAAAAAACTCGCATCGAGAAATCTCGGAGTCGTATTAAGGGATTTAGTTGTCGGCGTGGTTATTAGCGATAATTTTCTTATACAGTGTTTGTACAGCTTAAAAACAGAAACACATGATTCAGAACATGCGCATTGGCGGCGCCGCGAGTCAATATCCTCCCCCCCACCGCCGCGCCGCCATCGCGATCCTACCGCGGAGCCAGTGTGCGTGGGTGGATAACTCCTTATTACAATCTTTTGTGAATACACGTTTCTGTTGACAAGTTACTTATATGGAAACATGGTAAAACTGGTGTAAGTATGTTGTTTTGCCTAGTTGGTTGCGATTTTTATGGAAATGGGCTTTTTGTTAGATTTTATGGTGATCAGGAAGTGAATTAGGTATTGTTATTTGGAGTTTTTGGTTCAGAACAGGCAATTAAAATTTACATAATCACAGATACATAATAGTGCCTCCTTAAAAGTGCGTTGGAATTAGCATTTTCATGTATATTACTGATCAAAATATGCATGAGCTGAATTTTATGGGTTCCCAAAAATCTCTGTATCAAAAGCGTATTCATGCAAATATATGCAAATCATGTGATGTGGGTAACTCTTCTTATAAAGTTTCTTTTTTTTTCCTAAACCGAAAAACCCTATCCTCAGGTTGTACCGCTTCACTTGGAGGCAGCTGTTAGTTGTGAGTTCGTCCGCTAGAGCGTCGGAGATGTGGGACCAGCTGGCTCACTGGCTGGCTCGACCGCTCGAGTTTGACAGTGCCCCGCTCACGTCGACAGCGCCGGCCGGCGACCGGCGCGATCCGACCTCACGTGCAACAATACCATCATTCAGTTTTTAACCTCCGCGACGCATCCACAACAACTTGCGAAAGTTTTGACAGTGAATGAAAGACCTGTTAGTCTGTGTTTGGTTTTAATATATAGTTCAATTCTGTCGTGTGAAAAGTAATAGTCGTATTGTGTGCATGAGAGAGCCGTTCTGTGGTATTTTTGTTTCGTTTCAATTCGAGTTTTGGACCACTGTGCACAGGATCAGGCTGGCTTTTAACTAGTATAAAGTAAGTAATTGATAATTAATTCTGCCCATAAATAGATTGTTATTTAATTTTATATTCAGCCCTTAGTTCCTTACCCACAATTATTTTGCTATTTTCAGTTAGCTTAGTCTACGCAGTGTAGAATGCTTTTCACCTTACTTTGTTAAAACACATTGTTCCTGACGACTACATTTTATAGCCCAGACTCGTATAAATAGAACGTAATCGAGCTTGTACTGCTAAGCAACATTGTAAGTTCGTTTCAGAAGTATATTATACAGGTGGATTACTTTTATTATATTAATATTACTTTGTTTCGGCTTTAGAGTAGTTTAGAATACTCCATTTTTATTTAGTTGTATGAATATTTTGTAGTCCTTGCTTACATACCGGTACATTCCAACATTTGCCGGCCCGTCTTTAGATTTACGATAGCGCATGAGTTTGATCATCTCTAGTTCTTTCTATGTACTTTGCATTGTCATCTACCGTTATTATAATTGTAAAACGTACCTACCTGTATTTTCGTTTTTTTTCTTAGCCACGTTTTTGGAGTATAAAATATCCCGTAAGCTAAACTCAGGTAAACCACCATAATTTTTTAATCCGACAAATTATTCAACTAGTAAAATTCTCAACTTAAGAAAATTTTAATCATTTGACATTATATAATTTAGAATTATTTGTCGACATTTAATATATCTTATACCTATAGGTAATTATGTAATAAAATTATTCGACATTATATTTAAAATTGTTCGACATTATATTTAAAATTGTCCGACATTATATTTTCAACTGTTTGACTTAAGTACTCCGTACATTTGAAACCTTTTGACATTTTATTTGAATGTTCATATTTGTATTTTTTTTTGTATATCTAGTAAATTGCACGTAGATTCCTGGATTCATCACAATGTTAATTGTTTATGAATAAATAAAAGTAAACTAAACTAAATAGAAACAAACAAAAACAAATCTACATAGGCTCGGGTATCTATTACCCTTACTTAATATAGAATGCAAGTCCAAATCCAAACTTCCATTACCCAAAGGTTCTTACCATCTTAGGAGGTCAAAAGCGAGGTCCCTTCGTGTCCCTTGACCTGCTAAATCCTCTTACACTTTCCGTTTACTATCCCTCTTGTTCATTGGAGCGTGATCCTTCGATCACAAAGGGACTTTAAAAACGACTCGCATTGAGTTAAATAAAAACATCAACATAGGATTAGGAACGGTATAAATAAAAAGGACTTTCCCAAAGGTCGCTTGACATGAATATTGTGTTGAATATGTCTATTGTATAATTATAGTGCGTAGAAATTTACTGTTGTATACGCCTGTACTCCCAGAAGGATTTTGCAGAGGTGTACCTATACACCCACATTTCGTCAGATATGTTTAAATCTCATTTAATAGGGGACAACACGGACATAGTGCGTAGGCTAAAGAGAACTAAACCATTTGTGTTAGTGTAGTGTGTAAATAGTGAATTAATAATAAATAGTAACAATGCTTTGCTATACCTACATGTAAGACATGAACAAAGTGTTTTTATCATTATCAAACCCTAAGAAAGTGCTATGAAATTGAACTTGTGTAAAAGTGCAAAACACTATTCTTAATATAACATAATCTATCCGTAGTTAGAATTAAATTACTTTTTAGTCTATTAGGCTAGATTGTAATCAATGACTAAGAACGTCAGTTCTTATTAATTAAGAAAAAAAATATATATAATAGGTGGGCGAACCCATTGTCATGAACCGGGCAAAAATCACATTCGCACAGTCCCAACTGGACTGGGCACATCTTTATTTAAAGGCACTGTTTATATGGTAGAAGAAAAAAACGCATACTTAATTAAGTGCTTTAGAAACTAGAAACTACACGTTTCTGTTCATAATCTAACCGAAACACGATAACATAAACGTTTTGCTCGCATTAAATCTCAAGGCTGATCAATTATTAACAGCACTACATACCTAACTACACTTACGAAGCAAATCCTTCCTTTGAACTCCTTTCAGTTTCCAGAGAAAGCTCCGGAAGGAAACTAATTCAAATCTGTGCCAAAAATAGCGGAACAAATCGTATTGTATGAGCTTTGCTCGGCAAATCCGTATCTTTATTAGGTGGGATTTCTCGTATTATCGCTGTTGCGGGGTTAACAGAAGTTGCAGTGTATACAGGTGTTAAAGTATCGCTTTTATTGTTGCTTTATGTGTGTTACTTTGTTACACCCGTGTTATGTCATTTGTGGGACGTTATTGGGTATTGTACCTACATGTTTCTGAAAGGCATTTGGCCGACCTTTCACTGGGCTTAAGTTCATTAGAACTGTTGTTTAAAAAAATAATTTGTGTAAAAGAATTTCTTGACTGCCCAATTGGAATGCGGAACCACAGCCCAAAATTTGTGCTTGCACCTAAAGCAAATCGATTCCTTTTTGCCCAGTGCTCATGAAAATTTCTACCCTGTTCTAAACCAACCAATAAACTACGACTGCAATATTCTACGGTTCAAAAATAAATATCCAAGCATAACTACGTGTTCCCATAACGCTAAATTATAACTGTTATTTTAGAATTTCCGTCTGTCTTCCGACCTTCCGACGTATCGCTTTATGGCGATTTTAGGTCAAAATATCAACCGCCAGGTTAGAAAAACTACATCAACATTTTGACGAAGGATTTCACAAAAGCCGTAGTTAGCTCTAAGAAATAAATATCGTTAATGAATGTACGAGTTCCAGGAAAGAACTCCGTTGATTTGACTTTTAACTCTCAGACCAAATAAAAAACCAGTGACGTGAGGCCGGTTTCGTTAACATGTGTGCACTTAGTGAGGTGTACTTTGATTGTAAATGGTTGTACATGTGTGCGTGTGAGCGTGTATGCACAGAGCGGAGGTGTAGTTTTGGTATGCTTCACTGTATTGTTCGCAGCGCTGTCTTAGTTTTTTTATTTGGTCCCAGAGTTATTGTCAAATCGATGGAGTTCTTTCCTGGAGCTACATTCATTAACGGTATTTATTTCTTAAAGGTCTGATGTCATGACACCGGCCCCCATTGTTAATTTATAGATGAATGCAAAACTTACTCCAACTTCGTTTTATATTCATTTCGCAATTTCACTTTTGAATTTCTTGAACTAGTTACGTGCTGCTACTTTAGTATGAGCTGATAGGTTTTTTTAATTATTAAAGCATCGTTATATTATTTACTAGCTGTGGCCTAGTGTGTGCCTAAGTTAATCCTTATAACAACAAATAACTGCCAGTGAAAGTCCTGTCAAAATCGGTCCGGCTGTTTCGGAGATTAGCCGGAATAAACAGACAGACTTATAAACAAAAAAAAAAAAATTGTATGTACCATATAATTAATATACTTTCATATGCATTTATTAAAAAGTTATTATTATGTCATTACCAACAGGCACTTCAATTTTATTTATTTGTATGTATAGATCTTATAGATTTGAATACATTTTTATGTTTTGTAGATCAGTCGTTCGTCAAAATATTTTCCCTCATCTTTTTTATTTTTACAGAAACTGTATTTAGTCTAAAGGATGCTACACAGAATTTATCTTTAATGGAGAGACATTTATTTTGCAATTATTCAAAACAGTAACCGTCAGCTGTGACGAATACTTTTTGATGCTCGACGTCGACATTATTCTAACTACAGAATAAATATTCAGTTTGAGGCTGATATTATGTAAATGGGACTTCAGAGGAGCTGCGAAATGGGTAACAGATACACAGAGTATTCTTGCATATATACAAGTTCTCTATAATAACTGTCGAAATTATACGTAAGCGCGACATGTGT
Source organism: Conistra vaccinii (assembly GCA_948150665.1). Lineage (NCBI taxonomy): Eukaryota > Metazoa > Arthropoda > Insecta > Lepidoptera > Noctuidae > Conistra > Conistra vaccinii. The sequence continues at coordinate 7,820,536 of OX411320.1, read as the reverse complement.
TGAAAATTTGTCTTGTTTATCAATAAGTTTAAGGTGTACAGTGTTGATCCATAAAAATCATTTTAAGACGCAGATATATGGCAGTGACCTTGAGTGGTTAGATTACGTGTTCTAGCTCACGCAACGCGTCGTACGTCCAGCCAGTAAGAGTCGCCCATCAATGAGCGCTGTCCCGAATTAAACACATTATTAATTTATCATACATAAAACAACAGGTTTTTTCAATAAAACACATATACTAAAAGATCACAAATTAAATTATCTTTAAAATGATGAAGGTTTCAGTAAAATAGGCTTGATAGATTTTGCGAGATTCTCAGTTTTTTATCCACGTTAAACATAACTTTACAAACTAAAATCACTTTGTAATATAAACACAATCTATAATATTCCTATATTAAGTTATTAAGAAAATGCTCATATTTAACATTATATTTATACCAAATCATGAACACTACTCGTTTAAACGTGACCTTTAGTAATAAAATCATTGAAAGTCGGTTATCGTCGCTTTAAATAGCGTGTACGGAAAATACATAGTATTTCCCAAGAAACGTTACTGAAAGAACCCATAACAAGTTCACAACAAAACATATCAATAAGCTTTTCTAAGTACTGGAAACTTATACGGAAGTCTAACAACCATTCTTCTATTACCGGCGCCAGCGCCGAGACATCCCTAAGCCGCTTAACTGCAGCGACGACAAACAACTCCACCGTCACTTAATATAATTTCAAAGTCTCTTGTTGCAACTTCTAGAAAAATATCCAATAAAGACCTTAGCGAGTCCAACAAACAGATACCGACTCACTCCCGTAGAAGCCACTTTCGAACAATGTGCATAAATTTAGGCACTTAAAACTTATGCGGCCGACAACTACTAAGTTCTAAAAGTTCGTAAGAATACACATACATAAAGCTTTTTAAAGTTTTAACCACGGTCTTCGCTGGCGGCTTTGTTGAACTACAAACTGTAAAAGACGACACGACACACTGTTTTATAGAGGCCTTATTTCTGAACGTAAAAAGCCACTTGAAACAGCACGTGTTGGGAATCAAAGTTATTGGAATTCCGATGCTCTCAGGTGCTACATTTTCAATTGGATAAGGTCGGGCTACCGTACAGAACGTTATCGTCGTTTACTTTGAAGATATTGTTTGCTATCTTTAGTTGATTTTGATGATAAACATAACGACAGCAATTTGTCATCCTTTCAAGGGTCCTTATGATGTTTACACAAACTAGTTTCTTCAAGTTGTTCTGATTTTGACTTACTTACTCAAGAGGTTTATCAATGTGCCTGGACATCTCATGATATAGACAAATCAATCTGCCTAGCTTTTTCCCAACTATTGGAGTCTGAATACCTGTATTTTACATGGAGCGACTGCCTGTCTGACCTCCACAACCCAGTAACTGGGTAATACGATACCCCTTAGTAAGAATGGTTGTCAGACTTTCGGGCTTCTGACTACCCGTAACGACTGACAAAGATCCACGTATGACAGCCGAGACCAACGGCTTAACGTGCTTTCCGAGGCACGGAGGAGTCTCGGTATATAAAGATGGTCATCCATCCACGGACCAACCCCGGCAAGTGTAGCTTAACCTGATGGATCGACCCGTGCGGCTGTTATTACATAGCCACGAGCTTCTCATCTCATGGTGTAGACAATTGAAACATATTTCCAATATTCTTCATTAGAGACGTAACCTCAATCAGACTCATCAAATATTTCCCGAATTCTTGGAAATCCACCTTTAATAAATTAAATTACATGCGACTTATACATAACTGGCGAAATGTGGGTGAGTACGTACTATGTGTCACCTCTGCCTAATCCTTCGGAAAAAAAGGCTTGATGTTATGTATCCACCATTTCAGACACCAACCTTCATGGTCTACACATGATCTGATCAAGATTATGAGGAGACTTTAAAAGAGACTGTGACCTCTGAGTTTATTTCGGCCTTTCTTCTCAGAGTAGTCAGATAGGAAAAAATATGTCTATGTCGAAAAGGTTTCTATAAAGTTAAATAGTACTTAGACGACGAAAAGGCTTGGGACTAATTTAAGGTATTCCACTGTACCCCCCCCCCCCCCCCCACCCCACCCAAGCAACAAACAAATGTTTTAGAATCAACGACTACATAATATGAATGACACTATTAAAAGCTCATATAATTGTTTATTTTATTTTATTTGGCTGTATAAGTCAATTTATTTTATTTTCATTTATTATTGACATAATTTACTCATTTCAATGTGTTTTTTGAGTTGCATAAGTACATTAAATATTATAAGAATTGTTACATTCATATACAATCAAGTTTTTCTAAATGAACAGACAGCAGTCACAGAATATATTGTGCAGTAGTGCTGCTGGGGAGTTTTTTGCGCCATCGCCACTTCCTCTTCCCAGCTAAAGCACTAGGAAGTGCGACCGGCGGGCGTTTTTGGCTTTTTTTAATTTTATGATTGACGTGTAAAAGTGTTTGTACAAACCTACATATATAAAAAAAAAACATTTATCATTTATCCACCTTTCGATTGTCTTACATGGTTTTGTAAAAGCCCTGAAAATTCCAAAATCATACACGATAGCTCCGAATACACAAACAATATTGGCAGTATTTATTACATGCATGATGCCTTTTTCGAATACCTTTCCCCATATTTCTGCCGCTGCCGACATATCTTCATGCTCCTTCTTTTCAAGACTGTCACGACGTCGTCGGTCATAAATACTCAATTTGCAAACATCAAACTTATAATGTATGCGAGCTTTGGGACCTGACCGCCTTCCATTCTACCTCTAAGTTAGTAGTATTATGAAAAAACCTCTAAGTTACTACTACCCTTTTAGCTTTCCTCTAGAGTATAGAAAAGTACCTAATACTCGTTTTTTCATATAATATATATAATAAATATAATAAAATGTATTTATTTCCAAAAAGGTTACAGACTTAGTTCTAGTGGTAGGAGGTAAGAGCGGAACGAGTATTCTATGCTGCAGAAATCTGTAGACAATAATTGGTGAGCCCTGCCTCTTAAACTAGGATAATACCTGTATCTTAAGAGACAGTGTTCAGCTATGGAGTAAATCCAATAAGATTTATACAACTTGTGAATTGTGTCGATCTACCAAGTGATTTTAAAATTTAGCTTAGGTTGTTTATTTAGTTAATAATTAAAATAAAGTAAGCAAACAGTTTCAGCTGGATGGGTGTGTGTTGGTGTGTATGTAAGTGAGTGTGCGTGTGTGTGTTAGAGTAAGCTGTGAAATTGGGTGAGGGTTCTATGTGAGTATGTACTGATATTGTATTAATATTAGGCGATGTATGTAAGTAGTGATTCTGTTTGTGGGTAGTCCTGTTGGAGTAGCCATTTAGTCACCTTAGACTTTAGTTCATATCTATTTAGGTCGAGTATGTTAAGTTCTTTATGAGTTTTTTTGTAAATATGTGTGGATAATGTATAGTATTGGTGTCTGGCAAAGGAAGTCTTGTGCCGAGTGCCTGGGGGAATATTGGTTCGTTTTGTGGGATCCGACGGGGCGACGCTAGCGTGTCTTCTAAGGACAGATTGCAGGACAAAGAGCTGCCGGACTGTTAGGACGTTGCAATCCAAGTATAGTTGTTTTGTGGGGTATCGATACGGTTTTCGCAACATCACTTTCAGTATAGCCCTCTGTGCTCTTTCAACTCTGATCAGACTAGTTTTAGTTGCACCACCCCATACGGTAATGCAATAGCCAATAACGGATTGGCATAGTGCATAAAAGACCATTTTTAGAGTATCAGGGTTTGCCGAGTCTCTAAGAGACTTAAAGGTATGTATCAATCTCATAGTTCTAGAGGTGAGGGCGTTAAGTTGTTTATCCCATCGTAACCCTGCATCTATTTGTACGCCAAGATATCTTACATTATCAGTTCTTGTGAGTGCTGGACATTGACACGAAGATGACAGCTGTGGGCAAGTATGAGCTACTATCGAGAAAGTGTGATCTGGTGCGGTGTTAGAGCGAATAGAGAATGGAATGTAGGATGTCTTGTTAAAGTTGAGAGTAAGCAGATTTGAGTTGAGCCATTTGATTACTTTGGATAATGCTGACTCTGCACTACCTTTAACAGAATCCCACGTTAGTCCATCAGCTACAATCACGGTGTCATCAGCATAGGCAAAAATCCTAGTATTAGGGAGGGTCATTCTGCATAGATCGTTTACGTAAATAATAAACAAAATAGGGCCCAGAATGCTTCCCTGTGGCACTCCGTAAGACACTGATTCCTCATCACTAAAGAGTTTTTCAATTTTGACTCTTTGGGTACGGTTATTGAGATAATCTTTGAAGATTTGAAGAGCGACACCTCTTATCCCGATCTGTTCCAATTTGGCGATAAGTATGGGGACAGAAACTGTGTCAAAAGCCTTAGAAAGGTCCAAAAATATACCAAGGGATTTGGTCCTATTGTCAAGGTTCCCAGCAACCATTTGAGACAAATCCAGTACCGCATCTTCAGTCGAGATTCCAGAACGAAATCCATATTGATTATCAGCTATGATGCGATATCTATTTAAAAAGTTCCTAAGACGGCTGCTGAGGATCCTCTCAAGAACCTTAGAGAGAGCAGTCAAAACCGAGATGGGTCTGTAGTTGCTGACACAGCTTCTGTCCCCTGCCTTGTAGATTGGATATATTATCGCTCTTTTAAGAGCATCCGGAAAAACACCCTTCCGCAGACAACCATTGAAGATATACGTCAGTGGTTTTATCAGGCTCTGGTGGCATGCCTTCAGCAATAGGGGCGATATACCATCCCACCCGACTGCGGACTCGTTACGGAGTTGGAGAATAAGGGATTCAACCTCAGTTTCATCTGCCTCCAATAGCACAAGGGAGTTGGCGGGAGAGAAGGGCATGTTGTTAGAGGTATTTAGACCCTGACTAGTTGGCAGGTTTGAGGGAGAATGAGACCGAGATATAATGTTAGCCGCCAGGTTTTTACCCACATTACTGAAGAATTTGCACACTTCATTTATGGAAGATTTAGGACTGTCGCGTATTTTCAGGAGTTCAACAGGGCTTGTTTTAGTTTTACTTGTGCTAGTTATTTCTTTTATTGTTTTCCAGAGGGCTTTAGGGTTATTTTTGGCTGCCTCAAGCTCACCCTTTTCGTAGGCAGCTTTTAATTTCCGGAGTATGGCATTACAGAAATTTCGATAGCGGGTATAGGTAATTTTGAGTATTGGATTTTCTGGATCTTTTTTAGATTTTTTATGTAATTTGTCCCGATTTCGGATACATTTCAAGAGGCCAGGGGTTATCCAGGGCTTGATAGTCCTTTTTTTTCTTGGAATTATGGTTTGGCGAGTATGTTTGGTAACTACAGATATTAACATGGTTATGAGATTGTTCATAGATGTATTAGGGTTATCAATTTTGTATATGGGTGTAAAGTCCATGCTTTGTAGCTCTACCTTAATTGCATCGTAATCTACAGAGGTAGAGGTGTGGCATGTGTTACGTTTGAGATTAGCGTTGGCGATAGTAATAAGAAGAGGTTTGTGGTCAGTAATGTGTGAGTCTAGAACTAATGTGGTGGTAGGTAGGTTAGTTTTTATGAATGCGTGATCGAGGCAATTTTCAAGCCGAGTGGGGAAAAGGTGGGTTGGCATAAGCCCATGTGAAGCGTTCAGTATGAGATATTCAAGACTCCGGTCATTTCTACTATTGAGTTTTATATCAATATTTAGGTCACCTATTAGAGCAATATTCTGCCATGAGGGGAGTTTAGTGTAGACGCTGTTTAAGCTATCTAAAAACTTATCAAAATTTTCCCGGGAGTTGTAAGAAGGTGAGCGATAGACTACTACCATGGCAATTTTTTTATTATCTATTTGACAGACGAGACAATTACCACACATAAAGTTAGGTTCCCATACCGAGATTTGCAAGCCATGTTTCGTATAGATAACGATTCCGTCGTTCTGGTTAGAGTTTATTTCAGTAAAGTGGGATTGAAATCCCGGCAGCACAGGTAGGTTACTAACCTTACTAAGCCAGCATTCGGTCAATATTATGACATCAAGGTTAACTTTAGTTAAGTGTAGCAGTACCTGGAGTTGTTCAAAATTTTTATTTATGCTGCGTATGTTTAAATGTAAGAAATTTATATTGCCATCGGAATTATTTACAAACTTTAGGCAGTCCTCTGGGCTACAAGTCAAAGAGGTTCCTACATTTAGCGAATCTAGTTCACTGTTTATATTATTTATTATAGCCATTTGAAATTAAAAGACGTGACAAATTGTGATATAATTGTATGAATTTTAGAGTTAAGATTTTGTTCGCACTTCGTAGGTATAGTAAGTTAGTAAGATTCGTATATTGAATAGCAAGTTTAAATTGCTTTAAATTGCTATCGGCTGTGTAGATAAACTTTAAACAGACCTCAGGACCACAGGTATTCTTATGATAATAGGGGTTTCCTAGGTTTATGTGGTCAAGTTCATTGTTTATATCATAAATTATGTTAGCCATTTGGGATAGAAAATATCACTAGACTTGTGTTAAAAATGAGTGACTTGTTAGTAGTTATACAGCTGGAGTGTGTATGAGTGGAACATCGCATGTTTAGATATGGGAATGAATGTTGTTGTGCATGTATTATGGTAGTTTTAGTGTATGGTGTGGTTAGGAATTCCTGATTTGTAACAATTGTAAATGGTGAGTATGGTGTATGTTGTTGGGAGTTTTTAAAGATAAAGGTAATTAAACTTAATTTAAACAGTACATTAAAAAATAGTCACATATTTAAGTTTCCGAGATCATGTAGGCATTTTTCTGAAAGTATTAAGACTTGCTTGTCTCCCTCTTTCTTGCGCAGGAAGATATTGCCATTAGAGATCCAACAGTACTTATAGACATTGTTCTTGGCAAACTCTCGAGCTTGATAGAAAAGTTTTTTGGTAGTAGCAGGCAATTGCTCGGCGATAAAGACCGGTTGAGGTTTACCTGGTATACCGATGACGAAGGTGTTTACTTGGAAGGTGATATTTCTTTACGTTGGTTATTGATTCGTTGGTTGGTCGATGGTGGTTTTATTGGTATATGATTTGATTTCAGCAAAAATATTTCATTTTGTTCTGACTAAAAAGGGCACCCAAAACGAAATTAAATGACAAAGAACTGTTTTTGGAGTTACGTCATTATTAGGTTTTCGAAACAACCAAAAAATAGATAATTATATCGCAGTAAGATGGTTGAAGCCGTGATATGGTTATATCCCTCGTGATATCTAGGGATATAGTATAGGGTATCTCGATCCAACTTTACTATCCGAAATAAAAATGACATATAAGCATTCTAAACCATGGAACTGAACATAGTTAGGTACAGTAATAGAGCTGAGACTTAACTGAGCAATGCAGGTACGTAAGGGTGCATACCCTTTGACGTACCTGCATTGCTCTTTGCTGGGTATAGTATAGGGTCAAGTGTCTGATTGTTAGTGGTCACAGTTCTAACCTAACCTATTTGGTAGGAGTGCCAAAATAGTTATATCACTAGATCGTGCTCGTATCATAGTTATATTCCTAGTAACACAGTTATGAACCGCTTTCATATATTAAGGTATATAGCTATAACCCTAGGAATATAACTATATCACGGCTTCAACCATCTTACTGCGACAGATATATATTATAGAGAAAATAAACATAGTAAGTATCTCCAATTTTAACCTAAAAAAATCCTAGTTAAACATTTATTATATGTCAAGACTACTCAAGACCCATTAAAATACTCATCAATGGTTGCTTCGTTAAGAAAAATCGAGTCATGCTTTTCTTGCACATCTCAACATTGTTTAATTACTTTTTGATTACCTCTAATTAGCTATATAATTTTACTGCAAGTAGGTAATAAATATTTATTAGATATTATATTAAATTTAAATTTTATAGCAAATCTTATGAGAAAATTCACGATCGCTTGTATTTTACTTGCGATCCTAATCATAATTATCCATAATTGCATCTATAATGAAAACTCGTTTAAAATTGATTTAAATTATTTAATTAATAGGTATTATACTAAAATGATATCATAATAAATCTATATTTCTTGTCTATTAGAAAATCTACAAACGAGTTATGTAAACATACTGAAATATTATTCAGTTTCAAAATAAAGTAAGATTTTGCCAAAATGTACTACAGACACAGAAAGGAAACTAACAAACCTAATTAAATGCAGACGTTACAATACTTACAATCTGTTATCAATAATTTTCCCCGTAATAATATCTCAGGAATTGGATCTAGCACGAAAGATAATGTATTCGTTTATTGTGAAACTCAATAAATCTCTGCTAAATATAGCAAACGACAAAAGATGTCGGGCCGACTGTCTGGCCTGTCAGAAACACTGCGGCCGAAGCAATGCTTTACGACAAAACAAAACTTCAAGCTTCGAAAATGGAAATAAAGATTCGAATTTTAAAATAAACAAATGACTGCTTTTTTTATTCAGAACTTTTTCGAAAACGGAATAATTTAATTAGAAAATATAACAGGCAATGCTGATGTAACTTGTTGGGAGCTATTGGATGTTTTGGTTTTTTGGTATAATTAGAAAGAAAGAAACAAGAAAGGAAAATGGTTTATTCTGCACAAACCAAAAAAGCATTTCAAAAAAATTACATAAACTCCTTTACAAATTAGCCAAAAGCCTCGTATTCAATATTCGAGTCATTTAAAAGTTTGACAAATTTTGTCTATTTCTCGATGTCACGGCTCTTAGAGGCCAAAGACAACTACATAAATAACATCTCGCCTGTACTCCCCGAAGAAACAGGCAGAGATGTGTCATCTGAAAATATCAGAGGAATAGAAAGAATAGTTATTATTCCTTGCTAGTACATAGGCTATGCTCTCCATTTCCTTTATTTACAGTCAGGACCTATGCCAATAGAAGATGATTATAGTTCTGACAGCCTTTTTTGAAAGACTGCAGTTGAAATAATTGATGTCTTCCGCTTCTAAATCAAATTTTAATAGAAAATATAGTGACACGCATTTTTTCAGTGCCAGTGGTAACGGCGTCGACTTACGAGTTGTAGGTCGTGAGTTCGAACCCAGGTAGGCGCTTTATTTTTTGTAAATAATTTCATCACCATTGCTCTCAAAACGGTGAAGGAAAACATCGTGAGGAAACCGGCATGTCCTAGAACCAAAAATTCAAAGACATCTGACATCTACCAACCCGCACTGGACCCGGGTGGTAGATTACTGCCCACCCCTCTCGAAGAGAGAGTGGGAACATTATAGGCTGATGATGACGCATTTTTTCCGTTCAGATAACAGTCAATAATTAAGCTAGATTTTTGTTTCTACTAATAAACATTCGTCGAAATTCTTAGTTTTAATTCAGCATTGTAAATCTTCTAGTACATACAATTTTTATTTCAAGTTACAAATTCTAAACGGTAGAGGTAGTCTAAAATAATGTGCATCCAACACGCACTTGGCGAAACAGTACTCAAACAGAAACATTACGTTTCTTTGAATACGTAACGAAACTTATTCAATCGACTGTTTAATGTACAATTCCAATTCCTTTTATCTTTTCCACGTTTCCTTTCGTAGGAATGCTAATTCTGTGTTACATAAAAGCGTCTGGCCAAATCTGCGCCGTCTTTTACGAAATAATAAAACACTGATACAGGTACGCTGTATGCTTAGGTAAGTCTGCTGTTTTCTAAGAGTTTCTCTCGTGGAATACGACGGGTAATAATCCTCTTTGTATACACTGAAAGGCTTTGTTATTTTCGGGGGCGAGTCTAGAGCGAGAAGCTTGGGCGGGTGCGGAATTTCGAACCTTTTTTTTATCCACAACTTGGAAGCTCTTGGCCTACATTTCATCTGATGGTAAATGATGATCAGGCCAAAGGTGGACGCGAGTTTCCACCTAGAATCCTCAACCACAGAGGAACTGGTTATCTTGCCGTAACACACATTTCTGTTAACTTTGTTGTTATGGCGACAGACTAGATAAGATAGTGGTAGTTAGCCAGACGGACTTAGACCAAGCCCTGCCACCAACCAAACTGAGTAGAAAATAAAAAACCAATAACCTCCTTCTCCTCTTTGAAACCTCCGTTTGCGTTCATAGAATGACTATACACCTAAGAACTGAGCAACATAACTAGAGAGTGATCGTCTTTTGTTTTACCCTGTGGTAGCACGTCTAGCGTCTAGAGGCTAGCGTATAGTTTCTAGCGGTTATTCACGGCTACAAAAACTAGCGATGCACTATAGCTGTAGCCACCTAATCGCGCTCGCCACCGCGACCGCTACCGTCCTTGTGACTGCAAGTTCACCCTACACGAGGCCTAGTGTTAGTTATATTTGCGCCTATCTAGCTGACTGTGAATCGTTGAAATCTGCCACTGACAGCTATCCGCTCCGCATGATATTTGAGTGACGTTCGATTTTCAAATGTTTTCGACATGGCTTTGTAGTTTTCGACAGATCAATAAATAAATGCCCGTTTATTTTGTTTGTATGCACACAGAACTGAACTTTCAAAATCATTTCTATACTCTGAAATATGTCCTTTCTTTTGTATTTATCTGAGGATAAGTCATGTAATGCTGTAAAGAAAATGCCACCTTGCTACCCAAATCGGATATTCACGCAGTCACCCTGCACTTTATGCGTCACCCTATGTAACATTTCTACATTTATATCTGTACTTTTTATGGTGTACATAATAAAGAATATTCTATCTATCTATCAGTCAGTTTATTGACTCAGGCGTGACTTTGCGCAAATTTATTATAAAATACACATACAAAAGACATTGCCACGCCAAGCGCCGAACGCAGAGATTCTACGTGACTCTGCGTTCGGTGCTTAGCATGGCAACACGTTCTGTCCGGGTTCGCAACAAGTCAATCGTTATCCCGAGCATGCCTCGTTGAGAGGTGAAACACGTGTCGATTTCTTATAGAGTTCCTTATAATAATAATAATCCATTTAATTCAGGCGACGCGACGCAGGCCCATAAATAAATACCTTAACCTTCCTTATGACTCTTTGAGAACAGTTAAGCGGATTAGGTTACTAAATATACGTCGTTTATTGTATTTTATCAATCAGTATTATCAAGGTCCATATAATATTGAATTGTCGACTTTCTAAACTGAAAATAATGAAGTAGGTGCTCTTTCAGTTTTTGCACCATTAAACACATTTTTTAAACGGCTTCTCTTAAGTAAACTTTTCCCCTTTCATCCTTTTTCCACTGCTACGTACTTATTTAACATTAACTTGTTTGACTGCCCCGTTAGTCTCGTGGTCATCACCGCGACTGCTGAGCATGGGGTCCTGGGTTAGATTCCCAGGTCGGGCAAAGTGTTATTGGGTTTTCCTATTAATAATGTCTTAGTAACAGCCCGGAGTTTGGAAGTTGGCAGTGTGATCAATGCACGTTAAGCCGTTGGTCCTGCACCTGATCTCTCTCGGGTCATGTCAGAATGTCGTCCCATCGAACTATGAGAGTGAGGGACGAGAGAGTGCACCTGTGTCTGTGCACACACTTGTGCATTGTAATACCTCCCGCGCCGACGACTAGTCTCCGTTTTAAAATTGGCCGCCATGGCCGAAATCGGTTTGGAGGACTATACTTATTTAACATTTCTTATTTCAACATAAAATAGGTATACCACCTACACCCTTCTTGCCTCGTATTACCCTTGTGAATTCTAAATAACCTTAAACAAACCAAAACGAGGTACATTTTCCTGTATGAAGCCCCAAGCAATTAAATGTCAAATATAAAGGAGGAAAAATTAAAAATCTTCGTATTCAGAGTCATCCACTCTTTGGGTAAAGACGTCCTTTGTTGTAGCCGACTTTTACAATCTTCAGCTAGTTTTTAAATTCATTGTTTTTAGAATTCCGTACGTCCGAATGAAAAAACGGAACCCTTATAGGATCACTCGTGTGTCTGTCTGTCTGTGCGTCTGTAACAGTCAAATTTGCTCCGAATCTCATGGACCGATTAAGTTGAAAGGTACACATATGAATTTCTGTGACCCAAACAAGGACGTGTAACGTAAATAATTGTTTTTTTTTTCTTATATGGGAGTCACTTTTGTTTAACATTCCCGAAGGGGGAGAAAGGTAAATTTTCATCTTTTTTTTGATTTCCAAAACTACAGTGCCTAACATTTTGAAAAAAAAAACACAGAAAATAGTTCGATACCTACTTGTAGATCAGGAAACCTATAAGAAGTCTATGGTTTTAAAATAACTTGGCACATCTCTCAATATTATGCGTTCAACATTTGCAGTTGAAATGTATGGGAGAACATATTTTTCAACTACAATGTTAAGTTTGTTCTTGGGATAAATTCATCCCAACTAAGGAACTTTTCATCGTACGAGGTTCGACACGCACTTGGCCGGTTTTTTGTTCAAGAAACGCAATTTTCATTGTATCTTCCGAACCTATTTCAAACCTATTATATTACCAACCTATTTTTAACCTATAATTTTTGCACGACTCTTAATGCGAAGCATTAGAGTGTGCTCTACGATCGAAAAAAATTTTTTGCCCAATTTCTGTAACTGTTTTTATTGTTACACTCCTGCTAGTACACAGAACCTACTTAATTTATATACCATTGTATAGATGATTAAATGGAGATTAATACTGTACTTTTTAACAATTGATTTAATGCAGCAGAAATGGAAAAAGCATCAAAATAGTTGAAAAAAAATTCCTGTCCGTCAATTTATGAACCCTGAACACATTGTAGCTTGCGATAAAATCAATTAATTAAGTAAATTTTTTTTTATACATTCGTTTCAGTTGTAGAAGGAACCCTATTGAAAATGGCTCTTTTATTCAAAGTAGTTTAATTATAATTAATAAAATACTAACTAAAATATAATATCTATAACTAAATATTTCCAACCTTTGACTTGATGTCCGTAAGTGGTCTAGCAACCGCCAAGTAAATATCTTTGTCAGTCTTTGACATTACGACTTCATGAAAAGTGATAAATTGTTCATTTTTGTTAAAAACTATGTTTTGAATTTCTTTTTCGTTTATGAATGAGTGTTATGTATGAGGCGTGCACTTTTGGATTTTCCAAACTATTTTATTTTATATTTGTTTTGTTACAACATTTTTTTTTAATTGATACTAACTCTGTGGACTCTGTCCGAAATAGAAGTATCCTATTCTATTCTATATTCTTGTGTTTTCTTCAACATAAAACCATTCTCTGTGCATTTTATTCTACAGACAAACAGCATCGTAAAACATATATTCGATAATAAAAGGACTATCCCAATGCATTTATGTGTATCTAAATGCCCTCATTTGCACGTCATGCAGTCCATATTATCGACTCACATAGCGGTAACTCCATCGTTTCGAATTTAAATTACGCTCGAGGTGGTGAATTCGCGAAAAAAAGATAACACCATTAAATTATGCTATAGATAGCCTGAGAGGTCGAGATTCCTGAATAATTTACATATGATTTGGCTTTTATTTGAAGAAAGAGAAATACGTAACATCTGTGCGAACTGGTTTGACGTGACTCCGGACGGAAGAGATTTAATCAAACAAGATTATTTATTACGTATGTATGTTTTTGATTCATACCACATGTCTAATAGCCAATCCGCTGCTCAACGAACGGTATTTTATACGTAAAATGTCTGTTTATAAAAAATGTGTGCTGCATAAAAAATATCTATTAAAATTAATTAACTAATACTTCCGGGTTTCACTAAGCAACTTTTTTCAATGAATGTATACTCATTTTTTTCAAAGGTTCTTAATCACGGTATTCACGATCTGTCGATCGAAATTCGAGTCGCCGCAAGAATAACATTTCTGAGAAAAGTAAATAAGATCTACGATTGGTCGTGGGAAACCTCCGTCAACAATTTTTTTCCTGTCTGATTCTGGCGCGTATTCTTTTGCTAATGGGTAACCTTATTCTTTTCGTAAGTAAACTGAGTAGGTACAAAATTACACATCAAAGAGTAAAGGCTCCCACAGACAGAACAATTTTCATAGCAAATGTTCTACTAGAGTTGCGTCGCGTTGTCGCGTCGAGCCTGTTTGCGGGAGCCTTAAGGTGGATAAATAAAGAACCGTGTCAAGCGAAGTGAGGATGATCAGTAGTCAGCAGACTTAAAAACGGAACACATTACTGGTTGGTATACCAGCAGGGATCTCTCAGCTTTAAACTGAATAAGCTGTAACTGATGTATCTGTATATAAGCCTGTTAAAGAACCTGCCTTTAAAAAAGTGAACCTTTTTCATATCAAAACAAGGTGTTTGTTTTGATATGAAAAAACAGTTGCACGGAAGAAGATTCACGTATCTGACAAATCGGGCAATTATTTTACTGCACTCTAAACTATGTATTTTGAATATTTATTATAATCACTCTCTAAACTTCAACTGTTTCAAAATGTTATACCCTTATTATACCCAAGATATCACGTTCCAAAAAAGTTTATTTCGGAATCTTTCGCAAAATTCTAAAATTTTCTGCATAATTAGCCGGGATCTCATGTATACGCTCGTTGTTTATAAATTCTACAAGTTCCAAAGTACTTTTGACTACAAAGTTGTGAAATATGTCGTGCCAGGGTGTATCAAGCCCGGGGGAGGTGCCTGACTCGAGCTGGCACGAGCACGACTCTGATTCAATAACCCTTCGTATACTGAACGTGAATATACGTACAATTTGAGTTGAAAACATGGCCCGGTGGGAGCTGAAGTAAATATTTTTGATTTTGTTTTTTTTTTTGATGATGTGATATTTTGTTGGTTCAACGATGGGTTTATTTTCGCATGTGTTTATATAACGATCTATTCGGTTCTTATCAGTTTTGTTCATTGTTTGTAGGTATGCATGTTGGTCTACATTACGCGAATAGTTTTACCCTACTCGACAGTCGGGTAAAAATAAAGCAGAACAGCAGATTACGTTCAGATATTCTGAAAAGAATATACCACACAAAAGGAAACGAAATAACAACGAACTCAAAACTAGAACACAGTTACCTTCCTCCAGGTAATTTTCATAAACAACAAATAAACATATAAGACTAAAATAGCCAGTGGAATCGTTATACTTACAGTACATTACAGTGTAATTTAAACTTAAGTGCACAACAGCGGTGTTTTGTCTGTTTTACGTGATACCCGACAATTAGGTAAAGCTTAACAAGGTATAAACGACTACGATAGCGCAATTATGTGAACTACTCGCCACCTGATAATTTTGTGAATTACAAACGATGTATACTATAGTAGTGCTTATGTTAGTATATAAAGTAACGAACATTTAGAGCCTGTGAGTCACAAAAATAGTAAGTCAGGAGTTCAGGACCAAATGGTGTAATGTAAACGCACAGTCTTTTCAGAAAGCTAATATTTTTAGATAATATGCATTAGTAATTAATTAAATTAATAAAAACAACGTTTGACACACACTTTAATAGAATAAAAATGGCTACCTTATAATAAATAATGTCATGGCAGCGTGGAATTAGTATGTACTATCGTGGCAGCATGGATTTAGTATGTACTATACAGGGAAATGAATTATGGTCGAATTTCGACCACTGGGCGACCACTAGTAAGAATATTTAGTCAGGATCTGATAGGCTACAGACACAGTCTTTTGTTTTTTGTCACGGTTTTGAGTTCTGCTTATCAAAGTACAAAAGATTTTGCTTAAAAGTTTTACATTATAAACACCTGGTTTCTCAAAAGCAAATTAACTAACACGACTGTCTAACTCGTGTGAACTGTGAACTGAAGCGAATTGATTGGCAACTGTTGTTCAACCGCCAATCAAATCGCTTCACATGACATTTGACAATACATTCAATTCAAGGCTTTCAGAAACCGGTGGTAAGAATCTTCAAGTAACAAGCAACTCAAGTCATAATAATCAAACTGCAGATCACACTATAGACTGATATAAAAAGAAGTTATTAGATTAAAAAGTTACTGATATTTCTTTATATATTACTACTAGCTGTGCCCCGCAGTTTTGCCCATATAAGTCTCGATCCCAAGGGTAAAAAAAAAATCATGTATCATAGTCTACCCATGTGCCAAATTTCATCCGAATCCGTTCAGCCATTTTACCGTAAAAGCGTAACAAACAAGCGAAAAAATAAACAAACTTTCGCATTAATAATATTTGTTAGGAAATTAGGATTATATATCGACTTGTACAGTTTTTATGACTTGTCAAATTTTTCAACAGTACTAGTCGGTCTAAAATCAACTTTATTTGCACTTGCATAAAGTTGATGTTTGTCTAAGTGGAAAACTCGTGTTTGTTTACATGGTTTACCTAGATCTTCTTTCCTTTGTATTGTCATGCACATGTGCAAGCACAAAGCCTTTGATTTCCAGTTATTAGCAGAGCGTCTTTCATCTATTCACAAGTTTTATCATCGCTTATTTCTCATCCGTCTTATATCTATACTACACCCTCAGGAATTCTATTTGAAGCAATAAAGCTCTTTAGATCTAAAATTCACAAGTCTTCATATGCTTTGGAACGTGGAGGTTCACGTCTCTCTAGAGAATTTACAATGTTTCTCAAATCTCAGCAGTTAGGCTCATGTTTACGATAGATTTTACATCCAAAACTGTTTCGTCGACAGTTAACATTTTTATAGTCTTGAATACTACATTGTAATATTTGGAAAGCGCTTTAACGTCTCTTTGTATTGGAACTATAAAGCGCATTTTATTAACTCAATGTAAACTGCATAACTCTCAACTTTCAGTAAAATATTGTGATAGTGGAAATTCAAAAGTATTTTTATTTCAACAACTTCAGAATGTCAGACAGAAGGATTACAGACGTCACCGAGTCTTTACAAAATTTTAAAATTCATGACGACAGCACCTGATCCGCATACAAATTAGCTCTCTATTGTGTTTAATCGAAGATCCTGTTTACAAATACATTTGGACTGTATTTCTATAGAATTCTGATCATTTTCCTTTTAACTATTCTGAGTGCTTTAAGTCCAATAAAAATGTTAATTACGGAATAATTAAGAGGGGACTAATTACGTAGACGCTTTTATTTATTTTCAGACTTTGAGATCCTTTGTTTAGTCTCGCTCTATTTATTTTAGCTGTTCTTGTTCATCTCTCTCTTACCCTTGTCCTAATACTAGCTGTTGCCCACGACTTCGTCTGCGATTCAGGATGAAAAATAGCTTATGTGCTTTTCCAAGTCATGGTCTACCTATAACCGAAATTTCATTCAAATCCTTTCAGTCGTTTTAGCTTCAAAGCGTAACAAAGAAATTTACTTTCTCACATTGAGTTAAATGTACATTTAACTCAATGCTTTCGAATTTATAATATTATATAGTTAGGATTTATTTGGACACAGGATGTCGTATCTTCTTCCATACGTCTATAACAGCCGTTATCTATGTGTTCACTTTCTTCCTTGCCATAGTGTATTCTATATTCATCTTTTACATTATTACATTCATTCATCTTTTTTTATCGCTCTCTATGTTAGCCAACCGTTCTTGTTGTCAAATGAAATCATTAACAGCATCAGAACTGAGAACACTATCACAACACTATCCTGTATTATTAAACTGTGTTCACACACACGCTAACATTCCTGCACGTGGAATTCGGCGCCAATACGGCCATATTATTTTAAACGTAGACACGATCTCACCACGTTCTCGCCTCAAGGAATTCGTCTCCGTCTAAACGGGAGGAAATGACTCACTTTAGTGTCACCGCTACAAGATAACAAACTCTATAATTAGGACTATGATAATAAAGGCTCAAAGCCATCCCGATGTAAGAACATCGGGATGAGTGAGTAATGAACTTGACAGTGGTGTTATTATTGCTGGAGGTGGGCGATGCATTCCACTGGTGCCGGCGGTGCTATAAATACCTATCACGGAGACAGGGCTGCCTGTGGAAAAATGGGACGGACGTGTACCTACATTAGTTTTTATTTGCGGTGCGCTCTCTATGGGAAGTTTACTCGTGTTAGTCGAGGTTCTGTCGAGGAGTCTGCTGTGTGTCGTTTAAAATGTAGAATATCGTCCACAATGCGATGTAAAAGTAAGAGTTTTGTACACAATGTTATCAGCACAACCTCTTATCATTTTACGACACCCATTACACTCGAACATTAATAAAAAGGTCACAGTACAACCGCTAAATACGCAATCTTTTTTACTTTTATGTTTTACACTTAAAAAAATAAAACATCGATCAATCTGGGTGGGCACCGCACCTGGCAACCCTCGGGGCGACCCACTTCGCGTCCCCCGTGTCCCGCCCCCGCACCCCGCCGACGTCTGGCCCCAACTTAAGAACAACATCCATCCTTATCGAAATGTGTCGATAAAAAATATATGACGGTACCCTTGCTCGCCTCACCAAATAGGTTACGGTGTCGCAAAGAGCTTAATCCGATGCGGCAAAAAGTTTTTGAGCTCCGTTAAGTAATTGAATTATGGAAAAAAAATTAAGACCCTTCAAAAGTTATTTCGGTGGATGAAATGCCGTAGATCCCAACCCTAAAGGTGCTGATAGACTTGAGCATACACTTGTAACAGAACATCGAGCATTCGCCGTTTTTAAATTTGTCGAACTGAACAACGAACAGAGCTAATTAAGCATAGAGCCAACCATCGCTGCGAACATTTTTACGACCATTCTAGCGAACGCTCTAGTCAATGCTCGTCAAAAAATATGGTGCGGGAGGCATAGAGGGATGGCGGCAGAACAATGACATAATGGCTCGGCAAAAAGTTCGTTCAAGCTACTGTCCTTTCGCTAAAATGCTCGCTGGGACACTCGCTAGAATGCTCGGTAAAACGCTCCCGTTTATTTTTCTGTAATGTAACATTCGCAAGAATGCTCATAACAAGTGAATGCTCAAGTCTATCAGCACCTTAACACGCAGTCGACTGACATTTCATATATTCAGGTTAAAAGCGCTCTAAAAGGAACCCACGCAGGAAGATATTCTCGTACTTGTATGGAACATAATATTCAAAAGATTCACATAAACCATGTTTGTTTTGAGAAGCTATTTAGATGGGAGCATAAACTTGTGAAATGCGTAGATACCATCACGAAGCAGGTTTTAAACGCATCAACAATATTTTCTCAATGTTATTTTTAATGGACCATGACTACAATGCTTTTATAAATTAAATTATTAAACTTGGCACTAGTTAAGTGGCCTTAAAAATAAAGACTGGCGAGCTCTTTGAATATTCATAAGGCTCTAAATGGCCGAATGGTGTATTTTTCTCATTTGTCTAAAACTTTTTGTTGGCTATCCTCTGAAAATAATTTGGTAAATTGATTGTATGAATGAAATGCGAAAGCGAACATTCTTAATAATTAAGGGAATTGACCCTCAGTTCTTTTATTGATTAGAATTGATTACTACGGATAGGTTTCTTAAAGAATATATACAATACCTACTTGGGCGACCAAGCTCTGCCCTGAAAATAGAGAATGCAAAAAAATGTTTATAAGAAAGTTCATACTAACTCCATGCTGCCATGATAGTACATACTTGTGGCGGCATCGACATCGCCGCACGCGAACTACACATCAAAGTCCTATTGTCACACAAATCCTGTATTGCGCAATTAGAGTTTACCGCGCGAACACCATATATATAACTTCCCCCACATCAATCGTTGGGCAGTTGCCCGCCAGACACCCGTCTGTTGGAGGAGCCTCCCTTTTCTATTGATATAGAGGATGAGTGAAGTTTACACCCTGTTTGTCATACCTCTAATTGGTGACCCCGACGGATTCCATGCTGCCATATGATTATTCTAAGGTATCTTGTTATAAACTTTGGGCGACCGAGGTCTGCTCGGGTGAAAATACGGAGCAAACGAATTTTCCCAGATATAAGACCTAGGTCTTATATCTGGGAAAATTCGTTTTTTACTATATCGATTATTCGCCTCCGTAAACTCCATATTGCAAGTTTTTTCGAAATCGTTAGAGCCGTTTTCAAGATCATGATTATATATAAATATTGCTCGTATAGGATAGGTGATGCACTGTTGCTTTACCATTTCCTGCACTTCAAATATACTAACAAGTTAACAAGACAAGGTGACTCTTAACATTATTGGATCAATTCCAAGAAAAATCTTTATACTTACATCATATATTTAACAAACAAAGCATTCCTTCTGATTGCCTGATGCTATATGAAAGTAAGTACCTATACCTAATAATATCTAGATACAATAAAACTTGAGACGTCAAAACAAACAGGTGATAAATCGGAACTAAATTACTCAACAATAAATGCATTATGAGGAGAAAATATGTTTTTTCAGTTGTACCAACACCTTGTATATGCTTGTATAGTAGGCCCAGTATAACTTGACATGTGGCAAAAATAAGAACTATTAACAATTGTACTGGATTTGACGTCCCGTTGTTTTTTGTCTTCGCAAGCAGTGCCCCCACGATATATCAAGATGTACTGGTCTTACTGATAAACTTCTCAGCTGTGTTTTGTTACGACTGCAAGGTGGTGGCAGTTTCAAGAATTTTGATAACAGTAGTAGGTAAATACAAATAGCTAATAGGATGTATGATAGTTTTATGTGGACTTGGTAATATTTTGCAATAAAATGTTTTGCCAATCAGGATGGGAATTAATTGTATTCCTTTCTTTCAAATTGATAAATTGGATTTACCTAAATATAAAATTACAATTTGCGCTCGTTTCTTCTCAATATTGGGTAAACCTATCTTCCAAATTTTTATGGTATCTTCCCATCAGTCATTGGTTTTGTAACACAAAACAAAATTCTACTGCCTGGCGCTATTAATCAGACTATGAGAATGCAGGAAGAGGGATGGAGTGCACCTGTGTCTGTGTCTGCGCACACACTTATGCACTATATATAATATCTCCTGCATAGTTTTAGCCAGTGCCTTTGAGATTAGGCTGACCGAGACAACCAAAATTCGGTCTGGACTTACTACCAGATTGCCTTATAGTACCAAAACGCAAACAAGACAGAGAAATTTGGATGCTTTAGCAATTTTGGGGTTGAAATGCTGCTAGCCCTTTCGTCACTTTTCCTGTTGACGGCGATGCAAACGAATTTTTGGATTCCCTGTGATTCTCCCCACCCCACCCCCTTTTTATATATATACTTGATCATATTATTATTATTATTTTAAGACTGTTAGATTTTAAATTATAAAGACGACTGAGCTAATATAGAGAATGCTCATTTAATAATATAGGATAGTTCATACTTATTCCATGCTGCCATGATAGTACGTACTTACTCAAACTCAAACACAAAACTCAAAGCATTTATTTCAATTAAACCATTTACAGGCACTTTTGAATTGTCAAAGAGTCGGTCAGTTGGTCAGAAAGTTGAAGCTAGACTAATTCCATGCTGCCATGATAGTTGGTACATACTAATTCCATGCTGTCCTGTCATTATTCTAATGTAGCCATCTTGTTGTAAACTTTGGGCGACCGACTCTGCTCGGGTGAAAATACGGAGAAAAGGAATTTTCTCAGATATGAGAGATACCTAGCTAGATCGATTTTTCGCCCCCGTCAGCCCCTATATTGCAACTTTCATCGAAATCGTATGAGCCGTTTTCGAGAACGTGATTACAAATATATATTTGCGAATATTGCTCATTTAATAGTAATGGATATTGTCTACCATGTTTATTACGTCAATGACATAGATATAAAAACTTTTCACTTTCACAATAATACGCTTCCTATTATTTTATTCCCGTTATAAATTGAAGCTAGTCATGGCTCTTTCTCTTGCAAACTAATCCATTGCCTCATGATGGGGGGAAAGGACCGTTTCAATAAAATATGTGACTGCCATTAATTTATCCTTTTTATTTATTTTCCTATTTATTAGTTCCGTCACTACTACTATAATTTATCGATGTCGATGTTTTAGATGTGTTATTGTTCGTTAGGAAGAATAGGTTGACTAAAAATTTGTTTAGTCTGTCAGATAGATTATTAAAAAATATTGGACACATATTTTTTCTTTTTTACGTAATCAAAAGATGACGCATGAAGCGTGACGTCATTCTTCGGTAGATTTTATACTGCGTTGTGACTTTTGTGACATAGCAAGCCGTTACTCCCCAACTTGAATGCGTTTTATCAAAATCATTTTTTATTAATATGATAAGGCAAAAATATATACAGACAATTTTTTTTTGTTATCAGCCTGTCGGACTTTATAGTTTTTTTTTTTCCCGGAAACGTCCTTTGATCAAACAATATTTACATATGAATTTTTTTGAACGAGCGAGGTGAGGAAAACTGTTTTTTACGAAGCTACCAGATTGGTAAAAATCAGTTTTCCTCACCTCACTGTCATCATACACTTATTTTGTTAAATTCAACCCAAAAACAGACATTCACATTGTGAATACCGTTGTAAGTAAATTTCTAATTAGGACAACAACGATATTTAATTAATTCAAATCATAATGAAACGCAAACATTAAAGTCACTTCGTTAATTCCGTTTTTTTTTACAAAAATGACGCATTTGTAACCCTCACAGACACGGTAGGGTTACCACAAAAACTTTTGCTGTTCAACCTCTGCGCAAAATTAAACCAGTTTTTGTGCCACTAAACATCAGATAGTTTCGTAGTTGGAGGGTTAGCAAAAGAGCTTTTTTATAACCATTTTCCAGTCGACATACCACGCTTATGTTCTTTGAGAAGATATGTTATAACCTTGTGATAATAACGCGAAATATATTATTATTGGTTATGTGAAAATAAGTGATTTCTTTTTCCCTCTGCTTTTGTTATGAATTTCTATTGAAACTGTATATTTGTAACTAGCTTCTGCCCGCGGCTTCGCCCGCGTGGATGTCGGAAATTATCCCACAGGAACGTGTAACATGTCCTAAATCAGCGGGGTAATTGCGTAGCACTTACAATAGCAATGGGTTTCAGTTTGACAGTTCAACAATTAATTGCGTTATTTCTCGAACATAATTATTAACTTGGCGCTCTGGCGCGTCATCCCCTGGCTGGCCCGCCCCTCCACCCTCGTTCTGTGCGCCGTCGACTCAATATCGCAGGTCATTCTTATCGTTCTAACTTTTAAACTATTTGTCCAAATTACTTAGTGTAAAAGACAAACTTTATCTACATTAAATACCAAAAGCGATGAAGGTATTTATTTTGATAAGAATTAACTAAATACTCTAAAATATGCAATGTAAAAAAAGTATTCAATTTAACTGTATTTATTGCTCACTATTTTGGTTATAAAGGCTTCCACATAAAAGGTGCTGTCGCGGACTTTTATTTAGAACTTTTTAAGACAAACAATCCCACAATACATTTTCTTCATGTAACTCTAACGGTTTAGGCAGCGCACGCAGCATACGGTGGAGGTCTGCCCGGCTTGGGTGGACCACCGCCGTGTCCTCGTGGAGGCGATCGGCGGAAGTGACCTCTCGCGTACGGCCCTGGTTCAGGCCATGGTGCGTAGCGAGAGGGCATGGCAAGCCGTCACCTCCTTCTGCAAAGCAGTAATGCTCGCGAAGGAGAAGGTGGAGCGCGCGAGGGAGTGGCAAAGGCCGCTCCCTACCAGCCCTAGCCGCCGCCGCCGTAGGAGACGTCCCGGGCGTCGGGAATTGATAGCCGATTTCCGGCCACCGTAGGCGCGGGCCTGCGGACAGAGAGCAACGGGCAGCTCGCCGTCCGATAAGGACCAGGCCCGGGTCGACGGCGCATCGTGTTCCACGCGCGCCTCAAAGAGATATCAAGGATCGAAGGAACACGTGTGGGTTTTAGTCAGTAAGAGTCTGACACGCCCTTCCGCTCCGCCCAGAGCGGGAGAAGTCATTGGATGATTAACCGCCCAATAAAAAAAAAGGCAGCGCACGCAAAGATAGATCTCAGAGGGCAGGAATTTTTCCGACTTACTTGATACTTATCGTTATATTATGGCCAAATCACATAAAATCTTTATAAATTGTAGCCTATGTGTTATTCTAATGTATAAGCTACATTATTGTAAAGTTTCATCAAAATCCGTTCAGTAGTTTTTGTGTGAAAGAGTAACAAACATCCATCCATCCATCCATCCTCACAAACTTTCGCATTTATAATATTAGTAGGATTAATGTAGGGCAGTGTTTTTCAACCTTTTTCATGACTTGACCCCATTAGTATGAAAAAAAAATTTCGCGACCTCGACCATTCGAGAACGATTTGAACTCAGTCGAGATTCCCGCTGAGTCGATGTTTCTGCAGCACGAAACCTAGCCTGATGTTCCCGAGTTGCAGAGAGCCTTGCCTCACGACCTTCCTCAGATTCCTGTGATCGAACTTATCTCATCCTTTTAGCATTTCTGCTACATTGGGAGAGGTTGGATCTTCTTCGAGGCATTCTTACAATAAAATAGTATTTACTACTTAACACACAGTTATTTAGTAAACACGTACTATCGTAAACAATTAAATTATAAATACTTACAGATTATTATACAGTCTAAAATTGTCACAGTTTAAGTAATAGATAAGTGTTAAGACGTGTAAACCAAACGTACTAACTTTATAAAACAAAAGAATTGCTAGAAAAATTAATTACTAACCTGAGCTAATAAACTTATACTTAATAAAGAAAATCAAAAAAAGAAATGCCTAACCTATACCAAATACTTATAATATTTATATACAAACCCTAAATAAAAATTAAGATAAGTATACCGAAAATCAAGGAAAGAAATGCCTAACCTATAACAAATGTTCGATGTGATTCTTTAAATTGACATAACTTTTTTATTTATGAACCGATTGACATGAAATAAACACTAAATGTTAAGTGAAGCTTACTACAATATATTAGTGAAAACCGCATCTAAATCGAATAAGCCGTTTCTGATATTAGCGTGCACAAACACACAGACAAACAGACAAACCGACAAACAGACAAACAGACAAACAGACAAACAGACAAAAAAAAATTTATTACCATCTCGGGTTCAGCATCGATATAATAACAACCCCTGCTATTTTTTTTTCATATATTTCCATTGTACAGACACCACTTTTCTACAATTTTATTATATGTATAGATATAGAAGATTTCGCTTACACTTTAATTACAAAAGTTTGGATTGAAGTCTTGTTCCTCAATTATGGCGCTTTTTATGGCTTCTGTCTAACCCAAATCTTTAAAGATTACGTAACATATAGGCACCGCTTCGCGTAAAAAAAATCTGCAGTATTTTACATCCCGAAAAAAACATGCGGGGCAGTCTTTGGAGACTGCCGAAGTGAAGACCAAGTAACGCCATCTAACGAAAATGTCAGAAATTTATGTGGCTTGCGGTCAGTACAAAAACGAAAGCCGTAGCTCCATTAAAACAATTCCAAAAAAATAAAACAGAGTGCGCTGTCAACAAATTTGACTCTCCCTCCGTCCCTCCTTCTTAAGAATTTTCGATCAGGTCACGTGTCCTGACGTCTGATGCCTGACGCGAGTTTAACATTTTTTACCCATGCGAAAAAGTGCTCAACGTGCCTAAAGAAGTCTTCACTTCAAAAAGATTCGACGGGACTGGTGTCTGCTCAGATATACAAAGCATGTTAACCATCAAGGAAATACTGCCATGTTCGTGTAAATGGATACCCGAATAGAATTGGCATTCGTCCGCGTTCAGCCAAAGGGACGGACTCACAGCTACCTCCATTATATCCGCTACACTAAGGGATGGGACAGGCCAAGTAAATTTTGTATCCCTCGGCATTCTTAATGCCATTGTATAACATTTACGAAAGATATTAACAGTCCTCACGTATGTAATCCCTTTTTGCAGAGCAGTTTGCAAATCTTGTTTCTAAAACAAGGTTAGGAAGAAGGGTTTAATGTTGCTGTACTAAGTTCCATAAGATTTGTGTCACACTCTGCCATCCAAGACTACATACTAATATAGGGTGGCAGGGACATGGACGCGATAACTGTTACCATGGATTCAGTACATGATTCTGAACCCCACCTACGGTGAAATATTTCGTCGGTTATAAAAAAAAAAAACTGCTGTTCCATACATTTTGACCGCGTAGGTTCGCGCTGTTCTATGAATCAGATTTTTGAAGTGACAACTTCTCTAGCGGCGTTGTGCACTTTTTTTGGAATGGGTAAAAAATGTTAAACTCGCGTCAGAACGTGACCGTAAGATCCGTTGCCTAGCAACCAAACAAAGTAAATAGTCTTTGACATTACGTAAAGATTACGAGGTAAGAAATTTTACCCATATTGATGGGTGAAAAAAATCAGTCAAAACATACTTCATGGAAAGTGTTTATTCAAAAACTTCTGCCGGCACTCCCGGAGTGCAACCCGTTGTTGTTTTTTTTAATAACCGACGATGAAATTGAACTTATGGAGTTCAGAATCATGTACTGAATCCATGGTAAAAGTTTTCGCGTCGATGGGGATTGCCACTCTATATTATAAATACGAAAGTGAGTTTGATTATTGATTTGATTGTTACGCTTTCACGCTAAAACGGTTAAACGGATTTGGATAAAATTCGGCACAGGAGTAGACCTTGACCTGGGTTAAGACATAGGATACTCTTTATCACGATGTCCGATGGGTTTGAGACATATGCGGGTGAAACCGCGGGGCGAAGCTAGTATTTAGGTATCGGTAACCTTCGGTAACGCGTTTGCATAAAGCTGTGGTGCAACAGCAGATACTATCATCATCATCATCAGCCTATTAATGTTCCCACTGCTGGGACACAGGCCTCCTCTCTGTGAAAGGGAGTGGGCCGTAATCCACCACGCGGGCCCAGTGCGGGTTGGTAGATGTCACATGTCTTCGAATTTTTGGTTCTAAGACATGCCGGTTTCCTCACGATGTTTTCCTTCACCGTTTCTGAGAGCAGTGGTGATGAAATTATTTACACAAAGTAAAACGCCTGCTTGGGTTCGAACCCACGACCTACAACTCGTATGTCGGGGCCGATTCCACTGGGCCACCACTGCTCAGATACTATGAGTTCAATATATTGAAAATATCTGGAACTCATAGTATTTGCTGTTGAGTGAGAGTTGTTGTAAAGTTACCCACAATCTTGTTCAGGTTTTTGCAGCGTCGTCAGGTGTTCCTGACAACACCAAGTGTAATCGATGATACCGTGACTTCTAGTTATATTATTGTTATGTCAGCAGTTACTACATAATAGGAGGAGTAGCTTTTCGACATCCACGATATATTATTACACAATATACACATGATAGAATTCTCACGACGCCATTAAAGATATTTCAGCGTTTGAGTCATCAAAATACTCGTATGTCGAAGTAAAAGTTGACACAGCTCTATTGATATTGTCATGTTTGGTATCCTTTTGAACTTGTGATTTCACATAAGTATTTATTCTCAATTCATTTGAGGAATACTTAATATTATAATTACATTTGAGTAGTCGGAATGGATGCTTCTAGAGATGAGATATACCTGCCATTCTCCATACCCGGCCTTTAAGGTATGGGTATCACTACCTGGTACAAATACCAGGTATCAAAATACTTCTAAGTATTTGGGTGTGGTAGGATTTCGATAAGTAAACGTATGCGATAAGTATGGTATGCCTCCAATATAATGTAGGTACGACGTTTCAAGTACCTATACGTAATTATGCATTATGAGATATGAAATCTTTCCTTCCTACTTTACCAGGCTTAGGACTGTCGGCTAAGAGTATGACGATGGTTATTAATGAATTCTAGTTATTTCTATATAAATTAATGCAAAATAACATTAATTATATTTAAACTGACTAACTAGCCGGCGCAGTTAAAAGATTCGCAAAAATTCAAAACATTGTCGACCTAAGTACCACTAGACAACGTAAACATTCAAACACGTAATAATATTCCCTAACATAAACAAACTAAGGAACTCTTTCACGTCGTGACAAAAAATTTAATTATGCTATTATGTTCCTTATGCACGTATAATAAGTACCCATTTTGTCTAACTAAATTAAATTAACCGAATGTTCATAAAGCACGAATGACATTTCGGGTCCCTTCGTAAGCTGTCGGGTAGCTTCGGGTTGCTTCGGCGTACCGAACTACCGATAAAACTAGGCGCTACCTTGTGGTAGCGGTTCGTATCGTACTATGCGTCTGACGTCATACCTTCAAGGTATTTACCCAGTATTTCGGTCCGTACCCGGTCTATATACTGGGAAGCACATACTTGGTATAAATACCTCTACCAGTATAT
Source organism: Conistra vaccinii (assembly GCA_948150665.1). Taxonomy (NCBI): domain Eukaryota; kingdom Metazoa; phylum Arthropoda; class Insecta; order Lepidoptera; family Noctuidae; genus Conistra; species Conistra vaccinii. The sequence goes on along the minus strand of OX411320.1, from coordinate 7,792,144 downwards.
ACGTCTCATCTCTAGATGCTTCCCCCCCCCCCCCCCCCGCCTATTACATGGGACTTAAACATAACTTACGAAATGTGGGTGTAGGTACTGTATGTACACCTTTGCCTAACCTTTTTCAAAGAAAAAAGGCGTGATGTTACGTTATATTGATTGAAAATCTTTGCCGTAATGTGCTCGTTCAATTCTATCATCACTAACAATTCGTATTACGAGTTAGGACAAGTTCCTTTGTATTTTTTTGGCCTCACACGACAATCGAGTAGACCAAATCGATCATTATCATAGAAAAAATATACTTTCCCGTTTCCAGTCCCTCAGTAATAGCTTAAATGTTGTGCAGCTATTACTGGCCTGGCTTGTTCTATCCTACACTAGATTTTATCTTCCACTTTGCTCCGGAGTGGTAAACATGTTTGGTCCATAGTCTGAGACAAATAGATAAAAAGTGCTGGCTATTCTGAAAAATATTCAATCATTGACTAGAGTGTGTTTGTGGAAGTAAATTGACATTGTGAACATTCATACGTATGTCTTGACTAGATTAGGACAAAATATTCTCTTTGTTGTGAACAAAATTTTTTGATGTACAGACGCCAGCACATCAAATGACTACAATTAATTTCTCCTTTAATAGATTTTCAACTTTATCGCTAAAGCATAAGGTTCAATGTCGATTGGGAAAATTTGACAGATTGGAGTAGGTTGACGTGCTGGCGTCTGTACGTAACATCTCTTTCCTGCAATATAATCTGTGGGAGTGATTTCGTGAAAAGGGACGGAAGTGTGTAACAGGAAGCCGGTGAAACGCGCGCTATTTGATTTGACCAATGAGCGCGCGCGGTGCTAGAGTTGGCCGTCATATACGACATTGACGAGGGACTCCTTTAATCTTGCTTATTACCTTAATGTGGCTTATTACAAAGGTGATATGTCAAATGTTAGACGTCACATGCGACTATTGTACAGTAAGGCTCGAAGTTTAGGTAATTGTGCGAACATTAAATTCAATTAAGATAGAAAAGGGCATTGGAGCACTTAAGGTCTTTCAAGAAGCGTAATTTTATATGTCCTTAATTAATCTACAGACATTTATCAAAAGGAACATTCCTTCAGGTCGGAAATTAAAACACTTATTCAATTTGATCGCGTCTACAAGTACCATCCGATGTGTCCCAAATTGGCATAAGTAGGTCTCTAATCCTCGCTTCATTGGGTGAGTCCGTCACTTTAGATATTCATTCATTCCCATTACGTTCGTTCTGGATTTACTTTCATTCCTATTGAACGAGTGAAGTTGAATAAGATTCTTGGAGACGATGAATTGTGATTGCGATGTAGGTAGGTCGTCGACTCAGGGAACTTTGATTGGTTCCGGTGACTGATAAAAGGAGATAGGTTAAAGGCTTTGTTACAATAGTAAGTGACGTATGCGATTTATTGTATTGTAATTTAACCAAGTATGACCGGTCACAAGCAAAACAAGTTCATTTAAAAGTTAACGGCTTTAAATTAAAAACCTTTATTAGTACAGATAGCCTTTGTTAGGTACAAGTACTTAACGACTAGGTTACAAGTTCAGATAAATAAAGGTAGCTTATAATGGAAACCCTGCCTCTTAAACCAGGGGAAACCTATGACTTATGTTCTACTGTTACTCCGAACACAGAAATCTTTAAGGGCCTGTTTCACCACCTACGATTAAGTTCCTATTACACAGGCACACACGCACACACACTACACTTTACACTTGGCAGATATTTCATACAAATTCTGTTCCATTTTTGTATATAATCGGTAAGTAGTGGCTATTCGAGCATCGTGAAATAGGCCCTGAGAAGCAAGATACAATTTATTCGAATGTTTATTTAAATCATGAAGAAAAATCAATCCCATTGTAACAAAACATCATAAAATACCGCATCAAAAGACGAAATTAAAGCAATATAACATTCCTAACAATAACGATTTGATTTCTATTCATAACAATTTCATGGAAGTTCTAAACAGTCTTAATAACAGCTAGAAATAACAGTAACGTTAGAGAACGTAAAGATGGAGGCAAGCGCCCAGTCTGCCGTCTCATTGTGACGGTTCTTAATTGTCTAGCGAGATTTCATTGCGGCCCAAATCCGGCCCCGACTTCCAGAGACACTTAAATATATCCCTAAAAGTACCCTTTACTTTACCCCACGCTCATAACAGACCGAGTTTTAAAACTTACCCTACGGCTTTTAAAAGTAAAAGTACGTAATATGCAAAGATTAAAATATGTATGTCTTCAGAAAAGAAATTGCGTCCAAGTCATCATTTGCCTCGCCTTTTTTCAATGTTGGGGTCGGCTTCCAGTCTAACCGGATGCAGCTGAATACCAGTATTTTACGTGGAGCAACTGCTTATCTGACCACCATAACCTACTTCTACACTATGTAACACGATACCTCTTGGTAAGACTGGTTGTCAGACTTTCGGGCTTCTGACGACCCGCGACATCTGTCAAAGATCTACAAATGACGGACGTGACCAGCGGCTTTCTGTGCTTTCAGAGGCATGGAGGGGTCTTGTATGTAAAGACTTTTACTTTCAAAAGAAGTAGGCTTTGATTTTTTATGTCTAGTACTCTAGTACCTAGATAGAGGGTCACGCTGCAATAGATCTAAAACATACAAGTCAAGTTTGTTATGCTGGTGTACGTGACAGCTACGTCATTGTGCAGCCATTGTTCTTTTCTAGTGTGCGTGCATTTAGCGGCTAGCACTTGGACGCATTTTTTTTTAAGCTTCATTTTTCTAAGTAATAACTGCCGCACGGGTCGATCAATCAGATTAAGCTACGCTTACCGCGGTTGACCCGTGGATAGGTGGTCATCCATCCACGGACCAACCGCGGCAAGCGTCGACCCGTGCGTGCGGCAGTTATTACTTAGCCATTTGTCAATTCCAAAAAAAAAATGTTGCGTACAACTGTTAGCCGCTAAATGCAAGCACAGCATGAAAGCACAATCACAGCACAATAACGTGGTGCGAGTGTAAAACTCTTGCTACATGGTTGCCAACCGCGACCCGACAGAGGTCACCTTGGTGGTTTACAACCGTGTAGATGATGGTTTACGACCAAACGATGAACAACTTTGCTGGTAGCCAACCAATGTCAACTCTGTCGGGGACGCGGTTGGCGACCATGTAGCAGGCGTTTAAGACGTAGCTGTCACTCCCACCAGCATAACAAAGTTGGCTTCTTTGTTTTATTAATAAAAAATCAAAGCCTATTTCTCTTAAAAGTAAAAGTACGAAAAATTCTTAATTAGTTTCGTTATTTTAATTCGCGTTTTAAATTGTTTCAACCTTGTTACATTAACCTTTTATGAAGTATGAGAAGTTGACTGCACTTTTACCATTGTCTGCGTTGGACAACAAAGCTCCTACTTTCTCCAAAATAACAAGATTAAAAACATAGATCAAGAGATTTTCGAAGTAACTCCGAAAACTCCGTCGAATAGAATTACTTGGGCAATCATTCAGAAATTATCTTCGGACCAAAGGAACAAATCGAGCGTTCAACTTCGCTGAGGAATTCTGAATTATAGCAGTACGGGTACAACTCGATCCATAACAATTTTTATGTACCTACCTACAAACAAAAGGTTAAATATATAGTGAACCGATATAATTCAATATCCGGTCACAGTACCGTAAAGGTACAATTCCGTAGTCGACCGCAGACGGCAACTGCATACGACGTATCGCCGCGACACGACTGGTTTTTATGAAATACTTTCCGTAGCTAACGACACGTCGCGTCGCCTTCATAGAAATACATAAGAATTCATAGAATCCAGTCGTGTCAGGGTGACACGTCGCCTGCAGTTGCCGCCTGCGGTCGGCAACTTTGAACTTCGATAAAGTGGTCAATCGTCGAATCCGACTCGGCTGGGCAGTGTTCGGAAAGCTACGCAATATCTTCTCATCCCACATACCGCAGTGTCTCAAGACGAAAGTCTTTGACCAGTGCGTGTTGCCAGTGATGACTTAGGACACTGAAACATGGTCGCTCACAATGGGCCTTATCAGAAGGCTAAAAGTCACCCAAGGGGCAATGGAGAGGGCTATGCTTGGACTTTCCCTACGTGAGAACCAAGGTAACCGACATAGCCCGAAGAATTGCCAAACTTAAGTGACAATGGGCAGGGCACATTGATCGCAGAATAGATGGCTGATGAGGCCGAAAGGTTCTGGACTGGAAACGTGTACCGGAAGACGTAGCGTTGGAAGGTGGACCGATGACCTTGTAAATGCCGCAGGAATCCGCTGGATGCGGGAGGCCCAGAATCGGTCGAAATGGCGGTGCTTGGGGGAGGCTAGTCCAGTAGTCGACGTCTTTCGGCTGAAATGATGAGTCGTGTTGCAGCGACACGTCGCCTGCAGTTGCCGCCTGCGGTCGGCTACAGAATTGTACCTTAACAAAAAAAACGACTCTGTTTGAACAATAGCAAGGACGTCACCGGTGCATGAGACAAAAAGGTCATTGTTACGCATCATTACTCAATTACTGACGTCGGTATCTATACTAATAATTTATAATAAAGCTGAAGACTTTGTTTGTTTTTTTGCTTGTTTGTATGTTTATTTGAACGCGCTTATCTATGGAACTGCCAAACGTATTTGAAAAATTATGCATTTGATAGCCCAATTCTTGAGGTAGGCTATTTAGGCTATAGGCTGTTTAACATTGCGCTACAACCCTTTAGAGCTTAGCAAAAAGAAAAAAATTCAGAAAGAACGCGATAAGCGAAGACAACATATTAATAGCGCAGTCGGGCGATGCGATGCGACGCGGTGGGTCGAAGGAAAAAGAAATTTTACGCGGACGAAGACACGGTCAGATGCTAGTATTTAAATAAAAGATTTTAACCGGGCTATTAATTAAGATAAACAGCGATTCTGAGAATGGTCGACCTGTTTTAGTCGCCAATTTAAACCAATAAAAGTAATTATGGAAGCAATTACCATTGTCATACTTTGGAGTTATATTTTGTTCGTTCTTAATGTAATTTTACTGAAGGTACAATGTTTCTTGGTAGAAGAAATATTTTTACGTTGCATTTTCCTTCGAGCTAGAAAAGAGAATAGATGGGACATCATTATTTACATTGAGTTGAGAACAACGCTAAAAAATATGTATTTTATTCTTTTTATCTCGCGTTTTTATTTTTATGAGTGTTTTGCGATGCAATTTTAACATTTCAATATTTTAAATATTTATAAGTTACACAAGCAGAAAAATAAATTCATGAATTTATATATACGCGTATGAATTTATTCACACAAGAACGAACCTTACATAATGTTATACAGCGTGTACACATAACTAGCCGTAGTTTTTGTTCGCTCCAACAATGAAGTCCCGTGTGTACCTGTTCTGTTTGTTTTGCGTCAAACAAGAGGAAGATCGACTTCGAAACGGAAGTCGTATTGTGTATGTTTTTGTTGCATTATATTGACATTGTTTAATGTAGTACGTGAGACAACAAAGTGAACCTATACTACGAAGGTTTGTAAGAAATAGGAGGACTGCTATTATTGCATTTTTTGCGGTGTAGTACTTCGTCTTTCTTTCTTTTTCGTGAGGAACATGACTAACCTGGTGTCAGATTTTTTATGCCGCCCATGGACCTCTGACTTGGCTTCACATGCCGTCGAGAAATATATCACTGGCATGCCCGGGTTCCTCACGATGTTTTCCTTCACCGTTTTTGAAGCAAGTGATAATTATACAATACGCACATGAATCCGAAAAGTCAGAGGTGCGTGTCGTGTACTCGTGTGTGATTCCCGGGTTGGACAAAGTCTTATTGAGTCTTTAACCGACGAAAAAAAAGGAGGAGGTTCTCTGTTCCACACGAAATTTTTTTTTCTTTTTTTTTTTCTATCAGGAATTTCTCAGTAGCAGCCTGGAGTCTGGATTTTTGCCTTTTTGCCTTTCCTCCACCGTTTTTGAAGCAAGTGATAATTATACAATACGCACATGAATCCGAAAAGTAAATGGTGCGGGGTTTGTGGGTTCGAAATCGAGACCTATAACTTGGCAGTCCCACGGTCACACCACCTATGCTATCACTGCTATATAGAACTTGATACTTGGCAAAAGCCTGGCTTATCTTTAGGAGCCAGAGGTATTTATGAAGTACCAGCGACCCGCTCGTGCTTTGCACGGTTTTTATGACTTGTCAAAACATCAAATTTTCTTTTTTATACACTAGCTTCTGCCCGCGACTTCACCCATGTGAAATTTCGACCCCCGACTATTCAATTTGAGAGTTTGGAGAAAAATTATATTTAGTGACAAATTCTGGCAAATTTTTATTTTCTCGAATCCCATGTATTTTCGCCTAGACTTTTAAGGGTGCTTAATTGTTGCAAATGGGTCACACTTTCACGTTCTGGAAGGAATACGTCAAATTACAAGTCACCCTGTATAGATAGAACAGGATAGGGAAAACCGTACTTTGCTAGTCTAATAACAACACTGCGTTTTCTGATATGTTTGTTCCGGGGCGATAATGGGTAAACAGAATCTTAGCTAATAGTAGTTTGGATGCTGTCAGCAGAAAAAGTAGTTCGTATTATAAGTACCTATCTCGCAATTTTTTTCATACAAAAATAATGGTACCTATCTAATTACTAAAACTACAATAGTTTACCAAAACGACTTCATTCTCGCTATACAATGTGTTCCTTTTGATATCCTTTATTAACTCAGGGTATTAATGAGATTATTATCAAAGAATCAACTGACTTTCCAATTCAACAAATTTTTCCTTTTTTTTACAAATAATTCGACAAAGTCATGATTGTGTACGCAAAGGATACGAGCCGAGAAAAAAAACAGACTGTTTTTGTCCATAAAAAAAATACGACAACGTCGCATTTTCTTACCTTACAATATGAATGATTGGATTGTATTTTATGAATGATTGGTTTGTATGAAAATGATTTACTCGTACTTGTCAATGAAACTTAGATACACACATCGAGAGTCTAGTGTTCTTTTTTTTTTTTTTACCCTCAACGGGGAAGCTCTTGGCCTGCATCTCACCTGATGGTAAGTGATGATCAGGCCGAAGATGATCCTCAACCACAGACGTGTTACGTTATCTTCGAAATTATGTATTTTTGGAACACTTGTTCTAGGACTTTTGTATTATTTTTACTTAAAGCATATAGACCTGAGAGTGATGGGATATCAAAAGGATCACGTTGTATAAGAACCCAGCAAATGTCGTTGAAGTTCCTGATTGAAGTTTATCTTCGGCGAGAGTAAATAACCGATGAGTTGGCAATGCTGGCATAATATATAGGTACCCAATATCGGCCGGACCCACCCATTTATCTGGGCTTAAGTTCGGCCTAGGCTGAGCCACGTCCGCCACCGGATATTATATATCTGGTTTGTCATTTTCGGAATATCCGTATTTCAGTTGGTGGTTTAATGATTTCTGTTAGGTAATTAATTTTGTGATTATGATTAAATTTAATGACGAGGAATGTTATCGGCCCTGACTTACAAGTGGTTAGTTCGAACCCAGACGGGTACTATAACTACACTGCTCTCAAAACGGTGGAAGAATCACTTACAGAAGAATGGTATTAACTTTTTTTATTAACATCAAAACTCAGACCAAATAAAAAAGCAATACCGCGCTGTCAACAGTGGCGTGAGGCTGGTTTCGTAAACATGGGTGCACTTAGTGAGGTGTAGTTTGATTGTAAATGGTTGTAAATGTGTGCGTGTGAGCGTGTATGCACAGAGCGGAGGTGTAGTTTTGGCATGCTTCACTGTCTTCGTTTTTTATTTGGTCTGAGCATCAAAATAGGATTATATGCACCTCCCGCCTGTCTAGTATGATACTTTCTTTCCATTTCTCATAGGTGAAACTACAATAATATCTCAATTATTAAGTTGCCAGCAGAAAATATAACACAACTCTTTTGTTACGGTTTCTTTTACGGTTAAATCCAGAGTGACGAATCTATAAAATGCGTGGCGTGTCTGGAACTGCCTTTCGCGTTGCTGACAGAAAGCTGTAGGTTGAACTAGTCGCGGGGTCGAATACACTGGTGGAAGTGGTCAAAAAGCACGCTGTCTCAGCTGCCATCGTGTCCGACAGAGATGGTATTAGTTATGAGCAGTTAGACGCTAGTGTACGTACTTACATACAATGTCTACAAACACCGTTCCGAACTACTTTAGTAAAAACGAGTGCGTAAAAATTTACAGAAAGTCCTTTGGGAAATCGAGTTTTATGAAAAAACCACTCCATACTCGTAAATCAATTACAAATAAAGTTTATTAAATTCCTTGGTAATTGAGCTTTATCGGCACAGACTTAGTTTTGGAGATTTTACACTTCTTTTATTACTTATTCTGCCCAAAGCTGCGTTAAAATTAGCAAGAAAACCAAATCTTTGTTAGCTCATAACTTTTAATAGCATTTTATTTAAATATTCTGTTTCCGCACAGACAATATTTATAATGAGACAAAACGATATCATGTTTAACTTTAGATGAACAATGTCAAATAATGGAGTAATGCCCTCCCGAAATTAGTGCCTATGGAAAACGACTAGTACAACCTTAAAGACTGTAAACATTCTTTCCTATTTACCCTTTTAGTGACCGGACTAACGATGTAATGACCTTTAAATCCCCATTCCGGGAGAGTACGCTTTTGAGCGACTTCGAAATATTTCGGAAGTCTGGCCAGTATAATCTTGAGAGGCGGCGAAGGAATGAAATTAAAATGTTCTGAATTTCACATGATTGCCAAAATATATTGGAATTAAACATGTTATATGAGACTCTCATAATAACGTGTGCATGTTTGTAGTTCCAGCAAGGCGTATAAACCCACAAATACACGAACCGCGCATTTAGTTCAAAGGCTAAGCTTGAACGAATCGTTCCGCGTCGTTATTCATATTTTATACGCAACACATAGTGTACATGTTCGCTGGCATTTGTGGCAGAGCTCTTAATGAACTTGCGCCAAGCGGCTGAAAGATTCATTAAATCTTCGGAAGTAGGCGCGACACAGTCCACCGCATCTCATTAAATATTCCCGATATTTTCGGTGAACTGGCGAATATTTCCAGCAATTATGGAAATTACCAAACCGCCGCGAGGAAATGAATTTTGGGAATTTAGTTGCGAGAGGGAACTCAACCCTATCGCGCGACGAGTTTCTTGAACAATCTTATGATTTTATTAAGATTAAAATTATTCAATCCTCCGTTGTGAATGATAATGACGTCAGAATTTTGCATGGCGGTTAAACAGAGTCAAGTTATGTAGAATAATGCACACATACCTACTTCATGCACGCTCTTTTTTTTCCCATAGGAGGCAGGTAGAAACTACACGAATAATACGTACGTATCTAGTATGGGAGCTGACACTACGCGAAAAAATTAAATATGCAGTGTTTATTCCTAACAATTAATGCTATCTATGATCTAGAAAAAGATATGTATAACTCGGTACAAGTAGCATTGCGATGATTAAAATTGCCGTGAGAACAGAGAAAAAAAGACAGACCGGTAATTTGAACATTATGCCAATGTAAGAACTAAGTAGTTATGAGAACAGGAAATTGTGAAGCAAATGATCATGGCTACTAATTACATCATGTATTAATATTTTTTTACAAAAAAAAACTAATCATATTTAAAATAATTATCTAAACAAAAGTTCGAGAACGTCACAATTTTGACCTGCCAAGATTTTCCATGGTGATTAGAAAAAAAAATGGTTTTCGATGTTTATATACTAAGGTATTTCTTAGGATTTGTTGAAAATAATTATATATAATATATATATTTTTTTAAATTAAATTATTATATAAGTAAGGCATTATACGAGTAGTGTATTATTTATTTTCAAGTTATCTATCCCTTAAGTTACACCTGCCATGATGCCATATCTGCATGCCTCAGGCATCAAGTCCGCCTATGTACAGTATTTTTTACATGTGCATGAAGTTTTAAATAAAAAAAATTACAAGGACTATTAATCATATTTTTACCAAATCGTGAAAGAGGTATTATGGCGCTAGTTCATTTCACTTCTTCGTGTTTTCTTTCATAACTCCCGAACTCCGACAATCCGTGTGAACCGTTAATCGAAAAAGTAATTTGTCACGTTGCGTGCGGACATTAAAATGTACAGCAGTACAGCCTTGATTGTTTCCTAACGATTACATTGATTTTATCGCGAACTCGTTACCCACTTCCTCCTACAAAAGAAATGGTCATAAATAAACATTTTTGTCAACTTGAACGATTTCAGGAATTGAACAGTTAACTAGCTGCCATGTTAGGTACGGTTCAGTTCTCAGAATTTGGTCTGAAGAAAAAACTAGTCTATTAACTGGTTACAGAGAAAATAGAGAATTTAACAATAACGGTTTCATTATTAGATTCTTGTTGGTTCTATAAATATTGAAATTATTTATCAAACCGTAATAATAATAATTGATCGATTATGTAATTCTGCGAACAACTCTAGTATATTCATAATTCGTTTTAATAGCACTTTCTGTTATAAAATTATTTTTCATCCCACCATCTCGGAAAGAGTATTTTTAATCTTCAATATCTGAGTGGAAAAGCCGTTTTTATTCGCTAGAGGATAAAGTAAATTGAATTTAGAACATCGTGTGCACTAAGTTTGTGAATTAAAAAAAACATTAAACCTATTTACTGCTACCTCTATGGTGCCGAATATATCATACAACTTTTTTTTAATTTTTTTAAAAACTCAGACTCGGAACCTTCTTGGTGTTCTTTTTTCAATTTGCTTTGTACGCGGTTCTTTACGCGGCATTTTTTCACGTCATTGTTAAACCTTTTATTAAAAACAAGAAACTTGAAAACAAGTGAAAAAACTAAAATGAGTGATTCTAGCGACGAGGAAGTTTGCTTGACGCCAACAGAATTGACTGAAACTGTTAATAATGCGCAAATGAGCTTTCTCCCTCAACAATCACGCGAGAAGTATTTAAAACAGTACGATATGTTCAACACGTGGCGACTAGCAAAAGGAGCCAAAACTTTCTCAGAAAACGTTTTGCTGGCATATTTTATAGAATTATCCGAGAACAAGAAAGCAAGCACTCTATGGAGTACGTATTCGATGCTAAAAGCAACAATAAAGATGAAAAAAGACAAACATATCGATACCTATCCTAAATTAGTGGCATTTTTAAAAAGAGCCTCATCTGGTCATCAACCAAAAAAATCGAAGGTTTTCACAGTATCTGATATTGAAAAGTTTCTTAACGAAGCACCCAATTCCGTATATTTGGCGGCAAAAGTAAGTCAGTTGCACATTCAGTATCTACTTAAGTATATTAATCTCAATTAAATAGTATACTTAGTAGATGTTGATAGGCATAATTATGCGTTCATATCAATTTTATTCATTTATCTACTACAATACTCTTTACGTTACAGGTTGTTCTTATTATTGGAATAAACGGAGCATGTCGAACTAATGAACTAACACAACTTAATGTCAAAAACATTGAGAAACATTCAGATGACTTACTATTAATTAATTTACCTAATACAAAGACAAAAAGAGACCGCAACTTCGTCATTCGCAAGGAATACGTAACGATTGTTGAGAAATATCAAGCCTTACGCCCGCCTAACACTCCAATCAATCGATTTTTTCTACAGTATCGCAATGGAAAGTGTGTTAGACAGCCTATGGGTACTAATAAAATTGGCAGTATCCCACGAGAAATAGCAACATTTCTTGAACTTCCAGAACCCCTGTTGTACACGGGTCATTGTTTCCGACGAACTTCAGCCACACTTTTGGCTGATTCCGGAGCTGATCTCCTGTCCCTTAAGCGCCACGGAGGCTGGAAGTCCAATGCAGTTGTAGAGGGATACATAGAGGATTCCATCCAAAATAAGTCTAAAATATGTGAAGGCATCGTAGGAGCCATTACACTGAAAGAGCCTCAATCGGATCCTTGGACTGGCCCTTCTACATCAAAAATAAGCCGTTATGAAACACCTAACCATCTCCCTCTCTCTCCAACATTCACGCCAAGGGAATCCGATGAATCGGTACAACTATTAAGTATGACAGATAGTTTACCGAAAAACAGTACACAAGTGACTAACACCAATATTACAGTACCAAACAAAAATATTACACTCAATTTAAATAACTGTAGCAACGTTACTTTAAAATTTTCTTAATTATACCTTAGTATTATTTTGTTATAATTTAAAGATTATTCTGTAATACTTACCTGTTATAATGTAGTAATTAATACCTAAACTGAAATAAAAGTGTACCTATCTTGTGATTGTAAACGTTTTTTTTTTTGCATTTAGTCATTTCCTCGCTGAGGTGGAATGAAAAGTTACGTGTTGCACTCGAGTGCAAAGATTTTTCACCTCGTGCTCTTTTGATTCCCTCGCTAACGCTCAGGCTTCTAATTTTGAATCACTCGCTGCGCTCGTGATTCAATTTTAGAATCCTTCGCTTGCTCGGTCATCAAAATTGAACACGCGGTTAAAAAGCAACTTTGCACTCTTGTATAACAAATAACTATTGTTGATAAATGATTCAGATATCGACAAATAAAAACGTCGTTGGCATGGATTTGAATAATTAGTGAACGAGAAATTTCGCGAGCTCAAGCTACTGTCAAAAGTGCCACCAACGTGTTTTCGGAATTCACACTTTCACTGCTAGATAAAATTTAATTGAAATAATATACAGTGGTCATACTTCCTCGAACTACACCTTAAACTCATAATCGTATCCTCAAAAAGCTGTATATAAGTTATATTAAGACGCAGACATATTCCAGTGACCTTGAGTGGTTAGCTTGTGTGTTCTGTACTAGTTTGTCGTACGTCCAGCCAATAATAGGACTCGCCCATCAAGGAGCGCTTTTCCAAAGTAGACGCATTATTAATTTATTATACATAAAATAAAAGGTACTTTAATAAAACACGTATACTAAAAGATCAATAATTAAATTATCTTTAAAATGGTGAAGGTTTGAGAAAAATACGCTTGATAGATTTGGCGTGATTCTCAGTTTTTTGTCCGCGTTAGACATATACTTCTTACAAATTAATTTCACTATGCAATATAGACATAATCTAAAATGTTCCTTTATAAAGTTATTACTTTGGACTGCCTCGTTGAACTAGTGGTCGCTGAGCATGAGGTCCTGGGTTCGATTCCCGGGTCTGGCAAAGTGTTTGGGTTTTCTATCTGGAATTTCTCAGTAGCAGCCCGGAGTCTGGATTTGTGCCTGGTTAATGGCAATAGCCCCCTATTACATGGGACTTAAACATAACTGGCGAAATGTGGGTGTAGCTGCTACAGATACACCTCTGCCCAACCCTTCGGGGAAACAAGGCGTGATGTTATGTATGTATGTATAAAGTTATTAAAAAAATGCTTTTTTCCAAATCATTAACACTACTCGTTTAAACGTGATCGTCAGTACAAAATCATTAAAAGTCGGTTATCGTCGCCTTAACAGTTTATGTTAGTAGCAGTAAAAGCATTTCTAGTTACTTTGTTACCGTTCTGAAGTTCTGATTACATCGACCTGTACAATAAATCAATAGGTACGCATTGACGACGTACTCGTAAATGTCTCGTAGCTATCAAACGTCTAAGGTAACTCGAAACGCGTGTGAGAACTAAATGTAGGTACACAAAGTAACAATCTGTTTACGTTGGATTACGTAGTGGTGGGTGGGCTCAGGCAATGAAAATGAAATGACATCTCCATCTTGAAAGAAAGAAAGAAAGTTTGTCACAGAAACACGTGCATAAAAAAAAAGATAATAAACTTGAGTAGAACAAGAAAATAAAACACAATAGATTTAAATATAATCATGAGCTCAAAACAGAAATAGTTGGCAGCTGCTGTCAGGTCATGACTGTGACAAGAAGGCTACCACTCAGCATAATGCTGTGCTATGGGGGACCCACAGCACAGCGCTGATTTTCAGTGGTCACCCGAAAAAGACGTAGACCGCACCCAGAAAGGACGGCCTGCAGTGGTGTGGTAGAATACTTAGCGACTTAACATTTTTTTTCTAAAAAACATAATAAACTCGAGTAGAACAATAAAATAAAACACAATAGATTTAAATATAATCATGAGCATAAAACAAAAATAGTCGGCAGCTGCTGCACGTCATGACTGTGACAAGAAGGCTACCACTCAGCATAATGTTGTTTGTGCTATGGGTACCCACAACACAGCGCTGATTTTCAGTTCTCACCCGAAAAAGACGTAGACCGTACCCAGAAAATACGTCTTGCAGTGGGTGTGGTAGAATACTTTACGACTTTAGATTTTTTATGCCAATTCGACGTCGTATATGGCTACAATGGGCAAGTAATTTATGAAGTGAACAATAGAAAGCGTCCTTAAAGACAAATAATAAAATAATGCTACACTAATACCCACACATGTCCCCTATTATATGGGACTTAAACATAAACTGTCACCCACTATTACATGGGACTTAAACATAACTGTCACACCGATTATATGGGACTTAAACATAACTGGCAAAATGTGGGTGTACCTGCTACAGGTACACCTCTGCCCAACCCTTCTAGGAAACAAGTCATAATGCTACTAATCCCTATAATCAAAAATGGTGAACTGTACTGTACTGTATTCGTGGACAACTGTCAATCGCATTCGCAGCGGTGCACCAGCTCCCTTATATTTAGCCAAAGACCCTTCCAGTTACAGGCTGGTATGATAAAATTCCCTTGTTATTCCAGGTGAGAACAACTGCAGACGGAAGAGTGTCGAGAGAGAAGATTGGCGCGATGCGGGCGGCGGGGCCCCCGTAAGGTCCCGCCCCGCTATGGGCTCGAACATCAGCCAGCACTCCGCCAAAGGACTAAAGGGGCGGCGCGCGCGCTCCAGCGGTGATCTCTGCAATGGCGACACCAAGTCTCAAACAGAATCGTCCGTCTGTGGCTCTGTGGTCGGCGATGTTATGGGCTGGAACAGGTCTCTGCCCAACCATCTAGACGGGAACAGACATTTGGCCGACTACAGCCGAGTGAACAATAATTACGGAGAGTTCGGGACCTATAACCGCTCCCATCCGAAGGGCGGACGTGGTCTGCGGTACAGGGTTAGCAAGTCCGGTGAGTGAAAAATTAATGTTGTTGTTTTGTAACGTTTGTTTAGCGTAGATTGCTAAGCTTATTATTGATAGTTGCTTCTGTTATTTATCTAGGTATATTATGCTTCCTTTTTCACCACATGTTCAGTGTAGTATTCATATTTGTGCATTGAGGGAAGCCTATTTCGTTCACCTACATACATTCACAAAATACGCACTTTACTCTCCTCACTATTTCAACTACATACATACCTTACTCCCGTTATTATATTCTTCGATGCGGTATTCTGCTATAGATCAGATGCTATCACCTGTATTTACAATAATTTAGTCTATTCAGACAAATCCTTTAGTAATCTATATTCCTTTAGAATTCATGACTACAGAACCACTTAATTTTAATAAAAGCATGAATAAAAATAAATTGTGTTCATCCGTATCCGATACGGGGGCGGAACATCGCATCCCGGACAATCACTGTACTTAAACCCGGAATTTCTAGACATTTAAAGTTCTCGTAACAATTTTTGGACCTATTCCAACATTGGGATTCCGCAATTGTATTATGTATACCTACCCTTTTATTAGTCGTTCCCTTTAACCTACTTTCATTGAGAAAATAAAGGCGAGCCGTTCCACTGGAAATTATTTTAATAAAAAGAACTTAATCTTTGTAGCCGTTAACAAAAGGAAATCATTTGGACAGTACCCTTTAGCCCTCCGACGCCCTCCGTTCGGAACTGAGCAATTCAAAGAAGAATTACATATCTCAGCGCCATTTTGCGATAATATAAACGGGTTTTTTGGAGAGGGTAACAATCAATAACACATATTTTCTTAATGTGTTTCCTTTTCGTCATTAAATTTTTCCACACGAAACTCAAGCATAGATCGTATAAGGTTTTTAATTGTTTGTTGCGTTACGTCTTCAGCGGTCAATTTCGAAGCCTTTGTTCCTAAAAGTATCTACTTACTTTCCTAGATTGCTACGATAATCTGCATTGTGGCTGTACGATCATCAAATTAATGCATGCGATGCACTTCTTTTCTAACCGGCGGTATGTCCTAGAACTAAACCTTCGAAGACATTATTGTGACATCTACCAACCCGCAATGGGCCCGCGTGGTGCATTACGGCCCACTTCCTCTCACAGAAAGGAGGCCTGTGTCCCAGCAGTGGGAACATTAATGCTGATTATGCTTATATGCTGCACTTCTTTCAATAGTTACCTAAATTTCAATCTTCTGCTGCAGCTATTTCAGAATATTTAACTTTACCAATTCCAATAAGATTCCGTTTAAAATTCTTTCTCGCTCCTAAAAGAGTACCTATCTTCAAATCGACGGTAAATCTATAACATCCATTTCAAATTCTTCTCACGTCTCCCGCCACTCGAAACATAAATAATTTTTCGTGCAAAATAACGTCTATATCCAGTCGGATATGTATTCTGCTCACTTTATCGCTGGTTCTTACGAGTTTTTATCGTAGAGGAGGGCCTAGAATTAATGGGGGCGATTACCGAAAGCGGTTTAATAGAAATATCGCTAAGATGGAGATAAAGACGTATGAGATTGATGATAATGATAATATTTTGTGTGTGTTTGGACTAGGTATCTCTAGTATAGGTGCTAATTGAATTAGTGGCTTCGAAACTCTTAGCTGTTTGTTTTATTGAGTCTTCATTTCATCAATCATCATGGAGGTCAAATCACATTAGGATTGCATGTATTGAAGCACACAAATCAAATGAATTCAATTCATTTATTTCTTTGCAAACATGGGTATAGTACATAGGTGTTTTTTATAATATAGTTCTCCATATTTTACCGTCACGTGGGCATGCAAAGGTGGGCATGAAAACAATCATAATCATTTACTTGGCCGTTTTGCGTAAATGTGACGCATATTTTCCCCCAACTTGTTTTATTTTTTGTGTTCATTTTTGTTTTTGTTCTTCCTTTGCGTCATGTTCAACAAAAAAACGAACATATCTTTTTTTTCTTTATTTCTTTTCTTTTTTACTTCCTTGTTTCACGTTTTGAGCTATTCCTTCTATATCCTCTTCGAAAATATGTTTTGAATATTTGTTGAGGTTGAATTCCTTTTAAACCCCACAGAATAGATTCTAAATACAACAATACCCTTCCTAAAATCCGCTAATTAACCACACGAAGCTCAAATATCTCTTAAGCAAGTAAACAAATAAAACAAAAGTTCCTCCAAGTAGTGAAATCAAAGTTCCAGGCGAGTGTTTGCTTACAAAACAAACTCATTAGATGAGTTGCTAGTTACCTCATAATCTACGCTAACAGCACCAATTAGCTGTTGAAACAATAAACGCGGAACTACGTCTTATTCAGTAAACTTTAGAAGTGCTTTTGTTATGTTGCTATCATCTTCGGTGGAACGTGCTTTGTATGGAACGGTAGTTTGGACAGGAAGTTTGCTGAAGAACTGATATTCAATATCTGTTCTCTCTAGCCTTTCCCAACTATGTTGGGGTCGGCTTCCAGTCGTCAACTGGGTAATACTATACCCCTTGGTAAGACTGGCTGTCAGACTTTCGGGCTTCTGACGACCCGTAATGACTGTCAAAGATTCACGAATGATAGCCGGAATCAACGGCTTAACGTGCTTTCCGAGGCATGGAAGAGTCTCGGTATGTAAAGAAAAAGATGGTCACCCATCTACGGACCAACCCCGGGAAGCAACCCGTACGTCTGTTATTACTAAGCCACAAGCTCTACTAACTAATTAAGTATTATAATTCAAAATTATTTAGTTGAGAAGCTGCGTTTAGCATTTCTTCTATAATACATTATATTCTAAAAGCTAGAAAAATTTCCTCTACTTCCTTATGCGCACTAGTCTTTACAAATCAATAAACCAAGAGTAAACGAAGTTGCATTTTACCCTCAGTAATATTCAAAAGAATTTAAGAACGAAGGCACAATTTAGTTACTTTAATAATATCCTTTTCTGAAGCCGGGATAAAAACTTGTTCAAATCTTGGCACCTCATCTGCACACAATCTGGTTTAAAATATGGTGTAACTCGAGCGGCTTTTCACTTAAATTTTTATGCTTTTTGAAATCTAGATAGGAATATCTGGGGCAGCGATAAGGACGGGGATAAAAAACGTAAAAACGTCTAATAAGCCTGTGGTGTGTGTGAGCCTCATCGATCATTGGTAAGAAAAAAGTAAGAAACGATAGGCGGTAAGGCTGCGCTTCCACCAGAGATGAGCGAGGATGCGTAGCGAGGGATGTGTGTGAAACTAACCAATAACAAAGCTAGCTTAGCTCAAACTATGACAGTGAAGCGATCAGTGAATAGATATAATCATTTGTATAATATTATCAGATTCGACAATTTTATCAACTATCACCGGCTAGTTTCAAATCGTGGGTGATTTCTCTACCTTATTAGGCTGCGTTTCCACTAGAGACGAGCGAGGATGCGTAGCGAAGGATGTGTGTGAAACTAATGACAGTGAAGCGATGTTATTTTTTAGTTTCACGCACATCCGCTATGCATCCACGCTCATCTGTGATGGAAACGCACCACTGGGGTTGCGGATAAGTCCTAAGGGGAAACCGTGGCCCCGGTCTAGGCAAGGGAAGGAACACGGGTGGGTTTTAGTCAGTAAAAGTCTGACACGCCCTTCCGCTCCGCCCAGAGCGGGAGAAGTCATTTGATGATTTCCCACCCAAAAAAAAAAAAAAAGCCTAATAAATTAGAGAAATGTGGGTGATTTGAAACTAGCTGGTGGAAGTTGATAAAATTGTCGATTCTGATAATACTATACAAAGAATTATACACATAAAACATCACATAACATCTCGCCTGTATCCCCCGAAGGGTTAGGCAGAGTTGTACCTATAGTACACCCACATCTCGCCAGTTATGTTTAAGTCCCTTGTAATAGGGGGCGATCCTATTGCCATCAACCGAGTCCAAATTCAGACTCCGGGCTACTACTGAAAAATTCCTGATGGAAAAATGCTTTGGCCGACCCGCGAATCAAACCCAGGATGTCATAAAATACAATAGACGACGTATGTTTAGTAACCTAATCCGCTTAACTGTTCTTAAAGATTCATAAAGAACCCTGTAAGAAATCAACACGTGTTCCACTTCCTCCCACGTGTTCCCGCATCCTCAGGATGACGATTGACTTGTTGCGAACCCGGACACGACGTGTTGCCACGCCAAGCGCCGAACGCAGTATAAACACACACTGCGACACTGTGTTTTGACACTGCTTTCGGCACTTAAGCGGATTAGGTTACTAAATATACGTCGTCTCTTGTATATTATAATGAATTTCCGCAAAGACACGCCTGAGTCAAAAAACTACTAGGATCTCATGCTCACCAGGAGCGTTTGCGCGCACTAGACCAACGAGGCGGTCGTACTATATAAGTTTACAATAAGAATATTATATACTCCTAGAATAACAGGGGTTATACTGGAACTCGGCAAGGATTAGGCTACGCTTCCCCATGGGTATCGTTAAAGTGTGGCTAAAGGATTACGTCAATGGGTTGGGTCGATTCTCCTATGCGTTAATGACGACAAACTGCGTATACTCAGGGCCAGGACACACACCAATATAAATAACCTATCATAAATGCGAAAGTGAGTTTCTTTGTTTTTTACGCTTTCACGATAAAATGGCTGAACAGATTTGGATGAAATTTTGCACATAGGTAAACCATGACCTGGAATAGGACATACAATTAAATTTTTCCATTAATTAATTATTTATTATTTTTAATTAAACTTTTAATTATAAGAATGAAAGCAACTTAATTTGGACCAGTACTATTTGAATCATTATATTATTACAAAAGCAAATCATGGTTGTAGGAGGAAGGCGCCGGTGTTTGTCACACAGTTAATACTAGCACAGACATCGTCGTTAACTCTATCTTTTATATACTCAAAAGTCTGTATATTGTGTTTTTGTTAAGGATAGATGAATTGTACCAACATTATTGTTAATATTTTTTTTTTTTTATAGTATATTTTTATTCCGATATTCCTACGGGATTGAGACTTATGCGGGTGAAACCGCGGGGTGCAGCTAGTCTAGGATATAATTTTTTCAGCCAAAAGACGTCCACTGCTGAACATAGGCTTCCCCCAAGCACCGCCACTTCGACCGATTCTGTGCTTCCCGCATTAGGATATAACATTATTATATAATTTTTTGGGAACCACGTATTGCAATGAGATCCATAGACTAAATAAACGCCTTTCCCGTGAATAAGTTGGATTATTCACGGGAAAGGCGTTTATTAAGGTATTTTTGTTCCAAATTTTGATTCCCAAACTTGTTAATTTAGCTCACTTAACCAATCCAGGGCCTCAAATTCAGTTCGTTATCTAACTACAATCTTATAATGAAATTAGAACGTCTTCTAGACAGTTGTTCGCTCCCACATTAAGGTCGAGCTGCCCGGAATGTTCTAGCAAGCGTCAGATAAACGCTGCAGCCATAATTGTGTACAATAAATTCACATTTAACACTGCAGTTCTGTACAGACGCAGCGACATGTTCTGAGTACATTGCAGATAAGAACAGAGGGCTTAGTGTGAGTTTCATTTTACCATCTCGATCTTACGCTGCTCATCGACCGCGTTTGGCGCTCCAATCGGAACGCCGACGCGCTCAATGCGTAAGATCGAGATGGTTAAATAAAACACACACTAGGCCCTCTGAACATCCATAAGAATGGATGGTACGCGCTCATGATAGGCGAACCAAGGGAAGAATAATCGGGCACATTTACAAAACGTCAATCTTACCTTGTCGAGGAAAAGACTGCTATTACCACTGGGTTCTAACAACAGATAGATGGGGTGTGACCGTTCAATTTGTCCAACCAACTCAAGACTAAAGCCAGCAGTAGCAATAGTGCAAGGAGTGCAGGAGAATCTTATGGACGGTGATCCAGCCGTCACGCCTTTCCTATGTATACACCGTGAAATTTGAATCACAGTTTTGCTAGAACAAACGTTGTTCAGACCATGGTCTACTACCATTCTATACCGTCCAATATGTTATTAAAACAAACTAAACTAGGCGTTCTCAAATAAGTCTTATGTTGCTCAAACGTGTTCAAACATTAACCGTAACATCGAAGGACTCATCGCGATAGCAATATGGCATTCAAAAGAGTTATGAGGAGTCCACGTGGACTACAAGGATGTCCGGCCAATGCGGGCCGAAATGCAAATAAATAAATCAGTCTTTTTTCAAATACCATTGAGGTTTTTTTTTTATTGATTGGTATATAATGGTTGTAGACCATGGTCTGAACAACGTTTGTTCTAGCAAAACTGTGATTCAAATTTCACGGTGTATACGAGTATTATAGAAACTGCCTCAGTGGTCCAGTGGTCGCAAGCGCTACTGCTGAGTATAAGGTCCTGGGTTCGATTCCTGGGTCGGGCAAAGTATTAATGGGTTTTTCTATCCGAAATTTCTCAGTAGCAGCCCGGAGTCTGAATTTGTGCCCTGTTAGTGGCAATAGACTCGCCCCCTATTACATGGGACTTAAACATAACTGGCGAAATGCGGATGTACCTGCTATAGGTACACCTCTGCCGAACCGTTCGGGGAAAAAGGGCGTGATGTTATGTTATGTTATACGAGTATTATGTTTATCAATTAACACCCTACGATAACAAAAGAGAAACTCGTAAATCATTCTACAAACAATTGAATGCAGAAACCAATAGCTCGAGTCGTAGCAATATTTTTGTCGCTTTCCTTTGTATGAGCAGATTTTCGCGAATACCACAGAGTGTTCCTTTTGTGCCAGTGTCGCTGTTTAATGGCGCAGGGTTCGGCCATGCTCGCTGACGTCATCGCTCCGAATAACTTCGGGTCAAGGACGGTACGGAAGGGGTGGCCGATCGCGTGCCCAAAACCAGCGATAATTCTAATACATTACTTACACAAAGTGTCAACTATACACAGTAGTTAGCAGTTTGTTATGTGAAGTGACAAAAGATTGGTCATGATTATTTAGGTTAGGTATAATATTAGTAAGCATTTTCTGACGGCCAAAAACATGCTGTGAAATCAATAACTCACAAAGTCCTGTACAATTCCTAACGCTGCACGTATACCTAACGTATTTGATTTCTTAATACTACAACAAAATAAATATTAACTGTATTGTGTCAAATTATGATAGTAATATTATTAGCTAATAATCGAGTAATATTTGTGTATACTATATTTGTAATGACGTTCACGAAAACGGCTCTAAAGATTTCGATGAAACTTGCAAGGGATTTATGGGAGTGAAAATCGATCTAGCTGATTCTCATATCTAGGAAAATTAGTTTTCTCCGTATTTTTAGCTAGGTCGCCCAAAAATTAGAACAAGATGGCTGCCCTAGAATAATGACATGGCAGCATGGAATTAGTAAGTACCTACTACCATGGGAACATGGAACTCGGTCGACCAGCTATCTAATTACGCAACACATTTTTGTAAACGATTCCGATTAATTTGTTTCATTTGGATAGTTCAACAACATTCATTGCGTTATTTACGTTGCTCAGCAGAATTTATTTTCAAACATTTGAAGATTTTGAAGCAATTTATTAGAAATCTGTTTCAAAGCGATTCAGATTCCGATTGATCGTGTATTAAGTAATTATGGATCGTAATTAGGGTACAGGTATCACTATCACTACATAATTATAACGAAGTGTATAGAGTGCCGCGAGTTTCTTGTGGCACTCTAGTGTCACTGCCTCGGCCCGGCTAGGGTGCCGTGAGCGTTGAATTGTCACTGTCACTTGATATTTAGGTTAGGTCAGGTTAGAACTGTGACCACACAACGCACGAGCCGAGCGAGCGTAGCGAGCGGTGCCGCGGTAGCGGCCGGCGAAGTGCCAGGGTCCGTTTAGGCACAAGAGAATGTAATGTTTTGGGAATATGGTGTTTTACAGCGATTAACCCTCGATAATCAAACAAAATACCAAGTGACGTGACTTAGTGACAGTGACAATGACAATCCAATGCTTGCGGCACTTTGGCCGGGCCGAGGCGGTGTTACTAGGGTGCCTGTAGTGGCACTTTATCCGATAGGGATAGAGTGCCACTGGTGGCAATCTATACACTGCCTAATTATAAAACAAAGTCGCTTCCCGCTGTGTCCCTATGTATGCTTAAATCTTTAAAACTACGCAACGGATTTTGATGCGGTTTTTTTTTAATAGATAGAGTGATTCAAGAGGAAGGTTTATATGTATACATGCATAATATAGTAAGCTATAATTTATAAATTTATCACGCGGGTGAAGCCGCTGGCGGAAGCTAGTTATTAATAATTGTTGATAGCCACACTATCGAATAGAGTCTAAATTCTATATAAAAGGTAAAAATCAATAAATTAATAAAATTCCAAAATTAAACAGCCGAAATTCAAAACTACATTGTGTGCTATCCGGTAACTAAACCCAGGACCTCAGACTCGGCAACCCTATAAGTAAACTAGACCAATAAAGTAAGTATCCGTCGAATGTATTCTCGAGCCGGCTACATAAAACAAAGTATTGAATAGGCTGCGATAACATCGCCTTGTAAATCAGGTACAAGCCGCTACTGCTCCAATGTTATCTGATTAATTACTGATAAGATATGGCATGAAATTATACAAAGACTTTGCTTTTAGAAATATCAACATTTTACCTTCATAACCTCGATATTTTCTCCACCTAATATTTTACAATATTTCAACGAAAACCTCTTCCGTCAGCATAATCAATCCGCCTACAATGTTACCACTGCTGGGACACAGGCCTCCTCTCTGTGAGAGGGAGTGGGCCGTAATCCTCCACGCGGGCCCAGTGCGGGTTGGTAGATGTCACATGTCATCGAATCTTTGGTTCTAGGATATGATAGTTTCCTCACGAAGTTTTCCTTCACCGTTTTGAGAGCAGTGGTGATGAGATTAAATACACAAAGTAAAGTGCCTGCCTGGGTTCGAACTTATGGCACTCAACTCGTAAGTCGGGGCCGATACCACTTGGCCACCACTGCCTCTTCCGTTACTGAAAACTAATTGTTCGTATTTTGTTTTTGGACTTCGAAATTGTTTTGGCCTACAAATCATCTTAGTGTTAAACCCTGACCCAGCTATCCTTCAGAAACAAAAGGCGAGTTGAAAACATTTCGTGTTTTCGCACTATCCGAACCAATTTGTCTTGCCACCTAATCAGTAAAAGAAAATGTGGGGGGAATTCTTTCGTACTAAGACCGTTATTAATCCCAATTTGCCCGCGTCCGATTCAGACTCGTCGCTCGACATTGATATATGGCTAATGGCTACAGTATTGTTAAAACTTTTAGCAGTTTCACCTTGGCATGAAGTATAAAAATGAGATTAATATGCTAAACGGAAGACGGTGCTCGTACTTAAATATGATTGATACGTTAAAAAAAAGTTTAAACAGACTTGAGTAAAAGGTCGTTGGAAACTGTAAGAGAAATGACTTCCTATTTTTATAGTGCAGAGAAATAAGAATCGAAAGTGGTCATTTGTAACGTCTTATTTACAAAGTACCTACCTAAAGAGCGACAATTTTTACAAACCTCCCGTGGTCATCAATAACCGCAAAATTACGTAAAATACGTGAATAAGAAAATGATAGAGCGAAGTATAGAAAAACGGCCCGGGATTTGTATAAATTCTCCATCATTCATCGAAAGACGTAAAGTTATCGAGTTTTCCATAGTGGGGTAAAAATGTTGAGAATCCCGCTCCGGGGTGTCGAAGGAATACATTATCCCGTGGATCCCGCACACCTGAGGCCAACCCCTGCAGTAACAGCTCACTTAAACGGTTACTAAACAAGCACGCCTCTATACGTTTCCCATCGTGAATGATTAATTGAGCCACATTAAATATGTCATTAGTGGTTCGTTTCATATGCGTGGTATATGGGAGAGATACTCGTTAATAGCAGGTTATATTTCATCTCGTGTCATATTTTCCTCCCTAATGTCTTTTTGTTAATTGTTATTTGAACTTACGTTCGTTCGAGCGTCGTTATTTACTTTTATACGACATTTTGCCATTTATCTTTATTCAATCTGCCTAGCCTTTTCCCAACTATGCAGCCGAATACCAGTAATTTACATGGAGCGACTGCCTATCTGACCTCGTCTTCCAGTAACTGGGTAATACGAAACCCCTTGGTAAGACTGGTTGTCAGACTTTCGGGCTTTTGACGACCCGTTACGCCTGACAAAAATCCACAAATGACAGCCGGGACCAACCGCTTGTAGTCCCGGTATATAAAGATGGTCGGCCATCCACGGACTAACCCCGGCAAGCATAGCTTAACCTGATGGATCGACCTGTGCGGCTTTTATTACTTAGCCACGAGCTCCTCCATGCCATTTATATTTATTAAACAATATAAATAAAGTCGGAGTGCAAGAAAGTCTCTCTCAGCAGGTGTCCGTAAGTTCAACGGAATCTTTTCTCCGAGAACGTAACGCAATAGATTTTCTATTTCCGACTGCAAATAAAACTCTTAGCTCGTATTTCTCATTGCGTTACCTTTTCTTAGTTTTAGTTGTTAAAGTACAGGATGCTAGTAATAAATTGTAGTTTCATAAAATGGCGGCTCATGAACTCGTTCAGTAACGTTTTTAGATGTTATCTAAAATCTTCCGCGTTATTGTTAGGAGGACGGCGAATACACACATATTATTTGACTAAACATTTTATTCAACATTAATGGCTTCCTTTTAAATTAGCCGTCATTGCTGCCTGGACTAAGAATTAAATAATATCCTACTTATAACCAAATCGGAAATTATTATCTTCTATAGCTCATCTATCAATATCGTTAGAGCGAGATCAATATCAGCCAACTTTCACGAGACCATTATTTTTCGTAAGAACAGCCCATAATATCGATAGTTTTCCCACGAGGAAAAAATGCACATACGGAATTAACCCCGACTATCACAAGTAATTCCCTTACCACCCAATATTCACCTACGATCCCGCTTACTTGCATTTTGCGCTCATAAAACAGACGAACAACACGAAAACTTAAGGCAGCAAAACTTGTTGTAATATAATTTTAGTTGACAAAACTTGTGTTCAAAAGAAAATTGTTTCTCCTACGTACGGGAAGGTGGCGCGCCTTTTCACTACCTTTGAGCGCTTTAATCTGAGCCTTTCAAAGCTCCTCTGACTTGCCTTTTACGTCATGCGACAAGACTTGAATTAATCTTCTAACAAAATTTTCTTGGAAGCAGGAATATATTGAAACCATGTTTAATAAGTACTTTGAGTATTATTTTAGAATATTCCTGCTTGAATTTGAATTTTAGTTGTGGGATGACGCGGTCTTTGACATTTAGGTATATCAACTAAACTGGCAACAGAATTTCTACATCGTTATTTTTAGAAAACAAGATACAGGGTGTCCCAAAACTCGACGTCAAGCCGGAATCGGGTGATAGGTCAAATCATAATAGTTAACAGAAAAATATAAGAATAAATCATTGCTATGTATTTAAAAAATTACGGGCATTTATAAAAAAATCGCAACATATCAATTTTGAATTCTTGGTTGGGAAAAAAAAATACATTTCCTTCTGGACTGAAGCAGTTGTATGGCTGTAAATTTTAAGCAACAGTTTTCAGAAGCACTATTCAGGATTACATAATAAAAAGAAAATTGAAAGTTAAAATTCTAGCAACAGGAGTTAAAAGACTGTCACAGGGAGTAGATATTCTCGTTTTTTTTTTTTTTTAATGCTTAGCAATATTTTTTTTTTTTCAGTTAACTATTACGACTTGACCTATCACCCGATTCCGGGTTGATGTACACTTCTGGGACACTGTATACGGATACTTCAAAGCTATTTCCTTTTTCAGAAAATATCTTTGTTTAAAGATAAAACGCCGAACATACATCCGTACAAGCAATTATTTCGGACGTTT
Organism: Conistra vaccinii; assembly: GCA_948150665.1. Taxonomy (NCBI): domain Eukaryota; kingdom Metazoa; phylum Arthropoda; class Insecta; order Lepidoptera; family Noctuidae; genus Conistra; species Conistra vaccinii. The sequence continues at coordinate 7,764,946 of OX411320.1, read as the reverse complement.
TGCCTAGCTCACTGCCAGACACGGAGGCGTCACATCTATTGTCACTCTTATCACGTCCCGAGATTTGGGACCGAAGCCTTTATTCCCCCGCCTATTGAATATAACTTCCCCCAACTTCCCTTGTTTACCCATTACCCGTTTAATGTTAAACAAACCCTGGGCTAGAATAATAGTCGTCTATGTTCTAATTAGATAAGTTTCTCGATACGGACTTAGGTCTCATTTCTTCATTATTAGTTGGTGCTTCGCTTTGAGTTTCCTAGTAGATGTTAGATTTGTTATCCAGGCTTTGAATTATCGTAGAACTTTATTGTTGAGTGCTTAAAGTTCGGAAACTATGTCTGGAATCATTTTGGTAGAATAAGACAAATAGGCGTGTCATCAATTATTATTTGTGTGCGAATAAATGGCGTAACAAAACTGTCTATCATCATCATTATCATCAAAAAGCCGTAAAACACAACTAAGCTTTTATTTAAATATGATGAGGAAATATGTATTTATGTTTTTTTTTTTCACAAAATTAAGAAAAGAAAAAAAAAGAGAACAACTGTTTTCTACTACCGTTCAAACGTCCGTTTTTGTCACGGTAATTTACCTCGATACTGCTTTGTTAACATTTGTTTTTTAGCCCAAATCATATAAATTAAATTATTCTTTGTGCTTTATTCAAGCAGAAATCGGATTTACTTACCTTAGTGAAATTTCAAGCACTTTGCAAAGAATAGATTTTTATTCACATATACTTTTTTTTGTCCCTTCTAGCATTGTCGAAGGCGATGCGTTTTAAGTTTGCGTTACGTTCCACCAAAAAAACGCAACAAACAAGAATGAACTGTAAAATAAGTAAAGCCTCATTATTAAAAACAAAATAATAGGAATTTGTTCCTTGACTCCTTGACAATGCATATTTAAATCATGCATTAGTTTTGAATTACGTACATATTCCTATTACCAACGCCTTCGAATAGACAGTCAAAACAAAATAAAGAGCAGTGCAGTCATAAAATCCAATACAACTCTTCAAACATTCCGGATCAAAACAAGCGCCATTTCCCGATAGTTGTTGTATTGCTGCCCATAATAGGAACCAATAAGGTGCAGGTGTAAACACAATAAATCAAGTCAGAAGCGGCGCCGTTACGATAAGCCGACGCATCTTACGTTCGAGGGTCGTCCATTACATACTATTGGAGTAAGGAGCTAAATATGAAATGTGAAATATGGTCGCGGAAGATGTTAAAGCTCTGAACATTTTTTTTTTCGGAGAAATGATGAACTTTATGAGTGTTATGGCAGCCATTACGGGTTCTATAATATCGCGAGATTGCAATTTTCGGAGTGTATTTTTTATGTCCGGATCTAATATAAAACGAATCGTTACTTTTACCAATGGTTTTACCATTCGTGACGGTCATAATGGTCGCATAAAATAAGGTGAGTAAGTACAAAATTTTGTCACGGCATATACTGAAAGGGCAAACTACAGTACAGCGCTATGACATGAAATGAAAGCTACGCTACTAGCTACGCCTATTGGTTTCACCCGCATAAGTATCGATCCCGTAGGAATACCGGGATAAAAAGTATTCAATATCCTAACCCAGGTCATGGTCTACCATTGTGCCAAATTTCATCCAAATCTTTTAAGTAATTTTAGCATAAAAGTGAAACAAACATACAAAAAATCAAATCTTTTCTCTTTGTACATTAGTTTAGGTACACGAGTCTTCTGTTAGTGAATAATAGTAACAAGGAAAAGTAAGCCATGAAATATTCTGTAGGTCCGTTTTTCGATCCGTTTTTCCATAAATAATACTAACATGTTTTTTCACAAAGTTGCGTCAGAGAAAATCGTATCTATGTACTTTTTTCTCAACTATCCGACTGAAAATAGGTTGCGTTAGCCCGCGCGTACTCGAATGCGTTTTCGTACGAATTTCACTCGTGCGAACACGTACGACCATGGTCTTACGAATTGAGTATACGTTTCACACAGGATACTTTTTTCTCCGTCAAATAGAACAAATCCCAACAAGTTCGGATAGTTTTCAGACGTCGAAACTATACGTACGTATACGTACGACTAAGTCACACCCATTTTTTTTTTTTTTTTTTTTTTAACTAGGGCATCTCGCAGGTTACCACTAAGGTACTCGCTGCTTAACCGGACTTTCCTGTGGCTGCCTTAAGCTCCTAAAAGAACTCAAAGCCTCCAGCCAGGGGCATACAAACTAAGCTAATTAAAACTAGGCGAACGCTCGCTAAGGGCACCCCCTGTGGGGTACGAACCTCGGCTTAGGGCGTTCGCTGGGGGGAGGACAGCAAGAGGGACAGGCTGGATCAAGGATAGATCATTATTATTATCAGGGGAGTTTAAAGCTACAGGCTCAGCAAAAACGCGGGCTGGCGCATCGTTATCGAGCAAGGGTCGGGGGGGAGTCACACCCAGTCTGCGCGCTCTCTTTGTACTTTGATGGTCGGGAATTCGGGATCTTTCGTGCGTGTCCGTACGTGTACGCATGATTAAAATTCCTAATACCACAGATAGAACAATAATAATAATAAAATTAAATCAGTCTGAAATCTATATTTGTGACATTTAAAGCTAGATCGAATTAGACTATACATATATTCCCCCGAGGTTAAGGTATAAAGGTCATCCGTTTATAACTCATACAATGAAAAGTTCTCTGTCTTGAATGAAAGAAAAACGGAACACCCTGTAAATAAACGTTAAAAGCTCCTTACTCTTTTGTTACATAATTTCATACTCATTTTTTATCTGTAACATCTTTCCTCTCGCTTTCCTGATTGATGATGATTTCAGAATCAAAATCTAAATAACCAAATCTGTGGGAGTGATTGGACGAAAAGGGACGGAAGTGTGTAACAGGAAGCCGGGGAAGCGCGCGCTATTTGATTTGACCAATGACGGTAACGTTGACGATGACGGTGACAATGACGGTGACGGTGACGGTGACGGTGACGATGACGAAGACGGTGACGGTGACGATGACGATGACGATGACGGTGACGATGACGGTGACGGTGACGATGACAGTGACGATGACGATGACGGTGACAATGACGGCGACGATGATGGTGACGATGATGGTGACGATGATGGTGACGATGACGGTGACGATGACGGTGATTATGATTTATTTATTATTATTATTATTATTATTCATTTATTTCGGATTTCCAAATACATCCATATAGTTAGTAACACAGAAATGCTTATGAGAAACTAATGTTAGTGAAGACAACACAAGACACTTTAAAAACTAAATACCTACAAAATAAATACATAACACTATCGGAAACATCGATACCCGTGCGCGTGTTTACTTGACTGCGTGCAGTCGTATCCAGCGCTCAAGCATCGGAGAATCCCACCGGTCCGACAGAACACTCAGGATGCTGTTGGTACTAGCGCGCATGCGCGTTAGGACGGAAGTGCAACGCTTGCGCATGACTGCAGCGAAGCTGTCTACGTGGGCCTCAGCAAACATGCCAGAGGCACTGCAATATCGCGGCAGCCCCATCAGCATCCTGAATGCATTGTTGTACTGCACTCGAAGGTCACTGTACGCCCTCTGCAAATAGTCAACCCACAGGCTGCACGTGTAAAAAGACTGACAGTATGCTTTAAACAACGTTACTTTAACTTTCCTTGAACACCGTGCAAACCTGCGAGCTAACATATTACATCGTACAGACAATGACCTTCGCTCTCTCTCAATGTCAGTACTGTCCTTTAGGTCATCGGTGACCCAGTGACCCAAATACTTAAATTTTGTAACTCTTTTTAAAGAGGTACCACCCAAGTGAACTTCAGGTATGTTTGCATAACATTTAGTCCCTGCTTTAAATACCATTAGTTCAGATTTCACTGAGTTGTACTTAAGGCCATGGGCCGCTGCATATGATTCACAGATATTTACAAGCTCCCTCAATGCACAAACCGAGGGGCTCAGCAGCACCATATCATCAGCATAGCTTATATTATTAATACACACACCATCTACATGACAACCAATCCTAGTGCTACGGAGCTCCTCGATCAGGTCATTGACATAGAAATTAAAGAGATGAGGGGAGGAAAGCCCCCCTTGCCTCACCCCGCAATCCAGCCTGTACTCATCCGAGAGTGTGCCTGCCCATCTTACCCGATTTCTCTGCTTATCATACCAATGCGTCAGTACAGACACAATTTCCCTGGGTACACTGGTATCCTTGAGCTTTAGCCATAACTTATTATAAGACACTAGGTCAAAGGCCTTAGATAAGTCCAAAAAACAGGCATACACTGAAGTTTTCCTAGCTGTATAATACTGGACCGTCTGTTTGAGCGACAGAATAGCAGTTTCTGTTGAGAGGCCAGGTCTAAATCCAAACTGTGCATCGTTAAGTTTCAAGTGTGCCCCTAGCTGTAGGTTAATAAGACTGTCCAGTACCTTGGCTAAAATTGTTGCCAGAGAGATTGGCCTATAGTTAGAAACCTCTGAAGGGTCACCAGTTTTGTTTTTAATAACAGGGACCACAATGGTTTCCATCAATTTCTCAGGTAAATATGAATGACTTAAGCACATATTAAAAAGCAACGATAGCACTCTAGGAAGGTGGAATCCAGCGTACCTCAGATGCTCGATGCTGAGACTATCATGCCCTGGAGACTTCCCACTCATCATTTTTCTTATTACGGAAGCTACTTCCGATGCAGTAAATCTAACGCTTAACTCCGAGTCATGGGCCCCAGCATCGGGCATCGCTGGTGAAGCCGGCCCCAGAGGAGATTCAACATTAAAATAGCGACGAAACATATTAGCTATATCACCAGAATCATGGGCCCCAGCAACGCTCACGGGAAGGCTAGGTCTAAGATTTATTAAAATTTTAAAATACTTTACCTAAAATATGACTAGTTTATGCATACGTAAAATTTTATTAATATGTAAAATGAATAGTGCCAAGCAGCAATTCCCAAATAATTAATATTATGATTATGCATGAACGTTACACGGTCTGCTGACTATTCACTGAGGGCGGTTTACAGCGGTGTTTACATTACGAAACTAGTGTCCTGAAACTCGATAGAACTCTAGCTAGATAACTTGACCCTTGTTTGATCTTGGTTGGAGATCCAGCGCAATATTGATTGTTAGAGCCTGTGCACACGATGCCTTGCTGCGGCGACGCCGGAGTTGTGTTCTATATACAAATATCCGTGGTATGCCAAACGGCGCGTACCGGCGTCGCACCGCACGTACATGAGGCGGGGAGAGGTGTACGCGTTGCGATACCGGAGCGGCACCGCTCAGTTGTTTGTGCGTTGTCAAAAACACAGATGTTTGACAGATGACAATTTACCCGCTTTGCGACGCGGCGCCGCCGCTGTGCTTGCTTGCTATTACTTGTTCTTCAATTTTGATTTGCTTTTGTTTTCCGCGGGGCCATGAACGCGACTTGCACAATAGACATAGAGTAGTTGCGCGCATGAGCAGATGTACTCGTAAGTACGTGAGCGAAGGTAAGGATCGTAGCAGGTGGCGTTTTGTTGTTTCTGCCTACCTCCGTGAGAAGAAAGCACGAGTTTATGTATGTATAAAGGTGTTACAATTTCAATAGAAGCCCTAGGTGGTACCTGGACACAAATGTCTTCACCCGTTTGTGGAACATTAACATTTGAATTTAACATAAGTAAGCGAGTAGTTTGCATACCATTGTGCCATAGCAACTTCTGACTGCTTATGTAATGTTACCTGGGATGAACAAGCTACTGGCATTATGTCTAGCTTGAAGGTATGAGAATCTCAAGTTCACGGGTGATAAATCATTAATCCACGTTTACAGTTTTTTACTGTAAATTATGTTTCCTCAAACATGATTGGTAATTCGAGCATTATTTTGACCACCTTCTTCGAGATAAATCGAATTTGCGGTACTGGTCGAATACATGCGATTGCCCGGCCGATAATGTTTGTATGAAAATCCTATAGCTGTCGTGTTTAGCGGCCAAATAAATTACTATGAAAACTATCGTATCGTAATGTCGTGCTATTTAAAAATGGAACGAACTTTTTACTTCAACATTATATGGCTATCAAGGAGATAGTTAACTTATCAAAGATTTTATTTAAATTTCGATTTGGCTTGCAAATAGAGTTGTTTCAAGTAAAGAAGGAAGAAATGAACTAATTATCGTTGGTCGTCATTGATTCTGGAATTTATAATTAATTTGAATTTCCGCGCATTATTTGAGAAAGTACTACTCATGCCATGACCGCAGCCAGGCATTGATAGGCGATGTATGTCACGTTAGTCCATCAATGCCGCTATTTGCAGGCCGTGGCAGTAATGTACAAGCATTTGTTTTGTCAGGGATAATCTATAAAGCATGTGCTTTACGTCTATCCCTTTCTATCCCTATACTTTCAAAAGTACCACACTGGCTTCGTAAACCAAAGCTTATGGAGCCGAAACATTTACTGCGTAGTTTTGTCAACCCCTATTTTCGTCTGACTTCGCTCACAGTGCAGAGTGTCCCCGAACACATAGTGCGTAGTTTCGTCACTCTATTTTTGCCCAATGGAGCCTAAAGTGCACAGCGGGCACCATTACTGAAACAAATTCGAAAATTGCGTCCACCCGAGACTCGGCTCGTGCCTTTTTCACTCCATTTCTTTGATTTATTTGACTGTCTCACCCTCGTGCAGGACTAAGGATTGTAATTGAGTACTCTTGTATCTGTAACTTGATTAGGAAATTTTGTGAAAGCCAGAATTAGTAAGAAGAGTATTGCGAGGCCCTGCGATAAAAAATAAATTACCATTCCAATTTTTTTTAAGTGAAAACTTCTTTCTCGGCTTTGTGCACTTTTTTTGGGATGGGTAAAAAAATTTAAACTCGCGTCAGGACACGTGACTTGATCGAAAATTCGAAAGACGGAGGGAGAGTAGCAATCCACAACGTTAATGCTTTTGTTGACAGCGCACTCTGTTTTTTTTTTGTTTTTTTTTTAATGGAGCTACAGGTTTCATTCTTGTACTGACAGCAAGCCACATAAATTCCTGACATTTTCGTTAGTCCCAGACTGCCCCGTTTTTTTTTTTTTTTGAGGCTGTATTTAGGCACCAGTATCATTATATCTAGAGTAAGAAAAAATAAAATAAAAGATCTATTGAAGTGGCGTGATTAATGAGTCTACCACAAATGACTGAGGCAGAGAAGATCGATTAAGTACGTAAGATTATGTACCTACGTACCCTTTCAAAGCATTCCCTTCCCTATCTCACTTGAATAACCTACAATTTCCGGCCGTGTTTCCTATCAAAGCATTTAATTCACCATCATCATCATCATCAAACATCATCATTCATTCATTTAATGCAATAAATAACACGAATAAAATATAAAACTTCTTCGAAATCCATCCGTGCTAATCACCTACAAATGAAAACTAAATCTTCACAGAATCGAATAATTTTTCATTCAACCTGAACAGTACGTAAAGGTACAGCCCGATACAAACATTTTCTTTTTAATATATTGCATAACTCTAGGGTATGAATGAGACCCTATCAAAGAATCAACTGGCATATCTTTTTTTTTTCGTTTAATTTAAATAATTCGACGAAGTCACGATTATTTATAATGTGAAAACCCCATTAGGTGATTTAAAAAAAAAAAAACATTAATTTCAGACTGTTTTTGTAGATGTGTATTTTCGAAAAGAAAAAAATGACAACGTCGCATTTTCTTAGCTTTAAATATGTATGAATGAAAATTATTTACTCGTCATCAATTAAACTTAGATACTCATCGAGAGTCTAGTGGTAAGTTATCGTAAAAATAGAAAAATAAATAATATGCTAGTTGATTCTTTGACATGGTCTCATTAATACCATAGAGTTATGGGATAAAAAAACACCTTTTTTAACGAAGGTGAGCACGAAAAAGTTGTTTTTGAAAATTCATCACCTTAATAAAGGGGATAAAAGTTTATAAGGACGGTTCGTAATTTTTCCCGATACGAAGTCCTATCGAACACAAATCTTGATTGATTTTAAAATGTTGCACTGATTTCCATTAATGTAGTTCAATAAAATCCACTATAAAATATATTAGACCTAAATAATATATTTAGTAACCTATTCCGCTTAACTATTAAACCCTGTTAGAAATCGACACTTGTTTCACCTCTCAACGAGGCATTCTCAGGATGACGATTGACTTGTCGCGAATCCGAACAGCAGCGGCTTGGCGGATCTACGTTTATTGTATTTTTTTCCATTAATGTATCATCACGTTCTACATGTAAGGGACAATTTTATTTTTTACTTTTTCGTGGCGAGTAGCTATCTTAGAGCAAGCTTTGTTAATGAGCCACAATGTTAACCTTCAAGTTTTCAAAATCTACTTTTTCATGTTACAGACAGTACATTCAACGAAAACCTGGCAACGAAATGAGCTCCCACGATATGAATTAAAAATGATTTCCAAAATTCTTTTTTTGTTTACATAATTCCGTATTCATTTTCAGTTTCGTTCACAAACTTTACGGACTTTATGCTAAAGAGGGCATGAAGTACGCCCTGATGTTCTGTTTTAGTGTTTTTTATGTATTTTTATTAATTTTTACCTTTAGGTCGAAAAAGCTTTATGCAACGTTTATGTTCGTAAAAGGATTTTTTTTATCGACTATAAACTCCACGATCTTACTTTATTTTTTAATAAAAATCTAGCTTTGGGGCTAATGAATAATTTAATTTTAAATCTAAATTGTTACTCAAACACGAGTAGGTAACTAAAAGCAATATAATATTGTAGGAAAGTTAGTTCGGACAGTACCCTCCGCAAGGTGACTTTTCAGAATGCGTATTTGAATGCAGCAGTAGTGACCTTGAACTTCATAGAACTGAATCGATATCATGAAAGCTGCGGTTGTAGTACAACAACACTTGCTTTCTTACTACATTTACATATACTTGTAGTAGGTATGTAGTAACAGAGCGAATTTTGTTACTGAGATTCCAACATTCTTGCTCATCCGGGTAATAGCGTCTATATTCAAAACCGTTAATATTTATACAGTATGTTAGGGCGTTCTCGTTAACCCGCAACGGTATAGCGTCAATACATGTCAAAATAATATTAAATTCGAAAAATAAAAAGAAAATATTATAAAATTTTCACAAAAAATATTAAATTCATACGTAAAACAAACACTGTACACACGTACTTGCCGCACTTGTCTTTCTACGTTAAAAGACAAGTGCGTGTGAACAGAGTGTTTCTTTTACGTATCAATTTAATATTTTTTGTGAAAATTTTATTCATTCATATTAAAAAAAATGTTTTTAGAATTTATGGACGCTATACTATTGCGGGTTAATGGGAACATCCTATGTTAGTTAGCATACTGTATAACTCCAAAGTGAATAAAGAAAACTGATAACATCAGTAATGAATTCAAAAAATAATTTCGTAACACGAAAGTTCTCGATCTAACGATAGAATCGCATGTTCGATATATCCATTGATAAAGCCAATTCGATTCCCATGAGCAACACATTTGACGTGACGTATTGTACTGGCATTTCACTGATAAATTACCACAGAGGCAATTAATATACTGTTACTTAAATAATAAAAAATAATAATAAAAATCTTTATTGCAGACCACATGAACATGATCTATAAAAAAATAAATAATATCACATAAATTAAAAATAGAAATAAAAATCTAAATAAAAATCTAAAATTAATTTCAAAAATAAAAATCAAAAAAGTGGTGGAGTGATATGGTAGTAAGAGATTTAGAAGAGACACAATGCCAAGAGGAAGATATTATTCAAATGGAAGGAGAAACTAGGTCGGAGAAGAGGAAAGGAGATGACGATGATAGCGAATGGACAGAGGTGAAATCAAAGGAAAAAAAGAAGTACAAGCTTGATATAGATAAAATAGAGATATACATATCATATAGTGAACAATTGCCTAAACAATTTGCTCTGGCCAGATTGTTTAAAGATAACGGCATTACGGATATTCTTAGGGTGAAATATATAAATCCATTCAAGGTACGCCTCGATATGCAGAATGAAATCAGCGCAGAGAGATTAGAAAGCTGTAAACAATTTCTTGAGAAGGGCTGGCGTATACAAAGGGCTATGGAAAAGAGTCTATCATATGGTGTTATAAGAGATGTGGATTTAGATTTAACCGACGAGGAGATACAGAATACAATCGCTTGCCCTAAACCAGCCAAATTAGTGTCAATATTCCGACTAAACCGACGTAATTCAAAAGAAGGCTGGACACGAAGTGAAGCTGTTCGTTTATGCTTTAAGGGTTCCTTTTTACCACCATATATATCTGTGGATGGTTTGAGAATTAAGGTGGATCCATACATCTTTCCTGTATCACAGTGTACGCAGTGCTGGAAGTTGGGACATCCGACTAAGAGGTGTCCATCAAACAAAGTGGTCTGCCCGAAGTGCGGAGAAAACCATAATAACTGCGATACTACGTCATTTAAATGTGTCAATTGTGATGGTGGACACATGGCTTTGTACAAAGGTTGCCCAGCATTCCTCAAAGAAAAAAGATTAAGAGAAATTATGGCGGAATTTAATTGCACGTATAGAAAGGCCCTTACTATTTATGTAGCACCAAGTTCACCAGTTGATGTTGCCCCTAAGGTATCGTCGATCAAACCGTTCTCTTCGTTAGTGTCTAAACCTCCACTTGTAGAAGATACGACATCGTCGCACCGTGAATCTGCACCTTATGTTGAAATCATATCGACAAAAGCACAAATACACAAAGGGGAACAGATCAAACAAGCACCTCCATCAGCGTCCAAAAAACAAGGGAAACGTAAGGAAACTAATCGATCTGAATATGATTTCTTTTTAAATCCAGAGCCACAGAATACCAATAAAGCGGAGGTGTTTATTGAGGAAGTTGAAGAAAAGAGAGAAAGAGAAGTGAAGTTTGGAGAATTAATTAAAAGACTGAAAGAGATAATATTTTTGAAAAATACATCTATTTTAAGTAAGGTTACAAGTATTATAAAGTGTAGCGTCGAATGGATAATTTTAGTTGTGGTAGATAATATTTCAGATTGGCCTATAATAAAACAGATGTTAGAATTCTTTTTCGTAAATCATGAATAATAACAGGAAAAATTTAAAATTGACTATACTACAATGGAACGCGCAGAGTTTAAGGCCGAAGTTAGTTACATTTGAAAATATTTTGTCACAGGAGAAAGTCCACATTGCCGCCGTTAGTGAAACCTGGTTGGAGCCTGATAGCCATCTCAATTTGACAAATTATAATATTTATCGCAAAGATAGGGATGATGGTTATGGTGGGGTTGCTATCTTTGTACATTGGTCGATTCAGTCATGTATTTGTGACGTTCAAACCACAAACCAGGGTATTGAACTTTTGTGTGTTAAAGTAGTAAATTGTAGTGAAATCGAACATATTATTGCTGTGTATTGCGCACCTTCTGTGCGTACCAGCCAGCAAGATTGGGATTCAGTTTTTTCTTTAGTTAACAAAAAAAGTCTTGTCTTGTCCCTATGAGGGTGACGTGGTCATATTGATCAAACCCTCTATAAACCAATAAAGATAAAAAAAAAAAAAAAAAAAAAAAGTGGTGTGGGTTACAGCACTATGTTCCTATGGGGTGAATAACGTAAATCAACGTGCCGGCGCCACATTCAGAGCGCCTAACTAATCCGAGACACGCAAAGCGATATTTTACCAGCCGTTCCTTCATACATAATACATTTCCACGTAAGAATATGCTTCAAACTAAACATATGTATCTTATTTTCATGCCAAACCCCGTTCTCGTATCTGTTTAGCTGTAAAATATTGTACTTAATAAACAGTTATTCTGACATTATTGATCGGTTTTTGATAGTCATGCGCTAGGACATTTCGCCACAAAATACGGGCGACCGGCTTACCTAACCAACCATTAATACAAAAGGGAAATAACAATTGAATGCCCTCAAAAACAAAAAGATAAATCAACATTGTTTGTTATTAAAACGAAGATAAAATAAACGCCAATCAACAGTCGGAGAAACAAAAGAAAATTATAAGAATTTCCTTACATATTACATGAAACATTGCTACTTTACGCTCTGCTATCCGCAAAACGAAGTAAATCTGATATTAAACCTTATATCATAGGAATAAGGCTTCGTTTCGTTTAGATTTATACGAACAAAGAGTGTACAAATTCTTACTATTTGCCAAAAGATATTCCCGGGAGTCGCATACATACATTACACATAATATGTATTTATAATACGTTCACCATAAGCTGCAAAATGCTCCTGGGATAAATATCAATGGTTTCGTGATTTCGTGGAAATATTAAAAGAGACTGATAGCTTTATAACTTATAACACACGTTACTACCAACCACTTAAATCTATACTTACATAATGTGTATAGGTACCTTACCTATACACATTATGTAAGTATAGATTTAAGTAACACGTTCTAAGTTGCATGAAGGATAAGTTACGATTTCGACTTCAATCGATTTCACTCGTAGGTAAGTTCTTGGTAAATGCGTTTGCATTTACTTGGCTCTGTTGTGCTTTTCGTTTTCTTTTTCTTCCCTGCCTTGAACGAGAAGAACTTCAGTATCGACAATGCTGTGAGCATTGTTTTATTTGTATTTTACAACAGGAACATGAATTCCTGGCACCAGGAACGGTTACGTAAATGAACTTCATTTTTACTTACTCATATTTACTTCATTTTTATTATTAGTGTTTATCTGTGGAAACTTGTAAATGGCCTTCAGTTTTGTATTGTTTAAGACCACTGTGTAAGTTAGCTGTAAGTTTCCCGAATAAAATAAAATAAAATAAAATAAAACAAGGCGTAACTAACAGCATCATTTTCACCTTAAAAACGATCATTTCGCTGTCTCTAGGCCAAGTCCCTCTTATAATATGCCATTTCCCTTACTGACTTTTCCGTTCCACTAACCATAACTTCTCTTTGCAGGTTCCGACGCTGAACCCGTTTGGAAGCTCCAAGACCCCCAGTTTGACCAGGGCTACGGATCAGAGCGTTCCCCAGAAGACGACTACGTTCCTCCCATAGTGCCTCCATTATCTCTGGAAAACTACGAAGCAGAGCTGCGATTAATCTACCCATTCATCAATGATGGTAAGTTAAGAGGAGGCTCCCTAAATTGTATGTTATTTGCATTAACATTCTGAAACAGTCGCGTATACAATCAAAATGGAATTTTAGTATATGATTTATTGGATCTTTATCTTTCCAAAAATAAGACAGATACGTAATTGGAATATCTTTGCTCGATTCATTTTTTATTCGAAAATCATGTGTTTTTTAAAGATTATTAAGAACCACAACAAGATTACTCGACTTTTATGTCTAAAATAAGTATTTACAGTAAGAAAATATAGTTTACTATCCAAATATAAGATATTTTTTCTCTAGATCAATTATTACTTTAATTATAAACGAAATAAGAATTGAGACTTACGACATTTAGTTTCGAACTCGTACATGGTCAAAGAGCGCACGCGATATACAACTTTATTACTGATGCGTTAGCGTTTAGCACATATCGGAGTTGCGGGGTGCGGAAGGGTGGAGCTTGCGTGGAAATTGTGTTTGGAGTGCCTGGTCTTAAGTAGGAGTTTTACGAGCAGACTAGCACGTAACACTCACATACGCATTCGGAAAAACAACATCGTTTTTCTAAATCAGCGTAGTATCTTATCTACGAAGTTACTACTAGAATGTAAAAAAAAGTTCATTTAATTAATCAGTCCTTTATACGTTTAGAGGATTGATTAATTTTAATTTGTGCCTCAGAAGTGTTTTAATTTAGAATTACAAATGGAACTCTACTTAATGAATTACAGAAAATTGAGTGATTGAAATAATTCCGTGATAGCACGTTTACCATCTATATTGAATGATCTAAATTAACGGATAGGTGATCAGTGTACATTAATCAGTCATCCATTAATTAAGATGTGATTTAGTGGCTGCTTAAGGGTACGCTGGTCGGTCGTGCTTCCATACAAACGTAGTATGGTGATTACTCATCCGTTAGACGGTGTATGTTCAAAACTAAAAATGATATCAATTTTTCTTGTCATTATCTAGCCTTTTATGTAAGCAGAATTGGAAAAAAAATATTGGTTTGGAATTTATCAGCGTCGAAACTTCCATATTTCAACACTAATTTTAACTTGTCTTTGGGCTTAAATAAATAACTTATGTAGTAAAAAAAATAACTTATGTAGTAAAAAGATCAATTAATTTTATTTTGAGCTAATACATCCAGTAGTTTTTCCATAATATCTATACGCCCAAAGGTCTGTTTATGAAATTTTACACGCTAGTTTTCGTTATAAATCATCATCCATTTCGCTAAATAAATAAATAAAAACTAGATGAATAAATACTAAATAAATAAAACTAAATAAATAAATAATTAGACTAATTTCTGCTTAACTACGTCCAATTAGCATGCATATTAGTCACACCACCAACGAGTTCGACCCGTCGTGCTAGTGCACCCGTAATGCCTGAACGCAGTAACGAACATAAAAATGTCAACGAAACGGAACCTATTAGTACAGAAGTTTAGCTTTAGGCACATTTCTGAGGCTTTTGCCCCAGGATTAATATAACTTGGCTTTTTTTTTTTTTTTTTTTTTTTGGGTGGGAAATCATCAAATGACTTCTCCCGCTCTGGGCGGAGCGGAAGGGCGTGTCAGACTTTTACTGACTAAAACCCACCCGTGTTCCTTCCCTTGCCTAGACCAGGGCCACGGTTTCCCCTAAGGACTTATCCGCAACATAGGAGTAAGCACCTTAGCAACACCATTCAAAGCTCGTAGCTGAGTGTTTGCCTTTGACAAACGCAAGAGGTCGTTGCTATTTGAGCACGCATATTGTGCCAGTCAAGTACAGAAAACACCAGTTTGAATGCAAGACGATATAAAAGGTAGATACTGCTAATCGTTGGCTGTGGACATAAACGTGTGAAGTGCCTTGATAACACTCGATTGTTGGAGTGAAGCAAAGTAGGTAATCAGTAGCTCGAATCAAAGCAATATCAATCTGCCTAGCCTTTTCCCGACTATGTTGGGGTCGGCTTCCAGTCTAACCGAATGGAGCTAAATACCAGTATTTTACATGGAGCAACTGCCTTTCTTAACTCCACAACCCTTGGTAAGACTGGGTGTCAGACGACCCGTAACGACTGTCAAAGATCCACGAATGACAGCCGAGACCAACGGCTTAACGTGCATCCGAGGCACAGAGGAGTCTCGGTATGTAAAGATGGTCACCCAACCACGGCCCAACCCTAATAACTGTAGATTTAACCTATTGAATCGACCCATGCGGCTGTTATTACTTAGCCACGAGCTCGAATCAAAGCGTACTTTTGAAAGTTTAACACATGTGATAATGATTCTGTCCATTAAATCAAATGACAATAAATTAACATCAATAATTATAATTCATACGTTTAAAATATTCAATTGACTTCTGTTTTGCATAGTAGATTATATAATAATAGCTTCTGTCCGCAACTTCGTCCGCGTGAAAATTCACCGCGTCGCATCCCATCGCCCGCGCTTATACCCGCGTTTTCGCTTAGCGTTCTTTGACTTTTTTTCTTTTTGCTTCGCTCGTATGGGTCGTCGCGCGATGTTAGCCTATAACCTTCCACAAAAAAAATGGGCAATCCAATGCAAAAAAAAAAAAAAATCCGACTGTTAGTACCGGAGATTAAAACACACAATAAAAAAAAACTGTACGACTATAGAATATTAGCATAGATTAGCATTCCGATTCAATTATTTTGACATCTCAATTATTCACAATTCCAATTTGTCACTCTTTTATCTTCCTACATGCCTGCTATTTCCTAGACATCCAATAAAACCCTTGTCACATCTCACGACCCCCTTGGGTAAAGATGAAGATGAAACTTATCTTAAACCAGATCCAGAATAGCTTATTTAAATTCAAACTTTCTTTGATAACTGTTTATTTTCGTAATAAACCTATACTAAAATTAATTTATCATCGCTACATCGGCATAAGAATTGATTTACATCCGCCATAATGGATTTATGACATATCCACTGTCATTGGCGGAACATGACAGATTGTTCGATATGTCGTTTATCAAACAAAACCAATGCAATCATAGATCAATAATAAATTAAATCCGTGTACAACACTATGAATATGTTATGAGCAATTTGGTTTACGTTCGGATTGTTACATCATTTTCTCTAACGACATGAGTTGTACTATTTTTCTGTGTTGGTCTTTGTGACTCCTTTGACGGTTTGTAATTTTATGATAATTTTCTTCTTTCCAAATTGAAATTCCTTTTATCTGTCAGTTGTTTTCTAAACTGCACCCAAATTGCGTAAAACACAATCAATCATAATCAATTTAAAGGATATTTCTAATCTATTGCTTCATATGTTCGAAACATTTGTCTGCTTAACAACGTGTATAACGCAATGAATGTTGTTGAACTGTCACAATGAAACAGATTGTGATTGATCGCGTGTTACGCATTAAGGGTGCAGATCGGACTTCAGAGCTTCGGGTCCTTTCAAATGATTAGTCTTCAATTAACTCCTTGGGAATGTAAAATGAAACTCTTCAATCATTTAAGGCTTGGCTATGACATCAGTCTATAAGCATTTAAACTTTTAAATTTAGCTGTGGTTTTTATTACTTTGCCAACAGCTGTTAAGAACTGCAGAATCTAACTTAAAGATCGAGTGTAATTCATCTGGGTAATGTAAGTGCTTCCCCAGACGCGCATTCGGTTTCCGCTTCAGTGGGTCACGTTCATACAAGCGCTGCGGTTTCATCTGCTCTCTGATAGGCTTTATCTACACCAATATACGTATTACGAATAGCAATAAGTAGTTCAGTTTCTAGTTCAGCATATATGCCATAGTTACCATTTCCCTTGGCTCTTAGAAGTCGTGGGATAATGATCGATTGATACATGCCTATTAATTTCTATTCTCAGAATAGACGGAACAGAATAGTTTACCTAACATGACGCCTTTTTCCCAGAGGTAAGTGGAAACTTTCTTTAACACATACATGCATAAACTAAGGCCATTAACTATGGAGATAAATATATGCAGAAACTTCATAACGCCACCTGCTAAGATTCTAACATATTGTTCTCGTTACCAAACTCTATTTCATGTTTCTCAAAATAGCGAAAATGTTGACAAAAAATAGAAAAAAAACGGCGAATCTTTTTCTGACGTTGAAGACTAAAATATTGGCATTTATATATTGAATGTTAGGATATAAAGGCTGTAGGCGGTGAATATAAATGTGAATTTGAAAGTGTAAGGGATCCTGTGTAAAACCCGATCCAGCCCGAAGAGGCGTGTGAGAATTATTGATATAGAGATGGGCCTGTGATGTCTTTTGCAGACATTTCTCATTCTGTATCTTCTCTTATCGATAGTTTGAAATAAGTGAAGCATTGATTTTATCAAGAAGTCACGTAATATGATACATTGTTAGTAGTTTATATGTTTTCATAATTTAATATAGTACGTATATATGCTATTGATATTATAACTTTTAAACAATATGCAAAAAAAAAACCTGTACGATCCGAAAGGGGCACGTTGGTACTGCAATAACGTTACCAAAAAGTAATAAAAAACCTATTAATATTGAAAATAAACAGTTATTGCTGGTTAAAATTAACATTTTTGTACAAAAATTTGCAAATTATGAACAGGGGTTATAAATTATGACTTCTTGACACCCGATAAATGATGGCCGCTGTGAAAATTTCAACTGTCTACTTATTACAGTTCATGAGAGACAGTCCGCTGACAGACAGATGGACAGCGAAGGCTTAATAAACAGGGTTTCATTTGGCACCTTTCGGGTACAGAACCCTAAAAAGCTAATTCAATATCGGCAAACTTTTAGGAAAATTTAACTTCGTCCGAAATCTCCTCTTTGTCCCTTATCAGGGCCGAATCCTTCCGAATTTGTCCTCGGATAACTTCGGGAACAACTTGTGAGTAATTGCCTCTGTGTTGTGTACCAAACTGTCCTACTACTTCGAACTTTTGAACATATGATAGCCCTACCGAGATTCCTACTTTCTGTAGGTAAAGAATTTTTCTCAAACATGCTTGGAAATTCGAGCATTATATTGACAGACTTCTTCGAGATAAATCGAAAATGCTGTACTGGTCAAATACATGCGTGTAGGCGACCAATTTATGTCCGTCGTGTTTAGCGGCCGAATATATTACTATGAAGACTTATAACAGCTGTCGTGTTATTTAAAAATGGAACGAACTTTTTACTTCGACCCGTGCCAACCAAGGAGGTAAAATAATCAAAGATTTTTAAATTTCGATTTGGCTGGCAAATAGAGCTGTTTAAAGTAAAGAAGAAACAAAATATTGGCGCTTGAAAAATTATCGTTGTTTTTGGAAACAATAAATATTATATTGACGGCTTATTAATAGAACTTTGTTCTTCAAAGTAAATAGGCCGTTCGGCATTTAACTATCCTATGCCCCTAACAATACGCCATCGTTAATTAATAACTTTGTTACAAACAAACGAAAACTAATCAGAACCAAATTAATGGATTGCTAATTATAACTCCGTTAATATTCTCTGCCTAACACGTGGAAGTAGACTACCGAGGTACTATTTAAGGCTCCGTCCCATTGGAGAGGAGATGCGCTACTCTGCAAATATTAGAATGTTTTACGAACTCTGAACTTCTCCGTTTCAGTGGACAGGAATTCTTACTTAGGAAGATATTTTCTTATTTCTGACTATAGTCAGAATTTAAGCTACATCTATTATGATTTATTAAGAACTAGCTGTGCCCCGCGGTTTCGCCTACACAAGTCTTGATCCCGTGGGAATATCGGGATAAAAAGTATCCTTTGTCTTAACCCAGGTCCTGGTCTAGCTATGTACCAAATTTCATGCAAATCCCTTCAGCCGTTTTAGCGTGAAAGCGTAACAAACAAACAAACTCACTTTCGCATTTATAATATGAAACCTTAAGATAAAAAAAAAAATGTTCCCTTTTTTTTATGAGACGGAAGACACGACATTATGCGGATTCGATTAAACTTTTAGTGGTATGAGGAACAGGGTGTAAAGTTCACTCATCCACCATAGAAAAGGGAGGATCCTCCGACCAGACGGGTGTTATGTCTGGCGGGAAACTGTCCGTAAGTTGATTTCGGATAGTCTTATCTATGTCGATTGCGCGGTAAACTCTAAGTGCGCGATGCAGGACTTGTGTGACGTCATGTTTTTTGCTGCGTAGTTCATATGTGGCGGTGTAACCGCTACAAACTATAAGCGCAGATTTTGTATAATGAAAACTATTTACATACTACTATTTGCTGAATAGATGAATTGACTGGTTATAGTAATTCATAGCTGACCAAACAACCATTATAGTAATAGAATCCATTATATGTCCCACCGGCACACTGACGTTTCAAAACAAATGTCATTCATTAACGGCCGCCATTTGTAAATTCACCTATCAATAATGACATAACATTACAACACAGATGTTAATTGCAAGAGACAATTATTCGATTAATGACTCGAACATATTGACTGGTGTAAATCGTTAATTGTATTGTCGTGTTACAGTGTTAAATGATTGTGTTTTGTCTTTCGGTTACGGCTGTTCGAGTCGGTAGTATATGAAAGTGGTGATATAACTTGGTAATTAGCTGTGTTTGAGGCTCTTGGAGATGGAAGGTTACGTGACGGAGATCTCAATCCACCTAAAAGAGGTCAGTAAGGCCCTTCTCAATCTGGACGTGAATAAAGCCAGCGGACCTGACGGAATACCCGCAAGAGTCCTGAAGAGCTGTGCTCCAGAGTTGTCTCCTGTCTTGACGCGCTTGTATCGCCTCTCTCTAAAAACCGAAGCTTGCCAATGTGCAGCCTGTGCCCAAAAAGGGTAGCCGTGCCGATCCTGTCAACTATAGACCAATCGCCATAACCTCCATACTATGCAAAGTGATGGAAAGGGTGTTAAACAATAAGTTGCTAGCATACCTGAAGGACAATGAGCTCCTCAGTGACCGTCAGTATGGCTTTCGTCGTGGTCGGTCAACTGGGGATCTTCTTGTGTATGTTTCGCATTGCTGGGGCGAGGCCATTGACAGACACGGCGAAGCTCTTGCTGTGTCGCTTGATATCTCAAAGGCCTTTGACAGGGTCTGGCATGCTAGTCTGTTGGGTAAATTACCCGCATTCGGCATCTCTGCTGACTTTTGTAACTGGATCTCTGACTTCCTGAGTGAGCGATCGATCAGAGTGGTCATAGATGGCTGCTCATCAGATCATATGGCTATTGATGCCGGTGTTCCTCAGGGGTCTGTTCTTTCCGCGACTCTATTCCTGCTGCACATCAACGACCTGCTAAAGCTTGGTGCTATTGGTTACGCGGATGACAGCACAGTCTCAGAAAGATACCTGTCCAGTGCAAGAGCCAGCAGAGATGAAACAGCTACTCTAAGAGAGGCCATGGTGGAGCGAATGAATTTGACCTTAAATCTTGTTTCCCAGTGGGGCGATGACAATCTGGTCAAATTCAATGCTCTGAAAACACAGGCGTGTCTTTTCACTGCGAAAAAGAGCCAATTTCAGTTATCTCCTACTTTCCGAGGTGCATCTGTACCAGTTACCGACCGCCTAGAGCTTTTAGGCATGGAGTTGAGGTCTGATCTCAACTTCGGTTCAACCATCGAGTCAAAAGCACAGACTGCAGCCAAGAAGCTGGGCATCCTAAATAAGGTGAGGCGATACTTCACATCTTAACAGCTTTTAAGTCTATACAAAGCACAGATTCGGTCCTGTATGGAGTATTGCAGTCACTTGTGGGTTGGCTCAGCAAAATACCAACTTGCTGCACTTGACTCGGTGGAACGCAGAGCTAAAAGGCTTAGCGGCGACGAAACGTTGGTGGCTCGGCTTTACAGCCTGGCTCATCGGCGTAACGTTGCTTGCCTGTCGATCTTCTACAGACTCTACTTCGGAGAGTGTGCGCAGGAGCTCCACGATCTGATCCCACCATCGCCCATATCACCGGAATACTAGGCATACTGCAGGGTACCATCCGCACTTGGTTGATATCCCGTCTAGTCGTACTCAGCGCTTCTCCTCCACATTTATAATGCGCACAGCCAAAGTGTGGAACTTTCTGCCGGCGTCAGTGTTCCCTGCAACATATAACCCGTCTGCCTTCAAAGCAAGAGTGAACAGGCATCTTCTGGGCACGCTCGTTTCATCATAGACCTCATCCATCGTTTTCCATCAGGCGAGATCGAGGTAAAGAGCAGGCCCATTCAGCAATAAAAAAATTAAAAAAAATAATAGCTCGAAGAATTGCCAAACTTAAGTGGCAATAGGCAGGGCACATTGCTCATAGAACGGTAGATTAGACTTTAATAATTACGAAATTACATGAATAAATATTTTACTTCAAGCCTTTTTCACCCACTTCAAGGAATAAGGTCGCGGGTCGCCTAGTTCACTAATCCTCCATAGAAAAGGGAGGATCCTCTGACCAGACAGGTGATCGTGTCTAGTGGGCAACTGCCCAACGATTGATGTCGGGTACTTAATCATATATATGTTGATCGTGCGGTAAAATCTGCTTGCGCGATGCAGGATTTCGCGTGACGTCAGTGTGATGCGTACTTCGCAGGTACAGGCAGGCATAATTAAATAATATTTAAGAGAGTTTATTCTGAAAGTGCGCAACGTCGCAAAAAGATGTCTTATATTTCGCTGTTTTGTTTTTGGCAATATTACTGTATGGAAATATGAAATGTGGCTAACTAGCAAACTATGAATTGCAATATAACACTGAATTTGATGCTGTAACTGTTTTAGGTGTAAAAAAGGCATTTGAAAAGGGGTTTGAAGATTTTGGCCCTAAAATCAGCCACCATTTTGTTTTTTTTTCAATATCGAGGTGCCCAATAAATGTCATATATTTGGATAGGGGACACTTATACAAACATAAAACTTCATATAACATAACATCATAAAGCGTCACGTTTCTGAGATATTCAAAGATAAAAATAACAATTGTTATAACGAATTTATTTATTTATGTTGTAGTTACTTCATGTTGATTAAGTTATTTACACATGAATTACTTGACTACGAAAACACCCTATGCAACCTCATGCGTCAAGCCCTGAAAATAGTAGAGGAATGGTGCAACAACCACCAGCTTTCAGTGAACCCCACAAAAACCGAATTGATTCTCTTCACAAAAAAGAGAAAACTGACAACGCTACAACTACCACGATTCTTTGGAACAACCCTAAGCCTCTCAACTGAAACCAAATACCTGGGCGTCTTTTTGGATAAACAATTGAACTGGGCTAAACACACGAACTATATCACCACAAAAGCCAGCATATCCCTGTGGCAGTGCAAGCGACTGCTTGGCAGGAACTGGGGGATTAGCCCCAAGGTCACCCACTGGTTATACACCACAGTTATCCGACCAATCATTACATACGGCTCACTGGTCTGGTGGCCCAGGACAGACCTGAGTACAGCTCAAAGAGAACTCGAGAAACTGCAGCGATTCGCTTGTGTTGCAATCACTAGCAGTATGAGAACTGCACCCACTGCTGCCCTACAGGCAATGCTGGGACTGCCGCCTCTGCACCTCATCGTGTGGGAGGAGGCGTGCCTGGCTGCCTTTAGGCTCCACTTATCAGGAACCCTAAGCAAAGACTCCAGAGTTAAGCACACACGCATAAGGGAAGAAGCGATCAAACGACGACCAATGATGGCATCACCCTGTGATAAAGCCCCGAAAACGCACCACTTTCAAAGGTACTACAACATAATACTCACGGAAGAACAGTGTGACTACTCAGGCCCGAAAGAGATGAGAGTATACACCGATGGATCGAAGACCAACTCCGGCACCGGAGCAGGAGTCTTCTCACACGACTTCAACATAAATATATCCAGCCCGCTGGGAATGTTCAACACCGTCTATCAGGCAGAGTGTGTGGGCATCATACAAGCGGTCCACGCCCTAAAAGCCAGGAGAGTTGCGGACACGCATATACGTATACTCTCCGATAGTGCCTCAGTTCTCCAATCCCTACAGAAAAAATGTATTACCTCAACGCTAACACTAGAATGTCACAATGAACTAGAACAATTAACGGTATCTAGCCGCAACACGGTGACACTACAATGGATAAAAGGACACAGTGGATCGCTAGGCAACGACGCAGCTGACGAACTGGCTAGACGAGGATCCAGCACGGCAGTCTGTGGACCCGAACCTATCGTTCCCATCCCCTTCAACCAAATACGCAAGTGGCTACAGGAGCTCACCCACACACAAGCGGAGACCTGGTGGAATTCGACACCAGGCTGCAGGCAGTCCAAGGAAGCTATGCCATTCTTGGATAGCAAGCTGACCAGGCGTTTATTACGCCTGGACAGAAATGGCCTGCGCCTGGTGACGGGGACCATCACAGGACACTGCTCGCTAAACAAACATTTCCACACGATAGGCATAACGGATAGTCCTCTGTGCAGGGCTTGCATGGAGGCCGAGGAGACCGTCGCGCACGTGCTCTTTGAATGCACAGGCGTCACCCAGATTAGAACAGAAACCCTCGGGTCACCCAGATCTTACACTGATGTTCTAAACGGACCAGGAGCTTTAATTAACTTCTGGAGGGAGGTGGGCTGGTTGGAATAACCCCCCAAACGGCCGCCATGGCCCACGTACAATGGTTCATTTGACGGACTAAGTGCGGAAACCAAACCCTATAACATAGAACATTACTTGACTACACCTAGCGGATAAAACATAAGATTTTTTAATCATATTCGGTATAAAAAATACCATCCAAGAAGGCAGCGGGAGGCTGAATAGGATTTTCTTGGTGTCGCGCCCATGCCATGCACCATATAATACATATACCATATAACACACGTCCTCGTTCGGCGGAGGGTATACATAATTATATTTTTGTCTCTTTCGCTCTTAACTAAAATATTACCTGTACATGACGCAATTATGTTTTCATAGTTCAATATACTTACCTGAAGGGAAACAAAACAAAAAAATCCTTGTTTCAGGGTTAAGTTTTCGACTTATATTTCGGTGAATAACTCCGAAACCTGACGCTTTAGGATATTATGTCACATGACATTTTTTGTTTGTATAAGTGTCCTCTATCTAAATATATAACTTTCGATTTTCTCCGCGATTCTGAAAAAAAAACAAAATGGCGGCATCATGTTAGGGCCACCCTCCATACAAAAATCTTTAAACCCCTTTCCAAATACTAATTTTACATCTAGAACTCAATATCGGTATTACGGTCGGCATTTCATAATCAATATTTTAGTTCACTGGTTAGCCAATTTTCATATTTCCATACAGTAATATTACCAAATGAATCAAAACAGGTAAATGTTTGACAGCTATTTGCGACGTTGCCAATTTTTTGGATAAACACTCTTAAAATCCATCGGAAACTTAACATTGATGCACCTTTGGAAAAACCTGCTTACCATAACCTCAAAATATAACGAAACAAAGTTACCAACCGCTTTTGCAAGTTCATACCTATGCTAATCTTGAAAAATACAGGGTGAATTTTGCTACGGTTTTGAACACCGCTTGGGGATTTTTTTCGAGGTCGAATCGGTGTATTAATTCCACGCCTGCGAAGCCACTGGAAGCTTCCAGTGGTGAAAGCAGAATTTAATTTAAAACACTTTGTATTTTTCCTTAGTATATATTCTAAGCTACAAAAAGAACGTATAGAAGAATTGCTCCTTTATCTTTTCTTAACAAAGCGTCACTTATTAGCTTCGACACAATTGTCAAAGGATTTACTTCAGTATTGGCTAGACACGACAGAACTATGAACAAGTCGAAACACTCGATATAAACAAAGAAATTGACTGCTCCACAGCGTCAGTAATTCAATTTCCCTCGAGAATATTGGCAATATCAACAAAATGGAATAACATCGAAATGTCCGATGTTGTATTAACAGGATATTGCTTCAAAACGTGGGACGAATCCATTAGCGAGGGTGGTTTTTAATTAACTTTATCCTCTCGATGCGTTTAAACGATCAGTACTTGTTTATAATTAGTGAAGATAAAGCCTAAGCGGCGTAGTCACTACGTAATATGACTACGCCGCTTAGGCTTTAGATACTTGAATATCAGACGGGGATATTAATCGCAGTAGATACATTATAGTGATTATTATAATTGTATTACCGCAACTTGATATCTACTACTACTGGGCCGTGTTTCAACCCTATAACATTACACATTTCAGCTACAAAGGTCACGTTTTGTTTCCAGAAATAAATTGAAGGCATCTTCGGCATTACATATTTAAAACAACAGCCAAAATACCCGAGATAGGAAGTGCTCTCAAACATTTTCCGTTGCGAAAACAATTTGCCGTATCAGGAATTCCCATTAACCGGTTTTATTGTAACACGGTCCCACCTTCGTGCAAACAGGGTGTTATCTCATTTACGTGTTCAATTTGTATGCAAGGTGTAGAGCTCCCCTGGCCGCCGCTCGCTCGTATCATTTGCAGCGTCCCGAGTCGCGACCAAATAGAAAAATGCTGCGGCAAAGCTCAGCCTCACCGAAATCGAATGTAATTGAATTGTTCGCTTACTTTCAATAGGAACCAGTATCTCGCCGGTCAGCACTCGGCTCAATGGTCACTTGTTCGTGACGCAAGTTCTATTTGCATAGACTTAATTCTCCATCTCTTTGTTCGAGGAGATTATTTTCAAATTTTCTCTCTGTCCGGTCCTTGTGCACTCACTGCAGGATCAGGATTCTTTTTACTTTTTGTTTCGTTTGGCGTTGTTAAGATTTTTTCTTTTTACGCTGCTGTAGGAAACTTGTTCGCTTGCTGTTTCTTGATTAAATATCGAGTGCTTGTAATTAATGGCGTCAACTCGAGAACAGTGAGCGGTCATCGCCGTTGTTTTGTAACACCTAGCCACCGTGCTTTCGTACACCAGACTAACTTTTTCTCCACACGTAGATACTTTAACGTTAACTACAGTATCACAAAAAAGAAAATTATCAATTTTATGTGTCTCATTTTATGAGTCATATTTTCGTGACTTGTTCGCACTGGTTTGATGGTTTATTTAAGAGTAGAATACTGTTAAGACTACCATTATAAGTTTAATGATCTGTATTTCACGGGCGTTCACTACGAGACGAAACATAAAAATTCAATTTTCTATTTGTGTCATCTGGTTGTCGGTTTATTGTAGGTTTACCAACTCAGCAGAACAATAGATCCTACAGCTATAAAATCTGTTGCAATTTTACGACAATATATTTGACTGGTGGGATGATGTGATAAGGCGAAGATGACTGCATCTTCTTTTAAACCACACCGCAATTTTTTGTCACAAAACAAAAAATTTAAAGATTATTCTTTGATGGTTTGGTCATGTTGACAGGATGAAGGAAAGGCGACTTAGAAAAGGTATTTACAAGGCAGATGTGAGTGGACACGCCGGGAGGGGACGCTCTAGAAGGACATATAGTGACCTTATTGGCGACGTTCGACGTTCTTCAAAAAGGTCAGCTAGGTGCGTAGTACTCACAACCGGCGTGAGTGTGTGACCACAGGTGTGTAAGGATCGTAGCAGGTGGCGTTCTGTAGTTTCTGCCTACCCCCATGGGAAGAAGACGTGAGTTTATATATGTATGTATGTATTTTTGTCTTTTGTAATAAGAATGTTGACAGGGGAAAAATAAAACTATTTAGTCAGTCAGTCAGATAATTAAAAAATATTAGACACGTATTGTTTGCTTTATCACATTAATAAAAAATGGTTTACATATACAGGGTGGACCAAAAATACACGTCATAAAAAAAATAGATTCTTCATGTCTAGGGGTATTCGAAAATACCCCATGTATGTTCCGCGATTTTTTGTAGTTTTCGAGTTATTATTTTTTTTTGTATGTTTTGCGAGTTTTCTTGCCGGTGGAGCTTCAAAAATTCATATATTTTTTTGTAGTGGGTATTTTCCAGTTTTTTTTTATGGCGTCACTATTTGGACCACCAATTTTAAAGCTTAAAAGGATTTTTAGCCTAACCTTCGAAGGCCGATTACAGTGAATTATTAGAAGGTTAAGAACTAACTTTTTTTATTTTTTGCGTAGCTTAGGAACCTGCATAGTTTTTAAAGTCAGCTAGAATATATGGAACCTCATTTTTGTATTTTTAAATTGAAGTTGAAAAGGAGATCCGCCAAAAATGCCCCAGGCCCGACACAAAAGAAATGTATCTCAGATTTCAGAGTAATAATAGTAGAAATATTGTATATTTTTTTTATGACGTGTATTTTTGGTCCAGCCTGTATAACGATTTTAACGATTAAAGTTGGGGAGTGAGGGCTTGCTACGTCACAAGTCAGTATAAAATCTATCGGAGAGTGACATCATGCCACATTTTAACTCAATGTATTGCCGTAATCTTTTGATTGCGTAAAGAAATAAAAAAAACATGTCCAATATGTTTAAATAATCTACCTGAAGGGCTAAAAATAATGTTTTTAGTCAACATCCGTTTTTATTGTATTACCTACCTACTTCCCTACCATATTAAAGTAACTACCGGTACCTGCTTTGCATTTTGCTCTAACCTGTAAAAGGATATCCTTCAGTGGTTCCGTAATATTTCTCGCTCCGGAGCCATTTGTCTACGTACTTGAATACTTTATTCACAAACTTTAGTACAGTCAACTTTTTTACATTTTCTCTCCGGTTTTTAGATTTTGACCTTTAAAGGGTGTTTTTTTCCTCAACATTAAAAGAACTCAAAAGGTCAAAATCACGTGACATTTTAAATACTAAAATGTCGATAGTATATAATTACTTGTCGTTTACGTTTATATTATATGTCATCAATAATTTTATTTGAATTATTTTTGGATGAACTTTCTCTTGGCATTTTAGAACTTAAATAACTCTTAGATCCTTTTTATCTGGCATTATGTAAACGGTTGCGTAAATAGTATAAAATTTTGATTACGACTTTAATTGGCCAATCAATACATAGACGACCCAGAGTTGGTTGGAGGCCCAAAACACACGCAATATTTCCAGGAATGTTCGATTTCCTACATACATTTCCCAAAGGGTTTTGATTTGTATTGCTCTGAGAATGGTATCGCTGGGTCAGTTTTATTTCGCCTCTTCTACGAATCTTTATGAGAGGAGGTCGTGGCTAAGTAATAACATAAACGCACGGGTCAATCCATGCAGTTAAACTACGCTTGCCGGGGTAGGTTCGTGCATCGTTGGTTGGTTGGAAAGCACGTTAAGCCGTTGGTCCCGGCTGCCATTCGTGCATCTTTAACAGTCGTTACGGGTCATCACAAGCTCGAAGTCTGACAACCAGTGTTACCAAGGGATGTCGTATGACCCAGTTACTGGGTTGTGGATAGGGAATGCAATCTCGCGAGATCTCGTCAATTTCGAGATCTCGCGAGATTGGCAGTTTTGTGTGTTTGTTTATTCTTGCAAATAATCACAATATTTGAATAAATTTCGAAAAATAAAATAATAGTTAATATAATGAAAAAACAAATATTTTTACGAATTTTTTAAATAAACTTTTATGTATTGTTTGACGTATCTATCTATCATTTTTTTTAAATAAACTTTTAAGTAGTAAACTTTGACGTATCTAATCAAATAAGAAATGAAATAAACAACCAGTGTTCTCCTTTAAACCAAAAGTCAAACAAGTCTTTTTTAAGGGATCCCCCCGTTTTGCCTAAAGGATTTTGACAAAATTTCATTATCCAAACAAATTTTAGCAACCTTTTTTTATACCAATGCAATATTTGGAATTATTTTAGTACGCACATTTTCATTTGGTCAAATTTTTACTTGTCAGAATATTACCAAGGATAATATCATTAGGGCATTTGGTCTTTAATCAAATGATTTATTACGGCAAACTATCTTTAGACATAAACATTTAGTCAATTGATTTGTTATGACAAAAAATATAAAGACAAAACTAAGATTTTTTGGTAATTATTTAATAAAAAAATGCACTTTTATTTTAATATAATCATTTATATGCGATGTTATTTGCGTACTTCTTTGTAAATTTATGTGCTTGAATTTATCTGAAACAAGTCAAAAAAATTAACTGCTACCAGAACTGTAGGTTAGGTTAGAATCCTATATCTTTTTAAATACGTAACGGGGCACTGAGGAAAAAAGAAAATTTTAGCAAAAAAATAATATTTTATTTTTTTTCGTTTATTTTCTCGATTCAATCGTTCAAAACACCTAAATATAAGGCTAAAAGCGTCTTCTTATTTTTTGTCTCCGACCAACTGTTTGTCGTAAAACAAATAAGTAAACAGAAACGAATCGCTGCAAAACCGACTCCACGTAGTCTTGTCTGCCCTACCCCTAGAGTGTAATTTAAACCTGCGTAGGCGCGGAGGGGCGAGGCGGCCCGCCGCCGCGGCTGAGGCTGGCCGGCGAAGCCGGTCAGCAAGCCGAAGCTGCGGTGGTGAGCGTTAAAACCATCTGCGACGATAAGCTCGCGTGGAGCCGCCCAAACCCCGCAGCGCCGGAGCCGGGACAGAAACAATGCTTGCTGCATGTTGCATGCCTGCTTGCATGTTGCATGCCTGCTTGCATGTTGCTTGCTTGTTTGCATGCTGCTTGCCTGCTTGCATGCTGCATGCATGCTTGCACGCTGCATGCCTGCTTGTATGCTGCATGCTTGAAGCAAGCATCCTTGTTGGCTTGCTTCTTACTGGCACTATTTTATAACCACTTTTGTTCATAATCAGCTGTTTGCGGAACACTTATAACCAAAATTAGTATAAGTAGTATTACCTAGTGTAAGTAGTTAGAATTTTGACCTTGACCTCTAGGTCAATAACATCAAGGTCAAGGACAATGCCCTTAAGGTGTCCCATGGTGTTTTCCCACCCTACTTCACACACATCGTAACGTATTTTTTTCGTAAATTGAAAACTGGCGAAACCAAATATTTGGCTTATTTTATTTTGCGTAAAATATGTTATACCAACTGAAATATTTGACTAAATTAAAATTGGTAAAAGTACTAGTTGGTAAGCAAGTTATTGTTTAAACGTTCACTTGCCAAACATTAGGTTTGCGTTACAATTATTTGTGAAGAGTTTATTTGCTAAGTAATAATTTGGCAAATGAAATTATGCAGAAAATTGTTTGGGAAGTGATAATTTGTCAATTTCTTTTAGATGAAACAAGGGAGACCCCTTTTTTAATAATGAAACAGTTCTTTTATAACAAAACAACAAGAAGTCAAAAACTAAAATGAAACTCATTAACTGAGTTAAGTTGAATATTAAACTGCGATATTATTATCAATTAAAGAAAACTACACCTTCTCAGAGATGTATTAGTAATTAAGACATTAATTAACAAAATATACCAATCAATCATCGCGCTGTAGCGCTTTAAATAAGACCTTTTTATGCTCGAATGTAATCTCGTTAAACTCGCGAGATTTCGCCCATTTTTCGGCCGAGATCAATCTCGCTAAAAAAGGTCGAGGTCTCGCGAAAACGAGATCTCGTGAGAGCGAGATTGCATTCTCTAGTTATGGAGGTCCGGCAGGCAGTAAAATACTGGTATTCAGCTGCATCCGGTTAAACTGGAAGCCAACCCCAACATAGTTAGGAAAAGGCTAGACCGATTATAATAATGACATATGAACTGAGTACCAACCTACTTAATTTGACTTGAGCCAGGTCCTCAAGTTTTTTCTGTACTGTGCTTTACTCTTTTGCTGATCCTAAGTTTCA
The DNA here is from genome assembly GCA_948150665.1 of Conistra vaccinii. Classification (NCBI taxonomy): domain Eukaryota; kingdom Metazoa; phylum Arthropoda; class Insecta; order Lepidoptera; family Noctuidae; genus Conistra; species Conistra vaccinii. The sequence goes on along the minus strand of OX411320.1, from coordinate 7,733,945 downwards.
TGGACCTAGTCAACCATTAGCAATGTTTTCTCTTGAAAATATCAAAGTTCCGAAACGGAAAACAAAAATGCTTAAAATAATGATATAATAAAGAATAATGATAACGATCCTTAACACATTAGAGACCCAAATCTATTTTCGTCGACGTGTTAATGGCCAAATAAAACTCCTATCCATTTCCCCAAATTAACGCAATTATCAAAAAAACAATCACTTTGTTTCATCGCGAGTCTAACGGGTTCAGTAGACAATTAAACTCCAATATTTGGAACAAAATAAGTTCATTATGAGTTCGTCTGATAAAGGGATCACACCCTCGTCAAAGGCAGTATGTAGGTAGGTACTCAGAATTTCGCTCACATTCTCGATATAAATTTTATCCAATTCACACAGGGATAAGCCATAAAGTTTGGCCGATAACGATTTCGCTTCAGATCCAACCGTTAAAGTATAATTACCATGTGTAGAAGATAGTTTATGGCTCTCGATTTCATACATTTGTCGCCATTATGACCTGACAGATTGGCGAACTTTAATCTAAGTTTGGAAAAGTATTTTGTATGTTTTATAACGTCTGCCATTGTGGTATTAGTCCACTACGGACGAATTTCACCAATGAACGCAACACCAAGCTCATCTAAACAACGCTTAAGAGCTGTCAGTGTCAATATTTCCATATCAATGATGACATTGACAGCTCCTGAACGCGGTTAAGATGGGTTGATCGGGTTCAGTTTATTGGTGAAATTCGCCCTTAGAGCTTAGCAAGTCATAGGTCTTGAGTTCGAACCCAAGGCACGCAACTCTGACTTTTCGGATTCATGTGCGTATTGTATAATTAACACTTGCTTCAAAAACGGTGGAGGAACACATCATGAGGAAACCGGCATACCTAAGAGATATTTCTCGACGACATGTGAAGCCAAGTCAGAAGCCTATGTGCGGCTTTAAAACTCTGATACCAGGTTAGTTTAACTGTAGCGGTTACACCGCCACATATGAAGCACACTACGAAGCAAAGACATGACGTCACAGAAATCCTGTATCGCGCAGTTAGAGTTTACCGCGCGAACGACATAGATAAGACTGTCCGAAATCAACTTACGGGCAGATGCCCGCCAGACACGACACCCGTCTGGTCGGAGGATCCTCCCTTTTCTATAATAGAGGATGAGTGAACTTTACACCCTGTTCCTCATATCTCTAAATAACCACACGAAAAAGAAAGAAGAACTTAGAACTTACCTACGTCAAAAGCACCAGTAGCAAATTGTTATTGCATTCCAGCGTTCAGCTGATGATGACAAGCTGGGATTTAGTTACTTCAGGCCAAATATTCAGAACTAACAAAAAACCTCAATAGCACACTTGAGCTTATCAAGCCCCAATTCAACTAACTCTAGCAGGAACATAACTCCACATAATAGCACACAAGGACAGCATTTCCACCAACTTCGTAGCTATTCGGGCCATTCCATTACTTACGAACACTATTTCCTTCCAATTTCCATTTCCCTACTTCCCCCACAATATGCGCGGCAGACATGCAACTGCCACATGTTTTTTGCAAATCAATATAAAAACGAACGCTTTATCTTACATTTCATGCTGTTTTTCCTACCTTCCTTCCATTCTTTCAGTAAGGTACTAAATTACCTACATTGTGGGGGTTGTTTTACTGTGTTTTGGGACTCATAAGCGTTTAACTTGTCCCTTTTAGGTCTGATTTCACCAATGAAACTGAACGCAATCATCATTTCTAAAACGCGTTCAAGAGCTGTCAGTGTCAAAATTGTTGGAATATTGTACACTGACAGCTCTTGAACGCGTTTAGATGTGCTGAACGAGTTCAATTACATTGGTGAAATCCGCACTTAGAAAGTATGAATATTTTTTTAAAGTTATTACTACTACTTTAGGTGGATCCCTGCCTAACCGTTCGGGAAATACAAGCGGATTGTTATGTGTTAAGGTTGAACTAATCGCGGGCTCTACTCACTAGTGGACGTGGCCGAAAAGCACGCTGTCTCAGCTGGCATCGTGTCCGACAGACATAGTATTAGCGATGAGCAGTTAGACGCTAGTCTACACACAACGTCTAGTTCCGAATTATTTTAGTAAAAACAATTGTGTACAAAATTACGGACTTTCCTCTGGAAAATCGAGTTTTTAATGAAAAAACCACGCCATAAATCATTTACAAGTAGTCGTTTTTTTTGGAGATTTTACACTTCTTTTATTAGCTGTTTATGCCCAAAGTTGCGTTAAAATTAGCAAGAAAACAGAATCTTTGTTGGCTCATAACTTATTAAAGGCTTTTTATTTTACTATTCTGTTTTCGCACAGACAACATTCATAATGAGACAAAATTATATTATGTTAACTTTGGATATACAATGTCAAACAATGGAGTAATACCCTCCCGAAATTAGTATGGAAAAAATAACGACTAGTGCAACCTTAAATATATAATATAAAATATGCATATTGTTATATTGAAGGTTTACTATAAATTTTGACCCCCCTCTGCCCAATTCCCTCCTTCGTATTTCGTGCATAATGTTATGATAAAAAACAAATCTCGGTCATTACGCCGCTGTGCCAAGACTTTGTAGGCAATATAACATGTTAGCTAAAACTACGAACTTAGATATCTGCGAGTCTCTCTCCAAATACAAAAAGTGTTTATCAGATTTAATTTAATTTAATTTAAGTGTCTCTAAATTTTATATATTTTTTTAAAATTTGTTATTGTCCTTTAAAAAAAAAAAAAAAATTTCAAATTTTTTTACCTATTATTGTTAATTTTTTTACCTATTATTATTAAATTTTTAACTTTGTTAGCTTAGTTGTTAACTTTATTGTGCATGCTGTGGTCTCCTGTAAGTGAAGGAGTACACCGACTTAATACCCGATGTTACCCTTTAATTGTGTCATGTATTGTGTACATCTTTTGTTGGAGATCCTCCCAGATAAAAAAATAAATAAATAAATAAGTTACATATTAATTCCGGTTCTTATAGCCAATCATAGCTAGCTAAGCTACTCCGTTGAAATGCAAGGCCAGTTTGTGTGCACTCTCGTAATACTGTATATTCGCCAATTTCGAAAGCTTTGTTTTGAGTTTTTGAAATAGGCAAACATAACTTATATGAGAGTGCTAGTTTTATTTTTTTATGGTCGGCAAAACACACGCAATTAGGAAAAGAATCTTCTGTAGTTCATTTTACTGGTCTTGTCTGTCAGTACGATGAATGTAACCAAGAATGAAGTGAATCAGCCCAATGATTAAGCCAAATGGAAAATAAAATAATTCAGTAAGAGAAAGTTCTTGCGCCAAATATCGACGAACACAAATTGGACCCTCTTTGATGTAAAACATTTGTAAATAACGTACCTAATCGAGATCGCGTCGATGACTTTGATGTTTCCTTTCTCATTCCCTTTCTCAAAGACACAAGTAACTTGGCATGAGGGAAGTCAAACACGTAGAGACGTCAAAATTCTTCTGTTTTCCAACAAATGGATGTCATAATTGTCGGTTAAACGTATCTAATATTAAAGACGATAGCAGAAAAAAAAATACCTTTATTTTTTCTTAACTATGTTGCCTATACGACTTTCACAACCCAGTAACCGGGTAATACGGATACCCCTTAATAAAACTGGTTGTCAGACTTTCGAGCTTCTGACGACCCGTAACGACTGTCAAAGATCCAGAATGACAGCCGGGACCAACGGCTTAACGTCTTTCCCAGGTACGGAAGAGTCTCGTTATGTAAACATGGTCACCCATCCGCGGATCAACCTCGGTAACCTGATGGATCGACCCGTGCGGCTGTTATAACTTAACCATAGATATACCGATAAAAAAACACCTTTATTTTTTAATAAACCTTTATTAAAAAACTCATCTACAATATAATTTGCGAGAGGAAATTTAATATTTTTATATTAAATTTTTACCTTAGGCTGCTACCTATGTATTTTTAGATACTACAGGTATTATCAGTTAGAAAGAAGATTGTAATAAAGCGCGCTGCGGAAACTGTGAGGTTAAAATGCAAATAAGTATGGGAAAATAAGTGTGGAACGAAATTCACCGCTTTTAAATAAAGTCCCTACCTATTTTTAGTGTCCGGCCAGAAATGGATTTTCAGCCGAAAACGGAAACGAAAATGATTTAGACATTATAAAAATATTAATTTTTCCGCTGTAGATACACTTCAGTGTAGGTACAGCGGAAATATACATATATATATTTTTAATTGTTCTAATCTTATTTGGTTTTTTACATATAAAAACAGCAAATATAGGCTTCAAAAGAAATAAAACACGATAATTCCATTAAGTATAGGATACAAAACTTCATGTCGGTATTTCTATTAATTCACCTGATAACGCAGCTTTACGAAGAACAATGACGCGCGACAATGCACGAACTTCTGAATTTCGGCTTGACTCTGTCAGCTTCAGCTGGTTTGTGGCCGAAAACGACACCATAATTGCATAACACAGGTGTGAGTACTATGTACTAAAGAGCTACCATTCACCGGGTAATATGTCTTTCATTGACTTGAATGTGCCCTGGCGGCTGTGAGTATGTCATGCTCACTCAGATGTCTCGCTGATGGTGGCGCGTGTGTTGGATCATTTAGCTCCCTTCAAAATGGTTGAGTTGAATGATGCTAATCCATGTGTCATGTTCGTGAACGGGCGCCGTCAGTTGGGACTGGTCATCTCTTAGCTGCCATGGCTTATTTTAATTAATTTAAATGTTTGAATTGTTCTTTATTTTTATCTTTTTATTACGGACGCTTTTAACGTGCACGTCTTTTTACATTGTTCTCACATGTATAATTTCAACATGAATAATGTAACCAATTTTATGTAACAATTTTTTGTTTAAAAGAGTGTCCGTGGAGTTTCTTGCCCGTTCTTCTCCATAGGTACCTACTACGTTTTGGAATGGGCAACTAGCTTCATATTTCTGACTGACTTACTCCTTGACAATTCAAAAGTGCCTGTACATGGTATAATTGAAATAAATGCATTGAGTTTGAGTTTGAGTTTGAACGAAAATATGGTCGAATCATGATTTTTTGCCCGAAAATGGTCTTAAACGAAAACGAAGCTTCGGTCGATCACTACCTATTTTACTAAATACCCGCTGCATACCAGTATTAACACTTGTACACACTACTTTTGTACTCACCGAGTCTTTCATATCATCAGCCCGTCAAAATTCAACAAAAGGCTGAAATTATCTTCTACTAACAAGACCATAATAAACGGTTCTGAAGAAGTAATGCTCAACCCGCTCTGCTTCAGCCCGTATGAATTTTACAGCCATATTTTTAACTAGCTTTTGTCCGCTGCTTCCCCCGCGGAAACGTACTACTGGAATTAAAACTACCTCATATGTTAATCCAGATTATACACTATCTGTGTGCCAAATTTCATCCAACTCCGTCCAGCTGTTTTTGCGCCAATTCGGAACATACAACCAACAGACAAACGTAGAAAAATTGTTCGTTACTATTTTATTACATGTTTTTTTTTAATAGGCACGATGTTCACGATGTAACCTAAAGAAAAAAAAACCTCCGGTATATCGCGAATTAATCGACTTCAATTTTTTTCACTTTCTCCACCTACATGTGGCTCAGAAAAAGTTACATACAATAATAAAATTAACTGGGCATTGTGAGCACAGTGAACACACTGGGTACATATCGCCAAGCCCACAACAATGGCGTTTCCTCAACAGGTCAAACCTATTTGCTTGCCGCTCCAGAGCATATTGAATTTTTAATTGGATTTCCATAGAAAAGTAAAACAAACGCAGTGTGACGTGCGTTCTTGTACAAGAATGAAAGAATAATAGTGTCAGCTGCTTGTATGCTTCTTTTCAAACAGTTTTTCAAGGCCTCGGGGGAAATGAACGAGCGTTATGCTCCCATACTCACATAATACGAAGAAAGCGTCTTCGAATATAAAGGTTTAGGAGAAATGTCAGCTTGCTAAAGTATTTTTGAAACGAAGTTACTGCTTAAGCTTTGAATGTGTTTAAAGCAAAATAATAAGGTTCTTAATCCTGAACAATCGGGAAATCATCATGATCCTCCTCAAACATCATTACCTATGCTAATTTATTTTGGAGGAGGCAGGAGGATGTTCAGTTGGGAAATATTATGTCGTAGGATTATTTGATAATTCTAACTTTCGCGAAAAGGGATATTGCGAAAACACGGATAATTAGAAAATGGTGAAAACATGTCTGCGAGCAACTTGGAAGTAGCGCTCGCAAGCCGCTCGCTTCGCTCGCTGGGCTCGCGCGCGCTTGGTCACAGTTCTAACCTAACCTATTTCAACCAAAATGCTCGCAGAAATGTTTTCACCATTTGCGCGAAAATTCGAATTATCAAATCATCCTTTTTTTTTTACGACATTTACAAAATTAAATGTACAAAAGACGGAAATTATTTAAAAAAAACGAGAGAGCCTTACAGTAGTCGCAATAATTATGATGACATCTGACATCTGACCTTGGTAATAAGCAACATAAAGGCAACTGTAGCACCGCGCGCGCTCATTGGTCAAATCAAAAAGCACGCGCTTCAGCGGCTTCCTGTTACACACTTCCGTCGCTTTTCACCAAATCACTCCCAGAGATTTGATTATTTAGATTTTGATTGCATGAAAGCGAGAGCAAAAGTGTTACACATCAACAATACAGTCAATTTATTAAAGTCCCTTTAGTACCTTCTAATTAAACAGTACCGAGTCGGTAACACAATAACATCGTGAACTTATATATGCTTCCGTATCAAGTATATTCCCATCAAGTCAGTTAAGCCAAGAACGATAGGAATACCGCCTCATCAAGGCAGCAACGAGCGAAATTAAATAGGATCCTCCCGCCACTTCGTAAACTTTAATTATCCTGAGCATGTATACAGGTATAGTCTGGTATGGTCTGGTACAGGTAGGTGGTAATAAAGACACGATCGTGTTCGAAATACTGGTACTTTATGTTGTCAGTTTATGTCGATGGTGGAGGAGAACCCAGGAGCTTTGAAGTTCTAACGTCAATCAATATTATTATTTGGTACGTGGGCGACCGACCTCTGCTCTGGTAAAAATAGAGAATGCTCATATAATCTATTCCATGCTGCCATGATAGTACATACTAATACCATGCTGCCAGTTGGTACTGTAAGCTCTAAGGCTTACTTGTACCAGGATGATACTAAATTAAACGCATATTGGCATCGCATAACATAATTATTTCTAGAATTGGAACTACAAATTATTACAATACATTTTACATCGAGCCGCGTGACAGCCGTCGGCTGACTATCTATTATTTTATCCTGTTCTAATTATGAACCTAATGTTTGTTTCCTCTAACTGCCATCAATATGTGCACACAAAGGTTGCATCTCAAACCGAATGGAATAAAGCCTCTACATCAGCTACGCCCCTACTGGATAAAATAGGGCTAACGTAGTGTCCAATTTTATCCATATGAAACAAACATTAAATTAACCTACCTATATCTAAAATAATATTTACCTAACGCCAGAAATAAAATTAACAATATGAGGTATGTCTCTTGCAGGAGAAGACTTACGTCAGGATGAACTAATCGCGATAATGTGACACCACGACAAGTGTCAACTACTTAATTTAAATATTAATAGGTGCCAATGTGCACTCACACAAACTATCGTTACATCCTGCATAAATCTCGTTACACCAAAACTGGCGAAAAACGTATAACACATCCTCCTAAAAACAAATAAAATGATATGACAACATTCACATCAGCCCAGAGAGGGTTAATCATACTGAAACCTCAAACAATAATGGCTTAAACTTCATTCAACCTTATAAAGTCAGAGGAAGAGAAAGTCAGAACTGCAAAAGATCGAACGCTCCTAACTCATGAACTCACTCCAAAGGTAAACCTCTAGAAAAATCATCACGTCAACAATACTAAACCCCAAATCTTCTTACAAGTCCATATTGTCTGAACTGTCGATCCTCAATCATCAGCAGAAACCAATTGTGTCAAATCGACACACTTTGCGAGGCTATGCCCCATTAGCAAAGTTGGTCTCAGCTTAGACCAAGTATCACCCCCCCTTCGAGAAGGATCACAGTTCTCAAAATACATTATTACCCCATCAAAACATTAATCGACATTAATCAATGACCTTGGAGTGCGTTCCTCCTAAGTTAAAAAAAAATACTATGATGCCGTTGTAGTGGACATCTTTTTCTCTTCCTCCGTTCGCCATAACATCAGAATATGAAACAAAATAAAATGATTAATCCTACATGCCCTGCTGATCTTACAAAAATAATGCAGCGACATGATAAAATGAAAATGATGAGCTTGAAAAATTACAAAATCCTTAAAAGAAAAAGTTTCCAACTATTTATGTTAATACAAATATCTTTAAACCTCCTTAAAATATTTCTAAAAAAATTATATTTAAAAATAGTACATTTTTTTAAAGAAATTTCATTAGGTTTCACCCTTTTTAATTTATTTAGTTTTGGTACGAAGTTTTTAATTTGAGTACTCCCAACATATGAGCCCTTTAACTTTATTGGTGTTTTTCTTACATTGTTTGTAGCACGTTGTTGTTGCAATAATGTAATAATATAATATAAACCGCAGGGCAGCATGTGGCGAGCTGTTGGGCAGTAGCGACCCCACGGACCCTATCTCCCGGGAGAAATCTTGTTCCTCATCTCTGGCTTGCCTTTATTGGCCGGCTGGAGTGAACACTGACGAGGAACAGAGCTCCCACCTCATTCTTGCCTTAATTGGCCGGCTTGAGTGGAGATTCGCAAGAGCAAATGTGCTCGGAGGAAGGAAGTATTCCAGTAAGATGCTGGTAGGGATCTTGACCGTACTTCCGGGATTGTCCTGATAGCCGTGGAATACCGCTCCACTCCTCATAAGCACCTCAGGACATGTTGCCCCCTTGTCGCTACGACACTTTGTGCAAGCGGCCGTTTTCGGGGGCCCATTATTGAGTGTGCAAGTCACCCCCTGCCATTTTATCCGTGTATATAAAACATTGATCAGGCAGGGGCCATAGTCCTTCCATAGTTCCAGGTCACCAGTCAACTTTAGCCACCCAAACCCATAGTCCATTAAATTTGTTTCCATTTCCTGCAATAGTCCTACACCAACCGGGGGTTGTCCTTGGGTGCACTTGCATAGTGCATACAGGGATAATCGCCGGTTGGTGCCTCATTTCATTAAGCACGTCTAACGGGCCTCTGCGAGTTGGCTTTGGCCCCTCGTACGCCTTCCAAAGGTCCGGGACCCCAGGGTCCCGAGATATGTAGAGTAATATAATAATAATATGAACTTTGTTTTCCAAATGAATGACAACTTTATGGCAAAGCAACCTTGCGATGGCACATTATATTTGTGTTTGTTATTATAAATTTTCACTGGAAAGTCATTACTAATAACTCCGACTGACCGTGATTCTACGTCAAACTCGACTATATAAGACTCGACGTCATCCTCGACAATATGACTGTTGTTTACAATTACCTCCAAATCAGCCTTAACTTCAATAATTTTGTCTGGTACCAATGATAACTGCTCATTCTCCTTTATTTTGGTAGACAAGATGATTTGGTCAACCTCCTTTGTTTCAGAAGATTGTTCAACATTATCATCTTCATAATTCTGATCAGCGATGATGTTATATTTAAGATTTTCATCATCGTGATCATCATTCTCCATAGATAGGCATATGCTCTGTTGTTCTGAAACATTACTAACAGAATTAATAAATGGACTGGACTGACCCGATTCGACAATTTCCTCTTTGTGTTCATTCTCGAACACTTCGATCGACTCCTCCTCGTCCGTGGCGATGCTGCATCCTTGGCAGCTGAGTTCGTCATCAACATCATCGTCATCTTTACAGCTTTGCTCAGTAACTAGCGGTTCGTCTTGTTTTCCGCTAGAAAATAAATTTGCATCAATATCTACCGTCGCGATCTCTTCCTGTTCGCTTTCTCTAACTTGTACAATCTTCTCTTGCACCCTACATTCTCCTTTGTGACATTTGCACGAGAACTCGGCCCATAGTTTGTCACACAACGTTTCAAAATTCATACCCTCATGGTACGTGTAACCGTGGAAAATCATAGCTGGACCCACAAGAAATGCGCGTAGAATCAGTGCCCAGTTATTTTCCTCCCATTCGTTGAAGGTGGCTGTGAGCTTAAAATTATTTAGAAAGCTTTGCAGGCACACGCCGTTGTAGCCCGAGGAATATTCCATTTTTATAAAAATTAATAAAGACCACTTAGCTTTCGATTCTTTAGGTGTCGTTTATTCGCCTAAAACAACACTTCCATGCTTCCATGCGATATGCTTCGCTATAATACTTTTATGGGGAATCGCCCTTTTCCATCAAATGAATTTCGTCTGAAAAAAAATGGGTGGCAGCTTCTCTATACTTCTTTATATACTTCGCTAGTGCAGTATTAGTTGGCTCTGCACACGCCTTACTTCTACAGCCCGGGTTTGGGCACCTCCACCACTTTGTAAGCTCTAAGGCTTACTTGTACCAGGATGATACTAAATTAAACGCATATTGGCATCGCATAACATAATTATTTCTAGAATTGGAACTACAAATTATTACAATACATTTTACATCGAGCCGCGTGACAGCCGTCGGCTGACTATCTATTATTTTATCCTGTTCTAATTATGAACCTAATGTTTGTTTCCTCTAACTGCCATCAATATGTGCACACAAAGGTTGCATCTCAAACCGAATGGAATAAAGCCTCTACAGTACTTACTGATTCCATGCTGCTATGTCATGTGTCTTTCCGTCTTCCATTTTAAGCTGTCAATTGTCATTATTCTTATTCTAAACTTTGGGCGATCGAGCTCTGCTTGGGTGAAAATACGGAGAAAACTAATTTTCCCAGGAATGAGACCTAGCTAGATCGATTTTTCACCCCCGTAAACCATCATTGCAACTATCATTGAAATTGTTAGAGGCGTTTTCGAGAACGTGATTGCAAATATATACATATATACAAATATTGCTCCTTTTATACTATAGGATAAAGCCCTGGTAACGCAAATGTGGCTAGATATCTATCCGAATTACCAGTGTTATCCAAGTTAGGGAAAAGCAATGTGTTCTGAGCAAAAGGACAAATCTACGGTCACCAACTTCGTTCTGCAAAAACTCCCCGGAGACCGGCGAACCGAGAACTGAACGATATTACGTACATAAACACGCTCTACTTTCCAATTCGATCCTAAAAATTGGACAAAATTGTATCAAGTTTAGGCCAATCGAAAAGACCTATCCTGCGTACTGCCATAATTCTTGATGGCAGTAACAAAAAATCGGAAAATGCTGGCATTTTTTACGTTGATGGTTATTTTTCATCATACCGTACCTTATTGCTTCTGATCCCATCGGCTCCCCAAGTCTTATATCATAAATACCTACATGTGCGTCGAATCGAACTGAACTAAATTGAAATTGTTGATTGAAAAGGTACGCAGCACGTTGGAATAAAAGCGAAATTCAGTCAGTCGTGAATATTTATGTACATTCTCGCTGGCTACGTTAAATGAACTTGCTTGTATAGTTTTTGGGACTGGGAAAATGGACTAGAACCTCGCATAGGCAATATACGAACGTTGTTGTTTGATACAAGTACTGAAGGGAAAACTGAAAACCATTTATACAGAGCTACAAATTCAGCCAGCAATGAACATTTACACCATGAAGAGAACAAAACCATCAAACATCCGCAGTCAATAAAAGTCCTCAATTGGCTCAGGAATTCCCTTGAAACGAACTAATCTAATGAAAATCCTTCCACGCCTACATTTCGTACACGTTACCCGAGCTTTAACACGCCACTCCATTTTATTCATGGGCAGCGATGACGTCACGTTCGAATTCCATGCGTCACTCGTAGCGGAGTTATTAGGCCGTCTCGGCTTGCGAAATGTCCTGGCGCTTAAAACTTAGTGACATCGACGTGATCAGCGGATTAACGTGAAGAGTGGACGAGAATGATTACTCAACATAAGCTTAAGGCCCGGACTCCACCAAAGCGGAGACGAGAGGAGAGATGTGTTTTAAACAACCAATAGAATTTCGTTATTCACACATCTCGTCTCCACTCATTTCAGTGGATACCACTGAGCGGAGATGTATCATACTTGTATGAGACGAGAAGAGATGTGCGTTCATCTCAACATCGAACGCTCGCCGCACGCAGCTCAGTTCTGCTCTAGCTAGCGTGTGCTGGCTAGACTGGAGCGGAGAAGTGTGCTGGGTAGAGCGGAGATGTAAGGGGTGATGCACATCTCCGCTCTAGCCAGTTTACATCTCCGTTCCAGTCTTGCCAGTACGCAACTGCGCTCAGCTGTCTCCGCTTCGGACATCTCCGCACATCTCCGGTTTGGTGGAGTCCGGGCCTAAAGCTTTATGAGAATTATTAGTGGTCTGTTGAGGTTTGAGACTGAATTCACCTTTGAGTAGCTTTTTATGTAATTTACTCTACTCTGGGCTGCATTCTAAAATGATGCTGACGCATTAATTTGACTAAATAATTCAGATTCCACCTTTCAATTCAGATTCTATAAAACGGTCCTCAGTCCTTTGAAATCCAAATTGCATTAAAGAGATTCACGGTCATTTAATTGCACGACTCATAATGCGAAGCATTAGAGTGTGCTCTACGATCGAAAAATATTTTTTGCCCCATTTCTGCAACTGTTTTGATTGTTACACTCCTGCTAGTACACAGAACCTACTTAATTTATATACCATTGTATAGATGATTAAATGGAGATTAATACTGTATTTTTTAATAATTGATTTAATGCAGCAGAAATGGAAAAAGCATCAAAATAGTTGAAAAAAAATTCCTGTCCGTCAATTTATGAACCCTGAAAACATTGTAGCTTGCGATAAAATCAATTAATTGAGTCAATGTTTTTTTTATACATTCGTTTCATCCATAGAAGGAACCCTATTGAAAATGGCTCTTTTATTCAAAGTAGTTTAATTATAATTAATAAAATACTAACTAAAATATACTATCAAAGAAGACACCGCGAACAAAAAATGTGTCCCTTGGATGCTTTGACGTTTGACTACTGCGGTGCATGCGCGTTGCGAGGAGATTCTCATAGAGTAATGCACCCGAAGATGCGACACAGTCTGCTTCTTCTGCCTACTTGATACCTAACACAGTTTTAACTGCAGAACATTATTCTAATTTCCATTGTATTAATGATAAACATTATGTGAGATGGTTCACTTGGCAACCACGTTTGCTCATTACGATTTTTTTGCACAAATGTTATCCATTTTTCCCTTGTTTCCTGGAGCTCGGACGTGGAAATCTTAAAGGGAAAAATGCCACAAATTGTAATAATTATTTGATGACAAATAACCATAAACCATGATATAATAAAACAAACATTAATATCAGCGTTCAAAATATTAGATACTTAATATAAAAAAAATCCGCCATAAAAACAAACGGCAGATATTTGTACCTACACTTCACTTCTGAATGTTTTAGTCTATGGCGAATGGCGCCGTAAAATATTTTGTTCATACTTCAGTTTAAAACTTTAGAGGTATGAGGAACAGGGTGTAAAGTTCACTCATCCTCATTTGAAAAGGGAGGATTCTCCGGCCAGACGGGTGTTTGTGTCTGGCGGGCAACTGCCCGTAAGTTGATTTCGGATAGTTTTATCTATGTCGGTCGCGTGGTAAACTCTAAAGCGCAGGCCACACCGCCAGCTAGCGGGCGGGCGTGGGCGAAGCGAACGAAGGAAACTATACAAACTACGCGAAATATTGTAGCTCGCGGTGTGAACCGAAGTATGTAAAGAGGTGAAACGATGTTCGCCCGCCCGCTAGCTGGCGGTGTGGCCTACGCTTAACTGCGCGATGCAGGATCTGTGTGACGTCATGTCTTTGCTGCGTAGCTCGTATGTGGTGGTGTAACCGCTACATTATTCCCCTCCGGAGACCGGAGGTCGATATGAGAGAGATTGATATCGATGCGAGTTTAGAAATTTTACCCATATTGATGGGTAAAAAAGCAGTCAAAACATACTTCATGAAAACTGATAAATTGTAAATTTTTGTTAGAAACTATGTTTTAAATTTCTTTTTCGTTTATGAATGGGAGTTATGAACTTATGAGGCGTGCACTTTTGGATTTTCCAAACTATTTTAATCTTAATGCACTCAAATTAAAAACTTACTCGAGACAATAAGCAACTAATAATAACTTTCCAACTGTTTCTTCCCATCTGCATATAAAACCAACTTAATTTTCCACTTTCTGGAATTCACACGAAGTTCTGTCGTACTAATTACTTAGTCACATTACTCTACAAAGAGCTAGAAGTCTAGAACAGTTTTAATTCAACCGCGGCGCTGCCTGGTAAACGTTTTGCATTCCGAATACCACTTCCAGTCGTGTTTTATTGTCTCAACGTGATAGAAAGGGAACACGAATTGGATGCTGCGGCGTCGGATTTGAAAGCACGTAACGTAAAGGTAAACCTTTGTTTGAAAAACGCTTTTGTGTTCCGCAAAGGTCACTTCGAAGTGACCTCACTCATGAATAGTAATTAAAATGGATGGTTAACGTTCTCATTACTAACTAATCATAATTTTCTATAGTAATAGGTAATACGGGCTGGTATCCGCAACTCCACGTCAAAACGCGTATTTTGCGTACCTACGGGTGGGAAAATCGGTTATTCGAGCCACCCCAGCTCCTCAAAGAAGGCCATCAAAGCCTTGGTGTAACTGACAATCTCACGTAGTGTACCTGGGTTACCGAAGTACTTTGCCCTGTATGTGACGACCACCGGGCAGTTTAACATCACATGAGCTGCTGTCTCGTCGTCCTCTATGCAGAATCTGCACAGCGGACTATCTGTGACTCCTATGACAAAGAGGTGTTTAGTAAATGACCCATGGCCAGTTTCAGCTGCTGTGACTGCGCAGCTGTTGTTTCGTGAATCGGAGAACCTGTTTCGTGAGGCGGCCATCGGTTACTACTTTACTATACGAAACATGCAAAACAGTTGATCGATCTTTAATCATGCAGAATTAAATTATAACAACAACCGCGTTCCCAGAATACCGTATGATTATAAGGATGGCGTTGACGTGATTTCGTTTTTATATAACCCTGGTAGGTGTGGCATGCATCGCACGGCAGGTCACCGCGGCCGGTGATCCAGAACACGCCATAGGTGAACGAGCACCGCAACTATGCGAATCAAGTAAAACAAAGCCAACTCAACTACCAGGAAAACATACCCGTAAAGCTGTTATCAACACTCGTTCCACAGAAAACTTCCCTACAATTACTTTGTAGAATTTTCACGTATTTATGAAGCCTCCATTGCAATATCAAATGGAATGTTAGGGTATTTGGAGCACGTACAAGAAATCAAATAAAATGTGTTGTACACTTTAGAGCTCTCATTTCAAACGAAAACTGGGAATCAATTCAAGAAGTTATGCTAGGCAAATTCTGACCGCGCCAGTTTCGCCTGAAACTTACCAACCGTAAGATACGGGCACGGGCAATAAACGCAAAATAAACATCCTTCGATTTCCTACCTGCCTGGTAGTTTCGTATTATTTTATCCCACCTAAGAGAAGCACAGTTATGCACCAAAAGGAATAGAGGGGGAATATTCAATTCAAATGGCGGACAATAAAGCATGTTCTCTATTCTTTATTCTTTTACGGCTTCGTTTTCAATTTACGACCTACAGTGAATCTGAATTGTTCGTTCGTTTTAATATTCATGAAATAAACTTAGCGCAAGAGTTTTAATAAATTCCAGGTTAATATCGTAAGGTTGGTAGTTGATGTTAGTAGGTAATAAAGTTTTTAGTATAACACTTGCTTCTTACCTACTTCAACTTTCACACGACATAATAATGTACTTCTAATATTCACGTACCTATATTGAATTACACATCATTTTAGTATTTTAAACAAGAAAGGAGGAGCCCGTGGCTAAGTAATAACAGCCACATAGGTCGATACATCAGGTTAATCTACGCTAGCCGGGAGTGGATGGATGACCATCTTTACATACCGAGACTCCTCCGTGCCTCGGATAGCACGTTAGGCCATTGGTCCTAGCTGTCATTCGTGGATCTTTGACAGTCGTTACGAGTCGTCAGAAGCCCGAAACTCTGACACCTGTCTTACCATGGGGTATCGTATTACCAAGTTACCTGGGTTGTGGAGGTGAGATAGGCAGTCGCTCCATGTTAAATACTGGTATTCAGCTGCATCCGGTTAGACTAGAAGCCGACTCCAACATAGTTGGGAAAAGGCTAGGCAGGTTGGTTTTTGGCCTTTTAAACAAGTAAATGTAGACCAAAAATATCTTCTTTATATCCCAAAAGTGTACTACAGTGTCTACAGTTAGGAAATAACCAGCCGTTTATTTATCCGATCGTAACATTTGTAGCGGACAAGTAATAAACGACAATGTCGGGTCAGATCTACGAGTCGTGACTCGTACGTGTCCCAATATCGCCTCCGTCTGGTCAGACCCGAATCTACCCAAATTATTGCAGATTATTTTTGCTGGAGGTCATTGCTTTGCTAGACGACAATTAATGATGGGAGTAATTAAAAGCGTTCATCCAAAAAGTTGGCAACGTCGCAAATAGCTATCAAATATTTACCTTTGGCAATATTACTGTATGGAAATAAGAAATATGGCTAACTAGTGAACTAGAATATTAACAATGAGTTGCAATCCTAACACTAGTGATGGGCAATTCTCGAGAATATTCTCCTTGCGAGAACTTTGCTGTTAAGTTCTCGAGAACATTCTTTTGGTAGGGAATTTACGAGAATTTAAAAATGGGATGACTTTATTGAATCGTTTTTTTTTTAGAGTAATAGTTTTTAGTGCATTTGAACGTTTTACGAAGTTTGAGTTTAAAATAAACTACACCACAACTTAAATTCTCAGTAAATTCTCCTGAGCGAGAACATTCCCGAGAATATTTCCGAGAAAATTCTCATAAATTCTCTTAAATTTCGTATGGTAGTAATGTTGAAGTACGATTTCTGTATTAATACTAACTTTATGAGTTTAAAATAATCAGCATTAATAAAATGAATAAGAAAACAACATTATAAGAAAGGTTTATGGTGCAAATAATTAAAAACAAAATAACAATTAAAAATAATTTTGACGCAACTAAAATCGAATTTGACAATCGCGACTCCATGTGGTACTTGTTTGCCCTCCCTTGGGATTTTTTTTAGAGCCGGAGGCGCGCAGGGGGGCAGCGTCGACGTGTTTTGATATGGAATTTTTCACTTTTTGTATGGAAAATATAAAAAAATATTACCTACATGTTGAGTTTTGGGGCTTTAAGGGTTTTATATAATGGTTTTTGCTTATATCTCGAAAATGGTGCGTCCTATCGCAAAAATAATGAAATTTTCGACCCCCTTTAGGAACCCTTTAAACCCCTTTATTCCAACACCTTGGTAATAATTTTTCAAATTTTTCATACAAAAAGTGAAAAATTCCATATAAAAAAATTCACAGGGTAGAGAATCGGCACCATTGGTGCCGATTCTCTTGTCACAAATGCCTCTAAACTAGACTAAAAATCACTAAAATAAACTAAATTTTAGTCCTGTCAAACGAGGATTTCCCATTCTGAAATAGACTAAAGTGACACAACTTAACTATATTTTAGTTTGACAGCACTAAGATTGCACTGAGATAATAGTTAAGTGAAAATGGCAATTTTGCTATTATGAATTTGACGTTTTTCACCTTATAAATTTAGTGTATCTGTCTAAATGTGATTATTTTTAAACGCGATTAAAAACAAGTGGAATAAAATTAGTTGGCATGAACTAAAATTCACACTAACACTTCGACTTCAGTGCAAAAACAGTACTATTTTTTTTTTCTTTTGCTTATATCTCGAGAATGGTGCGTCCTATCGCAAAAATAATGAAATTTTCGACCCCCTTTAGGAAACCCTTAAACCCCTATCACCTGACATGTTGGTAATAATTTTTCATATTTTCCATACAAAAAGTGAAAAATTCCATATAAAACACGTCGAGGCTGCCCCCCTGCGCGCCTCCAGCTCTATAAAAAAATTCACGGAGTAGAGCAAACAAGTACCACGTGGAGCCGTCACGCGATTGTCAAATTCAATTTTAGATGTGTCAAATTTTTTTTTAATTTAAAGTTTTTTTTTTGTCAAAATAGCTTTAAGATTCTCATAGCCAAAAGTAAGGAATTTTCGTGATAGTTTAGTTAGTTTAGTTCAGTGTACAAGAGAATCGGCACCATTGTCAAATTCGATTTTAGTTGTGTCAATATTATTTTTAGTATTTTTTTTTTTTTGTAGAATAAACAAAAACATAGCTTTAAGATTCTCATAGCCAAAAGTAACGAATTTTAGTGATAGTTTAGTTCGATGTAGAAGAGAATCGGCACCATTTCCAGTCCGAAACATAATACAGTAACGTTTTTTCAAGTAAAGTATAAAATAACAACAAAAGATGTTTACTTTAGACCTTGAAATCAAAATATATTGTAATAAAATTTAGCAATTTTACTTCCATTTTTAAATTCTCGTATATTCTCCGTCGAAAAGAATATTCCAGAATATTGCAGAACATTCTCGATCCGAGAATATTCTCCGGGTGAGAATATTCTCCCGACCCATCACTACCTAACACTGACTTTGAAGTTGTAACCGTTTTAGGTGTAGTATAGTTTAGTTCGCTAGATAGCTACATTTCTTATTTCCATACAGTAACATCGCAAAATTAATCAAAATAGCGAAATATTTGACAGCTATTTGCGACGTTGCCCACTTTCTGTACAAACGCTCTTAAGACGAGCGCTAATATTGACCGAGGTTGTGGGAATATGTTATTGTATAGGCATTTTGGGTGTCACGTAGGAAATATCTATTGTAATTATTCAATCAGGATAACTAAGTATTAAATAAAAAAACTATTTATACAGATTTTCCAAATACCGCCTCTGTGGTCTAAACCACCTCTATGATCACGTGGTTAGGCCTCCTGTCTCAGACCCAGAGGTCCCGGGTTCAATACCCAGTGGGGGCAAAATTTTCTGCTTGGTATGGTTGGTGGTAGGGCTAGTTCTAAGTCCGCCTGGCTAGCTACCACCACCTTTATCTAAGTCTGTCGTCATAACAACAATGTTAAAAGCATTGTTGCCTTTTTGCAGTTAGAGGTAAGACAGCCAGTTCCTCTGCGCTTGAGGATTCTGGTTGAAGCTCGTATCCACCTTTGGCCTGATCATCACTTACCATCAGGTGAGATGCAGGCCAAGAGCAACCCCACTAAAACTTTCCTTTTGCTAAAAATGTATTCACTACAGCAACATGCGCTTCTCCTATTCCTCCATTGTTTTCAACTAGACGAGAATTATCTCAAAATAACTTTGTTCTTGTTGATATTACATCATTAGTATATTTCAACTAAGTTTCCAAAGTACATAACTTTCGTAATGTTATTTATGTAGCAAACAAAGTACCCTCGGGTTCTGTTAAAATACGCAGCTACCCGCAAAATACAAGTAAATGTATTTGTAAAAGACAACTACCCTAATCAGCTTTAGGTTTCACTTAACTTTTATGTAAATGGTGAAGTAAATTACTGCAAATTAAATAATAATTTAAACTTACCTATTTATTAAATTAATCAAAGCGAGCAAACACAATTTATTTGATGTTACCGTCCACCGCGGCACCGGGAGTGGTAACTTGGAAAACGTTTCGGTGGCAGAATTCGGCCTTTTAGAACCTTCGAGAAGCCTTTTAGAAGCTTTTATTTCTCTGATACTCAGAAGGGCACAAATAATAAAAAACTTCTGAAGACTAAAAGGCCCATTTCGCAATGATAAAATATATACATTGTAGAGATGACAATATCCTAACTTTATCACTACTTTCATGCTTCTTCTGCCACACCCAGCATTCACTTTCATACTTAAGCGTAGGCACCAGCACTCCATTGTGAACAGCCAGTCGTGCGTACCTTTTTGGACATCAACTGGTTGGTCACAATCGCATGTATAGCACCCTTTACTCTCCTTTTCTCCACGTTATTTCCCGCATTTACTCTCCTTTCCACATCGTCATCAATCTTCCCATCCCTTGTAAACAGACTCCCCAAGTATATACTCACTTACTTGGTACGAAGTGATTTTTCAAACAAACTGAAATATGGTAGTGATGGCCCGACTATGGGTTTTGCCAATCATTGACTAGCTACCAGTGTCTAAACAATTGGATATATTTGCTTGAATTTTTATATGCAGACTGGGAACGTCATATACGAAGTTTTATCTAATTCTCATGTAGAGGCAGAGCCTGGTGCAAATCTGTTCCCTAATTACGTAATGCACGATCAATAATAAATTGAAATGAATTGAAACAGATTGCTAGTCCATTGCTTCATAAGTTCGACAAAAAAAATTTTGCAGATTTTTTTTTTCGGTATTATGAAGTAATGGACTATCAATCTGTTTCAATTCATTTCAATTTATTATTGATCGTGCGTTACGTAATTAGGGTACCGATCAACCAGAAAATTGCATAATGCCTATAATGTTTCCACTGCTGGGACACAGGCTTCCTCTCTGTGAGAGGGAGTTGGCCGTAATCCACCACGCGGGCCCAGTGCGGGTTGGTAGATGTCACATGTCTTCGAATGTATGGTTCTAGGACATGCCGGTTTCCTCACGATGTTTTCCTTCCGATGTTCTCTAAACAAACATAATTAAGTATGTCCTCAAGTTTTAATAACTGTCGAAAGCTTCCGCCCTCAGTCTGTCACTGGAGCTTTGAAGTGTTTCACTCTGCCTCTCTATAAAGTTTCAGTGAAACCCAGAGATACAACGTCCTGTGTTTATATTTTAAAAACTATGTTGTTTTTAACGAATATGTGGCGGCTACATGCGAACTACGCATCATAGACCTGACGACACACAAAATCCTGACGTCACACAAATCCTGCATCGCACAATAAGAGTTTACCGCGCGAACGACTTATACATAAAAGACTATCCGACATCAACCATCGGGCAGTTGCCCATCAGACACGACACCGGAGGATCCTTCCTTTTCAATAGAGGAGCGAATTTTACACCCTGTTCCTCATACCTCTAAAAGTACAAGTATTTTGCGAAAAAATAACCCTGTATTCATGTTTTCCGAGGTAAATTATTTTCCTGAAAAATGAGGCTGCGTTTTCATCCTCGTTTTTATTATAATTGAATTGCAGGAAAATAAAATTGCTGGTATATTTTCGAGAAAATGATTTTCCTACACTATTGCAATAACTTTCTTATTAAACATGCTGTTACAGTAAAGTTGAGTAGTTATTATATTGTATAATATTACTACGTCCTTGAATATGCAGCACATAAAGCGCTGAATTATAATTATTCAAATGCATCTGAGCTGTAAGTATAATTAACTAAGAATAGCTTAGAATTTCCAAGATGCAGAGCCGAATACGGGCAATATACTCCTCAGGCATGTGTTAGCCGAAAATATACCATAAAGTTAACGTGTCTAGGTTGAAATTAGAGCAATAATTTTGAGCTAACAAGGTTAATCAAGTGCTACGTAGAACTAAGCATGGATTAAATAGTTAAGTAATTAGTCGTTCGGCTCGCACGTGCTTGAATCAACGAGCAAACGGCTATTGTTGATGTTAGATACGAACTATCAGTAATAGATACCTATATTTAATTAATTATCAATGGTTCATTCGATATATTCCCTTCTCTTACTTAGGCCTGCAAAATTGCAAATATAAATCAATTAGGGTTGGGTTTTTGAATATAAAATAGGCAGTGTATAAAGTGCCACCAGTGGCACTCTATCCCTATCGGATAAAGTGCCACTACAGGCACCCTAGTAACACCGCCTCGGCCCGGCCAAAGTGCCGCAAGCATTGGATTGTCATTGTCACTGTCACTAAGTCACGTCACTTGGTATTTTGTTTGATTGTCGAGGTTAAATCGCTGTAAAACACCACATTCCCAAAACATTACATTCTCTTCTGCCTAAAGGGACCCTGGCACTTCGCCGGCCGCTACCGCGGCACCGCTCGCTACGCTCGCTCGGCTCGTGCGTTGTGTGGTCACAGTCCTAACCTAACCTAACCTAAATAACAAGTGACAGTGACAATGCAACGCTCACGGCACCCTAGCCGTTCCGAGGCAGTGACACTAGAGTGCCACAAGAAACTCGCGGCACTCTATACACTTCGTATAAAATATAATGATGACCTTCATCATTCGTTTCATTCATTCATTCGAAATACAGGCGCTTTGACAATTTTGACAGGTGCCCGGACTTGACGTCTCAGTGTAGTGTCAGCTCTGCGTCGAACGTCAATTTCAGAAAACCCTAATTGAAATATAATAAGAATACTCACTTACTCACTTCTTTCTATGTAGCTGTCCGGAGTCGGATAGGCTCGCCACCTTATGACATGGGACATAAACATAACCCTTCGGGGAATCAAGGCGTGATGTTATGCTATGTGTGTGAAGAATACTTTGTCACGTCACTATAAAACAACATACGTACATCTAAGAGCATCATCACATTAGTACCTGGTCGACCGAGCTCTGCACGGGTGAAAATTAAGGAGAATAATAGGAAATATAATAGTATAGGAACTATAGGTAAAAAATACCTACTCATTAATATGAATTTAATTCCACGTATAGTACATACTAATTCCATGCTGCCACGATAGTAGGTACTTACTAATTCCACGCTGCCGTGTCATTATTCTAATTCTAAGTTAGCCATCTTGCCTCAAAGAATTGTCAGCGAAGCTGAAGGGGTCCGTTAGGGCCGATGCCTACCACCGGGGTTGCGGATAAGTCCTAAGGGGAAACCGTGGCCCCCGTCTAGGCAAGGGAAGGAACACGGGTGGGTTTTAGTCAGTAAGAGTCTGACACGCCCTTCCGCTCCGCCCAGAGCGGGAGAATTCATTTGATGATTTCCCACCCAAAAAAAAAAAACAGGTAGCCATCTTGTTTTAAACTTTAGGCGACGGAACTCTGCTCGGGTGAAAATACGGAGAAAACGAATATTCCCAGATCTGAGATCTAGCTAGATCTATTTTTCGCCCCCGTAAACCCCTATATTGCAACTTTCATCGAAATCGTTACAGCCGGTTTCGAGAACGTGATTACAAATATATACAAATGTTACTCCTTTAATAGTATAGGATGTAGCTTAAGATTTACGAACCAAATCTATCAAACCATATTCAAGATCGCCTTAAACTAAACCAATTTAATACAACTTAAGGCTACCGTTCAATGATTTTCGATTAATCCTGCCCTTGTATAGCTCAAGCAAAGTGGCTTAGAATTTCATATCCACTTGATCCGAACATGCACTCTCCCAAGGAAAATGCCAAGCGTAGTCTCTCTACAATTGGCCTCATACTGCAGTATAATTCTATTCTATAGTGAACAAAAGAAATTGGCATCAGACGGTCGGTTTTTAAGCTACGATTACTAAACGATAAACATAACATCACATCAGACATAATCACGCTTGTATTCCCGAAAGCGAAAGGCAGAGGTGTAACTAAATATACAGGGTGGCAGGAACATCGATCGATTCAGTACATGATTCTGAACCCCACATAATCAGCCTATTAATGTTCCCACTGCTGAGACACAGGCCTCCTCTCGGTGAGAGGGAGTGGGCCGTAATCCACCACGCGGGCCCAGTGCGGGTTGGTAGATGTCACATGTCTTCGAATTTTTGGTTCTAAGACATGCTGGTTTCCTCACGATGTTTTCCTTCACTGTTCTGAACCCCGCTGCGTTGAAATTTTTCGTCGGTTATTTAAAAACAAATCTGCTGTTCCATACATTTTGACCGCGTAACTATTGCACTTTTCTATGAAACAGTCGACCAGGGTATCGAATCCAGGCCCTCCTGCTCAGCAGTAGCGCTTGCGACCAGTATACCAACAAGGCAGTTAAAATAACATTACGCGTGTATTTTCCAAAAAACTAGGCATCGGCCCACGCGGTCGCACGTTATTGTTTTTCTCTCTGATGTAATTAATAGAAAAAGTGGTAAAAAGTGATCAAAAACTATAGTGACATATATTATCGTAAAGCTATTGAACTGTACTGTGCAGTGGTGGTTTCAGTTTTTCGGAATTCTAACATATGAGTGAATTATAAGCAAAAACTTTCTAAAAAACCTTAGCAAAAACGATTGTTCTTGACCTAGGGCAACTCGCAGTTCGCTCGCTTCAACGCACACAAGCAAAGCGCGCAATTGCTTGTTTACCGTATATTCACGAACTCATACTTCTACATACCTGCTTACTTAATAAATAATAAAAGACGTAAAACTTTAATATTAATATATAATGGAGTGTCAAAAGTGTAAAAAAGTACTATCGAAAAAAGGAGCCCACTTCATGTGCCAAGGTTCCTGTCAAGGAACTTTCCATAGAAGCTGCGTCAAAGGCCTAGCTGCAGACATGAAGGCGGGAAAAAACAGAATCTTCTGTAACAACTGTGAAGACGAGGGCTCTGATGAAGAAGAAGTGGAGGATGAGGTACAATACTCTGAAAAAATATTAAAAGACATTCAAAAAAAGGTCAGTGCCATTCCTGGACTTATGAAGCATTTAGACGCAATACAACAAAGCATTAGCGTGTTATCAGATAAGTACGATACACTATTGTTTGAACACGAAGAATCCAAAGGGAAAATATCGAAGCTTGAAAAAACTGTGGTCAATATTAATAACAGATGTGTGTATTTAGAGAAATGCAACATTGCACTTGAGCAAAAACTTCAAGACGCTGAGCAATCGTCACTTAAACAAAACCTAGAAATTGTAGGCGTTGAGTTCGTGCCTGGGGAAAACGTGAGAGAGATCGTGACCAAAATTGGTGACAAGATGGGCGTAAAAAGCAATGAAATAGAATGGGTTAAACGGAACAGGCATTCCAAACATGAAAATAAACCATCTTCAATAATAGTAGGCTTCAAAGCGTCAGGCATTGATTCAAGGGAGGACTGGTTAGCCAATCGTCGCAAACTGATCGAGTTAAATAGCAGCATCTTTACCGGCGGATCGACTACAAACAAAATATTTGTCAATGAAGACCTTACTAAGGCTACGAAGACACTGCTGTGGAACGCAAAAACACAACTCAAAGGTGTATACAAGTATATATGGGTGACAAATGGAAAAATACTGGCAAAGAAAAAGGATGGCGACAATACAATATGGATAAGAAGCGAAAGTGAACTAAGTCAATTATCAAAATAAAATAATTAATTATAGATCGGCTTTAAATAATGCTAAGAATTAAAACTGTTCTTAACCGTGTCTACTTGTAAGCAACAAAATTCGCTGACTTCAATCATTTTGATTTCATAGACGATAATACAGTAAATTATGCCTGTGCTAACGACCTGAGTAATTGGATACGTTCAATTGTATACAGTAAAGGACTATGTATTCTGCATGTTAATATTCGTTCTCTAAAAAAACACTTCAGTGAGCTACTTTTATCCATAAATTCCTGTATAAATAAACTGGATGTAATAGTACTAACTGAACCTAATATTAATCACGCCTTAGTGTCATTGTTTCCAATAAAGGGTTTTAATGTAAATACGTATACGCGAGCAGACCGAACCGGTGGAGGGGTATTGGTGTATACGCGCGCGGGCCTATGCGCGCGTGTGTGTGAGTTGACACAGTCCCCAGGAATGCGTTCGGCGGAGTGCGTCTCCATAACACTCCAGGTCTATAATGAGAAAATACATTTAATAGCAATATACAGACCACCGCGAGTAAATAAACAGACTAAACTAAACCAATTTATAGATGAATTTCGGAACCTTATTGAAAAAATACCTAAAAATTCTAAAGTAGTTTTCTGCGGGGATATAAACATAAACCTGTTAAATTGTCATGACAAATTTGTAACATCGTACGAAAATCTTTTATCTGAACATGGATTCACAAAATGCATAAATGACGTTACTAGAAAGGAAATTGTATCAGGAAAACTAGTCCAATCTTGTCTCGATCATATTTATGTTCGAGCAAATAATGCCATCATGTATTCAGCTGTCATATCACTAGATAGATATCAGATCACTATTTCGTTTCGGCCATCGTGCAATGGAGACGCGCACCGTCGAGGCAGTCGTCGCAAACTCGCAATCCGCGCGATGCGCAACCGTCTCCGCCTCGACTCGTGACCGCTAAGCGCGTCCTCGACAATAGGAAAGTTCGAGAGAAATTATTAAGCACTGATTTTGACCATCTTATGTCATTAGAATGTCCTATTAAATTATATAAAGCATTTAAGCAAATATTCGTGGGTATTTATAATGACTGTTACGTAAATAAACGGGTTTTTACCAGTAACAGAAACAACAAAAAATGGATTGATAATAAGTTAAAGTCTAAGATAATGGAAAAAGATAGATTATTTGAAGTATGGAGCAATGAGCCAAAGAATATGCTAAAGAGACTTAATTATACCAAATTTAGAAATAAATGCCAAAAAGCTATTATTAAAAGTAAAAATATTTATGACAAAAATTGTATATTGGAGTGTAATAAAAATATAAAAAAAATATGGGAAAAAATAAATAATATGATGGGAAGGAATAAGCAATCGGTAGATGAATTAATTCTATCAAACATGGACGGACAAGGAAGTATTATAGACATAAGTAATCAATTTGCGTCTACCTTCGATAAAGAAATAGAAGATATAAAGCATAAGTGTGATGATACTTGGTTGGACAGACAGACGTATGTAAAAGCCACGGACTTATCCATGAGGTGGCAACCAGTAAGTTCTAAATATGTCAAAAAAATTATAAAAAACATGGATGCAAATAAATCACCGGGTACCGATCTTGTGCGAATGTCCGACCTTAAAATAATTATTGATAAAGTGAGCCCCGTGTTAGCTAAACTAATAAACCTAACTGTCAAGAACTACAAATTCCCTAACAAGCTTAAAGAGGCAATAGTTCGCCCAATTCACAAAAAAGGTGATCGCAAAAATGTATCAAACTTTAGACCTATATCAATTTTATCAAGTTTAGATAAAATTATAGAAAAGTGTATCGTCAACCAATTAAGTAACTATCTACAAAAAAATAACATCATTAACGAGTGTCAACACGGTTTTTTAAAAGGAAAAAGTACAAATACATTGCTAGCAAAATTCACAGACGAAATTAATAGTTACCTGGAGGATAAAAAATTCGTTATTACTATATTTTTTGACTATAAGAAAGCATTTGACACTTTGCAATTTGATACCCTCCTCAACGCAATGGGGGAGTGTGGGGTGGGAGAACCACTGAACCCATGGTTCCGTGATTACCTCACCGCGCGCTCCTACCGTGTGAAGGTGGAGGACGCGCTTAGTGACAGAGTTGAGGTGCGGAGTGGGGTGGCGCAGGGCTCGGGATGTGGACCAATTTGCTATCTTATGCATGTTAATAGCTTGTGCCAAGTGGTGCAGCATTGCTCAGCGTATATGTTTGCAGATGACTTGTGCATTCTTCGCTCCGGTTCTAACTTGGACGATACGTGTCAGCTGGTTCAGCAAGATATAGACGCTGTTGTTAAATGGTCGCATGACAATGGCATTATATTAAATGCTGATAAAACTAAATTAATGTTAATTCATTCGCCATATCTGAGACCTCATAGTGCGACTCCACAGTTATTTACCCATGATTATATATGCCACCATAATAACTTACTGGACTGTAAATGTAGACCTATTGCAAGAGTTGATTGTGTAACTTACCTTGGCATGAAAATAGATGAGAACTTTTCTTGGTCCCAGCACATAGACTATATTTGTGGTAAATTAAGAATATTATTAAGTAAAATGTACCACCTAAGCTTTAAGGTTCCTATTAACGTATTAAGATGTATATACATGTCATTAGTAGATTCTATTATGAGTTATGCTCTTGATAGCTATGGATTAACTTTTAAAACTAACTTGGAAAAATTAGAAGCTCTTCAGATTCGATTCTTGAAACTACTTGTTACTCAAAAAACTAAAAACAGTTGTAAAGGAGATTATAGGAAACTCTTTAAAATATGTAAAATTCTACCGATTAGTTACAAACATAAATATATTTTAGCAGTCAACCACCATGGTATCCAGGAGCATAACCTAACTCATGTAATCAACAACCATAACACACGATCTATGGCTGCTGGCAAATTCAATGTACCCAGAGTCACTAATTATTATGGTGACCGAACCCTAAAAAAACGAATACCATATCTATTGAACAGTCTGCCAGCAGACATACGGAGTGAAGTGAACAAAAATAGTTTTAAAAATAAATTAAAAAAATATTATTTAGAGACATGTTAAGAGAATGTAAGGTAATTATTGTTTATAGGGAGATATGCTACCTATAAATAATAACATAGCATAACATAACATCACGCCTTGTTTCCCCTAAGGGTTGGGCAGAGGTGAACATAACCGGCGAAATGTGGGTGTATCTGCTATAAATAATAATTGCCTAGTTTAGTTAGTTTAGTTTTAAGTGCCTACATAGTTTATTGAGTGTCTAGACTCACCGACCCCACAGTCAAACCATTACTACGGTTTTGTGGGGCTTAGTTATACTTACCATATATAAGTGAATAAAGATAAATAAATATAAATAAATACCCTGAGTCACAACTAATACGATACCCTTGGTAAGACTGGTTGTCAAACTTTAGGGCTTCTGATGACCCGTAACGACTGTCAAAGATCCACGAATGACAGCCGGGACCATCGGCTTAACGTGCTTTCCGAGGCATGGAGGAGTCTCGGTATGTAAAGATGTTCACCCATCCACGAACCAACCCCGGCAAGCGTAGCTTAACCTGATGAATCGACCCGTGCGTCTGTTATTACTTTAATCGCCTGTGTGGTCTAATGGTTAAAACACCTGTCTCAGACCCAGAGGTCCCGGGTTCGATTCCCAGTGTGAGCAAAATTTTCTGCTCGGTTTTGTTGGTGGTAGGGCTTGTTCTAAGTCCGCCTGGCTAGCTACCACCATCTTATCTAAGTCTGTCGCCATAATAATGTTAACAGCATTGTAGTGTCTCGGCAGTTAGAGATAAGATAGCCAGTTCTTCTGTGGTTGAGGATTTCGGGTGAAGCTCGCTTCCACCTTCGGCTCGATTCGGCTGATCGGCTGATCATCGCTTACCATCAGATGAGATGCAGGCCAGGAGCGGGTAAAAAAAAACGGATCCATTATACAAAAAAAGTTAAGTAAAAATTCCTACAGGTTCTAAAAGAAATCCCTGTCTCCTGCGCTGGCACAATAATTGCGTTACAGAAACTTTTATTTCGACTTAGCCAATCCAAAGCAATAGTAGGACAATACCATTACTGGAGCCCATTACTAGTATCGTTAAATACAGGCCATCGCACAAGTTCGTGACCGTACAACTTTGCCAATATCGAAACTATGGACAACTAGTGCACTCAGCTGTTGTCCTTGCAAACTGATACTGAAGCTATTTTGGGACGGTCCACTTTGTTTAAGAAACTATAGGGCTTTTGGTGGGTTCCCTGTGTTTATATTGTAAGTGGGTATTGTGGTTAAGTAAACTAATAATCTAAACTTATATTTTAAAGAGCAAAGATTTGATTTTTTGTATTTTTGTTTGTTGGTTTGTTACGCTTTCACCCTAAAACAGCTAAACGGATTTGGATGAAATTTGGCACATGGATAGACCATAATCTGGGTTAGGATATAGGATACTTTTTATCCCGATATTTAAACAGGATTGAGACTTATGCGGGTGAAACCGCGGGACGCAGCTAGTATTTAATCTATACATATAATAAAATTGTAGAAAAGTGGTGTCTGTACAATGGAAATATATGAAAAAAAAGTAGCAGGGGTTGTTATTATATCGATGCTGAACCCGAGATTGTAATTAATTTTTGTTTTGTCTGTTTGTCTGTTTGTCTGTTTGTCGGTTTGTCTGTTTGTCTGTGTGTTTGTGCACGCTAATATCAGAAACGGCTTATTCGATTTAGATGCGGTTTTCACTAATATATTGTAGTAAGCTTCACTTAACATTTAGTGTTTATTTCATGTCAATCGGTTCATAAATAAAAAAGTTATGTCAATTTAAAGAATCACATCGAACATTTGTTATAGGTTAGGCATTTCTTTCCTTGATTTTCGGTATACTTATCTTAATTTTTATTTAGGGTTTGTATATAAATATTATAAGTATTTGGTATAGGTTAGGCATTTCTTTTCTTGATTTTCTTTATTAACTATAAGTTTATTAGCTCAGGTTAGTAATTAATTTTTCTAGCAATTATTTTGTTTTATAAAGTTAGTACGTTTGGTTTACACGTCTTAACACTTATTACTTAAACTGTGATAATTTTAGACTGTATAATAATCTGTAAGTATTTATAATTTAATTGTTTACGATAGTACGTGTTTACTAAATAACTGTGTGTTAAGTAGTAAGTACTATTTTATTGTAAGAATGCCTCGAAGAAGATCCAACCTCTCCCAATGTAGCAGAAATGCTAAAAGGATGAGATTAGTTCGATCACAGGAATCTGAGGAAGGTCGTGACCGTGAGGCAAGGCTCTCTGCAACTCGGGAACATCAGGCTAGGTTTCATGCTGCAGAAACTTCGACTCAGCGGGAATCTCGACTGAGTTCAAATCGTTCTCGAATGGTCGAGGTCGCGAAAATTTTTTGGTCAAGTCATGAAAAAGGTTGAAAAACACTGCCCTACATTAATCCTACTAATATTATAAACTAATATTATAAATGCGAAATTTTGTGAGGATGGATGGATGGATGGATGGATGTTTGTTACTCTTTCACACAAAAACTACTGAACGGATTTTGATAAAACTTTACAATAATGTAGCTTATACATTAGAATAACACATAGGCTACAATTTATAAAGATTTTATGTGATTTGGCCATAATATAACGATAAGTATCAAGTAAGTGGGAAAAATTCCTGCCCTCTGAGATCTATCTTTGCGTGCGCTGCCTTTTTTTTTTTTGGGTGGTTAATCATCCAATGACTTCTCCCGCTCTGGGCGGAGCGGAAGGGCGTGTCAGACTCTTACTGACTAAAACCCACACCACACGTGTTCCTTCGATCCTTGATATCTCTTTGAGGCGCGCGTGGAACACGATGCGCCGTCGACCCGGGCCTGTTCCTTATCGGACGGCGAGCTGCCCGTTGCTCTCCGTCCGCAGGCCCGCGCCTACGGTGGCCGGAAATCGGCTATCAATTCCCGACGCCCGGGACGTCTCCTACGGCGGCGGCGGCTAGGGCTGGTAGGGCGCGGCCTTTGCCACTCCCTCGCGCGCTCCACCTTCTCCTTCGCGAGCATTACTGCTTTGCAGAAGGAGGTGACGGCTTGCCATGCCCTCTCGCTCCGCACCATGGCCTGAACCAGGGCCGTACGCGAGAGGCCACCGCCGCCGATCGCCTCCACGAGGACACGGCGGTGGTCCACCCAAGCCGGGCAGACCTCCACCGTATGCTGCGTGTGCTGCCTAAACCGTTAGAGTTACATGAAGAAAATGTATTGTGGGATTGTTTGTCTTAAAGAGTTCTAAATAAAAGTCCGCGACAGCATCTATCTACCTTTTATGTGGAAGCCTTTATAACCAAAATAGTGAGCAATAAATACAGTTAAATTGAATACTTTTTTTACATTGCATATTTTAGAGTATTTAGTTAATTCTTATCAAAATAAATACCTTCATCGCTTTTGGTATTTAATGTAGATAATGTTTGTCTTTTACACTAAGTAATTTGGACAAATAGTTTAAAAGTTAGAACGATAAGAATGACCTGCGATATTGAGTCGACGGCACACAGAACGAGGGTGGAGGGGCGGGCCAGCCAGGGGATGACGCGCCAGAGCGCCAAGTGGAAGCTATTGCTTAATAATTATGTTCGAGAAATAACGTAAATAACGCAATTAATTGTTGAACTGTCAAAATGAAACCCATTGCTATTGTAAGTGCTACGCAATTACCCCGCTGATTTAGGACATGTTACACGTTCCTGTGGGATAATTTCCGACATCCACGCGGGCGAAGCCGCGGGCAGAAGCTAGTATTATAATATAATTTATTTAATCATTTGTAACTGTTGATGATGTATGTCTTCCTTTTTGTGAGAGTTGTTTCTTGTTGAGTTGTGATACAAAATCCTGGTTGTGACTGGTGTTAATATGGGAATCGTAATTAATTACAAATAATTGAATGAATGAATGATTGAAATGCACCGAGTCACCGACCCAAGCGTGGTTTAACCCAGACTCAATAAATCGAATGAACCCCAAGATTTTCACTAGCCCCTGGAACCTCATGCTTTATGTGGCTACAGAGGCCATATGAAGGCATATCAAGGAGTAGACCGGGGAGCGCGGTAATGGTAGGGAAGACGTGTCCTTAGGATATGGAAGGATTTGCGAGCCGTACCGGATATGCATCCTAGAGTAGGCAAGGTAATTAGCTGCAAACATTTATAAAAATATCGAAGTATACCATAATCGAAGTTAAGTTACACGTGCTACAATCAGTCGGTGGATGGGTCACCATTCAAAACACATTGAGACACTTGTATAACATGTAGAGTACGTTACACCTTCGAACTATTCTGTGACACCGAAACAATCGTATCTATACTAGGTCCTATTAAAATTGATGGACTTTTAACACAGCGTTCAGTACGTCTAACTAAGGATATCCAAGCAAAAAAAAGTGATTTTATTTTTAACCGACTTCCAAAAGGAGGAGGTTCTCAATTCGTCTGTATGTTTTTTTTTTTGTATGTTTGTTACGCGATTTCTCCGTCAATTGTGGACCGATTTAGAAAATTGTTTTTTTGTTTGAAAGGGTATGCTCCCGAAGTGGTCCCATATCAATTTTATTAACTTAACTTGGATAGTTTTTGAGTTAGCTTCAATAATACGTATTTTTCCCACTTAGTTTATATGGATGATATAATGATAACTTCCAATCACTGTTATTTACATAGCAGGTTAGTGGTATTCGAATTTGTATGGGGTAGGTACCACAACTAAAAAGTGCAAAATAAAAAGAACAATCGACTTCCAAAAAAGACACTACAAAGTCAAAAATAACTTTAATTTCGGAAGTCGGTGGCAAAAAACGAAAGTTCAAAACCAAACACACCGACTTCCGAAATTAAAGTTATTTTTGACTTTGTAGTGTCTTTTTTGGAAGTCGGTTGTTCTTTTTTTTTTGTAAAAAGTTTTTTGACCAAAAATAATAAATGGCATTGGGTAACCAACATTTTTGGTGTATTTTCGTTAGCTGATTTATTTTTATTGTAAGTATCAAATGCGTTTTTCTTACTTTTTTTTTTTACCATTGTCCATATATTGGTGGTCTGAATGATTACTAAAAGTTTGTCCATCTATTTTAATGGGAACTTATATACAGAAGCCAAGAAGTTATCCGTACTTATTTCCAGTAATTGGGTTGTAGAAATGTGGATTTGAGATGGCAACTGCATCGTATAAAATACAGAAAGGTATGTAGCCGCATCTAACCTAATCAAGATTGGAAACTGACCAAAACAACGTTGAGAAAACTTTGATCGCTGATCATGACTGTGAATTCCTGCCACAATCTTGATTGGTTATATAATAGCTATACAGTTTCTCGTAACTCGGTAGTATGACCGGCTTCAGGGGACTGGAATGCAACATTATTGATTTCGATTACAGTGTCAGTCGTAAATGACGTCATCGGGGTTTTGTGCTACAAGGCACTGACTAGCAGGTCAGTGGTGAGTTGGTGACGCATTTTCGGCGTAGGTACATGGGGAAATTATCAGTTCTAACAACTCTATTAGGCTACTTAATAGATCGAGTAAATGATCTTCGTGGTAGTTGATCTCTGCTAATTTTGTAGTCATATGGGATTTACTATATTTTATTGAATACTTGGAATTAGCATTTCACCAACTGTATTAAAGCTTTTGTTTTGACATTACAGACACTTCAATTTTATTTATTTGTATGTATAGATTTCCAAATTAATTTATTAGCTGTAAAGTAATTTAATTAATTTAATAGCTGTAAGTTCATCAGCCGTCAACACAGTGACCATTTCAACTACATAATTATTTAACAATCATGAAAACTTTAAGAAAGTTGATACTTTAGGGGTATGAGGAACAGGGTGTAAAGTTCACTCATCCCCCATAGAAAAGGGAGGATCCTCCAACCAGACGGGTTGTTATGTCTGGCGGGCAACTGCCCATATGTTGATTTCGGATAGTCTTATCTATGTTATTCGCTCAGTAAACTCTAACTGCGAGATGTAGAAATTGTGTGACGTCATGTCTTTTTGTTTCGTAGTTTTTGTATGTGGCGGTCTAACCGCTACATCACTCCCCTCCGGAGACCGGAGGTCGATAGTGGGCTGAGTCTTGGATCTTGCGATGCTTCACAGTGCCAGCTGTGGTTCCAGTGAGTCGGAACCGGGTGCCGCTCAGTTCACAGTGGGTCGGAACTGTCTGCAGTGATTGCGGCGATGGTGATTGTGGTTCCAGTGAGTCGGAACCGGGTGCCGCACAGTTCACGGTGGGTCGGAACTGTTTGCGGTGATTGCGGCGATTGTGGTGATTGCGTTGATTGCGGTGATTGAGGTGATTGCGGTGATTCCCCAGTGAGTCGGGGTGATGTGGCTGAGGGTTATGACCAGGAATGCGCGTTCGCTGCATGCTGGTGGTCAGGATACCCGTTGAAGCCGTGGGTGCTGGCTGGCTGTGTGACTCGCCTCACGAAAGCTTGCGGGAGTGATGATGATGACGTCACGCTGAAGTAGTTGCACGAAGGCTGCGTTGACGTTCATACTCGGGGTCACCAATTTAGGGGTATGAGGAACAGGGTGTAAAGTTCACTCATCCACCATAGAAAAGGGAGGATCCTCCTACCAGACGGGTATTATGTCTGGCGGGCAACTGCCCATATGTTGATTTCGGATAGTCTTATCTATGTTATTCGCTCAGTAAACTCTAACTGCGAGATGTAGGAATTGTGTGACGTCATGTCTTTTTGTTTCGTAGTTTTTGTATGTGGCGGTCTAACCGCTACAATACTACCGAATAGTGACCATTCATTTACAAAAAAATACATTACGTTATTTTGACAAAAGCTAAAGTTTCAAGTACATAATAGACTGTCAACACGGACCACCCTATTTATATCAAGCAGTACCATAACATTAGTGAACTAAACCTATGGCATGCAGTCACTTACACATATTAAATGTCAGCACATTAATAATATTGGAATGTTAAACAAATCACGTCAAATGGGACACCTAGCAGGTGCTAACTGCACATTCTTAACGAGCTACAAACAGACAAACGGTTCTATTTACGTCAAAACCTTTGATTTTGTCTTTGAAAGACAAATCTTTGCGTGACTTTTCCTTGTTGGTTGTTTATTGATGTTTACGATTTGAGGCGTCAACATTTTTTTTTATTGAAAGCTTTCCAGTTTTATCCCAATTCTGCCAAACTACGGTAGAATTTGGAAATAAACAAAAAATTTTCTGTGACGTACATAGTTTTTTTGCCAAAACTAAAAACAACACGCTGTTTTAAGTATAGTTTCAAAGCTTTTAAATGGAACAGCATCAGTACCAGATCATAAAATAGAATAAATGAAAACATTTCGAGTCCAAATTGTTGCTATGGACTCTCTTAATGCATAATTCATGTCGGACACCCTCTAACGTCCATTTTGGACCTAAAAGGGACTTAAATTGACCGTGGATCGACACTTGTCTACCTTTCATTTGCAATATTGAGGCTTCTATATCAATTATTGGGGAGCAGTATGTTTCAGACGGTTATACATAATATATGCTCCATATATAGGCTTAATCTGGACTTACACACGTCGAAAAGTACTGAATAAACAATGTTTGTGCCCAAACAAGCCGTACTTACTTTCGTTTGCTCTGTGTATAATGAAAACACCTGGGCTCTTTTGGGTCCGCCTAAAGCGGTCTTTACAATATGGGCACTTATTCGACCCAAAACAAATATTAATTTTATATAAAACCTTGTAGGTAAGTAAGCACAAAACTGTACTAAATAAACGATGTTTTTTTTTTCAATTAATCGACTAAAGTCTGCAAGAACAACATTAGTGTTTTTACTACAGACAAGTCGTGAATAGTCTTGATTGAATTCGAATGCCTCTCTTAACGATAAAACGCTTAAAAAGTTTTCAATCGTTAAAACTTAAGAAACGACCATTAATGTTGGAGAGTAAACCATTTCTCGTCTTCATTATTATGGAGGTTTTACTTCAGATTATTGTAAATCCCCTAACTATAAGCGTATAACACTATTCTCCCATATCTCGGATGCAGCCTCGACTCCTGAGTGTAAATAAGCTGTAAAACTGGGTCGTAACGGAATTCGGATCTTCAGTTTACTGCTAGTGATGGAAGCAAGCACGTCTCGACATCGCCCTACATAAACAGAATCCTTGACAACCCACCAGTTTCGTTCATGAATAGATAGAGAAATGTCTTTTAGTCGATAAATCAACGGTAAAATGAATGTACTTCTGTCGTTTTCCGTATGTTGAAACTTAGTGCTATTCACCAGCATATGTTACAAATCTACAATCTGATCTGAGCGTTGAAACATAATTCTAAAGCTGAGAGTGGTTTCAAGACAAATGCTTTGAAACAACATTGCCCTAAGCAATTTTTTTTAATCAACTGAATTTAACCCTGTCCATTTCTTGTCCAACAGAAAACTCCTTCACAGTAGTAGTTGAAAAAGATGGCCGGGGTCTTGGCATGTCAGTGTGCGGAGGTGGCGGCCTAGTGAGGATCCGAAGGCTGTACCCCCCTCAACCCGCGTGGAGAACCGGACGTCTTGCCCCCAAGGACCTGCTCCTCTCTGCCAACGGAGTCCCCCTGGCCGGACTTAGCACCTACGTAAGTAGATCAAAAGAATCTCCAACTTACATACAGTTACAAAAAGTTTAATGAGTTTAAGCGCCCTCATTATTCAACTGCATTCGACCCCAAAAGTTTGTCCAACAATGTTTTTCTTTTTTATCTTTGGCAGGCGAAGTCCGAGAACATAAATTTCCCGAAATAATGTTAGCATACTCCGCGTTTTTTCTTATCTTTAGCACTCTTTACCGACGTTATTTGCGAGTGCACAGCCAACATTTTATATTCATTACAACAGAGCCTATGAAATTTAAGAGTGCTGCTCTGCCCTTTACAAAGCTCTGCTTGCATAGCTGTTATGAAGGTACAAACATAAAACACGGTCTCGTGCTTACAAAAATAAACAGTAAGTCATGTTAAAAATGCCATTTGTTGTCGCAGCACTTCCCTCGCTCCCTCGCCCGGAGCCGGCGCTCGGAGGCTGGTTATAAACGTAAAAACTTTTATGAAAACTCCAACGCGGACCGCGTCGAGGCCTCGGGTTCAAATGTAATAAACTGTAAAATGTCTGCCACAAAGTTATACCAAATTATATTAGACTGCTGCTACACTACGCGATGAAAAATAATCTCATTTGTTCAGCATTTGTCGTTTTGGACGAAATAGGAATAATCCCAGAAAATTACAATGTAGCAAAATCACGCGCGTATCAAAGCGATTCCGTGAGCAAACCGAATTCAATGCTCGCAATAAATAAATGGGCCATTAACTCAGTTTCGTTTGGGAAATTCTATTAATTCCCTCCGAGTTCCCTTTATCGGTCGCGGCGGGGTGCGCCGTTACCAAGTTATTCTGCTCGGTATTGCTTCGCAACTTGCGGTTACTTTCTTACTCGCTAAGGCTCATTGAGCATTACAAAACCACAAACTGAAAACCTGACCTGAACATTTTGTTTAAGTAACTGAACAGTTCACAGTTGTGCTATGAACGTATTATTGTACTTACAGTAAAAGTGACTAAAAGCAGTAACTACTTATGTACAAAAGAAGACGACAAATATTACCTACCATTGGTACAAAAGCAACGCATTTTAAATATCTAGTGCTTTGCGGAAACAGTCGTGTAACACGTAAATTCTCCGGCACTAATCGCTAATTTGTCTTATTCGTGTACCTAACTGTAAATACCTAGTGTACAATGAGTCCTCATTTCGTAACAAACCTAAACATTTTAATTCTACTACGAACCGTTACGTCTAAGCATGAAAACCGTTGTTAACAAATATTTTAGTACCTTAAATTAATAAGATATTTTGTAGAATATCTTCCGGTTTGGTTGTCTTTCAAAGTTTCGAAATCTTCATGATACTTAGGCGATTTCGTTACGGTAAGATACGAATTTGGAATTCAAAATTTAGCAAGTATCTTAAATACATTCAAAGTATTTGACTAGAGCGTTATAATTTTAAATTGAAATTGGAGAAAGTTTTGCTAACAATTAAACATTGAAACATTTAAAAGCATTCGCTTTTATCACTTTGCGATTCTGACACAATACGATGAATAATTTGAAGTGGAACAGCAACAGTTATGTCATCAGATGAAATTGTGACTGGAAAGGTCAGATGTCGAATTTTGGAATTTTGATAGGTGACGCGCTTGTCTGGATCTGGAATGAAGTGTCAAGGAGCTATTGACCGGTAATCCGGCTACAATTAATCCGTCTGTTTGCTGCTAGGAAGCCCTCGAGGTGCTCCGCACGGCGGCGGCGCGGGTGGAGCTGCGCGTGTGCCGGCCGCCGGCAGACGTGCTCGACAGCGTCACGCCGCCGGAGCCGCCGACGCCGCCGGCGCGCACCCCTCACCCGCCCCACCTCCCGCCGCTAGACCCCCTCAACTGTCACCCTATGCATGCCAGGTAAACACTCATCACACTGAGCAACCATAACACGTCACGCTCGCGTAATTTGTCCCCTCAATCATCCCACGCTCTAAGGTCACTCATGTCGTGCATGATAAATAAACCAAACACGTTACCAAGACTACCAAGGTACTAAGGCACACAGAATTCTGTGAGCATGAATGTTATCGTACAATACCTCGTGTCATTAAGGACAGACAAACAAACCTCGGTACACGTACCTACCTGGAGATTAGACACAAAGTGTATAGGCGAGGAGACACGAACGTCAGAAACTACATCATGTTATCCGAGTTCCCATCTCATTGTATCGCAGAATCGGACGTTAACTGACGAACCCGGTTGGAACGTGTGGTGTATCGCTTGGATTGATCTGCGGCGTCTGTGGCTGATGTAGATAGTAGATGACCTTTGGCATTTGTGTGCAGACTGTCTGCGACGACGAGTAGCGCGACGACGTCGTCGTCAGAGGGGCGCGGGCGGCGCGAGGCCAGCCCGGAACCTGACCGGCGCGAGCTGCGCCTGCTGGAGCCGGACCGGCGCGATCTCCGCCTGCCAGAGCCGGACCGGCGCGACCTGCACCTGCCGGACCTCGACCGGCCGCTGCCCGTGTACGACGTGCAGTACGGGGTGAGCAGAACGTTTTACTTTTAGGCAGACTTGCAGCACTCCTTGTTGTACTTGAATTTTGATTGATTCAAATGGCTCACTCACTTTGATTGTCGAGCCATTCCGTGTCATCGTGTACGATGAGACATGAGACAAGTTAAAATTACGTGAGACCCTTTCCTAGCGCTGTTGTTACATCACAGCAATATCTCAAAAAACATCTAAATTGTACCGCATTAAGTATGCACTGCAACGAAACAAATATTTACTCAGGTGGAACCAGACCTATCGGTAAAATTAAAAAATTATAAGCATTTTTTCTCGTCCATTTTCTTCCGGTACAACCATTTATATCCGGACATTTTGCTAAGACTAATTTACTGCATCTGACAGTTATTCGTTTCATTGGATTTTAAAGTAAAAATGAACACGCTATAAGAACATAAATATCGGTTGTTTTTCAAAGGATTATAATTACAGCAAGTTTTCATTAGAGTTACCGACAGACTAAAGTGGAAGAATGCAGTACTTACTGTACTTAGACACTTTACTTTTTCCCCTTCTACCTTCTACGTGTACGAACTAAATTACCTACACAATAATTTGTTTCGTTTATCTGCAGTTCTATCCACAATGATCTATAGTCACGGAGCAAACTTTTTTAATTGCATTTATGATTTATGTTGTAATTTTCATCTATGTAGTTGTAGTTTCCTTGTTCTTTACCCATTAACATGGCTACAAAAAGAGTAAATATTTCTCTTAACGTGATCACTACTGCTTTATATGATTTATTAACCATATTATTCTTTCCTTATCTAATTATAGCTCAGTTTTAAACTTACTACAGTAATTTAAGAATCAAATATCCGAACCTTATAATCGTGAGAGCCCTATTTTGTAAGGCGAGTAATTTGTTAAGAGGCGTTATATTTAATGAGGTATAATTCCACCGGTGTGTGAGATGTACGGCGTCTGTAATATAATCTGTGCGAGTTATTAATAAAGCTCTTTGTTCACGCCTGCAGGATGACGGATCAGTGGTGAGTTCGTTTTAACTAATGTTGTATTATGGAGATTTAATGTAGACTGGAGCTGCTATAAGACTGTATACAGGGTGCTAAAACTCAAATCCCGGAGCAGGATCATGCTTTGTTTTAAGTTCTTATGATAATATCATAAGTGCTTAAAATAAAGCCTAGACATTTCCATTGTTAATTTAAGAAGTGTAAGCTTTAGACAGAAGTGTATATTTAAACAGAGCACTACAGTTGACTATGACTATTTTCAAATCTATGTATTTGATAGAACCGCAGACCTTATCTGATACAATTCCAATCCCATCTTTTAATCGTTTTCGAACAGGAAAACGCCAAATTCTATCGCTATTCGTAATCGAAACCAAGACTGATTGGCAGCTAGAAGGAAAACATCGTAAATATCTGTTCAAAATAAATTCAGTATCGGAATACCATGCGAACAATGATAGTATGTTCAGCGCCTCTTGTCACGTTTCGTATGGAACACTGACGCAAGTCGCATGCATCGAGTGCCAAGCGTTTGGCACGCTGACTGACAGACGATTATACCTAAATGCCATACTAGTTCCGCTTGATATATTTCCGGACATAGCGCAAAGAGAAATACAGTTTTGGCAATGGTTTAGTGTTGCAAGAATATCTACATAGTTCTTGTTTACATTTTAAAAGAAGACATAGAAAAGCTTTGCGAAATAATAGGGAGCTTAGACGGATTAGTATAGCCTTCGGTTTTATCCTATAAAACTATGACTTCAGGGTTTCTGCTATAAAGCTGTTTTAGAATTGGGACGTTAGTTTTTGTCACAAAATCACAATTAATAATTTAATCCAAAACATTTACTGACAAAATAATTAGGTAACTATCCATTTGAAATAAGATTAGACGTTTAACTAAACTTTTTTTACAGTCCGTTCAACCGATGTTTACTTCTATTGCGTTGCAGTGGCATGACAAACGGCAGCTGCAGTAAACAGTTGGTATTGTCACCACTTTTTTGCTTTTAATGCAGCCTTTTACATACGGTTTAGAAGTCAGAATCGGTTGAACGGACTGTAAAAAAGATTTGTTTAAATGTCTAATCTTATTTCAAATGGAGTATAAGAATTAACAATTGAACAAAAAATGTAACACATCGATAAGTTAAATAAACTGTCTATCTCCTAGCCTAATTTTAAAATATTTATTTCCAGGAGTTCGATATTATCATGACCAAGGTGAATGGTTCCCTCGGCTTCACACTGCGGAAGGAAGACCACAGCGCGTTGGGGCATTACGTCAGAGCCCTGGTGAGGGAACCGGCCCTGAGTGATGGCAGGATACAGCCTGGTGATAGGATTGTAGCTGTAAGTAGACTTCCACTTACACAGGGTGTAAGGGACATCGTCGCGCAATCTGTAGCAATTTTGAAGTGAAAACTTCTTTAAGCTCGTTGAGCGATTTTTGGTAGGGGATAAACTTATGGATGAACGTCACAGACTTGCTCGCGCCGTAGTGTTGTAGATACTACAGAATCTAGATGGCGCTTATATCAGTTTTAAGTCTCCACTTCTGCCGGCAGTCCCCATGACTGCCTATTTTTTCTTAT
Organism: Conistra vaccinii; assembly: GCA_948150665.1. Lineage (NCBI taxonomy): Eukaryota > Metazoa > Arthropoda > Insecta > Lepidoptera > Noctuidae > Conistra > Conistra vaccinii. The sequence goes on along the minus strand of OX411320.1, from coordinate 7,691,628 downwards.
CAACCTACGATAAATTTCCATGCCCCCTGCATCTAGTCTAGAATCATGTGCTGAATTTATGGTAACCGTTTGCGCGTCGTTATCTTCAAATTTTTATTACGTGGTGTAATCCCCATGATTACACCACGTAATAAAAATGTGAAGATATTGATGACGAAAGACAGATATAGATTGACCAGTTCTAAGGGTGTGCCCAAACATAAAGCGGCAATCGTGCGCGGCATGCCGCTCTGCGATTGCACGAATGCCGCGTGCAAACGCTTCTGTTAAACGCAAACATTCGTCGGTTTAGTTCCTAGCACGGCAGTAATGTGTCCTGCAAACGCCGCGTGTTTTTACCACGCTCTTGCCGTTCAATGTTTGGACACACCATTAGATTATGATACAACGTGTATTAATAAAGGATTCTCTCTTCGGATCTTGTACTCGCATGCTAGTAAATGCTCGTAAAGCAAATTACTAGCATGCGAGTACAAGATCCGAAGGCAACAGATAGTATCAAATAAAGGCCAAAAACGATCTAGGATTATTATTGTCAAAGGTTTGGAACTTTGGACGGTACTCAGCATTGAACAGTAGAATACAGCCAGTAGTAAAATTAATGATGCCACGTCTGAAACAAATGACTGCTTCTGTTCAAACAGACCCTGTAAAATAAATGGAACAGTTAATTTAGCAGTGAAGACGTAAACGATAATAACAAAGAAGTGGAGCATGAACCAGTAGAATACATAATATTTTGTATCAATACTTAAATATATATTATTAGCTTCTGCCCGCGACTTCGTCCGCGTGGAATAGTTACTTTGGGCTAATGCAAAAAAAAACCCCCGATTTTAAAACATTTTTCATTGGTGCTCCGCTCCTACTGATCTTAGCGTGATGATATATAGTTTATAGCCTTACTCGATAAATGGGCTATCTAACACTGTAAGAATTCTTCCTCTTTATAATATTAGTATAGACTAGCTTTCGCCCGCGGCTGCGCCCGCGTGGAGGTCGGAAATTTTACCACGGGAACGTACTACAAGGGTAAAAAGTATCCTATACGTTAATCCAGGTTATAAATTATCTGTGTGCCAAATTTCATCCAAATCCGTTCAGCCGTATGTATAATATTAGTAGAATAGTAGGATGACAAAGAAGTTGTAATAAAGAAACGAGTGCGAACAACAAGTCATTCTTGACTTATGATGACTCATTAAAATTAAACGAGCAGAAAGTAGAATAAGCCATCGTAAATGTTCTCCGAAGACACTTGAATCAATATTGTTGTCCTACTAATAGAGAAACGGTTTTACACAAATATCATGTGCTTGGTATGTTGTTTATTGTAGTGCAATTAACTTCTGGAGAGAGGCTGGGTGGAATAATCACCAACGGCCGCTGATGGCCCACGCACAATGGTCCACCTGAAGGACTAAGTGCGGAAACCAAACCCTATAACATAGAACATAAAACACACAATTATAATTATTGTTGTTAAAAATTGAAAAAACTGTAGTTTAAAATGTGATGATGGTTATGTTCTTCAGGAGTTTTAGGAAGCAGCTAAACCAGATGGGAAATTGCGTGACACGCTAACAATAGCAATGTTTTTCATTTTGACAATTCTAGAACATTCATTGCCATTGTAGTCGTGCAGACGAATTTTTCAAAAAAAGAAGCAAATTATTAGAAATTTCCTCCAAAATCCTTCGGATTGTGATAGAAAGTGTTTTACGCAATTGGGATGCTGCGGAGCTCCGAATAATTTGCTTTCCTCCAAAGTTGACGAAATGGCATTCAATTTCATACATTCATTATTAGGGTTTGATGCTAACCCCGATATTGTAAGGTATTGTCACTTTACGCAAAATGAGTCCGACCATTCCATTTGGTATAGTTTCACCAAGACCGCTGTTCCGCGTCTTAGACATATGCGCGGCGAGACTGGGGCAGTGCAGGTCGCTCATTCTTCAACGCTCACAACGTCCCGTCGCTCATTGCTCAATGCCGCCTCAACGCGCTTTCCTAAGTGCTTGTTTACGAAGACACGGGGCGTTGCGCGTCGCGCGACTAGCAGTGCGTCGGACATTCTTTCAGTTTACAGACAGGCGGCGCGTGCAGCGGCCCGCGTCATGATCCGCGCAAACACAAACATAATATGACAATTTATGATGTTGTTTATGAAGACGACGTACGTACGACACCGCGGGCCCCGCCGCAGTAGTCGCTGCGTTTTACCGTGAACAGAGAATTGCAAGAATAGCTAGCCGCAACGCTGCGTGCGCTGCCACGATTAACGTCGCGTGCGACGCAGCGATGCCATCCGCGGGCTCCGCCTGCATTTCAAGCAAACGCGTGTAAAATTGCTTCTCCGTAAACGCTCGCATACAACGCCATTATGTTTGAATTTAGTGCAACCCGCGCCGCCCAACGCGACGCGCAACGCCCAGCGTCTCCGTAAACGAGCATTAGGGCCATAGATCGTTAATCCCAAAATACCATAAGTTATTGCTTGTTTGCATAACTTCCTTTTAATTTTAATGAGCTTATACATATTCATCGACATGTCATTATCTAATCCTGTTATGAACATAATCTTGTTTTTTTTTCTGAAAGCGGCAAAACACCAATAGCTTTCATTTTGGCAATAAATATTTTTTTATTGCACCGGACGCGGATGTTTTTCAAATCTGTCCTGCCGATAACTAGATCAACGCAATGCAATGAATATTGATTAACTGCTCAAATGAAAGCGAGCGTGTTATGCAATTAGGCATCGAGTGTGTTATGTTTGATTTTGGGTTCTGTTTTCACTGTAACTAGATGTGAACTAATCCATGTAACCATTAATATCGTAACACTGTATATTTATTTAGTTTTAGATGTTTAAAAAGTATTTGGAAATTTTCCAAATGCGTTTTTACACCTAAAACTGTTACAATATCAAATTCAGTGTTATAATTGCAATTTATTATAAATATTCTAATTCACTCATATTTCTTATTTCCATACAGAAATATTGCCAAATTAATCAAAACAGCGAAATATTTGACCGCTATTTGCGACGTTGCCCACTTTCAGAATAAACGCTATTAAATGTAAAGAAAATATTTAAAACACAAAATCCAATCTGTAAAATCAGGTAAATATTTGACAGCTACTTGCGACGATACCAACTTTTTGTATGTACAGACAACAGTCAAAACCATAAAACTGTGGAAACTCATTCGCTCACTTCACTCAGTCACTTATTGATGGACTGTGTTCGATATGAATCTGATAGAAATGATGTGTTTAGAGCCTCGAGGTTCAACCGACTTGATTTAGGCACGTTTCTTATAATTCTCAACCCTATGGAAAAAGTCTGTTTAGGTTCATGGCCCAAATGTAATCCTAATGGCTGCTTGCTACACAATGCCTCCGGCCATGCCGCACAAAGCCGCAGAAAGAAACGCAAAGAAAATGAAAGCGCAAAAGCCGGAGGCACATGCCACGCGGCAAAAGCCGGCGGTCATGCCGCCGGCACTGTGTGTAGGGGCCATTAGCAGCGTGTATATTAACTTATCATAACATCACGCCTTGTTTCTTGAACAGTTGGGCAGAGGTGTACCTATAGTAGGTACACCCACATAATGTATATGCGTGTATAATATACACGCATATACATTATGTGGGTGTACCATTATGTGGGTGTGGGTGTGTTATGTGGGTGTGGGTGTATGCGTATAATAATATTATTTCGTTTATTCATTTATATACATATTAATTTACATTTTTAAATATTTCTTAAAAAAAAAAGATATAAAAAAACATTTAAAAATATAAAAAATAGTGTTCCGCCGGTGTCGGGAGCAGGGTCCAAGCTACCGGTGGTTAGGGCTGCAGAGACAGGAACCTCCTCACAATGCGAGCCGTGTCGAGGAGTACTGCCTTCTGAATCAGGCCCTTGATCCAACCGCCTAACGAGAGCCTCGAGAGATGTTGGTCGAGGCTTTCGGCCATCAGGCCGTTGGCCGTTACGACTATCGGCACAATGATAGCCGAGCTCACATTCCACATGTCGACAACCTCGTGTGCTAAGTCGAGATATTTTATATTATTATTATTATTTATTTAGTGTATGATAGGACTGCCATACCCATTGCGGTTATAAATGCCCCTAATAAAAAATGCAGTTCGAAGATTTACTGGCAAAACTATAAACTGTGGAAATATCGTTTTTTGAGGGTTAACGTAGCCCCTGGGTGACTTAATAGAGGTTGAAGTTAATAATATTATGAGAACATATTTTATTGCGGACGAAAGCTAATTACACGACAAATATGTATACAATTCATAACATTTATTTACCTATCCTAAGATCTTGTTAAAACCCCTACGATATGAAATGCTCTACATACCAAAAGCATTATTCACATTCCGCATTTATCACTGTCGGTAATTAACCCGTGTGTACAGGTGAACGACACAGCGATGTCTAACATGTCTCACGCGGAAGCTGTGGCGTTCCTTCGCGCGTGCGGGTCTGAGGTGCGCCTGCGTCTCTACAGGGATCATGCTGCTACGCCGCTGTCACCAATGTCACCGAGAGAAGAGCCTACGGATTCTGACGCGCCAATGAATAGGCCTAAACCTCCTCTCAGGTTCGTTGGAACTTCCTTTTTTTCACCTTGTCATTCTGACGTACTTCTCGCACGGGGTTTAGCATTATTCAGTATACTACACACACGTACCTACACTTCTTTCACCGGGAAGTTATCTTAGATTTTCACGAGGTTTTCAAATAGAAGTAGTATTTCAATTTGACAGAGCCTTACCAAAGACAGGGTTGAGTAGATCTTTAAGTAATCCCAAAGTCTCAAAATGCCACTCACTAACCAGACTTTAAACTCAAACAAAACCCTCCTTCACCATCAAAATCTCAACAAAGGAACCTAAAACCATAACTTCTACAATCAGGCCTGAAGCAGTATCAATGTTATGCGACCTGGCTGCTCGGCGCCTCACCCCTGACGCGGCAGACGGCTCCCGCTCCCCCTGCCTCTCCCCCCGCAAGTACCGCAAGCTCACCAAGGAAAACAACCACTACGAACAACCCAATGGTATGTATGCTACTGATTGGATGACGTCATTAATGCTTTCGAAACTTTCATTAGGCAGTATAAGAATTTTCTGGAAGGTAGCTTACGAATATTTTTAGTTGAGAGTCCAGAGGTCCAGAAATGGACCTCTTTCAGCAATATGACGATGATAATGAAAGAGTACGTATTATAATAGTAAAGTGTTTTTAAAAGCCAGTCTTTAAATTAAATCATAAAATAATCTAGTTTTGAAGAATAAGCTCCGGATTCCTAACTCGCCTTAAAACCTTCGCTTTCGAATCAATAAGTCACTTAAAAACTGTGCCATTTGAAATCCGGATCGCAACACAAAAATACTTTTAGCTGGAATTATTTCAGCGTGTGACCAAATTCCATTTGTTTTGGATTGTCACCCGCTCTAGCGCTTCTGGCCCCAAACTGAAAGGTTAAACTTGTTAAGTGATTAACTGATCGAAAGTGCTGTAAATGGATTAAAGGTGAACCCAACCTTTCACTCGATAGGTTCAAGCGTTGACACTTAACTGTCCATAATGCGTCAATTTCCGCAGTTAATGGTTTTTCCTAATTAAACCTAGAGGTCTATTTAAGGTACTTATCTATTTTATTATGGTGTAGTGTAGTACGCCTAAAACCACTACCATTACCAAGGTTCGATTTTAGGTTTCTAATATCTATTTTATTTTATATTACTGCATAACAAGTTTGTTTAAGAGCGTTTATGTGGGCATTTGGGCAACGTAGCAAATAGTTGTCAAATATTTCGCTGTGTTGATTTTTAGTATAGATGTAAAATGTATTTAGAAACTTTCCAAATGCCTTTTTTACACCTAAAACGGTTACAACATCAAATTCAGTGTTAAAATTGCAATTTAATATTAATATTCTAATTCACTAGTGAGCCATATTTCTTACTTCTATACAGTAATATTGCCAAATTAATCAAAACCAGTAAATATTTGACAGCTATTTGCGATGTTGCCAACTTCAGAATAAACGCTCGTATACTATTATGCAAATGCTACTAATGTACCTTACGCCTAAAATAACCAAATCCGTTGATTCAATTTATATATTGATTGCCTGAAGTGTGTACTCGGAGGAATCATATTACGTGGTACAAGCCCATGATATATTCAAAGCACAAATGAACGTAATTATCTCCAGCTCTGTGTTCATCAACTAATCCGTATTACCATTGCAAACAGCGCGATGGATGTATATTTATCACACAGGTGGATCCCGGCTAGCTTAATTAAATAAATTCTGCACAAAACTAGTGAGCTGCCAAACTTTGCTAACCACATTTAACACTTTGCTACAAACAATATACACGCACACACTAAGCGATGTAGGTTTTCCACGCAGATGTTCCAAGTTCCAACAAAGTAGAACACGGTTCGGAACATACAGAAGTGGTGGTGGACTCGAGGCGGCCGGGGCGGGCCGTGTCCCTGGCCAGCCCCACCGCGCCACCCACTTGTAGAAAACAAAAGTTGAGCCTGACAGGTGAGACGCTGTCGGCCGCACACTGACCTTTCATAACCAATCGCTTCACACCTTCAATCCAAAGCAGCGTATAAACTGACTGTCGGATTCTAAACCATACCAGGACTATGTTTACACACCATTGTAGCGTACAGCACTTCATAGATGTTCTTCGGCCATTTGAAATAACCCCGAAGAGTGTTGTCTCTAGCCTTATGTGCGTGATCTTCTTCTCTGTTTTCATTTGCACTCATAAATGTCAAAACTGAGAACACTGTTAACAAATGACGGTTGATTCTCTGAAAATCACTACATTCAGAGTCAACTTTCTGTGAACGAATAATTGAGGACTTGTCAATTTGTTAACAGTGTTCGTAATTCTAATAACAGCTATTACATGATTCGTTTGTGAAATTCCAGTGCCTCCCCATGGTTACGAGTTAAACAACTTAGACAATGACACTCTGGATGCTCCAAACGTGTACCAGGAGGACATGTCTCGTCAGAGGTACCAGGAGCCAGTGTTCCCTGTAGACTCTGACGAGCCGGTGTCGATGCCAGTGGAGATGTTGAGCGATGAGGCACGGTTCAAACATGCGAACCCTGCGTATCAAAGCGCTGTGCTCCATACAACTACAAGTGATGGGCATACTACTAGTTCAGAAGGACATAAGGATGATGGTACGTTTCTGTTTAAATTACTTTGATAAATAGGAAATCTCTCGGTGGCAACTGAGATACGTAGAAAAGCCGCATCGTATTTTGTTTTTGTAAACTTTAATGTTACTCTAGTAGAATAAAATTCCATGGCTACAATGAAGAGGGGTAGAGGAAGACTTCAAACGACGTGGTTGACGAAGGTCTAAAAGAACATGAGGGAGATGGGATTTACGGAAGATGATGCACAAGACCGAAATAAATGACATCGCATGATTGGTAACCCAACCCCGCGTAACGGGAAAAGGCGAGGCCAAAGAAGAAGAATGTTACACTAGTAGAAGTGGTGGTCACTTCTACAGCAGACAAAGCGAACAGACTGCTCTCGCAACAGTGGCGTTGTAACCAAGTACAGCGCCACTGTTGCGAGAGCAGTCTACTTTATTGTAACATATTAAACTGTACCTTTTTGGACAACAAGAGACGTTTCCGTTTAGCTGAGATTTACATATCTCATTAATTCAAAAAAATTATGTTATGTTATTTCTCTAAATTCCAGGTAACGGCTTGAAGAAATGGAAAGGTGTGGCGTTGTCTCCTGACAACGAGCGTAAGGTGAAGACGGATCCTTCCCCCCAGCCCAAACCCAAGGAAATCGAGCCCGTCCAAAAAGAAAACGTCAAACCTGAACCGCCGAAAGACAACACATGCAATGAACCTACGGTAAGATCTGAAGTCCGTATATTTAAATCAAAAATCAAAATCTTCTGATAAAAATTAAAGCAAATTGAAGATTACTGCAAGCTAAGGTTAGAAATGATTGTACAGCGTTACACAAATGAGTTGGCTCTCAGTTTTTCTTTGATTTTTTACATACATACACTCACGCCTTCTTCTCACGGGGGTAGGCAGAAACTACAGAATGCCACCTGCTACGAACCTTACATACTCCTTTTGCCTTGTTTATGTTCATACATCCAACAATACTCTTTCTCTCTCTCTTCTGTTCTTTGATTTTAATCAGTTTTAATACTACTATGATTCTAACGCTTCTGTCAGGCAGATTCTCTGTAGATGGATTGAAGTTTGCTCCTAAAACAGAACTGTAACGGGCGTCAAGTTAAGTTCAATACTCTTTTTATGAAGAACTGGATGCGAGGACTTTCGTTATATTGGTATTGCTGTCAGTCATCACTGAGGCTCCTTATAAAATGAAACTATATCTAATTCCAGATAGTAACAGTGGAACTAAACCGTGGTTGGAACAGTCGGCTCGGGTTCAGCGTACAGAGCCACCCGGAGTCCGGTCAGAGCTACATCTCTGCAGTCTACAATGACAGTGTGGCCGCGCGTGATGGACGGCTAAGACGTGGTGATGTTATATTGCAGGTGGGCCTAGCTTTTAAACTAATAACAAAATGGAGAAACTGTAGATTGCTTCAAGAACAATCCAACAACTGTATCCATTAGGTTGCATTACTTAAAAACACTGCCCAAAGATGCAAACAATTAAAAATCTTTTTTTTTTTATCTTCAGTTCATACATTAGCCTGCTAGACCTTTTTTTGAGGGTAGTAAATACCTCTGTCGTGTGGTTACCCTAAAAACTAGAGGGGCCACGAAGCCTGCTAAGCAAGACTGTTGCTATCCTCAAGCATCGAAAACAATACCCCGAACTAATCTGTAAATTCAACTGAAATCATACTCTTTCTTCTTCCAGGTCAACGACGAGAACGTAACATCAATGAAGACACCAGAAGTGATCGACCTGCTGCGAATACTAAGAGGCTCTATTTGTATCACTGTACTACGGCCGCCGAACCCACAGTGAGCATAATACCATGCAGATATTCATATGGAAGAAGCACACCCCTAGGCCTGCACAGAACGGGCCTGGCTGGAGAAACGGATACACGTAGGTGATGCCGAAATAAGGATGTTACCCAAGATAGGGTAACAAAACGAACCTTAGAAGAAAGTTACTTAAGTGAAAATATAACGAATCTCTACCCAACACTGCAGTGATGATTTTGTTAATCATTGCACATTGATTGTACCTTCATGACATTTATTAATTCTATCAAAGTTCAATTTTATCGTTAAAACAATTGAAATACAATTAAATATCATAATAACTACGCGAAGCTAAATTCGTTCATATACCTACACGTTGTCTTCACGATATATTGGTTACTTCGGTGATTACAACTTTAGTTGTGTATATTGGTTACAACTTAAGTTGTGTATATTGGTTACAACATAAGTTGTGTATATTGGTAACACTAACCACTTAAGTTGTGTATTTAATATTCTATTGCATATAAGTAAAGAATTTTGATAGACAAAAGATTTAGTTATATCATGTATTTTTTATAATATATTATGGACATTAAAAATCATAGCTTCATTATTGAATCTTACATGTATGCTAATAAGCCTCACAATCTAATAAGTACATGCTCTTTTGTTAAAGTTCCTAATAGTGGATCGTGCTAAACTTTTGCCGTCGTAAATTATATGTCATATACTTGATAAGTTATCTAATAAAATAATTTATTTTCGGAAAAGATCTCTGTAGCTATCTCATAGACAATTTATTAGAAAAATATATAAATCTATCGAATTATATATCATTATATTTATTTATATATCTTACCCGACCAATGTAGATACTCAAAGATAGTCTAATAAAGAAAGAAAAAAAAAAGTATTTTATTTTATATTGAAAACAATGATTGAAAAGCAATAAGCAGCTTTTATTTTAGACTTAATATACGACTATTAAAATTATGGAATTTTAAAATTATTATATTCTTATTAGAAGATGACTTACAGAGTAGAATTTTTAAATATTAAGCGACAAGTTAAGGCATCTGGCGGCCTATATTTGTGCAAATATAATAAAGTCCCTTGACTAATAAAAAGTAGACTATGTTGAGTAGAAAATATTAAAATGTCATGAAGTATAGCATTCCAAGAGGTTAGCCTTTGTAAATAATGTAAAGTTAAAAGACAGTTTATGTAGTCGTTGTGAAGTTGCGTTATGTGCAATTGTCAAATGAAAATAAACTGCAAAATGTCGCGTAAGTTTTTAGTTTTTTTATTGTTCGATAATATTTTGCTCAAATATATAATTGTAGTCAGAACACAATAGTCACTTTGATAATTGCTCGTAACGTATTATAGCTACGTTTTTATTAAAATGATACTTGTAGCGTCACAAGATATTTATTACGCGTAAGTACAAAATATACGTGTGAAGTGACCAGATTCAGATCTCTGGTCAATAATAATAATAATAAAAAGTACACAAGTTTGTCAAACTGCGCTAGTCTGACAAACATTACTAAAACGTTGAGTTACATTGCTAATAAAACTTAAAATTAATGCATTATACGCTATACTTCCTATAGGCACTGATTATAAATTCTAGTCAAATCTAAATTTTAATTGAAATTATTACACAGTTAGCCTTTGAGAAATATAATATTGACGTAAAACAGTAGTTAAATTATATTCTTACATAAATAAATAAATATTATACAATATTCACTCTTTGATTTCTCATAAGGTGTCTATTTGTTATGAACTTGAAAGTTTTTATCAACAAATCTATTTTAATATTAACGATAGATACTAGCCTTAAGTTGATAGAATAATTGTTTAGAGAAGAAGTATAATGAATCATTACCCATAAAAATCAACCTGAACGAATCAATCAACTGATATTCTAAAGTAATTGTGATGGTATTATGTTAGTTTAACCGTATAACGTACGTTCTAGAGTTAATAATATGCAATTACAGTAGGTACAGAATGGCCCAGTGTAATAGCTCCTTTATACTGCGATGATATAATCATTCATTATCAAGCTTTTCCGGGGTCATCCACCAATATTTTAAGCTACATACATTTTTCAAGCACCTCATTTTATGTCTACTAATATTTGTGCTGCTGAAACTCTAATATTGTACAAATTAGCAGCGCTTAAAGCGATTTGTTATAAGATAGACTTAAGGCTTTTACAGACCTGCGCGACTTGTCGCGCGACGCGACACGAACAATAAGAAAACTTCACGGTAAACAATAACCGGTGTCGCGTCGCGCGACAATTCGCGCTGGTCTGCACAAAGCTTTAATAGTAAGCCCCGGCACCGAAATTACAACATCAAAAATACACCCAACATCTATATAACAATAATATTTCATAAGTAAAAATGTGATTACGCATCTAGCGTGATTATGCCTTCCAATAGTTAATTGAATCAAGCGTAACTTTGCGGAAATCCATAATAAAATACAATAGACGACGTATATTTAGTAACCTAATCCGCTTAACTGTTCTTCAAGAGTCATATAGAAGAGCTGATACCGTTCCAAGCCGCGGTGGACCGAACAGTAATCCTATATAAGTCGGGTTGTCGGGTGGTGTGGCTCACATTGCGTTCGGCGCTTGACGTGGCAACACTTCGTATCCGGGTTTGCTACAAATCAATCGTCATCCTGAAACACGTGTCGATTTCTCACAGGGTTCTATATGACTCTTGAAGAACAGTTAAGCGGATTAAGTCCCTAAATATCGTCGTCTGTTATATTTTATTATGACGTCAAATAAAATCACTAGAAGCTAAATCATTACGTAAATGGTAATTCGATTTGAAGACTATCAGAATACTATCGTGACTTTGCCTTGGTCAGTTGGCAAGCCACGACAGACAACCAGCACGCCTCATATGACAAGAAAGTACAACACACGTCACGACTATTCGTGACACAGTCTTTGTCATTTGCGTGACAAACCTTCTGCACACTGCATAGCTGTTTACACGTTCAACAAGTAAAATAATCCTTGTGAGCGTGGCGCATCCTAAAAGTTTGCAACGTCATAAATAGCTAAATAATACTGTATGAAAATAAAAAATGTGGCTAACGAACTAGAATATTGATTATGAAATGCAAAAATTAATATCGTAACACCGAATGTTTAGCTGTAGATGTAAAAAAAGTAGAAGCCTTTTTTACGTGTAAAACGAGTACAACATCAAATTCAATGTTACAGTTGCAATTCATTATTAATATTCTAGTTCGCTAGTTAGACACATATCTTATTTCCATACAGTAGGTAAATAACAGCGAAATACGTGACAGCTATTTACGACGTTGCCCACTTTCAGAATGCACGCTTTTAAAAATATCGCTAGTATTCTGATAGTACCCAAAATACTTCCACCCATATCCTCAAACCATCAATTTCAGGTATATTTCTTGGTTCTTCATGATTGTACATCGCTTCCTAGTCTCTCCTGCCTTATCAAAGTCTGGGCCGTAGTTGTTATGTGACGTTGATATTATTTCACCAAGTATCGTAACAGTCATAGAAATATTAATGGAATGTACGATAAACTTAATTAACTTACTATGATACGAATAAAATATGAAATTAAATTATTTTGTAGTATTATTTCACAATTCCCCCAGTTAATAACCCAAGGTAGAGACTGTTACCGGGGTTGCGGATAGTCCTAAGGGGAAACCATGGCCCCTGGCTAGGCAAGGGAAGGAACACGGGTGGGTTTTAGTCAGTAAGAGTCTGACACGCCCTTCCGCTCCGCTCAGAGCAGGAGAAGTCATTGGATGATTTCACACCCAAAAAAAAAAAAAAAGGTAGAAACTGTGATGATGCAACCCCATACCTACAATGCTCCACTGTAAAATAAATAGGTCAAACGACGTGATTCCCCAGCCTGCATTCAGAAACTACCTTATCTGAACACATACATTGCCTACGAAATGTATGGGAAAAGTTTTTTGCGATTTCTGACTTTTCTAGTACTCAAACCTCAGTTGGTCCGATAGAGGTTTTTGATCCTTATATGAAACAGAATCGATTGGCATCAAAAAAAGTTTTTGTGAAAACTGCCCATTTTCTTGCTGACTGTACATTTTTTTCCAAATCTGTGAATGCAAATCAAAATGTCTCAAAACGTTAAGGACAGTCTCCTAAGACGGTTTTCCTGTAGCTACAACGGTAAAGGTAGCTGTCCTTGCTGCCCCATCTCAAAAATCCATCCTGTATATTTGTTATGACGTTCTTGAAAACGGCTCTAACGATTTCGATGAAAGTTGCAATATAGGGGGCGAAAAATCGATCTAGGTATTTCGCCGCGTATTTACACCCGAGCAGAGCTCGGTCGCCCAAAGTTTAGAATAAGATAGAAAAATTACATGGCAGCATGGAATTAGTACGTACTATACATGGAATTAGTATCATAAACAATCATAAACTAATGTGGCCGTGACCGGCCCCACCTGGACTAGAATAGCTAAAGACAAAGACGAATGGCGAAAGATGGAGGAGGCCTTCGCCCTTTAAATCACATACCCAATATCAATTAAAAATCATTTTATGGCTAATTTATTTTATTTTATTTAATCTGTTAAATCAATTAATTAATTAATTAATCTATTCTTATTCATCTAATTAGTGTTAAAATGCATGTTTATATTGTTATATGAATGAATGAATATTTTTTTACTTAATTATAATGTAATGAATGATATAAATGTGAACTTTTTGGGAAATAAAATGAAATCATAAACGATTAAATGAGCATCCTCTATTTTACCTGAGGAGGTCGATCGACCAGTTACTATTGATATAATTCAAGTAGCCACTGTTATTAACTTTCTTAAAAATCTTGACTTAGAAATCAAAGGCTCTAAGATGTAAATAAGTTTCATACAACATATATAGAAGTAGGCTCTTTTACCGGAACAGTTTTAGTCTATTGCCTGATTCCATTCCTTGTTTCTGCCTTACTTCACCCAGCGAGATGCCCATCTCCATTACAAAGCTGTAACTCTCAGTGCCTACGTCTTGTAAGACGTCAAACCTCTAGGTTACGAACACGATCTTGTAATTCAACTCCGAACGTGAGTCGGTTTGTAGAGCGCAAAAGTCTCATGAACTTTTTTTTTTATGGCTAGGAAGACTTCTACAAGTTTCTTTAAAAAGCTACACCTATAACGAAGACAAGCTACAGAGGACAGAGTTACTTAAAAATTACATTATTTAAGCTCGTGGCTGCATCTACAACGCCACATACGAACTACGCACCAAAGACCTTTTTTTTTTTTTTGGGCTATATATTACGAGTATCACATAACTTCTCCCGCTCCTGGGCGGAGCTAGGGCGTGTCAGACTCTTACTGACCAACACCCACCCGTGTTCCTTCAGTTGCCTGTATGTTGCCAGGGGCCACGGTATCCCTTTCGGACTTTCTCGCAATTCCGGCAGGCATCGGCACTAGCGGACCCCGTCTGTTGTGCTGGAACACAGCGCGCCGTCGACCCCACCTGGTCCTTATCGGACGACGAGCTACCCATTACTCACCGTCCGCAGGCCCGCGCCTACAATGGCCGGGAATCGGCATGGGATTCCCGACGACGCATCAAAGACTAAACGGTAACATCACACAAAATCCGCATCGCGCAAGCAGAGTTTACGACCCGACATCAATCGTCTATAAGCTTGCTAGTGGTATTATTGCAGCAGCCTGGTGAGACCAGCTACAACTAATCTTGAATTAAAAGAATATATAAATAATCCACCGTATCTCTATGTTGACGTCATGGTGGGGCTTGCGCGCTCCCATGTACTCTAGGTCTGTGCCGGTAGAGTTTATTTTGCCGAAACAGGTCTCTAGGGTGACGAGCCATACCAAGAAGGATACAGAAACCCACAGGGCCGCATGTGGCGAGCTCCCGAGACAAGTCTTGTTCCTCATCTCTGGCTTGCCTTTATTGACTTGCCACAGTGAACACTGACGAGGAACAGACCTCTCACCAACACCAACAGACGTTTTTATTGGCCGACTTGAGTGTCGATTCGACAAACATGCTCGGAGGACGGAAGTGGGTTTTCAGTATTCCGGGATTGATAGCCGTAGAATACCTCTTCACTCCTCATAAGCACCTCAGAACATGTTGCCCTCTTGTCGCTACGACGCTATGTGCTAGCGACTATTTTTGGGGGCCCTTTTTTGAGTGTGCAAGTCACCCCCTGCCATTTTATCCATGTATATATGTATAAAACATTGATCAGGCAGGGGCTATACTTCTTCAATAGACTAGGTAACCAGCCACCTTATCCTCCCAAACCCATACATAGTTCAATATATCTTTGTTCCCATATCCTGTAATAATATAGAATTATACCAACAGGGGGTTGTCCTTAGTTGCACTTATATAATGTATACAGGGATAATCGTCGATTGGTACCTTATTTCATTAAAAGCGTCTAACAGACCTCTGCGAGTTGGCTTTGGCCCCTCGTACGCCTTCCAAAGGTGCGGAACCCCAGGCTCCCGAGATATGGCAAAAACATTTTAAATAAAATAAATAAAAAATTATGACATAAGACAGTTTCAGTAAACGGTGAAAGTGCTTTAAATTCACTACCTAAAAACATGCTTACCAATAATCGATATTTCACACAAAAATATTTAAATGGTTATGCAAAAGTGTTGCTTCGTGCTCTTTCACCCGTCTCCTATCACCTATTACGAATGCTACGATCCACTGGGCGGAACAATCGAACGGTGCTCCTAGCAGCAGCGATCCATAAACTTCTGATTACACGGGCAACTTTAGCTGCTCCATTCTGGGCAACATTGGTCAAATATGTTACCACAATAACTTCGAGCAATTTAGTGAGTTACCAACATGTTGCAATTGTTGATTGAGAAGATCTCAGAGCATATAAAGTGATATGGAGCAATACTTTGCTCTATGCATCAAATTACAGAATACTTTCATTAGCAACATATTACAAAACTAGCTTTTGACCGCGGCTTTGCCCGCGTGGATGTCGGAAATTAGGCTTATTATCCCACGGGAACGTACTACCGGGATAAAAAGTATTCTATGTGGTAATCCAGGTTGTAAACTATCTTGTGCCAAATTTCATTCCAATCAGTTTTGTCGTTTTAACGTGACAAACATACAAACTTTCACGTTTTATAATATTATTATATAGAGTAGGATATAAAGTGAGAAAGATTATATTGTCAAAACAGTTGAAGCATTATTTGGAATGTAACAAGTTTGACTTTCGGCAACAGTTGCGACAATAATTGCTGATAAAGTTGCCCGTGTAACCGCGGCTCTAACACTTGGAAGCACGCCATTAGCGCCGGCCACTTTTTGTGGCGTCGCGTGCAAGGGGAATGCAAATCGATGTGTTCGTACGAGGTGATCACTTCTGATAAGGATGAGCTTGCGTGTTAAATTATACAGTTTTTAAGACGATCATGATGTTAACATGGGAGTTTCATAAGCTTTTAAGCTATTGCATAGCTTCTATAGCGGGCCTTGAGCGTGGAGACCTAATCCAGAAATTTCGTAACGAAAATGACTGAGAAACAAAACACTCTAAATGTGTTTTGTATTGAAAATTATGTTTTACTGTTTGACAACAAAGTTCAAATTTACTTAGACGAATGATCAACGAGAGTGTTGTATTGAAAATTATGTTTTACAGTTTGACAACAAAGTTCAAATTTACTTAGACGAATGATACGAGAGTGTTGTATTGAAAATTAAGTTTAACTGTTTGACAATAAAGTTCAAATTTACTTAGACGAATGATCCTTGACTATTAATAGTTAAATTAAAACCTTTTTATTAGTTTGATGTTCCCGGCCATTACGTTGTGTCAAGTTTTAAAAACTGTAAATGTGAATAACAGTTCCTGTCAATGTCACCATTGTCACTCTTGTATTCGGGTTAATATTTTACAATGCCGAGAAATTTAAATATTCAAGAAAGAGCAGCTATTATTAATGAAGAAAGTCACGAAAAAATAGTGAAAGAAAATATAGATCTGTTATATTTAGAAGATATCAAGTCTCAAACTTATGTTTCTTATTTCAGTTACCATAAACCTATAGTTTCGTGAATAAAGAACGTGAACTAATTGATCATCATCATAATTCTGGTCGCCGCCCCTTCCTTAGTGCTGCACAAAGAGCTGACATGAGACGATAATATGAAGATAACGATTTTGTGTCAACCAATTATTATGCTGAAATATATGAAGTTTGTCCAAGAGTAATAAGAAACGCCTTACACTCAATGGGATTGCATTATAGACAACATGCAAACTAAATTGACTGATGCTCATAAGCCAGCACGCTTGGAATATGCACGCATGCATTTGAACGACGATTGAAGTACGACAATATTTACCGACGAAAAATGCTTCAAATCGAGCCAACATGGGAGGCTACATATAAGGAGATATAACGGTACGAGGTATCTATACAGAAGACCCTGTAGTGCCCAATTTTAGTTCCGGACAAATTTCGGCTATATGGGGATAGATGTCAGCGGTGTATCAGTTACAACACTGCTTATTCAGTTATTCCTTATTTTTAGTTAAGATTGCAGGCTAATAATAAATCTCAATCGACATATTTTCACAGAAGTGATTGTTTGTTTTATTGAAATATATTTAACTCTAGCATTAAATTCGTTTGATTTCTGTGAACACAGGTATACACCAGTGATTTAAGTAGCACGGCGAGTTTTACTCTTTCCTAAGTCAAAAGTAAAACTAGTAGTTCTGCGAACAGTAGACCTCGCGAGCACAAACTTTTTGGGAAAAATTAACCGCTTAGCTTGAGGCTTAAGTGCCTGCTACACGGTCGCAAACCGCGTCCCGACAGAGGTGACAAACGTTTTCACACACACACACGCTACCCCTTAATACAGGACAAACGAGAAAAAAAATTACGTGTAGGGTGAGGAGGTACCCTAAAAAACAATCATGATTTTATTTTACGACTTTGTCGGCGTGATTACCAAATTACAGCTTTCTAGTACTAAGATTCTCTGAGCTAAGCCGCTGACAGACAGAAAGACAGGCAGACGGACATGGCAAAACTAAATCAGTTTATTGTGTACTACAGAACCCTAAAAACCAGACAAATTATGAGTAAAAAATTTGTAGGCCAGCTAGAAAAATTAACAAATAGGTTTGAATAAATAGCGAGCAATTTACTGCATTTGAGGAGGTATTCTGCTCATCATGCCGAAGATCCTGATCAGATCTTTACCAATTTTTTTTGAGACTATCTTAAAGTTACTTTCTTTCAAATGAAAAAAGAACCATCGAAAACGGATTTCATAAGGCGGAGATATCCAGCAGCCCCCTTTTTGCCCCATTTTGGAGGAAGTACCCCTCCAATCAAAAATCCCCGACGACAAAAAATTACAAAAAATTCATAATATGCCAAGTTTCATCCAGATCGGTTGTAAAATACAACCTGTACCTACACGAGTACGTACAAACTGACACACGAAAGAAAATTTTGCCAGTTGATGCAGAGACGCTACGCTCGCTCGGTCAATTACAATATAAAAACTATGCAATAGCTTTACCGCGGCAGTCCCCGAGTGCCACAGGTCTTTTTTTTTTTTTTGTTTTGCTCATAGCAGAGCTACAGGCTATAACGCAGGTGAGCACTTGAAAATTAGTTTCACGTGCCTACTTACAGACAATTATGTACAGCATTTATTTTGAGAGTTCAGAATAGTGTTTTCACTTGAACTTGAACTTTAAACAAATACAGCACTTCACGTTTCTTGCCTCATTTTCATGATTAGACAATTTTGTCGAGTCTAGGTATGTTTTGCTGCTCAATGAAGAGGTCAGTATTGTGGCAGGGCGTCTTCTTTACCATTACCGTGCCACCCGGTCTACTCCTTGATATGCAATGGTCTCTGTAGCCCCATGAAGCATGAGGCTGCAGGGGCTAGTGCAAATCTTGGGGTTCATTCGATTTATGGAGTCTGGTCCACGCTCGGATCGGTGCATTTCATTCATTAGTCATTAGCGAGAGGCACACGGCAGAGACAACGGTAGCCGCCGACGCCGCGACGCGTCAACGGCGCTGCGGTCGTGGGCGAGTGTCAACGGCTGCAGTTATGGGCAGCAATAGTGTGCGATAGACATTATCAGACCTGACACATACTATTCACTCTAGCGATCTTTGACCCGACAGTTTCAGCGAAACTGCTTGGTCAATGTCATTGCCATTCGTATTGGTACGCGAGTACCGCTTGAATGAGTGAATTGAACTAGGCGCCCGTTAGGGAAAATGAGCGTGAAACTTTTACAAATTCTTCAATTGTATCCAGTGGAGTTGGATTTTACTTTTTCATCTAAGTCCGTTTCGACCGATTTAGTGTTAAAACATGTAGGTACTTGAAGGTACTCTAAAATGAATAAGTGCTTACTTGCATACTTAGTAATTTGTATCCCGTTTTATGCTACAGTTAAACTTCTTCACAGGTAGTAAGTATGGTCAGTAGCGTATGGTTAGCGTCACGGTCACCGCTCGTACACCGACGAGCCGTCCGAGGGAGTCGCCTCTCTACGCTTCGATGATAAGCGAATGTACCAAAAAACTGTCCATATAACTAACTATTACGACCAACCAAACGATCATAATAAAATCAGGCCATCTTTTGTAGGTCTTACAAAAATCTAAATTAAAACCACGGAAAATAAACGATTCCATTGCACTAAAAAGTTCATTTAAAAATAGCGTTCTTGCCAAATTGGATTTTTCTTGAACAGTAGGTCGGTAGTATCAATCGACTAGGACCACCCAAGAAATGCCAAGAAACGTTTTAAAATCCACCACGAAATTAATGTTACAGTTGCAATAAGTATTCCGTCTTTAACAAACAAAGAAAGCTGTAAGTTACTCACAAATTAAACTGTAACGGGACTGAACCAGTAACGTAGTAGTTTAAAACGTATTTGACGGTGGCAAATAAAAGCACAAATATCTTCGTGAACCATGAAGACAACGTAACGAGTTGTAAAGAGCGAAAAAGAACTGTAGCACTGTAACGTTCATGCTGATCCAAGCAAAAAAAATAAAGAATTCAATGTTACACAATGCTTGACAATACTATGTAAGCATTGATTTATACTATGCAAGCTACGGGTATTAATAATTCATAACCAGTGCAATAAAGTTTCGTACAATGTTAGACTATATGGGCACCCATCAATCTAAAACCAATAAAGAACCTTATTAGCCGGCTATTGCCGGTTGTCGCTGAAAACCAGCGTTGGGGCTCTGTCTCAAATAGGGTCGCAGCATTATGCTGTGCGTTTTGCGTGGATATGACGCATAATTTCCCCTAAATGGTTATTTTCGTGTTTTGTTCTTTCTTTGCGTCATGTTTACTGCAAATAAACGTATTTTCTTTCTTCTTTTTCTTTCTTTCTTTCTTTCTATTTATTAGTAAACGGTGCTAGAAAAAATTGTGTCCACTGCTTACGCGTTTCACTACAGTTCATCGCCACTCCGTCAATCTTTGAAAAATTACAGGGGCTAGCTCTAGTCAAAAACAAAATAGAAAATCAAAAACATACATACATAAACTCACGCCTTCTTCCCATGAGGGTAGGCAGAAACTACAGAACGCCACTTGCTACGATCCTTACATACTCCTTTTGCCTCGTTTACGTTAAAATTAATTACAGGGGCTGCAGCTAGCTCTAGTCAAAAACAAAATAGAAAATCAAAAATATAATATGTAAAAATAATGCAAATCTCCCAACGCAATTCTTCTACCGCAAAAAGATATGAGATCCAAATTAAACCCAAGTCTGTTAATTTATTTAGTACCTATTTATTTATCATCTTTATTTCTTATATAAATAGAATAGAATGAGTTGGCCATCGCACGGTAACATAATCACATAAGAATAATCTACTTTTTAAATAGTCCTAATTAAATTAAGCGCAGCGCTAATATTTCGTAGATTTTGTTGTATGTAGATGAATGGTTGTTTTATATCCCAGTGTTATTAATTATTTAACAGAGTCATTCCAATTTTCTCAGTTTATTTTGAAACACTATTTAGTTAAAAATTGCTCGGAAAATTATCACGCATTTAAGGAAAATTGTTCCTTAAATGCGAGATAATTTTCCAAAGAACTTTTCTTGTTACACCCAAAAGATTCTTAACTTCCTTTTCACTTAACATAAAAAATAAAAGCTTTTAAAAACACTTTAACAGTAACAAAAATACATACCTACAAATAAAATATTAGAACTTTAACCCCCTAAAGCCCATGGAACTTGACTGTCATCGCGACAATAGGGGATGTGGAAAAGCGTTCGCGGTTCGTCGATGTTCGGGCAGTCGCGAGCGGCCCGCGGTCTGACACACCTGTCGATAGTATTGCGTGCGCGCCACAGGAAGTGCAGTGAATTACCGGACCAAACAACTGTTCACACTACGCATTCAAAATCCGAAAGCGAGTACAATTTTTTTTTAATGCTCGTTGTTAACCAAGGACTTTTTAATCTGTGAGTTTCTTTTTTTACTTATATTTTCTGGCTAGAGGTTTTGTTTTGGAAATTATTTTTTGTGGGTGTCATATTTTATAAATGAACTTAGAATTGTGTAAAGTTGAATTGCGTATTTTAAAATACATTTGATAGATGCCATGACTTATGTAGTTTACCTAGAGGATGATCATAATTAAGGTCCTACTTATTTACTAGTTAATGATTTTTACAACCGTAGCTACTTAGATGAAAAGTGTGCTAATGCCGCTAGGGCCTAGCATAGAAATAATGCGGATGTATCGGGTTTATATGTTGCAAACGACATCAATGTGACAGGTCATTAGTCTGCAACTGGGTATGTGGTATCTAAACTATTAAACCTTGGCTTGAAACACAATGTTTTTATGAAAATATTGTAACAAAACTATACTTTCCTAAAGTATTTAAGGAAAGACCGTAAAATTATCTACATTATAACAATAACAACAATCATTAACAAAACAAATTTTCGGCGTTTAAGTAAAAGTTGATCTTTAATTAAGCAAAGGGCCGAGATTAAGTTAAAATTCATGCTACTTGTCACTTGTAGCGTGAAACATTTTCTGTTTGTACGCCAGACCCGCATAAACAAATTATGCCGTTAAGTAGATCGTGACAGATCAAATCGCGATTTATGGGTCAACTAATATTGCCTTTTACATTCAAACTGTGGCTCGGACAAGAAAGTGCAACTATACAAATTGACATACGTCATCATGATAAGATCATAAGACTGCAGGAACATTAGAGATAAAAAATCATAGACTATAAAACAGTTTCACAAAACAAAAGTGAATATTTTGTAATCGAGACAGAAACGATGTTATAATTCAAACAATTCTGGGAAGCTACAGCGGGAAGCAATATGTCTAAAACTAAATGAAAACATTCATATCATTGTGGTCTCAGCTATTCATACAAAATTGCTCTAATGTGAAAATAAGTGCAATAACTTAACAACAATAAACACTTTCATTTCTGTGAATTAATTATGCAAACAAAATTATTGCCTGACCGCATAACAATTGTTGTCAAAGTTCCCACCATTAATATAAGGTTACACAAAAATTACCTTATCTATAACATCTTAATTTAATTCTCTACGAGTGTTCGCCATCAGTGGCTGACTAGAACCGTTTAAGAATTTCACCGGCGCGGGCGCAACTAAAAACTTAATGGGTTCCTGTGATTGTTGGAAAATCGATAGCATTGTCAAGTTCAGTTCTTGCTCAGTTCGAAATCGTGGGAAATCACGACACATGTAAACAATGACATGCTATGAGATGAGTCGATCAGTATCGCACTAGAAATTATGCTATTATTGTCATACAATACACAAGAGATCATTATCTATTACTTAGATATTTTAAAATTGATGGAAAGGTGGGAAACTCGATTGCTATCATCTTAAAGCGACGATAACCGACTTATTGATTTTATACTGAAGATCACGTCTAAACGAACAGTGTTAATGATTTGGAAAAAATATATATTAAATTAGAGCATTTTATTAATAACTTAATACTTATAGAAATATTTTAGATTATGTTTATATTACATAATGAAATTAATTTGTAAATTTATGTCTAACGCGTATAAAAAACTAAAAATCACGCAAAATCTACCAAGCGTATAATTCTGAAACCTTCACCATTTTAAAGATAATTTAATTACTGATCTCTTAGTATACGTTTTTTATTAAAATACATTTTGTTTTATGTATAACAAATAATTAATGCGTCTAATTTGGGACAGCGCTCCTTGATGGGCGAGTCCTATTACTGGCTGGACGTACGACGCGTTGCGTAAGCTCAGTACAGCAATCGTCTACGGCATATAACTGCGTCTAAAATGGAGAAAACTAACAAGATTACAACTTGATACTAATACCAGTGACAATCTGTCACACCTATCATTAAACTAAATACGTATATTGAAATGGAAAACTTATCAGTTTGTCAGTTTCTTTGAACTGCAATTTTCATCGCTAATAGCGTCTTGTGACTACAGTTACTGCCACTCTCGTTACTTTAATAATCCGACATGCTGCTGTTTCATAACCAACCTGTTTTTGATAAATGGCATGTTAATGGTAATATTTGCAAAGATAAGATGCATTTACAATAACTTCCTAGCTTAAAACTTAGAAATAGAACTAACCCTTCCGCGTCGACGGGAGTATGTCGCTAACGACGATGTAGATAAGAAATAGATACAGCGAATTAATCATGTCCCTCACTATAATT
Organism: Conistra vaccinii; assembly: GCA_948150665.1. Lineage (NCBI taxonomy): Eukaryota > Metazoa > Arthropoda > Insecta > Lepidoptera > Noctuidae > Conistra > Conistra vaccinii. The sequence continues at coordinate 7,667,731 of OX411320.1, read as the reverse complement.
TTCATGACGAAGATGTCTCGTCAAACGTTCATTCAATTTCATGTACAACCGGTACTTTGCTAAGTAATAGGCTTACAAATAAGTAGGTTCATAAACCAGGTAAGTACCTAACTTTCACATTTTCTTAATATAAATTAAAATATTGTTTCCTGCCTGCGTGCTGATCTCATTGTCAAGCGAAATATTACATTATATTAAAAACATCAAACGGAGTGGAAAATTCGAAATAAATACAAAAACACAACTCTACGATCAATGACCGAATTGATGAAAAACAACATTAACAGTCAAAATAAAAAAAGAGGCTAGAACTTATTACAGTTGAACGTTTTTGTATTACATAATGTTACTAAAATCGAAAGTATGGGATTTAGACAAAAATAACGACATAGTCACGAAATCCGCATAATGCCTGGTGATTAACCTTCTCGGCGAAGTATTTTAACTTGTATGAGCATTGTTTTTAGTCGTTATTCTGTACACGATCGGTCATGATCGGTATTCGTATCGAACTTTTATTGATATGTTAGTTTTGTGAGGGTTAATAATTTTGAATCAATTTTAAACGGGTTTTGTTTGATTAGTCCAAATGGATTAAACAAGCAGCCTTACAAATAAATATAAAATAATGTTCTATTTACTCGTATTTGTATAGTTAGTTAGTTACTCATTTAGTTTAGTTTTGATTGTATATATATTGTGTATAATATTTAAATGTAAAGATAAAAACCAAAACTCATAATAGATTTAAAAAAAATGCTAATTTAAATTAGATAAATAGCACATAGCTTGTGTTTAAAACTGAAATGACCAGGAGCGTTATCTTGCTACCAAAAATATCATCAGAAACACCTAGGAGGTCGATGACATGAACTTCGAAGCTTTTAATTTAAACAAAAACAATTGTTTTTTTTTTTAATTTATATCGCAAAAACTATCAGTGAGTAACAGACTATACCGGATGCGGTGGTGCGACGGGTTCGGTTCCCGGGGAGGCACGCTTGGACGCGCCGACACGCTTCATGCGCCCGCGCCGCTCACCTGCACTACCCACCGGGTAAATGTAGGAATTAATAGGAATGGGTAAAAAAACATGGTGAACATGGTGACTCATACGTGGGTAAAAAAGTAGAGCGTGATATACCTTACATTCTAGAATATTATTTGGCAAATTAGAAGAAATGAAAAAGACATTAACTTGTCTTAGAAATGTCTGTTTTCACAGTACGGTAAATCCATACTGCGAAATCACAGTACAAAGTGCAGTCACAAAATGTATAGGTCTGCCTATGGTATCCAACAATGGTTTATTTTATTAATAGCAAGTGAAACCACACGACCTATAATCCATTTATTATAGCATTAGCCAAATAACGACAGTTATTGTGTAATATTGTTCTTTTTCTTTTGGTATGGTTAGTGACTAACTTGGTGTCAGAGTTTTAAAGCCGCCTTTGACTTAGCTACACATGCCGTCGACAAATATCTCTAAGGCTTCCTCACGATGTTTTCCTTCACCGTTTTTGAAGCAAGAGATAATTATACAATACGCACATGAATCCGAAAAGTCAGAGGTGCGTGCTTTGGGTTCGAAATCACAGTACAAAGTTTAATCACAAAATGTATAGGTCTGCCTATGGCATCCAAAAATGTTTATTAGCAAGCGACGCGGTTACATCTGTCTCAGACCCAGCGGACCCGGATTCAATTCCCAGTGGTGCCTAAATTTTCTGGTTGGTGGTATGGCTTGTTCTAAGTCCACCTGGATAGCTACCACCCATCTTATCTAAGTCTATCGCCATAACAACAATGTTAACAGCAGTGTTGTGTTTTGGCAACTAGAGATTATAAGATAGCCAGTTCCTCTGTGGTTGAGGATTCCGGGTGAAGCTCGTTTCCACCTTCGGCCTGATTTTCACTTACCATCAGGTGAGATGCAGGCCAAGAGCTCCACCGTAGTGGTTAAACAGAATGCCTAGGAATATTTCTAGGCCATAATAAAATTCGCTACACACTGTACGGTTATGTCACATCAACCTGAGCCGCTGCTCATTATATCATGCACAAACCTTAATAATATTGCCTATTGTTCGCCGAATACATGCTCACATTCATTGCGTTTTGTTTTTGTCTGAAATTATGCTCCTAACTTTAATATCAAAACGTTCTTGCATACCTTCACATCGGGCGTTAGTAGACGTCACATAGACCGCAGACAGTTTACAAATGTCGTATTAAAGAGGCGTAAACGTCGCGTTTGCGCAGCGTATACGTCCGACATACGCCTACGCTCGATGTGGAAAGTGCCTATAAAAGTCTAGAGTTTCTCTTTATCATCAAGTATAATTAAATTCATCATGCAAATAGGAATGCAATCCATTCAAATCCTCCTCTTCTTTAACACAAAAAATATGTGTTTGCATGACTGACAGCTTTAACTACATAATTCAGCAATGATTTACATTGTATTTAACGGAGATCTTAGAGCAAAAAATGTACGTAAGTGTTCGCAATCTGAATAAGGAAGGAGTTGCCCTATAATTAACGACCGGCGAAGGCCCACATACTTTCGTATCACAGAAAAAGCGGCTCACCTGCTTTTATCCACAACGGATCTTTCTGTTTACTGTGTTTCCATTGTTCGTACGAAATTTTTAAACAACTTCTCTGCAGCCCTTCAAAATAAAAATCAATTCATGCGGATAGAAATGGCTAACAGTGCAACAATTTTATCGCTATATTTAACGAAAACTTACATTCATTTGAAAGCAAAAGTAGAGCTTCGATAAGTTAATTTTATAGACCTGCAACTAAGTCGATTGTTGCAAAACTGGGGTAATGCTAATGAATTTCCCAGTTTTACGACAGTCGACTAGGTAGCATAATATTATTGAGAAAACAAAGTAGCCAAAATCCCCTTAATTAATAATACCTACGATTCAAAACAAAAGACAAACAAATTACTCTACTACGAACTTCCGCCTGCCTTGACTGACGTATTCAAACAAAGATAATGGACACACGCCAAAGGTTTTCTAATGTAACAAATAGAAAAAAAATCGTGTTGATGACGGCTAGTCATGTATGTAATAAGTGTAACATTCGTAATCGCACTTAAACACGGAATGGTCAAAAGCGAGCATGCGAGAGATTTTAATGTGCGGCAGTTTAGTTTATTATAGGCCTCATGTGATCATAATAACAGAAACTCTATAGGACAGAATAGTTCTGACTACCCCTTTACAGTCTTAAAGAACCGTATCACCTTTTACGTTCATATGTTTCATTATCGCGTATGACATATCGCCCAAAGAGCCTCAATCTAAAGTAATGATTTAGTAACAGCTCACACCCTTTTTAGAAGAGAATTCTTAAGGTACCATTTCGCACCCGACCGCAGGCGACAACTGCAGGCAACTTGTTGTGGCGTTATGTCGCAGCGTCATGTCGCTGCAGTCATGATTCCGAACCCGACCGCAGGTGGCAGCAGCCCGAATTCCAGTCGGAACGACAGATAAAAGATAGAAAATCGCTCGAGCGTTGTGGTCGGGCTACACGCGTCGTTTGTCGCTCGCCCGTAGCTGCCAACGATGTGTCGCTACCTACGGAGGGTATTTCATAGAAATTCATAGAAACCAGTCGTGTCGCGGCGACATGTCGCCGTCGCCTGTAGTTGCCGCCTGCGGTCGGGTACGGAATAGTACCTTTAAATAAACCTTCACCATACAGAGATTTCAGAAAACAATAAAAAGATCGAAGTACGAAACTAATAGCTAAAGTTACATAAAACTTTATTACTGAAAACAACTCTATGAATTCGTCAAGGGCTTTAAACAATTTTATTTCATATTTTATTGGCAATAAGAACTACGATTGCGATTTTTTACCCAAATATGTGGAGTCGTCTTGGACGGGCAAGCAGTACCTATGCCGGTGTATTTCTTAACAATCACTTTGTTTGTGCAAGCGTGAGAATTAAGGAATATCTTGATAGCTGAAATTATAAGTCCGTAACAACCCGATTGCTAAAGTTACCGTTTATTTTAATTGTAATGGATTAAAATATTTACGAAATCTGTTTTGTTATGATATGATAGTGAATCGCGGATTCGATACCTGCTCGTATTTATTATTTTAGTACCTAGGAGACATAGCTCTGCTCTGGTGAAAATAGATAATGCTCATTGAATATTAGGTATAGGATAGCTCCATTGATGTAAATCACGATGGATAGCTCATATAAATTTCATGTTGATAGTAGTGTTCATGATAGTACATACTAATTCCATGCTGCCATGTCATTATTCTAAGGTCATCTTGTTCTAAACTTTGGGCGACCGAGCTCTCCTCGGGTGAAAATACGAGTGATTTTTCGGCCCCGTAAACCCCTATAATGCAACTTTCATCGAAATCGTTGGAGCCGTTTTCGAGAACGTGATTACCAATATATACATATATATTATATTAAAATATAACCTATTTATTAATAGTATAGAATAGGTTCCTAATAATTAATTATTATAGTCTTATTTAGAATTAAAAAAAGAGCCGTCTAAAATATATCTATTACATACAGTTGTACAGTTGTATAACTAGAGACTTTTCTAACACAATAATCTTGCACTAATGAACTGTTAGCAAATTTTTTATGTGTCCGACCGATGTAAGCAGTTTATGTTTACAAGGCGCCCTACAAAACTAATGCTAGTGTATTATTGAGGGATTAACTTTAAATCCAATTTGTGGCCAGCAACATCAATGTAGTTTACGACAACACAATAACATGGTAACAAAAATGGGTCATGGAAAGATATATCTACAAATAACATACGAAGCATACTAGTAGAGTATAAGGAAAAAATTCGACTATCGTTGGTTGAGACCGATTACATCATTTTTGAATTTTTTGCCCAAACATGTATGGAACCACATGTCCATTCCTTTGCGAAAATTCAAAAAATTCCATGTTTGGTTTTTATTTACAGAATTTTTTCTTTCGGCTCTTTTTTTACATTATTTTTTTGGGCTCTCTAGTTTAAACGTGTTTTCTGTATGTGTCTAATTTACTGTTAACCTAGGCCTATGACACAATCATACAACCTTTTATATATACAACTTTGCAGTAATATTGGTTACTCTCGTATACATTAATGAAAATTATTAGAGCGCGTTCACAAAACTTTGTTGTAAGTCTATGTTTTTCAAAGTTCATAATATTTAATAACACACTAGGATGAACATCAAAAACATGCGTTTCTCTACAAAACATTAAAATGCTGAGTAATGTATTATAACCAGAATTAGGTACCTATGTATATTAACATAACCAAAGCGGTAGGTCGATTCGTCACGTGAACCTGGCTGGCCTATTTTCAGGCCAAAGGATCAGCATTGCCATCCAACATGGCAACGCTGCCAGCTGTTTGGACACTTTTCCCACTGACAGCGATGCGGACAAATTTTTATATCCCCAATGAGCTCTTGCCGTTTATTTTTTCCTTCATATAGTTGTACATAATATAAATATTTTAGTGTTATATTGTATAATATATTTAATATGTGTGACAAAAGTATACTAACTTATTATTATAAAGTCGAAAGAGAGTTTGTTTGTTTGTTTGTAACGCTTTCACGCTAAAATAGCTGAACGGATTTGGATGAAATATGGCCATAACATGAGGTGAATTTATCCCGATATTCCCACGGGATCGAGACTTATGTAAGCGGGTGCGGGGCATGTTTATGTACCTTCATAACATAACAGTTCTGTCAGCACTCCTCGTCAAGAAATTAGGTGTTTTTAACCGACTTCCAAAAAGGAGGAGGTTCTATGTTCGACTTTATGTATGTTTTTTTTTATGTATGTTCACCGATTTCTCCGTCAATAAATAAGTGTGAACTGATTTTGAAAAATTTTATTTTTGTTTGAAAGGGTAGTATCCCGAGGTGGTCCCATATAAATTTTATTAACTTTGCTTGGATAGTTTTTGAGTAAGCTTCAATAAATTTTTCCCACTTCGTTTATACTCGTATGGGTGATATGATGATAACTTCCTGTCACTGTTATTTGCATAGGAGGTAGTAGTATTCGAATTTGTGTGGGGTTGTTACCACAACTAAAAAGTGAAAAAATGAAACTGAATTGTTTTATTCGTGTTTTATTTCTTTTTGCGTCATGTTTACCGCAAATAGATATATTTTCTTTCTTTCTTTCTTTCTAAAAATAAAAACTTTTTACAAAAAAATAAAAGCCGGCTTCCAAAAAAAAACACTACAAAGTGAAAAATTACTTTAATCGGAAGTCGGTGGCAATAAACAGAAAATTCAAAACCAAAGACACCGACCTCACGACGGACGGTTTTATATAGGCTACTTTATAGTATCTGCATTCATAAAAAATCTTACAGTGTGTGAAAGCAATCACCTCTTCTTATTGAATGATCAGAATACATAATAATCTGTATATTCCCTCCTCTCGTACCAATAATAGATGTCTCTATCACAGAACATTGTTTTAAAATAGACTGTCCTGCCGGACCCACTATGTGGAGACAATTGACTAAAGGTTCATAAACAAAAAATGTATAAATAATCTTCATCAATCTAATGTAAGTAAGTTTATAAACTGTAGCAGATGAGGGCCAGTCTATTTTTCACTAGGTTTTGCCAACGAATGAGTTGGTTATTAAGGATAACATTCTCTTCTGTTCATTGTCTTTAAAATAATGTCTCGTTTGAGCTCTTTTAATTTTACCAATGTAGTAATCCCTGTAAAGAAGTAGGGCAAAGATGGAGGGACAAGCTTTACTCCTACCGAAAAGACTAGCCTACATAAACAAAGGAGAGGAGAGAAGGGCGTGGAAAGGAGAAAGAGGCACTTCACGCCACTTGCATCATAACAACCACAAGAACAAACATTCTCACTTGGAAACAGGTACCTATCAACGTAATCAATATTAACGTAATTAAATTTTAACTTAATGATTATGATGTGATAAAGTAAGTAACATTGAAATAAGACCGTCGAGATGCAGCCGCAGAGACCGCAACCAATGCATTTTATAAAACAAGTAGACATAGAATTTATTAAATTTATTTAGTACCCATTACATTATTATCAGATCCCACGACGAAGCTTTGTAGTAATAAAAATGTTATTGATGGTTAACTATAGGCAACTTTGTCTCTTTTTGACGGGAAACTCTTTATAGTTTAAAATCCTGTATTTTTATGGACAACGGCTAACTATATTCGTAATTCCATATAAGCTAGAGATGGAGAACATAATCGAGTCAGAACAAAGGAATATTTTCAAACCATCACCAATATGACAAAAAGTCAAAGACGAGTCGACGATGAACACTACAACTTACATTTTGATTGCGTAAAAGTAAAAAAAAAGTTTCGGAACAAGTTTAATTATAATCAGTTTCCGGTGGCCCACCTGCTGTCACATTTATGTAATTTAAGAGCGTTTAACTTAAAAGTTGGCAACGTCGCAAATAGCTGTCAAATATTTACCTGTTTTGATTAATTTGACAATATTATTGTATGGCAATATGAAATGTGGCTAACTAACGAACTAAAATATTGATTATGAAATGCAATTAATATCGTAACACCGAATATTTAGTTTCAGATGTAAAAAAAGTATTTGGAAAATTTCCAAATGCCTTTTTACTTTTAAACGGTTACAACATCAAATAGTTTGGAAAATCCAAAAGTGCACGCCTCATACTTATCACTCATTCATAAACGAAAAAGAAATTTAAAACATAGTTTATAAATGAACAATTTATCACTTTTCATGAAGTCGTAATGTCAACGACTGACAAAGATATTTACTTGGCGGTTGCTAGGCAACTTACGCACGTCAAGTCAATGGTTGAAAATATATAGTTAAAGATATTATATTTTAGTTAGTATTTTATTAATTATAATTAAACTACTTTGAATAAAAGAGCCATTTTCAATAGGGTTCCTTCTACGGCTGAAACGAATGTATAAAAAAAAATTGACTCAATTAATTGATTTTATCGCAAGCTACAATGTTTTCAGGGTTCATAAATTGACGGACAGGATTTTTTTTTCAACTATTTTTATGCTTTTTCCATTTCTGCTGCATTAAATCAATTGTTAAAAAGTACAGTATTAATCTCCATTTAATCATCTATACAATGGTATATAAATTAAGTAGGTTATGTGTCCTAGCAGGGGTGTAACAATAAAAACAGTTACAGAAATGGGGCAAAAATATTTTTTCGATCGTAGAGCACACTAATGCTTCGCATTACGAGTCGTGCAATTCAGTGTTATAATTCCAATTCATTATTAAATTCTAGTTCGCTAGTTAGCCACATTTCATATTTCCATACAGTAAAATTGCCAAATTAATCAAAACAGCTATCAAATTACGCAACACAATTTCGTAAACGATTCCGACTAATCTGTTTCATTTTGACAGTTCAACAATATTCATTGCGTTATTTACGATGTCAAGCAGTCTTTTTCGAACTTATGAAGCAATGGATTAGCAATCTGTTTCAAACCGATTCAAATTCTGATTGATCGTGTATTACGTAATTAGGGTGCAGGTGTTTGCATCTATTTGCGACGTTGCCAACTTTCAGAATAAACGTCCTTAATAATGAATTACAAACTTAAAGTCAAAATAAAACCAATATTCAATAAAGAAACACTTTCCATGGCGATGGCGTTAATTTTGATAACAACCACATGTGTAACGGAGTATGGAGGCTTTCTCTCGTTCGTCGGTCATGCACTCCTTTTGGTCGTACTTACTTAAAGTCCGTCACGCTCCGAGTACAGGAATCATGAATGAACAAATTGAATCCACGCCGATTTGTACAACTAACTTTCTTACTGACTATGAATATTTATTGTCCAGTCAAAGAAAGTCATTTACTTAACTACATTTGCCTCTGAAAGGTTCTTTTTTAAATAAATTTACATGCTGTATTTAATGAAGTTTCTACCATCTTGCAATATACTACGTCTCGCATTTTGATTACTGACGCATTCAGAAGGCAACTCATAAAATCTGAATCTATAAAGCTACTGCACGCGTAGCATGACTAACGTGAACATACATCCCGTTTTGAACGGGACCGTCCCTTTTTTGGTTCTTCGTCCCGGTGTCCCCGAAAAAAAACTTGAGGACGCAGAATTGACCCGTTTTGAGAAACCGTTGTTGGGTGGAAGTTTTCAAACACTTCCACACCATGAAAACTTTTGTATTTTAATTGAATATATTTTATATCTGCCCAGCACAAATGCAAAAGAGTCTTTAATGAATAATTGTGGACGACTGAAAGAACCCGGATACATGTTCAGCTCCTTTATGGCGATGTTGGTAACTAAGATGTTTATTCTTACTCAATCATCCAACAGCTGTATTAAAAAAAAAAAAACTGCTGAAATATATAAAAATGACTGAAAATATTTCTTGTTTAGATCTAAAATTTTTAGAACCTAGGACAGCCTAGGTTCTTAATGAAAAAAGAAAAATCATTAAGTATTTTTTTTTTTATTTAAGTACGAGTATTACAAATTTTAGATCTAAGCAAGAAAAATTTTCAGTCAATTTTATATTTTACAGCAGAATATTTTTTTTTTTTTTCAAAATTGAGTTTCTTATATATGATTCGGCCCTACTAACCAACTGAGATAAATAAACCGATGTCCCGTTTTGAGTAAAAAAAAATAATAGTCACGTTAAGCATGACAACCATAGAAACGGGTTTTCTACGGGTTTTGTCGACGGAAGAATAAACAAAATGACAGATTGTGATTTGTTATCTGTCAATTTGTCTATTCTTCTGTCGACAAAACCCGTTTTTATTGTGGCCATACTAAGCGTGCTAATCTCGCAGCCAACGAGGAGGCTTTCAATTAGACTGATGACCAAAACTGCACTAAAAGTTCATCAATCGCGATGATGTATCTACAAAGGTCAGTCGCCGATAGAAGTGTACCATCGCTATGTACAATAGTCATTGGCCTTCGCACCCGTCGCGCTGACTGCCCCTTTTGTTTCAGGGCCCGCGAGCCTCACGGGATGCCGGCTTTGCTGCCAAAATACGTCAACGCCACCTAATTCATACGTTACCATCCGGCACGGGTCGCGAGGTCACGTTTTAATTGTTTTTACATAATTGTTTCGCAAACCTGATGCGTGTGAATAACCCTTGTGTATTGTATCAACCCATTCAATTTAATAATGCGGGCTGTCGTAACATCTTCAGCGTTAATCACACATTATTTAGTTGATGGTTAATAACTCTGTCTAAACAATAGATGTTACATTACAATGAGATAAATATAACCTTGTTGTTTTACTTTTACAACTTAGTGTGTTACATAATTTTTGCATTTTCATTGAAATGAAAGTATGTGAAGAAGCACGCATTGGGTTGCTAAAATCCTAGCCAGGTAAATAAACATTGCAAAAACTATTTATTTCCTAACGACATAACTTTATTCAGACTGTATCAAGACAAAAAGCTTTTGGTATCATCAGCATCTAACTTCAAAAAGATTGCTTCGAAAGTAGACGTATCTCTTCGTTAGGCAAGATTATGTGCTAACGGAGGCAATACTTAGGCAGTACAAGACAATGAGATACGGCAAGTTAGCAAATGCTCACTTCGGCTTCGTCGCCACGCGCTAGTTCCCTTACCACGATACTGAGCCAAGATAACCCACTGACACAAGCGAGCTTCGGTCTGAAAGAAAAAGTTGTGTTGTGATCGGGTTGAGCATCTACGTTCAACTCTCTGTTGTCTGATTGCTCATTATTCCTGATTGTTTTTAGTTCGAACTTCAAATACCGTTTGAAGCATAGATTCGCTAGATAGAAGAGTAGGTACCTATGTCCTTTAAAAGTTTTGACCGATAAAATTGCCTCTACTTTCGTTTCAAAGAATATATTTGGCAAAGAACCCCTATAGAAATCAATTTTATGAGCAGTGATAGCACGGTAGACGGTAGGCCAACTTCATAGAAACGGACGAAGCGCGAGCTATACCTACGCGCCTCGATCGAGGTATGCGCGAGGTACGCAGACAGTCGCGTCTGTGTCGCAGTGACGAACGAACGGTGTGTTGTTTTTTTAACAATAACCGCGCGATTTTTACACTAAAAATAAATTCAAGTACATATTTAATATGACGAGTAGGATTATATTGTTGCTGTTTTTGGTAGCATGAATTTGGCAATAACGCATCCAGAGATAACTTTTTTTAGATTACCTGGAAACTTTGAAAGGTATTATTATTAACAAACAACAACAACAAAATTATTTTATAGTCTTACTATAAAATAATTTTACTTACTGGTAGGTAGGTACATATTGTGTGTATTTTTAATGGATAAGTATTTCCTTTTATCTCCCGAAAAAAAGATGTCTGGATTAATAAATAAAGTGAATAGAGTAAAGGAAAGTGATAACACGAGTGAAATAGGTAGTTATAGGAGGTTCATGAATTAATACGGTAGGTACGCTTGTTTTAAAACCTCGGGCATTTGTGTTTTGTTTTGTTATTCAATTCACAAAGTATTTTATTTATTTGTGTAGATAAAAAAAGTATATTTACAATCACAAAACTAAATGGAAACACAAAGTAGGCAAATGTAATTAAAATACTGGAGGCGGGCAGCCCTATCGCATGTTTACGTACCGCGCGGCTGTAGGCACTTATTTCTAAGATATGGCTTAGTTATTCTACCGTCTACCGTGGTGATAGCCTAGTGGTCAGACTCAGTAGTGGTGTGACGTTGGACTGCCAAGTCATCATAGCTCTTCAGTTCAAGCCAAGGCACGCACCTCTGACTTTTCGGATTCATGTGCGTATTGTATAATCATCACTTGCTTCAAAAACGGTGAAGGAAAGCATCGTGAGTAGAGATGGGCAAATGCCCGGGCATTTTGGGCAAATTGGGAAAATTCCTAATAAGTGCCCATAAATTTCTGCCCCTGGGCATTTATCGGGGCATATATTTTTTGTTTCAGAATTCATTTACGAAATTGATATTGGTGCCGATTCTCTTGTACACCGAACTGAACTAACTAAACTATCACTAAAAGTCCTTAATTTTGGCTATGAGAATCTTTAAGAGTCTGAGAGACTCTATTCTGCCAAAAAAAAACTAAAAATAATTTTGACACATCTAAAATCGAATTTGACAATCTCGTCGCGACTCCACGTGGTACTTGTTTACTGTGATTTTTTTAGAGCCGGAGACGCGCATGGGGGGCAGCCTCGAAGTGATGACTTATATGGAATTTTTCACTTTTTGTATGGAAAATATGAAAAATTATTACCAACATGTTGGGTGATAGGGGTTTAAGGGGGTCAAAATTTTCATTATTTTTGCGATAGGACGCACCATTTTCGAGATATAAGCAAGAGAAAAAAAAAATACAGTCCTGTTTTTGCGCCTAAAGTCCAAGTGTCGGTGTGAATTTTAGTTCATGACAACTAGTTTTAATCCACTCCTTTTTAATCGCGTTTAAAAATAGTCAGATTTAGTTAGATACATCAATCTTTTAGGTGAAAAACGTCAAATTCAGAATAGCAAAATTGTCATTTTCACTAAACTAATAACTCAGTGCAATCTTAGTGCTGTCAAACTAAAACATAGATAAGTTGTGTCACTTTAGTCAATTTCAGAATGGGAAATCCTCGTTTGACAGGACTAAACAAAATTTTGGTGATTTTTAGTCTAGTTTAGAGGCATTTGCGACAAGAGAATCGGCACCATTAGCTTTGGAAGCTGGTTTAATTTGTTGAGTTTAGTTATAGTTCATTCTTTAAAGCTGTATTTTTACGAAATTGCCCATGCTATTTAAAAGACATGACCAGTGGGGCGATGGGCGCCTGCTTAGGTGTAAAAATCAATGTGCAGCAAAAATTGTTTTATTTTTGCAATTGTTGTATTCTACAGTTTACAGGTAAAAAACTTTCACGACTCCAAAAGATCAGGAAACTGAGAAAAATAAAGATAAGTTTTCACTAAATAGCTCTGCTTTTCGTTAAGAGATGGCGCTAGGCGTTGTGGTAATCGAGTTAAAAATCAATTTGCAGCAAAAATTGTTTTATTTTTGCAATTATTGTATTCTACAGTTTACAGGTAAAAAACTTTCACGACTCCAAAAGATCAGGGAGCTGAGAAAAATAAAGATAAGTTTTCACTAAATAGCTCTGCTTTTCGTTAAGAGATGGCGCTAGGCGTTGTGGTAATCGAGTTAAAGAATGATTTTCTACTATTCGACACGCCATCCATCGAGGCGCTAGGTTTTTTTTTTATACCATCAAGGGCGCAAACTAGCATGCTGATCACCTGATGTTAATAAGCAATAACCGCCGCCTATAGAAGTCTACAACACCAGGGTTACTGCCGATGCGCTGCCACCCTTTTCCCACCCCAAACCCTGGGCTTCCGATTCTCTCACTCACTATTCGAAGCGGAGCAACATAATGTTGGTACTTTACTTTGGTATTCTGTAAGAGTGTGGTACCTCCCCGGCCGAGCCAACCCAATTAAGAGTTACAGTCAGCTATTGACTACAACTAGGCTCTACGTGGCTCGGGAAATAAAAATAAGGCTATTGTTATTATTATTTGTGAAGGCATGAGGATTTAAATAAAACTATTATTTGAACGAATTAATTATTTTAATATTCTTTAATAAAATAAAATATGTAGGAAAGACGAACTGTGCCGGACGGGCGTGATCGCTGGACGCGTAGATTATGCAGGTTGTAAAGCTATCCCAGTCCAAGCAGCGGTGACGTCCTGCACCTAAGGATCTGGATACTTCAATACTAACCGAGCGGCTGTCCTAGATTCTTGAGGGAAAATGGGTTTTGACAAGAAAATAACAACACCATTTCCCTGATAAATCTTCATAATATGCCTTTTAACCCGCCTTACAGATATGCCATAGTTTAGGCACCTCATCATAATATCCGTTTATCTGAATCGTAGAGCAAAACAGATGAATCCTTTATGAATAGCAATGGTAATCGGGTTTTGAAGATTTCAGTCCGTAAAGAATAGCAATGGTCGTGGTCAGTGGGTCGTCTTAGGGGCGTAGAAATAGAACACAATAATCGCACAGTACACAACGAACGCGTAAACACAACGTGGGTCGCGAACTGCAATGATGGATAGATAGAAGATTCTTTATTATGTACACCATAAAAAGTACAGATTTATACCTGACGTGACGCCAAGATTGAATGTGCAAGTAGGGATGGTGAATGGCGATCTGAAATCGATAAAGTGTCAATTGCTTTTTTCTCGAACCTAACACATAAAATTCGAAAACATTTGACTGCCTCGTTGGTCTAGTGGTGGCAAGCGCTACAGCTGAGCATGAGGTCCTGGGTGCGATTCCCGGGTCGGGCAAAGTGTTATTGGGTTTTTCCATCTGGAATTTCTCAATAGCAGCCCGGAGTCCCGATTTGTATCCGGTTAATGGTAAAACGCTCGCCCCGCATTACACGGGACTGGCGAAATGAAGGTGTTATGTTATTATTCATCCAAATTAAATATAAGTAGTTCAAAACGGTCAAAGAAAATATCAATTCAAAATCCATTTTATGTGAATCGATTTTTCATGCTTTGACTCGAATCGATTGAATTATCAATTTTATGAAAAAAACTACTACCCCTACACAGGTGTCTGCTAATGTCAGATGCATTGTCAACGAACTCAGAGTAATAACTAAAGTCAACGAAGTAACACTCCTATATACGCAGTGATTATTAAAAAAAATATGGTGTTCGAACTTCACACGTGTCAATAAAACCTAACATAACCCGTAGGCGTATCAATAAATAAGTAATTATAAACAAAACATGTATATTCCATGTCATTAAAATTCACTTGATCGAAAATAGCTCGTTTTTAGTTTATTTTTTTCCATATTATGTGTAGCTTATTTTGGTTACCGGGTGAATAAAGATACAATGGAACGTCAAAATCAGGAAGTGCATAAAAGAGAGAAACGGAAGCAATTAATATACTGATTTTTCAGATAATTTAATCTGGGCTTTAGTCGGAATAATATAACCATGATAAATTAGATCTTTATTTTTAAATCTTAGTGTAAAAGTTGTAATGCTGCGCATGTTCCCGAATTCGAAGGCTAAAACTGGTCATGTCCTTTATGTTTTACAAAACCATGTTTACGAACATAAATGTTACGAATCGCGGCGGCGGCGTAGGACCACCCGGGTCGACGGCGCGTTCTATTCCACGCGCGCCTCTAAGAGATGTCAGCACAACTGACGGGGTCCGCTAAGGCCGATGCCTGCCGGGGTTGCGAGAAAGTCCTAAAGGGATACCAGGGACCCTGGCAAGGGCAATGTATAGGCAACTGAAGGAACACGGGTGGGTTTTAGTCAGTAAAACTCAGACACGTCCTCGCACTTCGCCCAGAGCGGGAGAAGTTATTTGATGATTTCCCAACCAAAAAAAAAAAGGATTGCAGGGTGAGGGATGCGCACACGTATGATAGTCATCTGCCTGTGTCAGTTTCAGATACCGCACGCATTTATTCTATTCTATTCGAGCCTTCCGGTTATAAACACACACACACACGCACATAGCACACTGCACATATTTTACTATTTTTGATATAAAATTTTTATTGTTAATTTTCACATGAAAAAGTAAATCAATGTTATTATTTTAAAATAAAAATGTGTTCAATCATTGACATTTCTTCTTTTTTGTCTTCAATAAGTACTATTTTACATGAAGAACTATATTAAATCACGTTTAACGAACCCAAATTTTTATGCCCTGCGATTGGGCATTTATTGGAAAGTTATAAATTTATGCCCAAAATGCCGGGTTTTTTCCTTATTTTCCCGCCGGGCAGAAACACATTGCCCATCTCTAATCGTGAGGAAACCGGCATGCCTGAGAGATATTTCTCGACGGCATGTGAAGTCAAGTCAGAGGCCCATTAAAACTCTGACACCAGGTGACTACACTAACCACTCGAAAAGAAGATTAAGAAAGCGACAGAAACTTGTGACAGTTCACACATTTTCGTCATGGCAAAGAAAAATCAATTACTAACCCTAACTAATGCTACTATACGCTAACTCTCTATGTAAAGACATCAACGAGATGTAAATTTTCACACATTTCCAAGGAAAGTGTGAACTGTATCACCTTTCAAAGATAACAATGAATTATATCAAACTAACACTTTGTTCGTTTTACAGGTGTTCGCGAAGTCACGTCCAGGGGTTCAAAGCAAGTCAGTGAGGTGACACTTTCACTGATACCGCACGAGTCTTCCCACGGTGAAACCGTGCGAAGTGAGAAAATGGTCTCACCACCAACCAGCAACAAGGCCAGATGTAACAGATGACTGACTACAATGCATGCGAGGGTTACATCTCACCCGACGCGAGTCCGGTTAAAACCGGTTCAGTACAAATGCATCACAGGGTTCTGGTTGCTCTTAACGATTCTAGAAGTGGTGGTCGCCAACAGACCGCCCAGGTTTCTCATAGATGGTCAGTCAGAAATTGTTGTCAGACTGAAAGAAGGACTTGACACACCAGTGGGTAAGTGCACATGACATACTACTCCCTTTTTTAAACAAGCATTTGATTTATCACACACCGCACACCGCACAGTTCGCAAACCTTTTTT
This sequence comes from Conistra vaccinii, assembly GCA_948150665.1. Classification (NCBI taxonomy): domain Eukaryota; kingdom Metazoa; phylum Arthropoda; class Insecta; order Lepidoptera; family Noctuidae; genus Conistra; species Conistra vaccinii. The sequence goes on along the minus strand of OX411320.1, from coordinate 7,651,030 downwards.
TTTTTCGTTTTGCCCCCTTATATGATGAATGGGGTTATCCCATATTCAAATGCCCCCGAAAAGTGACCCCTTATTCAAAATTCATTTATTTACATTATACGTCCGTGTTTGGGTCACAGAAATTCATATGTCTACTAGATCAAAAGTCCAGTAGATTCGCAGTAAATTGGCTGTGGCAGTCGGACAGACAGCTGGCCAGACAGACAGACGTAGGAGTGATTCTATATGGGTTCTGTTTTTCCATTCGGACGTACGGAACCCTAAAAAGCCTCTACAGAGGCGCATGACTAGAGATACTGAGGCTATTACCTGTCAACAGTAGCCAGCAGTAAGCATTTGACCGTAGCAGTTTCGGGTTCATAAATAATAAAGTCAAAGTCAAATCATTTATTTCAAATAAGTGTAATAGGTGTGCAAATGATACCAAGATACTTGTATTAGCTACTGATTATTCTAGATTACAGATATTAATTTGATATTTATCAAAAGTATCAATTGACGAAACCACAATCGTAAGATTCGTAAGACACCGTCATTGAACATGATACTTACTAATAACCTAACACTTGCTATACGGACTCCCAAAAAGCTAATTCAAAGTTGGACAACCCGGCGTTTACCGTACCGCACTGACAACCGGAAATTATTCAAACTAGGGGAACGGGTAGAGTGGGGTTACCACGACAACTGGTACAAACATAGGGAAGCCTTTGGAACGATCCCTTTATTGCGTGAATCGTCGATGTTACGTAAAAACGAGGAACAATTAGTCAACTGCCGGTCTCTTCTGTAAATTCTTGCCGTGGTTTAGGTGAAGTTAGGGTAGTTGCTAGGTAAAGATAGCGTAGTTGCTAGGTGAAGTTAGCGTAGTTGCTAGGAGAAGTTAGCGTAGTTGCTAGGTGAAGTTAGCTTGTGAACTGTCACTATTGACAGTTCACTTCAAGTTCACTTCACAAGTTTTCACGATGAGATTTTGACAGTATAGGTCGACTGAAAAGTAACAAAGCGTGAAATCGTTAAATACCTGGTGGGGTTCGAGTTTTGACTATTTGGTATTACATAAGAAATTAAATGTCAGCCTGCCCAGAATAATGACTTAATGGGGATGAGTCACATGAATTGGAATAACCAAATTATTGCTGAATCATGATCATGATTGTATTTATGTACATAAAGATGAACTCGGGAATATAATAATTTTGTGAATATATCCATCAGACTTCCTTGCCTTACACTGGCCTTACAGTACGCTGCACTAGTTCGGTTTAGGTACAGTCTCCAAAAGAGATAAAACTGGATACTTAACTCTTTTGGAGACTGTACCTGGTGGCCCTGGTGCACACGTATTTACTTACATGTGCGATACCTAATTACTTTTATTTTCTTAACTACTCTTCAAACACAAACGGTAAATGCCGTAAATAGTGTGTTCAAGTAGGTGTGTGTGTATAATTAAGAGATTTGACCGTTATTTTAATTTCAGGTAGCCTAATATACCGGCTGAGGGGCGTTGACCCCGATGGAGATTCGTTACAATTTGGAATTAGAGACCAACTTGGTAGTGATATTTTAAGATTAGAAGCCATTTCATCCAACGAAGCTAATATTTATTTAGTTAAGGAATTAGATAGAGAGGTAAGTTTTTGTTGAACTGAACGATGTTTGATGTAGGTTTTGCACAACAAGACGAAAGTTGTACAGTACGTAGGTCCAGTAAGTAAAGTTATATTTTACGTAGGGGTCGCCGGGGTTCAAAGTCAGTTGGTCCGGCACGAATAACTTTGTTAAGAAAAGAGATAGCAGTAAACGTGAAATGCATCATTGAACGTTGTATGTACCATCGCGCTGCTTTGGCAGGCATTTGAGAGACCAAACTTAGTGTTAGTAGGCAATAGGCTTCGATTGTAGATCTACGAGTATAGCACTGATTATAGGAAACAAACTTACCTACCTAAGTGAAGTTTGACGACTATAATACATGAGTCACTGCACAAGAGTTAAATGTTAATCTCGAAGGTGCAGCGACGAAATATAATAAAATAATTGTAAATTCTTGTGATTTCCGTTTGTTATTTTGTTAATAACAAACATACTGAAATCTATTGCTATTAATTTACTTGTCACTTGTAATCTTGTAATCATTGATTAAATGCCATAAACATTTAAAACATTTTTTTTTGTTGCCTGACTGTGCTGGTTTACTTCAATAGATGTAATATGTACCTTTATGTCATACGGGTAGTCTCGAAAGTTAGAAAAAAACTATTTCGTAATTTTTTTATCATTCAATTTTCAATACAATTTTTTTCAATTAGGTTTCATTATTAGGTACGTGGTACTTATCATTTATTTTAATTAAAATTTCTGCTGGCATAGAAGGTAGGCACTGGTGGTTTTAGCTCAAAAAAAAAGTTATAGCGGCCATTTAACTTTGTTGTCATTATGAATAAAATCATTTTTATTTTTATTCGATAGGTAGTGGCTATTACTTATTGTATTTTTTCGAAAAACTTAGCCAGTTTTGCAGAACATTAAAAACTTTAACAAAATGAGTTTTATCATCGAGACTTCAAAACTATTGTTTCTCTTTCAGGTCCGTGATGAATATTCTTTTGTATTAACATTGACTGATGGGCATTTAGGAGATGGAAACTTTATTACGCAAAGCTTCTTGTTGTTAGTCGAAGATGTAAACGACAACGAACCAATTTTCAAACCATATCCGTCCGCAATCACAGTAAAAGAAGACGCGTCTCCTGGCATTTTAACTACTGTAGAAGCAACGGATCTAGATGAAGGAGCTTACGGACAAGTAAACTATAATATTCATTTTTTTTTTTTTTTTATCGAACGTACTAGGTAGCTACAATCATATAGAAGGCAAAAAACACTACATTATGGTTCGGACAACTGATCCGAGCATCAAAGGATTACTATCTAAAACGAGGTCGTCCTTTATAATAATAATCTTTCATTCAGCCATTTTAAGCTTGGCGAGAGCCGTGAGACCTGGTGAGTATGCATCATGCAGCGGTGAATCGTGAATATAGATGCAAAAAGAATTTTAAACGTTTTAAACGGTTTTAAACCATTTGGTTTTAATTCTAGTACCGTGTTTAAAACTTCTTTGAATAAAGAAACTCTTTTGAACAAATCTGTGTAGATTAGGTATGTGCAATACATGCTACACATAACACATCTAATATGAGGATACTTCGCCATAATTATTCTCCAAGCAGCTCTCATATTGGCAGCGTTGCAACTTCATTTTTAATAAGTAATACGTCGTAATCAATGTAAAACAGTTTAAAACCACGATAACGTGGGCACTATACCGATAGTGCCCACGTTATCGTGGTTTTAAACTGTTTTAAATAAAAAACCATTGATTTTGGTTTTAAAACGGTTTATTTACAACTATAATCGTGACAATAATGTAACTGCAACTACTGCAAGCTTCGTAAACGCCTCAATTGTCGGCTGTCACTATTGGGTGTCAGTGTCAAATGAAGTGTCATTTTCATGTGACGCGGGTGACGAAAAGTTGAAAAAGCTTTGTTTTTGTTTATAAAATCTTTATTTTAGGTGTTATACCACTTACAAGAGCTAGATGGAGACGTACAAAACTTCGCTGTGCAAACCATTAACGGGAAAGGTGTAATCCGATTGACAAACCGGTTGGATTATGAACGAAAGTCGCTGTACCAACTTCGAGTGCTGGCTGTGGACCGGGCGAACCAAGGCAGGGTTAATACTGGCACTGCTGCAATCCTTATTAAGGTGCAGGATGTGGAGGACCAGCCTCCAGAGTTCGTTGTTGCCAGTCCTGTGACTAGGATCAGTGAAGATGCACCTGTTGGGACCTCTGTTTTGCAAGGTAGGTTTGTATTTTCCTTACTATGTAGATTACCTATTAATCAGACCGTAGCTTATATCGTGCTTGGCTGATCATACGCCCGGTCGGTGGGTCCACTGAGAATTTTTTGTTGAAACAATATTTTTTTGGTTTAAAAGTTTTGTATCTTTCAAAGTTTGACTTAACTAGGTAGATACTAGATTAATGTTGATTAGGTACATTATTTTAGATAAAATAATATACTTTGAAGTCTACAATCATTAAGTTAAGCAGTTTATAGTATAAAGTGGAATCTTGTTTGGTGGTTTGTTTGCTTTCACGCTAAAATGGCAGCACAGATTTGGATGAAATTTGGCACATGGGTAGACTAAGACCTGGAGAAGGACATTGGCTACTTTTCATCCTAGATCGTAGACGAAGTTGCAGGCAACAACTAGTAAAATCATACTTTCATTTCCAGTGCGAGCTATTGATGGTGACCGAGGGATCAACAACCGCATATCATACAGCATTATTGCAGGGGGAGAGGAACATTTTGACATTGACAGCAGTTCTGGAGTTGTGTACACTGTCAACCAGCTCGATAGGGAGGACCCTAATAACAGCAATGGGGCTTACATATTGGAAATATTGGTTAGTTTATTTAAATTGTTTTGGATGCTTATAACAGTCAAATTACATACTTTCTAACTTGCATTTTGGTTCAATGTATGCCTGTATCATGAAGCTGCAGCGATTAATCTAAGCCTTGAGTTTATTTGGGTTTCTTTGGCATTTTCAAAAAGTCTATAATACAAGATATTGCTTTTGATTTATGGAATGCTTTCAAAAATCTGATTATATACTATTTAGCCATACAAGTATGCCTATTTATTTCTCTCTGTTACATAATTACAGGCTACAGAAGAATCCCGCACCATATCACCGATGCCCAGTGCTACTACCGAGGTGACAGTCATTGTTACTGATGTGAACGATGAAACACCAAGGTTTAGGAATGACAGATATGTTTGTGAAGTACTGGAGAATGCACAGCAGAATACTCCTCTCACATTCCTACAAGATGCTATTCCTGAGGTCTTTGATTATGACCAGGTATGAATATTTTTAACCTATAATGTCGTATTTCAGGTCAAAGGGTGCTTACATAAAAAAACAGGTTTCTGGTGCAGGTGAGTCTGTGCCGGTCGGTACTGATCGGTGCAGGTATAATATTCCCATGTTATCTTATGCACTCACTTATGAAGAACCAGGTTTATACTTGTCTGTATCGACTACCTGCACCGAGCCATGCGGTTTAAAGAAACAGGTTTCCATAAAGAAGCCTGTTTCTATAAGTAAGCACCCAGACACAGCAAATTGGGCTGCAAAAAAAAAATTGCCTTTTCTTCTGTCCACAAACTGCACGACGTGTTGACACTCTAATGAATATGCAGTCTATCATCAAAAAATGTCGCTTCTGTACTATTGGACGTCACTCAATCCTAAGTACACTTAGTAGGGCAAAAAAATTGTGAGATATTAGCATAAATACAGATTCCCGACGTCCTTCCTTTGTAATAAAGTTCACATGTCACTTTGTTTTTATCAGTTATTCTAAGCAATTACTTTCTGGCTGGTCTTCTGTAGCTCAGACAGACACGTTGTCATGTGAGCTATTTTTGTAACAATAATAATTATACGCCCCCTTGTTGCTACGTCACTATGTGCTAGCGAATGTTTCCGGGGGCCCATTATTAAGTGTGCAAGTCACCCCCTGCCATTTTATCCGTGTATAACATAACATTGATCAGCCAGGGGACATAGTTATTCTATAGTTCAAGGTAGCATATCCACTATAGCCACCCAAAATCTAAAACCCAATATGTTTTGTTTTCACGTTCTGCAATAGTCCTGCACCAACCGAGGGTTGTCCTTGGGTGCACTTCATCATCAGCCTATTAATGTTCCCACTGCTGGGACACAGGCCTCCTCTCTGTGAGAGGGAGTGGGCCGTTATCTACCACGCGGGCCCGTGCGGGTTGGTGTCACATGTCTTCGAATTTTTTGGTTCTAAGACATGCCGGTTTCCTCACGATGTTTTCCTTCACCGTTTTGAGAGCAGTGGTGATGAAATTATTCACACAAAGTAAAGCGCCTGCATGGGTTCGAACCCACGACCTACAACTCGTAAGTCGGGGTCGTTACCGCTGGGCCACCACTGCTCCTAGCACTTGCATAGTGCATATAGGGATAATCGTTGGTTGGTGACTCATTACATTTAAAGTTGTGTAAGGGACCTCTGTGAGTTGGCTTTAGCCCCTCGTACGCCTTCCAAAAGACTGGAACCTCAAATACATCTCATGCTGATTTCAGCTACGGTGACTATTTCTGATTCTGACGACGCAATTTTTATTTTTCCAGGGTAAAAACGGAACATTCGAGCTATACCTAACTGGAGATCATGGCGTGTTCGACGTGACGCCGTTCAAAGGTATCAACGAGGCTTCGTTCCTCATCAGAGTCAATGACGCATCCTTCTTGGACTACGAGAAGGTCACTGTTATGAATTTCAGTCTAGTCGCCAAAGAAATTGTTACCAAAGATCCTAAAATGAGGTATGTAGATATGAAAGTGAAGTTTTAATCATTGTTTCTCAATTACCGTTCTAGTCTAGATATCTTTATTATTTTTTGTATTTTGCATACTGTCATCCTTTAACTTTATTACTCTTTTCTTTTGTTCATTTGAGAGTTAATCTAAAATGTATTTTTGTGTTGGCATAACAATAAGTGTAATGTCTTTTTTTAAGAAATATTTAAAAATGTAATATATATGTATTTAAATGAAATAAAAGAAAGTGTAATGAAAATACGAGAAGGCGCTGACTCATGACATACAGATTTTTGCATATTATGTCAATTAATAAAGATGTGTTGAAGGGTTAAAGATGTGATGCATGTTAATGAATTGAAAATTATTATGTCTACCGCTAAATACTTTCTAACTTCATTTTCATAATAATAATTAATAAAAAGAGTCTCCGCAAAACCCTAAAATTTTCATGTCAGCATCAGAAAATATTTTTTTCATAAAAATGTCATGATGAATTTCAGTTCTACTGCTAATTAAAATTAAAATTCAGTAAAAACTTCAAAATCGCCTTTCGTAAAAACTAATAGCTTTAGCAAAATGAGACCTACGGCACAGATAAATACAGATGGTTCACTCCGAAATAAAAAGCGACCCTTGCTACGACACAATAAAGTGCAATTCAGGTCGCACAGCGCTAATTACCTACAGTTATATTTACTTATGAGTTGCCTCTCTTTGTATCGCGTAACTCTTAGATCTTCTGATTACGTTACACTCACGGAATTGGCCCAACAAGTCGAGCCCGCCGCGTATTTGTATCTACATACCTAAAATGCGGAGTGAAACATCTGTATCCATTTGTGCCTACAGTCTATTTTCACTTAGTTTCAAATATTTTTTCCCGATATTCCAGCATAGTGCCAATCGTAGTCCACATTAAGGACGAGAACGACAACTTTCCGGAGTTTACAGAGTCTTTGTACACGGTATCAATACCAGAGAACTGCGGGGTTGGTACCACTGTCGCGTGGGTGCAGGCGCTCGATCAGGACTCGGATAATTATGGAACGAGAGGTATTAGATATACCAGTCTGGGAGGGAGTATTGCTAATTTGTGAGTATTGTGTTTTGATCATTTTGCGAATTTTTGACTTCAACCAACCTGTATATGGATGGTTTACCAAAACTCGAACTGAACACCCTGTAAACAACGGTTAACTCATGTGAGGTTTTAATAACTTTGGCAGCTTTACTTGCCATCAAAGATAAGAGGAATAATTGTTATTATAAATACATCTGAACTTTTTAAACATAACTGCATTATTTAAGATGTAAAAAAAAACTGTATAAAATAATTAAAATGGCATGTTTATAAATCATAACAAACAAAAAGTTATTTAAATAGATTGTTTAATAATGTGACATTTCCGTTCTTATCAACCATTAATAAACCTTTCAGACTAAACCTCAACCCGATATCAGGAGTAATAACCGTAAAACAAGCGGGCGGTGACAGTTTCGACCGCGAACTAATTTCCCGCCATTACCTAACTGTCGAGGCTCGAGACGACTTGGGCAAAGGCAACAGGAATACAGCCCAGTTGATTATTAACATAGAGGATGTAAACGATAACGCGCCGATGTTCCTGGCCAATAAGTATGAGGCCAGGTTGTTGGAAAATGAAAAGGAGTTTGAAAATCCTCTCGTTCTTGAAGCTAGAGATCTGGATTTGAATGGTATGTTTTTTAAATTATATAATTATTATTATTGGAATGGGGGAAGCCTATGCTCTCGCTATATCAGCCGAAAGACGTCCACTGCTCCAGCAGTGGACGTCTTTCGGCTGATATGATGATGATGATTATTGGAATAAAGTTCTTTGTGGTGGGCAGCAAGAGTAGGGTTCAGCGAAAGTCGCTAAACCCTACTCTTGCTGCCCACCACGCAAATATAACGCACTTACTTGTTCTAAGCGCGCGGTTATACAGAAAGTGGGCAACGTCACAAATATCTGTCAAATATTTCGCTATTTTGATTAATTTGGCAATAGTATTGTATGGAAATAAAAAATATGGCTAACTAGTGAAGTAAAATATTGATTATGAAATGCAATAATTAATATTGTAACACCGAATATTTAGTTTTAGTTTAAAAGGTTACAACATCATATCAGTATTATCATTGCAATTCATTATTAATATTCTAGTTCACTAGTTAGCAATATCTTATTTTCATACTGTAATATTACCAAATTAATCAAAATAGGTAAATATTTTCAGCTATTTGCGACGTTACCAACTTTTTATATGAACGTTCTTAACTGTGGCGGTTTCATAACTTACAAATATGGCGAAACTGGCTTTTAGCCTAATGAAATTCGTTCAACCCTCGCTGACGGCATTCGATATTTGAAATGTAAAATATGTCGATTTTTATTGGAAAAGAAATAAACCAAGAAAAATCCCCGTAAAATAGACCAAGAATATTTACTGAATTATTGTTGCGTATTTATTTCTTTGAGTATGTCTTCTTTAAAACGACCGTAATTCTTATAGGACCATTCTCATGAATCACTCCGTCCATTGGTGAAAACCGTTTGAGAATCTGTTCGGAAGTTTTTGAGTTTATCGCGTTCAGACATACAGACGCAGCGGGAGGACTTTATTTTATAATATGTAAGGATTGCCTACAGCTATTTTAATTGATCCCTTCTAGGAACAAAGAACAGCCACATAGAATACTCCATAGTCAGCGGAGATTACAAAAACAACTTCTCAATAGACCCGAACTTGGGTATCATCACCCCGGTGGGCCGACTGGACTTCGAACAGATACCCGGAGATAATAGTAACTTACGACCGATACATCTTACTGTGAGTATAATGCTACTGGAGAACTATTTGATTGGAAGAATTGGAACGCACAAAGGTGCTTCTGATATACGACAAATCCTTTAAATCATTTCAGTAAACTCAACATTTAAAATTCTCATATTCACTTCACTTCATTTCCTCTGCAAAGTCTGTGGGCGCTGCATGTCTCTAGGGAAATTGCTCTTGGGTGGCGTACGGGTCCACTTGTCCTTTTTAGACCTGTTGCGCACAACCATTGCTCAGGAGACGTAGAATAATAGTAGATTGTTTGCCAAGGGAGCAAACAACTATTTTTAAGGCGAGAGTGCTCTCTATCGGCTTTACCACCGTCGAAAACTATGAAAACCCTTGACGAAATTTTAAAAAAAATTCGTATCCGCCATCTTGGATTTTAATTTTGATCAAATTCACACTTTTTCTCTTTTGCCAGCCTGTTACTTATTCATACAATGTTCGTGATCGATCTCTTTGGTGAATAGAACTTTTACTAACAATATCCAAATTCCAAATTCAAATCACTTTTAGTCCCTAGGGATTAAAAAGCTATTTTGGTCCCCGTTTACGAGGATTAAACTACGTCTTTGTGATAAAAAAATATTTATTATCCTCAGGTTCGGGCCCGTGACTTCGGCGAACCATCTCTATCATCAACAGTACCAATAACGATCTATGTTCAAGACGTGAACGATCACGCGCCGCTGTTCCAACAGATGATGTACAAGAGATCTATACCAGAGGACATGCCGGGAGGAACCAGTGTGCTTGAGGTAACTAATGTTTATAGGATAGTATCAACATAGTTATGCGTACCAGCATTTAGTTCCCATAGTACCGAATCACTCGACACCATATGTTATTTCTAACCTCTTGCATTAATTATTTAGTTAAAAGCCATGTCACCGATTTCAGTTATTTATCTCTTTTGCGACGACACCTTTTTGTAACACTTAAAGTTAACGTTCATCTGAAGTGGCCTGTGGTCCTTTCCAGAAATATTGTTTTTTTGGATTAACCTTTTTTATTAAACTTGTATCAATAGTTCGTAAGCATTGAAAGCATTCCGTCTGTATCGCTCTAACCGAGCACACCTCCTAATTACTGTATGTAAGAATTGTAATTAAAGTTAATTTTCAAACTAAATCACTGCCGTTCATATTTGACTGGCGCAGCCGGGGTAGGATAAAGTTCGCGAAAAGTTTCTTCGTTGTACGTGCTCTAAAAATTGGCCTAGCGGAGTGCTAATCGCCTGGCCTTATCCGAGAACCTACACAAACAAATTGTCATCGAGCGGCAGCACGAAGGAGATCAACACCAGCAGACGAGAATCGGCTTGGGATCGAGCGGTAATTTAATGTGAGTAGACCTTTTCGCATTTTATTGTTCCCTCCCTTGTCTATCCCTTTCCTACGTTTTATTGGACAAAAATCGCCATTTAACGTCATTAGTTAGTTTAATCAACCTCTTGGACAAAAATCGCCATTTGCGTTGTGTATAAGGTTTTAAATTCTATTTTCTTTTATTAACATTATATCGGACAAAAATCGCTGATATAACGTTATCAATTAGTTTAATCAGCCTCTTGGACAAAAATCGCCATTTGCGTTGTGTATAAGTTGCTTTAATTTTTTTTTTTCTCTTAACATTATATCGGACAAAAATCGCTGATATTACGTTATTAGTTAGTTTAATCAACCGCTTGGACAAAAATCGCCATTTGCGTTGTGTATAAGTTTTTAATTTTGTTTTTATTAACATAACATCGGACAAACATCGCCGATGTTACGTTATTTGTTTGCTTTTTAAATTCAATTAGGTAATCATTATTTTAATAAAACTTAGAATAGTATTGTATTAATCTTAATATAGAAATGAATCAAATCGAGATAATCCCGAGGGACATTCTGGGAATTATTCCTAAATTTGACGGCGATGAAAAACTATTAAATCTTTTTATTTCCAAATGTGAATATGTTATTAGAATGTTTTACGTAGAAAACAACCCAGCGCAACAACTTTACCTATATCATTGCCTAACAAGTAGGTTAGTCGGTAAAGCAGCAATTCTGATTAGCGAACGCGAAAATGTTTCCTCTTGGGAAGCACTGAAGGAATTGCTCGTTCAGCACTTTGGCGACCCGAGATCTGAAGCGTGTATCGCGATAGAACTAGAAACCCTTAAAATAAAACATGGAGAGTCATTCAATGATTTCTGTCACCGCATCCAGAATATACGAAGTTCGTTAATATCAAAAGTTAACCTTTTACAAGACGAGGGAATAAAGGCAGCCAAAATTATTATATACAATAACACCAGCTTAAACGTATTTTTATATAATTTACCCGAGGATATGATTAGATTTGTCCGATTGAAACAGTGTACGAGCTTAGAATCCGCGCTTAGCGTTGTAATGGAAGAGGTAAACTTCCAAACTCAATACAACGCTAGAAACAAAATTAAACCAACAAATACTCAAAATAACCCGTTACAATCAAATAAAAATCACACACATATACAACCATCTCAATTCAAATTTGGAATTCCACAACAAGGTTACAATCCTCAATTCAGACCAAATTTTATACCCGTCAGACCGAAGTTTGGTGTGCCTAATGCCCAACAAAATTCAATTCCGAGACAGCAAAATAACCAGCAAATTTATAATAGGCAAGCAGTAGCAAGGCCTACTCAGCAAAATCGGCAACCGCAGCAGTTTCCTCAAACAGTAAACAACTATAAACAATCCGGATTCTTTAGAGTTAACCCATATCAACAGTTTCGCTTCGGAATACCCAATCAACCAACCAATACACCTACACATAACTCAGACGTCTCTATGAGAACTGTTCACCAAAATAATATGTTAGATTCTTCCAACATTTTCTTTTTAAACGACGATCAGATACTTGAATTGTACCCTGAAGAGTATTTTATTCAAAATTGTGATCAAACCCAAGTGGATGTCAATGAAATACCGACGACAGAATATGTCGCTTCAAACTCAATCCCCGTTGAAAATATGGAAAATTTTCAAAAACCAGCCTCTGTGGAAATACGGAAATAATAAATATCAACTTCGACGCTTTAACTTTCAAATTACCCCATATAGATATTCCTGAAATAAATTCTAAATTTATGATTGATACGGGTAGCACTCGATCTTTCATAAGTCCGCAAAAAGCAGAAGAATATTTCCCGTATTTTAAACAGTTTGAACCATTCGAAATAGTCAGTACACATGGACGTAGTAGGCACGATGAGGTTGCATACATTCCCTTAACAGATACCTTTCAAACGGATCTTTATCATAAGTTTTATATATATAATGTTTGCAATAGATACGACGGTCTTATTGGATCAGACTTATTAAAAGAACTTGAAGCTAATATTGACATGAAAAACCAAATACTTAAGACTAAAAATACAGAAATCCCAATCCTTTATAGTCCACCTTATGAAATTATGTTGCCCCCAAGATCTGAAACGCGTATTAATGTCCCGACAGATTTACCAAATGGAGTTGCTATTCTAAACTTTACAGAATTTAGTCCCGGTTTTAGAATGCCCGATGCCTTAGTGACATGCACTAATTCATTTGCACCGACTGTCATACAAAACTTGACAGAAAATGACACGACCATTACATTCAAAGAGCCCCTCAAAGTTTCAAACTTTAAAACAGAAGTGTGTGACATAAATACTTGCAGTAATGAGCGTGAAATTAATGATTTTCAGACTCAAAACTTAGCGAAATTAAGACTAGATCACCTAAACCAAGAAGAAAAATCCTGTATTTCGCAATTATGTTTAGAATTCAAAGATATTTTCCACTGTGACAAGATCCCTTTATCATTCTCTAATCAAGTAAAACACAAGATTCGGACCACTAATGAAGACCCAATATACATCCGTCCTTATAGACATTCTCCTTGTGAAAATAATGAGATTCAAAACCAAGTTGAAAAACTATTGCAAAATGACGTCATACAAGAGTCACACTCTCCGTGGAGTGCCCCTGTCCACTTAGTTCCTAAAAAAATCGACGCCTCAGGCGAACAAAAGTTCCGTATGGTAATAGATTATAGACGATTGAACGAAATCACTATTGACGATAAATATCCTTTACCAAATATATCCGACCTGTTTGACAGGCTAGGAAAAGCGTCTTACTTTTCCACAATCGATTTAGCAAGTGGTTACCATCAAATTGAGATCGTAAAAGAAGACCAACCCAAAACAGCCTTCACGACACAGTCAGGTCACTACGAGTTCACTAGAATGCCGTTTGGTTTAAAGACGGCACCCGCAACCTTCCAAAGAGCCATGGATAATGTACTCAGAGGCCTCCAAGGGTTACATTGTCTTGTGTATCTTGATGATATAATAATTTTCTCCTCAAGTCTAATAGAACACGTGGAAAAACTAAAGAAAATCTTTGAAAGACTAAGACAAACTAATTTGAAAGTCACACTTGATAAATGTGAATTCCTTAAGAAAGAAGTCCTTTACTTAGGACACACAATCTCCGAAAACGGCCTACAGCCTAATAACGATAAAATACGTGCAGTATTAGACTTTCCATTACCGAAAACACCAACTGAAATAAAGAGTTTCCTTGGTTTAATAGGTTATTATCGTAAATTTATCAAAGATATTTCAAAAGTTACACATCCCTTGACATACTGCCTTAAAAAGAAGAATAAACTCAATATAACTAAAGAATACATTGACGCTTTCGAAAAATGCAAAGAATTATTGACCAATGCCCCGCTTTTACAATTCCCTGACTTCTCGAAACCGTTTTTACTAACAACTGATGCATCAAATTTTGCTCTCGGTGCAGTCTTATCTCAAGGACTAATCGGTGGTGACAAACCAATTGCATTCGCTAGTAGGACACTTAACGAAGCTGAAACACGATATAGCGCAATCGAGAAAGAATTGTTGGCAGTAGTATGGGCCTGCAAACACTTTAGACCATATTTATATGGAAAAAAGTTCGTAATTCTGAGTGATCATAGACCACTCGTGTGGTTACACTCAGTTAAGGAACCCGGTAGTAGATTAACAAGATGGAGGTTAAGGTTATCCGAATATGACTATGACATCAAATACAAACCAGGCAAACAAAACAGTAATGCTGATGCTCTATCGCGCATAAGAGTTAACGCACTAGACGATGACTCATCTATGATAGTTAACGTAGACAAACAGGAACAACGAAATAATATTTCGAAAGACGCAACTCCTAGTTCCATTGTTATTTCATACGACGATGACGACGACAGACCGACATCCCCATACTCGATACAATCATTGGATAGTGGAACTCTTACAGCCTCTGAAAAACCAGACTCCTTAACTAATATTACAGTTCATTCTGAAGAAAACACCGATTCTGCTGACATGCCTATACTAAACGAAGCTATTGATACAAAACCTACTCAAATATTAATTTTCACGTGGAATAGAAATGAATTTGTAGTTAAAGATCTCTCTAGAGATAAACAAAAGGTACTCGAAGTGCACATGCCTACGGATAACCCCGTACTAGTTAAAAATTTCCTTAAAGAGTACATACGACCTAAAATTAAATATTTCCTTTATTTCGAAGACAAAATACATAGAAAACTATTTTCCGAGGTAATTACAAACCTTTATAAGAAGGATTCAGTTAGATTTTACGAATGCACCCTAAGAGTAGTCTATGTTGAAGACGAAGAAGAGCAACGTGATATTGTCACAAAGTATCACATAGGTAAAACCTGTCATCGCGGCATTAAAGAAACAATAGCCCATTTAAAACGCACATATTTTTGGAATAACTTAGAACAAACAGTGGGCAGTATTATAAACTCTTGCGAAACTTGTAAGAGAATGAAATATGACCGAAAACCTTTTAAGCCTGAATTACAGTTAACACAGACTCAGACTAGACCTTTTCAAGAGATTTTTATTGATTTATTTTCAATAGAAGGAAAATATTTCTTGACTATTGTTGACGCTTTCAGCAAACTTGGACAAGCATTTGAGGTATCCAATAGATCAACCCCAGAAATAGTGAGAGCATTATTAAAGTTCTTCTCATTTTATGGTGTGCCTAGAAAAATTTGTTCAGATTCAGGTTCAGAATTCAATAATAAACTGTTGAAAGAAATGTTAACTTTCTACAAAATTATTCTTCACATAGGAACGCCACATAATCCTAATTCGATGGGTATAATAGAAAGGTTTCATTCGACAATAATCGAAATTTACCGACTTGCAAAATACGAAACCAAAATAACAGACGCCGTAACCGTTATGACGTACGCTATAATGTCCTATAATCAATCAATTCACTCTACCACAGGTCTCACTCCCTTTGAAGTCGTATTCGGACATACGGATTCATCTAATAATTTTGCAGTAGATTTCGATCAAATTTATACGCAACAATTAGTATCAGAACACGCAAAGAGATCAAAATACTTGTATAATTATTTAACCGATAAAATGGTTAAAAACAAAGAAACCATAAGACAAAAGCGTAGTGGAGAAAATAAATTCGATATTGAAATTGGAGACAACATTTTAATTAAAGGTGTTAACACTCGACGCAGCAAAGATAAGCCACGTTATCAAAAAGCTATAGTGACAAGTAATATTCACCGCAATACAGTCGCAGTACAGACCAATCAGAGACAAACCACGGTTCCAATTAAAGACATTAGGCGCCCTTCACAGGTTCGCCCTCCTGATAGATGACTGGAACATAGTCCAAGTTCTATACTTAGAATTAAGTAACAATTTAGATCATCAAATTCTAGAATACTTAGAAATTAGTAATCGTACAAGACATAAAACATTGTACAAATATAAAATCATGCATAAAAGGCAAACGAATAACATTTATTACATCAATTCCAATCATCCAACAAAATATCGTTTATAATTATAAATCAATCACACCCATTTCCAATGTATAACCTCTGAACAAACCTTCCATTCCTAATCATTCCTATACAATATTCTTGCGAAAGGGTTGAAAATATAAGCGCTCTCCTAGCCATGCAGGGAAATCGACGACGGACAGCTTCTTTGTTACGAGACAGACGTCTCCCCAGCTGACGAAGACACTTTCATCGCGGACTTAATGAAGTTTACCACTGAATTTTGCTGAAATTGTTTTCCCTTGCCAGTGAAATCCTCCAAGGTGAAAATCAAACATGTACCGCCGGAAACTTGGAGCCTATTTGTCGGTGTTCACATATTTTTGATGGAGTATTGCAAGAATGACATAAACCACCACAATATTTTCGGCATCTGTATTTTGACGATATTTACGAAGCGGTTATAGGAAAAATCCTTTTGACAAAACGACGCATATCAGCAGCTCAGGTGGCAGTACATAACACGCCGAACGTGCATCTATACCCAGCATTACGCCAACGACCAGCTTACAAGAAAAACCTCCGATCAACTTCCATGAAATAGATTTTGAAAACTTACAGTTATTGGCGCAATCTCCTGAAAAGTGAAAGTTTAGTGTACAGTGATAAAAGCGAAACGCACTTGTGAATATTCATAATATCGGAACTCTAATCACTTACATATTAATTTTAATTAGCTTATTAATTGTATGTCTTGTTAGGTTTAATTCTAAAATATTATCTATATTTGTAATATAAATCAAAACCATCATTCTCCGAATGCAAATGATGATTTTGAACTTATGGAGGGAGGAGTTATGCGTACCAGCATTTAGTTCCCATAGTACCGAATCACTCGACACCATATGTTATTTCTAACCTCTTGCATTAATTATTTAGTTAAAAGCCATGTCACCGATTTCAGTTATTTATCTCTTTTGCGACGACACCTTTTTGTAACACTTAAAGTTAACGTTCATCTGAAGTGGCCTGTGGTCCTTTCCAGAAATATTGTTTTTTTGGATTAACCTTTTTTATTAAACTTGTATCAATAGTTCGTAAGCATTGAAAGCATTCCGTCTGTATCGCTCTAACCGAGCACACCTCCTAATTACTGTATGTAAGAATTGTAATTAAAGTTTATTTTCAAACTAAATCACTGCCGTTCATATTTGACTACATTGACACTAGTTTATAAATAAATGCCATAGTTGTGAAGTAAAAAAAAATAATTGTTTTTTGTTGTTGTTAAGTTGTAAAGTAGAAGCATGTGTGGTATGACTATAAATGATAGGCTGAGAAATGATGTGATAAGACAACGGTGTGAGTTAAAGTACTATATGTATAGTGGCAAAAATTAAAAAGGGTATGCTGAGACGGTTTGGTCATGTTGAGAGGATGAATGAAAGGCGACTAACAAAATGTATTTACAAGGCAGATGTGACTGGAAATGGAAACGCCGGGAGGGGACACCCTAGGAGGACATAATTCTGACCTTATTAATAATAATAATAAGGTCATTGACTTGGCTCGCGAGGTTGTCGACATGTGGGATGTGGACTCAGCGATCATTGTGCCGATAGTCGTATCAGCCAATGGCTTAATTGCCAAGAGCCTCGACCAACACCTAAGGAGGCTCTCGTTAGGCAGCTGGGTCAAGAGCTTGATTCAGAAAGCGGTACTCCTGGACACGGCTCGCATTGTCAGGAGGTTCCTCTCTCTGGAGCCCTGACCGCCGGTAGCTTGGACCCTGTTCCCGATACCGGTGGGCTACTATTTTTTATATTTTTAAATGTTTTTGTATTATTTTGTTTTTATAAAAATATTTAAAAATGTAAATTATATGTATATAAATGAAATAAAGGAGATAATAATAATAACCCCACCGCCGTATCTCTACGTTGACGTCGTGGTGGGGCTTGCGTGCTCCGAACCCTAGGTCTGTGCCGGTAGAGTTTACTCTGCCGGAACAGGTCTAGGATAAGGAGCCAGACCAAGAGAGATACAGAAAACCGCAGGGCAGCATGTGGCGAGCTGTTGGGCAGTAGCGACCCCACGGACCCTATCTCCCGGGAGAAATCTTGTTCCTCATCTCTGGCTTGCCTTTATTGGCCGGCTGGGGTGAACACTGACGAGGAACAAAGCTCCCACCTCATTCTTGCCTTAATTGGCTGGCTTGAGTGGAGATTCGCAAGAGCAAACGTGCTCGGAGGAAGGAAGTATTCCAGTAAGTGCTCGTAGGGATCTTGACCATCTTCCGGGCTCTGGGATTGTTCTGAAAGCCGTGGAATACCGCTCCACTCCTCAAGCACCTCAGGACATGTTGCCCCCTTGTCGCTACGTCACTATGTGCTAGCAACAGTTTTCGAGGGCCTATTATTGAGTGTGCAAGTCACCCCCTGCCATTTTATCCGTGTATACCATAACATTGATCAGGCAGGGGACATAGACCTTCCATAGTTCTAGGTAACCAAACCACTAACCACCCAAACCCATAGCCAAATGTTTTTTGTTTCCATTTTCTGCAATAGTCCTGAACCAACCGGGGATTGTCCTTGGGTGCACTTGCATAGTGCATACAGGGATAATCGTCGGTTGGTGCCTCATTCCATTTAAAATTGTCTAAGGGGCCTCTGCGAGTTGGCTTCGGCCCCTCGTACGCCTTTTAAAGGACCGGGACCCCATGGTCCCGAGAATAGTTAAAATCTAAAAATAATAATAATAACCCCACCGCCGTATCTCTACGTTGACGTCGTGGTGGGGCTTGCGCGCTCCAAACTCTAGGTCTGTGCCGGTAGAGTTTACTTTGCCGGAACAAGTCTAGAATGAGGAGCCAGACCAAGAGAGATACAGAAAACCGCAGGGCAGCATGTGGCGAGCTGTTGGGCAGTAGCGACCCCACGGACCCTATCTCCCGGGAGAAATCTTGTTCCTCATCTCTGGCTTGCCTTTATTGGCCGGCTGGAGTGAACACTGACGAGGAACAGAGCTCCCACCTCATTCTTGCCTTAATTGGCCGGCTTGAGTGGAGATTCGCAAGAGCAAATGTGCTCGGAGGAAGGAAGTATTCCAGTAAGATGCTGGTAGGGATCTTGACCGTACTTCCGGGATTGTCCTGATAGCCGTGGAATACCGCTCCACTCCTCATAAGCACCTCAGGACATGTTGCCCCCTTGTCGCTACGACACTTTGTGCAAGCGACCGTTTTCGGGGGCCCATTATTGAGTGTGCAAGTCACCCCCTGCCATTTTATCCGTGTATATATAAAACATTAATCAGGCAGGGGCCATAGTCCTTCCATAGTTCCAGGTCACCAGTCAACTTTAGGCACCCAAACCCATAGTCCATTAAATTTGTTTCCATTTCCTGCAATAGTCCTACACCAACCGGGGGTTGTCCTTGGGTGCACTTGCATAGTGCATACAGGGATAATCGCCGGTTGGAGCCTCATTTCATTAAGCACGTCTAACGGGCCTCTGCGAGTTGGCTTTGGCCCCTCGTACGCCTTCCAAAGGTCCGGGACCCCAGGGTCCCGAGATATGTAGACATATATATATAAATAATAATAATAATAAATATTTATTCAGAATTAAAATTGGTGATTATTGGTGATATTCTTCAGAAAAGACAGGTGCGTGGTACTCGCAACCGGCGTGCGTGTATGACCAGATGCATGAACGTAAACGTAGCAAAAGAAGTATGTAAGGATCGTAGCAGGTGGCGTTCTGTAGTTTCTGCCTACCCCCATGGAAAGAAGGCGTGAGTTTATGTATGTGTGTTGTGGAGTTCTTCAAATCCTAGTTACACCTTAATTTCTTATCTCAGGTAAAAGCTCGTGACGCGGACGGCTCATCCCCCAACAACCTCGTAGTATACCGAATACAACGTGGTGCCAGTGACAAGTTCGTCATAGAATCCCGAACAGGAGTAGTGTCCGTTGCTAATGGATCTACGCTGGATCCGGACAAGACAACCCCGAAGAGCAATAGATATACACTTACTGTGGTATGTATAAGAATTTAATAAGATTATCCCTAAAGGGAATGGGCCATTTTCATCAAGATAACTTATTTATTTAAAATAGGCACACCAACAGCTTATACATTGTACATTTATTAATAAAAGTTATAGGTGCATATAATGTACACGACATTCACGTACAACAAAAAGACGTTTTCGTAAATTAAAAATATCAATTAAAATGAAAAACTAAATTACAGTACTATTCGGATTATTAACCGAAAAGATTAAGTTGCACTAAACAGATTTAATGCTTGTATA
Source organism: Conistra vaccinii (assembly GCA_948150665.1). NCBI lineage: Eukaryota > Metazoa > Arthropoda > Insecta > Lepidoptera > Noctuidae > Conistra > Conistra vaccinii. Next base: position 7,630,536 of record OX411320.1, on the reverse strand, counting down.
CAGAGGTATGAGGAACAGGGTGTAAAGTTCACTATAGAAAAAGGAGGATCCTCCGACCAGATGGGCGGGTGTTGTATCTGGTAGGCAACTGCCCGACGATTGATGTCGAGACGTTGTATATGTGCTGGTCGCGCGGTAAACTCTGCTTGTACGATTCATGATTTTGCATGACGTCAGTGTGATGCGTAGTTAGCATGTGGCGATGTAATGTAGATTTGGGATAGTAGACCCCAATTTGAGAGCTTCGTTGGTAATTCCATCCGGTCCAGGGCTCTTTTCTGTCTTCAATAACTTTATGTTCATAATGACGCCACCACACTTGCAATATTCAGATTAGCATCAAGTGGATGCCTTCTATTGCTAATTTGGACCCTTGGGCATGATACGCAGGATTCAGGAACATAGCTGACTAACTAATAAAATACAACCGTTTCATTTCAAGAGCACTTGTCAGTCCAATTTAAACCTTATTTCAATGTATATTTAGGTGGCTTTGGATGGCGGTATCGGTGACCAGCAACTAAGCGCGGCTGTGCTAGTGAACATCACCATAGTGGACGTGAACAACAAGCCGCCGGTGCTCGTGGAACCAGGCACTCTCACTGTCAGGGAGAATACGCAGGTGATTAGTACTGTATAAATTAGAAACAGCAGTAAGGAACCGTTTTAAACATGTATATGCAAAACTAATTTAAAAGGAGTATATTCAAAGAGTATTCAAGTATGATGATAGTACGTCTTGCTCAGCCCCGCTACAAACCTTGAGGTCTAGCCAATCTTTCGTCTCTTTTGGTCGTGAGTTGTTCTTTTTTAACTCATGCTGACGCCAAAGAAGAAAAACAAGCGGTTCATTGTGATTGATGATTTAAAAAATACAATTGACGACGTATATTTAGTAAACTAATCCACTTAACTGCTCCTAAAGAACCCTGTAAAAAATGGACACGTGTTTCACCTCTCAATGAGAGATCCTCAGGATGACGATTGACTTGTCGTGAACCCGGACAATGATTTACATCAGTTCATAATAATATGTTGCAAGACACATGTAACACTAAAACTGCAGTAACTCTGTTGTGTAGGTACTGCAGTTTTAGTGGGTTTCAGATACGAACGCCCCGTTGGTCTCGTGGTCGCAAGCGCCACTGCTGAGGGTGGGGTCTTGGGTTCGGTCGGGCAAAGGGTTCTTTCATTAGGAATTTCTTAATAACAGCCCGGAGTTTGGAAGTTGGCGGTGTGATACCCCCGTGCCTCGCGCGCTCGCGGCGCCTGCTCTCTCCGCTCTGTCGGCCGGCGGGCGGCCCTGAGGACGGTGAGAGTGAGGGAAGAGAGACTGCACCTGTGTCTGCGCACACACGCCTACACTATAAATATCTCCCGCGCCGAAGGCTAGTCTCTGTAGAGATTGGCCGCCGTGACTGAAATACGGTATGGTGGACGATATTTCAACCAAGTTTATCTCCTCAGGTAGGGACCCAAATATATCGCGCATCTGCCCACGACCCAGACGACCAGCCAGTGTTACGCTATGCCATAGACAAGACCGGCAGTGTTGCCAGAGACGAAGATGGTATACCTATATCTATTGCGGAGTATGATTATCTGGCTTTATGGGACTTGAATGCGGTAGATGGAACGCTGAAGGTGGTCAGGTAAATAAATATTATGATCTTGTTAATATCAAAATATTTGAAGGCATTTTTATATGAACTTATTATATCAGGTAAGATAAATTCTGTAGAGTCATATAACTTGGCAGTTCCGAACTTCACGCAGAAGGCTGCGCAATAACATTTTTTAGGATCTAAATTGTGACATGAGGCGAGTGTGAGTGAGAAAACATGCGCGAAAGTTCGCAGAGCCTATGTTCAGACCTGCCAAGTTATATCGGCTGTATTGTAAGTTAGCAGGCATGATAATTCCATATAGGCTTTTTTTTTTAATTTGAAATTGTTTGGGAACTTCTGACTAAGATTCTAATACTCGTATAAAAATAATTGGAAACATTGGAATGCTTCTTTGTGAATACCGAGAACAGCAAACCACGATGTCATATACAGGGTATTAGGCAAACAATTCAATATACGTAAACGACGGATCGGTGGGGCCGTTTGTTTTGGGTCTTGTTATTGGGCCTAAACACGTAGTACACGGCCCCACGGATCCGCCATTTTCGTATGTTCATTTAACTGTCTGCCGAACATCCTGTATAAATCTATTCGTCCACATTTGACCTCGCAGGTCACGTTTGGTCTCCAAACAAGGCAAAATCTGACTGTACGCAAAAACCTTTTTTTCCTAACAGACTTCTAGACCGAGAAAAACTCGAAATAGTAAAACTAGTAATAACAGTTGAAGATATGGCAGCTATCGACGGTGGTCCTCGACAAACTGCGTCGGCAACTCTCACGATAATAGTCGATGATGAGAATGATAACAACCCGGTGTTCAGAAAGCCGCTGTATAAGACCTCGATCACTGAGAACTCGAAGAATGGAGTTAATATTGCTACGGTGATCGCTGATGATGCTGATAAGAATAAGAGCATGAATTATTTTGTTGAAGGCAAGTATAAAATTATTTTTTTAAACCATAATGTAAGTTTTTACAATAACTTCGATGTATTGGTGTGAATAGATTACAATAGATGTTTTTTTCTGGGATACTGTTACTTTTCTTTTGTTGTCAAATGGTACAGTAACTTACGCAATTTGGTTTCTTTTATTGCACGACTCATAATGCGAAGCATTGGAGTGTGCTCTACGATCGAAATTTATTTTTTGTCCCATTTCTGTAACTGTTTATTGTTACACTTCTGCTAGTACACAGAACTTACTTAATTTATATACCATTGTATACATGATTAAATGGAGATTAATACTGTACTTTTTAACAATTGATTTATAATATCTAGCAGAAATGGAAAAAGCATCAAAATAGTTGAAAAAAAAATCCTGTCCGTCAATTTATGAACCCTGAAAACATTGTAGCTTGCGATAAAATCAATTAATTGAGTCAAGTTTTTTTATACATTCGTTTCAGCCATAGAAGGAACCCTATTGAAAATGGCTCTTTTATTCAAAGTAGTTTAATTATAATTAATAAAATACTAACTAAAATATAATATCTATAACTAAATATTTCCAACCTTTGACTTGACGTCCGTAAGTTGCCTAGCAACCGCCAAGTAAATATCTTTGTAAATAGTCTTTGACATTACGACTTCATGAAAAGTGATAAATTGTTCATTTTTGTTAGAAACTATGTTTTGAATTTCTTTTTCGTTTATGAATGAGTGTTATGTATGAGGCGTGCACTTTTGGATTTTCCAAACTATTTTGATAAGCCAACTAAAACGCCAATATTAGGTTCAACAGCAGTTAAATATCTTTGAGAAACTGTTGATGGAAACCTTGCTAGCTTTAATTATACATGATAACGACGATCGTCTAACTTTAAACTCAAATAAATAGGCAAAAATAATGGCAATCACAAACTATAATGTTCTAATAATCAACAGGTCGGGAAGAGCTTCTAAACCTAGTTCACATGGACAGCAAAACCGGCGAGGTCGTAGTAGCGAGCAAGATAGACCACGAATTGTATCCGTGGATCAACCTCACTGTCAAAGGAGTAGACAGCGGTATACCTCCACGGTATTCTGTCGTCGACTTGTTTATTCAGGTAAATAACTTAATAAAACATCAACCCTGTATTTCCCCTTTATTTATTTTTCTTTCTTTTCTTTCTTTTCTTTCTTTTCTTTCTTTTCTTTCTTTTCTTTCTTTTCTTTCTTTTCTTTCTTTTCTTTCTTTTCTTTCTTTTCTTTCTTTTCTTTCTTTCATTTCTTTCTTTCTTTTTTTCTAACATAATAAAACATTAAGCCTGTATTTTCCCAAGGGTAAGGCAGAGGTGTTTTGATACATCTATTTATACAGGGTCAAATTAAATTACATAGCGAAACTCCTCAGACGTGATGAGTGAGATATGTAAACGCGATAAAATGACAAAGAAGTTAATTTAATGAGTTTTTTTTGGGTCATCAACCGCATTTGTAGTAGTAGAAAGATGAAAAAGATAAAAGATTTTGCAAATATGGGTAAAATACATGGTGATATAGGGAATAGGTTAAGCCATATTTTACCAGTAGGCATGCAAAAGTTACAAATAATAAAAACGAAATGCAATAAACTAAAAAAAAAACAGTTTTTTTGCGTAATCTTTACGGGCGTGCGGGGTGTATCTTAACACGATGAAATAATGAAAAACATATTTTCTTTTTACAGATTAACTCATACTTCAATTAACAACACTACCAGCGCTCGATAACCAAAAAAAAATTATCGTCGATTCTTTTTTATTTTGTCTTGTTCAGATATCAATAACCACCACGTCTGCTGGGTTTCGCTAGCTAATTTAATTTAACCCTGTATATTGATTTTACTACGATGATCCTAGTTTATGTTTATCTTTTGTACTTCGAGTTATAGCTATATGAACATAATCTAGCACGTGAAAGCTGGCACGCACTTTATTCCTGGAGGCTTTTACGGGTTTTATTACATATCAAGTTCTGGTTACTGTTTTATTCCTGCTTGAGTAGGTATAGTTTTCAATATTTTTGTTGGTATTGCCGTTTTCTCGCTGACATAAAATATGGCAAATAATTCAATGGAACGATTTGTGTTTCTTTGTTTTTTAATGTTAATTACTTTGCATACTATTGTATAGAATCAAGTTTTTCCAACTGAACAGACAGCCGTGCTGCTGGGGAGTTTGTCGCGCCACTTCTTCCCAGCTAAAGCACTAGGAAATGGTGAAGCGTGCGTTTTGGGGGACTGGCCTATGTAATTTTGACGTTCAAAAAGAACTGATTTTCAGCCTAATTTTGAATAAATGACTTTTGGTTTTAGTTTTGATCCACATTTTACCAGTTAACCCATTGTAAACATAACCCTTCCTTAGCTGTCGGGTAAAAAGGGACGAGCATACTGCATTACCGGCGTAAAAAGAAGTACCTAAATGACCTTATTTAAAGTTTTACTATATTCTGGCATAACCAATGACACAGTCATACCTATTTTAGAATCTTACCTATTATGCATCCAGTTTTATGAGGAAAAATAACAGAATTACGAAGTATAAATAGGAAATACCTATATTGTAATAATATTGGAATAAAAACCATATTGGTTACTGGATTACCCACCATGTAAAAAAAAATAGCTTCAAACTATTTACCCTAACGGTGAAGGAAAACATCGTGAGGAAACCGGCATGTCTTAGAACCAAAAATTCGAAGACATGTGACATCTACCAATCCGCACTGGGCCCGCGTGGTAGATTATAGCCCACTCCTTCTCACAGAGAGGAGGCCTGTGTCCCAGCAGTGGGAACATTAATAGGCTGATGATGATTTACCCTTTTACTATATACCTGGCAGTGTAAGTTATATTTAAACTAGCCGCGCCCCGCGGTTTCACCCGCATAAGTCTCGATCCCGTGGGAATATCCGGATAAAAAGTATCCTATGTCCTAACCCAGGTCATGGTCAACCCAAGTGCCAAATTTCATCGAAATCTGTTCAGCCGTTTTAGCCTCAAAGCTTATAAATTACCATTTACCGACAAGATTATTTCTAGGTTTTAGATGAAAATGACAACAACCCGATATTCGAGTCTTCAGCATTCGAGTATCGAGTTCCAGAGGACGTTGAACCGGGGACTACCATCGCTAACATTCTGGCACGAGACGCCGATTCGGGAGAGTTCGGGAAAATCACGTATTTGCTTGATCGGATGTCTACGCAGGTAAGATATGAAGGCGGAGACTGACTTGCAACGTTAGTTTGTAATGTACCATTCGAGGCGAGCTTGGTCACAAAACGGCAATACACAAGACGCGGCGAACGCTCGCTTCGAGCACATGAATTTTTCGTTTCTCGTATTTCCTTTAAGAAAAGCCGACAGTCGAGTGGAGGATCTGGCTCTCGCATAGAGCGGCTCAGCTCGCTGCAGTGACTACTGTAACGCGTTACAAAAACTCGGTACATTACAAACAAACGTTGCAGATGATGATTTTCAACAATTTAAATGCAATCTTTTGAACATTGAGGCGTAAAAGAATAACGAATACCTACGCTTCACGCTCCGACATCTAACTTTCATAGAAACTTACCTATCTTTTCTCCACGATAATAAAAGATGAAATTATTCTAATTTGCTAAGAAATCATTACATTGTTCACATTGCGTGAACGATACAATAAAAACTGAAACGTGCTTACCTAGATTTGAAACAATGAAACATTAATTCTACTATTACAATGATGCACTTATTTTTATTAGTTTTTTGTTTAACTACCAACTCTACGGATGTCTATATTTCGTCAATACTGCAGCCTAATTGCGTTACACACGATCAATCACAATCTGTTTCATTTTCACAGTTCAATAACATTCATTGCGTTATTTACGTTGTTGAGCAGTTAAATTTTTCGATCATAAGAAGCAATGGATTATCATTTCCTTCAAAATGATTCAAATTATGATTGATCGTATGTTAAGCAATTAGAGTGCTGATCTAGATAGATACGTCCTTTAGAACTCGTCTGATAATTCAAATTAGGTGGAAAACAACTACGGTAGCACTGAATTTGGCAGTTATGTGATTGGTAGTATTGTTCTGTCACTCGCTATTTTGAACTCTTATCAGCATTGAAACTAAGTCAGCAAAGTGCTACCAATCTTGTCACGGGTCAAGTTATAATAAACGCACTGTAGAATATAGGTATTTGAGATTTCTTTAAATATTTTTCCTTTCAATGCAAAGAGGTCTTTTTAAAATTAATCTACCTAGCCTTTTCCCAACTGTGTTGGGATCGGCTTCCAGTCCTCCGGATGCAGCTGAATACCAGTATTTTACATGGAGCGAGTGCCTATCTGACCTCCACAAACCAGTATTTTGTTAATTCGATACCCCTTGGTAAGACTGGTTGCCAGACTTTCCGGCTTCTGAAGACCCGTAACAACTGTCAAAGATCCACGAATGTTAGCCGGAACCAACGGTTTAAAGTGTTTTCCGAGGCACGGAGGAGTCTCGGTATGTAAAGATGGTCACTCATCCACAGACCAACTCCGGCAAGCGTAGCTTAACCTGATGGATCGACTCGTGCGGCTGTTGTTACTTAGCCACTAAATGGATTTATCAATGATGCTTTCTTCGCAGGGCAAGTTTCTGATTAACGCAGACACGGGCGCGTTGACTGTCTCTGATTGGCTGGACCGAGAGACTCAAGCCACATACAACCTAGTCATAGAAGCCTGGGACAACTATCAGTTTGGTTATCTTAGTGGGGAGAGTCGAAACGCTTTCAAGCAAATTGTGTGAGTAATTTAGCTTATTTATTGAGCAAGATTCATCAATAATTGATGTATTTTTAAAAGTAAGCAAATTAGGTACCGCCCGGAATAGAAAGATCACATTTTGTAACCAAGCCGCCAAAAATAACGTTAATGTCATTGTTGTTAATGTACAGCCCGATTCAAACTTAATGGCGGCTCCGAACGTGAGGCGAGTCGCTGCGCAGTAACGAATTCATGAATCAGCGGGGGTGAGGGGTGGGGTACTGCGCAGCCAATAACTAACTTCCGAGCCGCCATTAAGTTTGAATCGAACTATACAATATCTTTTGTTACTGTTTACTGAGGTGATTAGAAATAGCGGAGTCACTATTTGCCTTTCGCGTGCGGAGAAAATATGGGAATGAACAACAAATATCTGAGTATGTGAACCTAAACTACTTCTGCATTTGTGGTACGAAGCAAATTTTTGCTTATGGATCGTATAAACAAAAGAATCGATCCTTTTCTCCAGTTCTAACCATTTTTTTATTCCTCAGCGTCCACATAGAGGACGTGAACGACAATCCTCCAATACTGCACGTCCCCTCAGACTGTACCACTATAACGGAGTTCCACAACTATCGGGAACCTATTGTTTCGGTGTCGGCGACTGATGCGGATGATAACTCGGCGCCGAACGGACGAGTGCAGTTCCATTTAGTTGGCGGAAAGGGACATGGTATGTATTTATAGATATGAATAATACCGGCCTATTATTTTCCCACTGTAGATGGCAAAGGCCTCTTCTCATACAGAGGAAGCACGATCATAAAGAGCATGTAGATATTGTTGACCCACATTTTTTATTAAATGGTTTTGCCCATAAGTGAGTCCAGGAGTTTGCAGAGTTCACCGCGCGATCAGCATAATTCAAATTCAAAAGCTTACACCCCTATTCCTATTATAACTGTAGGTATATTTGTAACCTTAAAAATCTCCCAGGATGGAGACGGGCATCATCTTAATGACGACTTTGCACAAATTCTAGCCTTAGGTCTTCGTCAAAACCTCGAAACAGAGAATGGCATAATTCTCTTGGTCGTTGAGCTTTATAATGAGAACGCTACGCAGTGAACCTTTTTATTTTATATACGTGTGATATAGCCAGTTCCACTTTCCCCTAACTTCTAACAAAATTATATCCTTACCTTTTTTTCCGTGGGGAAATCCTCATAAATACCCTCAGTCTTGGGAGAACGGAGGGTTATGTCGGACTCCTACCGACTTCCCCACTGTTCCTACTACTATCATGAGTTGGGGTGCCGAGAGATACTTGTACATTCGCCGCACCCCAGATTGGCATCAGCCCGCCATGCCTAGCGGGCCCCAACCCCTCATCATAAAGTTCTGCACAAAATACTGCGTCCCATCTCTTTGGACCTGCCTGACTGTTCGGGTGACACAGCCCTAATTTCGCCGCTCGCAGGCCATATTATCCTTACCTAAACAATACAATTTCCAACAGATTTATTTCGTTTCGAGCAAGTGGGTGGCGATGCAAACACGGGGCGTTTGTTTGCTCGACAACCGCTCAAGGATCGCTTCGGCAACTACACACTCGTAGTAGAAGCTAGAGACTTGGGCATCCCGCCCAATCTGGTGAGAGGCGAGCTGAGATTGTGTGTGACTGACTATAACGATCACGCGCCTGTGTTCGTGCATCCGCCTCAGAATGTCACTATCAAAGTACCTGAGGTAAGTTGTCTGATCTGTTTGAAATATTGTAAGTTGTCAAAACTTTATGTGGGTGTTAATCATAACTTAGTCCGAGCATAGTTTATTATAGTTTCACCGATACCGCTGTACCGTCTTAGGAATGCGTGACGAGGTGGGCGGCGGGGTGCCGTGAGCGTTGACGAATGAGCAACCTGCACTGCCCCATCGTGTTCCACACACGTACCTAAGGCGTTACAGAAGTATCGGTCAAACTATAGCAGATAACTTTAGACCGATTCCTATAGCCATCCTATTTTATATTTTGGCCGATTCCTATAGATTCCTACAGATATCCCAGCGCTGGGGCTCTGTCTCGCATAGGGTCGCAGCATTATGCTGAGCGATGGCCGTTTTGCGTGGATGTGACGCATATTTTCCCCTAATTTGTTATTTTTCGTGTTCTTTTTTCTTTCCTTGCGTCATTTTTACCGCAAATAAACGTATTTTCTTTCTTTTCTTTCTTTCTTTCTATAATTTACGGACCGTAATTGATTAAAATTCTCTATTTTAATTGATTGATTAATTTCTTTATTTTGATTGGTCTTGTATTTTTACCAATAATGAAGCAAAGACCTCATAGTTTACCTTTGCATAGTACACCCTTCCGTATTGAAATAGCTATCACAGGTAAAACTAGCTTATGAATCTATTTATGTGCCCAGTTTGTCAATAAAAATAGCTACCATTGGTAAACAAAACGATTCGTTTTTATTATTTATAGGAACCGAGCATAATTCTACTTTGCGGATTTGGTAAGAAAAACTCTCCCTTTAAAAAAATAAAATCATCAATAATGCCCTCTCAATATATCTTCTTTATTCTTACCGATCCATTAACTCTATAACTTTTTTTTACTAAATAATTGCCAATTTCTTCCTAGAACGCAACAATAGGCACAACAGTCGTAGAAGTTCGTGCAATAGACGCAGACATTGGTCCGAACGGTGCCGTACGTTACCGCATACGACAAGACGCGTCGGGAGCGTGGCGCGCCTTCACCGTGCACGCGACCAGTGGCGCGCTCAGAACTACGCAGCCGCTAGATAGAGACAAACAGACCACGTACCAGGTATGTTAGACAGAGACAACGGTAGTAGATCTACGTGGGACAAGACGCGGCTGGAACGTCGCGCGCCTTTTCCTTACACACGACCTGCGCGCACTCGGAACTACGCAGCCGCTAGACAGAGACAAAAAGACTACGAAAAAGAAACAGCTTCTGAAATGGATGAGATCATACAGGGTGCAGGGGACATCGACGCGCAAACTGTTACCATGAACTCAGCAATATTTTGACCGTGTAGGCATTGCACTTTTGTATGAAACAGCATTTTTTTTAAACTTATGAAGAATTTCAACGCTTTGTAACGCAAAATTTATATTGTGTGTTGATGGCACCAGTTTGCGCTTTGAGATTACACCATGTATATTATCTGCTGTCCATTATGATTTTAGAGCTAAATAACAATAGCCTTATGATTTAGTACGGTCAGCTTTTAAAACTATAGCTCCTTTTATCACACTACAGGAAATACTTACGCCTTCCCTAAAAGATGGTGGTCAATGTTGAATCAACTTGTCTGAATTAATGAATGTTGAAGTCTGTTAACCTTTAAAGTTTAAACAATACTAGAAGGCTCCCGCTGACAGGCGCGACGCGACAGCGCGACACGACTCTAGTAGAAAACTTCTTGGAAATTGTTTTATTAAGCTGGGTCTACGCTAGACGAGCCGAGCACAAATTCGTGAACATTTGTGAACACGAAACTTCACGAATTTGTGCTCGGCTCGTCTAGCGTAGACCCACATTTAGAGTCGGAGCCGCGCCTGTTTGCAGGAACCTTGAAACAAGTTGTAGTTCCTAGAAGTCGCGCCAGGGTCAGGGTACAATTTTGTCTGACCGTGAAGCGCCCTTACTGTATAAATAAAATAACATTTTACTATGAATAAAAACTATTCACAAAATTAACCATTCATCATTCTAATTCCTACCTGTGTGCTTCATTGCCAAAACACCAGTTGTTACTGGACGTCCGTCATTTATTTCTGGTTTTACGTCTTATTTTATTATGTTGTTCGCAGTTGATGACGTCATCACATGACGTAGTATACAATCGACGGCCGAGTAACGATAACCTGACATTGTTTTCCGGATCATTGGTTTTAATTATTCCGGAATGCTTCACTAACATTGATTTACTCGATTTATCGTGCACACGAACTTGGCAATTAATTATTTAGCCTAGCTTACTGTTGACAACGCCTTATTAAATTAATTAAATTACAAAGTAAATATTACTACCTACTTGCTGCAATAATGTTAGTTGGAGGTCAAGAAAATAATAGGTGTCATCATTCTTTTGACCATGATCCATTTATAACTCAGGGGGACGTGACAACACTGGTTTATCATTCATTCATACCTGCCATCAGACATACAAAACAGAAATAGGTCCCCCATTGATTGCTACAATGCCAGTTGTCACGCGTCCTTTAAAATAAAATTATGTAAGTCAGTCAAGGGCAAAAATATGTACACACGGCTACATTATCAAGCTATAGATTTCTAGTTTAAGCTGATCTCGCATTGTAAAGGATTTCCGTACAATAAGAGGTCAGCTTATACTGGAAATGTATAGCTTGATATGTAGCAGTGTGTACCTACTCATTTAGCGATTTTCAAATGCACTTTTCAGTAAAACTGTCTTTGAAATTTTTGGATATGAAACGTAAATTACATGCCAACACTTAGGTACTCTTATGACGAGTTAATATAATAATTACAAAGTTTCAGAAATTAATTATTATACTCCATTTGAAAGAAGATTAGACATATAAATCTTTTTTACAGTCCGTTCAACCGATTTTGACTTCTATTTTATTTGGAGTATAAGTCAGTATCATCATTCTCCAGCCCTTAGGCCCTTCTTAGCTTAGGCTTAGCCCTTCTCCGCTCCTCTTTTCTCCTCTCCGCTCCAGTGTCCACTGGAGCAGAGAGGAGAGGAGAGGAGCGGAGATGTGCCAATATTAACCAATAGAATCTTGACTCCGCCCCTGAGTTTAGATTTGATTGGTTAATAATGGCAAATCTCCGCTCCTCTCCTCTCCTCTCCGCTCCAGTGGACAGGCAGCCTTATCCCGATTTATTTCAGGTTGGGGCATCATGTCTGAAATTAGCTAAGTGTATCAATATTTTTGACCTTGACTGTCAACATACTCGATGTCCTCAATTACATGTATTGATTATTTCACAGCTCAGAATAGAAGCCTACGACCTTGGGTTACCGACGCCTCTTAGCTCAGACCTGGACCTCACGATTTACGTCCAAAATGTGGACAACTATCGGCCAAGGTTCCCCAGCAAGCACATACATATAAACTTTACTGAAAACGCACCTAACAATGGGATGTACTTGCCCAGTGTTATAGAGAGAGATGAGATAGATAGGGGAGATGAGCCTATGTTACCGGTGTGCTATTATGTCGTGGGTGGTGATGAGGATGCTGTGTTTGAGCTGCAGAGGAGTACGCATAGGTATGGTTTTCTTTATTTACAGTTTCTACAGTCTTAAATAAAATTGAAAGATGGCGCTAATAAAAGTATTGATCACTAGCTTCCGCCCGCGGCTTCACTCGCGCGGTATGTCGATAAGAAGTAGCCTATATCCTTCCCCAGGTTTCAAAGTATCCCCATACCAAATTTCATCAAAATCGGATTAGCCGTTTAGCCGTGAAAGCGAAAAATACAAAAAATCTAATATTTTCTCTTTATTGTAATATAAGTTTAGATAATCCGCCCCCTCTTATAATATGTATCTGTGTGTGTCTTGTGTTTGCTTCTTTCTAGTGTTACCTAGTCTGTTTGCAGAATTAATACCATATGCTTTACACTTACGAACTATTTAAATTGCTCCACATGTTTATCTATCAGTTATCGGAAGTCCTCAAAGTTATGTAATTACCCATTCAGAAAAGCAGTCGAGCGTTCACGACAGAATTTGTAGGTATTGTAAAATATGCATAATTTTCAGACTATCAACCCAAAAACCACTAGACCGCGAACAGAAATCAGAGTACACTCTCACAATACTAGCTTCGGAAGACTGTTTAACTGTACCTAAGTATAAAGAAGAGGTAGACGGAATCAGCACACTGAAAGTTCACGTCATTGTCAATGATGTGAACGATAATGCGCCAAAGTTCACCAATACGATATTCACTGGAGGAATTACTACTGAAGCCGATTTTGGAATTGAATTTATGCATGTAAAGGTAAATTTGTCATCACATAGTTATTTTGTTCTCTGCTGATCATAAAGCTCCCTCGCAGCTTTCTTCAATAATGCACCAAGTTACTAAGAAAACTCGAGGAGGGAATCGAGTCAAAGGTTGACCGTTTTCGCTATTTTAATTGGCATTTTTACGTTTCAATTCTAACAGAAAACTCCGCTGTATAAGTTTTCTATTTGCAGAAGTCATAAAATGTATAATCTTTCATAAATTGTACAAACGGCTACATATCAAACTATAAATTTCCACTATAAGCTGATCTCGCATTGTATAGGATTTCCGTACAATGATAGATCAGCTTATACTGGAAATGTAGAGCTTGATGTAGCCGTGTGTTCTACAGTCTGCAAGTCGATAACCACGAGGCGTGGCATTGCGGTTCATGTCAAAACTATTTTGATTGTCTCTTGATGAAAGAGATGATTCTTCTATTTTATTCCTAATTTTTATTTCCAGGCTATAGATCTAGATGAAGATGAAAATGCCAAAATAAGTTATTATCTAATTGGGGATGTAAAAGAAACCTTGACGGAAGGCCTAGAGAACTTAGCGGTATCGCCGTTTCTAGTCAACGTCGAAACCGGAGCAGTTTCCTTGAACTTTGACCCACAGAAGGGGATGAAAGGATACTTTGATTTTAAGGTAACATTGCTATTTTTGTATTATTTGTTTATCTTCCACACCAATTTGCAGTGGCTTTGTCATAAAGCGCCTGTCAAAATAAAGATAGGTAGTAATGGCCGCACCGCGCCTGCGTGCTGGTGACAATTCTATATTTATTACCGCGTAGCTAGTTTGCGAATCAATAGTGCTGAATGATAAACAGCTTGATGTTCATGCTGTATCCAATTATTGTATTGATGTTTCATTTTCCTTATCATTTTATCTTTCGAGTCGTAAATGACAAAATTGTGGATAAGAGTCGTCCTCAATGCCTTTATAACTAATCCAGTCAATAGCTGTTATAGGTATATCTGCGTACCTATCAAATCATAAGTGGATTGCTTTCTAATGCTAGCCACACACGTACCGATTTGCTTGCGCAAGCCTAAATTTGTGCGCAAGCATATCTTTACGTGTGGTGTGTGGCTAGCATAACAGACATACATATGCACTGAAAATCCGCAGAAGACTCATTTCTGACACCTAAGGTACAGGGCACGTCGCTGGTTTGGGCGTCAGAATGTACCTGCTTAGTCTTATTACTTTATGGATCTAAGTTACATAAGTAATACATTATTAACCCTTTTTCTGGTTATGTATTAGGCTTGTGAAATAAATAAATTAAGAATGAATGTCGTGCATTGTGACTAGACAAACATTGTGAGTAACAAACTAACCCTAGCTTAGCAACAGTCTAGATTTGGAAACATGCCCAATATAGGGCCAATGCCCTTTACACCTGAAATTACTCTGCCAAACCTTTTGGATCAAGGCGTTATATTACATTCATACTCACGCACACTTTCCTTACTTCCAGGTTTTAGCAAACGACACAGGCGGCTTACAAGACGAAGCTCACGTATTTATCTACCTTCTTCGCGAAGACCAGCGCGTTCGCTTCGTCCTTCGGTCCCATCCGTCGGAAATACGTGACAAGATACACGTATTCCGAGAGCGTTTAGCACGAGTAACCGACTCCGTCGTAAACGTAGATGATCTAAGAGTACACGAAAATAAAGACGGCTCAGTGGACAATACGAAAACTGATTTATACTTACACCTTGTGAATGGTCAAGATCATTCGGTATTAGAAGTTGAACAAGTACTCAAATTGGTGGATAAGAATATTGAGCAGTTAGATGATCTTTTCAAGGTAGTGTTGAATGAATTTTTCGTAGCTTGTTTTACTAGAAATATTTGAAGTAGGTACTATGCCTTTCTGTACGACTTGGCGTTATCGGGTTGACAGACAACAACGCTCAAGAAAAACAATACGATGCATGAGATTCGACATTCCGCTATTGTAAGATTGAACATCAGGGTTCATCTGTTTTAGAAACAGCGTATTGCCCGTACGTCAACCCTATTATCAGCGATGTATCCAAAATATATTCGCCTCTACCTACCCTTTAGAGTAGAAGTGACTATTTTCAGATAGAGTATACCTACCAATCTTCCTATTTCATAGGAGTTCAACGTCCTCGACACTCAGCCTGCCGAGTACCAGCCCCTCACAGCGGAGACGCTCTCCTCCAATCAGACCGTATTCTGGCTAGTTTGGACCACGCTGTTCCTCTCCGTATTACTCGTACTGACAGTCATGATGTGCCTCTCGCAGCGGGCTGACTATGTAAGACGACTGAAGGCAGCTACAGCGACGGCTTATTGTAAGTATTTCGTTCCACTACTCAAAAATAAGACGCAACCGTCAGTAATTTTCAGACATGATACCCTGTTGTATAAATTTCTTGAATGAGTAGTTTTTTTTTTTTGTGTATGTACCTGTTGTGTGATATCAATAAAGTTGATGAATTAGTGTAGTGCTATGGTCATGCCTATAAAACAGCCAGTTGGCTCTATAGATAGATGTCCTAAAAGAAACTATAGAAAATAATTCTAGATGGTCAGAAACTTTGTTAATAACAACATACTGCAAATCACCATTTCCGGAAATTAACTGAGGTCGCCAGTCAACTTTGCGGTATAATATGCATTTTTGTGCTGTTAGCCTTCAAACACCCAACTGTTGGGCCAAAAACCTTCCCTATGAAGACTTCCGTTAGTTCTATATAAACGCTATTTCATAAAACACAAGTTACGAAGGATTCAATCATTTATTTTATAATAGTTAAAGTGTTTAACAATATCTGGGTAGTGACATAAATATTGCAAATAATTATTTTTCTGTGCAGCTTCCCCGACCCCCGGCGAGTCAGACATGACTATCCGCAGCTCCGGCGGCCGGGTGCCCAACACAAACAAGCACAGTACAAAAGGATCCAATCCAATATGGCTCCACGCTTATGAAAATGACTGGTACAAGTCTGAAGACCAACTCAGTCGCTCCGAACGCGACTCGCTTGACGAAAACGCCGTCGACCAAGACTTGTCAAATGAAAAACCCTACTTCATAACCACAGGCGCTTTCCCCTCAATAGAATCCAACGAGACCGAAGCCCAAACAAATCAAGCGAAATACGACTTCTATCAACAATTGGAACAAATGAAAAACGCAAAAAATATGGAAACGACTGAATTATAATCTCTAATATTAAGTGTAAATTTACGTTATTGATAATTATGTGCCTTTGTAAATTATGTACCTCCATTATTTTCTGAATACATTTTGTAATAAACTGTATGACATAAGGACAAACTTTTAATGTAGGCACGTAGTTTTATTTTTCCTGTACCCGTAGTAACGAAAGAAATTTCAGCTCAATTCAATGCATGCTTTCAATTTCGCTCAGGATGACCTGACGTGACGGTGGTCTACCACGTGGGTTTTAATACGAAGTAAGCACTAGGGCTCATTCGTTATCCTGACATTCCAAAAGTGAAAATATTTATTGAGAATTTCTTAATTAAATTAATTTAACTGTTACAAAAATTCTTATTGCTTTGTCACATCTCTGTTCGAAATATTCATTCCAGCAATCTTTCTTTACATGGACTAATTTAGTTAATTAATTAATAATCACAAAATGGTAGATAGAGCGTTCCTATTGTAAACTATGCGAACAGATATTTTAAAGATTCTGAATTGATAAGATATAAAATCAATAATCAGACTCACAAAGCAGTATACGAAAACGTAATAAATGTAGCTAATGTAGTATTTAGTTGAAGAATATTTTAATGAATGGAGATATTTAATAAAATATTTTTAACTTATTCACAAGCATCAGATTTTTTTTATCTATAATGTAAGTCTTTACGTTAGTGAATTTGGATGTTTGTTACGGCGTAACAGATTTGGATGCAATTGGGCGCACGATCATGACCTGGATTTGATTAGGCGCAGGATACTTTTATACCGGTAGTATTTCCCCTTGGGATAGTTTTAACTTTCTTTTGGTCGTTTTCCGAACACCACAATTTGAATAAAGCTAGAGAGAAGCTAGTAATTTGAATAAAGCTGAGCTATCGATGCACTCACTAGTCTGCAAAGGTTAAAGCGCAATGATATCACCTAAATAAGTATCAATGAACAATGGCTTTTACATCAAACGACAAAATGAGATCCTCTTATCGGTGTTTTTTCACAATACAAACGCCCTTATCTTCATAACATTCACTACAGAAGTACGTACTAATATTTGCAAGTCATCTGTGATTCAAGCCATAGGAAGTCATTGTAACGCACCTGTCATAAAGATAACAAAACAAAATAATGTTCTATGTAATTTCCTCCCTGATAATTACAAGTTTTTGGTTCATACCTATATGGTTTTGGGACTAAGTAAATAGCACAGGGGACTGCAAGGAAGCATCCGGGATTTGCTTTCAAGGGAATGTAGTTTTATGTGGCTTTTCGGAGTGTATGTGTATGTTTGCGAATGCTATTTGTGTATGTAACGACACGACACGGCATCTGTTGGAGACTAGAAATTAGAACTATGAATGTGTAGCATTTTAACCACTATTGCAGTATTCATTGCTAGTCAGCTACATGCTCGATAGAATGATTTTATTTTAGAGCTGCACAATGAAACATCAAGTTTTCATAATACAAAATAGGTACGGTAAGAAATATTGTTTGTAACTAGCGACATCAGACACGTCTTTACTATACTGTGAGTGTGAAGTCAAGATTTTATCTTTTCCATAGCGATTATTTGGCAGATTCTCAGTCAGTGACCCAGTAACCAACTAAGTATGTCAGCTAATTAAACTCGAAATGAATATTTACAGCCGCTTACGTTTACCAGGAAATTGCCTAAATAAAGCTCAAGGTGTTATTTACATACACAATAATTTATTGTTTCTTACAATTTAGTGAAGCTAAAATACAAGTTGTTGGTTGATTACAATTTGAAAAGCTTTAAATTTGAATCTCCCAGTGATAGATCAAGTGAACAAAGCTTCCTCTTGCCTGCAGCTGTAACGTTAACACACCCATGCTAGCCACTCGTGCCGTGACGCTGTTCACTTCAATTAGTTTTGTTCAATTACTCAGAGGAAACAAGGATGGTTCAATGGAAAGGATATTCGTGGAAATCACAACGCAAGTATCCTTACAACCACAATATATATTAGATAAAATTATAATATAAATCGCCATATTGAAAAAAATCTAGATTAATCGTAACTTATCATCTTATGAGATACACTGTAATTTATACTGAATGTTGTAACTATTGGAGCGTTTTCCATTGTCATAAAATATTGTGGATGAAAGAAAACTGACCACTTCAATCAACGTCAGTCTGGTCTGTAGCACGCTACATTTACTAACTTAAAAAAAAAGTTGTTTTCTAGTAAAAAAAATTAACACTCACTCCGTCAACGAGCTCATTTTGTGATACCACTTACTTACATTACCCAAAATGTTCTTAACACTTATGAGCTTTCCTTACATTTCATTGACAAAATTCCTAAGTGAACCGGACAATTAGTAAGTTGTAAGCAAGGAACGCTCCATTTCCTAACATATGGCTATTGTACAGTTTTACAATGCAATTTAGATCTAGTTAAAGTACAAATAGTTTAGGAATTACATAAATTCAATTGATGTAAATTTAACTAATCTTTAAACTTCAACTAAAGGAGTGTAAAGATATCTACTGACACATCAATGTAAAACAAAAAATAATTTTGCTCTTATAGAAAATGTTTCTTATTAGATAAAAACAGAAACTATATTTGCACATGGGAACCGTGTTACTTAGATGCAAGAAATTCGCATATTAATATTACCAGATACGACAGAAATTAGGCTGATCCTAGAATGACCATGAACATTTTTACAATCTCCAGTAAATTTACGTTTGATGGGGATAAAAGAGGATTGGGGGGAGCGGGAACAAGGGACAGGGAAGGGGATTAGAGCCCGGGCTGTGGCGATGTGTGTGTGTATGTTTGCTGACGTCACAATTGACTCATCACATGGCATATTTCCTCGTCCACTCACGGGCTAGTTCATTGTACTTTTCTCTGTCCGTTTTGTAGATCCTAGCAATTTCTGGCACCAATGGGTCATCTGGGTTTGGATCGCATAGGAGTGAGCAGATTGAAAGCAACACTGGAAAGTAAAATATTATTAATCAATTTCAGTGTTCTAAAATGTAGGCCAACAACAAATATTTGATAGACCAAGAATAAAAACAGAAAAATATTTGTAAAAATATTACCTTTGGATATGGTGAGTGCTGGAGACCACTGTGAGCGCAGAATGTCAAGACAAATGGAACCATTACTGTTTATGTTGGGATGGTAAATACGTGTTGTGAACGCAACTTTTGGTGGTTTGAATGGGTAGTCTGTTGGGAAATGTATGGTCAGAAAGAATACTCCTCCTTGATAAGGACTGTCAACCTGTAAGGAAAAGAATAAAATATTTAATTAAGATACTGAAATAAAAAACCATTTAATGATTTAATAACAATAAAAAGTATCAAAACTACTTACTGGACCCATAATTGTGGCTTGCCAATGGAAAACTGAAAACACAAAAATAAGATTAAGAACAGGGTTATAAAAGCTGCAAAAAAAACAAAAGGAGAAACAATTTCTAGTAGATCAGAAGGTCAAAACAAAAAATAAGTTAAATCATTGATGTATAAACAAGGTCATTGACATGAAATGTCATTGTAAACAGCTATGTCCAACACAAAGAAAAATTGAGAAAATTATTTGTAGTTCATAAGTAATATAACAAAATAGTTTTTTTTTTTTAATATTTTATGTCTTATTAACACAATCTTGTTTGATTCAGTTTCAGGACATTTAATAAATACTCTGGGTTCATTGTCCTTTTGTACAACAGTCTTTTACCATAGAAACTGTCTACATTGAAATGAGTCACTTCTACAAAGAATAAAAATATGACTGAGTCAGGAAATACAGAGCTCAGTAACATAACACACTATTTATTTAATATGAGGTTTGAATCTAGATCCCAATAATTAGACTGCAAAAAGGTTATACAAGCCTTACTACTGAAAAATCTGCCATGGCTTGTAACAATCATAAAACCCAGGATGATTGTTTTGAAAGATTAGCATGTTTATCAAGATACTACTATTATATTTTGATGACTTGTGAGATCATGAAGCCATAACAATTAATATTTCCCTTTCAGTTAAGTTTAATACCTACATAAAACATAACTACATTATGATTTCTGGTACATCTTGCAGGAATCACACTATCATTGACACTTAAAAAAATCAATACTGATATATTTTCAAAATCAAATCATCAGCTTCCATGACACTGTTTCACAGTACCTATTATTATTATACAACACAATGAGTCACAAAAAATAAGTAGGCTGTAGATCAATAGGTACTTACGATCTTCACCGTGTGGACCTGCAGAACATTGTGCTGGTGGATCTCTGCCCAGATCTTGTAATTCCTGAACAATAAAACAATATCATGTGTACACAACAACAAGGGAACACAATACCATGACGAGAACATGTCACATCATCACGTCGGAAAATAAATGGGGGTTGAACATATTGTTCGAAACGGCTACTTCGACTCGTGATCGATGTTGTTTCTATCACTAATCGTCGCTGTACACCGAAATATTTCACATTTTCACGGCACAGATGCGTTTCATGTCAAGAAAACCTCAAAATTGGCACATAATTCCGACATTTTATGTACGCCGTGTGCACAAAATTGTCACCTACATAAACCAGTAAAACACCGTTATCTCGTAGAAGTAACACTTGGAACCAAATAGATTAACCACCTAATGATTTCAATGAAATCATCACGCACACGGAATTATCCAGAAGAAATTTCGATAATAGGTATTCACAATGACGAAACATTCACTACGAAGTCTGATACCATTTTTACAACACTTCATTTGATACTGCATCAAATTATTAAAATATAGGACACAAATGCCAATACGTACCCTATTAATTCGTTTTAACGCCATTTGATTATTTTATGATGGAATAAACTGACTTTCAACTAGACAACGAAACTGTGAGCCAAGGACCTTTGATTAGAGATTGCAAGATGGCTCCCGTCTAAACGCAAAAGTACCACCTAAGTCGTTTTATGTAGTAATAATGAATTTCTACTATCGAGGATCAAACTTTAAACGCTTAAATAAAAAATAATAATAACTTATAATAAGAAAAAATAAGAACTAGAACAGAGCACGGATTGTAACAAAATTATACACTCTCAGCAAATGGAGAACAGCAAACAGGAAAATCGACCATTTACAAAGACCGTTCTGAATAGCACAGTTTTTTAACGTGTAAAGTGCCGTTTATGGTTGAACGATTTTTTAAATTAGTTATCTTCCCCTTTGATTATGATACAAGTTTATTATACAGAGCAAGTTATAATCAGAAAAGAGATATTTTAATCAGTGTCTTAGCCAAATTGTTAATAACAATTCATTACAGTTTTTTTGTTTAAAAAAGTTTTAATGATTATTGATTTTCCCAAACCATATTTCGCTATGGTAACCCTAAAAGTAAGAGGATGTGACGTCATACTCTGCAAAGAATTCTCCGGGGCGCTATTTTTGGATTATTTGTAGATATTCATTACTGAAGTAGGCACGCCAGCTATTTTAAAAGCACATTTTTGCAATTTGAAACTTTCCCAGGTAAAATAGCTTGAAAAAGGTACGAAAAAAATGAAGAACATTAAAAAAATACGTAATAAAATATAATTATATTCTTTGTGTATTTTTACATCGATAGTTGCTGTATCCCACATGGAATTGGTACATTATAATTTGTGGGCAACCCCTCAGTTTCATTATCAAATAATAGTCATACTCCAAAAATACCACGTGTACAGGTTTTTTATTATCAGGCCGCAGGAATTCGCTGGATGCGAGACGCACAAGACCGGTCGAACGACCGTGACGACGCTTGGGGAGACTTATGTCCAGCAGTGGACTTCTTTTGGCTGAAATAATGATGATAAATTAAAATCTTTAGTAAATTCTTTACAGAAATATTCAATAGTAAAGTTTATAAGAAAACTTCAACTGAAATTTTTATTCAGTGCTATTCCATTTTCCCGATATTTAAAGAAACAGTGATTGCATCGAATTAATTAGTCTCGTGGGATGGTTGGAGGCAGACTTTTTTCGAAGGTTATTATGCGTTTAATCCGGTAAAGGCGATTAAAAACAATTAAACTTAATTTGGGAAATATATTTCAGTTTAAAATAAAGGGCAAACAAGTCCAGAAACAAAACCAATTATTTTGTTACCTGGCAACATCCTAACTAATATTTATGCGAAAGTGAGTTTGTTATGTTTTCACGCTAAAACTGTTGAATAGATTTGGATACAATTTGGCACAGGGGTAGACTTTGACCTGGAGACGGATATAGACTACTTATCCTCCAGGATCGAAGACGATACCACGGGCAACAGCTAGTTAACTATAAAAATGTGGTTCCACCGTTCAACCTGCGTGTCATCCTGGAGAGGATGACACGCAGGTTCATGGTATAAGTTTGATTGTGTGTGTCCGCACATTTTCTTCGTGGCACTGTAACTCCCGAACCGTTTGTCCAATCGAACTGGGTGAGGTCTTAAAAAATATCCAGCTCGGTCCGGAGATGGTTCTTAGCGAGTGCGATCGTGCTCACCCAGGTGAATGAAGGTTGCATATTTTTGCTATGGTTGTTAACACAAAAATATTAAAATATCCAAGGGATAATATACCTACATACCTATTTTTTTTGCGGAGCTCGTGGCTAAGTAATAACAAGCCGCACGGGTCGATCCATCAGGTTAAGCTACGCTTGCCAAGGTTGGTCAGTGGAAGGGTGCCCATCTTCACATACCAAGACTCCTCCATGCCTCGGAAAGCACGTTAAGCCGTTGGTCCCGGCTGTCATTTGTGGATCTTTGACAGTCGTTACGAGTCGTCAGAAACCCGAAAGTCTGCCGGCCAGCCTCAGCCGCGGCGCGGCGGCGGCCCTTCAAACTACCTGCTCCTCAGTTCGCGGGCCGCCCTACCCCTCCGCGCCTACGCGGGCTTAAATTACACTCTAGGGGTAGGGCAGCGATTCGTTTCTGTTATATTTATGTAAAATAATAAAATTGCATTTTTATTTGGATCTTCGGGTTTTAGCTTCGGGATATGGATCTTCGGGATTTTAAGCTTTTGGGCAAACGAACTTTCGGGATTTCAAACTTTCGACCAAACAATCATTCGGCGTTTAATTTTTCGGGATTTCGTCCATAGGTATTTTAAAATAGGTCTTTTGAATTTCAGTATTGTAATACGTACCCATTTCAACTCTAGGTAAAGATAATTGTATATAAGCCTTACCTATATAATATTTGCATGCCAAATTATGGCGAAATGTGTCATCGCACAAGAATACTCATAGAAACACCTTTGTATTACCGCATTAGCAAATAAATAACTTTGACTTTAAATACTCCTAAATTGGAGTCCAGTATTTTTCCAGTATTTTCCCAAAGACCTTAGCTAAAATTAGAGGATTGTGGCTATTCGTAGAGATTTTGAAATGAAACAGAATCAAAGGTTATGTCGGGAGCATTTTGAAGAAAGTGATTACGAGAGAATAAGCCATAAGGTTTTAAATTTTGACACTTTCCATGTCAAATACATAATTGATTATTGAAATCACCGAAAATAACGAAACCATGAACTGGAATGAATAGACGAAATGTCGCATTTATTCACACTTTATGTTCACGTTCACGCCATCTACAATTAGCCTTTGAACGACCATTTCCATTCTATTAACGGGTAACAGGCGAGTCACGAGCACGAGCGAGCAAGAACGCGGTCTTATGGCTCGGCGACCTTACTCGCCCGTGTCACCCTAAGTACGCGCACTTTAAAACCGCCGTGTAAGTTCGCCGGCGATCCAACAGTTCGTAGTTTCGTACGTCTGTCATCGCCGCGATTCGCGAGCCAGCATTTTGTTTCGTCATTTGTATAATGTATGTTTAGTTTAGTGGTTTAGTTCAGCAAAAGTCGCAAACATCGCGATACAGTGTGAGAAATCATCACGTGTCACCGACGGCGAGCAAAGTAAGTTGGCGAGCTTAAAAACCGCGCGTGAACGTAACAAAACACTTGTGAGTTTTATTTATGTCAGCGCGCCCATAAATCTGTCGCCACGCGGGGCGTCTACGGCGCTCGACAGAAAATTGCCTATCGGTGCGTTTGGCGCTTCACCGGTTAAGTACGCATGTCTATCGCCCACTTTAGAGGGCCTCTTTATTTATTTATTTCACATGTTTTCTTTGCCATAGAAATTGATTTGCTTTCAGGTTCTAAAGTGATGTGAGATCAAATCAGTACTTTTACATAATAGTTTTTCCCTCGAAGTTATGCTGTAATTTAACCAAAATACTTTCTGGAAACAAACTAAACCTTTAAGATTGTATTTTCGCATAACTGGTGGCAGCATATAGTACTAACTAATTCCATGCCTATGGCCACCCATTGCACATTGCCGTGCCTATGTATTATCTGTGGTGTAGAGATAAAACTCAGGATAATAACTAAAGAGATAAAATTAGAATATTAAACCATGTATTTGTAGTGTTAAAATTAATTTTACATCGATAAAGCAGTTATTTATAACGACTCAACGTTGAATAAAAATTATTGAAATTATTGAAAAACGACGGTTACCATGGGTTACCAACGAAATATTTCCCCGATGTGCTATGTCAATTTTGACGTTTTCTTGAGAGTGACATTCTGACATTTACCAATTTACAAAAAAAAATTAGTTTGTAAATTATCACCTGAGGAAGTGGTTGTGTTGAATTATTTTTGTTGTTTACTAGTATTCGTTTTATCGTAATTTATAAATAGAGTTTACAGTCTTGAATCACATTAACTTATAATGTCTATCTACTTATTATAATTTACTTGATAATAAACATGTCTGGCTTTATTTAGTTTGAGACAAAACTTGTTGTGATTTTCTCAATACAACATTCCAAAATGACTCTTACTATGACAAAAAAACTTAGTGAATGCCAAGCAGAAACAGTGCAATTTATGCCAATAGAAAAAGTAAGTGTATTTATTTATTTTATGCAATAGTTTTTTGCGTATTGTTATAAATTATGTAGGTATTGTCTGTACAAAACTAGATTGAAGTCTATGAACTCGGTTAATAATTGAACTAGGTTGAAGTGCAACGATTCGTTAAGACTGACCTGTGTTGGAAAAACCAATTTATAAATAAAATAGGACAGTGTTTGTGGGTAGATGAAGTTTTATATTCCGAATCTTGAAACACTACTTACCTTTCTTTGTAACCATAAAGAAAAACTACTAATTGAAAACTGAAAATCCAGATTTTATGAATAAAAATATGTTTATTTTTTATTTTATAAAATATCTATAATATAAAAACTTGTATTAGACAAGTTTTTTTTTTAAAATTGGTTCCTAACTTCCTAGATTTATTTTAAGATTTTTTAAATCTTAAGTAAAATATTTTTTGTTTCCCTTCAGCTTAAACAAAAGTATATACTTACTAAAAGAAGAGAAACTAAAGTATTATTTACCAATAATATTATAATTTATTTCATCCATTTTATAAAAAAATATTAGTAATCATTGGTTGCATGTGAGCTAAATGTGGTTTGTGGAGAGAGTAAAAGTAATGTTGTCACAGTTAAATATTCACCCAACTGTGAAAGGTAGACTTACCGTCTTCAACCCATCTCTCATTTCCCCTTTAAGAAGAAAGCCTCCATCAAATCTGGTCCAAAGTTGCCACACCACCTGCTGAAATTTGCTTAATATACTTGGTCTGGCGATAGTGTTGATAGCCAGCCTCTTGCTCTCTTTCCGTAACCCTTTAAGCCACATGTTTTGTTGCATTGCTTACTTTGGTAAATAATCGGTCTGGCAAGTCACTCAAATCATCGTACTACCGTAGTCTGGGCTTGCCATCATCACTCTCCAACCAATAACTGAACAAAACATAGGAGCACATTCTCTTCAAATTTTGATTGTTGAAAGTAATAATAAATTAGAAAGATAAATCACATAATATTGAAAATCTCTATTTGTTTCAGGTAGAAGATGAATGTAGAACAGAAAGCTTATGCCAAAGCAGTGGTTTACTCCGAAGAGGGAAGAAGCTGGAAGACAACAATAACTTGACCAAAGAAGAGGAGGAGTACATCAACTACAGGCAACTCCTCAAATATGAACAGGCACCAGAATATATTAAACATAACCAGTTTATTAGAGATGGTTACAGAAAATTGTTGCCCACCAAACTTTGTTGGGAAAGGTAAATATCTCTTTATTTTTATATTAGTAAACTAAGTTGATAATTCATTGTTAGAAGATAAGGTACAACATTTTAATATAATTTGAGAGATCATTAATATTTTATTATAATGAAATTGTGCTGGTTTTATTGACCTCTTCTGCCAATATAATAAACTAAAACTAAACTAAAATCTAAACTAATGTTATAAGGAGAAAATATTAGATTTTTTGTATGTTGTGTGTTTGTTACGCTTTCACGTTAAAACGGCTGAACGGATTTGGATGAAATTTGGCACATGGGTAGACCATGCCCTGGGTTAGGATATAGGATACTTTTTATCCCGATATTGCCATGTGATCAAGATTTATATGCGGGTGAAACCGCGGGGTCTTTTGGGTTTAATTTAACCGGTTCAATTTAACCTCTCACCCCCTGCTGTAATTTAATAGAAGTAATAAATCTTTATGGCTACGCGAACACGCTGGTTTGACTGCGAAATAAGTTTTAAAGCGTTTTATAAACCTAACTATTATTTTAAACTAATAATTATTTTATAGAGAAAAGATTAGATTTTTTGTGTTTGTTAAACTCAAAAAATACTTAACTGATTTAAAAAATTGTTCACCTATAGAAAGCTACATTATCAATCAGCGAGTAACATAGGCGTATTTTATTTATCAAAAAAATTCGAGTTTCCTGTGAAAATTGAAATAATGTAACCCAAGGTATCGAACATTTTGGGGTTGCGGGAAACTCCCAAAAGGGATACCGTGGCTCCTGGCAACGGACAGGCGACTGAAGAAACACGGGTGGGTTTTAGTCAGTAAGAGTCTGACACGCCCTTGCGCTCCGCCCAGAGCGAGAGAAGTTATTTAATGAATTCACACACAAAAAAAAAAAAAACTTGCCTATAAAAGTCATTATTTGGCGTGCGCTGCGAAAACTATTGATCATACATGACATAATATACTACATGTTTATAAGTAGTACTCAGCATTATCCACAAAAATGTCCGCGAGGCTATACGTCTTTAGTTAAGTCACAATAGCCCTTTTCTGTTCAAATTAGTCAATCAAAACACGGGTAGAATTGAAAGATGATATTCATATATTAATCCTTATCCTACTTAATAGTTTCATAATCAAGGTTGACTCTCATCATGCTATTGCTATGACCATTAGGAGCTTAACAAAAGTAAAAAAGTTAGCACGCTAAGCAAAAACGATGTAACACCGCAGGCGAAGGAACAAGAAACACGCGGACGAAGTCGCGGGCAGACGCTAGTAATTAATAAAGTTAACCACGCTTGAAGCTATGCAAGCGTGCTTAATTTGCTTGTCTGCTGTGGTAGCTTATCAGCTTGCATAATTATTGCGTGAGTATCAAAGCCTAGAGACGAAGAACACACATTTGCAGAAATTCAGGATCGGCTCTTTGCGTTCACACCAGTTAAAATCTTCCAGTCTATTCATTCAGCTGTACTTTGAGCCGGTATCAGGGGGCCTACCACCATGTTTAAAGCAATATTATTTTAATCTCACTTTAGTGGGGGAAACAGATGGAGCTATACGTCCTGTAGAGGTTCATCTCTTTCCCACACTAAAGTAATATTAAAATAATACTGGTTTAGAGGTGGTGGTAGGCCCCCAGAACTTTGAAAAGCATAGTACCTACCTAGGTACTGTTCGTAATAATCATTGTTCCTCTCAATGACAGGCTTCCTGGAGATTATTTAATTCCCGGCGGGGTTGAGCTTTACAATCCGGACCTGAATGGTTCCAGATTATAGATTTAATAAGATTAGTTTACGATCATGTCATGTCATGTCATACGTCAGTAATTACTAGATCTACGGTGATTGCAGATAGGACCTGCGAAGGTTAGCAGTTATAATAACGCCACTACTGTATTAGTATTTCTGCAATCCAATCTATTGAAAACGTGAGTGCAGCAAACGCGATTTACAATTACCGGCGCTCCTCCACAGAAGCCCACGGCTAAGATGCACACATGTAGGCATACTTAGCTTCGTTTTGTATAAAATGTAGGCGGGATCGTCCACTATTACGACCCACGACCATGGGCGCCGCAAGCTGCAAGGGGGTGCACTTGCACCTCCCTGGCTTCTAAATAAAATATAGGTGAAAATCATTCAGAACTAAAGATATATCCCAAAACGACGCTTTGGGATATTTCTTTAGTTCTGAATGATTTTCATCTATATTTTATTTTACACAATAATAAATTTTTCGAGCTCGCTCCGCTCTCTTTAATAGTCTTCAAGTCGGTACTTTCCGAAAATCTAATCGGCCCTATAGGCCGGGGGCTAACATTATCAACTTCCTATTTTATCTTCATTCATAAGCTTCTTTGTATGAATCGACACAGTAATTAGTCCTCTTTCAGTATGAATGGATAAAATAAAACCTATCCCATTCAAAGCGAGATGCAAAAATTAATGGAGCTCGCTTCGCTCGCTCTTGAATCCTATCAAATCAAATCAAATCAAATCAATTTATTTGCCATAAGTATTGGTACAATTTAGGTCTTATCATAAATACAAATACAGATCCATAACACTTAGTCAATAATAATGTGACATGCAAACATTTGGGTTTATAAATTACCTACTGTATTATAGTCATCTACCATTAAATTTAAAAATTGAGCAGCAATGTACATTCATATAAGTCGACAAAGTTACTCCTTGTATGAATGGACAAACGATAACCTAACATATCCGAGGTGAACTGCAAAAATGATCGAGCTCGCTTCGTGGAGCTGAACAAGAACATGCACCCCTGAAAAAAAAACCTGCTGGTGCCCATGCCCTCGACGACGACCACGCTTCACACGAATGCGTGGCTGGTAAACAAGTGAACCGGCTAACGTGGCGAACCTCTCCGTGCACAATTACACATCCTGCGTAGCAGTAGACGTCGGCCGTCTGCTGTCGTAAATTTCTTTTAAAGTCGGAGCTTTGTACTATCGCCTTATATCTGAGCTAAACGCAGCATAAGTAGGGTTAAAAGTCCGTACTCCGTGGAAGAACTTCTTTGAGAATATAATATGTTTCAGGTTTGTCTAGTGGAGTCTAGCGAGTTCTTGTACGTTTGACCCATCCTTTGTAGGGCGCATAAATACAGTTTACATTATATTCCTAACTACAGTCAGTCTGTAAATCAAAATGGTGTATAATGATACACAGTCATTACTATTTCCTCCGTATTATGTATTATTTAACACCTACTTTATCCTATAGCTGAGAGCTCATTACGAAAGTTGAGACGATGTAGGTATATAGAGTTTCATGTTATATACTGTTGCATCACATAAAGGCAACTTAGTACAAAGTACCTAATGATGTTAGGTTGTTAAGAAATAGTGCGATATATTTTTCATAACTGCTGTATAGACCTCATTACTGAACCGTTGAGTCGTGGCTTCCACGCATTGTGCGTACTTTCATAGGTTTACTGTCTAAAATTCACACCAGTACCTTAATTACGTCACACACTTTCAATCAGATCTGAATGATTTTGAAGGATATTGATAATCCATTGCTACTCATTATGTTCGAAAAATTTGCTCAACAATAACGCAATGAATGTTATTGAATTGTCAAAATGAAAGCCATTGGTACATTTGGTACTGTAAGTGTGTTACGCAATTACAAGTTGTTACATTGTTAATGTTGGCTCCTATTGCAGCTCTTGTTGCAAGGCAGAAGCCTCCCTATTGTCTTTCCACTTCGATCTTATCTATTGCGATTCAAACTTTAAAAAAAAGGAGTACAGGTGGAATGGCCATCCCTGCCTGCCCTAGGCCAAAAGGTTGATTTCTTGGTTCTTCAAAACTCTAACAATGACATCCTGTAGATATGTGACCAGCCCAGTACATTTGAATGAAACAGTTACGAGGCTGGTTATTTATGTTTTTGTCCACACTCATATTATAGATGCAAAAGGGAATCTGTTTCATGTCATGGCAAAACTTTCCTATTTACCATCAGCCAGGAAGGATAACAGCTACTTTACATCCCGGAAAACCAATAACTGCTTTTTCAGAGAAAAAAAATAGTTTGGAAAATCCAAAAGTGCACGCCTCATACATAACACTCATTCATAAACGAAAAAGAAATTCAAAACATAGTTTTTAACAAAAATGAACAATTTATTACTTTTCATGAAGTCGTAATGTCAAAGACTGACAAAGATATTTACTTGGCGGTTGCTAGGCAACTTACGGACAACGGTTGGAAATATTTAGATAAAGATATTATATTTTATTTAGTATTTTATTAATTATAATTAAACTACTTTGAATAAAAGAGCCATTTTCAATAGGGTTCCTTCTACGGCTGAAACGAATGTACAAAAAAAAAATTGACTCGATTAATTGATTTTATCGCAAGCTACAATGTTTTCAGGGTTCATAAATTGACGGACAGGAATTTTTTTTCAACTATTTTGATGCTTTTTCCATTTCTGCTGCATAAAATCAATTGTTAAAAAGTACAGTATTAATCTCCATTTAATCATCTATACAATGGTATATAAATTAAGTAGGTTCTGTGTACTAGCAGGAGTGTAACAATAAAAACAGTTACAAAAATTGGGCAAAAAAAATTTTTCGATCGTAGAGCACACTCTAATGCTTCGCATTAAGAGTCGTGCAATACGTATTGAGAACGTTTATTCTGAAAATTTGCCCAACGTCACAAATATAAATTTGGCATTAATACTGTACGGAAATAAGAAATGTGGCTAACTAGCGAACTAGAATATTGATTATGAAATGCAATAATTAATATCGTAACACCGAATATTTAGTTTATAGTGGTTGCCAACTATTAAGATAAACGCTCTTAACTATTTAATGACATATTTTTTACTTGTCATTCATTTATTTGAATGGACAAATATAGAACCTCCTTTAAATAAACATTGCATACAATGATGTGTGACCTCAATATATTGTTTAGTTGGGACTGTACCAGATTAAAGAGAAACAAATAAAAAACGATAAGGACCAGTAGGTTGGTATTGGTAGGTACGTAATTGTACCATAATACCACTACCACACAGCAAGGATATACAATAAAGTTCAATAAACATAGAGAGAGACACTAACATAAATTGGTATGATGAATGTTAACATAATAATAAATGGAAACTTATAATAAGTTTTGCGTTACGATGACCGTTTTTCAAGGTCCAAAGATTGTCGTATAACCAGTTCGCGGTATTTTTTTTTTTACTTAATTTTAGTTCATATTCTTTATGGCACCTCTTTAGGTCATGCATGAGCTATCCGAATATGAAAAATATATTTGGCCTAGGTCTTAAGGCGTGAAAATTGATTCGATGTTACAATGTATAACAGAAAATTAATTACCTACCGTTTATTTGTGAGACACAACATTAATTAACAATACAGGCATGTGTCTGTGCTTAGCGTGCCGGTTGGCATAGCATAGACTCTCCACTCCACTATGGTCTATGTACAGACGCCAGCACATCAACCTACTCCAATCTGTAAAATTTTCCCAATCAACATTGAACCTTATTCTTTAGTGATAAAGTTAAAAACTATTAAATAAATTTGACAGATTGTAGTAACTTGATGTGCTGGCGTCTGTACGTAACGCTATAATAATTTTCAGTGAGGACCTGTCAGTTGTATTCAGTCAGTTTTATTTCGTCCTCCTCCTTGACAATATCATTACCTGCTGCCCTACCTAAATCCCAATTTCTTTGTGGTTGGTGCAGTGCGTCTTTTTCTTTCGTACCTACATATTTATTAGCCGTCATGTTTGAGTTCAATTCCTTACTAGCCATTATCATCTTTGACACATCTACCTTTCCTTTTCTATCGTCTGCCTGTATTTTTATAACTGTTCACAGACATTCTTAACAGTTTTTTTTGTACATGTTCCAAATAATGTTGTTTTTTGTTAGAAAAAAAAGAAAGAAAACACGTCTATTTGTGGTGAACATGACGCAAAGAAAGGACACATACTTACACGAAAAGAACAAGTTGGGGGAACATAATGCATCACATCCACGCAAAACGGCCATCGCTCAGCATAGGGTTGCCAACCGTCCTGTTTTCCCAGGACATGCCCTGCTTTTTTGGATGTCCTGGGGTGTCCTGGATAGTTTTTAAGTAACGTCCTGGGTTTTTAAAGCATCCTGATA
Source organism: Conistra vaccinii (assembly GCA_948150665.1). Classification (NCBI taxonomy): domain Eukaryota; kingdom Metazoa; phylum Arthropoda; class Insecta; order Lepidoptera; family Noctuidae; genus Conistra; species Conistra vaccinii. The sequence goes on along the minus strand of OX411320.1, from coordinate 7,597,533 downwards.
AAGTGCTGTTTTTTTAATTTCTCGCCTTCAACCTTACGTTTATCATGCACTCTGCTTATTGTCTCTTTCTCACTACTATTTTAGCGCAATAGAGCTCTCTCTATCGAACGGTCATATAGAGAGCTATAGTGCGCGAAAATTGAGTTTCGTTGAACCTGTTTTCATTGCGTGTTGCTATTTTATTTAACTACTACTGATCTTATACTGCGTCCTGTTTATAATCCGAAATGTCCTGGTATTTTCACCTTCTAATCCTGATTTTCAATATTTGGGGATGGCGACTCTAGCTCAGCATAATGCTGCGAGTGCTGCGACCCTATGTGAGACCCCAGCGCTGGTTTTCATCGACAGCCGGCGTTGACGTGTTGTTCCGGCTCCGAATCGTTCCTTAGTTCCCAGATAATCACAGATTTTCACAAACTTTCTCTTCTTTACTGTAATCATCGTAAGCGGACTAAACATATACTGCAGAACCTACATGGGTAAAATGTAGATAGTATCTAAGTACCTACCCGTGGAAATCAGAGTGTAACTGTATAATGAAGTTTCATATAATTATTGCAATGCAATGCAGACAATGTTGCCAGCAATTGTTCCTATTTGTAGGACTTAAGTAAGAGTGGTGAAGGTACCTACATGCTAGTTTACAAGTCTTTTTTAAACTACGTAAGTATACGTAATAATTTCAGATGCTTGATCTACCTAACTGTACCTACCTTTTGAAAGTGCAATCTCTGAAAATCAAAATCGATTTCGGCCATATCTGTTTGAATTTTCCATAAATATAGGCTCCTATGCAAAGGAGGGGAGTGCAGGGGCTCGTGGATAAAATATAACAGCCACACGGGTCGATCCATGGTTAAATTACGCTTGCTGAGGTCGGTCTGCGGATGGGTGACCATCCATTACATATAGAGACCCCTCCGTGAGTCCCGTGCCTCGGAAAGTACATTAACCCGTTAGTCCCGGTTGTCAATTTGTAGATCTTTAACAGTCGTTACGGGTAGTCAGAAGCCTGAAAGTCTGACAACCAGTCTTACCAAGGGGTATCGTATTACCCAGTAATTGGATTGTGAAGGTCAGATAGGCAGTCGCTTCATGTTGAATACTGGTATTCAGCTACATCCGGTTAGTCTGGAAGCCGACGCCAACATAGTTAGGAAAAGGCTAAGCATATATACACATGCAAAGCAATAGACAGAAATGACTGTCGAAACGGTACTATGAAGACAATTAAATAAAGTATGTTATACTTCGTTCTGTATTATATGCAGTCCGGTATTAAACATAGAGGTCTCGGACTCTCGGCCTCTTCCATGTTGCATCACCAAATATTACAACCGGACGTCCTCCTTCCGATTTAATAGATTTACTTTCTTCCAACAACCATTTCTCGTTCTTGACATACAGAGAATGGAACACTACTCTACAGATACAATTTGTTGCCGGTTACCGGTTGTAACCACATCACTAAGCGGTCGCCTCTAAGGTCGAGTGTGGTTGTTACCGGTTGTTATCTTATACTTACTTAGCATGTAACTCATAACTCGCAAGATGCATGAGAATAGAATAGAATACTCTTTTATTATGTACACAATAAATATTACAGATGTAAATGTAGAGAGCTTACAACGGGTGACACAATGGGCGGTCATGAGTTCAACGGAACGTTATCATACATTCTATTTAGGAAGATGCGCTAAGGTAGCCCGAAATTCAAATTTAGATCAACATACAACCTGATACTGCAAATCGCAAAAAACGTTAGAAAATTTGAATTTCGCGGGCTACCCTGGCGTTTTCGCTGCAATCGATAAACAATTATTTATTCACGTACATAATAAGTGTTTGACCTCCTAACCGGCCAAAAATGTGCTATTATGCAATGCAAATTCTAATACGTTTTTAGTTTCCTCGTTCCAAATATAACCGACTTTTAATTTTGTTTTAGCATATTCTGGTGGACGAATGAGACTATGAACATATGGACGCACATATTCGGCTTCTTCTTGCTATTGTTCCTGACGATCAATGACCTGGTCATCATAAACATTCACGCTACAGTCACAGACAAGATCGTCGCTGGGTTATTGTTCTCGTGCTTTCTGGTAAGTTTACTAATTACCTACGTGTTACGTCACTCTGTTAAAGATGCGTTCACTAGTGGATTCGGCTACAACTATGAATTTGCAGTGGGTACGTTGAACCGAGAATTACCCACAAAGTTCGCACGCGAGCACAAAGTAATTTCTTGGACGTAACTTCAACGACAGTAGGTACCTTTCGAACCACTCAAACGAATGATCTGCTCTAAATGGAAAATGGTATTAGGTGGGTACCACAAACACAAACGCTCGCTTTCGAATGCTCGGTAGCTTCTCTAACAAATGCTAGCAATATGGAAGCACCTTAAGATTAATGACGTTAATTGTCTTTGTTATCGAGATCATAATGCACTGCTGTTGCTGCCACAAGTCCAATAAAAGTTATCTAATCATTGTTATGTCCAAGATTGATGGATCTTACAGTAGCTACAAATGCTGTATTCATTTTCCTTACTTTTAATGGTTATTCGACTACTAGGTACTAAAGAATTTATGATTTTGTATTTAATAAATACTGACCTAAAAAATCATGTGAGATAATTATGCTATATCGTTCTTGAGTTTGTGCGAGCCTCGAAACAAAAAAAAAAAAACATGTTTACACTATCAACACAAGGTTTGTGGCCCCCTCCATCAGCTTAGTGTGATTTTAGCACTTCAAATGGACATGAGAGCGACGTAATACAATATTTCCATGTCTGTCTCGACGAGGCTATTACGAAATGAGCTCTACACCATTGGTCGGTGGTCGACGTCTTGAAAGTTTGCGGCTCAGACGGTCGACCTGCTTTTCTCCCGTTAGTGAAAGTCAGAAATTATTAAAAAAAAAGCGTTAATGACTACCTACCTATACTGTTGCAAAATATATTGTTTTTGATAGACATCGTATTGAAACCTAAGGTGAACTGGTGAACTACGGCATTTGTTTAACTTATACATTACAATTACAATTTGAATTCATTGTGACGTCTTGTATTTTTTGTCGTATTGAAACAATAAAATATACAGTCGGTATACAAACAAGGTACTGACTTACTGAGTGACCTAATTACTGAAACAAAATAATTAACAATCGGAATAGCGTACGTATAAAATAAAAATAAAAGAAACATAATTAATATCCGTCTTCCGTAATTATTTGTGTGCAAAAACCTTGCCTTGAAGTAAATATTGTATAAAATTAATTTAACATAAAAACATTTTTACAAAATTCAAAAATAATACAAATAATGCAATATTTGTATTGCTTTCTGTAACTAGAATATTTAACATAGTTATTTAAACAGTGGTCCCCAAAAAACTAGGCAACGCCTGTATCTCGGAGTCTGAAATGCGTTATCCTAAATTTTAATTCGAGACATTGTAGAGAACTTTCCAACTGAGCTGATACATGCGGGAGATTGTGAGTAATCTAACAACTTAAGAAATACTTTCACTGTCAACATACATGCCGAGATAAGTCGATAGGTATGCTATGTTAGTATGTTCATAATGCGAATCTAAGTAGTCTTGATTAAATTACAACACAGTATCAAAGTTAATTACATGCACGCAGGTTAAAATTAATATAATTCGAAATGATCGTTAATGAAAATGGTACAGAAATACATAGGTACTTAAACTTTTTGTTTTGCTACGTTTTTAATAAATATAATTTTAGATATCATATAATTATATATAAATATAATTTCAGATATCATGTAATTATATATAAATATAATTTCATATATAGAAAGAAAGAATATATATTTATTTGCGGTAAAGATGACGCAAAAAAGAAATAAAACACGAAAAAAACAATTTGGGGGAAAATATGCGTCACATCCACGCAAAACATATATATCATATAATTATACGTATAAAATATAATTTTAGTTAAAAGTTTTTTATATTGGCGTACGAAAGCAGAAGTTTACGACTCAGCCGCAGGTAGTAGGTCGATTATTGAAACAGGTTACTATTGTGTTGTGCCACTGACAGAATGACGAACCATCTTTCACTGTTAACTGTAGGTAGACCTTACCTTATATATGCCACCGCATTCAAAGTTTTATAGCATAATTATTATGATTAACAAGCGTCTGACAAAGACATTCTTGTTGAGGAAAGCAGGGTTATCGATACAAATGGAAATGGACAATCGAGTTGAAAGTCAAAACGAGTAAACATTAAACAAACGTCGTCGGTCGTAAAAAAACAACAACTGCTCAAGTGAATGCTGGCCACAAGACTTATTTTTCATTCATGTGTCAAAGTGTTCAAGTGTTGATGTTTTTTGTAGCGATATAGGAACCTACTGTACTGTCTATGGTTCGTCGTGTTGTCGCGATGTTGCAACGAAGCGAAGGCTGTAAATAGTGGCATGATTCTCGTAGTGGGGCGACGAAGAGGCACTCTGTGTGATAGTTTTACAAAAAAACTGGTTGGGTTTGCTATAGAGATTATCTACAGCTATGTCTGGTAATGTTCCTTTATTTTTGGCACAAACTGCTTCCTTTACCAATAAAGTTTTTCCGGAAATGTTTATTTCAACACAACCTTAACACTTTGAAGGACAGTCAATGAGACAGAAGTTTTATTATTATGGCGCCTATGGGCGTTTACTGGACAGTAAACGTGTTAAATATAAATGAAAATGAAAAACAAAAAAAAAAACAAAAAAAAATACAATTAAAAACAAAATACTATTTCAATACATCACAGAAGATAATAATAAAGCTGAAACTTTCCAAGTCGTTTCGAAGGTTTACAGCGCGGCAGCGCAATATGACAAGACCATTGATTTTCACATAGGTGCAAGAAAGTGCATATTTAATGACATTGAGCGAAGCCTGTTTTTAGGGTTCCGTACCCGAAGGGTGACAAACGGAACCCTATTCATAAGCCTCCGCTGTCCGTCTGTCTGTCAGCGAGCTCTATCTCATGAACCGTAATAGGTAGGCAGTTGAAAATTTCACAGATTGAGCATTTCTATTGCCGCAAGAGCAATAAATAATAAAATTAAAAATTAAAGGGGGGTCGGCATACAATAAAATTAAATTTTGAAAAAAAAATAATCTGACCCTGGCATGTGGGGTATCATTTTCTAGAGCTCATCGAGTAGAGAATAAATATAATTTTTATTTGTTTTTATCTTCAAAAATGATGAATTAGGGGGCCGTAGAAGTTGTCTGTTTTAGACCATTTTTGTACGAGCTCTATCTCAACAACTAAACAAATTAGGAATTTGAAACTTATGTGTATCATGTAACATATACTGTTTATAATCAACAAATACTAAAAACGCCGATTCACAACGTATTTTATATAATATGGGCGATTTTCTGCAACTTAAAGTAATAATTTTGTATTTCATGCTAATATTATGCGTTATAAATTCCACAGATAACTATTTAATAGTTGGAGTAATGACATGGAATTAGTAAGTACCTACTATCATGGCAGCATATACTATTTCAATCATTTAAATTTCGATCATCCAAAAAGGTCTACAAAATAAACTTTCTTCACAAGATTTTAAAACCGGCCAGTATTTTTTGAGTTTAGGAACTTTATCGACTTTTTTCTGCTAGTGTGTGTACCTCATGTTAAATAAAACTACACTCCAATAGACAATATATTCAGTAACATTGAAATGAATGCTGGCACATACAGTGTACTATTCAGTTACCTTAAATCGTTGTGGATACAATTTCATATTGAGAAAAATTATTGGTGTAAAAATATTCGGTCACGGCGGCCAATCTCAACGGAGACTGGCCTTCGGCGCGGGATATATTATAGTGCACAAGTGTGTGCGCAGACACGAGTGCACTCTCTCTTCCCTCACTCTCATAGACCGATGGGATGTGTAAAAATAATAAGTAAGAAATAATAGATTTCTGTATGACTATCAAACATAACGTAAATAAATACCTGTATTGACCCGTGCGTTTGCACTGGCGAAACATCACGAAAAACATGTTGAAATCTCTAGTTACTGTCAAACATTGTATGAAAAATTTACAGAAAATAGAGATTCCAACATGTTTTATTGTGAATGTTTCGCCAGTGCAAACGCACAGTTATAATTAAAATTTGGCGTACTACTTACATTCTATTTTGTACAATATAGTCTGATGTAGCAAGAGAAATCCTTTTATTTATAAGTAACTAGCTTTACCAGGCCTGGCTTCGCACGGTTAGCACTAAGTACTTATCTACGGCGCATCTACCTTTCCTAATTACCTACCCTACCTACCTACCCTACGCTTCTTACCAGGGTAGGTAGGTACCTAACCTACCCTACATATCTACCTGCTTACCCTATATACCTATTTATACCTACTAATACTATGTTAGTAGCAAATAAATAACTTTGACTTTAGTTAATGCATGTTACTGGATAAAGTTAACTTAATATTTTTCTCTTAAAATAAATGAAATATACCTACTCCTACACCTATATTTTAACACAACAACATTTTTTCATTAAAATTAGACAATTTCTTTACAAATCTTTGTTTTTTTATAGCGCCTCTGTTGTTACCTTTACGAAAGTATTACAAAAATTCATAGTGTTAAATCTTGTACGACATGGTATGGAACCCTTCGTGTGCGAGTCCGACTCGCACTTGACAGATTTTATTTAGTACCTACATCGATTTTCTTTTTAAGTATTCATAACGTATAATTATTTTAATAGATGGTACAGACGACCTTTCAACGTTACTACGCACTGCCTTATTATATAAGTAGGTTGGAACGATTCTTCTAAGTTGAATGATTTCGTAAACTAGTTTGTCGGACATTACGGATAAATAAATCATAAATTGTGTGTAAAATTTTTGACGTTTCGCTATTTTGGGTGTAACAAGGTTAGTCCAAATATTAACAAAATATTGTATGCTTCCGCGTAAATTCTAAATTGACTCTCCCACATAATTATGATGAACTTGGAAGTTAGCAATGAAATAATGATGAGGTCAATAATTATTAAGTCATCCCCAAGATTTATGCACCGACCAGCTGCTAGGATATCCTATCGGCAAAAACGACAAACCTCCATACAAATTTTGAAGAAAGAAAGAAATTACATAGTACAGACTAAAAGTCACACAATTATACAACAGATAAAGGTATGCTGGAAGAGATTTCTTTAGAAATAAGCATCACCTTTGTACGTATTTTTCTGTTCTTTTCTTCTTGTCTGTTTTTAAATGTGTGTACATAAATGGTTAAATAAATAAATATACTAAAATAAAAATGAAATAAAAAGTGTAAATTGCGATGTAAGAAATTAGCAGGGCAGTATGCCTCACGGCTGCGCCAAAAATGCCAGACAACCTATAAGTGCCTGGCGCTGGGTTTCAACTGGACCGGAGGATTTTCATCCCATAATAATATATTTTAACCACATAAGGGGATGACTATTCAAAAATCATTTCTCTCGCTCACTTTCGCTGTATAAGAAACTAATGTGTACATGCGTCTAAAGCCAACGGTTTAGGCTGTGCGTTGTAAATAAATGCATTTAAGATTTTATTATAGATCGCAAATTAAATTAAATTAATAATATATATAAATTTATGTAAATATGAAGTGCTTCCCGCATCCAGCGGATTCCTGCGGCGTTCACAAGTTCATCGGTCGACCTTGTGGGCCTTCCAACGCTACGTCTTCCGGTACACGGTCGCCACTCCAGAACCTTGCGAAATAACAATAGCTTTATGTGGTAGAACAGAGGTGGCCCAGTGGTAACGGCTGCGACTTACGACGTCGTGGGTCCGAACCCTGACAGGCACTTTACTTTGTGTGAATTATTTCATCACCACTGCTCTCAAAACGGTGACGGAAAACATCGTGAGGAACCCGGCAGATCCTAGAACCAAAAATTCAAAGACATGTGACATCTACCAACTCGCATTGGGCCCGCGTGGTGGATTCCGGCCCACTCCCTCTCACAGAGAAGAGGCCTGTGTCCCAGCAGTGCACAGTGTTCCATTGGACCAAAAAAAATTCCCTCTGCTGTTTATGGTATTTATCGATCAAGGGATGCATTTATAATGCATGAGTAGAACACCCACGTGTCGATTTCAACAACTTTTTCTTTTTTTCACTGATGAAGTTTAAGTGATCTTTTCATTTAAAAAATTAAAATAAATTCTGAAAACATAACTGTCCAAGATATTTATTTTATATAAATATAATCTGATAGAACATCTTTGGGCGTATATTTTCCAGTTTTTAAATTTGGAAAATCACCTCCGGATACAGAGTAAATTCTTTTTTTCAGATTTTCGTTTTTATTTTTTTTCTCCCTAAAAACGCAAAAGTGCGACTTGACACTAGCACAGAAATATTGCTCGTAACAAAGCCTATCTTATATATAAAAATCATTTGCTGTTCGTTAGTCTGGCTAAAACTCGAGAACGGCTGGACCGATTTTGCTGATTTTGGTTTTGAAATGTTTGTCGTAGTCCAGGGAAGGTTTAAACGTTGAGTAGATAAGTACTTAGTGCCACCCGTGCGAAGCCGGGGCGGGCAGCTAGTCACTGATAAAAAAAACACGTTGCACCATCGCGGTGTTTGGGAATAATACGCCATTTCGTTCTAAGGTCAAATAATACAACATAGGGTTGTTGCAAAAGGTCAAAATATATTTTTTTCTTCAACACAATAGACTTATCCACAGACAGATCTTGGCATGAGTTGCTTAACTTTGGTGACCCATCCAAAGACAGAACTTTTTTTATAATTATTGTTGGGTCTGTTAAGTACTTACAAGTGTTTGTGTTCCTGAATGACTGTTAATAGTGTTACTAAACGCTTGTGAACTAGAAAAACTAAAACTAACCCGCAAATTACTCCCAGATAGTCAAAATGTTACACATAAAAATTAAAAAATTAAATATCTTCCAAGCATGTCATTGGATTTTATGCCTAAATGAGATTAAGCTATTGTAATATAGAGAAAAATATAGTTCAAAACAAAATAAAAGGTCAAATACTATAACACTATATTTTGAAATTCAATTCCGTCTAAACACCGCGACACTGCGACGTGGCTTTGTTACGAGCAATATTTTTGTACTAGTGTCAAGTCGCACTTTTGCGTTTTTAGGGAGAAAAAAAATAAAAACGAAAATCTGAAAAAACAATATTACTCTGTATCCGGAGGAGATTTTCCAAAACTAAAAACTGGAAAATATACGCCCAAAGATGTTCTATCAGATAATATTTACACAAAATAAATATCTTGGACAGTTACGTTTTCAGAATTTATTTTAATTTTTTTAATGATAAGATCACCTAAATTACATCATTGAAGAAAAACAAAAAGTATTTGAAATCGACACGTGGGTGTTTTACTCGTGCATTGTAAATGCATCCCTTAATCGATAAATACCATAAACAGCAGAGGGATTTTTTTTTGGGCCATTGGAATACTGTGCAGTGGGGACAAAGCGTCCTAGTTAAACCAATGCTATAAATGACAAAGTTTTGGGCCAATAAATTCTAGACAAAGTTTGGATCAACAACCCCATACATCTATTGGGTAGCTGTCAAAACCATTTTCCAAGTCAATGTACTACGGAATGTTCGTTTCGTTCAAATGGAGCAGTGCCATAGTTGGCATTGAGCCATATTAGACAACCTAATTCCTTGGATTTCTGTTGTTAACGTTTTAGTGTTAATATCTATGAGAATAGCATAGCTATAAGAAAAGAGGTAGATTAAAAGAATTTATGAGCGTTTATTCTGAAAGTGGGCAACGGCAACGTCGCAAATCTGTATGGAAATAAGAAATGTGACTAATAATTTATATAGTAACACCGAATATTTTGTTTTAGATGTAAAAAAACCAAATGCCCTTTTTCGCCTAAAACGAGTACAACATCAAATTCAATGCTATAATTACAATTCATTATTAATATTCGAGTTCGCTAGTTAGCCACATTTCTTATTTCCATACAGTAATATTGCCAAATTAATCAAAACAGGTAAATTTTTGACAGTTTTTTGCGACATTACCAACTTTTAGGATTTAATAAACGCTCATATATTCTTTAATCTACCTCTTTTCTTATAGCTATGCTATTCTCATTCATATCAACACTAAAACCTGGCAATTTTTTTACGGTTGTATAATTATTTTATCTTTTAATTTTTTAATACAATTTTTGTCTCTGTTTCCAGGTGTGCATGTTACTATCAGCCCTATACCACACGTTCTCTTGCCGCTCCGAGCACGACTACAACACGTTCCTCATGTACGATCTCTTCGGGATCGCGCTCTCCTTGCTGGCCATTTACACTTCCGGCGTTTATTACGCGTTTTGGTGTCATTCTGTAAGTTTTTACTACTTTTATAAACTGTTACATCAACTTCTTTTCATCTGTCCGATCACCTGAAGGCCAATTCTCGTACTTAAAAAACGTTCAGATTCTAGTCGCAATCTGATTGTATTTTTGACAGATTGCGAATGAGATGCGTATGCGAACGTCCTTAAAAATTACGGGAATTGCCTTCTGTTAAGGTTAAAGGGGGCCAAAGGAAAGGCCGTTCTAAGGATTTCAATAATACGTTTATTTGTTTATTGTTTTATACATATTATATTGGAAGGTGTGTTTTACTAGCTCGTGGTTGCGTTTTCAAGGAACCGGAGACGAGCGGAGCAGAGCGGAGACGTTCAGATATCGATCAGTCACACTATATTTGTGAAATACAAATCGTGTCATGTCAATGGAAACGCACCCTAATGAATGGAATGGAATTCTGCTCCATTTTTTATTTAATTTATAAATCTGTACCCTAATTACGTAATACACGATCAATCAGAATTTGAATCGTATAGAAACATATTGCTAATTCATTGCTTCATAAGTTCGAAAGAAAAATCTGCTCAACAACGTAAATAACGCAATGAATGTATATTGTTGAACCGTCAAAATTAAACAGATTAGTCGGAATCGTTTACGAAAATGTGTTGCGTAATTATATATAGGTGGTTGTTAGATGGTAGTGGTTATCATTAGCCGGACATTGTGAAACAAGACCTTAACACTTTGAAGGACAGTAGGTAAACGCCATAGGAGTCATAATAATAAAATTTCTATTGTGTCTCATTGACTGTCCTTCAAAGTGTAATGTCATATTGTGCTAATTGTACGCTGTTTTTTCAACGTGGCGCCAGTTGAAAGCATTGTGATTTATTATGATGGCGCTTGCGTGTTCGCGTGCGATGCTATTGAAAACTTGTGAAAGGAAGTGATCTTCACTGAGAAATCTATGATTAAATAATTGATATGAATGCTGGAATAAAGAAGTATTCGAATTCCGTTTAAAGGCTCCCGCAAACAGGCGCGACGAGACGGCGCGAAGCGACAGCGCTAATTGTTCTACCGTGAAGTTTTCTTATTTAAATAGTTTTATTAGAGTCGCGTCGCACCTGGTTGGTAACTTTAAACTGCTTATATGTATTTATAATACTTTTTATCATGGTAGTACGTTCTCGTGGGATAATATTCCACTTCCACGCGGGAGTAGCTGCGGGCGAAAGCTAGATAAATAGATAGAATAAATTATGTACAGACGCCAGCACATCAACCTACTCCAATCTGTCAAATTTTCTCAATCAACATTGACCCTTTACCTTAAGCGATAAAGTCGAAAATCTATTAAGGTAAAACAATTTGATATTTTTTCCATACAAACTTCGGAGGGGTTTTACTCCACTGTTTGACATCGTACATTCAAAGTTTAACATGATATCGTTAGGTCTCATTATTAATTTTGTCTGTACGAAAGCAGAATAGTAAAGAAAAAAGCCATTAAAAAGTTATAAGCCAACAAAGATTCGTTTTTCTTGCTAATTTTAACGCAAATTTGGGCGTAAATAAGGAATACAAGAAGTGTGATATCTCGAAAACAAAATCCATACCGACACAGAAAAATTATCGAAGATTTCAATAAATTTTATTTGTAATTGATTTATGCAGTGGTTTTTTCAGAAAAACCTTTTTTCCAAAGGCCTTTTCGTAATTTTTGACGCGCTCGTTTTACAAAATTGGTCGGTGCGGTGTTTCTGTGCGTGCGAACTATACGTTGTCCATGTAGACCAGCTTCTAACTGCTCATCACTGATACTATGTCTGTCGGACACGATGCCAGGTGAGACAGCGTGGTTTTTGGCCATGCCCACCATTTAGTTCGAGCCCGCGATTAGTGCCACCTTAAAGAAATTTGACAGATTGTAGTAACCGTCGTCTGTACACCATAAAAATTACAGACAAAGTGTATTAGTGTTTCAATATGTAATTTGTTTTTAAAGCATTTGACATTATCAAACATAATGTAAGCTCATTCTCGCATAAGCCATCAAACGTAACGAACGAACGAACGTATCGTACGTACTTAATTTATGAGGCTGTAAATGATCAACGCTATAGCATAAATTCCATGCATTTCCAAAGAAACAATAGCAGATGATAGTTTCTTATCGTCCGTGCAAAATTCTTCACAGTCCGATTTACTTCAACACCGAAAGAAAATCGACAAGAATTCCTAAACGCCAGCAGTGGTTCCGGATGGTTATTGACGAGTTATTCGATGTATGGACAATGCATTTAAAGACATGAAATGTCATTCGCTTTCTAAGACTCTCGGTTGTGCTGCAGCCTGCAAACTATAGGTCTAGACGTTAAGGCACTGCCCAAACAGGGACATCGTAAAACGTCCGTTTTTTCATCGCACAGTTAGCCGTATTGCTACATATTACAAGGCCAAAAATATAGACAAGTGTAAAATAAAAGACATATACAAAGATATTTTACAGAAATTAACTAGAATCTTGAAAAAAAAATAGTAAGAAAGAACACGAAAAAACTTTTTCGTCTCAAAATGCTCAATATTTTGAGCGATAACTATTCATATTTAAGTAACTATAAAAAAAGGACATTAACTAAAGATATATGAAAAAATGTTTTACTTTTAACTTTTATTTTATTTTTTTATTAATGTTTAGATGCACTGTCTGGTATCTCCATACTTAAAAGAAGGCCTCTACAACTTATATGTTAAAACCTGTTAATTATGAAATAAATAAATTTTAAACTGTCGCTTCTCTTCCAGCAATACCAAAAAAATTGCTTCATACCTCGCCTTAATCAATGACACTGGATGTACGGTTCCTATTCCTATATTTGATTTACAGTAAAAGAGAAAGCACCAACGCTTTGAACGGTTCATACAAAAATATCACAAAACTTGTGCGTATCTGAACTTGGTTTACTTTCACTAAGACAAGATCTCATTTGCTATAATTTCGGTGTACCAACCTACTTTTTCCACACCTTATTTTGCAATTGAGTGCATTTTGAATTTACTTTAGTAGATTTCAATGACGGTTTGATTGTTTGATGCATGGTCTTGCCACAATTTTATTATTCATACTCGTTATTTCGTGTTACCGGTTAATATCTCGTCAGAAGAAATGAAAGTAGGTACTGGTCTCTCAGTAATTCTTTGTTATTTTTTGCTCAGAATCAATTTGAGTTCTCGTACTTAGGTTTTTTTGCACTCTAAAGCCTCTAATGACAGTTGACCTGAAACTTTAGGAAACTATACGTCAACCTCAAACGATCGATTTAATCTTAACACAAAGCCACACACTTACCATACTGCTGAATGACAAACACGTGATAATTTTCTAGTTTGCAAGAAAACGTGACTTACCAGTTAGAAATACCGTACCTACATAATCTCAGTACTATGCTTGCTAAGGCCTAGCGTGCATTGCGATAAAAATCGCGCGAAATTTTTATCGTTATTCTGTAACACAATGGTATCTTAGGGTCACACCACACCTGCCAAACGTTCGGCGCGGAAGGTTCGGTTGAATACGCTCCTAATGTTTTTCAAGTTAGGGTCGCGCCACACCTGCCGAACGTTCCGCCGCGGAAAGTTCGGCAGGTGTGGCGCGGCCCTTACTTATGACACATCAGCCGAACGTTACGTCGGTTCATGAGCAAGCGTTACATGTCGCGACGGAACGTTCCGCGCCGAACGTTCCGCAGGTGTGCCGCTACACTTTTTTTTTTTTTTTTTTTTTTTTTTTATTCTATTCGGGAAACTTACAGCTAACTTACACAGTGGTCTTAAACAATACAAAACTGAAGGCCATTTACAAGTTTCCACAGATAAACACTAATAATAAAAATGAAGAAAGAACAAGGTCGGTACTAACTACCTACCTATTAATATAATTATATAATATAAATTTGGAAACAAATAGTACACGATAAATTACAAACTAAGATACATATTATTCTAACAATTACTTTTCCGTAAAGAAGCTTTTCACCAACAAATGCTTAAGCCGAGAAACACTGGTAGTGAATATATCCAAATCATGTTCACTAGACAGTTTATTAAAACTTCTGCTCGCACGGATTAGAAATGAATTCTGCCTGTACGCGGTCTTGGAATGAGGGACATGTAACAAGCTAGGTTTGCGAAATGTTTTGCAGTGCGTAACTAATCCTAATCTACCTAACAGTTCAGGGCAATCTATAGTACCATTTGCGATTTTAAATAAGTACGTCATATCTGCAATGCGTCTGCGCTCATGCAGAGGCAAGATGTGAAACCTTTTACATCGCGCTATATAATTTGGAGTATATTTCCTAGTTTTGTACTGCAAGAAACGCAGGAACCGCTTTTGAATTCCCTCAATTCTATCTATATAAATATTATAATTGGGGTTCCACACTTGCGAGGCGTACTCCAAGTGGCTGCGGACAAAAGCACAATAGAGGATCTTAAACGTTTTTATGTTTCTAAAATCAGCTGATAATCTAAGTATGAATCCAAGTGCTTTGGAAGCTTTATTAACAACGTTTTCGATGTGTGCATCAAAGAGCAGCTTAGAGTCAAACGTTACGCCCAAGTCCCTGATAACGCTTATCCTGTTTATAATAGTACTATGTAACTTATACCGAAACGTGATTGCATGTGGTTTGCGTGTGTAGGTACTAACAAAACATTTAGAAACATTAAGTTCAAGTTTATTTAGGAGACAATAATTTTGAAGTCCATCTAAATCCCGCTGTAAACCAAAACAGTCGGAAAGTTCCGATATAGGGCATAAAATTTTCATGTCGTCGGCGTAAAGAATTATTTTGGAATGGGTAAAGCACGAACCAATGTCATTTATAAAAATAATAAAAAGTAAAGGACCCAAAAGGGATCCTTGTGGTATTCCAGAGGGTATCTTAACAGTTACAGAACTGTATCCATTCAGTACAACAGTTTGACAGCGATTCTCAATATAAGAAGTAAACCATCTGAATAAATCGCCTCTGATACCCACTGCAAGCAGCTTACGTAAAAGGACACCGTGGTCTATACGGTCAAATGCTTTGCTGTAATCAGTGTAGACCACATCCACTTGGGAGGGTTCAGACATGGTGGAGGACAAATAATCGGAACAGATAAGCAAATTTGACACAATAGACCTGTTTTTTAAGAAGCCATGTTGATGGTTATTAAGTGATTGTTTAATAGCACTATAAACCGAAGAGTAAACAACTTTTTCCAAAACCTTTGCAAATAAGCAAAGCTTAGATATTGGCCTGTAGTTCTCAACATTGTCTTTAGGGCCTTTTTTATGCACGGGGGTAATAAACGCTGTTTTCCAAATGTGAGGCACAACTCCCTCACTAAGGGAACGCTGAAATATTAGGGTAAGTGGTAAAGATAAGCTTTGTGCGCACCGAGTTATAAGTACAGCAGGAATACCATCAGGTCCTGCTGACTTATTCACGTCAATAGCCTTTAGGAGTTTCAGTACCTCGGTTTCGCAGACTTCAACAGAGCTTATATCAGAGGCAGAGGTTTGAGGATAGTGCATGCCGCTATCCAACTGAGTTACACCAGGGGTAGTATTTTGGAGAAAATTATGCTTAAAAACTTCACTGAACATGTTGCATATTTCTTCACCTTGTCCCGACGAGCTATGTCCATACTTCATAACCGATGGAAATGTATATGAAGACTGTTGCTTGCTTTTGACGAAAGACCAAAAAGCTTTAGGCGATTCATTAATACTATTTTCTATTAGCTCAATATAACTCCCATACATTTCTTTTTCTAATAATTTACCACGACTTCGCAAAGTTAAAAAAGAAGTCTGATAAATTGCCGTATTTCTTAAACTTGGAGTGATATTTAAATTTTTCTTTAATAATTTTGATTAGAGGGGTTTTATACCAAGGGGGATAATTAGACATAGATTTTATGATTTTTGTTGGTATAAAAGTTTCACACAATTTATTTAGTCTGACGTACAACAATGACAAGGCATCCTCGACTGACCCTTTGGCGAGATCACAGCGCCAGTCGAACCTATCAAGTGCTTTCATTATAGAACAAAAATCAGCTGATTTATAAACAAACTTTCTCCTTTGTTGTGATGGGAGCGTATGATACTCCACAAAATCTACAAAAATACTAAGGGCCATATGGTGAGGGTCTTCTGGAACAAGAGGGTCAGAGCATTTATCAACGGTTAGGTGATTGTTACAAAAAATTAGGTCCAGCACCCGTTCATTAAGGTTCCTATGACCGTTGTACTGGACCAAATCAAATGTGTTTAAGATATCAAAAAAATCCGTCTGAATAGAACCGAGAATATTTTCCGGTCGTAAAGAACACCCATCATCAGTCAGTTGCCACGTTAAGTTTGGCAAATTAAAATCCCCTAATATAATAAAAGTGTCTGTCAAGTTATTCAGTATAATATCATTTAACTTAGTATAAAAGTATGTAAGCTGTGTAGTCAATGAAAACCCCCTGTTTTGCTTGCAAAGATAAATTGTACAGATATGCAACTTATATGATATTCTTGGTTCTTTTATCGTTATTCTGTAACACATGGTATCTTAGGGTCACACCACACCTGCCAAACGTTCGGCGCGGAAGGTTCGGTTGAATACGCTCCTAATGTTTTTCAAGTTAGGGTCGCGCCACACCTGCCGAACGTTCCGCCGCGGAAAGTTCGGCAGGTGTGGCGCGGCCCTTACTTATGACACATCAGCCGAACGTTACGTCGGTTCATGAGCAAGCGTTACATGTCGCGACGGAACGTTCCGCGCCGAACGTTCCGCAGGTGTGCCGCTACACTTATGTAGTTATGTGAAGGTATCTACGCGCACTGGCGCGAAATTCGCACTCGTTGCAATGTCGTACACTTAATAAAAATCGCGCGAATAAAAATCGCGTGAATAAAATTTGCAGTGCCTCCTAGTTAATTGGAAGTCATACTATTTAATTTTTTAATTGACTACGTCGTTATGCAACGTTTAATAAAACAAGAGTTGTAGATGTGTGTATCACGCGACTGTAAGCCTCCCTAGCATACCTACTAGATATAATTGCTTGTATAATTACTGTTGCATTATGATTTCTTAAATAACACCTTAGACTTGTTGTCTCTGAGAAGTGATTACAGAAAATATTAGCTAATGTGTCCCTGCGTTATTGTTTTTCTAGTTTAAAATAACTTGGAATAACAACCTTTTGTCCTTGAGTCACTTCAGAAGTTCCAAATTACCATCTATGCAAATAATGTTAATCATGGAAGCAAAAGCAATTTTTTCTTATCTTTTTAAGTAATTTGCTTACTATAATTTACACTTGTAATAGCTTATTGTCTTGAGAGCTGTTAATAGTATTGACTAATTATTTAAACACCCACATGGACTTTCCACTAACGCTGCGCTAACGTAAATTCTAATCGATACGTGATCAAAATGATTTAGGAAGTGTATACAGTGCCACAAGAATATTTGCGGCATACTAATGACGCTACCTCGGCCCGGCTAAAGTGCCGTAAGTATTGTATTGTCAGTGTCACTTGTTATTTTGTTTGATTGTTGAGGTTAGTTTCTTTCATCTATAGCCGGCTAAACTTAAGTGCCATAATCCCTTGGTTTACCAAATGAAAATGGCTGACTGGTAGGTTAAGTTAGAACTGTGACCGCGGCACCGCTCACTGCGCTTGCTTTGCTTGGCTCGTGCGTTGTGTGCACGAGCCGAGCAAGTGCAGCGAGCGGTGCCGCGGCAGCGGCTGGAGAGAGCCAGGGTCCATTTAGGCACAAGAGAATGTAAGGTTTTGGGAATGTGGTGTTTTACAGCGAACTAACCTCAACAATCAAACAAAATAACAAGTGACAGTGACTCAGTGACAATGACAATGTAATCCTTACGGTACTCTAGCCGGGCCGAGGCGGCGCCACTAGTATGCCTCTAGAGGTACTTTATCCGATAGGGATAGAGTGCCACTAGCGGCACTCTATACACTGCTAATGATTTATTAATAAAACTGTCAATAAGTGCACTTAATTAATTTATTTGTTTCGTAAATATTTTTAAGGTCAAGAGCTCGGTCAGGCTCGTACACACTATGCGACTCAATGAGATCTATAAGTATGCGCATAGGGTCCACCATTTGTAATTCTTGTTGCAAAACAAAGCGCCAATGACCTTCTCATATCGTCCGAGTGGGTATACTCGAATTTAAATAGTTATTTAAGTGTAATCGTTTTAATTACGTGAGATGAGGTAATTGAACGGACCACACATGTAGGAAGTGCGTGGTTAGAATATTGGATTAGCTGTATGAGGTGTTTCGGTATCTTTACTTGTCTTACTTGTCACCGTTGAGTTTCCTTTGTCGAACTTGCAGAAGTCGTTAATTAATTGGCACTTAAAAACTATGAAAATAAAATAATCAGAGAGCCTAGTTTTCAGGTAGTAGATTTGAATGATAGCAGTAGTTTTCTATTAGTCAATCTGCCTAGCCTTTTCCCAACTATGTTTTTTTTTTTTTTTTTTTTTGGGTGGGAAATCATCAAATGACTTCTCCCGCTCTGGGCGGAGCGGAAGGGCGTGTCAGACTTTTACTGACTAAAACCCACCCGTGTTCCTTCCCTTGCCTAGACCAGGGCCACGGTTTCCCCTAAGGACTTATCCGCAACCCCAGTGGTAGGCATCGGCCCAAACGGACCCCTTCAGCTTCGCTGACGACTCTTTGAGGCGCGCGTGGAACACTACGCGCCGTCGACCCGGGCTTGGTCCTGATCGGACGGAGAGCTACCCATCACTCTCCGTCCGCAAGCCCGCGCCTACGGTGGCCGGAAATCCGCGATGGATTCCCGACGCCCGGGGCGTCTACTACCGCGGCGGCTAGGGGCTCGAGGGAGCGACCTTAGTCTCTGCCTCTCGCGCCCCGCCTCCTCCTTCACGAGCATTACTGCTTCGCAGAAGGAGGTGACAGCCTGCCATGCCCTCTCGCTCCGCACCATGGCCTGGACCAGGGCCGGACGTGAGAGGTCACTGCCGCCGATCGCCTGCACGAGGACACGGCGGTGCTCCACCCAAGCCGGGCAGACCTCCACCGTATGCTCCACCATGTCCTCCGGGCGATCCACGCAGTGGTGACACCCGGGCGTTTCCTCCTGCCTGATCTGAAACAGGAACCTCCCGAAACTACCGTGTCCGGTGAGGACCTGCGTCAGGCGGTAGGTGAGGGCGCCGTGGCGCCTCTCTAGCCACTCCTCAAAGAGGGGACTTATCGCCGCAATTGTGGCGTGCCCAGATCTAGGTTGCGACAATCGCACTCTCCAAGCCGCCATGAGATCCTGCCGGAGCTCTGTCCGCTGTGCCGTGACTTGTCGCGGCAGCGGAGTTACACCCCGGCGCTTCATCTCCTCGCGCCACTCCCAGATGTGGGCGAGGACTTTCGCCTCCAGATCCCATGGCGGCGTTCCGGCAAGGAGGCTCGCTGCCTCGCCAAAGATCGTGCGGTATCCCCGCACTATCCGGGTGGCCATGACCCTTTGGGCCGCGTGCAACCGGCGGGTTGGCTGCAGCCTCAAGGTTGGCGCCCACACCGGCGCCCCGTAAAGGGCCATGGACCGCACGACCCCCGCGTAGAGCCTCCGGCAGGAGGCGTTTGGACCCCTTAGATTGGGCAGAAGCCGCTTCAAAGCAGCCCCGGCCCGCTCCAGTTTGGGAGCCAAACGTCGGAAATGCTCCACGAAGTTCCACCGACTGTCGAGGACGAGTCCCAGGTACCTCATCGTCACCTCGACGTCGATGTGAACCCCTCCTACCGTTATTCCGGAACCCGACGGTGGCGCGTTCCGAGGGCCATGAAAGCACATGACCTCGGACTTGTGCAGCGCCACCTCGAGTCCCAACTGCCGGATCCTGTCGACGATTGTCGCAACCCCGCGTGTCGCCAATTCGGCCGCCGCCTCGTGCGACCTCCCCTGCGCCAGGACCAGTGTGTCGTCAGCGTAGCACACTACGCTGACGCCGCTAGGGAGGTCGGCGCGCAGCACCCAGTCGTAACCGATGTCCCACAGATATGGCCCCAGGACCGATCCCTGTGGGACACCGCACGACATCTCTCGCCGGTTCCATTCCCCCTGGTGACCGGGGTAGATGACGGCCCTGTCCGTCAGATAGGCCTCGACCAAACGACAGAGGTAGGTCGGCATCCGGTGATACCGGAGTGCCTCCCTGATGCAACTCCAGGGCAGGGTGTTGAAGGCGTTGGCGATGTCTAGAGACACCGCCAAGACGACCCCACCCCGGGCCACAGCATCCCCCGTCGTGAGGGCCCGCACGCGCATGATGGCGTCCACCGTAGAGCGCCCTTGGCGGAAGCCAAACTGGCCATCCGCCAAATCCGGCCCCACCCGCACCAGCTGCCCGACGAGGCGGTTTGCAATTACTCTTTCAAAGAGCTTGCCCACCTCGTCGAGCAGCACGATGGGCCGGTAAGCGGACGGAGAGTCCGCAGGGCGCCCCGGCTTCTTGATGAGGACCAGTTTCCCGGTCTTCCAACGAAGTGGGAACTGGCCCCTCTCCATGCATGCGCTAAGGAGCCCCCTTAGTCGAGGCCCGAGAGCCTCCATGGCCAGGACCCAGGCTTTCCCTGGTAAGCCGTCGGGTCCTGGGGCGGTATTCTTGGCACTCAGCCTACGTACCGCCACTCTCATTTCTGCCTCGGTCACCTCTGGGGCATCGTCATCGTCGTCGGCGGTGTGGTCCGCATCGGGCACCGCAGCAGGCGGAGCCATAGGCGGGGCGGGATGTTCCCCTCTCGAGGGGAACAGAGCGCTCACCACTTTCCCCCAACTATGTTGGGATCGGCTTCCAGTCTAACCGAATGCAGCTGAATACCGTATTTTACATGGAGCGACTGCCTATCTGACCTCCACAACCCAGTAACTGGGTACGATACCCCTTGGTAAGACTGATTGTCAGACTTACGGGCTTCTGACGACCCGTAACGACTGTCAAAGATTCACGAATGACAGCCGGGACCAACGGCTTAACGTGCTTTCCGAGGCACGGAGGAGTCTCAGTATGTTAAGATGGTCACCCATCCACTGACCTACCCTAGTAAGCGTAGATTTACCTGAAGGATCGAATCATGCGGCTGTTATTACTTAGCCACGAGCTCCTCCAGCATTAGTTTTCTATAAAATACTTAATTTAATACTTAGATATAGCGAGGTATAACGTAAGCGAGGTACCTATGGATAACGATCTCTTGTACCATACATATATAATACTAATATTATAAAGAGGATCTCCCTCTCACAAAGACGAGGCCTGTGTCCCAGCAGTGGGAACATCAATAGGCTGATGATGATGATTATAAAGAGAAAAAGCGAATTTTGTAACTGTATATGTGGAGTGTAATCTTCAGAATCACAGCTCCTATTTGAAATTTTTTTTCATTGTTTGTAAGGTACATTATTCCAAATGGACATAGGCTATATAATTATTATGTAAATACACACATCAAAAGTGTCTAGGGATCAACATATATTTTTGCAATAACTTTTCTCCTGATTGATATTAATTAAAATTTTCTTTAAGGATTCATCAAATAAAGTGTTTTCGTTTGTCACAGTAACGATAAACCAAGTCACCTTTGCATTAATAAAGAAATTTGCCATTTTCCTAATAAAGGGATTTTTGACATTTGAACCACTAACATTAAAGTTCGAAAAAAAGACTGAAATAACAGTTTTCTTTAAAATATTATTGGGTAACTTAAACAATTAATAATCCGTGTTTCTACCGCGAACACTAACAACACAAGAACATCGGTTTGGCATACTCAAAATGAGTTCATCCAAATCACGCTGTGGAATGGCCGCCCATGTTCGTTGCAACAACAAAAAAAGGTCTTCTTGCGACTGGATACCCTCCATATTCGGCAGAGCTCTTCTCTGTAGCATATCCCATGCATGCTCAATCGGGTTCAAGTCTGGCGACTGAGCAGGCCAGGGCAGGACATTGATGTTAGCTGCGGCGAGAGTCTGTCTTACAACTCTTGCGGTGTGCGGTCGTGCATTATCATGCATTAACTGAAATAAGGGACCGATTTGCACTTGTAGAGGAACGATGACGTCTGATACAATCGTCTCAGCATAAATTTGAGCGTTGAGGTTGCCTCTGATCCAAATCAACTCAGTTCTTCCGCCGATCCAAATACCCGCCCATACCATGATGGTTCCACCACTATAAGGATGGACTTCCTGGCAGGATTTTAATCGCTGTTGGCGTCCAGGGGTTCTCCAGTGTCGTATACGTCTTGTATCCGGTCTCATACCAAAACGAGACTCATCAGAAAAGCACACGAAACGCCATTGTTCTTCTGCCCAATTTCTGTGTTCAAGAGCCCATTGATATCGAATCCTACGATTGTGCATTGCTATAGGTGGTACCCGTAGCGGTCTTCGGGAATGAAGGTTCACTTCATGCAAGCGGTTTCTGACTGTTTGGTCGCTAATTAAGTTCCCTGAAGAGTGATGAAGCCTCACGGCTAACATCATGGCGGTTATTGTTGGAGCTCTTCGAGCTAAGATTTGAATGTATCGGTCTTGTCTCCGTGTGGTGCAGCGATACCGTCCTCCATGGCGCTCAGCCACGGTACCAGTGCTTCGGTAACGTGTCCAAAGTCGACTGATAACACTCTGACTTGTATTCAGAGCTAAAGCCACAGTACGTTGCCGGGAACCAGCTTCTATCATTCCCACGGCTCTGAGCATTTCTTCCCTGCTTAAATGACGTCGCTGCTCCATAATAACGTTGGTTTTAATCAGTAGTAGGGAAACAGTAGCACTAATAATGTCTTCAATGCGTTGTATGTTTTTATAGGGAAAATATTGACAGCTGATTTTCATCTTTTACTCGAATTTGATTCACAGTTCCTGATTCAAATTATGAAATGCACCAAAAAGGATCCATATAAATTTATAAAATCATAAATTTATTACAAAGCCACATCTCAATCTCAAGAAATCCGCATAAAAATGCTTGATCCCTAGACACTTTTGATGTGTGTATATTCAACAAGCAGTACTTAATAATTCTAATGAAAAACTATCTTGAATAAGGAATATGCACGTAATTAAAAACTTATTCATTATTTAAATATACATTGTATAGGAGTTAATTCCTATTTTTATTTCTAAGTTTTTAGTTGAATTAAATTTTTATACTTTTCTTGAGCTTATAATTTATGTTACAGTTATTGATTTAGTCATTTTATTTTTTTCCCCAACTTGTTCTTTTTTGTGTTTGTGTTCTTTTTTTGCGTCATATTTACCGCAAATAAACATATTTTCTTCTTTCTTATTCTTTTTGTGCACACATTATAAACAGATCTTCTTTTAACATTCCAGGAGCTAAAATCATTTTACATGACATCAGTAACAGTGATCTTCGTGGTAGCCATGGTGCTTCAGATCCCGCGGCTGGGTGTGCCGTACCCGGTGAAGATGTGCGTGTTCATCGGCTGGGCAGCCTATGGAGTGCTGCCCACGCTGCACTGGACATACACTATGGGAGGGTTCGAAAACCCCATGGTACAGGTCAGTACATACAAAATGTTCAATAAAAAAATAAGGTCGATGTGGACGGGCCGTGGGCTCAAAAACGTCGGTGCTTATCATTATTCTTGGGTACTGGTGCCAGCTCTGATACACTTTGTGTCAGTACTGAGGATTGATTAGTTAGATACAACACTTTTACTTGACCTAATGCCCTCAATTATAAAATGCGCAGCTAAAAATTAGCATATTTATCTATCATATCATTAGGTACTCATTCTTTTGTGTATTAAATAATAGATATCCAATCATAATTGTATTGTATTGTTTCAGATGTTCTTCCCTAGAGTCATAGGGATGTACGTCATCAGTGGGACTGCATTCGTGATATACGCTTTCAAGGTACGTTGTCCAACATTATTAACTGTAATCATGGTTGTCCAGAAAAAGCTTACGTGGCGACTTGACTTCGTTTGTGAGAGGTTTGCCAAAAAGGGCAAGTTAGAGAGACAGACTGCACGAATCTAGATCTATTACAGGACCAATCAATCTATCCATCTGCCTAGTTTTTCCCAACTATGTTGGGGCCGGCTTTTAATCTAACCGGACGCAGCTAAATATCAGTATTTTACATGGAGCGACTGCCTATCTGACCTCCACAGCCCAGTTACTAAGCACACGATACGTCTTGGTAAGACTGGTTGTCAGAGTTTTGGGCTATTGAATACACGTAACGACTGTCAAAGTTCTACGAATGACAACCGGGACCAACTGCCGAGGCACGGGTCTCGATATGTAATGGATGCGTCAAGCGTAGCTTAACGATCGATCGACCCGTGAGGCTGTAAAAAATGATAATTTTATAGTGACTTGGCTGACGTTTCTCATCAGTTAATAGTTCAAATTCAAATTCTAGAGCCGGCAAGAAACTCCACGGTTACTCTTTTAAAAATAATTGGTTTTTAAAAAAAATTCAAATAACAGTGTTAATAGTTATGGGAGGACAGTGTAGGTCTTTCAACAAGTACCAGGTATCAAAATAGAAGATGGTCATGGTCAACAAATCTACAGTCCACTAAACCTAAAAAGCTTTCACATTCACAAAATAGAAAAGAATCTATAAGTACCAAAGATAAATAAAGTATAGTAACAGTGGATGTTACAGGGAAAATTTGGATGGACGCGATATTGGTGGTCCCAGTTTTCCCCAAGAGAGCACTTTAGGCAATTTGAACACCGTACATACAATGAAAGAATGCGACTCATTAATAGTCTGGCACATCACAGCCAATAAGGGTCAATACTGTAGTAATTGTATGCTAAACTCACAGCTAACTGTTAATCTGGGGTTATATGCTAATTTTAATACTTGCTAATAGATTCTAAGCTGTCTTATTAGTGTATTTGTAGATATATATGTATGAGTAGATACAAAAACTTCATTTGTATTCATAGAAGTCAATTTTTTACCGACGAAAAAAAAGAAGATTTTCTCAATTCGTCGCGGTTGTTCGCTATTTTTAGGACCTTATCGTCTTGTGCGTCGCTTCTACCTTTAATTCACTGTCAAACAGCGCACACACAGCCTCAACTGTCTATATTGGGTGACTGGTAATTAGTGACCGATACTTAAACACGTGACTTTACTCATCATTATGAACAACTTCAGCAAACCTGAAATCGCGAAAAAAAAAACAGTCAACTGCTGTTTTTTTTTCAAACCACGTGTTTAAGTATCGGTCACTAATTATACCAGTCACCCAATATAGGTATATAGTGAAATTTGAATCTCATAACTAAAATGTGTAACTGAATTAACGCACATTGTGAAAGTAGTTTGTTCAGAATCGTTTACTGAATCGATTTCTGTCATTTTTAGGTAATTTTCGATCCCAAAAATAATTAAAACTACGTAACTTAGTCACATTTCCGCTGTACAGTAAAAACAAACTAAAACGGACGAAGTACCTGCTACGGCTGCTACCCTTATACGTGTGAGACTGTGTGCGTGCGTAGATTTGTAATGTGACAACAATTTTCTCCCACAATCTGTATAATTAATTTAATAATATATTAAAATGTTTTATACATAATAGTAAAAATTTAGTGTATGTATTATGTTATAATCATAATACAAACACTGAATTTTTACGTGAGCGTTAATTCCGGGACATGTTGAATTTAACGAAATTGAGCAGTTAGGGAGGATCTCTGATAAGTAAATGAACTCACCTAAAGGGTGAGCAGTGGTAGCCCAGTGGTAACAACCGCGACTTACGACTTGTAAGTCGTAGGTTCGAACCCAAACCGGCATATCCTAGAATCAAAAAATTCGAATACATGTGACATCCACCAACCCGCACTGGGCCCGCGTTGTGGATTACGGCCAACTTCCTCTCACCGAGAGGAGGCCTGTGTCCCAGCAGTGGGAACATTACAGGATGATTATGGTAAAGGGCAAATAGGAGATGAAAGTTTGTCATTTTTGGCGATGGGTAATCGTATCGGGGCTCGCGGCTTGCATCTGTTAAATCAGTTTTTGCCGGAAAGTACTTTACATGTCATTTCCATTCTCCAAAACGGTTACTATTTTGTGCTACGGTACCAAATAATAACTACTTATATATGGTACTAACTCACTAACCGCCAGTTGCATAAACGATTTTTAACTTTTAAAGCTATCATTAAATACTAAATCTTCCATTAACTTGTTGCAGAAAGTAACATTAGACTCGATTTTAAGGGTTTTTTTGAACAAATTAATGAAATCATTAGCGTTAATGATCCATTACGTAATGTTTGTCTTTATTCATCTGGGTGAGAGTTAAATGATCTTTTTTAAATGCACGCGTTTCTTAATAATATTTAATAACTTTCTTTGATTCTTCTTCTTTAAAACTTGGATTTAATAAACGTACCACAAAAGTGTTTGAACAGACCGAAAGTTATATGATCTCTGCAGTTGGATAATTTCATTCTTTTAGGCTGCCTGTCCACCGGAGCGGAGAGGAGAGGAGAGGAGCGGAGATGTGTCAATATTAACCAATAGAATCAAAACTCCGCTCCAGAGGTGCTATTCTATTGGTTAATTTTGGCAAATCTCCGCTCCTCTCCTCTCCTCTCCGCTTCGATGGACAGGCAGCCTTATTAACCATTCTTCTATCGTCGATATTTCGATGTACTTTTAATATCAATATAAGTGATGCAATACATTTTCTCATAAGTCTCCATTATATTCCAGGTGCCAGAACGCTGGTTCCCCGGCAAGGTGGACTACATCGGCCACTCCCACCAGTGGTGGCACGTGCTGGTATTAGGCGCGCTCTATTACTGGCACAACTCCGGCATGATGTACGTACAGTACCGCATGAACCATGGCTGTGCCAACACCATGCGGATCTTTTAAACTAAGAACACACGTCATGAGGACTTCAAATCTCATAGAACGAAGACCAACGTGTGACTTTTTAAAAGTAGAATGCTCGAATGCTACAAGGATATTTTGGCGGTTGAATGACATTGACATTGATTAATAAAGTTATTGTGAAACTGTCACAGAAATTGTATTGACAAAACAAAATGGCGGCTTAGTTCTGATTTTGGTGTCGCGCCAAAATAACCTTGTAGCGTTGTAGATGCGAATTTTGCCTTATTTTAAAGGTGCTTAAGGCCTTATTAGAATAAAACTTATTTTAAGTATTTTTTATTGTTAGGAGGCTCATTTAACGCATTTGAAAATCTACTACTGCCTACTAAAAAGTGTTTGGTTGGAGCAGTCAGGAAGAGTATAGAAATTATTCTTGCTTACAAGTTTCACTAAGTTCTTTTCAGATTATGAAAATAAAATATATACTTGATCTACAGTCAGATAAGTTTAAGCCCCTTATAATTAAAATTGTGATACTCTATTGCTCAATGTAACGAAGTTACAATGCTCTAGAAACTGTAAAAAAAACTAGTAAATTTCGAAAAGGTTGTATTATCTCAATTTAGGAATATGAATTACTACTTTAATTTTGAATCTAACATAGAATCATTAATATTTTAATTATTTCTAATAGTTACAATTTCTTGATTTAAAACGCTTGAAATAAAAGGAAATACATATAAACTATCGAGGTAAGTGCTGCATTCCGATTTTCACAATATAAGACTGACATGGGTTCATTTTATAAACATAAATTACTCGACACAGTACCACACAACTTATTAGTTTTCACAGATCCCCTGATATAACAAATCGAATCAACGAACACTAGTTATTTAGTAGCAATGACCTCGTTTTGCTCTACAGACAAGTTAATAATCGTTCCTGGCCCACAATTTCGTTTGACAGCAAATTGCACTAAGCAATTGAAATGGTCGTACCTACTTTACATTTTTTTTCCGATGGAACTTTTGAGCTATGTCATACTGTTGCTTGTTTCTCATCATTCTTGAAGACTCATATTATGTAACCCTAGTTTATGTACCAAATCGAATCAACGAACACTAGTAATATAGTAGCAATCACCTCTTTTTGATCTACAGACAAGTTAGTTATCGTTCCTGGCCCTCAATTTCGGTTGATCGCAAGTTGCACTATTTGAAATAATCGTATTTCCGCTTGAACTTTTGAGCTGGGTGATACTATTGCTTGTTTCTAATTCTTGAAGAGTATGTGTTACCCTGGTTTCAAAAAATGCTACAAAATAGAATAATCGTACAATCATGCTCAGTTTCATGACATGTTATAGATCTGATTTTAAATTATGTACTTAGAATAAATATGAGACTAATTCGTTTTTATTGCGTTTAAAACACGCGTAGGTTTTTATTATATTATAGTCTTATTATATTTTTTATCAAATATCACGAATTGAACGTTTTGAACATTTGTTTGTTTACATCTTAGACTTTTGACATCTGTGATTCGATTGTAAAATGTTATAACGTTAAATGTTATAATGTTATAACGTTTTTTTTAAATGGAATGTTACATATTATTTAAATTTATCTTAAATCATGTGATTGTTATATTAAGTTTTATATTTCTATGGTTTGGTAGTTGGGTTTTGTATGATGAAACATAAATTATTTCTAAAATCTAAGTGGTATTTTTTTTATCCTATCTTCTTCTCGATGTGTTGTATGTTCATAGTTTCATACACATAGTCCAATTAATTTCAAATAATTGTTCTACGGATCCCGTATCTTTAATAATAATAATCATCAATGCAACTCGGGTTATCCATGCGGGAGCAAAAGTATTGTATATTGCCTTCAGCCAATCGCTATCATCTGGGAACCACCCATACGATGATTTTATAGAATAGTATTAGTTGAAGGCCATAAAAAGATTTTAAGGCTGCCTGTCCACTGGAGCGGAGAGGAGAGGAGAGGAGCGGAGAGGAGAGGAGAGGAGCGGAGATGTGCCAAAATTAACCAATAGAATCGCACCTCTGGAGCGGAGTTTTGATTCTATTGGTTAATATTGACACATCTCCTCTCCTCTCCTCTTCTCTCCGCAGCCAAAAGAGCGGTTATTGCTGGCTGCCAGTTTCATAGTAATTTAGTATGCATTTTATGGTATTACTAATTTATTTTAGTAAAATTGAATATAACGCCATCTAGTGTGCAGTAGCGGCAGTAGCTGAAACAGCTTCAAAGTTAGTAAAATGTCTTTCTGCGTGGTCTTGCTATTCCACGCTAGATGGAGCTAGCAGTATGATAAATGACCAATTTCCAAGTTCAAATTAATCGTCTTTTTTGGTTGTTTTTTTACAATAACTTACTCAATAGGATATACCTACAAATAGCAGAATTTTGAATTAAAATTACATTATATGCCGAAGTTGCGTGAATCTTCTTCGTAGGCACCAGTGGTTGCGCGTGTGCGTGCGTGCGCGTGAATTGATATCCTGAGTTCGATGTCTGGTTCAGGCAGAAATATATTTAGTCTGTTTTTTTAGTACTTTGATAATACCGTAGATTATTGAATGTAGTCTTATCTTTTAATTTTATATTGGACCGATAAATTTAAAAAAATATTAGTTCAATTCTAGGTTTTCATCAAGATCAAAAATTTTTTCTTATCACCGATAGAATTCAGTAGGTAACCTACCAATGTACATAATAATTCAATCCACATTCAAAATTACAAACAGCCTAAATACAAAAACTCATTTCAAAGATCTACAAACAAACAATCGAATTCATATCATAGCTGAATACTCAATACTCAAAAATAAAATTGAAAAGCTCAGCTCCATCAAACAAAATAGTGATTTCACATATCAGTGAGTACGTATCCTTTTAGTTGTTGCATAAATGAATACTGTCAGCGGACATATTCGCGCTCACACACCGAGTAAACCGAAAGGTTTGGGAATGGAAAAGCAAAAAGATAAACGGTCCAATATTTTCATTGCGCCGATGAATGGCTCGAGTGTTGATTCGGCGTAGTGGAAAAATGATGCCTACATTGGAAACGTTTTTTTGTCGCATCGTAGGTACGTAATCCCGTCTGCATGAGCGATGTTTAAAAGATTCAACGATAAATATAATATTGTTCTCTGATTCGCAATATTTTCTCTCTGATTGACTTTATGTACCTAGATGTTGTTTAAAATTTTAATTATTATAATCCTAACTAATATTATAAATGCGAAAGTGAGTTTGTTTGTTATGTTGTCACGCTTAAACGGGTGAACAGATTTAGATGAAATTTGGCACATGGGTAGACCATGACCTAGGTTAGGACAAAGTATACTTTTTATCCGGATATTCCTAAGTACAGGATCGAGACTTTTGCGGGTGAAACCGCGGGGCCCAGAATACCTAATTAATAATTAAGTATTAAATGCAATGTTTGGAAAAATCGTGATTAAATGGTTATCTGCTAAAAACTATAGGAACTACCTATCACCGTGGTTGTTTTGACCTTATGTTAATAACCAATGCGTCAACGCTGAAAATTTTAGAATTTAATAGCCGACCGGTACCTACCTACAACAGTTCCTTGCATTTTCTGCTTTAAAATCTCCGACATCTTAAAGTTCTAAATTAACACAACAAAAAAACAATGTAGGTAGGTATAGTACGACACAACTTAGATGTAGCATAGATTTGAAAATTTTCATTCATTCATTTCAATTTTACGAATGTATTTGGCTATATAAGACTTTACAAGTTATTGCGTTTTCGAAAGATCATTTTCACCTGAAGCAGTAATAAAGATTGGTGAATTTGAAGGCGCACTCAGTTCGGATGGTGATCGGTTTTACGAATTTTGCCGATGCTACATCTAAGTTGTGTCGTACTGTACAGCAGTTCTAAATTTAGAAACACGAAATTCGAAATTAGCCATGAAAAAGACATTAATAAAATTTTGATCAGACAAGTAGATATTTGATTGGCAGTTGCAAAAAGCTGCATGTGCGGTGTCACAAATTAGCTGGGTCAGTGCGCGATACTAATCGACCCCCACGTCACATCGCTGAAGTCCCGCGGGACGAGCGCGCTGACGGATTGCCGCGCGATTGACGCCGACGTCGCCGCCGCGTCGACGTCACGTGTCGGCTTCGTTCACTGTTACATTACTGATAACATGTTTGATCTTGTTTCTTTGCTGCTAACTAGCGGTAAAGTACCAACTTGTCTTTGGCGTGAACCCGCGTCTTTATGGAAGCACCCTTACTTGCGGCGTTTTTGTCAACTTCAGTTTGAAAATTATCATATATAGATAGATTTTTTTTCATAATCACGACTTTGATGTTTGAATATTGGTTCCCATCAACAGTTTGTCGGTACTTAATGCCCATTTTCACTTACTCTTAAGTGATACCTAAAATAATGCCTCGTGTTAGAGAAAACCTAAATGAATGTCTAGTGTTAGAAAAAACGGGTGTTAATCTAATTTCTCAATCTTTTATTGCATTCCAACATTTCCATCTATCAGTTAGTCATAGCTCTTTTCGTTGTGGCGAGAGATATACCCAAGCCTTTTGGCAGAGCTGAAAGTGTCTATTCACACTTTAGGGGTATGAGGAACAGGGTGTAAAGTTCACTCATCCACCATAGAAAAGGGAGGATCCTCCAACCAGACGGGTGTTATATCTGGCGGGCAACTGCCCATATGTTGATTTCGGATAGTCTTATCTATGTTTTTCGCTCGGTAAACTCTAACTGCGCGATGCAGGAATCGAGTGACGTGATGTCTTCGTTGTGTAGTTCGTATGTGGCGGTGTAACCACTACAACACTTAGCATAACCAGCCTATAATGATCCCATTGCTGCACGCGTACCATGACCATAGAAACGGGTTTTGTCGACGGTAGAAAAGACAAAACGACAGATTGTGATTTTGAATCTGGGGTATCTATGGATAGGTCTTCAAAAACGATATTGAGGTTTCGAATTTCGTTTTTTTCTAAACTGAATAGTTTGCGCGAGAGACACTTCCAAAGTGGTAAAATGTGTAACTCCCCCCCCCCCTGTAACTTCTAAAATAAGAGAACGATAAAACTAAAAAAACTTGGCCGCTTTTTGTCTATTCTTCCGTCGACAAAACCCATGCTGGGACACAGGCTATTCTAAATCTACCACGCGGGCCCAGTACGGGTTGATAGATGTCCAATGTCTTCCACACTTACCTACCACAATGAAATCCCGTAACTCTACAAAGGTTGTAACGGATACAAGGTCCTGAATTCCATGCAGATTAGTTTGATGAGAAACTCATTGTTTTAAACCTACATAATAGGTATTAAGTTGTTCTTAGATAATGGAGTCGAGAGTATCGACAAGTGATAAAGCCCATAGCAAAAAGTAGGTAGGTAGGTACAACACTGCATGACTATCTCGGCAGTGCCATTGCGACTTATCTGTTCGCCATTTATTACCATCTACGAGTATATATAAATTATAACTATGTACGTTGCGTCATTGACTCTTGTAATAACATTCGCTAATCGCGGTTAAAGCGTCATTATTAGCATAAAACCGACATGCATCGCGTTCACGTCCGCCCACAGGCAGATGCACGATCAACCATTACACTTTATTGCTTCTCTATGCTAATTTACCTTTTTTTTAATTCATCAAAGACTTTTCACTGAGGCTGTAAACTATTTTTTGTTAACATAAAAAAATTAGGGCACGCGACAACATCTCTGGGTGAGGAAGGCATAAATCATCCGCCTTTTTTGTAATCAATTATTATAATTGATGAATCTAATTCTGCGGGATTTAAATGCAATTTAAAGACCTTTTAGTTTGTTTTAATTAATGGAAGAATGAAAGAATATTTATCCGACAAATGGTTTCTAAAGTCTTTTGATGTAGGCAGTTAATGCTACGCAAATCTCTCGTAGCAATTGCTACGAGAACACGTAGATCGATGACCGTTTAATTTGAAATAATGTGTGTATTATCATTAAAGTTGAAAAATTGAAAGAAAATCCCTACGCCATCTTAATTTATTGCGAAAAAAAAGGAACATAAAATTCAGGAAGTATTTCGCCGACAAATTACCACTAACGCTCGTAACTAATTTACTCGGTGTGTTTTAGCCAATAACTCACAATTTGAACATCACAGTGGGTGTTTGTATAATAAACAAAGTATATAGGCACCTATGTAGTGTAGGTGTGTGAAGGGAGGTAGGTTGCCATGATTAATCACGCCACATGAATATGCATGGGAGTTAGGGCTGTCAGCCGCCGCACCGTCTTTAAACAATATCAAATTAAACATGTAGGAGGTACCTAGTTACGTGTTCCTGCTTGCTACCTGAACGTGAATCTACATAAAACATTCACGTTTTGTTCCTGATTTTGTTAAAGACCTTAATTCAGTGTTATAAGTAAGAATATTAAATATACTTTGTGAAGAAAAGCGAATTGTCTAAGTATTTATAATATCTTATGTGTAATATTTTCCTTTTTTGATGAAGCTTTTAACGCTTATAATTATAAGTGAAGTTATTAATAACAATTATTTAGTGAAAAAGTGTTATTGGGTTTTTCTATCTGGAATTTCTCAGTAGTAGCCCGGAGTCTGGATTTGTGCCCGGTTGATGGCAATAGGCTCGCCCCCTATTACATGGGACTTAAAAACATAACGTTCTCTGTCCAACCCTTCGGGGAAATAAGGCGTGATGTTATGTATGTTAATGCCTAACTATTTTATTTATGGTATCTTATGGTCAATAGTGTCTGTACGAGTAACGAGACATTATTCCTGTCACTCTGAGACAAATTACAAAATCTTATATTCCCATTGCATGAATAAGGCTTCCTCCCACCATTCCATCACAACTCATCTCCTCAAAGTAAAAAAACAAAATAAATTGGCAACACAAACACAACCAGAGACAAGCACGCGCCCGCACACGGCACACCGCACAGTAAACACAACGCACAATCACAAACGCCTCCCATTATTATTTCTACGAGCATTATCATCTAAATCGCATCGCGCCACCATTTACGGTGTTTAGGTATTTGCACACTATTGTTAGTGGCGTTGTGTATAAAATAAACATTTGTTACGGCAGAAGGGACCGGCCAACAATATCGGGCGCGCGTATATCCCGAATTACCATTAGAATGGAGCCGCCTGATGTATGGCCGTTGCTTTACTTTGCACCAGGTTCGCGCTCTTTCATCATGAGAATCGGTTTTGGGTTAATACTGTGTAACAACGTAAATATGCACTTTATACTGGTTTACGGTTTGTATTCTAAAATATAATGCAAAAATATATTTCTAATTGTCTCTAAAAACTTTGGTAAGGTCCTCTACACACTGTTGGGCATGTCTTTGGCATCATACCTACCTGATCAAACATCTTTTCTAACATCTTTTTATAACCTCTAGTTTTCATTAGTTACCTCATAAAAAACCGTCGTAGTTTGTCGAGTTTGAAACCCAGACAAAGAAATCATAGAGTTCAAAAACGCTATATGAAAATACAATTTCCTTTAGAAGAGAAATACGAAACAAGAGTTGAACAATATTTGATGCATAATGGATCAAACAAGACTGCTCTCTTTGAGCTCCACTCGAAACAATTAAATAATAATGCAATCTGGGAACGATATTTGCTTTGTAAATGTCCCAACGAGGGGGTGCTTGATGAAATCTAAACTGAATTTACACGGGGCGTTGCGTCTGTCGCTGATGACACGAGCCTTAAATGAGAGGATAGTTGTAGAATAAATAGAAGAGAAAGATAGAAGAGGGATTGGTTACTTGGTGGCCGGCACGTGTCCGTCGCGTGGCCGCCGCGTGGCGTGGGATCGCCTCGCGCCTCGCATTGTGCCCCTCGTGTCGCCTGCGGACATTGGCGGGAAAATGAGGGCATTTATAATTCGAACAGGAAATATTACACGCTAATTTTGTCACATTCGGGGAATAGATTGATTTTCTGCGGCGTGTTAGGATTAAGTTATTTATGGATTCCGAACTACAATGACTTGCGATTTGGTTTGGTTAAAATAAAAATTTCTACAGTTCTGGATATGACTGTAGTTTGTAAAAATATATTTCTTTAAGTATTTGTTTTCAAGTAGTAAATATTTAAGAACGTTTTCAATTCCCGTAATTTTTAAGAACGTTCGTATTTGCATCTCATTCGCAATCTAAATTGATTAATATAATTATGTCATAACAGTATCTATTTTACTGTGTGTAGTTAACAAAAAAACCACTTGAAAAGTTTGACAGATTGTGACTTGAATGTGAACGTTTTTATATGTACGAGATCCTACCAAAATTAAACATTCTAATTGATAGTCGTTCAAAGAGGATGGTCATATCTTAGCAATGTTCACGTGAAAAACTGTAGATATAAGATAGCGTCACGGATCACATGACATTCCATAAACCAATCTACATCGTCCTGAACCACGAAACAAAGTAACATCAAACCACCATCCAACTCTCAGGCTGCCTGTCCACTGGAGCGGAGCGGAGCTGTGCCAATATTAACTAATGAAATTGCTTAAAATCTCCGCTTCGCTTCAGTGGACATGGCTTTGCGAAGGCCGCGAGGTATTGCAGCCGGCTCAAATTACTCGTCGCGTGAACTCGGCCTAACTCCGCACAGTCCGCAACTCCGCGACGCTCAATGAACAGACACTGTTCGCAACTCCGCTGCCTCGCTCCGCTTCAATGGACAGGCAGCCTAACACTAGTTAAGAGGGTTTACGTCGTACGGCATTTCATACAAACTCCCAAGCCCTTGTTTTTTTAAATGAATGAACCGATTTTTATGAAACTTCATACGCTTATGCAGGATACAAAGATCTAAAAATTTAATTAAGAACATTTTCGAAAAATAGTGTTACAGCCAAATTAGACCGATTTTAAATTTGTTATCTGTTTATACGTAAGACATTTCGAAAATGTTATTAACTAAGTTTTTAGACCTTTGTATCCTGCATATGCGTATAAAGTTTCACTAAAATCGGTTCAGTCATTTCGAAAAACAAGGGCTTAAGAGTTTGTATGAAATGCCGTACGACGTAAACCCTCTGAACCAATCTACACCATCCTGAACCACGAAACAAAGGAACATCAAAACACCATCCAACTCAAACACTACTTAAAGACAACAACAATATACGCCATAAATTCAATCGTAATTATATGTAGTGGAAGTAACTACCCCGGGAACTACAGTTATGGCCTTACGAGTAGTTACGGGCATGTGATTGAGTCCCACCAAGTATTTCATTAGACAGACCTTCCCCTTGCTTTGTACTACGGCCAATTAAACTTTAGTCACTGTCTCTGCATTAAATAAGTAATTAATTGTTTTAAAGACGTTGTAAATAGAATTTGTGTAGTTTGGCCACTGTACCGAGTAAGAGTAAGGGGTAAGATTTGATTGCCGTAGTGCCTGATGGATTTATGTGTCAAGATTTGAGTTTAGTGCTTCAGCTAAATGGTTAGTTTGGCTAATTATTTTGGAGGGGATTGCGAAATTAGATTAGAAAAGTGCCTTGTTCTTCATTCATAAATTGGACTCAGAGGGCACTGTAAGACTTTTGAGTATAGTCGGCCCGCAGGCTGCACGTGTAGAATGATGTACAATAAGACCTAAAAAGTGTAACTTTAACTTCTGTCGAACAACGTGCAAACCTGCGAGCTATCATGTTCGCCCGCACTGCCAGCGCTCTCCGTTCCCTCTCGATGTCATCATTGTCCTTGAGGTCAGAGGTCAGCATATGTCCTAAGTACTTAAATTTAGACACCCTACCCAAAGCTGTACCATTAAGCGTAATGCTGGGAAACACGTTACCTGCATTGTTTCCTCTGGCCTCAAAGAGCATGAGTTCACTTTAGAGTGAATTGTAATTTAGTCCGTGTTGCTCGGCATATGCTTCACAGATGGTAAGCATCTTCTTAATGCCACATACCGATGCACTCAGTAGCACCATGTGTTGAGATTTGTATGTACGCACTACAATGACCTTAGAGTCTACGCATTGATTTCTGCCCCGATTACATAGCAAAGGGTTCGGATTGGTAATGAAAGGCGATTCTGTAAATAAATCAACAACTGTCCGGCGGCGACCGCATTAAAAGATAACATCTCAATTTGCGGAGTTAGCGGAGACTGGAGAGCCTCGGGACTAATTAATTTAGGTTCTAAGAGTGCGCTGATCTTACTTTCTATAAATCGATTAGGTAGAAGGAATGAAGGTCACAGGTTTACACAGGTCCTTAAATGAGTTTCTTGTACATCCGCTCCCCTTATCATAGATGCCATTTATGGCTATTATTTAAACTAAAGTCTACCAATAATCGATAAATGATTATATTGGCACATTTAAATAGACATAAAAAAAAAAAACACTACTGGGAAGCCTTTGGCCTGCATCGCACCTGATGGTAAGTGATAATCAGGCCGAAGGTGGAAGCGACCTTCACCCGGAGTCCTCAACCACAGAGGAACTGGCTATCTTACCTAGCCATACGGACTTAGAACAAACCGTACCACCAACCAACCAGACCGGGCAGAAATATTTTTCCTCCACTGAGAATCGAACCCGGGACCTCTGGGTCTGAGAGAGGTGGTCTAACCACTAGTCCACAGAGGCGGCTAACTTGTACCGTAGTAGATACAGCGTCGTACAGGGCATGAGGAAGCGTAAAACGAACGTTTGTTTACCCTGAAGGGTTAGGCAGAAGTGTGTTTTTTTTTTTTCATTTCGCCAGTTATGTTTAAGTCCCATGTATAATAGGGGGCGAGCCTATTGCCATCAACCGGGCACAATTCCAGACTCCGGGCTGCTACTTTGAAATTCCTGATAGAAAAACCCAATGACACTTCGTCCGACCTGGGAATCGAACCCAAGACCTTACGTTCAGCAGCGGAGCTTGCGACCACTAGACTAACGAGATGTAGGAAACATATAAAATTTTGCTTACCTAATCACATTCCTGCTTACGTTCAAGCATTTTTCTCTTTTAGAGATATGCTTGAATGCATTTCATGCTCTGATAAGTAGGTTATTACCAAAAGTTTAGCTGAGCTTTTACAAACTTTGCCTCACATGATTCTAACGCGAAAGTAATTATTTATTCGCTACCACTCGCTGACGTCATCACTATCTCGATTTGCGAACACGAACGTTCGTAATTCGCACGATATCGCCAATTCTGGCCACACCCATACACGTGACGATCGCACTGATAATACCTATGCACATACTGTGTATACCTAATCTGAGAACGAAAGTATTAATTTTATTTAACTTGAGGCTAAGTTGCGACAAATTTTTGGTAAACTGAAACACTTTTTTCGTAGAGTAAAACGGTAGGTACTTAATACTTAGCATAATCATAATCAGCCTATAATGTTCCTCCCACTGCTGGGACACAGGCCTCCTCTCTTCACGGAGGAGTGGACTGTATTTCACCACGTGGGCCCAGTGCGGGTTGGTAAATGTTACATGTCTTCGCATTTTTGGTTTTAGGACATGCTGTTTT
This sequence comes from Conistra vaccinii, assembly GCA_948150665.1. NCBI lineage: Eukaryota > Metazoa > Arthropoda > Insecta > Lepidoptera > Noctuidae > Conistra > Conistra vaccinii. The sequence goes on along the minus strand of OX411320.1, from coordinate 7,558,548 downwards.
CCTCACGATATTTTCCTTCACCGTTTTGAGAGCAGTGGTGAATATTTACACCAAAGTAAAGCGCTTGCCTAGGTTCGAACTCACAACCTACAACTGCTCTCTCCACTGGGATACTTGTCTACCACTACTCTCTTAACACACTTAACAATTTGCAGGACACTAAACGCCCGTAGCCGTAATAACAAAATAAATTCTATATATATCTATATATATCAAAATAGTCAAACAAGAGATAACCCAATACAGCAGCAAATACCAGAAGAGCTTGCTCAAAACTTGCTCTAAAACAGTGGTGATGGTGCACTTAGTCGTACAGCAATTTAAGAGATTGAGGAGACATAGCATCCCAACTCTTTTAGATAGATTCAGCTGATTGGAATGAGAAACTTAACTGCGACGGTATACCCAAGCTCCAACACGTAAAAAAAACCAGAAGATAGACATGTTTTTATATTTGATCGGTTTAGGAAACAACGCCGCATTCAGACAACCACAAAATGAAATAGGGTTCTTTTAAGAATCCTCTTGGATACGGAGGTAGACATTTTCAAGTTAATTACAGATAATTTTAAGGTGGAGTTTCTTAGTAGAATGTGTTGTTATTTTAATTTTATTTCGCAATATACCTACTTACCTACATAAAAATGTACTAAAAAGGTTGGTTCATTGTGTTGTTTATCTCAATAAAATAAAGAGGGCGTTTTGTGCGAATGAGAGCACGTAGGCACGTCGTGGAAGCCTTCATCTCCGAGGAGCCGCCAAAGATCGCTTCCATTGTGATACCGACTCGGAATCTGCATAATTTCCATTCATTAAAGGAACGAAATGATTAATAATAGGGATCTCTTGGTCTTGGTACTTTGGGTTAACCATTTAGATCGGAGGAGGTGGGACAAGAGTTTAACTGCGAATTTTAAATGCTCTTTGTCTGAAAACTATGCGCACCTCTGTGTTGCTGTGCTCACAATCTTTCTTGATAAGTTCAACAAAATCAAATCCTAGTAATGTGACGCTATATACTGCCTTAAAAAGGCATTTACGCCATAAACTTACGTCACCTTATAATTGATGATAAGCAAGCTGAACCTAGTGCTTTCCAATAAGGCTCAAAATTGTATGTACCTACTTATATCCACTTACACATTTCCATCAGGAGGAAATCACTTCCCATTTTATAGACGTGAGGTTACGTTTTACAAATTGAGTATATTTTCATAGAATTTAACTATTCTTCTTGAATTTTGGTCACCACACACCGAGACGTTACAATCGGCTGAGATTTTAGGCAAAATATTATCTTGCGAGTTCCTATTCCTATATTAGGAAATTAAACGAGTATTGAGGAGCTAAGGGTTTGAATATTCAAAGGGAATAAATTAAGGGTAATGTAGGCGCGGCGTCGTCAAACAAAAGAGGGAAAACAAATTGTTTTGCGTACATCATCATGGCGTTACTTTGTAGGGAGGAGCGGAGAGTGACGTTTTATACAGTTTGTGCTTATAATTTTCGTTGAATTTTGAATGTTTTAGCCTGTTGGGTGTTCCTGTGAATAATAAGGTTTGTAATCTTTTTACTTGGTAACTGGAACAAGTTAGTGTTTCTGCTAAGAAGTTTGATGACTCGACGATGGTTAGCTCTAATCGAAATTTCGAAAAAAGGATAATGTATTGTTCAAAATGAACCTCCTTATCGATTTCAATAACGGCGACCCTTTGAAATTATTATTTCTTAGCGTGAGCCCTTTTATGATTTGCCATATCAAATACCCGGTCACAACTAATGCAATAGAGTTGAACAGGTATGGTGCAGGAGGGCCTAGGTTTCGCCTTTATACGTACCTATTTGGCGTTTTTCCGTTATTGTACAGTTCGCGTCAAATACCTTGCCGCTCTGAAGTTAGGTTGCGCATGCGTGTTGGCATGCGCGCTACTGTTTTAAAAGGCAGATTGACTACTGCGCAGTCATTTATAGCCTACTTCAGAGCAGCAAAGTAATTTGACGCGAACTGTAACGAGTCGTTTTTTCGAAAGTTTCTACATTTTTGTAGACAGTAGAGCGCCAAGACGATAGGTACATAGGTATATATATGAACATTCAAAAGAGAGAAACTCAGTTTGTAAACTGGTTTAGTTTACTAAGATAAATAGAAAAAAAAAGATCTCTAACATTTTTCTCCACCTAATAAGTCGCGTCTATTACGTGTGAACAAAGTACTGTATTCAACCTGACTCTGAAACTTCGTTTGCCTAAGTACGTCATCAGATATACGAAGCTCTACAAAGTACCTACGTGATGTACAGTATAGAGTGGAGTTTAATGAAGTAATAAATTCCTTTCCAAGAGACCTAGGAGGTCTTACGGTAACGTTACATCGCTCGTTTGTTAGACGCGGATTACATTTTCATTATTTACATACGATATTATTAATTTTGTAATTTTATCGAGCGAAAAATAAGTATACTTACTTACACTATATTTATATAACTATTTTTGGTACTAAATAAAAATGCCGTACCTACTCAGTTTTGAGTGTCAATTTCATGAACGCATCGTTGGTTTTTTTAACCTAATGTTGTTGTTGTTGTTTGATAATGCTTAACCTCTCCTATAACAGACTCAGAAGGCTGAATCTTCATCTGTAAACAATTTCAAAGCCTGAATTCTCCTTTGAACCGACTCTGAAGGCTGAACTTGTGCTTACCTGTAAACGATTTCAAGGAGGGACAACTTTCTCTTATCGTAATTACATTTGTTTTATTTACTATACTACAGCACTGGTTTTCACTTTTCTATACGTATTTTCGTTAAAATGGGTACCTACCGTTCGTTCAGGCATTGGAGCTGAAAAAGTACTTCGAACAAATTCAAACGACTTCCAAAAAAAAAACACTAGAAAGTGAAAAATAACTTTAATTTCGGAAGTCGGTGTCTTTGGTTATGAATTTTAGTTTTTTGCCACCGACTTCTTTTTTTAGGAAGTAGGTAAATTTTTTTTGTAAAAACTTTTTATTTTCCACTTTTTAGTTGTGGTTACTAGCACACACAAATTCGAATACCACTACCTGATATGCAAATAACAGTGACAGGAAGTTATCATGATATTATCATCTATATAAACTAAGTGGGAAAAATACGTAGGTATTATTGAAGCTAACTCAAAAACTATCCAAGCTTAGTTAATAAAATTTATATGGGACAAACTCGAGGGCACACCCTTTAAAAAAAAAAAAAATTTTTTTTTAATCTGTCCATTGACGGAGAAATCTGTGAACAAACATAAAGTCGAAAAACGAGTGGTTAATAAACAACCATATATGAAACCATCCACTATCGTAAACCATCTAGAAGTAGAACCTTCGCATACACAAAGTTTTGTCTCAATTTCCTTATTCATATTTTTTCAGCGGTTTCGCAAGGCATATGTAAAAATATTTGTACAATAAGGTAGCTCGTAATGACATTGGTATCAAGGTATTAGTGCCCAAACTCAGTGGCAGAGATAACCGTTTAGATTTATTGCTCATTTATTGCCCTGATAACAGTGCAACCCCGCGCTAATCCAAACCATGTGAACGTGTTATTGTTATGTAATTATGATAACTTGGGTTTTATTTGTCTTGGCACGTAATACGGTAGACGACATGATTTAAAAGAGTAAGTATAGAGTTTTTGAAGAGCAGTGGTGGCCCAGACCACGCCCGACTTACGTACGAGTTGTAGGTCGTGGCTTCTAAACCTGGCAGGCGCTTTACTTTGCGTAAATAATTTGTATTAACACTGCTTTCAAAACGGTGAAGGAAAACATCGTAAGGAAACTGGCATGTCCTAGAACCTAAAATTTGAAAACGTGTGACATCTACCAACTCGCACTGGGCCCGCGTGGTGGATTACGGCCCTCTACCTCTCACAGAGAGGAGGCCTGTGTCCCAGCAGTGGGAAAATTTTAGGCTAATTATGTAATTATGATAACTTTGTTTTTTATTTGTCTTGGCACGTAATACGGTAGACGACATGATTTAAAAGAGTACCCATGGAGTTTCTTGTTTGTTCTTTCATAGGAACCTACTACGCTTTGGAATGGGCAACCAACTCTTTTTACAATTCAAAACTACCTGTAACTGGTTTAATTGAAATAAATGGAGTTTGAGTTTAAAGTAAAGGAAAAAGTGATCTCCTCGAGACGATTGGCTGAACATTCATCTATATCTGATACAAGTAGCGCTGCTCTGTCATCAGCAATGCTACATTTGTGGATCATTCATCATAGGTAGGTACACTTGTATGTTTTGTCAGATAAGAGTCGTTAAAACTATCGTGGTGATTTGAATACTCGATCACGGCGACTTTTATTGTGAGAATAATATGATATCAGAAGTTCATGTGTAGCAGTTAACCTTTACGACCTGATAATATTACATTTTCGTAGATGTTGTAAGAAACGTCTAAGAATGAACGAACTACGATATAACGAAGACAACGACGAACTACGAGAAAGTATATATCTATGTATATTATTTTATATTAGCTGCCCGCCCCGGCTTCGCACGGGTAGCACTAAGTACTTATCTACGGTGCACCTACCTACCTACCTCCCCTAACTACCTACCTACTTACCTACACCTACCTACATACATACCTACCTACCCTCCCTACTTACCTACCTACCCTACCCTACCTACATATCTACTTTACCTACATACTTACCTACCTACTTGCATACCTACCACCTACCTACCTACCCTACCTTCACCTAAGGGTCGGGCCACACCTACCGAACGTTCCGCGGTGGAACGTTCGGTTGATACGCTCCTAATGTTTTTCAAGTTACCTATGACACATCCGCCGAATGTTACGTCCATAGAAATATGACGCGACGGAGCGTTCCGCTTCCGCAACGGAACGTTCGGCAGGTGTGGCGCTGGGCTAACTATCCTAAGAACCTTCTCCTTACTTTAACAAACACAACAAAAAAAGAATTAGCGAAATTGGTCCAGCCGTTAACGCGTGATGCCGTGACCAAGGAAATAGGGATTCATTTTTATTTAGATAGATTAGGTACTTCTTTATAAGTTCGTTTCCAAATGAATCGAACCAATCAAATGTGATAGGTATTTAAAATCATAATTTTTATGTCGATTGCAGCTATTGCTTAGTTGCTGCTACGCCGTAGCAGATTTCGTAGCCGATAAATATTTAATAGTGTTAAAAAAAATACTGTTCAATGTTCTCGCATTAGAATTTCCTTCGAAATTGTGAACATTCAAATGAAAAAATGTTGGATTGAAAACACGGCCCAACTTTTGTTGTTGAGTTTCAAAGAAAAATGTAGATATTTCCCAAGTGTTCATCATCATCATCATTTCAGCCGAAAGTCAGCCACTGCAAGACATACCGCCACTTCGACCGGTTCTGTACCTCTCGCATCCAGTGGATTCCTGTGGCCTTAAGGTCATCGGTCCACCTTGTGGGAGGCCTGCATCTTCCGGTACGTGGTCGCCACTGCAGAATTGTTCGGCTCCATTGGCCATCTATTCTGCTAGCAATATGCACGTGTTTCTGTGATGAATAAACCTATTTTTCTTTCTTTCTTTCTTTCAATATGCCCTGCCCACTACCACTTAAACTGCTTGCTTTTGTGCTATATTAAGTGTTGCTTAACATCCTTAATCGCTCCTAATTAAACGCGATAAGCGATCAAGGATTAATCAACCAACGTGGAATGTCATTACAAATCCATCTAATCCGAAATATCTGCACGTAACCATTAATCAATGTCGATAAATGTTGGAAGTGCAATTGTCAGCAATGTTTCATCAATTCAGAACAGTACCCAAGCAGTTTCTTGTCTATGTACTCATTTCTTTCCATTGAAGTATGAGAGTGAAGGAAGAGAGCGTGCACCTGTGTCTGCGCACACACTTGTGCACTATAATATCTCGCGCGCCGTAGGCTGGTCTCCGTTGAGATTGGTCGGCATGGCCGAAATTCGGTCTGGAGGACTATTATTTTTATAAAAAAAAAACTTAAGTTGTAAGTAGGAACCTATGTATAGTTCGTTGATCTAGTGTTCGCAAACCTGACTGCTAAGTTTGGGTTCCTGATTTCGAACCCCGGCTCGAGCAAAGTTGTAAGCGACGCAAATCGCTTATGTAAATAATTTTTGTTCCTATATGATTAAAACTTTATTTGGTTTAAAAACGATTATTGTAATTTACATGGTATTTTGCCTATTTTCTTTCATTTCGAACCCTTTATGACCATAACAAAAGTGTTACTTGAGTTTTCTCACTAGGAAATTTTGTGTAGCAGTAAGGACTTTGACCGGAGTTTGGATTTGTGCCTGATTAAAAGCAATAGGCTTGCCCCTCGACTCATCGACAAAACACAACTGGCGAAACGTCATGTGTATGGATAAGTACTTAACCTTTGCATACCACCGCGCACCGCAGGGAATACAGGTGTGATAGAGTGACGTATGTTATTTACGTAGGTATGTATTTTACTAACCTATAAAAAACATTTATTTCAGGCTACAATAGCCCGTAAACATACTAAACTAACATTATGTATAAAGTATAAAACATAGCTCGTGATAATAAATACAGCTTAAAACTATAGTGTTAGTAGCACTCCACTTCATTAGTTTGTCCTTGTTGTGTCCTACGAGAGACCTATTGTCTCACTGCTAGGCAGTCAAGAACGAGTCTAAATCGTCGCGCCAGTGTTTCTTAAAGTACCGTACCATTCCGTATCCAACCGCATGCGGTAACTGCAGGCGACATGATGCGACGACATAGCGCTGCAGTCATGATTGCAAACCCGACCGCAGGCGGCAGTAGCCCGTATTCTAGTGGGTAGATAGAAAATAGAAAAACGTGTTATCGCTCGAGCATTGGGGGTACTACCTACTGGTCTGCGGTCGGGCTACACGTGTCGTCTATCGCTCGCCCGTAGCTGCAAACGACGTGTCGCCAGCTATTATAGGAAGGTTTTTCTTAGAAATTCATAGAAACTAGTCGTGTCGCCTGCAGTTGCCGCCTGCGGTCGGGTACGGAATAGTAATACCTTTAGGTAGGCACGTTTTTTCTAATTTATAACATACATACCTATAAATTAGAAAAAATGGTTGGGAGTGTCTAGCTTTAAAAAAGTTTTTACTTTATCATTGTAGTTCAGATACAGAACTTAACTTTTCAACAACAATCGTACCTATTACGTGCTCTCATCTAATTATAAGTAGGTACCTAGTAGTACCATATGCATGTCTCGGTACTCTCGGTCAAGTTCAGCCGGTGATGGCAGGCGCAGGATTATGGTCTTACGTCTAATCTGGAGGTAATCTTCACGCGCTGCAACCGTAGGTGGGTACATAATATGTGGCTCATACTTACGTCATGCGATGGTGTTGATGTGTGGTTAACAGTTTTACGGTGCTACAAAGATCTTTTGGCTCCCGAATGACGTTTATTTATTAAATAAATAATATTTTTTTAAATAAATAAACGTCACACGTTGATAGTTATTGTGAAATTCTTTTTATAAATGTACTGAAAAAAAAAAGATGGCGTCGCCGTTCCGATTTTGGTCACACGCCAAATGTTGTACAACTATAGCAAAGATTAGTACCGATAGTTCACTCCGTAAAATCATTTAAATAAAAAGCGACTCTTGCTACGACAAAATAAAATGCAATTAAGGTTGCCTCTCATTCGGTCGCGTAGCTCTTTCATCTTCTGACTACGTTACTCTCATTGAATTGGCCCGACAAGTCGAGCCCGCCGCTGCGTACTTGTAGCTTCATACCTAAAATGCGGAGTGCTCCTTCTGTACTATTCTGTGGCATTGAAGGTCTAGAAGGTCTATAAGTACCTAAATTGTCTAAGATTATGATTGTGTTTTGCATTCCAATAAGTTTTCTCTAGGAATATTTACTAACTTCTCAATGGTACTCTCATTCGACTCGAAATTGGTTTCCATAAAATTTTGGTTTACGGATATGGCCGCTAAACATTTTTTAACCGATGAAGTGTCGCACACGCAGAACTGGCACACTGTTAAGTAAGGTTGTGAGTTCAAATCCCGGCAAGTACCAATGTGACTTTTTCAATTCCTACCTAGGTACTTTCTGAGTTTAACACCATGACATCGGTGAAGGAAAACATCGTGAGGAAACCTGGGCTTAAAGTCATCAATATAAGTCTGATATCGCCAACTCGTCTTGAGCAAACGTGGTGATCAATGCTCGTGCCTTCTCTGTATGAGAAGAGGCGTTTGCCCTGCAGTGGCACAATGATAGGCTGGTATTATTATTATTTTAGTAGCACCTAAGCCTTAAGCCGTAATTATCATGGTACATAAATAAAAACGGTTCAGCAAACTGAAATATTATTTTATTTTGTTTAGAAAATAAGTTCGTAAGGTTCTGGAATTACGTAGAACATTTGACTGAATGTACTTAACTGAATTACTTATTTTCAGTTTTATAAATGCTGCTTGTTATAATAACGTTAAAGAAAGTTGCTAATTATTGTGGCTCAGATGTGATATGCTTTTATTGTTTGTAAGTAAGATACGCAATGTGCAATGGATTTATAGAGGAGGGGAATTCGGGATCTTCCAATGAAGTTAATAACATTATAAGTTGTTTCAAATTGAATGGTATAGGAACCTTAAAAAAACGAGGTTATAGTGAAAGTTATATCATCTTATTACAAAACGAGTTCTATCTTTGATCCAAGCTGAAACCTTTCAGCTAGTTTTTATATTTTGAATCTTATATAGTTTAAACCTGGCTCTAAAAATTTAAAAAGACCAGTGGTGGCCCTGTGGTTCCAACCTCGACTTACGAGTTGTAGCCCGCAGGTTCGAACCCAGGCTTGCACTTTACTTTGTGTAAATAATTTCATCACCTCTGCTCTTAAAACGGTGAAGGAAAATATCGAGAGGAAATCGGCATGTCCTAGAACCAAAAATTAGAAAATATGTGACATCTACGAACCGATTTTGGGCCCGCGTGGTTATAGATTACAGCCCACTCCCTTTCCAAGGAAGGAGGCCTGTCCCAACAGTGGGAACATTATAGGCTGATTATGATTATGTTAAAGATAAATCGCGTTTTGGTAGTAAAGCAGGTACTAGGTTTTAATGTTTCCTTAAATTTGGATAGTAATAGTTAACAATTAAGTTACTTATCTAGGTAGTGAAACGGGCAGAGAGTTCATAAAAATAAAACAAAATGATCTCATAGAACAGCATAAACTTTATTCTTAAAAAGTCACGGTCTATTTTGGTTGTAATTTCATCGATCTTTTGTGATTTCTCATTTAATATTTGGCATAAAAGTGTTAGGTATATTCGAAGAGAATGGGCGCTAGATAGATACTATCGAACAAGTTCATATCTATCCACCGTAAGGGCTATTTCTGCTTGCAGCGCTCGGCCGCTATAGAACCGGGGCGGTAACAGATGTGGCCATCGTGTTGACAGGATTTTGTTTTCAAACTAGGTAGGTATGAAGTTCTCCGATAGTACTTAAACTTACCGATACTAAATAATGAGAACAGTACCTAATAGGTATGTGTTTGCATTGGCAACATGTTTTGTATGATTGTTTTTATCACTTAATTAAAAATAGGCAAAATATGTAAGTGTTATTAGTTATAATATAATATGCAATCTCTAAATGTTTTAGTGATCTAGTCGTTGGAGTGCTGTAATAAATAAATAAACATCTTTAGCAAAGTTCTTATAATCAAGAAGATTATTTCTACAATTCATAATTTGCCGAGGCGTTTTCTTCTTCTTCGAGCCTCTCGAAGAGAGGAGACATATGTCCCAGCAGTGGGAACATTAGAAGCTGATTATGCTTTTATGCTAAATAAATTCGTGAAATATTGTCGTAAGTTTAGAACATAAATTCAAAGATAATGGTTATTGGTAATAAAAGGGGATCTAAACACTATCAATTATAAGTATTTGTTTCTGTTTGTATGTATGTATCCCACTTCGGCGGTGGCAAGGGTCTTTGGCTATATCAGATTGTTTATAGTATTAAGTGGCATTGGAGACAGTTATAGGTCATCTTGTTTCAGTCTTTTTTAAAGTACACTTGCTTTCGGGTATTTTTTTTACGCCTATGGGAAATCCTGTCGAACACACGGCTTGTGTTAAAATAAAACATTATCAAAACACATTTCGACAGAATGAATTTTCGCCAATAGGTAACAGCTGTTGTCCTTAATAAAAGGGTGCGTTATCGCTAATACACCTTGTACCAATTTCATGACGAAATGTGAAGTTCCTACCGTATATTTAAATACATCTTTATTTATATAAAGTCATAACTCTAGTGCAAAACTCATTCCATGTCATTCTATACCGTCAGTCGTCAGATTTCTATAAGTTGCCTAAGCACTTGGTGCATACCGGACGCTCTCATTCGACTTGGAAGTATATTGAGAGCGTCCGGTCTGCACCAAGTGCAAACGGCAACTTGGGGCATCACTTACCTTACACAGCGGTGGGAGTCAATACGTACAAGCACCAAGTGCAAAGGGCAACTGATAGAAAACCGATGACTGACGAAACACGAAGTTTGCCGAGGCTCATTAGGAAAATTGTGGTAGGTACTGTACCTATATTTAAAAACTGTTATTTAAGCTATGTTTTAGATTACCACGCGTTTTATTGTTGTTATAAATAGGAGTCTATTTTTGGCGACACATCTGTGGCTCGCGATTAAGGGCGCGCACAGACGATCGTCATTATTGTCTCAATCATTTCGAAGAAAAGTTCTGACAAACAGCCGGTTTTCATTAACGTTTTCTATTTTCATAAAAACTAAAAACTAACTCGTTAAGTCGATAGGTAAGGCCGGACAAATTTCAGTTGGGGAGTCAAAAAGCCTGAAATGTCCGGACATATCTGGATGGATGGTAACCTAGTCTGAAGAGAATGGGGTTATACATATTAATCTAGAGAACCACAACAATAAGACGGTATATTATAAGTATATACTGCATTGCAAAAGTAAGTACCTACGTATTATCTTTCAGTAAAAGTAGAAAGCTGCAAGCATGGAAGACTCAGCTAAAAAAGCTAAATAAAAAAATAAAAGATCATCGGGAAGTCAAGCCAATTTAAATAAATATTTAAAAAAAATAAGTTCCATGTAATAGGGGCGAGGCACCGGGCACAAATCCAGACTCCGGGCTACAACTGAGAAATTCCAGATAGAAAAACCCAATATCTAACACTTTGCCCCACCTGGGAATCAACCCACAGTAAAGTCATAAATGGAGAAATGTGGGTGTTATACTAAAGGCACACAATGTTATGTTGTTTCAATCATTCGTTTGTGTCTTTTTAAAACCTAACAAGTTATAAAATGAATGTCATCTATCTACACTTTATCAATAGATATCTATTGAAGAATAGCTAAGTATGGTATATAGATAAATAGATAGATCGTTTATTTATCTACTTCTGTTCACTTAAAATCAGTTTTAAAGAATCTCTACTTACCTATAAATATTATCTGTTACTATTTGCGCATTTAAATCATCAAAATACTACGATAAGACCTTAAAAATATATCAATACATTGTAAAGCTTTTGCTATTTCTGTTTATCGAAACGGTAGGTAACCCTAGTGTAAACATAATCAGCCTATTAATGTTCCCACTGCTGGGACACAGGCCTCCTCTCTATGAGAGGGAGTGAGCCGTAATCCACCACGCGGGCCCAGTGCGGGTTGGTAGATGTCTCTTGGTTCTAAGACATAACGGTTTCCTCACGATGTTTTACTTCACCGTTTTGAGAGCAGTGGTGATGAAATTATTTACACAAAGTAAAGCGCCTGCTTGGGTTCGAACCCACGACCTACAACTCGTAAGTCGGGGCCGTTACCACTGGGCCACCACTGCTCTAGTGTAGCAAATGATTAAAATTATAAACAGAAAGAATACTGACTTATCATTAGGCAAGTACCTACTATGCTTCAGGTGAAAGAGTTTTTCATTAGCTGGGTATGTAGTGTAGGTACCTACCTACTGTAAGAGCCGGTGAAGATAATACTAATACTAATATTATAAAGAGGTAAAATTTGTTTCTTTGTATTAGGGGGTAATCTCCGGAACTACCAGCGGGATTTAAAAAAGTATTTTTGCATTGGATAGCCCAATTCTTGAGGAATGTTGTAGGCTCGCGGACGAAGTCGCGGGCTGAAGCTAGTAAAAAATAATTTAGGATATACTGAATTTTAGCTATAGGTATATTTCAAGAAGACGTGCTCACTTTTACGCACCCTTCACATACTTAACTGTTGTTTTATGAAAACAATCGCCGTATATTTAATTTTGAAACTAATTCTTAATTCGCTTGCGTGATCGAATGCAACCAGAGTCGTTTTTCTACCAGCCTGCATGGTGTAAAGTTTCCTTTTGTAGACAAACTTTATAGTACCTACATATACCTACCAAGGATTTGTTTGACCTGTATCCAAACTGTAGTTATGTAAATGATCTGCCCTGCATACAGTCAATTCTAAAAGAAGATGTGCAATACTTATCTTTAATGAATAAATTAAAGTCGTTAGCCTTGTAAGATCACTTTAATTAATTTATAAGTAGGTACTTAATCGATAAAAAATTATGACTTGATAAAAATTTTAGTATGCATCTGGTGTTTAAGTAGGTAAGTATACGATAATGAAATAGAAATACATGGTAAAAGCTATCTTATATATCTGTGAATACTTAAAATGTAGGAGATATTTTATTGAAAAGGATATTTCAAGCTACAGCGTTAAATATATGAAGTATTGATAAATTGGAAAGTGATGCTTCAGTAACTTTGTTTAGCTTATCAATTTAATCACTTTCTATAGCACGTTATTACGAATTGAATAAATATAAGAAGGAATCATACGCCGTAGCTAGGTTTCATACCAAGAAATTGAAAAGATTTGGATGTTTTCAATATTTTTCACGAAATCCTCGATACTTATGGTAATTTAATAATTTATATGTAGCTATAGTTTATTTGGAAGGAACATTCATTCGTCCGACGGTCCATTGCCGTCGGCGCAAAGGCGACGGCCTGCATGGTAGCCGTAGCACCGCTCGTAGCGCGTAGCCGCCGCGTAGAGGCTGCGTAGCAGCTACACCCGCACCGCTGCCTGCTACAGTCGCACTCATTAACAATGCCAAACTAATTAACCACTCGAAAACACGTGAAAGTCGACGCGTGAAAACAGACTGAAACAGCATGCACCGGCGGCGTGCGGCGAGCGTACAGGAGCGAGCGCTACGGGAAGGTTGCCGCCATATTGGCGGAAGCTCCGCCCCCCACGCTCTCGCAACCATCCATTGGCCCACTGTTGTATTATAGGCGGAGCCATCACTGGCTAAATGTTGCCAGCTTTTTGAATAAATAATTTCAGTAATTTAAGTAATGAAGGCAATTATGGCGTTGTTTAGCTAAGTTTGCGCGGCGGCGAGTGGGAACTTTATATTTATACCGCTCTCTTTATGTACGCCGACGCGCGGTTAATGCGCCCGATCTGTTTACGTTGCGAACCCGGAGCGAGCAGCGATTTATTGCGCCCGACTTCGGTGCACGCCACGCGATTTAAACTGCAATTATTTTACGCTATAAGGAAAACATATTGCACCATTTAAATGAGTTTTTACAACACAATTTATTAAAGCAGATGATGTACTCTGATTTACTTACCCCTCGAACGGGAAAACCAAATTTTGTTATTATTTATGACAATTAATCATATTAAGGAAGCATAGGTAGGTATATGACCGTAGATATTAAAACAACCAGCTTATCTTGTCAGGTCAAAATCTCACTCAGAAAAATGGAAGATTTTTTAAACTCTATAAATCTGTATATAGTTGCGTCACAGTAGTCCGTCAAAGATCCAGTGTCCACACTTCACGGGCAGAAGTAAACAGTGACGTCACGAAGCGTCATCGAGGCGATAAAAAGTCGATTTTATTCGCACAAGTTCGGCCAGCTGACTGCGTCCCCCCGCCCCGCTCCCCGCGGCAGCACGCACTGAATTTTCAGTGTGGCGAGATTTCAGGGCGATAGAGAGAGGTATTGGGGGAAGTTGTGCGAGTGAAAGAGACGACGGTATGAGCGCGCGCGGTTGTCGGACCGGCGCGGTGGGCGGGCGTCCTCCGGATGATGTATAGAGTGGTGGAGTTAGGTTCAAATTGGTCCGGGAAGTGGCCGAGATTAGAGCCAGCGCGGGCCGCAACGCGCCGCGTACGTAAGCCCACTTAAGACTGTTTTTAATACTAGTATTTTTTACGCGATCCCGACAGGATTTAGCGGATAAGCGACGTCGCCGCGATCGTGCGCTTTGATTTATCGGTATCGGATTCGTATTTGGTTTGTTCTCTGGTGTTTACGTTAGTGGGTGACGGCCGGGCGCGTGGACGCGTAATCCCGCGGCTTGTACCAGATTATGACGGATATCACCGGATTTCGTGTACACAAACTGTGAAAACCAGCGTTCCGAGGAATCATCGAACTCTCCAACACCTGTCCGCAACTTCTCTGACATTTTAACTGTAAGTATGTCCACTGTCACATGTTTTACTTGTTCGGCTTTATTTATGACAGGTGGGTTGTAAGGTTCCTGTATGAAATATACTGTCGAGGCCGGCACTGTTTCGAAATCCACACTGAATAGGTATGTCCTGAATTTATGAACAATTAATGAATTAAAAACCAAACCCCTGTTCTGTATAACTTCCCGGCAGGTTGGTCTGAGTACGGCGTGTTACTAAGATTCTTATAAGACAGCCGCGTATATTTAAGTGACCATGTAATCCCACTTAATTAGGTATTATTATGTGTGTACTAGAAAGTATATCTACGACAAACAGGTTACCTGGCTGCTTGCTTAGTAAAGCTGATGCTTACTATTGTTTAACCTGGCAGAGGTGCCAATATTTGCACTGGGAATATTATATTATTAAATTACTGTACTTGCTTATTTTGTTGAGAAGTATTAGAGCCAGGTAAGTCTTGAACAGTAATAAACTGACTCCAGAGTAGACTTGTAAATAACGTCTTATTTAAAATTGCTTCTAATGATTTTATTTTATTCCTTTGTATCCACATTATTCCTATAAACCATTGTGCAGTAGGTACTTAGTAGCTATTACAATTAACTATTCTATTAAACTTTCTTAAATAATCCCTAGTATACGACCTGCTTACAGAATGTAGGTTTTGAAATAATGTAGATGTTCTTTGAAATAATGTAGATGTTCTTTCAGGATTTCTAGATACTTATTTAGAAAATAAT
The DNA here is from genome assembly GCA_948150665.1 of Conistra vaccinii. Taxonomy (NCBI): domain Eukaryota; kingdom Metazoa; phylum Arthropoda; class Insecta; order Lepidoptera; family Noctuidae; genus Conistra; species Conistra vaccinii. Next base: position 7,543,217 of record OX411320.1, on the reverse strand, counting down.
ATATAAACAGATTATTTTATTGTAATTCCATTCTTTCATCGATAACATTGTCTCACTACCTATATGGTTAGTTTTAAGGACAGAATTAAGTAGGTACTTGATTTAAATTGAATAGGTAATGTATTATGAAAAATTTATAAAACAATAAAACCTTTCATTAATTATTACACCGGTAAACTAACATTTCCAGTCAGTTCTAGTTAGCGAAACTAATATTATAAAGAAAAAAGATTCGATTTTTTGTATGTTTGTTTGTAATGAATAAACTCAAAAACGACTGGCTCGATTTAAAAAATTCTTTCACCATTTGAATGCTATATTATCACTGAGTAACATAGGCTATAATTTATGAAGATATCACGCGGGTGAAGCCACTGGCGGAAAGCTTCACAACCGCCACAATCATCGCTCTGTGTTGCAGGTTCTTATATTTTAAATGCTACTGTAACTCAAACTGTGTATTCACAGCAAACAAAAATAATACATATTTCGTAAGGATATTTAAAAAAAAAATTGGTTTGTTAAATGCTTAACACAAAATTTAGTACAAGTAAAGTATGAGTAGGTACTTTAGAATATTTATGGTAATAAATAAACACTAAAACATGGGTCACAATGATAAATTTTTCAGAACTGTCCTAAAAATTTTAAAATCAATCAGCCTAGCCTTTTCCCAACTATTTGGGGTCGGCTTGCAGTCTAACCGGATGCAGCTGAATACCAGTATTTAACATGGAGGGACTACCTATCTAACCTCCACAACCCAGGAACTGGGTAATACGATACCCCTTGTAGGACTGGTTGTCAGACTTTTGTGCTTCTGACGACCCACCCGTAACGACTGTCAAAGATCCACGAATGACAGCCGGGACCAACGACTTAACTTGCTTTCCGAGGCAAGGAGGAGTCTCGATATGTCAAGATGGTCACCCATCCACGGACAAACCCCAGCAAGCGTAGCGTAACCTGATGGATCGACTCGTGTGACTGGTATTACTTAGCCACGAGCTCGCACTGAAAATAATCCTTAACTGTCAAACTTTATCTGCAGAGTCAATTGTTATAAGATATTAGATAAAAGCCTCCTGTTTTACCATACACTTTCCCATTTAAATTACCTGTTTTCATTAGAAATTGTCTTGCGTTTATTTTTATGGGTTTGATAAAAGTCGTGTCTGTTATGCATGACACGAGAATTATAACAAACCCATTAAAATACAGTGAAAAATGAAAGACAATCCAATCAAAGTCAGTGAAGAATCTTCATCTATAATAGAACAGAGAAAAGAGGAGTCAGATACAAAATCGAGCAATGAGTCCCCACGGAAGAGGTCATTGCGATAGGCCCCGAAGGAGTCGACTGGATTTAAAAGGAGGTTTTACCTAACGGTTACTCCTAAATTGCATTAAGTAGGTAGGCACACCGAAAATATATTTGAAAGAGAATACTGAAACCTTCGGGTAGGTACACTAAATAAAAACTTATCTACACTGGCCGTCAAAACTTAGTACCTACCACACTTTTGAATTTACAATTAATACTTATTAAAGTATACAAGATATTTAAAATTCACTGATGAGTCTCGATTCTTACTATTCACTTCCGATGGAAGGCGAAGAGTGTACAGGCGATCTGGTGAGAGATACATTCAAACCTGCTTCTCAGAAAGAGTCCAATACGGTGAAGCTATAGGCTGGCATCTCTTCAGAAGGTTGCACAGAGCTAGTGGTTATAGAAAATGGCATCCTGACTGGGGAAAAATATGCTCCATAATGAGTATGCAGGGCCATATTTCGTCAATGTGGGTGATGGATCGCTACTCATGCAGGATAACGCCCGGCCACACACCGCTCGGGTCATACAACAGTACATTCAGGAGGTCGGTATCAACTTGATGGCTTGTCTATCAAGAACTTCTGATCTCAGCCCGATCCAGCATGCCTCAAAAGAGCTCTGCAACTTGGTCAGAAGCCACAGACCACCTCCTATCACCCTAAGGGCCCTAAAACAGGCCCTGATGGAAGGATGGGGGAATATTCCCCAACATCGCCTTCGAAACCTCGTCTTCGGTATGCCAAACCGGCTTGAAGTTGTAATCAGAGCCTGACGAGGCAATACCAGTTATTAAGGCTGCCTGTCCACTGGAGCGGAGAGGAGAGGAGAGGAGCGGAGATGTGCCATTATTAACCAATCAAATTTAAACTCAGGGGCGGAGTCAAGATTCTATTGGTTAATATTGACACATTTCCGCTCCTCTTTTCTCCTCTCCGCTCCAGTGGACAGGCAGCCTTATAAGGTGTAAAGCATAGGTACTTAAAAATGTTGTTTGAGTTTTTTACCAGTAAGCTAACAATGTCTATTATTTGGTTTTAAAACGTTACTAATAAACTATAATTTAGCACGCGTGTAGCATTATAGCACGAATGCACATAAGTAGCACAGCAGTAGCAGAGCAGTAGCAGAAGCTGAAGCGGTGCAGCAGTAGTAGTAGTAGTAGTGTAGTAGTAGTAGTGTAGTAGTAGTAGTGTAGTAGTAGAGTAGTAGTAGTAGTGTATCCTATTTATAAATAAAATTATGAAAATCTGTGCCTACGAGTACATGCGTACTTACCTAGTAACTTCAGAAGGCTTGCTCACTTCTAACTTGTTCCATCGTTTTGCCAACGAATGCTCATAACCTAGCTTCGTGTTCACATTCTAATAGAATTTTTCTTCTATCTTTTTTAGTGTCAAAATTTCCACTAAGTACTTACCTATTTGTGGAAACTATTGCCTACACTATAGCTCATGTATTTTTTTAACAAAATAAATAATTAGATATTGTTTTTGAGGAGCTCGTGGCTAAGTAATAACAAGCCGCACGGGTCGATCCATCAGATTAAGTTACGCTTGCCGGAGTTGGTCAGTGGACGGGTGACCATCTTCACATACCGAGACTCCTCCGTGTCTCGGAAAGCACGGTAAGCGGTTGGTCGCGGCTGTCATTCGTGGATCTTTGACAGTCGTTACGAGTCGTCAGAAGCCCGAAAGTCTGACACCAGTCTTACCTTAAGGGGTATCGTATTACTCAGTTACTGGGTTGTGGAGGTCAGATAGGAAGTCGCTCCATATAAAATACTGGTATTCAGCTGTATCCGATTAAACTGGAAGCCGACCCCAAGATAGTTTGGAAAGGCTAGGTAGATTGATTTTGAAATAATTATTGTTTTTCTATTTCACATCTGAATGTCAGATGTGAAATGGAATGGCAAAATGCATAACAATTTTTTTAAATTTTTTATATTGTCTACACCCTACAGTGTTCTTCCCTTCAAAAACTTTACTCTGTGCAAAATAACAAAACAAATAAAAATTGTTATAATATATTGACCAAAACAATGTTTATTTGAAACAGGTACGTAAAACAAATCAAATAGTTTGGAAAATCCAAAAGTGCACGCCTCATACTTATCACTCATTCATAAACGAAAAAGAAATTCAAAACATAGTTTAAAAATGAACAATTTATCACTTTTCATGAAGTCGTAATGTCAACGACTGACAAAGATATTTACGTTGGCAGTTGCTAGGCAACGGCACCGGATCAAGGTTGAAAATATTTAGATATTGATATTATATTTTAGTTAGTATTTTATTAATTATAATTAAACTACTATGAATAAAAGAGCCATTTTCAATAGGGTTCCTTCTACGGCTGAAACGAATGTATAAAAAAAAAATTGACTCAATTAATTGATTTTATCGCAAGCTACAATGTTTTCAGGGATCATAAATTGACGGACAGGAATTTTTTTTCAACTATTTTGATGCTTTTTCCATTTCTGCTGCATTAAATCAATTGTTAAAAAATACAATATTAATCTCCATTTAATCATCTATACAATGGTATATAAATTAAGTAGGTTCTGTGTACTAGCAGGAGTGAAACAATAAAAACAGTTGCAGAAATGGGGCAAAAAATATTTTTCGATCGTAGAGCACACTCTAATGCGAAGCATTACGAGTCGTGCAATAATTCAAAGAAAGAAAAATTAATTGATTGGATAAAATTCATTCAAATAGGTTTGTATTAATAACCTATCTACTGTAGCCCGTGTCAAATGGCAGTTTCCTTACCTATAGGCCTAGATTTAGTCAAATTGTCCAGAAAGGAGAAGGGAACGACTCCATAGATTTCTGGGCCCAGGTGTTAACTCAATCAAACTAGCCTTATTTGTAAGAGGATATAATAACAAGGCCTCACTGAAAATTTAGTGAAATTTGGCTATCCAGGAATCAAGTTATATGAAGTATAGTTATGTGTTAATGCATGTTCAACCAAATCACTACGAGTTTATGAGTGAAACGGTCAAATGGCACATTCAATAGATTCGTATGGCTAATTAATCAACTACTTAGCTATTAAGTAAGTTTTGTTTTAAAATATGCTATCCTACAGAAAGACAACCGACAGACATGACGCCGGAGACTGTAAACAGTAGATACATAGTCTGGTTTTGTTCGCTTGATAGGCTAAAAGCTCGATTTGAATATAAGGTACTTACAGGTTGAGATGCACGCCACTGACGAATAACTGATAAAATCGCCTCATCGTCCAAGACTCTTCTGCCAATAGAATTACTGCGACCAGTCGCAATAGTACAATTCACACAGCGATCCATGTCGTCAATATCCGATCGATAGGCGTAATCAGTTGTCCAAAATAGAGAGCCAGATAATTAAAAGTAGCAAGATCCGTCGAATAGTCCTTTATAATATTTAAAGCCGAGGTCGTGGGGTTATACAATAAAAAATGGAAAATACGTGAGCACTCAGAACGAAAGAAAACGAACGAGTACCCGTGTACCGAGTTTTTCTGCCTGTCATCTGTCAGCACAGAACATATTACATTAAAATGTTATTAACTGTCATAGAAAAATTAAAGGAGTTCGATTCACTATGAATCGATTCCACGAAACGATCATACATATTCTGAGAATTAATTTAACTTTTCTCGCTTCCTAGATAGAAACCAGGTAACATATTTTGTGATTTTCCTTAGAAAAATATGACGGTTTTTTTAATACACATTTCAACTAGTTAACTGCTGGGCCCAGAAGTCGCCTTCTCCTTTTAAAAGTGTTTTGCTGATTAAAATTTTTTGATTACTGAAAATAATCAAAAGTAATCAAAACACATTAACTAACAAATAATAACTATTAAAATTAGTGACCTAGAAGTCATGGTACCCTGAGTCATGATATACTGAACCTACTGATTCTACGTAGCGTTTAGGTTAGTAGTTAAAAATATTTTTATATTTATTTTTAGAATTTTTGACCGGAAGTTTTAAGATAGGACAATAAACTACTAGATTATGGAACTGAAATTGAATTATCGGTAAGAACAGATCTAATTAATTACCTTCGAATAAAGCGGATTTTTCCGATGCGCAAAGTAGGTACCAAGCAGTCTTGATAATATTTATAATCAATATTGATTAAATTGAACAACTATTTTGGAAGCATTCTTCGATGATAATAAAATTGTAACCCAAACAGGTGGTAAATTAATAATTATCACTTTATTGACGGTTGTTTTTTATCACTTTTTTAATTATATCATAGTTACTGCTCTCAAAACGGTGAAGGAAAACATCGTGAGGAAACCGGCATGTCCTAGAACAAAAAATTCGAAGACATGTGAGATCTATCAACCTGCAGTGGGCCCGCGTGGTGAATTATGGCCCACTCCCTCTCACTGAGCGGAGGCCTGTGTCCCAGCAGAGGGAACATTATAGACTGATTATAGCTATGTTGCTTTTTCCCATCTTTGTATGTATGTTGGGGTTGGCTTCCAGTCTAACCGGATTTAATCAGTATTTGCCAATGGTAGGTAGGCCGCCGGGCACTAGGGGCCGTTTGTTTGTGGTGCTTGTAATTTTTTGGGGGGGGTTTGCCATAATCGCCACGCTTGGCAAATGGGTTGGCGATCGCAGTATGGTGTTAATAGTGCATAGAGAACGCTGCTGCCCATTCTCTAGTTATCCCTTAGTCGCCTTTTACGTCTCTAGAATCAGTATTTGTAGGTAGGTATTTACTAAAAATATCGTGAGTGTCGAGACTCCAGTCGGTAGAGTAAGACCAACCCAAAAAAAAAGTAAAAAAAAACGAACGAGCCTTACAATAGTCACATATGATGAGTGTAACATCCGACATCTCACCTCACCTTGGTAATAAGCAACATTAATTGGGCGGGGCCTGGTCAAGGTGGTTTCTGACGGCCAACTCTAACACCGCGTGCTCATTGTTCAAATCAAATACCGAGCGCTTCCCCAACTTACTGTAACATGCACTGTTAATTGCTATCAACCGGCCACAGATCCAGACTCCGGGCTGCTACTGAGAACTTCCATATACAAAACCCTAATAACACTTTGCCCAACCTGGGAATCGAACCCTGGACCTCATGCTCAACAGTAGCGCTTGCGACCACTAGACCAACGAGGTATTCTAAGTAGAACAATGAATAAAAAAAACTAGCCAAATGCCTCACCTCCCCTTTTTTTGAAATTGGAAAACAAGTTAGAAAAAGAACAATTCAGAAAAAAAACATGCATTCAAAAACATGTAACCACAGAGTACCAGACATCGTCGTAACATTACAATTTTAGGTGTTGGCGCGCCACGCTCCCATATCAGCCGAATGATAATTTTATCTGTGTGTTAAATTGATAACACGTAGATAAATTGACATGACGTCGGTTCATACCTTTACTTCTGTATCCGTGGTTACGCCCAAAATATGTACTTTACAGTGGCTGTATTGTAATTAATTGAGATTTTGCCAATGAGTAGGTATATTGAACCACGTAGGTGATATTTAATTAGCTTTGCTACAACTCGGCAACTAGCTTCAACTTTCTGACTAACTGACCGACTCTTTGAAAATTCAAAAGTGTCTGTAAATGACTACTCGTATCGTCCTTCTGGCACCATATAGTGCCACTTTCCTTTACAATATTAATACTTGCACTACCTCAATGCATTGAGTTCTTTTGATACGAAGTTTTCTATCAAAATCTTCACAAAAATATTGAGACCTTGAAAAAATTATTTGTAAAATAGGTAGGTACGCAATTAGTATAGGAGTCACAAAACTAACTCTAAATTATCTAGTCTACTAAAGAGAGACCGAACTGCTTTGAAAAACTCGCATAAGTTGGAAAGAGAGGCAACATAGACATATCTTATTTATCAATGAAATAATATACTATCACAAATGGCGAGCACTCACAGACATTTACATTTACACGGTATTAAAAGTGAAATTCTATTGATTACAGTGAATATCCTTTGTGTACAAAAATGACAAACAAGTGTGAACATTGATTACAAAACAAAAGCGATAAGTTTTATGTGAAATGTTACTTTCAGAATTGAAGGGATTTTTGGGTATGTAATAAAAAAAATAGTTTTAAAAACTGTAACCCGGCTACGGGAAAATAAAAGTGATCACTTGTGTGTGTGGTGTGCGTTTTGTTTGTGCAGAATAATCAATTTTTCTTTCTTACTTTTTCTTTATCTAAAATGTCTTGATTTCTGTCTGAAATATTTTCTTATTTCGTACTTTTTAGATAAAGAAAAAGAAAGAAAGAAAAATTGTTTATTCTGCACAAACAAAACGCACACCACACACACACTAGATAACTTTTATTTTCCCGTAGCCGGGTTACAGTTTTTAATGCTAAAATCATTACCCTTCCTTTTGGCTTTGCCGTAGTCGGGTAAAAAGGTTTGCAATTTTTTCAGTAAAACTTGTTTCCTCCTTACAAATTATAAATATATTTTTTGTTAAATTAAAATCTATAATTTTAATAATTCTGGATATTAAAATAAAAATAAATTGGTATATAAAACTATATAATTAAAAATAATTTTTAATTTAATTATAATTTATATTTTTAATATAATTAATTAAAAGTTTTTCAGCGTAAATGTATGTTTACTTGTTTACTAATTATAGTTTCTAATGTTACTTATTACCTATATTTTGTTGTTTTAACCTACGATTTAGCATTGTAGTTTACTAAGTATAGGTTCAGAATTATAAAACTGATGTATTCTCATTGACGTTGTAAATATCTGCAATTTTAAGCATTTTTTTGTGGACCTAACATATAATAACAGTGGAAGTCAGACTGCTTCATACCAAGAAAATAATCTTTAATTTAGCTATATAATATTAATATATAATATTCTTAAAACTACGACCTATGCATATATCACAAACTTTTTTGCTACATTAAAACACATCAGACATTACAGTTCTAAACAATTTAACAGTTAAAAGGACAAAACAAAGTTCTCACATGTATTTAAATACAAAAACATCTAAAAATACTCTCACGTATACAAACAGACGTTATCTACAAATCGAACGGTTCCTTGCGTCGAGATGATATCAGCCCATTGACAATGCCATAACATCATGTTATCACACAAATACATTCAAATATTTACCTGACTGCTATCACCCGTGTTACATGTGTTTTACATGCATTAATATTAGGGTTGGTGGAGTTGAGATGTATTTTAGTATTCACTGATATGATATAGGTTTAACTGCAAATAAGTTGATAGCGTAGAGTATTTTTTTGATTACTATTTTGATTCTAATCGGAAAAAGTTCCTCTGCACGTGCAGTCCTTGTAAAAGGGTAAAAGCCACTTTAGTTTTAAAAGTAAAGAAAAAAACAACAGGATCTTTATTATGGAAATTCAATAAAATTGCTATAGGCCTGAAAAAAATTCCTTATCTTGAAAAGTTGAATAAATAATGTACAGTAGGTATTGTACAGTATATTAACAATTAAATGTAACCTCTTTTCGGTAACATTGTCAAAACACAGGCCATATCGTTATCGAAAACTCACTGAAGCCATAAAATAGTTTTTTCTACGTTTTCTTTTTGCAATAAAATGGCTTTTATTAATAAATTTTGACGTGTACATGTCAATATTTTTTTGAATTAATTGAGTGCAAACTTTTTACATAATTATAATGTTTTCAATTTATTCATCTGTCAAATGACAGGAAGCAGACCAGGGATTTCCTTATTTTGGAACAGATTAAATTGTCAGGATCTTTATTGTGCAAATTCAATTAGTATTTGTCTGAGAAAATCAGCCAATCTTGAATAGTTTAATAAAATGAAAACAGAACGTGGTAAATGATTTGAACATTTAAATGCACCCTCTGTTCAGTAACATTGACAAACACCGGCCATTTGCTGCACAAAAAACTCAGTGATGCCATTAAAACTCTTCTTTGTTTTTATTTTTGCAATTAAATAGAATTTTATGAATAGTTTTGGTTGAGAACTAGTCAGTATTTTATAGAATTAATTAAGTGCTATGTTTTTCCGCATTTACAATGTTTAAAAAACATCCATATATCATGCATGACAATAAGCAAGCAATGTTTTGCATTCTCGGGCATTGTTCTACGGTTACTATATTCTATAAAATCGTTATCGTGTAGGTATATCGAATTAAGATTATATTTTGATCTACGTTTTAGAAAATATTGCATTTTAGTAACCAATTTTAAATTAAGTTGATTTCCGAATACAACAAATATGCCTAGATCAGCCCTATCAAGAATGAGTGAGAGAGAAAAAATAGTCAAGATAAGTCTTGTAACAGACGATATTGAACTCATACTATCTGTTGACATTTATATAATACTTGTAATTCTGATATGATTTGATTTTACTTCTCACTGCGCGTGTTGGCGGCGTTTTATAAAATTTTAAGTGGTCTGATGTCAAAGTTCTCGATCACAAAATACCTTAATGTGGTGTGTGTGTGTGTAAACATGTGTATGAAATTGCATACAACTAGTTGTGTTTAATGCAAAAGGTTCCATACTTTTTAAATGTTATTAGTAATTTTTTCAAAGAAACTTAATGTAATTGAAGAAGGAAAAGCACACAAAGTGATTCATTTATTTAGGACCCCAACACAAGATAAATACACAATACACTTAACTAATGGTCAAAATTAAGGTCATGTGTAACACTGCATGTGCTACTCACGTTATATCGTCCACTACTTACTTCGAGAGTAGTCTACTCTCGAAGTAGTGGACGATTATGATTACCTAGGAAAAACTGTCTAGGTAAGTCCAACTTCAAGAAAGAGGTCAATCGTCGAATCCGATTCGGCTGCGCAGCGTTCGGGAAGCTATGCAATATTTTCTTGTATCGTATACCACAGTGTCTCAAGATGAAAGTCTGACCAGTGCGTGTTGACAGTGATGACCTATGGCTCTGAAACGTAATCGCTTACAATGGGCCTCTTTAAAAGGCTGAAAGTCACCCAAAGGGCAATGGAGAGGGCTATGCTTGGAGTTTCTAGAAGAGATCCGTAGGAGAACCAAGGTAACCGATTAAGCCCGAAGAATTGCCAAACTTAAATGGCAGTGGGCAGGGCACATTGCTCCCAGAACAGATGGCCGATAGGGCCGAAAGGTTCTGAAGTGGCGACCGCGTACCGGAAGACGTAGCGTTGGAAGCCCTCCAACAAGATGGACCAATTACCCTGTGAAGGCTGTAGGAATCCGCTGGATGCGTGAAGCACAGAACCGGTCGAAGTGGCGGTGATTGGGGTAGGCCTTTGACCAGCAGTGGACGTCTTTCTATAAAATAATTTTGTGATAGTTGTAACAATAAAATAACAAAAAATATTCAATATTAAAAACCATATGGTTCGGGGAAAAGAAAAAATTTCGTAAATTGTATCAAAGAATTGACAAACGTCAGACGACTAATGTCAAAAAGAACGCTGCACATCGTCTATTTTTGTAGAAACTTCTAGAATGCTCTAGAAGCTTCGAGTCGCCCTTATTAGCTGAGCGAGTACAAGAGGCGTTTCCACCAGAAGCGTGCGGACTTTGGCGAGAGCAGTTGGATATAGTTTCACTTAAATTATTTAGGTTAGTACAAGACTTACTCGTATGTTGTAAGTGTTGTAACACTGAACTTCAAATTCCTCATCGCGTCAATCAAGCACTCAATATTCTAACTTCCCACCAATTACGACTGTCCCACAGTACAGACACAGGCAGAAAGTTCACGAACATCCGACCTTCTTGCACTGAGCACATCAGATCGTACCGACTTCCAAGTAAAATTCGAACCAAATGGCGTTTTAATAGAGCGAAGCACTTTCACCAACTTAAATCTTTGGGCTTAAAAAAGGCTTTACATCGGTTTAAAGGGATGAGAGTGGCTCAAGCGGCTCGATTGCTGCCTTTAGCTTTGGCCAATTACTCACCGCCTAGTCAAGATTACAATCGCGTTATGTGAGCGACGATTACCCGCCCTGTCATATTTACTTTGGTTTATTTTCAAGATATTTTTAGAAATATTTACAGAAATAAACTAACTTTGTGGAAACTTCGATGTATTTTTTTATTGCTTGATTGTTTCATTGTTTAATATTACTCGCGATTTACAGCAACAATGGATGCAAAATGCATTATAGCTGTTCTAAAACTACTGATCAGAAATTGGCTCAAACTCTTGGGATTGCAAAAAACATTCTGTTTTTTTTTTATAAAATAAAAAACAAATTAGATGTTCACCTCTTTTGATTAAACTTCAAACCGGCTGGTAAATTCGAAAAGAGAACAATATTGGTTCTATTGGATTTAGTAATTTGTTTTATTTATTAACCGCGGAACATTCTGTCAAAAGTTATATATAATTTTCAGTTTGTTAACTTATCTTTTTACGTACATTTATTAATTAAGCTTAACCAGTAAATGTGTATAATAGTGAGACAGAAAAATGAAAAATGTACGAATTCAAATTATTAAAAAGCCACAGCAGACATCACAGTCTGGCGGGAAATTTGCAAAAAAAACGTTCGCATTGGCGCTTCGACGCAACTCTTTGCTCTTATTTCTGAATATTGAATTCCCGTCGGCCGCAGATAGGCAGTGCCACGTAAAAAAGGCAATTAAAGCTATAAATCATTTGTGTATGCCCTTTTTCCTACTTTTACCTTTCCTAGCCATAACGGCTGGTTTTATGTGCTCACTGAAACACCAATGCCCGGCCACTGACAACGCTATTTGAAATATGAAAGTTGTAAAGTGATATATCTCCATCAGGCCGTTTTTTATGGTGCTTATTTTTTTTACTGCTCAAACAACGTCGTGCGCGGCTCTAAATCAAGCTGATATTTTTACTAAAAATGATTTATTTCGTGTTTTAGGAACTTTTGTTCGACCAGGAAGTTTCTAGTTGTTGTGAGCTTGTTCGTGTACTTAACTTTACACAAATAAATGGCGCTAATAAATTGGTGGGTGTTTAGTAACTTTGTTCTAGGTATAGTTGAGTTTTAGTTTAGTGTTTTTGAAGTCATATTGTTATAAAATTATTGATCTACAAATTGTCAAGACTGAATCCATTACATTACATATTTAGTACAAATTGTCTACACGTATAATCTTATCTTAAGTGTACTATCTAATGGTAGCCATAAACAATCATAATACAATTTTATTACTGTGTTGTAGTTAATTTATCCCTATCGAAGAACATTGTCATGTTCTTCAGTAAAGTTTATATTGATGTGTTATAATGTGCTAACATCTCACCTATTGGGGAATACCCAATCAATGTGCCTAGCCTTTTCCCAACTATATTGGGGTCGGCTTCTAGTCTAACCGAATGCAGCTGAATACCAGTATTTTATATGGAGTTACTGCCTATCTGATCTCCACAACCCAGTAACTAGGTATCTAATACGATACCCCTTGGTAAGACTGGTTGTCAGACTTTCGGGACGACCCGTAACGATTGTCAAAGATCCACAAATGACAGCCGGGACCAACGGCTTTTAACGTGCTTTTCGAGGCAAGGAAATTTTATTTTTATTTTTTTTGTATGTACGTAAAGATGGTCGCCCATACACGGACCAACCCCGGCAAGCGTAGCTTAACCTGATGGATCGACCCGTGCGGCTGTTATTACTTAGCCACGAGAATATTATTGGGGAATATCCAAATTATGTTATATTGTGTTCAAGTTACCTTATTAACCAGTCTAATCTTGTTTCAGAGGACACAACAATGTGGCACCGCGCGTGATCTCTCTCGGTCACCAGCGCGCGCCATTTTCCACCACCGTCAGAACAAGCATCATCATTCACCTCCGGGTGTACAAAGAGGCGCTAGCGGCCGGGATGGAGCCGCTAAGCGAGAACGGGCTCTGTCTATCCGAGCTTGAGCTCCACGGAGGCGGCCACTTGCACGAGTCTGTGGCCGCTTCGGTGGGTTCGGCTATCAGTAGCCTCATGGCCCCTTTACATCATGAGCCCCAGCATACGCCCTTGCATCATGCGCCGCCGCTTCACCATGAACCGCTGGAGAAGCTCAAATGTGAGTTGTGTTTTGTTATTATATAGTAGACGCTGACAAGGGGCAAATGTTCTAAACTGGCTTGTGTTAAAAAAAAATATTAAAAAGTCAATCAAAATAATAAATTTAAAAGTAAAAAGTCTTATATAGTTTCTGGTACTGGAAAAATATATGTTTGTATGAACATATTTCTCAGAACTTGGTTGTTACCAAAAAACGTTTTGAAAAAAACTCTCAATCCAAATTAACGGTAAACTAAGCCTTTACCTATTAGTAAAGGAGTTACAATATTACAATAATTGTTTCTTGCACGACTCATAATGCGAAGCATTAGAGTGTGCTCTGCGATCGAAAAATTTTTTTTGCCCCATTTCTGTAACTGTTTTATTTTTATTTTCGATTACTCAACTAATATTGAGTAAATAGATCGACTGCGTTTCATCAAATAGCCGTAGCATACTTATTCCTGTTCGTCCTACAACAGTGGCGGCGCTACCTAATTGGTCTGTTGTTAAAGTTTACCAGTGGAGCCAACATTACGGCTGAGATGAAACGCACTCTAATTTCTTCATATTTTGCAATAAATAACAAGCGTAGTGTCATCGCGCTTCTCTTTCTTTTCTATGAAGTCCAACAGTGACCGCGCTTTAGCTCTTGTCAGCGACATAAGGCCCACTTGCACCACATTCACTAAATACGTTTAACGCTAAACAAATTTTAAACATCGTTCTGTGTCTGTCATCTTCAAACGATTGACAGAGACAGACACAGACAGAGAACAAAACGATATCATAAATACGTTTAACGCGTAGACCTAAATACGCGCTAAACGCATTTAAGTCTTTGTGCTGCAAGCGGCCCCAAATGTACTGTACTACAACTATTGTAGTATAATGTAAGGTGCTCATAATAATGATGCAAAGAAGGACGTTCTCTTCTGTCTAAATTCAATCTTTTTTTCTAAGAACATTCAATACATATTCCATCCGTTTAAAAACGCTACGACAAAATGCTACGGCGTAGCAGTAGTATCCAGCAAAACAATAAGATTCATGAAAGATTTTTAATAAATTGGTATCTTCCAATCACATCGATTCGTTTCGGTATAGAAGAGAACCAACGAGGATCTCTTATATTGGCGAATAAATCCCGTTTTAAACTCCATCCGGCCAGTAAATAAAATAAAGGGGAGTTTTCGAGTTTCATTCCACAACGCGCGACGCGTGATCGCATACGATCGAGTCATTCGCCGCGTTTTATTTTTATGAAGATATGTAGCTTTCCGTGTCCTCAGATACGAACCTACAAAGGATTTGGTGAGGTAAATAAATGCACTCTTTTCGCCTTTTATTCCCGATATAGGCTCTATCGAACTTTATTGAAATTTCGCTACATTTAAAGTTCGAGAATAACGTTTTTTGCATAGTAAATTACGGTCTAGTGAATTTTCGTATCTGATAGAGTCGGTAATTGAATTTAAATGTCTTCTATAAATAAGTTTGTGTTATAACTTACTACTGTAAATACCTACCTACTGGCTCATTTTCAAAACTCGATAATTCGGTCGATATACAGCATGCGGGGAGGAATAATGAAAGCCATAGATCGGAATGTGAAAAACCGTGCGAAGATTCAAACCCAATGAAAATGAGCCTTCAAAGCAATTGCCAAACATGCGGTAGACTAGGTTGCCGTAGAACGCAATCGTTCCCTATCGACTAATGAAAACGGTTTCCCGAATACGGGCATGCTGTACAGGAATCTCCAGCACCCCGCATACGAGCCCTATCAACCAATGAAAATGAGCCTTTTAAGTGTATCAAACAAAGACTACGTCTGCCCTTGTTGGCATGGTTTTCCTCATAGACTTTCCAGTATCGTTTTCACGTCGAACGATAATAATGTAATGATTTTGAAAAACAAATAACGTAACAAACCACCTTAATTTCACTCCTCTAAAACATAATTGTATTTATTCAACAAAGCAATAAAAATTATACTTTTGTCATCAATATCAATACTTGACAAAAGACTTGCGCACGTGGTACAGTCGCCGATGACTTTATTTATGGAGTGACGGCGAATAAAAAGCGGTGATCGTCACAGGCGATCGGGCAGAAGGACCGTGACGCGATGTGGGCGCACTTTGTATACAAAATTAGGGATTATTCACCTCCCGCCCGCGTGACACGCAATTCGCCTCTTTTGTCTACGTCCTATATGTCACGCTACACATCCCGATGCTAATTTTTCTGAATTTTGCTGCTTTTTCAGTTTGTTTAGGTGAATAAAAAAGTGTATATAAAAAAATCGAAACTTCCTGAAAATTATAGAAATATTTTAGAGGTATGAGGAACAGTGTGTAAAGTTCACTCATCCTCTATTGAAAAGGGAGGATCCTCCAACCAGACGGGTGTTCTATCTGGCGGGCAACTGCCCATATGTTGATTTCGGATAGTCTTATCTATGATAGTCGCTCGGTAAACTCTAACTGCGCGATGCAGGAATTATGTGACGTCATGTCTTTGCTGCGTAGTTCGTATGTGGCGGTGGAAATGCTACAATATCTAGATAATAAATTATAACCGCATCAAAATCCATTATACAGCTTAGAAGATCTAAGCGATCAAATAAACAGACACGAAGAGCGATTTGGTTTTATAACTTGACTACACCCGCAAAGTTTCAATCCCGTGGGATTGAATAAAAAGTAATGTCCTAATCTAGGACATGGTCTAATTATGCGCCAAATTTCATACAAATCTTGAACCGATCAACCGTTTTAGCTCGAAAGCGTAACAAACAAACTCACTTCGCAATTTTTAATATATACGTATAGTTAGGATAGTTTGGATTAGATACATTGGATCCAGATTATTAAAAACCTATACTAGCTAAGTGAGTGTAACTGAAACGGAACTCTTGACTTCTTACGGCAGAACATACTGTAAAATCAATCAACTTATCAAAATGAAGTCGTATCTTTTTACAACTTAGCATACTTACTTAATCCGATTACATCACTACCTGTTTTATAAATGAAGACATTACAATCGCTTTCAGAAGGAAACAATTTGTACAATACAATCATAAGCAAATCAACACGAGCTGGGGTGCCGGGGCTAATCGGATAGTTTTTACAAACACATCAGTATCGGATTACGCGCCCCCTATATGTTTAGTTACGCAATTAGTCATGCCCCCAGGGGCCCAAACTTTAAAACTGCGAGGAAGATGTTTTGTTATAATATTTTCATTTTGACTGTAAACTGGATTTTTTTTGTAGCTTGCAAAACAGATCTTGTCTATGATCTTGGTGACTAAAAATCATCTCTCTACCTGCTACAAAACTACTTTAATGAAAAATAAAATAAGTAAAAGAAGTAAAAAGTAAATTACAATAATAAAAACGGTTCTTTTACGTGTGCTCCTTCGATTACAGGGGATCACAGCATGCACATATAACTGGTGTAAACAGGCGAAAAATAAAAATAGAGAAAAAAAATTGTTAATGTAAAAAAAAATAAAAATTAAAAGATTCGTATAGAGCATTCATATTACAATTGTTTATTATTTCACATTTGTTGACTCAGTATTGGAGGGAAGAAACAGTTACATTTGTATTTTGGAATGGGGAGGGTTATGCCCAGGTTACAAAGCTTTGGCAATTCATTGTATTGCCTAAATTAACGAACTTCAAAAATGCTTTCAACAAAAAAAATATCCTAAAACTAGCATTTTCTTACAGTATCATGATGGCTTATCAAGAAGTCGCAAACATTTTAAAAATTTTCATTTTGGTATAAAAATTGTCATTTCTGCATTTTGCACGTGAGGCGGACGTAAACGCAACGATTTGCAATCCATCACCGTCGGACAAAAAGAGCAGCAGAGGCAATCATTTAAAGTCAATTTGAATGAATCGTGCATCATCCCTCTCTTTCACGAAACAACGTTTTTAATAAAACAAAACGTTTTGTCTCACTTGCTCACGAAAAAAACAACCCTCCGTAGTCGGTGGAGCATTATATTGCGATGATTAGGCTTGCACTTGCCGGTTTTGCCATTGAATTTAAATGGGGGATTAAAATGCTACTGTGTGCATTATATTATTAAAGCTCTATTCTGCGTTACTTCATTACGCGATTGCTGTCGTATTTTTTTTTTTTTTTTTTATAATTTTTGAAGTGAAAACTTTTTTAGCGGCGTTGTGCACTTTTTTGGGATGGGTAAAAAATATTAAACTCGCATCAGGACGTGACCGTAAGATCCGTTGCCTAGCAACCGGCAAAGTAAATATCAAAATAAATAGTCTTTGACATTACGTAAAGATTCCGAGGTAAGAAATTTTCTTATATTGATGAGTAAAAAAAAGCAGTCAAAACATACTTCATGAAAAGTGTTTAAAATAAATTGTTTATTTTTGTTAGACTATATTTTGAAAATAAATAAATATACTACTACTACTTTTTACTTTTTTTTTACATCGTTGAATTTAGATGATTGCAATTTTATGTGCCGTAAGCCTATATATTGGGCATGTGCAAACACCTGTCTGATATCTACCTTTCTTGATTAGATCGTAAAAAGTCTTCGCAAAAATTGTGTCTCGATTTTTTTGCATATGCGGTTAAAAAATCTCATCTGTTCTGCGTATGATATTACTTCTCCAAGCTTATCCGTCGAAGATTGTTCCCATATCCCGAGATTTTTATAAAATAGGCGAAAAACACGTTTCGTGGCTTTAATTTTAAATTGATCAGGTTTTGCGAGATCTTATTAAAGCCTCCTCGTTCGTTGATTCTGTCGCATGTCGATGCCTTTTTTTCACCTCATCCGGGGCTAAACCGGGGGCGGATCTCATTATTTCCTTGGAACAAAATATGGAAAATTAATTACGCGAGATTTGAGCGCATTACTTTTTTATATGTGAGAATGACTAAAAAATTTCCTGGTTAACTGAGGTGTTGTACTGTAACGTTTCACGAATGTTTTTGTTTTGGAAATAAAATAAAGCTAATTCTAGGTCTAATACGTTTCAGAATTATGATAACTATAATTGTCTCGCTTAAACTATAGCCCCATCAATTTTACGTTCATCTAAACAACATTAGCTCAATTAATTTAACGGCATTATAGGATATTAAGATAATCCTTAGTCATTAAATAAGCAAAACAATCGCTTATGGAGTCGATTAAACATATTTAATAAGAAAAACAAACGTTCTTTTCATCGATTAAGCAACTTTGTGTTGGGAAGTTTGCCAAACAAAGAATTTGGAAGCTCGGCGCGCACGTAATCAACCATTTTGTGATGTGTAGGATTACAAGTTGCCGCCGAGTAAGATGTTCCGCTCATTTTGGACTAATATTCCAAGTAGGTTGATTAATTTACGATACTTTCCATTTGCGTTTTACTTTCATCAAGGATAAATTGCGTAGTTCAAAGAACATTAAATGTATTTTGATGTAGGTTTATCATCTTTTTAGTACAGAAACTAATGAGTTTTTGGAAATATTTTGCTTTGCTCATAATACCTATCCATGTAAATGTTAAGTTCTATTAAAGAGCTAATAAACGAGATGTAGTTTTATCGGTGTTCCAGTATGTAAATTGTGCATATTTCATCAAGTAGGTTGGTGTGTGCCCATGAGGTGTGAGGCCACGGGCCCAAACAAATATTTGTGGTGTTAGTTCACGTCTCGGGTCGAGATTACTGACTTTATCTAAATGTACCCAAATCTGACCGACGCAAGCGCAGCCCAACCAACACGCTTAGATTACATTAGAATGTTTCATTTTGACTGAATTTATTAGTCATGTGGGTTAATTTAGCTATTCTTTCTTTAAACAGGTGACTTTAAAAACAAAAAAAATAAATAATTTCAAGTCGCTCTTAGTGATGTTAATCTCACCTATACTCCATTTGAAATATGATTAGACATTTATCTAAACCTTTTTTATAGTCCGTTCAACCGATTTTGACTTATATTGCGTTGGTGGCATGACAAATGGCAGCAAACAGTTGGTATTGTAACCACTTTTTTTGTTTTTAATGCCATCCTTATTCATGCCTACGTTATAGAAGTCAGAATCAGTTGAATAGACTGTGAAAGAGGTTTGTTTAAATGTCTAATCTTATTTCAAATGGAGTATAGTTAAAATTATTGACGCAATGGTACAGTACTTCACTTTACTTCAGTTCTCCGAGAGGACTATTCCAAACTGTGAATTGAAATGAATAAATCACATTAACATTAAAAAAAAACGCGAACATGACGCGATATTGTGAAACTGTAGGAACCGTTTGATCCACACTTTTTCTGTCCGAGCGGTTTTGTTTTACAAGGTATAAAATCACAGACAGACATTTATTTATCTGTCTAGTAACAAAAAAATCCGCAAAAACCCGGTGCCACAGTGTCTGCCTCTACCGTACAACCCTGCCGCGTTACTATAAAGTATTTTTTCTATAGGAGAAAAAAAATTGCATCCCCCTGACATATGAGTCGAACACCGGGGCCCGTTGTCGCCTGCTCTGATCGCCGTCCCTGGCGATAAATTAATGTGTTTTTTTATTATAATTGATGTTTAGAAAAAGATACTGACAAATTTTGCGATGCAAAAACGTAAATGATGTGGTGGTGTGTGTAGCTGTTTCTATAGACATATACGCGGTGATGCTCTCGTAGAATCAAGTTTGGTTCAGTAATTATGAAAGTACCGGGAATATGGGTGGGAATATCGGGATAAAAAGTATTCTATGTCCTAATTCAGGTCATGGTCTACCCATGTGCCAAATTTCATCCAAACTTGAAATTGCATAGGATCTTAATATTAGGTCACATCAGTCTATTTTCAGTGTCTATTAATAATGCCATTTGATTTCATGCATCACATTCCATAAACTGCTTTAATTTTAATCGTATTTAGTGTAAATCAAGCCAAACTCATAATTACCTTATACATAAACACCTATTAACATGTGCTCGAGCTATTAAACTTTGTCATCGGCAATTAGAGAAGGCGAAACTAAATAAATAAAAAGCTTGGAATACCTCGCTAGACATGTGACACCCATTCTGAACGCCTGTTAACAAATTAAACCGATTTGTTCTGTTATTCTAATAGGGCGACTATGGGAAGTGTTTGTGTCGAGCATATTTTGACAAAATTTATTGCTACCACGCCTCCTCGACGGGCCTTTTTTCTGGTTCCTCAAAGAGGGCGGATGCCGTGACATCTGTCGCGCAGAAAACGTTGTCACGCCCTCCCAGCGAAATACTCATGATCATGAATTTTACTCAATTGATGACCGGCTAAAGTCTAAAACCAGCAGGTGCCAAAAGATAACTAAAGTTCAATTGACCTGATTTGCATCGAGTAAGTTACTCGTATATATACTAATATATTAATAGGTTTACTAATACTACTATACTAATGCTTATATACTAATAATATTAGAAAGAGGAAAAATTTGTTTGTTCGTTTATTTGTTTTTGAGTTTGTAGGTAGGGGGTAATCTCCGGAAGTACCAGTCAGATTTGCGTTGGATAGCCCAATTATTGAGGAAGAGGAAGGTTATAAGCTCACTGACGAAGTCGCGGGCAGAAGCTAGTTATTTTTAATAAAATAAGAAAACTTAAGGCTAATTTAAATGAATCAATCTTTGATATATTTTTGCATATCTGTCGAATGACTATAAATCTTACTAATATAGCCAAAGTAGAATACAGTTTCACGCCTATTTTAAATGATCCATCAATATTATGCGGAAATGATTGAAATTAATTAAATCCCTTCCGCGGCCACATTAGTTATTGACAAAAGTCAAGTAACGACACATCTCAGCGTGAGTTCAACTGATGTATCGGCAAACAATAAGTCAACGGTACAAACACACAATATTTACAATGTGTGTGATTGATAGTGCATGACAGATGTCGGGTCAACCCTTGCGCTGCGACCGGCCCATCTGTCGCTGAGCCCCGGTATAATGGTCAGGGAGATACTGAACTGAACTATCTATTTCCACACTTTCACCCTCAAAATCAGTTTCGAAGTCATTCTTGTCAAATGACTCTCGTTTACGTACTCAATTATTTGCAAACATCAAATAACCGAATCTGATCACAATAAAATAAAGATCATTTGCAATCGACATTCCCCTTTTATATCACCAATTCGAAAATGTATTTATTTCTTATCTTGAATAATGACGCCATAAAGATACGTTTTTATAACACACGGGCAGGTAATATGTATCTAAAATAATGCTCTCATCTTTTGTATAATATTACTTTCCGTTTATACTCATTTTTATTTGTTGCTATAAAAGGGAAGAATAACGGTTGTTAAAACAGTATCTGTACACATTGTACAAACAGGAGACTTGGCAATAAATCTTTTTATTTTATGACAAATTGTTGTCTGAACGGTGGTTCAGCCACCCTCGGGTAACAAAAGATCTAGAACAAATAGTAACATAATGCTATGATGGTCAAACACCACACGACATGAACTATTTGTAAACATAAATACAATGATACCGCCCTGCTGCAATAACTGTATGAAAGTACACAAAATACTGCATTGTATCACTCTGATTTATAGCTTTTAGGGCCGTTGGAACTTTATATAAATTGTAAGAGAAAGAGCCGAAAGACAAAGAAAGCGTTTAATTGCAAGATTGTTGTACAGACCTTTGATACTAAAGTGATATAAATACTCCTTAATAAAATATAATAAACATTGTTAATTTGGAACGAGTTGCAGCACTACGTGTGCATTTCATGTGGTATTAGTATAAAACACGGTGACACTAACGTGAAATATGATACGAGCATCTAACAAAAGCGAATGACGTAGCTTTATGAGCTGCGACAGTCCCCGGGACCCTGCCTCATAATTATAATATTATGACTTCACATTATTCCACAAATATGGTTGTATGGCTCAAACCCTTAGAGGTGGGAAAGATAACCTATTGTATTGGCACATTTACAACATAAAAGCTTATTACTATCCGCACCCCTTGATAAAAATTGTACATTTTATGCGTTCAATATATTTTTCTGCGCAAGAATAGCAAGGAAAATGATGTTGCCGTATTAACAGGGCTGAAATCATCTACCAAAGTTATAAAGGATAAATATAACGCTATAACTACGACCCCTAAACAGATCGTGGCTATAATTTTGTAATCACCATAAAATCTGTATCACCGCACTAATATATTTATGACATTACAGCTCCCACTAATATTTATGCAAATTGAAAACGTGCAGAATGGCATCGTTTACGCGACCCTAATCCCTGTATAACGGAGACCAACATCGACATATGTCGCTTTTGACTGTAAAATTTTATTCTGCTAGTTGTATTAGATATTTTGTGAGGGTTTCTATAGACTTTTGGTAGTTCTGAAATGGCGCGTTTACAAATAAGAAGCTAACGAGAGACTTACGCCTGCTTAGATTGAATACCTAATTATATCATTCTGCATTTTCATTAGCTGGCGTCATAGCCGATGATTACTTATTTAAGGAGTATTAAACGCTGATATGTTCCTTCTTTAAGGCCGCCTAAATCCACAATATTCTGAATGTCGAATTATTTTAAAAAAACTTTAAAATTCACTCCGATCCGTGATTCATTTGTAAACAGAATACGTTAACCACAACACCCTATTCCACTTGTCATCATAGTAGATTTGTGCACCAAATAGGAAAAGTAATTTGTGTCCATATGGGACCAGTGATTGCCTTCTGAACACTCTCACCCTCGACCGGGTCGCCGAATAGTCTTTTGGTGGCCAATTTCGACGACCCCAACTCATTTCCTTAGATCTCTTTTAATATCGCAGAACACGCTCCGATGTTCTTACATTGTGCTCGGTGTTGTTAGGGTTAGGTATCATTTGGGTTATATCATAAATGGAGTCAATTTATTGGATAAATGAGTAGGTTTAGGTATTGAGTACCGATGTTTGGTTTTATGCTACGACCTTTGTAGATTAAATGCGTACTGTTGTTGTTGTAAAACTGATAAAGTATATATTTATTGCCCGTTTATTATGGTCCAAGCTTTAATTATTATACCTACGACGAAACCATGCATCATACTAATACAATTTTCCCGTTTTCTTTCCCCTAAGTTCGGTTAATAGGAGCGAGGTAGCAGCTTGCGGCTAGTAAATAGTAATAATTTCGTGAGGCATTTTTACAAGTCTCAGGTGGTCGGTAATTTGCTTGCGGTAGAGAAGGGTTACACTTGATTTATCTCGGTCGTAATGCGCGCCCGGGGACGCACTATTTCGCCCTGCGCTCTTCCCACAAACCATAAACACTAATTTATCTAACACCGCAAATTAGTTGCTTTGTATGATATTCACTCGTGATTTAACGAGCTTGTTTTCTTTATGATGTTCATAACTAACCGAAATAACTCCCACTCAGACGAAATACGGCTCGCATAATTTTAAATAACGTGAGTGAATTGTATGAAAACTGGCTTGTTAATAGAGCTAATGCGCTTTACCACACGCTGTAAAATGTGGAAACGTCTGCGTGCGACCTTGAGGCCGATAGACACGTGGCCA
The DNA here is from genome assembly GCA_948150665.1 of Conistra vaccinii. Classification (NCBI taxonomy): domain Eukaryota; kingdom Metazoa; phylum Arthropoda; class Insecta; order Lepidoptera; family Noctuidae; genus Conistra; species Conistra vaccinii. The sequence continues at coordinate 7,519,208 of OX411320.1, read as the reverse complement.
ATAAACAAAAGGCGAGGAATCCTCGAAGCGTACGTGTCATGTCTCTTCGCAACAATAACGAAACATGAAAAATTTCCAGACGCCCACATCAGACTGATAAATGGCTTCCGAAAATCCAAAAGGAAGTTACAGCTTACTTGGGATTTGGTCTAGAACCTCTCACGTCCCATAACTGCTGCACTCCGCTTTATTACAATTACCATAAGCCTCAAAGTCCCGCACTCCACGGTCGGCTGGTGTGACTTCATCATTTTGAACCTACTTACAAGTGCGGTAAGACGGTTATTGCTTGGGTGAAATAGAAACCGCGACCGAGACGTACACTCTGTACAGTCGCAGACAACTTTAGCACTTACCCCTGTTCTTTTAAGATTGGAGTTGCAAGTGTAGGAATGATCCGCGCGAAAGTTATGCGTCGTTCGTGCCGCCGAGCGGTCCACTCTTTACATTTTATGTACGTGTACGATATGTTGCCGGCTATTTGGAATACTAATTGAGCATGCCTACGGATTCCAAATCTTGTCTATTTACTTTTTCCGGGACGAAAAAGAAGTTATTGTACCTAACACTCTTGTTGAGATTCTTTTTATTGGCATTATTATCTCTGAATTGTAGTGTCTTCATTTACTTAGTCCATGCCACTATTAAACAAACAATGATCTTCCTTGTTTAGGTAAACTGAATAAACACAGGTAGTTCTAATTTATATTTCAAAAACCGTTTTCCTCGACAGCATCCAATCTACAATTTGAATGGAAAACCAGTAAACCGCGAAATGATGATGAATCGCGCCAGAGAAAAGGCCTGGTAGAGCGAGATAGAGTCTAACCCAACTGTAGGCGTGAGAAGGACGGAAGGTGGGGAAATTAGCTGATGCTTCCGTGAATTTGTGTACGTTTTCAATGAAGCCTCTTTACGGTAGGTAAAATAGGAATAAAATGGATGGGCCCTAATCCACCGGCCATTTATAACTTACACGCCATTAATTTGAGTGATAATTCATGAATAGCGACGCGATTGGTCGGAGATATTGGATTCGGTAAAGTACACAGTAGCCGTGCCTACCGAAACTCGCGTATTACAATTCCTTATCGCTCCGGTAGGTGGGTAATCTAATCAAATTTTACAGTGAATGCTTTATGCATTTTGTAATAATTTATATTCGTCCTATATACCGAAAACGTAGCATATAGATAGGTATCTTTTCCAAGCTTTGTTTTACTAATAGCAATATACTTAAGATAATGAGTAAGGTTCACGAACTTAGTACTGTTACATAAGTGATGGGTGTTCAGTGTGAAAACGGTCCTTGTACTGAGCTCGACTGTGTAGATACTGTGGTTAATCGGGGCACTCCTAGTTGAGTCACTGTGGCACGGACATCTCTCATTATTGTAATTACTCACCATTACCGCATGTCACTGTGGGCTTACTCGCTGTGATACTAAAGGTGTCTCTGCTCAAACTCAAACTCAAAACTCAAAGCGTTTATTTCAATTAAACCATTTACAGGCACTTTTGAATTGTCAAGGAGTCGGTCAGTCAGGAATATGAAGCTAGTTGCCTATTCCAAAGCGTAGTAGGTACCTAACGGGTAAGAAACTCCATGGGCACTCGTTTAAATAAAATAAAATAAAATTGTTACAAAATATTGGTTACATCACTCATATTGAAATTATATATTATGTGAGAATAATGTAGAAAGACGAACACGTTAAAAGCGTCCGTAATAAAGAGATAAAAACAAGGAAAAATTAAAAAATTAAAATAAATTGAAAAGCAATAGCTACTAAGTGATGACCGTTGCAGTCCCATCATCCCTACATCTTAGCTCATCAGGAAAACATCGTGAGGCAACCGGCATGCCTGAGAGATATTATTCGACGCCATGTGAAGTCAAGTCAGTCGCCCATGGTGGCTTTAACTCTGACACCAGGTTAGTCACTAACCACACGAAAAGAAGAAGATGATCATATCAACACTTAAATAAAACTTAAGTAGCTACTGGGTAAATGACTTCAAGTTAACTACAATTCTATTAACCATACACAAAGCTTCTTTCCTATTTAACCAGGTGAAAATGTCATTAATTTTCCCACACTAGTTTTTATTTAGTCCCGTAGAACCTACGGAATCCTATGAAAACTTCGCAACTAATTACGAATTTAACTTTTTGTTACCGAAATCCTAATCCAATATCAATGCTATACAGGATGAAATTGAAAACATGCGACAACTCTTAAGGGGTCATTTTACTCAGCATTATGAACAACTTTCACTATGGGACCAACCCTGAAATCGCGAAAAAAAAAACAGCTGTTCCCTACATTTATGTTTGCATAGCTCGTCAAAATGTAGGGAACAGCTGTTTTTTTTTCGCGATTTCAGGGTTGGTCCCATAGTGAAAGTTGTTCATAATGATGAGTAAAATGACCCCTTAAGAGTTGTCGCATGTTTTCAATTTCATCCTGTAGGTAAAGTCAGGGACTATGCTAATTGAATACCAACTTTATTTGTCCGTATATTCAAATCACATCTGTCATTCTAGACAGTTTTAAATTATGAAATGGCTATAACACAGCTAAGTGACGTAGTGACCATTTGCTTATCAATTGATTTTCCTGACTGTCCTTGCATAGAAAGAAAGGAAGAAAAATAGGTTTATTCGTAACAGAAACTCGTGCATACAAAAAGACAAGAGTCATCAAAAAAGATCTAAGTCATATGGACTCACGAGCATAAAACAGAAATAGTTGGCAGCTGCACTTCATGACTATGACAAAAAGGTTTCCACTCTGTGTGTGCTATGGGGGACCCACAGCACTGATTTTCAGTGGTCACCGAAAAAAGACATACGGAAATCAAGTCAGGTTCAGGGATTTGTACATAATAAACCGGTAACAAAATAAAATAAACATTTTAAATACTTAAAAGAGACAATGAGTAGAATCAGCTATACAACTCTCAAAGTTCATGTAATCCTATTGAATGACTATTTCATGAAATCAGGACATTTAAGAATTATGCTAACTTAAGGAGTTGTATTGTTGATCCAAATTATTATAATTCTGTAAAGCCATATATGTTGCGGTCGCAAATCATATTTGAATCAAGATACAACCTGACACTGACCTGACAAATTGCACAAAACGTAAGAAAATTAGAATTTCGCGGTCTACCTTGGCGCATACCCTTAAGTAATATGCTCCACTTCTCTACTATGCTGACTCAAGTAGCATGATTGACGTCACTAAAGACCCACAATATCACTTAACATCTCACTCCACATCCGTGGACCACCTCAAGTGACCTCAAGTCACGACACTGTACACACACGGTATAGCCCATGTGTAGCCGGAAATGGGTGCTTGTAGTCAGCCGTCAGTGCTTCCGTCTCGGCTATCGGGATTATGTTATTAAGCAGACGCCATGGCCCACCTCGGTGGTCGCTGATAATAGCTGCTTAACATTTACTAACAATCCCATTGAGTGCGAGGAACGATTAACTATAGTTAATTGGACTAAATATGGGATTGAGTGTATTGATATGTTTTGGCTTCAGAAAGTAGATGAAAACTTCTGAAACATGAATGAAAACGTTATTTAGATGACATCTATGTATTCATTTTCAGAAATAGTCTATAATACGCTATTATTTTATGGATTATTTTGAAAATGAAATATGATAGCACGGCTAACACATTCATCAAAAATGTGGCTATCTACAGAAAACTGGCGGAAAACTTCAAATTCAACATAGATTCCAGACTTTATGGCGCTCAATAACAAAACGAAAATCGGTCTTTTAAATAGCTATCATTCCATGGAGTTCATTCGTGTGGTCAATATAGTTAACAATAATAAATCTTAATTAATACGTTAGATTTATTTTCGTAGCCATGTTTTACTCATGTCTTCAAAACCGTCACAATGGATTAGTTCTGATTTCGAGTGCTCTACAGTTAATACGAGAATTAATATCAGTTATCTATTTATGTCGTTAAGACAATAAATATTTATTAGTATTTATTACTAATCGTGACTTTTATTAATAGGTTTGTTTCAAGAAGTAATTCATTCGACTTAATTGTTAAAATATTGCTTAACATTAATCTAGTTTTTATAAGAAAAATACTATTGCAAAATAGGAACCTACTCATTTAGAAAAATAAATTGCATGTGAGAATGTGTTTGAAAGAATGTAATTTGGTAGATTTCACCTTTAAGGTTAAATTAGTCACGTCGAACACACTGGTGGGCATGGCCAAAAAGCACGATGTCGCACCTGACATCGTGTCCGATGTAGAAAGTATCAGTGAGCTGTTAGATGCAATAAACACCGGCCCGAACTATTTTTGTAAAATGAGCGCATTAAAAATTACGCAAAGTCCTTTGGAAAATCGAGATTAAAAAAAAAAAAAACCACTGCATATCAATTACAAATAAAGTTTATTTAACTTTTCAATAATTGAGCTTTGTCAGTACTGACTTTGTTTTGGAGATTTTACACTTCTTTTATTACTTATTTACGCGCAAAGTTGCGTTAAAATTAGCAAGAAAAACGAATCTTTGTTGGCTCCTAACTTTTTAATCGCTTATTATTTTACTATTCTGTTTCCGCACAGACAAAATTAATATTGAGACAAAACGATATCATGTTTCAACTAGTTCCACCTTAATTAGGTAATGGCTTTAACTTCAAAACATCGCACTGAATAATTTTTGGAAACAGAACGCAATTACGTAAAAAGTTTCATTTGTTACCCTTCAGAATGAATACATGTTAACTTCTACGTCTGCTGACTCTCTCAAAAGTTAAAGAAGGAGGTATGAGCCAGCAGGGCAGCGCTCGTAAATTACCAGCACTTATCTATATTTACCTCGCGCGACTATCTGTCTTTAATGTAAATACAAAATTCTCTGTTTATATTCCTACACGTTTTTTCTACAGCCTCTAAAATTTATAACTTTACGACTTCGGAACGTATCTCCTAGCTGCAAAGTTTGATGTTCGTGCTAAATTAAAAATAATGGAATAACATTTTTATGGGGTGAAGGAAGGAATTTCAATTTATTCATCTAAATCAAGCTTTCTGCGAGAAGCGCCTTTAATCAATATTTAAATTACTGCTCTAAAAATTGACTTGAAATCAGAAAAGTTTTATGTTTCTTAGAAATCGAGACATCGTAGGGGAAACTAGCTTTTGTTGGAAATTATCCCACAGGAACGTATACTACCGGGATAAAAGTATTCTAAGTTAATCGGTGTGCAAAACATCAAAATCCGTTCAGTCGTTAAGGTGTAAAAAGTAAAAAAAAATAGACAGACAGAGTTATTTTCGCATTTGTAATATTAGCAATGTGTGAACTAGTAGGTAGAAAATAACTAACGTCAAACTTATCAATGTTGCATGATCTAACTTCATTGTTTGACACAGTTCTGTGTCTAATCTAGTTTCAGTAAATAGAAAGCTAACATATCGCGTGTTATCCTGAAGGCGTGAATTACCTCGTGTTTGTTGTAAAAATTGCACTTTGTAATGTTCCGCTATAAACTGCGATAGGTATTAGCTCTGTATGACGATACTCTTGGCAAATTGTCTATTGCTGTGACTAGTGGGAAGTACAGTCACTGACATATTCGATAAACATTAGGTCACTTCAAGAATTTTATACTAGGTACATCATGCTTGCGTATGCGTAATACTTACTTTCAGAAGCATTCATGCATCGTTTTATAAGAAGTAAAAAATGGCATAATGCCGTTTCCATTCAGTTCAATTATAGAAAAGCGCGTTTTAATTTCCGTAAAGGTTTTCTTTTCTTATTTCATAATTCATAACTCACGCACTATCTAAAAGTGGTTACAGAAATGTAAATAAAAGTGCCTCGTTGGTCTAGTGGTCGCAATGGCTACTGCTGAGCATGAGGTCCTGGGTTTGATTCCCGGGTCGGGCAAAGTGTTATTGGGCTTGTTCCATCTGGAATTTCGAAGTAGCAGCCCAGAGTCTGGATTTGTGCCCCGTTGGTGGCAATAGGTTCGCCCCTTATTACATGGGACTTAAACATAACTGGCGAAATGTGGGTGTACTGTAGGTACACCTCTGCCTTACCCTTCGAGGAGTATAGGCGTGATGTTATGTTATGTAAATAAAACTTTGTTCCTCACCTACGTGTGGCAATAAACGTAGCGAAAGTGTTGTTTATTCAATGAATTTCGATGCTGTTGACTAATTTTATGTTCACAAAAAGAGTAACGTCTCCGCCTAAAGAAACAAGCATGATTTTTGTAGATAGGTATGTTTATCATCACTTGTATTTACTTTCATTTTTGTACTATCTTGTCTTATTATTTGTATCTGCCATTCTTTTTATAGCATTCGGGAATGAAACTGGTTTTAATGAACAATTTAAATTTTTACTCAAATGTTAATGATGAAAGACAAGTTTAATTAATTTTCCAGAACTCAGTATATAGCTACACTATTTTAACTACCAACTTATAACAGCTACACGCTAAAGTTAAAATTAATACAACATTTAATATTGTCCTAGAGCAGTACAAGATAAATACAATTAAACAAATATGATACACCACAGTCGCTTGATGTCGTGTGTGGAATATAAAACACTTTTATGTGCGATTGCGTCCACAGTTGATCACATTTAACGAGAGTGTAGAGGAGACGGTTTAGAGCCCCCAATAAAACAATAAACGCGCTCTTATCACGCGTTATCAAACCCAGCAAACATAAAATTTATTTGTACGCGTTCCTTGTTAATGTACTCGTAAATACGTTTGTACGGACCGACGTTTGTTCTACACTGACATGATAACGTACACTAATTATATTCCTTTTAAAAATACCACAGGTATGAAGGTGGTTATGCTAAATGAATTGCAAATCCTACTTAACAGTTCCTTTGCTGAAGGCAATGATTATGTTTTGTTTATTTAATATAGTTATTCCGTCACTATATGGTTTTCCGAATATGTATCATGTTACCTAGTATAAGGTCTCTCAATTTTTGGATGTAGGTACTATCAAAGAAATTAATGGCTAAACACCGTAAGGTCTATTTCTGCTTGCAGTGCTCGCAATATTTTACAGAATAATAAGTTATTCTTATTGTAGTAGGCAGGCGGTAGAGTTAGGAACTAAAACGAACTATCACCAGTTATAAAATAAATAAGCGTTTCTTAATTTTCATCCTGCATGTAGATAAACACTCTCTGAACCTTGTAATAAATTCAATATTTTTTTAACGAAACCAATCAACATGTCAATGAAAATGGCTGAATGTTTTCAGTACAGCATTTATTCTTCAAATTAAAAATAAACAGTACGTTAAAATAAAGAAGGAATTACAATGCGGTCACATTTTTAATTGTAATTACTGACAGCATTCCCAGCTATCAATTGTACGGTTCGTGACTTTTCCCAAAACAATGGGATCACAGCACGTTACAGCGAAGACGACGACTTTAAATAAACATCGATAAAAAATCAGTTATAACGATATTAACAATGGAAAATAACGTGCATTTCACCACGTTGTTGTAATGAAAATAAACTTGCTCTCTGAAGTGGATCTTCAAATGTAGAGCTAACAGCGCTGAAACAAAATATTGTTATTCATCAAGAAAGTTTATTAGTTGAACGTTTAAAATGGATCAGTAATCTAACTAATATTATAAATGCGGATTTTTTTTTTGTTTGTTTATTGGTTACGCTTTTACACTAAATCGGCTAAACGGATTTGAATGAAATTTAAGTCCTAAGTTAGGACAGAGGTTTCTTTTTATCCCGGTAGTACATTTCCGAGGGATAATTGCCGACGTCCACGCGGGCGAAGGAAAATAATAAATCCGATTAAAATATTATTTAAGTAAACAGATTAGACAGTGAAGTTTATTTTTTCAGTAGTTAACTTGTTACAAGCAATAAACACGAAAACAGTCAAAAATACAAGCATTCTAAATTATTATAATCGTTCGATATAACATTTTTATTTTGTTTTTTCACATTCACAAAATTTATTATTGAAAAAGCATGCATGTTGGTCTCATATGGCGGGCGCTATAAATAAGGGCGCGCTCACACGGCCGTGTCTCCAGTGACTAATTTGTTAACAAGTGTTCGGGGACACTTAATTACACTGCAAGCAGCGGGGCGTCATCGTCGTTCAACGAATACATTACTTTGTCAAGATATCCTTGTTAAATAATGCGGCTATTAGTACCCTTAATTGAATTTATGGAAGCATGCACGTTTCATGTTTTGCTTCCGTGATTACTTACTTGATGAGCTTTCTCTTGTGAAATTGGAAAGCATATTAGATTGCCTAGCTTGAAATGAAATAACTTATAATACTCCCATCTAGGCAAAATATTTAATTACCAATTGTTACGGGTCGTCAGAAGCCGAAAGACTGACAACCAGTCTTATCAAGCGGTATCGTGTTGCCCAGTAACTGAGTTGTGGAGCTCAGATAGGCAGTCGCTCCATGTAAAATACTGGTATTCAGCTGCATCCTTTTAGACTGGAAACTGATCCCAACATAGTTGGGAAAAGGTTAGATAGATGATGAGGTAGCAAACTTGTGTGTTGATATTGTAACTTGCAAATCTATTAATATAAATGTTTATGTTATACGCGAACAGTTTGAATGTTTCTTCATTCATACGATCAAATACTATCACCTAGTTCAAATAGTTTATTTTGAGACATTTGTCACAGAAATGATGTTGATGTTTTAGAATGTCACACGAGTCTTTGATATGGTTCCTTCAAGTCATGTTTACTTGTTATCTAACGTAGCATTTCTCAAGGAAACGCGTCTCATGCTGTTTATGTTTTCGTTGGTTTACTAGAAAGAAAAGAAGAAAAATAAGTTTATTTGTCACAGAAACAAGGGCATGCAAAAAGATAATTAACTCAAATAGCTAACAGAACAATAAAACACAATAGATCTACAAATAAATGACAAAATAATAATAATACCAACCTATTATTGTCCCATTGAGCAGTGGTGGCCCAGTCGGGGCCATCACCATGACTGACGATGAAATTATTTATACAAAGTAAAGCTTTGTGTAAATAATTTCATCACCACTGCTCTCAAAACGGTGAAGGAAAACATCGTGAGGAAACCGGCATGTCCTAGAACGAAAAAAAGTTCGAGGACATGTGACATCTACCAACCTGGGCCCGCGCGGTCCACTCCCTCTCGAAGTGAGGAGACCTGTGTCCCAGCAGTGAGAACATTTATAGGGTGATTATACTTCATGCTATATTGTCCCTTGCATGAGCATTGAGCAACACGCTTGGCACATCGGCACAATGGGGAAAAAAGATTTTTTTTTTTCTTTTGCACTGCAATCGGAACGTTTATAACATTCAAATAGTTATTCCGCCCTGGGATCGAAACCGTAACTCGTAAAACGTAACCCCAGAAAGCCATTACAACCATTATTAACGTAACCTCTGTGTAATAAATTGTTAGAGCGCCTCTTCAGCATCATTGACGGATGGCTCATCAGCCGTCGACCCCCGTCAGCGTCAGTCACACAAGTTTGCTGTCGGCGAAATGCAGCTGACGTTGACGACGATCGACGGTTGCACTTATGTGTGTCATCTGTTTGTAAGGTTCTTTACAGCCCGGTTATTTTGACAGCATATTAGGTATATTGCAATCGTTGCTAGGCCCGTTTTTATATTTGCATCAGTGATTACTTTTTATATGGTTAAAATACACTGTGCTTATTCCTATTATGATGATGAGTGCCCTAATATGTCATTGTTTTTCTAGTATGGGCGGAGACCGGCGAGTTTCGAGACAGTGGTCACTCATCGCTGGCGTCAGTTGGCTCCGGAGTGGATCAGTCATCTCTGTACGCGCCACCACGACCAAGACGCGACAGGAAACCCACTGACGACAGTGAGTATTTTTGTAAGTTACCTCTCCATCTAAGTAATCCTGAATTTATTATATAACACTACACTTTTTAGCTTCAAGGAAAACCATCATAATATTATAACTCTCATTTAAAAATACGATTTCATTAAATACGATTCTAAGTACGATTTTTTGGAATAAGTTAAAATAGTTATTGTAAAGGTCCAATTGAAAAGTTTTCCTTGAAACTAAAAACCACGCCGTTTACAAGATTGATTTATTTCCAAAAGCTCCTTCCTGGTTATTCTTATTGGATTGAATTTAAGCGTAACTGACTATGTAAGCCAGATATTGATATAGCAACAAGGTATTTGGCGTTCTTGATAGTTTTCATAAAAATACATGACCGCGTGAATACGCTATCATGCTGCAGAGATAAATTCCTTTGACGTCAATCAAACACGTTTTCTTTAAATAGTCTATTTTCGCGTCCTTATCACTAAAAGAAAAAACACTAGGTATTACAGTGTGAAAACAAAGCAATTAAACTTGCTGGACCACACAAAGTGACAAGCTTAAAACTGAAAGTAAACCCAGTAAAGCGTAGGGAAATCTATGGCAAATACGGCCGCGCGTTATTCTAATGCTTTCACAAATAGCCGCGCGAGCACGGCGCGCGGTTACCTAACGGTGCCGTGTGGCGCGGACCTAACTTTGTGCACTACGGACGTCCACGTCTCTCTAATTGCTTTTTTATTTGTACTGACTGATTTGACTAGCATTCTCGTGGAAAAAGAATTGTAAATTTTACTCTACGGTTCGCACCGTGAGCTAAATTGTTCGATTTTGTAATTTCTTTTTTTCACTTTACATTTGTAAAGTTAGAGTTGGATCACATAATTCGATCATGTGGAGAAGCTGGCTAAGTAATAACAGCCGCACGGGTCGATCCATCAGGTAAAGCTACGTTTACCGGGGTTGGTCCGTGAATGGGTAAACATCTTCACATACCGAGACTCCTCCTTGCCTCGGAAAGCACGTTAAGCCATTGGTCCCGGCTGTCATTCGTGGATCTTTGACAGCCGTTACGGGTCGTCAGAAGCCCGAAAGTCTGACAACCAGTCTTACCAAGGGGTATCGTGTTACCAGTAACTTGGTTGTGGAGGTCAGATAGGCAGTCGCTCCATGTAAAATACTGGTATTCAGCTGCATCCGGTTACTTAATACTTTATTTGCATTCCACATTAGGTACTTAGGTGGTAAGTTAAAATTATATGTGATCTTTATGGACCCTGTCGGGCACAGCAAAAAAGTAGGAGAGAAGAGGTTTGAAAAAACTTAGCTTATCTAGTCTTCTGAACTAACTCTAAACCCCACTGATGGTTAGACTGGAAGCCGACACCAACATAGTTGGGAAAAGGCTAGGCAGATTGATGAATTCAACAACTAGGTCACACCCATAATAACAATAAGCAATTGCGAACTATCGCTATGTTGTATGTAATTAATTAATATACGAGTAATGTGTGTAATGTTCTAATATGACAATTATCACCAAATTAATATTACGTGATAGAGACGTTGTCCACACGTTTGCTCAATTACCGGATTGTCTTAACTGTCTGCGTTATGATGCAATAGTGTTAAGCAATTAACTGCATGTAGGTACAGGTGATGTACCTATAGGTAGGTATTGATCACCGAATTGTTCATGACTAAACAAATATGTCAGTATGACACAAATTAGATGAAGCATAACTTGAAAATTTGCGTTCTTTCTTTTCAATTTAACTAATGTATATGGTTATATGACTTTACAAGTTATTGCGTTTGCGTAAAGATCATTTTCACCTGAAGCAGTAATAAAGATTGGTAATTATCATTTCGGATGGTGATCGGGTTTACGAAATTTGCCGATCCTACATCGATCTAGGTTGTGTCGTACTGTACTAAACTTTTGATAGACTGTATTTGTTGTTATTATAATATCTGAGTTTCTTCTGCATAATAATGTATAACTAATCGACTTACTGTAAAAATATATGGAATAATAAAGTCATCATCTGCCTAGCCATTTCCCAATTATGTTGGGGTCGGCTTCCAGTATAACCAGATGCAGCTGAGGATCCGATTGGCTTCCAGTCTAACCGGATACTCAGCGGCATGATGACTTTATCATTCCATTTATTTTGACAGTTGTTCGATTTTTCTCAACTATGTTGGGTTCGGCTTTCAGTTTAACTGTATGCCGCTGAATATCAGTATTTTACATGGAGTGACTGCCTATCCGACCTCCATAACCCAGTAACTGGGTAACATGATAACCCTTGGTAAGACTGGGTGTCAGATTTTCGGGCTTCTGACGACTCGTAACGACTGTCAAGGTTCACGAATGACAGCCCTGACCAACGGCTTAACGTGCTTTCCGAGGCACGGAGTGGTCTTGGTTTGTAAAGATGGTCACCCATCCACGGACCAACCCCGGCAAGCGTAGCTTAACCTGATGGATCGACCCGTGCGGCTGTTATTACTTAGCCACAATACAAGCTCCTCTTACTTCCCTACTCCCTCAAACTTTTGATAAGCTGCATTTGTTTTTACAGAAGTCTGTACAGAAGTGTGTCATGTAAAGTTTGTCCATTTATTTTAATGGGCCCTTATGGGCCCATTAAAATAAATGGACAAACTTTTAGAAATCATTCAGACTACCAAAATAAAAACTAAGAAACGGGTTAGATACGTACAAAAAAAATCGCTAACGAAATTACACTAAGAATGTTGGTTACCCAATGCCATTTATTATGTTACGTCAATATAATTATGAACTCGGTTAAAAATCAACTTATTCCCCGATATCTTTGGTTACGTACTGAAAAGCGCTGTGTTAAAATTTGTCCATCCATTTTACAACTAATCGAACTATTGTCTAAATAAATGGAATGATAAAGTTAAGCTATTTAAATCCATGAAAGTATGAAGTATATAAAAATAGCAGCTACCTTATTCAAAGCTATCATAAAAATCGTCACGGCTGAGTACAAATACTACGCGCATCCTCCATTTTGAAGCCCTTCGATAACAATCATTATAGTAAGAATGTCCACTCGTTGTAAACTATTTGAAAGTAAACACATTAAAGGAAACGTTGCGATGTTTTTATCAAAATCGAGTGTCGGCTTTGAAGTGGCAACATGTTCTGATATCGGTAACACATGTAACTACGCTGTTTGCCAACCCGCTCTTGTCATGTCGGCCAAACGCAAAGGCATAGATTAAATATGTTACCTACTAACGCAAAGGTTAGTTCGAAATGATGGATGGGTCGGCGAACGCTCAAAGCGTATCGCTGATAAACGCTATCGACGCGTTATCGACGCGTATCGGACTTATCTAGGGTTGTCACAACCTCAAGCGAGCGACGGACGATTCAATTTAATATGGTCCGAGGCCTTGCGTATTGTCTGAATTTTGAGAATAAGTCCGTACTGTTTTTCAGTATTTATACTTTACGGGTTTATTGTTGAGCAAAAATTGATGTAATGATTTACCTACCCAAAAAGTTGAAAAGTTATAACCCTGAAAAAACACCGTAATTTCACATATTCTTCCGGCTTCCCAAATAAAGTGATGCTCCTAATTTATGTGGCAGCCCTACTAGTATCGGCGGATAATGATCGTGGTTGAGGATGGCATCGGTAGCCGGGTGCGTAACCTCTGAGACCATAATCCTGCCTTGTTCATTATTATACACCAATGAGATTGACGAGTCCTACAGATTTGCGCTTTTCAATTTTCATACATTTGGACTTTATCGTAATGCTATATAGGCTGTTCTAAGTTTTCGTAATGGAATTGCCAAGTTATACTATGGCTTTTTAAGTTTCTGTTGTAGCTTATGAAATTTTAAAAGACCTTTCATAAGGCCAATAGGTCTGATAAAAGGTCTTTAGGACCTTAGAAGATATTAAGATTCTAAATAAAGATATGGTAACTATGTCTTCCGATAGAGAAAAGCTACGTCATGTGAACACATTTTTCAATAAGTTACAGCAACAAGTTACTTATTATAACCAGAAAATATATGTGTATTTGTGCACAGTTTGAATACTATTGACCTTCGTTGTTCACTACTGGACATAGCCCCCACATACTTCTGTTCTATAGTGTACCATTTTAATACTGTGAATAAGCACAACTACCAATAAAAAAAACGTGTTTTAATTTTAGGTTAGCTAGTATTTGTACATAGCAATTTTAATAGCCTATTGTAGGTATAATATCGAACAGTGATGATTATTTAACAATGTTCAATCAAGATAAACACCCGCAATAAAAGTATAAACGTTAATCCGATATGTAATAAACGAAATTACAAGTTAAAACAATTTATTATCAATGTAAAATACGCAATTATATTCATATCGCTACTGTTCGTGTTGAAGCTTTTGGATATTAATATTTTGAAATAAAATATTCATTATGCACAGAGATTTACCAGGTAAATCTTTCTTTTTGTTAATCTTTACATTATTAGGTATTTTCGATAAGTATTTGATTGATTAAGTGGATTGAAAGACAGATTGGTATCTTTTGCTAATCGCCAGGAAAAACCACACTTAATTACTTGCAATGCAATTGTTTATTTTGCCAATTAATCAATTTTATCAATTTCCTAAAGATAATAGTCGCATATACTCGTAAATGAATACCTGCATAGTATTCACAATGAAATAATTTTGTCGTTGAACATTTCAAAAATTGGCATTGCTGCTACATCAAAACACATTTAATTTATCGATAGAGCCGCGGTCGTCATCGTTTCATACGGTGTAACCACGCTGCTTTTTGACACCGATGTTCATTCAGTAGTGTCCTCTATTACAGCTAGAGACAATAGGTACATTGACACAGGGATTTCGAGCAAAGCCAATATACGCGGCTTGATTGCGATCGACGCGTTATCAGTAACGAATTGATGTAATAACAACACCGTATCACTTGTCCCCTCGCACGATACCGTTTTCGAGGGAATTTTAACGTTGTACAATCACACGTATGTAGGACTTGCAGTTGTTGGGTTATGGCTGGTGGAAAAACGGGTTTAAATCTATGGAATTTAAAGTCCTAATTGGAACAACGTTACACGCTATTGTGGCCTTTGGTTCTTGAGGAAGCATGTGAAACGTGACTCTCTTTCGAAATAGTAATTAAGGTTACATAGTATGTTCATCATTTTATGCTTTACAGCCATACTGTGCATACAGTAGCCATTTGCGTTTTTTCTAACAGTAAAGTTGATCGACGTTCATCAAAATCAGTTACGACATTATCCTTCGGTGAGAAGTCTGGGAATCCGTCTTTAAATAACCCTGTATTGTTAATAGCACATCTGTCGTAAGGTCTTCACAATAACCCTATTTAAATATACCTAGTTCGTTAAAATAAAAAAATAAACTTTATCACGCTCGTAAAAATGTTTCCAAATACCTCAACATTATTAAATTTTCTTTTTATTTCAATAAAATTCTTTATTTCCCCATACTGATTATGCGCTGATATAATCGCCCGTTAAAAATATGAACCGAAAATAGATTTTATTGCATGTAAGTGATATAAATTACGTGAAGTGTGACGTCGCTCATCGAGATCAACGAATTTACGGCACTGTCGTAAAAGTATTAGGTGCGCTTGCGCCTAATCCTCTGCCGCATTATGGGCTTGCTACCGGTACTTGCCGACCGTGGCCCTGATTCTATATTTTTATCTAAATAATATTGAATGGGAAAACCTTTTTATGTAATATGTTGTTATGATTATTTTTATAGTTTTGGGACTAATGTTATGTCACATAAACACCTTGTTGTACAAAAATTTAAATAAAATATAATAGTTGTTGTAGAAAGTAGTGAAAAAGACGAATTTCTTTGGGTTAATGTGCTTTTAAGTGTTATCTCGCTAAAAAGGCTGTAATTTGTAATTTATAGAGGTTATATTTTAGCCTACAACACACCACTTTGATCTATGTATTGAGGATACATATAATACTTCTCAGAATCACTGAAAATTAAATTCAAATCAACTAAACTTAAAACATAACCAACAAACTTGATACAGCAACTTGTACTACACACACGCAAAACTCCACCCCTAAACTACGGAACTTGGAACTAACTTCCACTATCTGTTCAGGCAATCGTCCGCTAACGTCTGAGCCGACGATAAAGACGGAGTCAACGACTCCGGGCGTCGGGCCCGACGAGCCCTCCATGGACGACAAGGGCGACAAGAAGAACAAGAGACAGCGACGTCAGAGGACGCACTTCACCAGCCAACAGCTGCAAGAACTCGAGGCCACCTTCGCCAGGAATCGTTATCCAGATATGTCCACGCGTGAAGAGATCGCCATGTGGACTAATCTTACTGAAGCGAGAGTGAGGGTAAGGATCCTGATATAGCTACGTTTAGTTTTTGTCTATTGTTTTGCAGTTATCCATAAAATAGAACAGTAGAATTACTTATACCTAGGTATCTATACTATGATTTTGCAGTTATCCATAAAATAGAACAGTAGAATGACTTATACCTAGGTATCTATACTATAATATTAAAAAGAGGTAAAGTTTGTGAGGATGTAGGGGGTAATGTCTGGATCTACTGAACCGATTTTGAAAATTCTTTTACCAATAGAAAGCCATGTTATTTGTGAGTGTCATAGGCTATATATTTATGTTTACCGCCCAACGTGTAACGCCCAAAGTGGGCAGGGGTCAGCTAGTTGGTTATAATTATATTGGACAACGTTCCGTAAATTGGTTGTCAGAGATTGGGTATTTTCAGCCACCAAATAGTTAATGGCAATCCACTTTTTATGTCCTTGCAGCAACGTGACAGGAGCGCGAGTGCATTACAATATTAACGAGCTAGATGTTTAGGCTAATCGTCGCATCCGGCGCGTCTTCGGTATTTTTGTGCCGTGCCGGCCGACGGAACACGGAATCCCTTAATCCTCGAGGATTTGATGCGTCTATTTCGGTCTCTTCATAATCCCCGGCTTAAGTCTGATCGCATCCACACTCACTGTCAATAGTTTTGGAAGGCCCCTGTTAGAGATTCTGCGGTTGCAGCCGAGTTTGTAGTGTTTAGCTTGTACTGAATTCATAGAATAGTTTACGGTTTCTTTGGCATGTGGAGTGGTTAGTTTGGTTAATCTCTTGAACATGTGTATCAAGCAAATTCTTAGAATTTATTCACATGCATTTTAATAACCAGCGCACTTGAATGTTACATTTTTTATTCGTGTTCAGTTTCATTTTGAAGTACTTTGAATCTTTCACTCTCGAGTATTTCATCGCGTCATGATAAATAGACTTTTAAATGAAACAACTGAGATAAATCACTGCATCTTTTCTCATTTTCATCGCAGAAAATCTCCAAGAATTTGGCAAATGTCGTTTGTCATCAATTACTTACGGTTACTGACTCCAGTAACGTAGTAGTGGAAACAGATAGTATAAGTTTTATCTATTAATTCTTTGTCATATTGCAATTTTGATAACAGAAAAGATGTCTGTGAATAAACCTTACATTTCTTTTGAATAGGTAGAAAAACACAAGATCATTAAGTTTTAACTTCGGCTTTAAAAGCTTGGAAGTATAAAACGAACATATTCTTCATTACAGAGCTTACAGCCAAAATACCGCTAAACAGTCAAATTCAACGAATATGACTGAAAATTCCAGTGGTACAATAATTTTAAGCTAACCATAACATTGCGAAGAGTGATCCCGCCACAAATACACCGTGGGCAATTAATTACCCGGTTATCACATGCAGATACGTGTAAATCGATACTTTATGAGTCGAGCGCGTTGCTTCAAGTGTTAGGTATTCGTTTCAGTGTACTCGACTGCACTGGATCATACGCGTGTGTTCTTCAAAACATTCCCATTTGTATGCGCTAGGGCTGTGCGGCGCGTCTTTTGTTTTATCGTAATTGAAACTGAAGTAGTTTTCTCGAGTACCAGTTATCATTTCCGTTTGGATTTTCGTATACCTAGAGCCTAGAACTGGTTGAAACTAGATAGATAAGTTTTTACAGCTTATCGGTATAATGAAGGTTACTTATTTTCGCTTGGTCTTGTTTCATGTCATGCGTTACTTACTGAAAACAAAAATTCAATGATAAAATAACGACGAAGGGTGGTTGCATCGTTAATTAGAAGCACCACTAATTAAATCAAGAACAAAGATGTACCTGCCGTGTTTCTGGCAAATAAATTACGTTGACTTAAATCATTTCATTCAAAGAATCACGACCCATTAAATTATTGTTCCTCGATTCTACCTTTTCAAAACTTTTTTACTTGTTGCATCCCCAATAAGTTGTCTGAATCGTCTTAAAATCATTTGTTCGCTCTGGTAATTTTCAGTAATCTCGTATCAATGTTAAATGATTCAGATATAAAGCCAGCTTGTCAAAAATAGTTAATATATTTTACAATAAAATTATAATGATAATGATGCAATATTCTAATTCAGCCAGCCCTAAACAGGGGATTATGGTTCGTTCGTCCGCGCAGCGCCGCCGCGCCGCGCGCCGTCTAATAAATCTGTGCGCGCGCGCACCAATAAATCGTTGAACATTATTTTTGTTACCAACTCATTAGGGTCATTGCCTGCTTATTGACTCAATTAGCGTTCGTAAAATATGATACGTTTAGCTTTGTGTTTTCTTTAAAACGTATTTCCTGGCAAATTATATTTGTCAAATCAAACCACATTTTGCTTTGAAATGTTACTTTAAATGTTTTATTATTTGAGATATTTTTGTTCTTTTACAAGTTCTTTTGATATAATGAGTTCAGTGGTAGATAACCAATGCTCCAAGAATCTCGTTCCTACCAATATTGAGTGTAACTGTCTTGCAAGGTTGAACATTAGTAGCGATTTCCAATAGTAAAATTATAGGACCTGCAAAAAAAAGCAGTTTTGCAATTTTACAAATGCAACACCGAAACTGGTTTTTTTTGACCGGGACATGAGAGTTTATTACAAACATCACTAATTTGGGATCATTTTTTGCTACACAGCAATTTGTAAACGTAAAACCGCCCCTCTGGCAGTTTTCCTTTCTGAGAAACGAAGCGACACGAACCGCATCGTCGCGCGTCGTCGCCAATCGTCCGTGAAACAGCTCTTGACACATTTCATTTGACGCGATCGAAACCGCCCCGTCTGTTGCGTGACGTCGAATTAGAACATTCATCTTACAAACAAATAGATTATTTCGCCATTGACGTATTAGACAGACCTTGCCTGAATATTATTGTAAATTGAACTACTTGTTTTGATGTCTAGTGAAAATACATAATATTATTTCTTGAAATCTTAGGTGGTCTAGAATAGATGTTGATAATCCTTAGAAGCACTCGTTGCGTCAGAGGAAAGCGAGCATCAATACTTTGTGAATTGTGAATTAAGCTTCCGCCCTCTCATTTTCTTTAGTTGTCTTTATGTTTCAAGTAACAAAATATTGATTATACGTATGTTGAAGATAGATTCAAACGTAAGAAATAGTATGAGATACAGACAAACTCACTTACAGCTGAAGTCTTTAAAAAAATTTACTAATATAAAATACATCGCAATGAATCAGAAACGGTGAAACGCATCTACCAAAACAATAGTTGTAAGATGTGGAAATATTTTAAATAACATCACGCCTTGTTTCCCCGAAGGGTTGGGCAGAGGTGTACCTGTAGCAGGTACACCCATATTTCGCCAGTTATGATTAAGTCCCATGTAATAGGCCCGCAAGCGCAAGCCTATTGCCATTTACCGGGCACAAATCCAGACTCCAGGCTGCTATTGAGAAATTCCAGATAGAAAAACCCAATAACACTTTGCCCGACCCGGGAATCGAACCCAAGACCTCAGGCTCAGCAGTAGCACTTGCGACCACTAGACCAACGAGGTACTATGATACATTTTAAAGTGTGTAAAAAAGGCGTGTATCAAGCGCGTCCGGTGACAGGGCAGGCGGCACGAAACATTATTTATTTTACGTGAAACCGGCTCGCCCCAGCGGCTCTCGGTCTGTTTTTGCGATGCTTTTAGTGCACGTCCCTGTCGCCTGTCTCGTTGCATGCAAACAGTTTAGCGAGATTTACCTTGTTTTTACACACTGGCCACGCGTGCAAGAACTAACTGTATGCTCGGATATAGCCGTGTTAGCAGCGCACCATTTCTATTCTCTATTGTAGGTAGTTTGTGTGCACTGCACAAAATCAATCGTTTAACTGATTTCGATTGAACATTCACTACATAAATGTTGATGATGATGAACATTTGGAGATTGTTCATTAAAATATTGTTTTATGTGCTGATTTAATCATAATTTTGCAACTTTATTTAGCCTTCTCCTAATATACATAGGGGATTACGGATTCATGCACACACGTCAGTCACGTCAACATCAAGTCGCCGATCAGTCACGTCACCAGCGCGTCTCAGTGAACGTCGCGTCACCGGCAAGTCAAAACTTGTATTGCTACGAACTACTCGTAAACGTGGCATTGTGACAAAGACAATTTGTAACCGCTGCGTTGCTATGACTGACTTGACTTCCTATCTGTTCACACACGTCCCTGAAATTGACGTGACTGACGTGTTTACATGAACCTTAATACTATGTTTCTTTGCAGAAAATCACCTACTTTTGATTTGAAATATGAGTAAAATAATTTGGTCAAACTAAAATGCGTCAACTAATCATGAAATTAACCTCTTTGACATGGCTAAGTCCGCTAAGGCATCCCATCCCAGTATTGACATTTACAATACAAACAAATGTTGCTATAATTAAATAATTAAATAACATTGTCATGTTCTAACCACGCCTGGCCCGATCCCAACCGGTAGTCTCAATAATAATCTTACACGAAGAATTTGTTTCAGTAAACAAGAGATACGGTATTAACGCATTTCAATTACAAAATTTATTTCACTCTGAGTATTCCTGCCAAGTATTCGAATTCCGGGAGAGTTTACTTTGTATGTAATGTTTTAGAGTTTATTATTGCAAGTCGTACGTTAAGTCGAGGTTGAGCGGCCGGCATACTAGATGTCCAATGAGTTATCCCGATTATGTTTTGATAGGCTTACGGTATAGTGTTGTGATCCCGCGGACTTTGCTCGGCGTTAGCATGGAATTTATATCAATGAATGGAAACTAAGCACCACACTGTCAGATACTGCGGTTGTATAACTGTCGATTTTGCGCCAAATCAACTTCAGTAATCTCTGTTTTCTAAACACAGAAGAATTTTTCGCAATAATTGTCTTATTATTTTCGTAATTTGTGGTTTAGTGAATGCTCCACATACTTCGTCTGAGCCATTTATTTTTTTCAAAATATTTTTTCAGGCAATTATTTCTGCGTTATGTAACAATTAGAACACGGCTTCGTTGAAACACTTTTAAGACGTTCTGTTCTGTGGTTACTGTTACTAGAGTATTGTCCATAATATGAAAGTTACTGCCGCTTGGCTCGGCAGGGTGCATTTAATAATCTACTCAACGCTAGGGGTGTCAGCGACTGGTCACGACAGATTAACAGCGGCTTGCCCACAGCTCTAACATCGCTGTTTGTTCGAATTAACTATGGAGCAAGACTCTATGCAATTTACTAGGCTAGGCTACAACGCATCTTATTTTCTAGATATAGTTTTGTTGGGCTGTGAGTAAAACTAGTTAAAGAATTAGAAATTAAGAGAATTAAAGCATAAAGGCTTTACCGTAAAACAAATGTAGCAGTGATAGTTTTAACAATAACAGTGAAAAGAAATAAATATTAGTTAAAACTAAAAATGTCTTCCGTACCCATGAAGATAAGTTACTTTTTTATTATTAATTCGGCACTACGAACGCATTGGCAACCCTGACTCAATACGAGTCAATCCCGAGTTTATTATGCTATATCCATTTATGCGAGCGCGTGTTTATTTGACTTTGGAATAGTCTCGGACCAAATCACACCAGCAATAATAGTTCCACTTGCTTACGACATAAGAACTATAATCCAATGTTCGTAAACTATAGCCATCCTGTCGGATAAACCGTAGTTTGATTGATGACACTAATAAAACTGTGATTCCAGTTTAATTTAAATTTAAGGCAATTTAGCGACCCTGTGGTTCTGCTGACCGTAAAATAACTTCATTACTGGTGTTGGGGTGTGCCATCATTCATCACTACTAACCTAATGAATTTAGAAAGTCCACAATTTATTCGGTACGTGTTAATATCTGTAGCGAGATAGAGTTGGAAAAGATGTAACCACGAAGTATTTAATGCATACCTATTAGAGAGCTGTGGTGACCCAGTGGTAACGACCGGGACTTACGAGTTGTAGTTCGTAAGTTTGAACCCTGACAGGCACTTTACTTTGTCTCAATTATTTCATCACCACTGCTCTCAAAACGGTGAAGGAAGGAAACCGGCATGTTCTAGAACTAAAAACTCGATGATGTGTGACATCCACCAACCCGCACTGGGCCCGCGTGGTGGATCACGGCCCACTCCCTTTCTCAGAGAGGAGGCCTGTGTCCCAGCAGTGGGAACATTATAGGCTAATTATGATGACGAAGTATTTGACACATCATCTTGCTGTTAGTCGACATATATATGTCAAATAGTAATTGATATAATTACACGTAATCTGAATGTAGTATATAACTAACCGATTTTTTGGTTGTATTCAATGTTTCAATCAGGAGTTTTTCTTTACTACGCGTAATAGGAACAGAAGCACGACTTCTAATAATTTCGGTTCAGTTTCTTAACTTAGTTTTTCAAGACTTTATTCGTAAATTAAATGCCCAAATTAATGAACTCGTAGCTAGTTCGTAACTTTGAAATTTTAAGTTCTACGAAACTTCGTAGCAGACGTAGCATGTGCTACGGATAGGTACTAGTTCGTGGTATTATAATTTCCCGTGCATATAATATACTCGTACTATGCACGTCGAAGGTTGTGTCAGTAGGTATATGCGGGCGTGTAACAAAGGCACTTATGGAACTTATACCATATGTAACTGCGAGCGTATTATTAACTTTGCGTACCTCTTCCGAAAATTTAGGCGTGAAGTATAATGTTGTCCTTTACCACTTTTTGATAGAACCGCAGTAATGTTAATGTACATGATTTTTCTAAATAATTAGCATTGCTACCACATTCAAATTCCAGGGTCTACATAGCTTCGTAGCACCCGTAGCATCCGTAGCAAGTGCTACGAATAAGGGATAGTGGTATTCTAATTTCCCGTGCATTTATGCTATGCTCGTTGAAGGCATGTATCAGTTAGTATTCGGGACAGCAGCTTAAGCACATATTCAACTTATACCATACTTAACAGCCCAAAAAAGAGTGTATATCAACTCTGCCAACCTCTTAGGAGAATTGAGGCGTGAAGATATGTTACGTTCTTCATGACTTTATGATACTAATTAACGCAAATCATTAACTGATTTGCGTTAACAATCGACTTATTATCACATTCAAATTCCAGGGTCTACAAAGTTTCGTAGCACCCGTAGAATCCGTAGCAAGCTACGAATAATTGATAGTGGTATTATAATTTCCCGAGCAGATAATATGCTTTGCTCGTTGAAGGCATGTGTCAGTAGGTATTCGGGCGTGCTCGCAGGCTCACATTAATCTTGCGTTACATGCGCCGCCTGCCGCACGATAACTTGATAACCCAGACATCTACCATCATGCTGCCCAACAACGCGTCACGACGGGCGACTGACGCCTTTTCATCATTGCACTCTTGCTTCGTTCCCGTCAACTACTTATAATAAACCGGTTTTTTTGCTGTACATTTTTGGTGTTCACCCCGCACAATTTTATCAGAGTGTAGCTGTCATATTGAGACACTTATCATGATCAGTTCTTGAATGGTATAGAAATGTCAGTTTCAATGGTCTTTACCATTGAAAACTGACATTTCTATACCATTTGTGTTAGATTCGTTATTTCTATGAACAGAATCGAGATATAGTTTTTTTCTAAATTGCTCATGAGCTGGAAAGTTAGTTGTACAATCAAATAAATTCCACTTTGGTATGTGAATCACATTATCGTATTTGTATCGAATCCGATGTAGCCATAAAGGCTGTAATAAGGACTTGGGTAATACACACATTTGTATTCGACTCCGTGACTATATTACACGAATTTACTCATCGTTTTGAGGAAAGTGGTCAATTAATTGCAATTTTGCGAGTGTGTAGTACTGCTGATAGAACATTGCTTGCAAGTTATATTCAGGATTAAGCCAAGGGTTTAAAAACGACCAGACAACAAAATCCATAAAAGAAATAACAACAGTAATAGCGATATGTGTTTGTTTGTCCTACTGGCTAATGTTACTCGTACAATCGGTACCTATCCAACGAGTGTCTCTTGGGTCATATCATTTCAAATCATGCGTGAAGCCACTAATAGAATTTGTCACAATCTCGCGAAGGTGTTAACCCTTCAAATGCGACAAACAACCGGCTCATGGAATAAATTAAAGCGAACACGCATTAGTATCGATTTCGGAAGCATTAAAAAGTGTCGGAGTGTCTCCTTGCCGGGTGACGGAGGGCGCGGGTCGGTCACCATCCTGCAATAATATATTTAAAGGATTAGCCCCGCGTCGCGCGGCGCAATATCGCGACCCTCCTCGGGTCCCGACGCCCCGCCGCGCGCTCGCTGTCCGCCGCTATTCAAATAATGGAAATTATTTCCACATATGTGCACCTAAATAAATATCATTCCGACGTCATTATTGAACACCCCCGATGTTTCTGTGGAGTTATTTTCACCCGTTTGTTCGCGGTCTGTATGGGAAATAGCGGATGTGCAAAGCTTATTGTTTTGGTAATGGAAGTGCCCACATATTGGTTGTTTCGAATGCCATTAATATAATCTGTAGGTAATATATCCTATTTGAAATTGATAAAAGTATCGAGTTCAAAATCTTTACAGTTCCACGTGCGAGTGAATTCAGATTGTAAAGCGCGGTTTACCTGTGTCACCCTGTGCACGAAACATGCGCTCATGCGAATTTGTGAAATTTATGTTTCGAAAAATAAACGATTGTATATGGGGTGGAAACGACCGTTTATGTTCACTTAACCGAGGAAAGAGGGTATTATTTACCGTTTCGGCTGGGTGAACCCGCCACAGTGAGTGAGACAAATACCGCCGGCGGCACAATATTTATTGCAGTCGCTACGTGGATTGCGCAATTTATCGCGGAGGTGTCGTCGGAGCGATCGATCGCCGGGTGACGGACGCGCGCCATACATCAGCGCGCGCGTTATCTGCGCTCACGGCGACTTATCACCGCTCGCACTCCGCCTCCAGCGCGGCCACACAGTAACATCCACTGAGCGGCTCCTCGCGTGCTGCCCCCAGCAGCCGCTCATTTATTGCGGCTCGATCAAGTCGCGGCGAGTGGCGGCGCCCGTCCCGCCCAATCGCGACGCTCGTTTATCTTCATTTCGCGGCCGCAATTAGACGGGTCGTTGGCTGCGGCGCGCGGCGGGGCGGGGGCTCGGCCTCTACGTGGCTCGAATACCCGCGCCACCGCCATCGCCACCGCCACGACGCTCTGTCAACTTTGTAATGAGTAAAGTTGATAACTACGCAACGCAAGTCGCGTCCACATTCTGAATCTCGTTAAAACTTGTAGATTCGCCATGGAATCACCGGACACCCAATTTACCTGTCTCAAATAATTTACCTCTTACCCCCAAAAAAGATTGCATTGACTTAAACATTTTAGGTAAAAATATTTTAAAAGACAAGATAGAAATAACAAACAAAGCTTAATTCAAGTTTTCTGCTGAACGTAGGTTTCGTCATCGAGGCATAGGAGTTACCTATACTAACAATATGTCTTTATTGCAGGTTTGGTTTAAAAATCGAAGAGCGAAATGGCGGAAACGGGAAAGAAACGCTATGAACGCTGCAGCAGCCGCCGCCGCAGACTTCAAGAACGGCTTCAGCACACAGTTCAACGGCCTCATGCAGCCCTTCCCCGACACGGACGCGCTGTACTCGTCCTACCCATACAACAACTGGGCCGCCAAGGTGCCCAGCCCGCTCGGCACCAAGAGCTTCCCGTGGCCCGTCAACCCGCTGGGCGGCGTGGTGCCGGCCAGCCACCACCAGGGCTCCGTCAACTGCTTCAACACGCCCACGTCCATGGGCGGCGTGGGCGGCGGCGGCATGGGCGGCGTGGCCGGCTCGGGCGGCGTGGGCGGCGGCGTGGCGCCGTGCCCCTACACGCCGCCCAACCCATACAGCATGTACCGCGCCGAGCCGTGCGTCGCCATGTCGTCGTCCATCGCGTCGCTGCGGCTGAAGGCCAAGCAGCACTCGTCGGGGTTCGGCGGCGGCTACGGCGGCGTGTCGCCCGTGGCGCGCGCGGGCTCGGCGCCGCTGTCGGCGTGCCAGTACGCCGGCGTGGCCGAGCGGCTCTGAGACGAGGCGCGCGGCCGCGACGAGCGCGCGGCCTCCTAGTCGCCGCCGCTGCCCGCGCCGCAGCACGCGCCGCGCCCGCACCCGCTCTACACGCACCTGTGGGACTGGTTCGACTAGCGCGCGCGCAGCGGCCTTGTGCAGCAGACTATACGTTCCATACGAAACCTGGGCAATAAAACCTAACGATGACGTTCTAAAGTTACTGTAAATATGTAGTTATGTATGTACGTATACCAAAGCGATGTGTGCAATTTTTACAAGCTTACAATGTACTTAGATTATGTAATGTAAGTGTTTAGTTTAATAACGAACATTGTAAATAAACAAACTTGATAATTTATTTGAGGAAGAAATAACGAGCATTTGAAATTGTAATAGTAAATATTATAGCAATCATAAGTTAATGTTGTTGTTCCAAATGTTTCTTTTGTTGTGTTTTATTGAGAGGAGCTGAACTGATTGTATGGTCAGCCTCTCCACTTAACATTTCGCGCTACGCATTTAGAACATGCATATCAAACATATCATAAATCGGAGTGCTCCCAACATTTGAATGAATATCTTTAATATGCGAACTCTACTGAAATTGTGTTAAAACATAAAATTACCTACCTACATGTTATTAATAATAGGATTATACTAAATTCTCATTCAAAAATTAATTCACAGATTGTTGCTATTTACGTATAAATAAAAATATATAACGTCTTATTTGCGTTCTGCAACAATTTGGTTTTAAATATACCTTAATAATGTAAATATAGGGTATTATGATAATAAGATTGTAATTGAGTACATTTTAAACGGACGATTTTAAACCTTACCTTCAACCTAAATTAATGATAATCAAATAAATTCAATGCAAATAGGACACAATATAAAATACCTATTTGGCAATCTTCTCTTTCAATTTTAAAACGATATTTCCCACTGCAACTTATTTGTTATGTACCTACAAGAATAAGTCGGCAGCTTCATTTTCTTCATAACTATAATTATAAACAGTTTGCAATAACTCGCTAGCACTTGGTAAAAAAATCCAAATAAGCCCATTGCTACAAATATTCCCCTTACCACAGATTAATACAGATGGGACACTCCGCAAAATCATTTAAATAAAAAGCAACACTGCTACGACACAATAAAGTGCAAATCAGGTCGCACAGCGCTAATATAACTGTAGATAATTAGCGCTGTGCGACCTGAATTGCACTTTATTGTGTCGTAGCAAGAGTCTCTTTTTATTTATATGATTTTGGGGATTCACCTAGAAGTTGCCTCTCTTTCTACCGCGTGACTCTTAGATCTTCTGACTACGTTACACTCACTGAATTGGCCCAGCAAGTCGAACCCGCCGCGTACTTGTAGCTTCATACCTAAACTGCGGAGTGTCCAATCTGTATTAATCTGTGACCCTACCATAACAGATTTGAATGTACTAGAACCATCCCTTACTTTTCCTTTTAGAAAGAGCTCATTTCAACTAATCTTACCAGTGATAATATCTCTATACAAATTCATTTTCTCGTTCCAACAGCATTAGACTGAATTGCGAGTATATGAAAACCAGAGTTATTTAGTTTAATTGTGTCTAGACATTTTTATTACTTCCAGTTTGAAATTATGTCGAAATTGAAATTACCTACCTATTGCGGTTGCTAGCCAAAGAAGTTACTTACTTGATAATGTTGAGAACTTAGATAATGTACATATTTCTCTACACTTGCGCCTACGCGCTACGGTGACTACGACAAATGCTACGCGGCGCTACGGCATTGCTTGCGTAGCTACGAACATTTTTATTCAGGCTAATTTGTGCCCTCAATGTTTTAGTAAAATGGATGTTTTCATTAATCTAGGTACGAATTTGAAATTAAACCCTGTGTTATAAAATTATTTAAATCTGAAAGTTTTGTTTCGCCTCTTATTTGTTAAACTCCCGTTTGTCGTCGTAGCCAACGTGACTAAATCCTGTTAACAACCTGCATTATGTTTAATGAGATTTTCCAGAACATCCATTGCTAGAGCTGCTTACACAATGAGATTAACGTAACCAGGATCTCAATATTTATTAAAATATTTATAACTTAACACCGTTTATGGATGTAATAATTGTAAAATATTGTAACTAT
The DNA here is from genome assembly GCA_948150665.1 of Conistra vaccinii. Lineage (NCBI taxonomy): Eukaryota > Metazoa > Arthropoda > Insecta > Lepidoptera > Noctuidae > Conistra > Conistra vaccinii. The sequence goes on along the minus strand of OX411320.1, from coordinate 7,490,635 downwards.
TTTAGATGTAAACATTCACTAGTTTTTAACATTTAGTTTAATACACGAATTAGTATATCCTACTTCCGTGTGCCTACCTAACAGTGAAGGAAACACTAAAGTATGAAAATAAACTATGTAAATATATAGATTTGACTTTAAATAATAATTGATGTGAAATTCGAGGTTTTCATTTTATACATATCAGAACAAAATATCTGCGAACACGAATAGTTGTTAAAGTTATTTTGTGAGTAACAGTTAAGAGGATACCGATTGTTTTGTAACTTAAAAAACCTCTAGTCATAATAAAAGATATCACAGAGTATTTTTGGTTTTAACTAATCATTTTACGTTCCCGTACCCTTCCAAACCCATTTTTTTTTATTTTGCCTGTATTGTGTCTCACTGCTGGGCAAAGCCGTGCCCTTTTTGCTTCAAAATCTCTCTGTTTTGTGCCACTTCAGGCCATGTTGGCCCCACAAACATGATTCGATCGTCGCACCACCTTCGCCGCGGTCTACCTCGACGGCGTTGTCCTCCCCCAGGCTTCCAGTGAGTAACGATCTTTGCCCACCTCTCCGGGTGCATTCGTGCGACGTGGCCGGCCATTCTCACTTCAGCCTGGCTGTTTTATCCCCAACATTACTCGCTACTTTGAACACACATACCTACACAAAATGACTCCGTATCAAAGTTGCGACAAACAAATGCGCGACAAATGCTAGGGCGACAGTACGATAGGTCGACCATCAGCGGTGCGACAGCACATCAGCTCGACGAACGTTAGTGCGACAGATTGTTTTCACGACAAACGATGGCACGACGAAACTTTTGATCGACGAACGATAGCGCGACACAATTTTCGCTCGACAAACTAAAGCACGACAAACATTTCTATAATATTTTGTTGCTAATAGCAGATAAGAAAAAAATGTAAAGTAGAAGTACTTTCGTTTATAAATGTTTTTATTGGCAATATTCTTTATTGTCAATGTCAAATGACTGCAGTGTGCGAGTGCAGTTACGAGAAAGGTAGGCAAAAACCATGTATTAAAGAACCTAAAACATTACATTTTTTTCTTATCTAGTATTAGCAACAAAATATTATAGAAATGTTTTGTCGTGCTTTAGTTTGTCGAGCGAAAATTGTGTCGCGCTATCGTTCGTCGATCAAAAGTTTCGTCGTGCCCTCGTTTGTCGTGAAAACAATCTGTCGAACTAACGTTCGTCGAGATGATGTGCTGTCGCACCGCTGATGGTCGACCTATCGTACTGTCGCCCTAGCATTTGTCGCGCATTTGTTTGTCGCAACTTTGATACGGAGTCACACAAAATTCTAGCTTTGTAACTGTCTGTACTTTGCTGTTTATAGACTGCAAACATAAATTCATTTTGTTCTTTACCAAAAACATTATGAAGGCACCGGCATGTGAAACCAAGTAAGAGGCCCATGGGCGACATAAAAACTCTGAGACAAGGCTAGTCACTAACCACACGAAAAAATAAAGAAGTTCTTTACCCGCAAAGCTAAAGCCTATTTTCACCCACTACTAGAAAGTATCTCATCATAGAACACGTCCATAATGACGAAGGTCGCAAGGATATTACTGAAATAAACACACGACACGCGGATTGGTTTCCGTAAGATGTTATTAGGTACGCAGACGGCTGGCCCTTTATCCGTCATACCGGAAAATGATAGGCTTACTACCCGTGAAAATACAACAGATATGGCGTAAATGAGAATAGAAACAGAGGTACCAATTCTCATACACCTCTGTGTATGAGTATCATCATACATCTCTATGTAATATGATATTTCGTCGAAGTGCCGAAAATGAAGGTGAATCTTCAAAGAGGAAATATTTATTAGAGAACTAGCTTCCACCAGCGGCTTCGCCTACGACATATCTATATGAATTATAGCCTGTGTTACTCAGTGATAATATAGCATTCTACTACTGATTTGAGTTAAAAAAGTGTCAGTGGAGTTTCTTGCCCGTTCTCCTTATATAGGTACCTCCATTATATACCTACGCTTTGGAATTGGCAACTACGAGTAGCTTCGTATTTCTGACTGACCGACTCCTTAACAATACAAAAGTGCCTGTAAATGGTTTAATTGGAATAAATTCTTTTGAGTTTGAGCTTGAATTTGAATGGTGAAAGAATTTTTTTTAATCGGTGCTCTAGTTTTTGAGTTTATTCATTACAAACATACAAAAAATCTAATCTTTTCTCTTTATAATATTAGTTTAGGTTGACCATTCTTTTTGTGGTGCAGTGGTGGTTCAGTGGTAACGGCCGCGACTTACGAGTGGTAGGTCGTAGATTCGAACCCTGACAAGCGCTTTACTTTGTGTAAATTATTTCATCATTACTCTCAAAACATCGTGAGGAAACCGGCATGTCCGAGACCCAAAAACTTCGAAGACATGTGACATCTACCAACCCGCACTGGGCCCGTGTGGTAGATTACGACCCACTGCCTTTCACAGAGAGGAGACCTGTGTCGCAGTAGTGGGAACATTATAGGCTAATTAAGAGATAACTTTTTACACGTCCCGGGATGTTTAGTAACAAGTTGCGTGGATTTGGATTATTGAGAACAGTGCCATTATAATATTAGAGTTGGAAACAAGAAATTCACAGAAAAATTGCAGCCCACAATGCGATTATCCTGTAAATTTCACTCACTACGTGGTTTTTCCGATAAACCTCGACTGAAACATCTTGATTAGAATTAATTAAGCGAACCTAGATTTATTATCCTGACTGTGTCGAGAACGTTTTTCAGTCTGAATATAGATGCTGAAACGTAGGTAATCTATCTGGATTATTTTTCACTTTAACATTATTTTATTAATTCTTAAAAGGCAGTCTCTGATTCATGTCTCTGAAAACAGCAACTAATAAATTTTTGTTGGTATTTTCGTGTTTTTATTTTCAGTAAATGAAAGTAATGACATATTTAGTAGTTTACAAAGTAAATGGCTGACGAAGAGTATTATTTCGATTGGCGAAAAATACGTAATGAAATCAATTGTACACAGTGTATACTCAATTATCACACTGGTTATCTTATTTATCTTTCGCTTATAATATTCAGTTTTAATAAGTATAGATTTGCTTATATTAATGGATGTAAACAATACTCGAGGGACCAATATCCATTCGTTTACTAGTATAACTAAGGCCGCTTGCCCATTGGTCGGTATTTTACCGCGCAGTACTGTACAGTACTGCGCGGTACTGCTTATGTTTGCTCACTGGTCGGTAAGCACTCTGTACCGAATCGGTACTGCACACAAATATAGATATACCTAGATAGCGCAAGAGCATCTACTTCGCGTGCCCGAACGTGGCTCAGTGTGTCTCATTTTATATAATATAGTCTATGGTCTGCGCCTGTCCGCCGCGCTAGTCGGACATAAATAATAAAATAGAAAATACCTATATTCGTAATACTTTACAGCTTTTTACTAGGAACGGTTGATGTGACGTTGAGTGTTAATAGGTTATGACTATCGAAACAAGTGATACTATCGTATTTCGCTTCAGTTTCATGGTATAGGCGCTTTGATCATTTTTTTTAAATGCCACGCATGGTAATCATACAGATTGTCTTGCCTTATCTAGGTATTATTATATATCTATATCTGTGTACTGCACTGCTTTCATCTAGAATTCCAAATTCAAATTAATTCAATTAGTACGAGAGCGCATGACCAACATTTTTGCCTTATCGTTTTACGAACAAAATCGTATAAAAATGATAGATTTGGTTATTCTTAAATTCAAAAATCCTATTTTCAGAAATTTTCCACGTCACATCTTCTGACCTGACCGCATTTTTAAATATGTCGCTAATTCTTTTTTGTCATGTTTAAAAATGATAGATTTTACATAAGTACCGAAAACACCATTTTCAGAAACCAGTAGCTTCGAGTACGTACCCAAGAGACCATTTGAGAAAATTAAATATGAGGCAAACAATAAAACCCGTATTCAATCCATCTGAAAATGTTTTCTGGTGAACATTGGTCAGTTGATTCGAATACGTCATTTTTGGAAATGTGCTCAGGCCACATTTGACACGCAAAGTGACGCAAATGAAATATCTGAAAACAAACTTTTTAGTAATCAAATTACGAAATCTTATCTCTCTATTATCAGACATATTGTGATGAAACCGTCTGACAATTTTTTTGACATAGCAGAAATAGGCTCCCATAAAACTGTAACGTTTCTGACCGGTACTGTACTGCCCACCGAGTCGGGTTCAGAATCATCAAAACGTAAAGATTTTTTTACAATTATTCCAGTAAAACGATGTGACATGGTTTTGGTCATGGGCTCTCGTACTATATAATTCACTTGTTTTTTGTTTTTCCCCAGTTTGAATGAATTATCTCTAAATTTCCCTAAAAATCTTCAAATTTCCTTGGTTTAGGGAGCATGATTATAAATAATAAGGTAATGGCACAATTAACATGGTAAATTTGATGAATTGCATTCATTATGAGTTTGAGTTGAGGGAATAAATCGGTGGTGGAATAAATCGAATGCTTTAATAAATCGGTGGTGCCATAGAGTCAAGTCATATATTGGGTGCTGCCTACTATAAACAATAAGGTTACCAACTTAAATTCATATTAACCCCAAAATTCCCCAAATCCCTGTCAAAATAAAATATCCCTAAACCAAACTTAGTATTGGTATTTTTTCCCTAAAACAGGGAGAAATCCCTAAAAGTGGAAACACTGCGCGGTAAGCATCCAGTACCGATGCAGTAAAATGCGTGACGTCACGCAGTACCGAAACGATATCGCCCCGCACACTTACCGACCAGTGGGCAAGCGGCCTAAGTGGCATATTTAGTTGACATTCTAATTTAACATAATTACAGAAAATCTTCAATGTTTATAAAAAAATTGGATTGCCATGATAACCATGCCTGGCCCACGGGTGAACGCAGTTTGTTTTTATTAAGAAAATAAGGAAGTAGCATCTGCGTCCTTAAGGTCTGAGTTGAGCTACACGATTAGTGGCAAATGCTTGCACTGACTGGACAGGTCCACTCAAATCTGTGTGGCCAAAAGACAATTTCAGACATTAATCTACATGGTGCTCATAAGGCCTGACCAAGATTATGTCTGGACTTTGGAGACTGCAACCTCTGAGTTTGTTTCGGCCTTTCTTTCTTTTAGAGTAGTCAGATAGGAAGCGCCGACCTCATCTACGTTATTTTTACCCGACTTCGGCGAAGCAAAAAAGAGGGTTATGATTAATATTTTTTTTAATATGACGTGTTAAAGTGATTCCGATATCCTATTTACAGAATAAACAATTTTATATTATTTCAGTTTGTGTTGTAGCTTTTTGCAACTACATCCATACCTTTCAGGACACGCAATGCCGTGATGCTGCCGAAAAATTTGACTACTCATGTTTTGACTACTAAACATGCCTCTAAAGGGTAAGTGATAGGTAACAGAATAAGTAGCGGAACTACCAGTAAAAATTAAATAGACATCAATCGATCTCTAGGTCTAAGAACATCAAGAGAGGCCGTAGTGTAACTGTAGTCGCCTGACGTAGCTGCACTTCTTTACAAGTCTCTTTAATCTGCCCAAATCCAATGGCCAAAGAATACTCCAGATTCCATAAATCTCCCATAAAGCCACCTGCAAATTATTCAAAGTGAATTTTAAAACAATAAAGGTAATACAGGGTAAAATAAAATGGTCGAACGAAACTAGGTCTCTCGAATACGACACGATGAAGTCGCGTCTAGGATGTTGCTGCGGAAAATGTGCATTATAGAGAAATGGAAATAAATTTCACGTTACTGTAAGCTATTTTATAGCGCAGCCGACGACGGCTGCCAGCGCGGGAGATAGATTGCGTTGTCATGGCAACCCAGCCCTAGCCACCGCCTAGCCGCGTAACTTGGTAAAAATTAAATGGGGTTAATATACCTACCTACGGTAGTGTAGATATATCGGTAGGTAGCCGATTTTATCCTCTCAGGTCTGCTACAAACCCTGTTACGATGTGTGGTTGGCACAGGAATTGTTAATCATCTTTTCAGAATATTAAGTACTAAGCGTCATTGCTTTTAAAAAACGTGACTGTATTAGCATTATAAAAGGCGCTGAGTAATTAGAAAAATCCCAACAAAATTCAAAAATTAAAATTGATCCTAAGCTCCGAATAAATTGCCAACAATTGATTCATGAAAATCTGTGACATTAGCCGGAAAGTATACAATAATCCTGCGAATGATTATCGGTGCGGCGGCGGCGCGGGCGCGGTCTCGGCGCGGACTCGGCGCGGCGCAAACACACAGTTTCCAGGTGCTCGAATCCGAGCGCTTTAAGGATTTAGCCGAGGATTTGCTTTCAATATTAGCCGCCGGCCGCCGGGGCAGGCCCATTCCGTTCCGCCCGTACCTTTTTTATTATTTTGTCGCATCGTTTTGGCTCTAAATGGAATCATTCCGCCATCTACATTTTTATTTTTCAATTGCTCCCCGATTAGTGGGATTAGCCGTATCGCTTTCCGATTCTTTGCTCCTTTTGGTGGGAGCTTTCGCGGACTAACGCGGCCGCGCTGTCGCCCGTTCTAATCGCTTTCGGTTTGGGAGCGATCAAGCCATATTCGAGTGGCGCGTTGATTGTGCCGAACGGGTTTGACGTCAAAGGTCGGTTTCGGCTGGTGTGTACAGCATTGTGTTTGTCGACGCTGTCATTATCAGAGAGTCAATGTCGAGTTTTTTATTATTTGATGTTTAATTAGGGTACATAGTATTTGTTCACGGTTCCGTGTGTACGTAAGCACGAGTGTGCGGTGGCCGCGACTGGGCCCGCGCGTCACAGCGCTTATCTTTATGGTGACAAACATTAGCGTGGCTTTTTATTTTATCAAGGATCGCCTTAGTCACCGAGGTCCGGAGTCTACGTGCGCATGTGAGCACCTTATCACATCAACCCTATATAATATTTACTTGACGCCAACATAAGATGTAATATGATGTAATGCACGCACACGAAGACAGTCGATGCGTCGCTAGTCAGCATGCGTGTGATGGAAGTGTGTGGACATGGTGACAATACCGTACGTAGTATACTGCCCAAGTGATCTAGTAATTGCTAGATTCAAATCAGAGATCACTGTTTGTGATCATATCACAATATGTGAATCATCATCGTATTCATGAATTTTAAAAGGAGATGTTTCAAAATGGGCCAGGTCTATGTACAGTATCTCAAAAAAAAGAGAAAAATCCGTAGAATTCAGGAAAAATACAGATAATTCAATTAAATGTTTACTGTTGTGGTAGTAAATTGATATTTATTATCAATTTTTATCGACTTTCAACATGGCGTCTCACGGATTTAGTTACTCTATGCTTAAAAACATTGACAGTAAACCATAGATCATAGAAACAGAACTGTCAGTCTATCAACCTCCACAGAAATAAACATGTCAAACGTGACAAACGTCAATCAAAATGACAGCTTACCGCCATGACGGGTTTTTGTTGTGTTGCAATTTCAAGTGTAATTTCTTGTGTTTACCAGCAAACCAAGCCATTTTAAAGTAATTGGACAATTAAGAACTGTTTTAAATGAATTTCCCTATTTTTTTGTATAGTGTACAAGGACCTGGCCCAGGCTCCATACATTTTGAAACATCTCCTTTACAAAGTTCAAAGTTCGAATTTTGAACTTTGAACATCGTATTCATGAATTTTTTTTTTTACAATGATCTATTGTTTGCCTTACTTACTCCGGATTGCAAGATGTTAAAAAAATATCTTTGTCACCGGCACTAATAATGAGAAAAGAATATATTTTTAGTTACAAGTTTACAACTAATTTCATAAAATGTCTAATTTGAAATAATTTATCCAAGTATATTTTTAGAAATAAGAGTTTTCAATTTAGCTTCAAACTAAGTAATGTGAACATCAAAGGTAAGAATTTATATTTTGAAGAATAATTTTCAATAACATTGTTCTACTCTACAGCTAAACACTAAAATGGTACCCTCGACTAACCCTTAAAATGCAATTACGTTTTTCCATGTCGATATGATTACGTCACACAAACATAAAGGTAGGCACGCATGTCAATAGTTAGAGAACGTAGAGGGTTAGGTTTTGGGTGGAAAGGATCAAAACGGGATTAGAGGAACGACAACCAATCAAGGGTAACTGGACTGTTATACCTACGCGAAATAAATGCGGCACATAAAACTTATTCGTTGACATCGTATTTTCAACTCTAAGTTTCCCAGATAGGTTTCAAAATCGGTTGTTCTGTGGAGTTTATTGATGTTTTGTTTGGTAGGGAGGGTAGATGGATGAGGAGGGCGAGGGTAGCGAGTGCAACCTCCGCAGACAATCTTACAAGTTAATTGTGTTCCGTGCCTGAAGCCGCCTGACTACGGAATAATATCGCACTCACTACGCTGTGCGTCTATATAACTGCGAACTGAAAATGTATCTACTTCCGCGAAATTTCAACGGAAAGGAAAACTTGTTTGAAATAAGTTTCGTAGTCTCGAAACATTTGGTTCTTTCTGGCGTCAAAAATAATAACTAAGTAATTTAACTTCAGTAGCATTCATTCGTAGAAATATTATGCTTTTTTTAAAGATAGCTTTGTTCGTTGTGGAAAACAAATTAAATAGGTACGCTTACATATCATTAAAATTGTAATTTTAAAAGACTTTTAAAACAAAACCCTTTATTTTAAATAAGAGAGCACCTTTTTGTTGAGGCTTAGCATTCTCGCTAACAAGTTATTGTACAAGCTTCACGTCACTTAATATAAACCTTTTGACTTATCAACATAAAACATACTTTCTCATGAATAAACAAGCACCTAGTTTACATCATATGACATACAGGGAGTTTAATAAACTTTCTAGACATATTACATCGTGCATCGCGTAGGGCGGGCGACTTGGGCGGGCGGGTGCTACGCCCGGGGGAGGGACGAGGGGGGTAGCAGTAAATAAATACACTGCGACACGGATTTATTGCAAACACTACTCAACTCATGCAGATATGTTTACTTTATAAAGAAGTTGCCAGTTGAAGGCTTTTGTATCCCTAACTTACAAGGCAATACTTGGAAAATTTTGCTGTTATTTTTCGATTTTCCTACAGCTTATATACTCTGAATTATATATTTGAAAGTTTCATGGACAAAAATATTCAGTGCAGTGCGATCTCTGGGCTTTGTAATGGTCTATTCAATATGCTACGCCGCTACGAAAGTTCGTAGCGTTAGTTCCAAATTCATTCAATCGTTAGTAGTCGAATACAGAGTTGGATACTGTGTTACTGAAGTTCTTTCGAAAAGATCTTTATTTTAATTTTAGATAAACATAAGAACTACTACTTTATCAACTTCCAAAAATCTTTTTTTTGTTGTTTTTTCCTTCTAAAACTCCGAATGAAACCTCCAATCTGGTTTTAGATAATAGTATGATAATACTTAATACCTTCATATCAAATTCTATAGGAAATATTATTGCACAGCTACATTACATAACCCAAAAAAGGTGCATCGTAGCCTTGAGCAGTGTTTATCAAAGCAAGTGAATTGTGATAAGAGATGTGAATTTTGCAATGTATTAGAAGGATTTTTTGAAAAGAAATCCATTTGAGTGGCAGCTAATAAGATAATGACAGACGATCCATCAACAGATAGCAAAATAATCAAAAATAGAAGAGCCTTAACTTAAAAATGTAAACGCCTTCTTACATCATAATCACAAGCTTATTTACATGTTCCACATATTACGTATTCTGAAGTGTCTCTGAAAATACTTGAGGCTCCATAAACCTTGCATTTAAATACTCATCACGTCAACACTAACGTATTATGATATGTTACGAGATGAGTATATCCAAGGTTCGAGTGGTGGGAAGCCGAAATCAAGAGCTGGGGGGTGCGCGGCGCGGGGGGTGGGGAATGAAGATTTACGATCGAGGCATAACGAGCGCTAGATGAGGCGTAAAGAAGCCCAATTCCGGTTATTATACCTACAGCCCTGCTATAGACTGTGTTTATACAATTTTATACCTTATGGAACTTATATTGGTCGTCTTTGAATTCTAAAATTAAACGGTAGTTTGAAAATCATTTTGCTGGTTATTGAATTTTAGTGGTGAGAAGGACTACGAAATTATTAACACTACATTGTTGGAGTCTTCGACGTCAAATCTGTTCTACACAAACAGTACAGTACGACACAATTTAGATGTAGCATCGTCAAAATTCGTAAAACCGATCACCGTCCGAACTGAGTGCCCCTTCAAAATCACCAATCTTTATTACTGCTTTAGGTGAAAATAATCTTTCGAAAACGCAATAACTTGTAAAGTCTTATAGCCAAATACGTTCGTAAAATTGAAATGAATGAATGAAAATGTTCAAATCTATGCTACATCTAAGTGGTGTCGTACTATACCTAACCTTGATATTATTTTCAACGACTGTAGTTTACTACAATATATTCAGCTCATCTTGATTCGGACAGTGAATTAAATGCTGTGTGTGTTAAGGATAGCCTAGCCTTCACAACCACTACAATGGCGGCACTGTAAGATGGCGGGACATTTATACATTTTTATTTATTGCCGTTAATATTGTTTGCTAAATGTGAGGAAACACATGCCATACTGCATTGTTGTTCTGTCCTATGACATTCCGCTGGAATTATAATATAATCTACCGTAAAGTACCGTATCAATCAGCTATATTTTTTAAATTTGTAAACTGTCGCAGGCACCATCATATACAGTGCGGCTGGTTTAGTTTAGTAGCTGTTTTATTTTTTAAAGGCACACCAAATTAAGTTGAAACGGTATTGAAACTTGAACTTTGTAATTAATACAAGCGACTTGCTGTGCCTAAAAGGACCATAGAAGAAGGCACTGAAGTTAATATCCATGCGTCCTGAAGAACCAAGTTTCCTTTGTTTTCCAATTCCACCCAAGAACTGTCCCACCACATAGAACCATAACCAACTATTACCTCTACTAAACCTAGGAAATAATACATGAACCTATACCTGTTGTGTGTTCCACGAATATCTAATACTGCGGTAGAAACACCTGCAGACGGAATATGAAACTCGGATGCAGCGATATTTAGCCAGGCCATGCCCCAGGGTACGTCGAGGGGTACGGGAGGAGGCGTACGTAACTAATTTCTGGATTAAGCACATTTGCAAATGTAATTTGTATTCATTAAAACATCGCAACATCGTACGTGTAATGTTTTTAAACGGAAAAACCGTTGCGACATTTCATTACGGACTGGGTTCGTACTTTGTAGTCGAAATAACTGAAATTATGTGTTTTGTTGTTTGTTGTTTGTATTGCATTAATCATGAAACTTATGAAAGGAATTTCTATTTGAAGTTTTCATGTTTTCAGCTGAAAACATTCATTATTAGGTGCAAAGAACCAAAGAACAATAATACCTAGTTGTGAATAAGCTCATAAAATCATTATGAGTGAAAAATTATAAATTAACTTGAAACCCCTGAAAACTGATAAGATTAAATATTCGATTCCAACAGGATAGTTTTCTATTGGTCCTTAGTAAATAAAATGATAAAGAACTTTTTTTCATCATTCATTATAAGATGTCTAGGACCAGTCTTCCTAGACCATATACCTAGATCTGATATTAGAATGTCTTATATCGTTCACTTTGTTCGATTCCATTAAATAATAGCGTAACAATTAACATTCAACTCTCATTCAAAATTCTTACATATCAATACTAAAACAGCATCCGAAAACAATATGAATCACTCACATACATTGTCGGTACTAAAGCAAACATCGCATAAACCGTATTCAATATAAAATTTATAAACAAAACCGAGGCGGAAATCAAATGAGCGTATATCAGAGGAGGGCACGGAGCGACGGAGCGGAGCGAGCGAAGCGGCTCGTCGCCACTCAAACGACTTTATTGTGCTGTCGTTCAAACGCGACAGAACCTAATAGAATTAAATTGGGAGACGCTGCTCCGTTATGTGGAAAATAATAACACCGAGTGGCTGCTATCTCCGTAGGTTTCACGCGCCGGTGGCAGGGGCCAAACTAATGGAAATCCAGCCAATGATAATCTGTTTTCTACACCATTAATCCTGAACTAAGTCTGAGTACAATCTGTGGCGTCTCCGGGAGAGCGACTCGAGTTTTATGCCCTCGTTAAGGTCCGCAATTTGTGGAGTCGGGCTGTTAAGACGGTTTGCCCTCATTCGCTCCCAAATCCTAATTCCGACCGTGGACTTTCTTAATCTTACGATATTGAGCTGGAGGTAATTGTTTCAAAATTGTAGCTCGGATAGTTGTTTCTCGACGGTTTAGTGGTGCCCGCTAATGTATGGTGTTGTTACCTTGAGTTACGTTGGGTGGTTGCTTATTTATAACACTTTAATCTAACAGACATGGATATCCTTAGCAATACTGATTTTAAATTGGAATTCTGTGGGATTTTAGCAATTCAGTTGCAACATTACCTACTTAATAGCCCTGCGTAGGTATATGTATCGAAGATGTTGGGTAAATGGATATTCTGAAAGTGAATTCCCAATAATACGTTTTTATATCCCTGCTGCAAGAGTGTTATTTAATTCGAGATACATGTTTATTTAGTATGCTCGGCTTATCCAAATAACCGATACTTTAAGGGAATAGAGCCGTGGAGGAGCACAATAAAAACGAAAGTAATCATGCAAATTGGTGAAGGAGGAAAGTTGAATTAAAAAGCGGGTCTGTGCGGGCGGCGGCGGGGGCGGCGCGGTGCGGGGCGGAGTAATGTGTCTTAATGACCGCAATGGATGAGCACCGTAATCCGCCCTCCAGCGGCGGCGCCCGCAACCTTTTGCTCCTGCTCGTTAGCTATCTACTCTCTGCTACAACCCTGCCCTCCTACTCAATTGTTTTAGATATACGCGCCGCGCCGGGATATACTGTTATGTTCATTCCTCCGTCGCGCTGAATAAACAAACACTAAAGCAGATTTCATCGAGCTCCGGCGGAGCTACAAATCTTAGACGAGCGGGAGGCAATAAAAGTGCAAGTAATCAAAAGCCGCTCGTACGACGGCACGCTGACGTCGCGACATCATGTCATGAACGATAAAATTCAGGTCAGCAATAAGCAGTGCGGGCGGTGAGCGACGCGACACGACGCGACAGGACGCGGCGCGACGTCGTGTCGCACGCACGACGCGCACAGACACCACATCATCAAATCAACATTTGCAGATTCGCGAAGCTTTGCCTGGGAGATTTAGAGGTGGAAGGAAAATAAAAAAGTTCGTAGAGGAATCCGGCTTGATCCCTGTTGCCTTTATGGTAATGCCGGGATGCGTGTATTCGACTATTCAATTTATATTTTTTTCCCTTTCGCCTTATTTCTTTCTCTCCGAAATTATCTATTCTTCGAATTTCGTTTCGCACTGTATTGTATACGGGATTCGATGTTTGCGAATAAGGTACGTCTTTGCCTGAAAATATCACGAATAACCGCGGCGGATTGGCTTTGTTCACGACTTCAAACAAGTTTTCTTTTCGTATAAATATTATGTGTATAGAGCAGGTCGCTCGCTGAGTGCCGTGGGGCCGGCACTCACACAGCCTCACAAACTTCCCTCCTTGTATATTGCACTCGCTACCAGCTTTAGAATTTTGTAAGCACTGACAAAATGGGGTACATTTACAACAGATTCTACTGCTTCAAGATTACACTTTCAAACATATTTGGAAATGCTTCTTTTTCAACACAACTTTTTACAGGAAAAAAATCAATTTCTCACTCTAGGATATTCCTACTTATGATTTAATTTGAAAATAATACAAATCATAATATAACTATACAATACACTCCTTCCATTGTTGCTACGCGCTTGCCCCGTAGCAACAACTAATTTTCCTCAATTTTCTTTGAGCTTTATGTTACCCGGTTTGTCTTTTTAATACATAAGTAGGCAATTAATCGTCAATATTAATGAAGTCATTGCATGTGTATATTCATTATATTTACTAATAAATCTTTATGAAAAACAAATTACTTAATATACCGCTTGACATTTTCTCCTAAAATGCGCCCGTACAAGTAGGCATGTTCAAATTTAACATTGTTCTTCCCTCATGAATAAATCATAAGAAGTAAGCGGGGGCTCTACGCCTTTATAATTCTACATAATACATTAAAACGTTGTACAGATTGCCTTCTACTTTAATAATATCAACTTAATGGGTATTAGTACCTATATGTAACGGAAAATGCTTACCGACTATGTTGTGTTATGTATTTACTGTAGGTATATAAAAATCTACTAAGTTCGGTATTATTCTACCTTTGAAACTTTTGCTTATTTAAATTCATTTGAAAAAATGTGGATCGTTTATCGTGCATGTTTTTAACGAATCGTGTGATATGATTTAGTGCACTCCGCGACATTAGGTGGACTAGAGTCGGGCGGCTCCTAATCTTGAGTAATGTTCGCCATTTGTCTTCGCGACCGTTCACGTGTAATTGGACGGTCACCGTTCAGAATCACTGCTTCAATATTCATCGCGGGAAAAATTACTGTTTATTTGTCTTTATTTGGAGAGCATTGTATGTACTTAACTGACGTTTTTTTACTATGAGAAACAAAAATACTATGAAAGTAGTTGTCGAGATTTTAATCCGTATATCGGTATGACATTTTTTCCATTGTAAAAGCGAATCAAATTTTAAGCCTGGGACCTTAAGACTTACGCCAAATATTTTTTGATATTCGGATAGCGCATGCCCTAATAAGGTGCCATAAATAATATGAATCAAAAATAAAAATATAACTTAAAAAATCCGCGATATTTCGCGGGTATTCTGGTTGAATATAATATAACACATATAAATATTGTCTTTACAAACAAGCTCTTAATCTTTCTAGAAAAAAAAAGCAACGTTTAGCAATTTATTGCCATTATAGGTAGGTACTTAAAACATAGTGATATTATTTGGTTTACTACTATCTTCTTGAGTATTTTAAGTTGCTTTTCTTCATTAGCCGTCAGTTTTAGTTTATTAACTGCACTAACTTAACATTAATCGGATACAATTCAGGTTTTTGCACGTAGGTTGGTATTTCTGTAGATTTTAAAAGAAATATATCATTCTCTACCTCTAGTAAGTAAATTCCTACCTATGCTAAACTTTAGGGACTTCGTTAGTCTCCTTATAGTAAGCTTCCTCATAAGCTTGACATCGTCTGGGGTCCCGGCATCGTGAATATAGCGTGCTTGAAGACAAGATGACGTCATGTTGAGATGTTTAGAATGAGAAAACTCAAAAATTGCAGCTTTTTGTCTTGGTTTGTTAGTATTTTTCATTCCAATGAACTGTGATTTTGGTAGGTATTGGAATATAGTGATGGGAAAAAAGATTGCAGACACAACGCTAGAAACTACCGCTGTAAATCTTACCTACCTGACTAACATTCATTTTATTTTCCACAAAAGCTGAGCCAGTTTTCTCAGATCCAGTGAAAACTGGAAAGCCATTAAAATGCACTCTCGTCTTTATATACCCATTTAGTAAATAGTTACCAACGTGCACTGCAATCATATTTTTTGATCCTCAATAAATTGACAATTTTATCTTACGCCAGTGATTCAGGGGGACTGGAGAGCCTTTTAAATATATCGAGTATTTCAGTGCAACGATACAGCGAGTTGTTTACAGTGGGGGGTTGTGGTGGGTACACGTGGGGGTCGCGGGGGGGTGCGGCCCGGAGGGGAGGGTTCAAGATGGCGGCGTCGCCAAGGCAACGGTGCAGTCGCTTCCTTAATCGACCGTCGCAGGCCCGCGCCGTCTCCGGCCCACTCTCATTTATGTATTGTATTGCACTTGAGGACTGACTTGTGTTTTATGATGTTCGCGCTGTCTATATACCAGAGCTGGGTTTTTATAGACATAATTGGATTTCAGTTGGGGCACTGAGACAAATTTATTCAGGAATAGAGGCTACGATGATATAACAATTATGACTTCTGAAACATGCAAGTAGATAGGGTAACAAATAAAAGATTTTCAACCCAAACTTTCCGCAGTTCTTTCCACTATTTCCCTCAATATCCCAGCTACATCGGTCACTGTTCCACCTTACACCACTAGCTCACAAACAAGCATCTTCCGATCCCGATTTGTAAATAACGTACGTTCAAGAGTCGTTAGTTCTCCGATCAGTTAGGTCAGTCCATAATCCAGTGGCCGCCGGCGCTGCAACCGCCGCGGAGCCAATAAAAAAGAGTTATAGTTGAGAAGAAAAGGAAAGTCCCGCGTCTCAAGCCGTTAGTTAGGGATCAAGGGCTCAGCTCGCGCCGGGCGATAATCATAATTTTTACTTACAAGAGCAGGAGTATAAGGCATTAGTTGCCGGCTCGCGACAAATCTTTCCTAACTGCGGCCAACTTTGCGACTCCACTCGGTGTTAGGTCTCGACACTATATTTTGTAGACTACAGGTGCTTCGGACGCGATGGACTATGCGAATGCTGAATGTGGTGCGCTGGTGCAGGAGCTAGGCTACAGCTTTTCTATTGTTATTTTCTTGGACGTTTTACTATAGCATGGATTTATATGTTTAGAATGAAGGAATGTGTATTAAAAATCACATGTTCTTTTAAGTTACACATTTGTGGTGTCGTATAGCAAGATCCACCACAAATCCATCTATTTCTCATCTAAACTATGAGCATGGTCATGGTCTCAAGGAAGTATATGCAGCTACAATAGGTCTTTACCTAACTGCTTCGGCAGGTTTACACTCTATAAAAATATTCATAACTGCTTACACAAAGCCACAACAGATATTGAGGTCCAAAATTACTTTATACGGATTAGATAGTTCTCATATTCTCTTGTAAAGGTAAGGTACTAAGGAAATAGCCTCCATATAAACATAAAGGATACAAAAAGGACGCCCTAAAACAGCACATAACCACGTCCCCGCCATTTACAAAGTCACCGTTGTTGTCCGATTTGATACACAAACAAAGTGCCGTGCGAATGTAGTCTCGTCACGTGGGCTAGTGGGCGAGTGGGCGAGTGGGCGAGTGGCCAGTGCGTTAGGACGCGCTATTCAAGTGTTATTCAGAATATGTGAACATCGCGCACGTGCACAAACCTGTGGAGATGGTGTTGAGGTGAAAAAATATCGCAGTGTTAGGTTAAAACCGGGCCGTATACGTTTCCACTAAGTAACAAGTTTGATGGTGTTAGGCAGTCGACTTGCTTGAATATTTACAGTTTTACTAGGTATACAAGTCCGTTGCATATAAAGGACAATCGTGCAAAACAATTAAGGTCCTGTGACAGTCGGGTAGGTTAAAAAATGTAAATAAGTATCAGCAAAGCAACGTGTATTTTATTTAAAAAGTTTCCATATTGATCGGCAATCTGAAGAAGGCATTGAGGAAGTTCGGATGCGGAAGGTGGAGAACTGAACGTTGTGGCGTAACATCGGAGAGGCCTTTGATCAACAATGGACCTTGAGTGGAGTGTTCTTCTCATGTATCTTTTCAGACATTCTTATTCATATCAGGAGCAAGATTAAGGGGCTGTTGTGTTTGTATTTTTGGAGCGGTTTTATACAGCTGGTGTTTTGGCATCATAGCTGGTGATATAATAACTTTGTCTCCGTCGTCCTGTGGAAACGCCATTAGTAGCCCATTTTATGTGCCCAGGAGTGATGACCTTTCCCAAATTACTTACGCAAAAACAGCCGGTTACCTTACCTTTCATAGCCTACCTAAATCATAGTCGTTAGGCTGCCTGTCCACTGGAGCGGAGAGGAGAAAAGAGGAGCGGAGATGTGCCAATATTAACCAATAGAATCTTGACTCCGCCCCTGAGTTTAGATCAGTGATCCTGAGTCAAGATTCTATTGGTTAATATTGGCACATCTCCGCTCCTCTTTTCTCCTCTCCGCTCCAGTGGACAGGCAGCCTAACGACTATGATTTAGGTAGGCTATGAAAGGTAAGGTAACCCTTGTTTTTCTGTAACGCCTAATATACTCGGCTAATTAAAAAAAAATAACTGTATAATTTAGGTTGGTCAAAAACATACACGACGTACTCTACCTTACAACAAAAATAAAGAAGAAATACGTCTCCACGGATTCGTGTGCGCTACTCCTCGCGGGCCAGCTCGGGTCGGATTTGTTTTATGCCGCCCGAAGACATCGACTTACCGCGACCGGCCGGCGTCTCCTTAATTTTATTACACGACCCCAACTCCAACAAAATGTCCTAATTGTGTCTCGAAAAACCAACCTGGAGAATGGAATTACCAATTTTGTTTCGTCCTTTTCTATGGGAGTTCGACGTCTTATTGGGTCGAGGTTCCTTGTCTTGGATTTTGTGGACGGTTTCTTTATATACTTGGTTAGTTATTTACTTGTTTCTGTTATCGAGCTTAGTAGTAGTATAGTATATTTAGCGGTAATTTAAAAATGTATTTTTTTGAAAGTAAAATAAACTGAAAATGATTATATTGATGTAGGTATTAAGTAGTTTTCGGTGGCTAGGTACATAAAAGGTAAATAATTCCTACGAAAGATTAGCATCTTCCAATATCGTTCGAACTGGAGTTCGTTCTTTGTAACCTTTCTTTTAATTCTTTTCATATTGACGGTAGTTAGGTACCTACTTTTTACCAACATACCTAAATCCCAGCATTGCATCGGTGGCGTTCTTCAGATCAGGGCCGCCGTAAGCGGGCGTGCAAAGCGTGCACCGCACAAGGGCGGCACAACCAGGGGGCGGCAAATCGTGCGACTCATCACGTAATTCAAGTCATTGTCATAATACCCAACCCACCATAAGTATAATATCAATGTCATAGCATAGAAAAATATCCGACCGAATGACGATAACACCGCCATCTATTGACACCCGTTAAAATTAAGATGCAACAATAGCAAACGTCGTCCGTCCGTCACTCTATGAAAAACAGGACTGGCGATGTTAGGGGAATCCCCTTTGAGCTTCCTTCTCAATTGGCAGGTTAAGTACCTAAGCTTATACGCATTACGCATTCGAACATGGAAGATATAGTAACGATGGCACGTAAATTGCAATTTTCCTTTTTCCCCATCATAATGAAAAAAACATTAATTTTATCCTTTATTTGACAAAACTCAGAGTAAGTACTTAGTCGTAGGGCATACTCGGTTTTGCACGCGGGCGACGAAACAGCTAGCGGCGGGCCTGCTTCAGATCATCGATCATGCAAGTGGACGTAGATTTGGGTCATTCCGGCATGTGAGTGGGATGTAGACTGGTCAGAATCAGGAGTCCAAGAATAGGAATTTCTTTGATTGGTGACCTTTCTTTGCACCTACTATTTATATTTATTTATATATTCTACTTTATTGTACCTACACTAGAAAATACATAGCAAAAAATTAATTTAATACTACAAAACATACAATGGGTGGCCTTACTAATTATTATTGTATCGTAGGTATTCTTATGACAAGAACAACAATCGAAAGTCTGTTTTTCTGAAAACTTGTTTTAATTGCATAGAAATCTCATTAGGATATCCTACGTCCTTTTGTCAAATCTCCAGCTGTAAGGGTTGTAGCTACAGTTGAATGTTCAACCTAGGCTACAGGTCGGACCTCTACATACCTACTGTAATCATAGGTACTTCTTCGTTGGATTAGCTTCTTAATTAAAGAAAAGCAGCCGCATCTGGTAAGACGAAAAGTTTACCTTTTTTCGATTGTTATCTAAGTGGATCTGCTATGTAACTTCAGTTTCAATCAACAATCTAAAAAAAATACTACTTAGTTTTGTTTATGTATGTTTTGTAACACGGTGAAAATTATGTACCTATGTGCTATTTATCTACGTTTTATTTATGAAAACGGTCATTACTATCAGGCTGGAATGAATTTTGGATAAGAACATTGCATTCATTCTGAAAATAAGAACTTTTCAAGCAGGTTTGAGTTCCACTTTTTATTTACATCAAGCCCGCTAAAATATTTAGCATTGGTCAGGTAATGCTACCTGTTGTTCAATAGCTGAAGCTATTTGCACAAGATTTTTATTAACTGGTTATATTTACAACAACGCCATCTAGTGTCAAGTAGCTTCAGCACTTACAAAATGTTTTAACCACTACTACTTAAAATATTACTAGATGACTCTGACATATATGATGTACATAGTGATGTCCTATTAGTTTTCCGAATAACTTGTTGGCGTAGCGTAACCAGTTTATAATTCACAAGTTTAGAATTTTTTGTCTAATAATAATATACAGGGTGTTTGGCAGAACGTTGAACATACGAAAATGGTGGATAGGTGGGATCATCTGCTACTTACTCAGCCCTAATTTAACTGCCCTGGTTTGTTTTTTTTTAAAATAAGTTGAAATTAATTTAAGTATTTTTTACATCTTTCTGTAAGTTTGAGCGTTTTAGAGAGTTTCTAGCTAACATCTGAATAAAGCAATAATTTTATAAGAATCTGCCAACATTAAAGATTAAAAAAAAAAAACATTTTTAATAAAAATTACACTTTAAAGTGGTGAAAAAGGAACAAAGCAAAAAATGTTTTTTTTTTAAATATCCGGGGCCCAGGGTCAAATAAATTAGGGCTGAGTAAGTAGCAGATGACCCCACCTATACACCATTTTCGTATGTTCAACGTTCTGCCAAACACCCTGTATTTATATTCACCGCAGTCTTCTTGTACTCGGTAAATGCTTTTATTGCAAACCCTTTGTGGATAAATCATTTATCTAATTATAAAAAAAATTGTTTTAGCATGTTTTGGTAAGAGGTAGTTAGAGGCATAGGCACAGTAGTAGGTAGAGGCAGTTCAAAGAAAACTATGAAAATCAATCTATCTGCCTAGCCTTTTCCCAACTATGATGGGGTCGGCTGTTTGATGCAGTTAAATTCCAGTATTTTACATGGGGCGACTGTCTACTGACCTCCACAGCCCGACAAATGACAGTCGGGACCAAGGGCAGCCCTTACTTAAAGCCCTTGAAGGGCTTTAACGTATTTTCCGAGGCGTGGAGGGTTCTCGATATGTAATGAATAATCACCCATCCACCAACCGACTGCGGCAATCGTTGCTTAACCTTCGATCAACTCGTGCGACTGTTATCATTTGAAATTAAAATAACAACAAAACAAGCAAAAACAAGTACATATCTAAACAACAAGCGCGTTACGGTAAACAATATTTTCATAGTCAGAAATATTTCTTCAAAGTTACTCTTTTTCAATCGACAAACAACATAATATATTTTGTCCCAATTGAAACTAAGAAAGAAATGAAAAGAATAAAAAATGTTGTTACAAGTAGAATTACAAAATAAAGTTGGTCAGAATTATCTCTGTAACGGTTAGGTTACCCCTGATGACGTTATAGTTAATCGTTATAGCACCGCCGTGCACATCACTACAACAAGTTTGACAGCAGTAGCGTTGCAAACGGACGTTGTCAGTCCAGTGTCTCCAGATTGGGGGTTTTTTTCCCCATATTGGGGAAAAATAAAAATTTTGGGGAAGTTTTGGGGAAACGAAAACTGTGGGGAAAATTTTGGGGAACGTATTTTATTTTGGCGATAGTTTGGGGAGAAATGTGTACACATTTCTAATTCTGTGACTGATCGATGCTTCAGAGGTATATGTGGTTTCTAATTTGGTTATAGGACATATCCTAGAGATTTCCGTACATTGTAATCTATCCCTTGGGTATGATTCAAAAAGTTTTAGGATGTTCCCTCTAATCTTATCGCATCGACTGACGTTGGATCGGTTTTGACGAGACTACAACAACACTACGTGTTTGAACACTAGTAAATAGCTGAGGCCCCTGGGCGTAAAATAGGCTACTTTTTATTCCGATATTCCCACGGGAACATTGTAGTTATAACGCCTGCTAGGCTGCTACACAGTCGCCAACCGCGTCCTGACAGAGGTGACCTTTGGTACAGCCGTGTAGATGATGGTTTACGACCAAACATTGAACAACTTTGCCGGTCGTCAACCAAGGTCACCTCTGTCGGAGACGCGGTTGGCAACCGTGTATCAAGCGTTTTAAAGGAAAAACTTATTAACGCGGGTGAAACCGCGGGACGCAGCTAGTTAGTAATAAAATACAAGGACAAATTAATTTTCACAATAGATTTATGTCCATAATATAAGATACAAAATAATTTTGGGGAAAATTTTAGGAAAAGGTATCTTTTTGGGGAAAATTTAAACCGGATCTGGGGAAATTTCATTTAAACAACCTGGAGACACTGTGTCAGTCGCCTGAGTGACTTGACAATTGTTTATCAATCGATACGCACTACCTTCCAAACAAAGTGAAATTATACAGTATTTGTTTAATATTTGTGCGGAGAGAACGAAACTGGACTGCACGAGATAAAACGAAAACGTTAAAAATGACAAACACCTTCGTGGTTTGTCTAATAGCACTCTTTTGTTGTACAAGTGAGTAAACTACTTATTACTTTACGCTGAATCGTATTTGTAATTATTTTCGTCCTTGTAATATTTGTGTAGTTGCAAACCTTAGGTTAATAACTTAAGAATTGCGATGCTTAGACTTTTTAGGCAGTTCTCATAGGCTGCATGCAAATGCAAAGTACCCTCTACCTATTGTTTCAAATTGTAATACTTAATAATTATTTTCGCGTTACGTAGTGATTTCATCGCGGTATTACGATTGTAGGCTGATTAATTATTGTTGGATCATTGCTGGAATTCATGCCAATTAAATAGGTACCCAGTTATGCTCTCTAAATTCTAGTTCTTCATTGTTCTAAAACTATAGTCTTAGTGTTCTGATGACCTTAGATTATTCTCGAAAAACAACTAGCATTGTATATAGCTAGATAGATGTAGTTTTATCTATTGTTGACCTAACCTAAGGTACCTACTAATAATTTAATTACCACATGTTTACTAATTAAACTTGAAATACCTAGCCATAAAAACTTCTTTAATTAAGCTACTTATAATCACGCCTTGTTCCCCGAAGGGTTAGGCAAGGGTGTACGTAGATCCCCACATTTCCTCAATTATGTTCAAGTCCCATGTAATAGGGAGCGAGCCTATTACCACCCACCGGGCCCAAATCCAGACTCCGGGCTGGTTTTGGGGCAAATTCCAAATAGGAAAACCCAATATCACAGGCGGACCTGGGAATCAAACCCAGGACCTCATTCTCAGCAGCAGCGCTTGTGACCACTAGCTAACTAGACCAACGAAGCAGTCAGCAACAATGTAATACAATCCAATACTGGATAAGTCAGTTAACGATATCAAAAAACAGTGTTGTGCAGTTGTGTGTTAGGGATCATATTTCCTGCTTTCAAATTTCAATCAGTAGCGGCCATACGTCAGTATGGCCGCTACTGAAATTTATTATTTAGGTATAAATGTGTGCTGAACCAGGATAATTATTACTTATTGTAATTCAGTCACAACAGGCAAAAATAGATGATATACATGCTCAACTTGTATAACTGAGTATGCTATGTGAGTGGTTAACCACAATACTTACCATTCGAAGTAGCATTGCCATGAAGTTGATGTGGCGTCCTACAATAAGTTGCATGTTACAAATTGTGTACAACTCTCCACTATTGTTTCTTACAAAATGATGAGCTATCTTTTTTATTTAAGTAGATAGGAGGTAGTTGCACAATATAGTGTAATTGAATATTTGAATAT
Organism: Conistra vaccinii; assembly: GCA_948150665.1. Taxonomy (NCBI): domain Eukaryota; kingdom Metazoa; phylum Arthropoda; class Insecta; order Lepidoptera; family Noctuidae; genus Conistra; species Conistra vaccinii. The sequence goes on along the minus strand of OX411320.1, from coordinate 7,466,842 downwards.
ACCTTCAGCTGTCACTAACGAGACACAATAGAATTTTAATTGTTATTCCCATCTGATGTCCACTTGGACAGTCAAGCAGTTCACTAAACTAAATACTGTTTCATAGTAGCCCTAAATTAAAATATAACCAATCGACTAATTATTATAAATGCGAAAGTGAGTTTGTTCGTTATGCTTTCACAGTAAAACAGGTGAACGGAGTTAGATGAAATTTAGCACATGTGTAGACCATGACCTAGATTAGGACATAGGATACTTTTTATCTTAAAATTCCCAAGGGATAGAAACTTATGCGGGTGAAACCGCGTGGAGCAGCTAGTGAATGAATAAACCTAGATGTAATAGTAAATCCTTTCATTCATTTTTACTTAGTACAGATAAACTATTTATAATGAACATACAGATGGTGCTTGCAGACGGCCCTGGATAAACGTCATAACAGTAATTAAACTTCTATTGTGTCTTGTTCAGAGTCGGTGAAAGTGTTAAATTTGTACTGAATTGACGCATTAAATAAAATTGCTCAATCAGTGGCAATACTCCAATTAAATCCGGAGCACCCTGGACAGTTCTGATACTTCCCGCTGACTGGCTGATATTTTTTTCTACCAAACTAATTGAGAATATCATGCAGCAATTCTCATATAATTTGCTGATAGAAGAGAAAATCTAAAAAACACAATGTTTCTATTACCTATAGTGCCTTCTCATGCTGATCCTTGTTATTGGAGAAAGCTCGACCCCTGTCATACAGAATGTCCTAGTTTAGGTTTTGAGACCTCATTGATGTAATAAGTACTAAAGTTTGGAAATAAAATTACTATTACTTATAATTCCAATCCCAAGAACAGTGAATCAGTATGTTCTACATGTCTGCTTTGTTCTCTTATCAATTTCAGTGTTCACTTTTTTTATTGTGTAGAAGTTTACAGTGATATGATAACAGTAGCTGACCCCGCCCGGCTTGTTTTGCTGGCGTTATTTTTATTATTTGTCATTAAACAGAGATAAGCTGACTTATATTATTGTGTATCACTTTATTACAGTTGTGATGTTTTGTTCCCAGATTTGTCGTTTGCACGACAAGTACCGAAGGAGTGTACTAAGGGCCCATCAGTATGGTGTCAGAGCCTCAAGTAAGTTTAACTGCACCATATATACATTCCAAAATTAAAAACTAAATTAATAAAGTCAAGAACACAAAGATGTCTGTAACTGTGGGTGGCTATTTGTATATGTATTTATCACAAATGAATTAACACAATGAGAGTATGTTCTCATAATTATATTTGTTACTATTTAAATACATACGTCTCCTACCGTACATATTCATTGAATTACCACGAAAATTCGTCATTATGTCGAGAATTCCAGAATGTTTCTTTATCTACATGAACTAATATAATTTTATTTACCTAACCTACCCTTCTCTGACGAAATTTCCCTTATCTAACTTTGTTTTTATAAAGCGATTTTGCAAATACATGTAAGTAGGTGTCACACATCTATATCTATATCTATATCTATACATATAATAAAATTGTAGAAAAGTGGTGTCTGTACAATGGAAATATATGAAAAAAAAGTAGCAGGGGTTGTTATTATATCGATGCTGAACCCGAGATTGTAATTAAAATTTTTTTTGTCTGTTTGTCTGTTTGTCGGTTTGTCTGTTTGTCTGTGTGTTTGTGCACGCTAATCTATATCTATATCTATATATCTATACATATAATAAAATTGTAGAAAAGTGGTGTCTGTACAATGGAAATATATGAAAAAAAAGTAGCAGGGGTTGTTATTATATCGATGCTGAACCCGAGATTGTAATTAAAATTTTTTTTGTCTGTTTGTCTGTTTGTCGGTTTGTCTGTTTGTCTGTGTGTTTGTGCACGCTAATATCAGAAACGGCTTATTCGATTTAGATGCGGTTTTCACTAATATATTGTAGTAAGCTTCACTTAACATTTAGTGTTTATTTCATGGCAATCGGTTCATAAATAAAAAAGTTATGTCAATTTAAAGAATCACGGCGAACATTTGTTATAGGTTAGGCATTTCTTTCCTTGATTTTCGGTATACTTATCTTAATTTTTGTTTAGGGTTTGTATATATATATTATAAGTATTTGGTATAGGTTAGGCATTTCTTTTCTTGATTTTCTTTATTAAGTATAAGTTTATTAGCTCAGGTTAGTAATTAATTTTTCTAGCAATTCTTTTGTTTCATAAAGTTAGATAAGACGTGTAAACCAAACGTACTAAACGTTTGGTTTACACGACTTAACACTTATTACTTAAACTGTGATAATTTTAGACTGTATAATAATCTGTAAGTATTTATAATTTAATTGTTTACGATAGTACGTGTTTACTAAATAACTGTGTGTTAAGTAGTAAGTACTATTTTATTGTAAGAATGCTTCGAAGAAGATCCAACCTCTCCCAATGTAGCAGAAATGCTAAAAGGATGAGATTAGTTCGATCACAGGAATCTGAGGAAGGTCGTGAGGGAAGGCTCTCTGCAACTCGGGAACATCAGGCTTGGTTTCGTGCTGCAGAAAGCGGGAATCTCGACTGAGTTCAAATCGTTCTCGAATGGTCGAGGTCGCGAAAAATTTTTTATACTAAGGGGTTCGAGTCATGAAAAAGGTTGAAAAACACTGCCCTACATTAATCCTACTAATCCTACTAATATTATAAATGCGAAAGTTTGTGAGGATGGATGGATGGATGGATGATGGATGTTTGTTACCTACTCTTTCACACAAAAACTACTGAACGGATTTTGATGAAACTTTACAATAATGTAGCTTATACATTAGAATAACACATAGGCTACAATTTATAAAGATTTTATGTGATTTGACCATAACATAACGATAAGTATCAAGTAAGTCGGAAAAATTCCTGCCCTCTGAGATCTATCTTTGCGTGCGCTGCCATTTTTTATTTTTTTTGGTTTTGATGTCATCCAATGATTTCTGGGCGTTTCAGTCTCTTACTGACTAAAACCCACCCGTGTTCCTTCCCTTGCCTTGCCAGAGGCCACGCTTTACCCTTGGGACTACCCGCAACCCCGGCAGGCATCGGCCCTAGCGGACCCCGTCAGTTTTGCTGATATCTCTTTGAGGTGCGCGTGGAACACGATGCGCCGTCGACCCGGGCCTGGTCCTTATCGGACGGTGAGCTGCCCGTTGCTCTCCGTCCGCAGGCCCGCGCCTACGGTGGCCGGAAATCGGCTATCAATTCCCGACGCCCGGGACGTCTCCTACGGCGGCGGCGGCTAGGGCTGGTAGGGAGCGGCCTTTGCCACTCCCTCGCGCGCTCCACCTTCTCCTTCGCGAGCATTACTGCTTTGCAGAAGGAGGTGATGGCTTGCCATGCCCTCTCGCTCCGCACCATGGCCTGAACCAGGGCCGTACGCGAGAGGTCACCGCCGCCGATCGCCTCCACGAGGACACGGCGGTGGTCCACCTAAGCCGGGCAGACCTCCACCGTTTGCTGCGTGCGCTGCCTAAACCGTTAGAGTTACATGAAGAAAATGAATTGTGGGATTGTTTGTCTTAAAGAGTTCTAAATAAAAGTCCGCGACAGCATATCCGCGACACCTTTTATGTGGAAGCCTTTATAACCAAAATAGTGAGCAATAAATACAGTTAAATTGAATACTTTTTTTACATTGCATATTTTAGAGTATTTAGTTAATTCTTATCAAAATAAATACCTTCATCGCTTTTGGTATTTAATTTAGATAAAGTTTGTCTTTTACAATTAGTAATTTGGACAAATAGGTAGTTTAAAAGTTAGAACGATAAGAATGACCTGCGATATTGAGTCAACGGCGCTCAGAACGAGGGTGGAGGGGCGGGCCAGCCAGGGGATGACGCGCCAGAGCACAATTTTATATTGTGGCCAGAGCGCCGAATGGAATAATTATGTTCGAGAAATAACGTAAATAACGCAATTAATTGTTTAACTGTCAAAATGAAACCCATTGCTATTGTAAGTCCGACATCCACGCGGGCGAAGCCGCGGGCAGAAGCTAGTATGCATAATATATATCAACACAAAGTCACAGCAATTGCATGATTATTGACACTGTTACCTATGTCCGCGTCCGTTTAGTCATACCGCAAGGGGGAGGGGAGGGTATAATACTTTTGCATCAGCATATTATTGGATGATTGGACTGTGTGTCATACATAATGTGAAACAAATAAACATAACAGTTAAACTCAATTTGGCCATAGTCATTGAGCATGTGGAGTTCTGGGTAAAAGAGACACATTATTATCAAAAGTTTTATAATTATTAATTTATCTATAAACTAACAATAGGGAATAGGTTCAGACTTATGCTATACAAAATTTTAATTCACAAACTTATTAATTTCCCCCTCCCTCCTTTATTTTAAAATACTTACAAGCAATATAGTAACATATATAGGTACATTTGTTCGTGTTGTTTTGCACATTTGTACTATTCCTGTTAAGCCCTCCAGCTGAACGAAATATACCTAGTTAATTGTGTTAAGACAACATTAGTGCAACAGGAAACATAAGCAACCTTTTATCAGTCCAACGCCTTACCCAATGTGCTATTTCCTCTTTGTGCTGATTAATAAACGGTTAGGTAAACAAAATCACTGAATCATCGCCTTTACGCTAACAACAAAATAAAAAACATCGGAAGATACCTACATACTCACTTGACTACACACTTCTTAGTCACGTAAGGGGCCATCCATAAAGCAGGTTCGTCACACGTTAAGGGGGAGGGAGTCAACAAAGTGTGACAAGGGGGGAAGAGTCATAAGCTTCGTGACGTCATGTGTAAATCGAAAGTATTAAATCACTTAACATCAACGCTTAATTAAAAATTACTGGCTATAAATATTATATAATGATTAATTTAAAATTGCAAAATAATTGACGTTACGACGTGTCAAACAAATATAGTCATATTTGTGTGACACGTCGTAACGTCAATATTACCCGTGACAAGGACCACCGTAATTTAGAGAAATTAGAGATTTAATGACGTTGGTGTACGCAGGCGCGGCGCTGATTGCGGGGCCGTAGGTCACTGCACGTCTACCGTGTGGGAGAAACAGGCTGAGGCGGTGAAGGCCAACGATGTGTCCAACAAGTTCATCAGGCTCTTCAGACAGCTGAAGGATGTCAGGGAACTTATTAATGAGGTTGGTATTGGTGCAAATGTTTGTGTTGGGCCAATTAGTCGGCTTTTAGACGTTAGAGACGTTATCTCCAATGGCTTGCACGCTTTTTGAGTCCGAAAGACACACACATGCGGGTTTGTCCCCGATATTCCCACACGATGGAGACTTATGCGAGTGAAACGTCGGGGCACAGCTACTAAGAACTAAATGCACTCATATTGAAATTGACCAAAAACAAAAAGTCCACAGCATGTGGGTACCCCACACATTCCAGTCTGTTTGATTCCTTTATCTACCTTATCTAATTCATCTGCAAATATGTCCCAACGTCCTTAAACTTCCTTATTATCTTTCTTAACTTACTCACATTCTTAGGACATCATCCTTATCAGTGTAGTATGGACCATGGACCTGAGTTTAATTCCTAGGTTGGCTAATGTGATATTAGAGAGGAATTGCCCTTGCTTTGACTCAGAGTTAACGAGTTGTACCAGACACATTATTACATGGGTCATATCATTGTTAGAGAAGAGAAGAAAATGCGTTTATTCCGCCAAGACGTGACGCACAAATCCAAGAAAAACAACGGGCCTCTGGGCTAATCTATAGGTATATGATGTCATATTACAATAATATTCCTTCTAACCATAGGACTACCTGGCATCTCGAGTATCATCGGAATGCCAAGACGTGCAGTACCCGGCCATCGCAAAGATCTGTAAGGAGAACACGGCGCAGCTGCAGCAGTACATCAACCATGTGCTGCAGTCGGACACCTCGCCCGAAACCATGTGCAAACTCATCGGCATGTGCAACAATGACAAGATTGATAACATCTTGTCTATGAACGTAAGTGTGACAATAATATTTATTGCCATCTCTTTCAGGGACTTGCACATACAGGGAAAATGAAAAAGTTATTGCCATTTAAAATTCACATTTTTTGTACCAAAATCACATTAAAAATTTGCAAATTTTCAATAGGGGTCAAAGTTATAACTACTAGACACCCGCTAAATGACGGCCGCCTGCACTTCATGTGGTAACCCGCTAAAATTCCCCATTGAAAAAAAAGTGTTTTTTTTTTTCCTGACAATTACCTACCACATAAAAAAACTCTCAGTACGATACTTAACAACACCCTCACAGATCAGACTGGTTTTTTTTTTCATGTCGTATACGCTACGTATAACTAAAAAATTGTTTATCTGTCTGTCCGTCTGTTCCGGCTAATCTCCGAAACGGCTGGCTCGATTTTGACCGGACACTGGCAGATAGCGGGTGTTATCAGGAGTAACTTGGGCTACTTTTATTTTAGACTAGCTGCCCGCCACTGCTTCGCACGGGTAGTACTAAGTACTTATCTACGGCGCACCTACCTACCTACCTACATACATACCTACCTACCTACCTAAATACATACCTACATACCTACATACCTACCTACCTACCTACCTAACTACTTACATACCTACCTATCTACCTACCTATCCTAAGAACATTCTCCTTACTATAACAAACAACAAAAAAAAGAATTAGCGAAATTGGTCCAGCCGTTCACGCGTGATGCCGTGACCAAGGAAATAGGGATTCATTTTTATATATAAAGATAAAGAATCAGGGACAACGCGGGCGGCGCCGCGGGCAGCAGCTTACATAAGGCTCTAAATCTGATCGTCCTTTTTGTGCAATTCCGATATCTAAGGTAGACCTAGTAGATATTGTACGTTAGCATTTCCATAATAACTGTCATAGATAGTCGATCGTCATCCGGGAAAATTATCGATCCTTGCTGAGTTTATCCCGGCATGTCCTAGAACGGAAAATTCGAAGACCTGTGACATCTACCAACCCACACTTAGCCCGCGGCCCACTCCCTCTCACCGAGAGGAGGCCTGTGTCCCAGCAGTGGGAACATTAAAGGCTGATTATGCCGTGCTTATGAAATGTAAAATATCTATGAATGTGTTATGGGGAATGTAGTAATGAAATGTAAAATATTATGTGCGTGACATCTCCAATGAATGGTGTTTGTTGTAATCGCGTATCATGTTATTACTACGGGTGGCGTGGGACCGGCTTGTCTGAAGCCATTTACAGGCAATTGAAATCACAAACCTTCTTAGTTACGTCAATAAGTTGAATCTTACATTTGATTGTATGCACATTTTCAATTTATCTTTTGCTTCACAGAAAAAGAAACCAGCAGTGCCAAAACCCTACAAACACAAGGGTAAGTTTTTCGACACTTAAGGTGAAACAATTTGATATTTTTTCCATACAAACTTCGGAGGGGTTTTACTCCACTATTTGACATCGTACATTCAAAGTTAAACATGATATCGTTAGGTCTCATTATTAAAATTGTCTGTACGGAAGCAGAATAGTAAAATAAAAAGCCATTAAAAAGTTATGAGCCAACAAAGATTCGTTTTTCTTGCTAATTTTAAAGCAACTTTGGGCGTAAATAAGTAATACTAGAAGTGTGAAATCTCGAAAACAAAATCCGTACCGACACAGAAAAATTAACGAAGATTTCAATAAATTTTATTTGTAATTGATTTATGCAGTGGTTATTTCAGAAAAACCTTTTTTCCAAAGGCCTTTTCGTAATTTTTGACACGCTCGTTTTACTAAAATTGGTCGGTACGGTGTTTCTGTGCGTGCGAACTATACGTTGTCCATGTAGATCAGCTTCTAACTGCTCATCACTGATACTATCTCGGTCGGACACGATGCCAGGTGAGACCGTGTGGTTTTTGGCCAGGCCCACCATTGAGTTCGAGCCCGCGACTAGTTGCACCTTAAGTTAATTAAATGTGTGTTACGTCGTGATGGCCAAGTGGTTAAGGCCTCGCCTCTCATGTACGAGGTAGTGGGTTCAAATCCGGGCAACTACCAATGTAACTTTTTCAATTCATATGTACTTTCTAAGTTTATCTTTGACATTACTGACATCGATGAAGGAAATTATCGTGAGGAAATCTGGACTTATTTAATATAAGTCTGAAATCGCCAACCTCTCTTGAGCAAGCGTGGTGATCAATGCTCGTGCCTTCTCTGTATGAGAACGAGGCTTTTGCCCTGCAGTGGGACAATAATAGGCTGGTATTGTAAGTTAATTGACATCATATTAATGAGCCCAAGCAAAAGAATCAACTGGCATATGAATTATTTAAAAAAAAAAAATCGTTTTTCTTTGAAATAATTCGAAAAAATCACGATTATTTATGTAAAACACCCTTACGTGGAAACGATATTTAAAAAAGAATGCTGACTATTTTGGTCCTTAAAAAAAAATTACAACTTCGCATTTTCGTACCTTTCAATATGAATAATTGATTTGAATGCAAATGATTTACTCGTACGTCAATGAAACTTAGATACACACACATCGAGAGTCTAGTGTTATGTTGTCTTCGAAACTATTTACTTTTGGAACACTTGTTCTAGGACTTTTTGTACTATTTTTACTAATAGCACATAACCCTAAGGTTATGTGCTATAAGCTAAAATGATACGCGAGTCGAGTCAGCGGACATCGTTGTATATTTTGGAAAGTTACAAAACACGGTAGCTAGTCTGTTTTACTGTTTGCTATGTCATAAGAATATGTAAATAGTATTGTTATGGTTCCGGTTCAACAGCTAGATTGCACAGTTTTTTTTTACCTAGACTTAATTCTTACTTCCAGAAACATTCAAAACTTACTATATAGTTTGGTGTTTTTACGTGAACTCATACCAGTGAATGCTTTTCTCTGCTACCGAAACGAAAGAATATCAACTTGGCACTTGTTTCTCTCATCGATACAGGAAAATGTCATTGTTCGGTTCAGCGAAAGTCAAGTTGTAGGTATCTATAAAATAGCAGTAATTTAACTGGAAATACTTTTATCAGTTAGTTCATTCATTCAATAGGTACTTATTGGCCCTATCTTTGGTAGTTTGGTAACTGTTTGGAGAGAAACCTTTAAAAGATTAATGAATAGGGAACCCAGGATTAGGTAAAAAAAAAAAAAACTATTTAGTCCGTCAGTCAGATAACAAAAAAATATTAGGCACGTATTTTTTGCTTTATCATATTAATAAATACAATTACTTAGTTGTTACAACGCATTAAAGTTAGGGAGTAGGGGCTCGCTTCTTCACAATTCAGTATAAAATCTAGCTACGCGTGATGTCATGCCACATTTTAACTCAATTGGTATTGTCGTAATCTTTTGATTAAGTACGTAAAAAAAAAAACATGTCCACTATTTTTTTTTTATCTCCCCGAAGAACTTTTAGGACATAAATTTTTCTCATTATTGAATTCAACAACATAATTATTCATTGCTACAACGTGATTTATTTAATAAAACATTCAAATTTATTCTGCGGTCATGTAGTTATTGATTCAAGTGTAGGCTATATCAAGGTTTTTACGTTTCATATATTGAAAAATTATTTCCATTCAATTCAAGAACAATAAGATGCAAAAATAAAACATAGACGTCTTTAAATGTTAGTAAAACATGCCGAGTGGAAAATAGGCGTTAATTATACACAATTTTATTAATGTAAGCAAGCTTATTTAAATTTTTAAAGGAATAAATGCAATGAAATTAATTATCGCTTAATCACTAATTACCTTTTTAATAACTACTTAAATTAATGACATATAGGTACTTAAGAGTAGGTACTTATGTAAAGCCATTTAACAATTTTTCTGCATGTTTCCTTAATTAGCTGTTCACGTTTCAGTACATGTGCCAAGACATGACTTTCATATATTTCAGGGGCAATATTTCTGCTTTTTCTTGTTCTTTAAACAGAATTGAATCTATATTTAGTTAAGACTGATCTTTAAATAAATGCCCTTTATAGTTATAATTATTTTACCTGAAGCATCTCACAACAGGGTAAAAGCATAATGCTAATAGATCAACTCGGCCTATCCGCAGTCCACTGCTTGACATAGCATTATCAGCTTATAATGTTCCCACTGCTGGGACACAGGCCTCCTCTCTTCGAGAGGGATTTGACTGTAATCTACCATGCGAGCCCAGTGCGGTTTGCTAGATGTCACATGTCTTCGAATTTTTGGTTCTAGGACATCCCGGTTTCCTCACGATGTTTCCTTTACCGTTTTGAGAGTAGTGGTGATGAAATTATTTACACAAAGTAAAGCGCCTGCCTGGGATCAAACCCACAACCTACAACTCGTATGTCGGGACCGTTACCACTGGGCTACGACTGCTCTCAGTTTAGGTTATTTATCAATCATTGGTGCTGACAGAAACGTCTTCAAAGTTGCGCCACTATACTTAGTTTGCCGCTTTCCGCGTCCAGTCTTTTCCAGCCGCTTTTTTAAACAATAATATGTAGGTTTTATAATATTTTCATGCTTTAGTATATCATAACTAGAGATCGGATATTCGGACGCATATTTATTTAAAGTTGAGGTGTTGGCTAATATGGAATGGACTTTTATATCGAAAAAATCCCGGGATTCCGGGATCGACAAATTTGGAGTTCTGATTATAAAATCGAATGTATATATACTTACGTTCAGGTGTTGGCTAATATGGAATGACCTTTTGTATCGATGTAAAAAATCTCGCGATTCCAGAACTAATATTATTAAATTAATTTTAGTACTTTTTGGCTATAATAATCCTAACTAATAGCTATAGTAGTTTGCCATATGGGCATAGCACACAGCGACAAACAACTCGGTGCCTTGAGTTTCGTAAAAAAAAGTTTACAGTAGGTAACTTTTTTTTAAATATTAACGCTGCAATAGCACATCCGCATCAAAAAACACCTTCATAAGAGGGCTGGCAAGTCGTTTCCATACCATGTATCAGATTAGTTGTGCATACCCGGATTTCATGGAATTCCGGGATTTATATTTAGATTTTTTTATTAAGAAGCCAGTTCCATAATTTCTTAGTCAAAAATTAACTTTAGGTAAATATGCATCTAAATATCCAATTTCTAATCATAATCATGACCCAAAGACTTAGCTCTCGGACTTGAGATTGAAAAGAATCACCGCTCGGTTCCAATTCGCTGGACAAGCTGTATAAGCATGACCTACGACAATAAAACTATCGTCACACTATATTTTCCCAAGTGTGTTAAGGTTAGCTACCAATTCAAAAAGATTAATATGCGTGCGTATCATATCAATCTTTTCTGTGAACTTCACCCATCTAAGCCTATGTTTGTGGTGAGAGTAGATTCAATAAAGCAATAGATGCGATTATGCTTCACAACATCTTGATCGCCAATGTAATGCCCTGGACTTGCTAGAAAATGTATGCACTTCTACTCGGATAGGTTCGGCTTTCTTTTGACCATTTATACAGAAATAGGAATACTTATTTTATTGACTTATGCAGAAAAGCTAATCTCATTTTACAGCACCTAAGTATTATAAAACGTTTGGCTTTTTGGAAGTTAGCCTAACCTTTTCAATAATCTTGCACTATTTATTTTTGGAGCCGCACCGAACCCTTCTCTTTACGTCCCCCAAGTGGAAACACTATGCCCTAGGGCGTTGGAAGGCCTCCCACAAGATGAACCGATGACCTTGTAAAGGCCGCAGGAATCCGCTGGATGCGGGAAGCACAGAATCGGTCGAAGTGGCGGTGCTTGGGGGAGGCCTATGTCCAGCAGTGGACGTCTTTCGGCTGATATGATGATGAGGGTGTAAAAGGCTTTCGCCTTGAAAGTGGGCGATAAACGTTGCTGATGATGGTCATGGCGAATGAAAACAAAAAAGAAAAGATTTGGAGATCACCTTTTAAGCAGGAGTTGCTTGTGTTAGGAGACTTCGCTCTTCCGCTTAGCAAATAATTTAAATTATACAAAAAGCAAACTATCAATGAACGAGCGTACACCAAAATGCGTGTATTCGTGTGATATGTGAGAATATGGGTGTGTGTCTGTAGTGTGCGTGAGTTGGTGAGAGAATGTATCAACTAACTTTGCTCTTTTATTTCAGGCAACCTGCTAGGCAGCGCACATTGCACTTGGGGACCGTCTTACTGGTGCAATAATTTCAGGTAAATACATACATAAATACAAGAAATTGTTACTGAAACACATACATTATTATATGACATGTTTTTCCTGCTGTAACCGTTATTTATATAATACTTACACACCGTAAAAACAAAATATGTTTACAGGTTGTATTATATATTTTATTTTGCGAGATTTATTAGTAGCTGTCGTGGTCATTAGTGGTAAATTAATCATTTTGTATTTCTTGCATAAACTTTTAAGCGTTCAACGTTGTAATAATAAAAAGTAAGTTCAAAACTAAGACCCGACTACTGAAAAATCACGCTCTAAAAATTATGAAACAAGAAAATATTTCGGACAGAAATCAAAACATAGCTATATGTACAAAAATGGTCAAGGTAAAGCCGTCGTCACATGCCATTATAATTTTGTAGCCGACACGATATTGAATTTAATGTAACGTCACATAGCCTATAACCAGCGGACGATCAGGACGCTTCCAACGATACCTCATTTGTCAAATTATGATCAGGAGTTTAGAAGTTATGAGGTTACAGATGAACATACATACATACCATAACCCTCCTTTTTGCTTCGCCGAAGTCGGGTAACAACAAATAATGATGAATGATGTATTTGAATTAGTTTGCACAAATAGGAAATCCCCACATACCTAAATAATTGGTTAATTTAATGTGTAGTTAATTTAATTTATTAATTATTAATAAAATAATTTTCCTCAGTCATATTTTGTTAAATGGCCCACAACATAGAGATCATTACTATATATTTCCAATTTAATACATAACTAACTTCCTCATCGTTGGTCTAGTGGTCTCAAGCGCTTCTGCTAACCATGAGATACTGGGTTCGATTCCCGAGTCGGACAAACTGTTATTGGGTTTTCCATCTGGAATTCCTCAGTAGCAGCCCGGAGTGATTTGTGCCCGGTTGATTACAATAGGCTCGCCCCTATTACATGGGACTTAAACATAACTGGCGAAATGTGGGTGTACTATAGGTACACCTCTGCCTAACCCTTCGGGGAATACAGGCGTGATGTTATATTATTTTAAATAATTAAAAATAATAATTTATTGAATACTCTGTAAGCTAGCAATAAATAAATAAATAAATACGAAAAGCTGATTAAATTATTTTATAACTAGCTTCTGCCCGCGATTTCGCTGCGTGAAATAGTTACTTTGGGCTAACGCTTAGCCCGCGTCTTCGTTAAAAAAAGACCCGACGAATGGGCTATCTAACACTGAAAGAATTTTTGAAATCAGGCCAGTAGTTCCTGAGATTAGCGCGTTCAAGCATACAAACAAACAAACTCTTCAGCTTTATACACCCCTTTGCAAAAAAAACGGGCGGTTTTGATTTTTCTACATTATTTGTAATCATTTAGTTCTAAAGAGGTTTTAATAGCTAAACTATGTTACTGGCACTTAATAAAGAGTCTGAGTCTCATTGATAATAAGAAATTACTAATTATAGTCACTTATGCTAATGACATTCCAAGAATCTTAATATAATCCATAGAAAAGCCAATAACTGTAAAGGTGCCCGTTTTTTTTTTTGCAAAGGAGTGTATATTCAAATATTAGTATAGAGTATAGATTTAGCTTTATATATTAGTATAGATACGTAACCCAATAATAATTAATGTTAGATTAAAAAAATAAAAAACATCATAAAAAGAATCTATTAGCATCTTATCTAAGCACACAGTATCTGTTGACTGGTCATGCTTTCCATATAAACGGTACAATCCGTTAGAACAATTGTTCAATTATATTGCACAACATCTATTGCCATAACAAATCGCCTAAGAAATGTTTCTGTAAGCAAAATGGCATTGTGGTATCCACCAAATTAACTGGCCCCCTACCTAGGTGTTGAAAAAGGCGACAAGGAGTAATTGTTATAAAAAAATTGCAGTATTGTAGCGGTTAGACCGCCACATACAAACTACGAAGCAAAAAGACATGACGTCACACAATTCCTACATCGCGCAGTTAGAGTTTACCGAGCGAATAACATAGATAAGACTATCCGAAATCAACATGGGCAGTTGCCCGCCAGACATAACACTCGTCTGGTTGGAGGATCCTCCCTTTTCTATGGGGGATGAGTGAATTTTACACCCTGTTCCTCATACCTCTAAATTGGTGACCCCGACGTGATGAACGTCAACGCAGCCTTCGTGCAACTACTTCAGCGTGACGTCATCATCATCACTCCCGCAAGCTTTCGTGACGCGAGTCACACAGCCAGCCAGCACCCACGGCTTTAACGGGTATCCTGACCACCAGGATGCAGCGAACGCGCATTCCTGGTCATCACCCTCAGCCTCATCAGCAACCTTGGCACAGCACCTGCACTTCCGGCCGGTCTCACAAGCAGAGCCTATTCTACCCTCTCCTGGTCGACGCAAGCAGTCAGCCAAAAAAAAACCCGGCACTGTACCACATCCGACTCACTGGATGACGACGCAGCGCCACCCCGACTCACTGGGGAATCACCGCAGACAGTTCCGACTCACCGTGAACTATGCGGCACCCGGTTCCGACTCACTGGAACCACAGCTGGCGGCACTGTGAAGCATCGCAAGATTCAAGACTCAGCCCACTATCGACCTCCGGTCTCCGGAGGGGAGTGATGTAGCGGTTAGACCGCCACATACAAACTACGAAGCAAAAAGACATGACGTCACACAATTCCTACATCGCGCAGTTAGAGTTTACCGAGCGAATAACATAGATAAGACTATCCGAAATCAACATATGAGCAGTTGCCCGCCAGACATAACACTCGTCTGGTTGGAGGATCCTCCCTTTTCTATGGGGGATGAGTGAACTTTACACCCTGTTCCTCATACCCCTAAAGTATCACAAAGATTGTTGCGATCACTTTGGCAAGCGATGGCGTTGGTGATTACAGGGGTTTCGCTCTCTTGCTGCTGCCGTTCACTTGAGAACCTTCCTAATGAAGAGCAGTTTTCTGTTCTCTTCTTCCTGTACAAAATGCATTCTTACAAGATCACATGCAACGTCTTTCTGGTAAGGCACTTATAACTGGATATTAATTTAAACGATTTAAGTGTTCTTTTTTAGGTCCCAGTTATGCTAGGTTTCGTTTATCGTTAAACGTGGTTATTTAGTGTTAAGTTTCGATCCCAATCGCCGATTTGAGTGGGAATATCGGCATAAAAAGTATATTTTGTCCTAAACCAGGTCCACCCATGTGCCAAATTTCATCCAAATCAGTTCAGCCGTTTTAGCGTGAAAACGTAAAAAAACTCACTATCGCATTTATAATATTACTTAGGAAGTTAGGATAAGCAGCGTGATCGGCCTCACTGGGTGATGGGGCCCTCCTACACAAGGTAGTAGTATAAAAAGTGTGGTTTTAGTTGGTAGGACTCCGACATAACCCTCCGTTGTTCCAAGACGGAGGGTATCCATGAGGATCCCCACGGAAAAAAATAATTTAAGGATAAGCAGCGTGCAAAGCCGTGTACTCAGCTAGTTATTTATATTTATTCATAAGAACAATAGTTCAATTAGATTGCACAATAACTAAAGCCATAGTAGTAAACCGTACTTCGTTTATGCAGACCGCTAATTGGCAATACAACAAGCGGTTTGCAATTCGTATCGATTCTCGTATTCGGGTACAATCGATTGTAAAACTGTTTACATAACTGCGTTGTGTAACTTGTTCGCTGTCTAGTTACATTGGTAACTAATAATCGAATAATTCGTGTCGAATTCAATTCAACAAGTTTCCATTGAATTTGATCGCTGTATTTCTGGTTGTATTACGGGTCATGAAAATGTATTGTTATGTTTTAGATTAAAATCTTAATTTAATTTGTATAACAATTATAAAAGATTATGATTAGATAACAATCTTGCAAATTTTAATATTTTATATTAAAACAGCGATCCAAAATAGGAATCGATCATATTTTGGATCACTGATTTTTAAATGTGGACGATTATTTTAAATGCGCATCTATAAATAACCCACTGTTAGTCGTGACTTATTGAACACTAATGATCACAATCGTCACATAAATATTATTAAAAAAAAAAACAATATTCTCTCCTTGTGTCGTCGGTCTCCTAACAATATATGTGGTCTGATCTAGAAAGACTTGCAAGATTCCATTCCATTTTCAATATATTTTTCTTATAAAGTAAACGTCATTTTATATTCTTCATAACTTACAAAACGTCACGCTTGACATAGCTCACTGTTTAATCATCCTAAGAATGCGAAGGTTGCCGATACACCAGCTCATTCATAGAGTAATCCTGTGGCGTGAGCAATCAATAGCTCAATATACACAACTGAAGCCTTCACTTAATTTTCAAATAGGTACCCTAGTAATAAAAATTAAATAAATTATTTATTTAAAAAAAAGTGTGTTACAGTCTGTTATATTAAATATAATTTTTAAATTAACGGATACATCATAAAGAGAGTAACAATTAACAGAATTGAATCTGGCGTACTTGCTATGCTACATGGTACCCTGAATTAAGGTTTGCCTGCCCAGGTACACACGGCTTCACATCAAGCTATACATTTCCAGTTTATACTGATCTCACATTGTATAGGATTTCCGTACAATGCGAGATCAGCTTATACTGGAAATGTGTAGTCGTGTGCGTACAACAATTTTTTTAATAGAGACAGCAATCCCCGGTTTCTGAGGTTCTCTAGTAAATAAATGGGATGAAAGTTAGAATGGAAATTCACCATTTTTGCTATTCGAAATCCAGTCGGACACACCACATGGCTGGTTAAAAATAAGTCCCGGGTCCTAACATCACATTTTTCTTCTCCAGCACCGGTCGTGAATGCCGCGCGACACACCACTGTGTGAGCAAAGTATGGCCCAAGATGGCGGTCCCGGAAGACACCGACAGCATCTGCAAAATCTGTACCGACATGGTGCAACAGGCCAGAGACCAACTGCAGAGCAACGAGACACAGGTAATTCTTTACTCAGGAGTATCCTTAAATCATTTTCTAGGAGTAATTACTGGCTCATGAACCATTTCAGCGTCGTCTCTGGGAAGGCAACACGTCTGCAGTGCGTACCTCAATGTACTGTTACAAATTTCCATATAAGCCATAGGCGATGGAGATCACTTATCATCATCCAGCAACATAGAAAAAAAGTATAATCGTACTTAAAAAACCGGCCAAGTGCGTGTCGGCTCGTACAAGGAAGGGTTCCGTAGTTGAGATGAATTTATCCCAAATCCAATCTTAACATTGTAGTTGAAAAACATGTTCTCTCATACATCGATATACGTCACGGTCAATTCTCCAACTGCAAATGTATGTGTGTAATCGCAAAAAAATGTGGGTGATAAAACTGCAAATTAACGATTTTCCAACTTTTGACTTTACATGTGCTGTGAGATCTTGCGTCCTGCCAAATTTCATGATTCTAGGTCAACGGGAAGTATTTGCGAGTATCAAAATATGACGCATAAATGGCCGTATTTTTTTTATTGCGTTGACTTAGAAGAGCTGATTGATTTTTTTAGAGCTCCAAGGGGCCCATAGATCCACGTATTTGATATTAATTTCAACTTGATACATAAACGCGTTCCTTAGAAAAGGGTCTTGACTGACTGACAGACAGACGGACGGACAACGAGGTGACCCTATAAGGGTTCCGTTTTTCTTTTGAGGTACGAAACCCTAAAAAATGACTGATTGATAGAGACCATAACCTACCCAAACTTATTAATGCTTGCGAAAACGTCAATTAAAAACGAAAAGTGTAAATAGTTTACCTGAACAGTCGAGACGAACATTTTTTTTTATCACTTTATGCATAGTCACTCCAGATAATTATAATGAATGTAACTAGTAGTATTAAGAGCGTTTATCCTACAAGTTGGCAACGTCGCAAATAGCTGTCAAATATTTACCTGTTTTGATTAATTTGTAAATAATACTGTATGGAAACAAGAAATGTGGCTAACTAGCGAACTAAAATATTGATGATGTTGTTGAGTGTTTAGTTATATATGTAAAAAAAGTATTTGGAAACTTTACAAATGCCTTTTTTTACACCGGCTACAATATCCAATTCCGTGTTATAATTGCAATTCATTAGTAATTGTAGTTCGTTAGTTAGTAAAGAGGAAGTCTGAAAATGGCACCGGTGACCGAAAAGTTGTGCGGTAATCGGTTGTCATGGTATGGACATGTGATGCGGAGGAATGAGGAAAACGTCTTGAGGAAAGTTTTGAGTATGAATGTCGATGGCTATAAGAGTAGGGGAAGAACAAAGAAACGATGGATGGACTGTGTGAAAGATGATATGGCTAGAAATGGGGTTACTACCGTGATGACGACTAATAGAGAAGTATGGAAAAAAGGGACATGTTGCGCCGACCCCAAATAAATTGGGATAAGGCAGGAGAATGATGAGTTCGCTAGTTAGCAACATATCATATTTCCATACAGTAATATTGCCTAATTAATCAAAACAGCGAAATATTTGACGTCTATTTGCGACGTTGCCCACTTTCAGAATAAACGCTCTAGTACCAGACAAATTCACATTTTTATTAAAATAATGTTCGCCATATTTATAGAAGAAAGGGAGGCCTTTGGCTTGTAGTGAGACGACCTAGGCTTATCTAATACCTTTAAACGGGCAATTCTTATATTATGTATATACAGGGTGTTAGGGTAAACACCGTTATCCTTCAAACCAGTGGTTTAGTTTCGTTTATAGAACATAAATTCAATGGAAAATCACAACTTTTTTTTTAAAGATGTACATTTAGAATCGTCACGCAATTCCTAAGGTAGGTATTTTTGCCTGTCTTAAGCCAGGAAAAGGTTGTATTGTATTTATTCATGTGTTGTGTAGGTAGGTAGGACGGGCGGCGATCGATTACGTCACTCGGGCGGGCGCATATCCATGAATTTGCGGACGGTGTCGGACAATAACCTTTTTAATATTTTTTGTTAAAGAAAATAACGTTTTTTTTTTACTCGATTTTTTATGTTTGTATTTAAGCCAACTACCCATAGTTTGAGTGACAACGGTGTTTACCCTTCCATTCTGTATATAATCTGAATCTCTGAATCGGCTCCAAGGCTCCAACGATTTCGATTCGGGGGTGAAAAAATCGATCTAGCTAGGTCTCATATCTGAGACCTAGCTAGATCGATTTTTCACCCCCGTAAACTACTAAATTGCAATCTGATAAAACGTTGGTGTACCTGGACGATATGTTTATACATATTTTCACACCGATCAGAGCCCGGTTGACCACATATTAATAATAATAATTGCCATATCTAGGACAGTAATTTTTTGTCAACGCTCGCGGGCTCTCATTATCTTAGAGCAAACAAAGGTTGAACTTACACCTTGTTGAGTGTAAGTCATTGCCCGATAGTAACATGACGCCCACGTAACATTGTTTTATAAATACTTACTGAACAATTATCATAACGAGCCATGATCGGGCGATCGAGAATGACCGTTTATTGGCTACCTTTCTAGACCTACCTATCCATCTTATTATTTCTATGGTCTTAAGTCCAGTCTAGATGAGAATTTATTTCTGAAATAGAAAAAAATATAGGCAATAATTTAAAAAAATTGGAAGCGAGGTTCTGAATAAAACATTTTCTTATTATATAGGGTGACTGGTAATTAGTGACCGAAACTTAATCACGGGACTTTACTCATCATTATGAACAACTTTTACTTAGGGATATTTTGTAGCTAATTATTACGATAGTGTAGCCATGTAGCTTTTTATTTGTTGATAGAGAACTGTTGAGTTTTTTTTTAATTTTCATAATATTTTTTAACCCTTCATTAACATGTGCTAAACGCTAACGCATCAGTAATAAAGTTGAATATCGCGTGCGGTCTTTGACCATGTTCCAGTTCGAAACTAAATGTCGTAAGTCTCAATTCTTATTTCGTTTATAACTAAAGACATAATTGATCTAGAGAAAACATCTTATATCTAGATAATAAACTATATTTTCTTACTGTCAATACTTATTTATGACATAAAAGCCGAATAATCTTGTTTAAGTTTTTAATAATCTTTATAAAATACATGATTTTCGAAAATGTATCGAGCGACAATGTTCCAATTACATAACTGTCTTATATATGGATAGAAAAAGATCCAATAAATCATATACTAAAGTTCCATTTTGATCATATGAGTGACTGTTTCAGAATGGTAATGCAAAAAACATACAATTTAGGGAGCCTCCTCTTAATGAGCTTGCGTAACGGCTGAGCTCATTAGACTTAGGTATTACTGCCAAATTAGATATAACAGTAAAATGAAAAATTCGGGTCTCATTAACATGTCATGTGATTAAAGAACTTGTAAAACCACACAATACATAATAGGAGGTACAAGTACAGAAGAATCACTCCGCAAAATAATTTAAATAAATAGCGACTCTTGTTGCGACACAATAAAGTGCAATTCATGTCGCACAGCGGTAATTACCTACGGTTATATTCACCAGAAAATTGCCTCTCTTTCTATCGCGTAACTCTTTTATCTTCTGACTACGTTACACCCTAAAATACGGAGTACGCCTGGACTGTTAAAACTAAACTAAACTTACATAACATAACATCACGCCTTGTTTCCCCGAAGGGTTGGGCAGAGGTGTATCTGTAGCAGGTACACCCACATTTCGCCAGTTATGTTTTTAAGTCCCATGTAGTAGGGGGCGAGCCTATTGCCATCAACTGGGCCCAAATCCAGACTCCAGGCTGCTACTGAGAAATTCTAGATAGAAAAACCCAATAACACTTTGCCCGACCCGGGGATCGAAGCCAGGACCTCGTGCTCAGCAGTAGCGCTTGCTACCACTAGACCAACGAGGCAGTCACTAAACTAAACTTAATACAAATAATTTTCTTTTTAAATAAATTATGTTCAAGTAGTCTTTGAATAAAATTTTAACTTCGTGTCGTGGTCTCCGGTAAACTTGCTATAAAATATTGGCAAAAAAGCAATGCGTTACTAATTATTTTGTTCCATCTTTCACCCGTAACAAACAGCAAGCGTGACTATAAAATATTAATTATTTACTGCATCATCGCTATGCTGGCGAATATAGTTATTGTTCAATAAAGTAAAAAAAATAGTCGGTAATGCAGATCTTCTTAAAAACATCCCTTATAGCCAGTTGCAGAAAGGAACTTTAACTTTTAGCTGTCATTAAATACGAATCTTTCAATAACTTGTTGCAGAAAGCAACATTTGACTCGATTTTAATGGTCCTTTGATGAAATTAATGTTAATGATCCATTACGTAATGGGGCATTAATGTTTGTTTTTGTGCAACTGGGTGTTTATCTTAGAGTTATGTACCTAACTATAATTTGTAAATCTGTAAAGTAGAGATAGTGAATCTATACCACAAATAAGATAGATTTTGTAATAGATAACTTAGATTATAACTTATTTCACCAGACTGTATAGCTTTTTCCTTGAACTTATACAAGGTGGATTTTTTAGATGGGGCAGCAAGGGCAGTTACCTTAACGTAGATAACGCTAGACGCTAGAATACTAGACGAAAACGTTCTTAGGTCCTTAACTTTTTGAGAAATTTTGTTCTCCGTTTGTATATTTTCAAAAAATTATTCAGAAAGTAAGAAAATGGCCAATTTTCTAAAAACTTTTTTCTCAAGACTTACAATATTATTATTCCTAGCCCGTACTGCCCCACTGCTGGGCAAAATAAAACAATATACCATACCATTGCTGTTCGCCTCCTGGTCACTGTGGCCAATAGGGCGCAGTCTCATACTCAAATCAAATCAAATCGTTTATTGCAAACCATAATGTACAATTACAGGTGGTAAATAAAAAAATAATAGAAACAATTATGGACCCTGTCGGGCACAGCAAATTTATAAATAGGTTGAGAGAGGAAGAGCGCTTTATTTATTATATTTATTACTCAGGCACTGATCCAGGACACAGAATACAATACAAGTATTATTGCCTTCAAATCGTGCCTTGAAATAATGTTGTTTCATATACCTATTGCATATTTGATTATTGATGTTGTATTGTATTAATTTTGATTATTGTAATATTAATTATTTTGACATTATTAGAAATGATAACCACAATTTGCCAAATGTATGTACTAACACTAGTGCTTAAGATGTGTATTGTAATTTTACTAACAAATGGGATTTAATGATCTGAAAAATAAATGATTTAATTTGATTTACAGGAGGAGCTAAAAGAAGTATTCGAAGGTTCCTGCAAGCTGATCCCCGTGAAAATAGTCGCCAAGGAATGCATGAAGTTAGCTGATGACTTCGTACCCGAGCTGGTGGAGACCCTGGCTTCCGAAATGAACCCTCAGCAAGTCTGCTCCGTCGCCGGCCTCTGTAACAGTGCCAGAATTGATAACCTGCTTGAAGACTTTGTAAGTAGCATTTTGTTATAACTTATTTGCCTGTTTGCTATAAAGAAGTTGATGTTTTTAGCTTGTTATTGTGGGGAAGCATAGTAGGTATTGACGTGGAAACGTCTTTTCCCTTGGTGGTAAGATTAAATATAATATTTCTGACCGATAAAATATTGTAAAATTTCTATCGCTAAAAACTATGAGACTTTCAACGCTAGAGTAATGGGTTTTTAACATATAGGTTCGTGTTTAATTTTTCAACGAATGAGATTTTTTCAACGTCATACAGTTGAGTTATGACACTTTCTTGCACGCTTTACGGGAACTACAGGAACTAAATGCCTAAAGTATTTATGATCCACTAGAGTAAACAAAATCGGAAAAATATAAATGCTACTTTCAAGATAGGTATATGCTAGTTAGATAGTGTGTTGAAAACATAATACAACTAATTTGATACGACAGAAAAAAATCACGATACTTAAAAAAATATGTTTTTACGATTAAAAACCATATTAATATACATTCATGCAATCATTCTGATTTTTTGTCAGATTATTCTACAAGCACCATGTTAACGTAATAGTGTTTTAATTTTTTAAGGCCTATCAATAGATTTTTTGTAAATAGATAATTGTTTCATATATTGCAATATATTACCAGCGCTGTGTCATCGTACTTCTTTTCTTTTCTATGCAGTCCGACAGTGACCTTGCTTTAGTTGTATTCAGCCTCTTTAAGCTATCTTAGGGCACTTAGCCGGTAAATTATTATTGATATACATTATTTCCAATAATTGATAGAAAATATAAACACTAATAGTTTAACCAACATTAGGAGTAGGAACCTCGTCATTGTCTGGCTCTTTGTAATGCGCAAAGAATGAAATCACCTTCTGTCACAAAGTACATACGCACTTTGTACTGACCCAGTTATGTCACAACGATGAACTATATGCGTCATTGAGATTATCTCCAATTTGTAAGTATATTGTAAACAAATGTATAACGACTTTATATTATTAGTGATGTAGCGGTTACACCGCCACATACGAACTACGCAGCAAAGACATGACGTTACACAAATCCTGAATCGCGCAGTTAGAGTTTACCGCGCGAACGACATAGATAAGACTGTCTGAAATCAACTTTCGGGCAGTTGCCCGCCAGACACAACAACCGTCTGGTCGGAGGATCCTCCCTTTTCTAATTAGGATGAGTGAACTTTACATCCTGTTCCTCAGACCTCTAAAGATCTATTTACCACGACGAGTCATATTTTGATATGATTAAACTTTCATAAAATACTCGTGTCATTATTATTTTTCAACTATAGTGTGACCGAAACTTTCCGTTTCATAAAGTAAAATCTTTACTTTGTGGCATCATTTCGTCACATGACTCATAAAATTTGATGTCTCACAAATAATGATTGATGTCATCAATTTATTATACTTAATTGACATTGCTTTTCGTCGTAAAATGATTCACGATCACGCGATAATGATGTTCTTTCAAGTTTTGTAACAAGTTCTACAAAAATAACTGAATGCAAAACAAATATCATTATTATTTAATTCTGTTAGGTCAGATAAGTAGTGCACTTGACTCTGTAAAATATCAACAGAGGAAATGCGGATAACGTAGGATACATCAATAACATAATCAAGTTTGAATATAACTTGATTTATATATTTTTTGTTAAACTGGGGCTAACTCCGTTGCGAAAACTGCAGAAAAACAACAAATGTAATGTAAATTGTTATGCGACAGGTCTATTTAATTAAATCCTTGTTTCCAATTGATGTTATTTTCACTTAAACAAACATCAACTTTATACGAGTGTGAATAAAGTTGATTTTAGACTGACTAGTACTGTTGAAAAAGTTATAAAGAGTATGAAGTCGTACCGCAAACTGCTAACACTGCTAAATAATTTCTCCCGCTCCACCCAGAGCGGGAGAAGTTATTTAATAATTTCCCAACCTAAAAAAAAAAAGCTAGGCAGAAACTACGTAATGCCACCTGCTGCTGCGATCCATACTCCTTTTTCTTCGTTTAAGTTCATACATATATTATACGAAATTATGATCAAGAAATGACATATAGGCTTCTCTTGGAATTCCTTTGTAAAACCTTGTTGATGCTGTAAAAAGTGTGCATTAAGGCGGATAAGCAGTGGTAGCCCGCGAAATTAAAATTTTCTTACGTTTTTTGCGAACAAATCTCTTATGGAAAAGTACTTAAGGAACAACTCTTAACTTAGAGAGATGTATTAATGATTCTTATGATAATAATCATTCATGTTAATAAATCTGTTATAGTCGCAAATCATATTTTGATCAAGATACAACCGAGAAGAGAAGGTTGTCTGGAAGAGATCGCAGGAAGCGATAAGGCCGCCTATTGTATGTTTTGTAGTGTTAAAATTTTTCTCTATGTGATTTCTGGTGTACAATAAAGTATATATAAATAAACTAGCTGCCCGTCCCAGCTTCGCATGGGTAGCCCTAATTAGCAATAAATTAAAATTGCGGCTATAAATTGAGATTTAAACTATCCTATCTCTCAAGTTGGATCGAACTGCACATGGTGTGCGAATTTTATTATAATCGGTTAAGTGGTTTAGGAGTCCATTGAGGACAAACATTGTGACACGAGATTTATATATATTAAGATCTCTATGTGATTTCTGGTGTACAATAAAGTATATATAAATAAATAAATAACAGAACATCCTAACAATATTAGAATTTCGCGAGCTACCACTGCGGATCCACCTTAGGCGGTTTACACATGGCACCGCGCGCCGCCGCGGCAGGCGGTGAAGCGGATCTCATGTCGCATTGGCCTCTAATAAATCCGTTGATGCCTAACACACGTACAGCGCCCGACCGCGCGGTCGAGCGATGCTAATCCCTTTGCCACCACCGCCCCTACGATGCGGAGCGCGGTGCCGTGTGTGAACCGCCTTAATGTTTTACTCAAATCAATAAACAGCGAAATAGTACCTACTTTCGTTCACATTAGTCACTATAAGTAGTTCATAACGACATTATTATCAGGTTATCGCGATATCATTAGACGGAATGACCTTCCATCACGCCACATTTGTAAATATTGCAAATAAATGTTTTATTGTGCCGATAAATGGCTATAACATTCGCATCATGTTAATAATTTCATGGAACAACATAACAAAGGAAACAAACGTAGGTTTGTATCCTTTGTTATACTGCCATTTCACAGACAATGATATTCAAACCTACGCAAAACCCCTGCTTATCGTTCAGTTTCAGCAATTTGTGCCGACCACATAACTACATACGGAATTCCGTCTCGAAATATCAATTCGGAATTTCAAAGGCAGTAAATACATACAAAATCAAGGATCTATTGAAATTTTCCGTCTGTATGTGGCCGGCCGTTTGTATGAATTTGCTGCATTCGAAATTGCGAATCGATATTTCATAACGGAATTCCGAATGTATCTGGCCTTAATTTGAGGTCTGTCTAACTCTGCACAGACAATGAACTAACTAGAAATTTAATCGAGACCTTTCTCGGTAAACGCAATCAAAAAAGCTTGAGCATTTTGTAAATAAACAAAATTTTAATTAAGTTGATTTCACAAACACAAATTCTAATAAAAATGTCCTTAATCCGTCTTAGATGTGATTAAAAGCGAGTCGTGTGTGTAAGAATTAAGGTTCTAAAGCCAACAAGTACTAAGCGTCATTATGTTTATTGTGACAGGACACCCAAATGAGCCTGCGTGTGGAATGCAACAACTGTCAGCGAACCGTCGGCGTGATGAGGAAGAAGTTCGACGCCACCAGCTATGAGGACTTCCTTCTTGGATTATTGCAGGTACAGTTATTATTTGTATATTCTCATAATCCCTTGGGCTATGTTTTAACATGCCTTCTTCTTAGTGTGGATTATAAACCGGGCCCGATCTGTTTTAGTTATTAAGTACTAACATAACCTAAGTTATTTTGATACTAATACTATGGCTCACATTGTAGTATGATAAAATAAAGTTTATTTATTTATACTACTTACTAGTGGTCGCCCAGACGTCGAAATTTGAATATATATAATTATATACTACAACTATAATTCAGGAGAAGACAGTTCATACTAATCCCATGTATACATACTAATTCCATGCTGCCATGTCATTATTCTAAGGTCTAAATCTTTAACCATAAACAAAAGAGTGTGTTTGTCAAACGCATGGTAGTAATGTAATAATATTTATTCATTTAAAAAGTTATTAGCTTTCTGCACTCGATCTCTATATAAACTTTAACTGTGCCAAATTTCATACTCCTCCGTCCACGTAATTTTCGTAAAAAGAGGTACAAAGTTTTTGCTTTACATATTAATATAGATTTGTGAGAAAACCATGAAAGCCCGTAGACGTTACAGAACGTTCCTCAAGTCCAGTTTGACCTTCAATCAGTTGATCACTACTCAAAAGTATCACACGAATCAGTACTTCAGCATCGGTCTTATTTCAGAACGGTAATGAATCTATGTTCAGCTGAATCGAGACTAAAGCATGTGTATTGTCTATGCATCAGCCTGTTTTCGTTTACGATACTTTACTAACCAACTTTTTTCTGATCGTCACTGGATTATAAATATTAAAATATACCACAAGAGCCCAATTATTCAGGAAATCAGCATTATTATTTCGGTCCCGAATAGTACAATCCCCCATATATTGAAATAAAGGTCTTTGAAGTAAAGTATAGAAATTTTGTAAAAAAAATTGTCAAGCATAAAATACTTTATCTATGGCCATAAATAGGTATGCTAATTAAAATGACAGTATGCCAAATATGTAAAAACAACAGTTTGTTGTGTTTGTTTATTGTATTTCTTATCTGTATTTAGGAAATTTTTTACTAAAAAAAAACCTGCTAAGTAATAGAAATTTTAAAAATTTCAAACATATTTATATTTGAGAATAAATTAAAAAAATTGTTTAAAAATCTGTTATCTGACTACGGAAAAATAAAAGTAATCTTAAAAGTACGAAACAAGAAAATATTTCATAGAGAAATCAAGATATAGGTACAAAAATGGTCAGGGTAAATCCGTCGCATCGTCGCATACCATTATATTTTTTTAGGAGTTCCTGGCACCCACATGGCTTACAACTTGAATACTTCCATACATACATACATACATAGACTGCTAAAATCATAACCCTTCCTTTTGCCGTAGTCGGGAAAAAAACCGATAGCGTCAGCGCAGAAACAAAAAAGGCTGCTTAGATCCATATTGCGGAGTATGATAAGTGAGTCAGTAAGTACCAATCCATTTTTCTTAAATTAGGTAATATAATATTATTTAATGGGGTTATCTTAGCATCTTTCTACTGTACAATTGATCATTAAAATATATATCAATTTTTTTTTTACAGGCATCAGGGGAACAGGTAAAACTCAAAACCCTCCAAAGAGATGCTCTCACAAAAAAGCGGCAGCTTAGCATGGCCACGGGAGGTGGTGTTCCCTGCCCTGATGCTGACATAGACCCTAACATACTGAAGATATTTGCAGCTCTCTTAATAGAAGTTAGAGACAGCATAGACTCTGACTGCAATGGTAGGTAGCCATTTTAATTTTCTTTTTGAATTCTATTCCTATGACTGTTAGCTGCTACTAGTACAGTTGCAGCTAAAATGTTATCATTATTTATTTATTATCGGCCTATTATGTTAAAATTGTTGGACTTCCTGTTTGAGCAACTTCTTATGTTGTCATATTTAGTTTCAGATTCGGTGACGCCAATTCAAGCAGATTCAGATATAATTATAGACTTAGAGCAAGAACAAGTAATGCCGCCCCAACCTTTTAATGCCGTCGATATAGAACACACCCCAACAATTATTGATGCCAGCCAACATACCTCAACAACAGATGCAGTTGAACCCACTGAACCCATTGCTCCAATCGAACCTCATAGCTCAACCCAACACGACAACACGACACAAGACAGCTTTATGCATTTGTCATCAGATGAAAAAAAACTCAAGAGTGCAAATTTTAAAAAACGAATACATCAATAGAGAAAGAAGAGCAAATGAACTTCATTCAATAGATGTCAAATATAAAAAACAGAAATACGAATTAGAAATAGAAATATTAAAAAAACAATTACAAGAAGCAACTGCAAAAGCCGAGTCAGCACAAAATAATCAGTGCTAATTAAAAATGATTTTATAGAGACCCAAGAACTATAAGTTTCTGTGCTCCTATATGTATGTTATGCTTAATAATTTAGATTTGTATTTTTTTGTGGTTTTGTTTATTTTTGCTGACATGTCACTCAGTTTCTCCTTTTCTTTATATTGATCGGTATATAAAAGAAACAAGTGTTAGGTAAATAGTTTTTTATTTTTATTAGGTAAGTACAAAACTGGTTAATGATATTAAAAAGTTGATTATTTAACATGTTGTTTTATTTATAAAAAAAGTTTTTTTTTTTAATTCTATGTAGGTATGTTTACTTGCTGTAAATTAAACATAATTATTTATTATGATACTTCTAAAAGCAAACCCATCAACTGTCCCTTGATTGTCAGGATGATTCAGGTCAATTTCGTTCACTTTGCTATTACTCTGTTTTTGATTTTTATAGCGGTGGTTACATAAAAAATTTAAAAAAATAAAGACAATACTGTTAAAGTTCATTAAAGTGAAAGAGCTCAATTAAAATTTAATCATATCTTGAATTTTGTTTGATAAATGTCAAAGATATTTTTTCTGTATAAGTAAGTAATTTTCGAAACTGATTATCAAAGGAAAGGCTACATTGCTTTACATTTCAAAACGTGTAAAACTGATTCTAAAATAAAGATATTAATTAACAATCAAGCTAATGTAATTCCTCCTAATACATTTAATTGAGAAATACTTTCAAAGTAAGAAGACGTATATTTGTGGTCCTTCGAGCCGGATCTGTGTCACCTACAAGTAAAACGATAGTGCCCGTTTAACAGAACGATTGTGTGAAAGTATCGGTTAATCTCTTCAAATTACAATTAAACAAGCGTTAACAAAAACATTAGCTCAACATAAAACAACCTTCTTATTTACCTTTCCCAGATGTGCCGCAAGATGGACTCCCTATCCGACTCCTGCTCAATGCTTGTCTTCAAGTACTACGAGAACATAGTGCAGGCGGTGCAGCAGGACTTGACTCCTCAGAGCATGTGCCACGTCAGCGGCCAGTGTGCGTACAAGTTCCATCAACACGATGAGTACACCTTCCCCGCAGAGTTCACCGACTTCAGGCCTACTGAGTAAGTCACCTTTATAATGTAATCATCATTCTCCTACCTTTATCCCAATTTATTTGTGGTCGGCGCAACATGTCCCTTTCTTCCATACTTCTCTATTAGTCGTCATCTCTGTAGTCACCCTCTTTCTAGCCATATTATCTTTCACACAGTCTATTCATCGTTTATTTGGCGTTACTGTTATAGCCATCGACATTCATACTCAAATCTTTCCTCTCTTCTTGCTTGAGGAATGAGGAAAATGTGTGACATTTTCCTCATTCCTCAGCATCACATGCCCATACAATGACAACCGATTTCAGTTCATTTCTATAAATAACATACCAGCGAGTCATCTTTATACATGACTGGGAAACTAAAAAATGTTGACTGGTCATTGGTCAGGCCGCAAGCGCTACTGCTGAACATGAAGTCCTGGGTTCGATTCTCAGGCTGCTCAAACTGTTATTGAGTTCTTCCATCAGGAATTTCTCAGAAGCAGCCCGAAGTCTGGCTTTGTGCCCGGTTGATGGCAATAGGCTCGCCCCCTATTACATTGGATTTAAACGGTGTTGGTTTTCTATAGGTCCACCTCTGCCTAACCTTCCAGTGACTACAGTCGTGATGTTATATAAAATTTTAGATAAAGTTGTAAGACAGTACTTTCGTCCTATAGTAGCATGTTGTATTCCAGCTACAAGCTCACTAATGCATGTTTGCCGTTTGTCGCGACCAATCCGACAAAGCTGATATAGTACTTTCCTTAATAGGCCGAGGTCCTGTATACAGTATGTTAACTAACGGAGGGCGTTCCCGTTAACCCGCAATAGTATAGCGTGCATACATGCCAGAAAAAAGATTAAAATTGAAAAAACAAAAGTATTTTTTTTTTTTTTTATAAAATGTTCTCATTTTTTTGTAATTGATACGTAATTGTAACACTGTACACGGGCACTTGTCTTTCAACGTGGAAAGACAAGTGCGACAAGTGCGCGTGTACAGAGTGTTTGTTTTACGTATGAAATTAATATTTTTTGTGAATATTTTATGTTAAAAAAATAAAACAAGTTTTTTTTTCGATTTTGTTATTTTTTCTAGCATGTATGGACGCTATACTATTGCGGGTTAACGGGAACGCCCTCTGTTAGTTAACATACTGTATAATTATTGCTAAAAAAACTGACTGAATCTGTTTCGGCTTCGGCCAAAGTTAATATCATATTTTAATTTCATAAGGTTGATATAAATAATATTTTCCCGTTCTAATTTGAATGTTTGTTTGGCAGTGACGTGCCTTGCGAACTGTGTGAACAGCTGGTCAAGCATCTGCGTGACGTCATGGTCGCCAACACCACTGAGATCGAGTTCTACAAGGTCCTGAAAGGTAACGGTTTCAAATTATCAACAAAGACAATTCATTGTAAACGTTAGGTCCTTGGTCATTAACTGCCCCCTTAAAAACTTACTTACCTGTAATCTTATATAATGGAAGGATGGATGACTCCAGTACCACAGGTTCCAGCTGGCATGGGGATCATTGATCAAATTATATTAAACTTACATGAAATCTCAACTCGCAAAAACCGTTAGAAGGTGGGCGGGTCGCTAGTCGTAAATAAATGCTATCTTCATCATAATTAACACTAAAATCTTCGTTCCTGTAGGTCTATGCAAACAGACAGGCAACTTCAAAAACGAATGCTTACACTTAGCCGAGCAGTACTACCCCCTCATCTACAAGTACTTAGTCGAAGACTTACAAGCCGACACTCTATGCACTATGATTGGCGTGTGTGGGAACAAGACAGACGAACCCATTGCTCCGTTGATCTCTGGAGAGCTGGCTGTTAAGACTGTGTCTAAGAAGCTTATCGGTGATGATAAGAAAGATGCTACCTCTGATAAGGTGAGACATTGTTGTGGTTTCTTTCTTTTTTTGTGTGGTTAGTGACTAACCTGGTGTCGATAGTTTTTATGCCACCCATGGGCAGGACTTGGCTTCACAAGCAGTCATATGGTAAAATGTTTCGATACTAAAGCATAGCTTACACATTGAACACATGAGTGACTGGCGATTCTCGCTTACAAGTCTCTCGCATAGACAATCTGCTTTCTCGACGCCAGGGAAACTTTCCTGGCGTGAACTAGGCATAATTGTATTATTTTGATCCCTTTGATTGGCCTTTTTGAATTTTTTATTTATTTATTTATTTAATACTTAATGCACAGAAATGTACAGAAGCGGACTTAATGCCATAGGCATTTTCTACCAGTCAACCTTTGGGTGATGCAGAGACAAACTGTGGTAGGTGCAATTGCGAAAAATTGAGGAATAAAAATAATATTATAAAATTTTATTCAAATACTAAGATACACATATGCCTATTACAAATTATAAATATAAAATATAAGCTTAATTGTATATTGTGCTTATAATATTTTATATCACTTCTTCTTTTCGTGTGGTTAGAGACTAACCTGGTGTAGAGAGTGTAGTGGTTACACCGCCACATACGCACTACGCAACGAAGACATGACGTCACTCAAGTCCTGCATCGTGCAGTTAGAGTTTACCGAGCGAAAAACATAGATAAGACTATCCGAAATCAACATATGGGCAGTTGCCCGCCAGACACAACACCCGTCTGGTTGGAGGATCCTCCCTTTTCTATGGTGGATGAGTGAACTTTACACCCTGTTCTTCATACCCCTAAAAGAGTTTTTATGCTTCCCATGCCGTCGAGAAATATCTCTCAGGCATACCGGTTTTTTCACGATGTTATCCTTCACCGTTTATGAAGCGAGTGATAATTATACAATACGCATATGAATCCGAAAAGTCAGAGGTGAAGTGGGTTCGAACTCGAGACCCGATGGGACTCGAGAGGTGTTTTTGATTGATAGTTAAAAATAATCCGGCGATACTTAAACGACATTGATTAGAACTTGCAGCTCTAAATAAATCTATTAAACTTCTTGGAATTAGATTCTACCATGTCTTAGGCTCCTAATCATATTTTCTATATTCATAGTAAAAGGAACCAGGATCATGACCAAGGCAAGGTCTGCTTTTGTTACTGGTCCGTCAAATTGTTGCTGAGCAGCGGTGGCCCAGTGGTAACGGCCGCAACTTACGAGTTGTAGGCCGTAGGTTCGAAACTAGACAGGCACTTCACTTTGTGTAAATTATTTCAACACCACTGCGCTTAAAACGGTGAAGGAAAACTTCTTGAGGAAACTGTCTTAGAACCAAAAATTCGAAGACACGTGACATCCACCAACCCGCACTGGGCCCATGTGATAGATAACGGCCTGTCCTGTCTGTGTGTCCCAGCTGTCTACTGTCCCAGCTGTGGGAACATTATAGGCTGATTACGCTAAGTCATTGCTGAAGAAATGTATAAGCAAAACTCGTGTTAATCGTATTGTGTTTAAATCGAAACCAAATATTACCGAGTCGAAACCTATACGTTCAGTAAATCAAGCTTTAACCAACGTTCGCACGGACGTAATAATATCGCGACGGGATTTTATCACGCACTGGATTTTCAACTCTTGGTATTGAGCCGAGCATTGAGAATTCAAAGTGCATCCCGGCGCGTCGAAGTAACACACTGTTAGATTTTTTTTGGTGCGCTGAAAATTCAGTGCACCAAAAAAAATCACTGTGGGATAAAATCGCCCGTGCGTACAGTTCGCGTCAAATAACTTTACCGCTCTGAAGTAGACTACAAATGACTGCGCAGTAGTCAATCTTAGTTATTAAACAGTAACGCGCATGCCAGCGCACATGCGCAACCTAACTTCAGAGCGGCAAAGTTATATGACGCGAACTGTACCTGGGCTTAATCTACCTTCAAGCTTTTACATGATCAATCACTCATTTCCTCTTTACTCTCTCCACAGTTGGCCCACAAACAGACCAACGTGCGCGTCCTACCAGCGGAAATAGCACCTCTGCCAATTGAGCGTATGTTCGTGTCAGTACCGCAGCCTCAGGGCAAGGCGGCCTGCTCCTTCTGCCAGTACTTCTTACACTACCTGCAAGTAGAGATCAGCGACACCAGGACTGAGGTATGTACACAATGTCTACAGAGCTTTAGCTGAAATTTCGAGGGAACTTTTGCCATTTGACCTTCACATCGCGCTTTTACATTAAGGCGCTGACAAGAGACGAATGTTAAAAGTAGGCTTGTCTCAGATAAAAAAATATATTTGGATCTGCATTCACAGATTTTGAAAAAATGTACATTGTGCAAGAAAATGGGCAGTTTTCCCAAAAAGTTTTTTTGATGCCCATCGATCCTGTTTCTTATAAGGATCAAAAAATTCTATCGAACCAACAGGTCAGAAATCGCAAAAAACTGAAAGGAAATGAGATCCCTACCTACCTACTTTTTACGATGGATTGTTAAGAGGGCTATTACATTTTGACCCTGATTTTTGCGTAAATGGACAACTTTGGCGTTCTCATTCTTAGAAACTGAAAGACTTCGACAAGTATGAGTTATTGAGTGGTGGAGAATAGTTATTATTATAGTACATAGCGGCCTCGCTTTTTGATTTTTTTTCTTATCTACTTAAATAAAGCCAAAATTCCGAAACAAGTTTTTCATAAAATGCGCGACGGCACTTTTTCGAGCTCGTGGATTGAACTATTGCATATAAGCAAATGAAATTAAAATAATATAATAATATCTCTTAAATAGTGGTCTAGTTCATAGCGGCCTCGGAATTTTGAAATATGTATGGAATAACTGTAAAAAAAATCAAATTCAAAAACATAAAACTACTAAAAACGCTCAGAATTAACAGTGAATTTCTCCTTACTACATTAAGATTACTACGTAAAATTTATACCAGAATATACGTTAGTTCATAAGAAATTAAAATATCATAATTCAAAAAAATTAAAAAATATATATAATTCAAAATAA
Organism: Conistra vaccinii; assembly: GCA_948150665.1. Taxonomy (NCBI): domain Eukaryota; kingdom Metazoa; phylum Arthropoda; class Insecta; order Lepidoptera; family Noctuidae; genus Conistra; species Conistra vaccinii. Next base: position 7,431,946 of record OX411320.1, on the reverse strand, counting down.
ACGTAATTACAACCTGCCAAATCGCTTTATAATACGATGCGTGGACTTCTGGCATTCAGTACTGCGCGAGCGCTCGTTGAGGTTGGACCTGTGCCGAATTTTTCGCGCCAAATGATCCAGCAAAAAGCGTATAGTGCGACTAACTATTTTGATCATGAAAGTATTCTTTGTAACTCTTGTTATATTGAACAATTATTTTATACTTACTAGCTGCCCGCCCCGGCTTTGCACGGGTAGCACTAAGTACTTCTCTACGGCGCACCTACCTATCTACCTACCTACCTACATACCTACATACATACCTACCTACCTACACCTACCTACACCTACCTACACCTACCTACACCTACCTACACGTACCTACACCTACCTACATACATACATACCTACCTACCTTACCTACTTACCTACCTACCTGCCTACCTGCCTGCCTACCTACCTACATACATACATACATACCTACCTACCTACATACCTACCTACGTACCTACCAACCTACCGTGCCTACCTACCTACCTACCTTCTTACATACCTACCTATCTACCTACCTATCCTACCTACATATCTACCTACCTACTTGCATACCTACCCTAACTTCACCTACCTATCCTAAGAACCTTCTCCTTACAATAACAAACTACCCTACCTACCTATCTACCTACCTGTCCTACCTACATACCTACCTACATACCTACCTATCCTACCTACATACCTACCTACCCTACCTTCACCTTCCTATCCTAAGAACCTTCTTCTTACAATAACAAACACAACAAAAAAAGAATTAGCGAAAATGGTCCAGCCGTTCACGCGTGATGCCGTGACCAAGTAAATAGGGATTCATTTTTATATGTATACTAGCTGCCCGCCACAGCTTCGCACGAGTAGCACTAAGTACTTATCTATGGCGCACCTACCTACCTACCTACTTACCTAAACCTACCTAAATACATACCTACCTACCCTAACTACCCTTCCTGCCTACCTACCTACCTACCTACCCTACCTACATACATACCTACCTCCTTGCAAACCTACCTACCTACATACATACCTACCTCCTTGCATACCTACCTACCCTACCTTCGCCTACCTATCCTAAGAACCTTCTCCTTACTATAACAAACATAACAAAAAAAGAATGAGCGAAATTGGTCCAGCCGCTCACGCGTGATGCCGTGACCAAGGAAATAGGGGTTCATTTTTATATATATAGATATACATGTATATAGGATAGAAGATAGATGGAAAAGTTTATTGTTGACTCGTTATAGGTAATTTTTTTTTAAATACTAATTGTTCTTTCACTATAATATTATATGGCCGAAGAAGCCTTACGAACACTTCCCCTCTGGGTATGAACAACAACAAAATGTTCGTGTACGTTCATAAAAACTACTTTCAAAACGATTCTAACGCACTTCGTTAATCGTTATAAGGGCGCGTGGAGCTCCGTGCAAATGTCTAGCTGTGCTGTTAAATTCTGTAAAAAGCGTTCAAAAACGTCAAACTTACGTACCTACAGAACCCAATAACCTTCCACATGTTAATAATATTTACTCATGTTTTTATTGAAATTAAAAATCCTAACCTCATAATACTTACATATCGATTTTTCATTCGATCCAACCATGATTCAACATAAAACTCAATTCATAATCGAGTATTTTCCTCACATTGCTTCTGTGACGTTAGTCTTGGTACATCTCGTTTTATGTTATAGCGAGACTACCTTGTGTGATTAATGCCAGCCACACACGTAACGACTTGCTTGCGCAAATTTAGGCTTGCGCAAGCAAATCGTTACGAGTGTGGGACGAAATTTGCGCAATCTGTTTTGAAAACACAGTAAGATTTGCGCAAGCCTAAGTTTGCGCAAGCAAATCGTTGCGTGTGTGGCTGGATATTTATGCAACCCTAAGTTTGCGCAAGCAAATCGTGTGTGGGGCATGTGATCAAAGGAAATTGTCCAAATTCGGCTTCGTGTGGACACGATGCTCGAAAAGAAATAAATTAATCAAAAATCAAGTTTCGTTTTTAAACCCTTATTCATTCTATACTTTTGTATCAACTTGCACCCATGAATAGTGTATTTAATAAGTACTGAAATTGTTTAATTCGACGTATTGACATTACTCGACCTTCATTTTCATTAATTCACAGTGATGCCAACGTAGCAACGATTAATCGTATAGATTAAAATAATTATTTACAAATTGATATAATTATTATTTTTGAAGTTCAACTACTTCCTCCTCATTCATGTTAGAGTCTGGAGTTTACAGTCAATAAAAGATGTTATTTGTAATCACTTACATTATTTCAAACATTTCTTATCCATATATTTGGTAAACGAAAGTATTTTAAAGTATCGAGTTGGTCAAGGAGTTTCACTTATAACATTTATTAAATCGATTATTTAAAAAAAAGTTTAGGTAATGTCAGAATTGTCATTTCAAGTCACTTTATTTCTTGGCATCGTGAATTTTGTTTTCCTCGTTTTACTGTGATATTTTTTCAAGTATTGGTTTGGTTTTGGGTACTCATACAACTTCTCACGTTGACTCGGCACGCCTATGAACTCCGACACCAATCCCATCGTTGACCCCAGCTTAACTACGGATATCGAACTCGCCGAAACTTGAATCGTAAGGATACGAACGAAGCAATTTCGCTTCAACTCCTGCATGTAGTGGAAACTGTGTTACAGATCCTATGTGCGAATTGTGGTACTGATATCAAGCAAAGGAAAAAGCATACCCTCGATCTTGTGGAAATGGAATCTGTTATAGTGTCTATTAAAGTGGTACATGCCAACGAAAACACGAAAATGTTACATGGAAACATTAAGCATTTCTACAATGTGAACGAGATTTATTTGTTTTCTCTAGGTCATGTTTCCTGTGACCTTTCTCAACAGGTCTTGGATATTATATTTTATGTTGGTAAAAGAAAGAGCCGCCTAATTGATCTCAATGCATGGAAATGAAAATAACGGTCAGGGATGAAATTCAATCAAACAGTGTTGCTCCAACTGCATTGTAGGGGGAAGTGGGTTGCTGTGTTCATGTACGGACTATAATTTGTTTTTTAAGCTCTACAGGGTACCAAGATAATATATATACATCTGCCCAGTTCCTAGACAATATATTATTAACTTATGAGTCAGAATAATAACAAAATGTATAAATAAAAATGTGTTTTATTCCAAACAACAAGTACCCAAAACAAGACTTAGAAGCATCGCGATACAATCTTATTACAATATTCTCTTTCCTACTGGTATTAGCTATTAAACCTGTATTATATTTATACTTAAAGTACCTGTCCACACCGAGCCAAATTCCCATACAGTGTGGACAAAGTCCTTTCAGTAGTTTTTTTTTAATCAACAATAATAGTACTCATTTGAAGTAAACTTTGTCCTCCCGCTGCGAATGTCTATCTGCCTAAATGCGATAAACTCAAAAACGATCGAACAGATTTTCATACGATTTTCACCAATGGACGAAGTGATTCATGAGGAATGTTTATGTGTATAATTCATTAAGGTTTTGTATAAATTGGCTGAAATATGACGATGAAGGAAGACAATTGAAGATGTCGGAAAAAATCTTGCCGACTGGGAGCTTTATCGGCGTATGCCAAGAACAATTCCGTAGCTGACTACATGCGGCAACTGCACTGACTGGCTGGTTTCTATGGATTTCTATGAAGGCGACGGCCGATTCGCCGATTCGCTAGATTCGGAAGGCAATTCGCGAAATTAGCAAACATTTATTTTACGTATTTTCTTTTTTTTGTAGCGATTATTAGGCCAACTATTGCCAAAGCGTCATCAATGGATGCCATTACCGCGTAACACAACACACCTGGACTACTAGAAATACTATCGACTAAACAGAAATGATATCGTTACAAGCAAATTTGAGCCGTGTGTGGTCAATACTGGTGTCAAGCAAATTTGCGCAAGCCTAAGTTTGCGCAAACAAATCGTTACGTGTGTGGCTGGCATTACTCTTCTCTAGCTTCTAGGAAATAGAACAATAGCTGATCGCCCGGGCGAGAACCTATCGTTTTTTTGTTACCTCGTCCCCCGCCAAAATAGACAGACTTTTTTGTTCGGAATACTGTGCATAATGCCAACCACACACGTAACGATTTTCTTGCGCAAACTTAGGCTTGCGCAAATCTAAATTGACGGGTTTTCAAAGAAATTTGCGCAAATTTCTTCCCACACACGTAACGATTTGCTTGCGCAAAACTAAATTTGCGCAAGTAAATCGCGGAAGCACATACGGATGGCTTTCATGCCATTATGCGTAAGAAAGCAGCATTCTTACTACAACGTTTACGTAACAGTCGGAATGGCATCCTGAAAATGATTGTTGCGAAACCAGACTGTCTCATTCAGAGGCACCTGGTGGAGGTGGCTTTAGGTTTAACAAGTTAATTAAAGAAACTCACTAACATTACTAACATAGCAGGTAAGCACAAATTGTTACTAACTAATTACTAACAATCTATGGACTGTAACGTCTGAAATAAATAATTTTTATTTTATTAAATCGTTACGTATGTGGCTGGCATAATGCCAGCCAAAAAGGTAACGATTTGCTTACGCAAAATTAGGCTTGCGCAAACCTAAATTGACGGGTTTTCAAAGAAATGTGCGCCACTTTTGCGAACTTTCGGCGGTCGGCGAAAACGGGTACGAATCTATTGATTTTTGTGATACCTACCAGTTTTAGTCCCTCATCTGATTATTCAATTACTTTTCAAGACATTTTTGAGTAAATAGACAATATTGCTTCATATTTTGAAATAAATTACAAGCGTTGTGTCATCGATTCTGTTTCTTTTCTATGCAATCCGACTGTAACCGCGGTTTAGCTCTTGTCAGCGTCAAACGATCACCTACTAGAAACCGTCCGCATGTAAGCGCTCAACGGTTTTCACGATTATATGTGTTGTTTCTAGTATAAAAAAAAAAAATTACAATCGCTGGTTCATACGAGCTTTGCCGGCTTAATTGAAAATCGAGCTAATATATACTTAAATATTTAATTGCACAGGACGAGATCTTCGAAGCGGTAGACAAGGCGTGCGACAGACTGCCGCAGTCGGTCAACGGAGAATGCAAACAATTCGTGACGCAATACGGACCAGCCGTCGTCGCATTGTTGGTACAGAAGATCGACCCAGCTACCGTGAGTATACATCATCAAAAGTATGACTCTCCGGAGGTATTAGCACAGATTAGTACAGATGGCTCACTCCGCATAATAATTTAAACAAAAAGCGACTCTGCCTATGACCCAATAAAACGCTATTCAGGTCGCACAGCGCTAATTATCTACAGTTATATTCATCTAGAAGTTGCCTCTCTATCGTGTGACTCTCATATCTTCTGACTACGTATCGTTCCATGGACTGGCATACCTAAAATGCGGAGTGAACCACGCGATCACAAAAGCTTGAGCATTTTGTAATTAAAATAAATGTGAGTCAAGTTAATTTCACAAACAAATGATAATAAAAATGTACTAAATACATCATCCATTCTTTTTTAATTTTACAATGAAATTTTGATTAACAATCTACTCTAGTCTAGTTTCAATATTCCTGAGCTTTTCTATATATTTTTTTGTAATGTGCGTCTTGTTGTGCAGATTAAACCATTTTTCTTTATTTTTCTTCTTTCCTTTATCTGTGTATAAATATACCTTTAATTTGGGAATTTTACTTAGCTTTAAAACTTATCAAGTATGTTTTTTCCCCAGATTTGCCCCGCGATCGGCATCTGCCCGCAGGTCGGCGAGGTGCGTCGCGTTGACATCAACTCGGAGAAGTCCAACTGCCCGCTGTGCTTGTTCGCTGTTGAACAACTCGAGACTATGCTCAAAAATAACCGCACTGAGGTATGTTGTGTTTGAATAAGAATAATAATTTACTGACATTCTGAGTTTTGAGGAGCTCATGGCTAAGTAATAACAGCCGCACGGGTCGATCCATCAGGTTAAGCTACGCTTGCCGGGGTTAGTCCGTGGATGAGTGACCATCTTTACATACCGAGACTCCTCCGTGCCTCGGCAAGCACGTTAAGCCGTTGGTCCCGGCTGTCATTCGTGGATCTTTGACAGTCTATACGGGTCGTCAGAAGCCTGAAAGTCTGACAAACAGTCTTACTAAGGGGTATCGTATTACCCAGTCACCCATGAAAATACTGGTATTCAGCTGCATCAGGTTAGACTGGAAGCAGACCCCAGTTGGGAAAAGACTAGCCAGATTGATTCGACATTTTGTGTTTTTTAATTAAAATAATATAATACTTTACAAAGTAAATATTCATGTTATTGTACATATACATATATAATCTAACGATATTGGTGTTCACGTTTTGTCGATGGCAGTCAGTACTGACACAGAACGTACTGCATAAAAGTCTACTGCATTGCATAATTCGACATATTTAAGGCTGATACAGATTAAAAAGAAAATATATTACAGCGTGCTTGTATGATTGAACGAAAAGGAGTATGTAAGAATGATAGCTGGTGGAGTTTTTGTAGTTTTCTGAGTTTATGTATGTATATTTATTTACGTACTAAAGTTCGTATTTTAATCCCAGATACTAATTTGACAAGTGCAAATGTTCAACTCCAAATAGAACACAACAAACATTTGAAATACAATAGACGTAGATATATTTAGTAACCTATTCCGCTTAACTATACCCAAAAAGTCATAAAAAGCCCTGTAAGAAATAGACACGTGTTTCACCTCTCAACGAGGCATCCTCAGGATGACGATTGACTTGTCGCGAACCCGAACGCCGAGCGCCGGAAATGTCAAATTAGTATCAGGAATTAAAAACGAAGTATAGTATTTATATTTTGAAACCAAAAATAATCAATATTCCACAGGAAAGCATCCGCCATGCTCTCGACAATCTTTGCACGCACCTCTCAACAAAGCTGCGCACCGAATGCGTAGACTTCGTGGACACATACGCGCCACAGTTAGTCGAGATGTTGGTCGCCGACCTAAACGCACAGGAGATCTGTGTGTACCTCAAACTGTGCAAGGATGAAACCAAGGTAAGCTGTTTAATGGAAATTGATAAACATGAAAAAAAAATAATTTATAGAGGTACGAGGAACAGGGTGTAAAGTTCACTCATCCTCTATAGAAAAGGGAGGATCCTCCGACTAGACGGATGTTGTGTCTGGTGGGTAACTGCCCGACGATTGATGTGGGGACGTTGTTTATATGCTAGTCGCTCGATAAAGTCTGCTTTCCGCGATGCAGGGTTTTGCGTGACGTCACGCGTCAGTGTGAATGTGATGCATAGTTCGCATGTGGCGATGTAGATGCCGCCACAATATGTGACTTTATAGAGGCTTTTGTAGAGTCTAATATTGTAATGATTTCAAAAATATGGGGACGAACAGACTATTTAGAATGATCAGAAAATAAACCTTACCTCAATTAGATTGTTTGACTTTCTTCATTCTGAAACACCCCTTATGTAATTGAGATATAAAAAATAACTCATTGGTTCTTGATAACTACTTTTTACAGTCTTGATTTTGTAAGACTTAGTTTTGCAATCTTAGGCCCTTTCCCCACTGGTCAGTAAGTCAGCTGTGCGGGATCAGCATGCTCGGTATGTTCGGTACCCAAAGCTTGTGAGTGAGCGCATATATTTCAAGGAGCATTTCCTGATTGCTCTGTGTACGCGGGAGCGGGGCGAGATCTTATAACGTTAACACCCAGTGCGGTACCCGCTCACGTTTACAGCATGCTCTGTATACTCAGTACCGAAAGCTTACCGTGCGCCTATATTTCAATGAATTAAGCAGTACTGCACAAATGATACCGACAACATAACGTCAGGGAAATGAAAGCAGTGCGGTATCGTTTCGGTATTACAGAGCATATGCTAATCGCAGTGCTGCTAACCGACTGCTTACTGCTTTCTATTCTATACTTACCGACGAATGAGGAAAACTGAAAGCAGTGCGGTATCGTTTCGGTATTCCGAGCATACTATACCGAAACGATACCGCGCCTACCAATGAGGAAACGGCCTTAATTTCAATAGTAATAGATTTCAAAATGGCGACTAACATAACAGTTCTACCAATCACATTACTGCAAAATACAGTGCTACCAAACGCGACACGAGTCAAGTATATTTTCAAGTGTTCCTATATTTGTAATGCTGTTTGTACACTATTCTAATTACTACATCTTTGTCTTTGTCATTAAGGACCCCTTGAAGGTCACCGGTCACAGTGCGATCGACAAGTTCCATCAGAAGCCGCAGCGGATGGCCGATAGGAACAACTTCAGAGGAAAGTCGCTGCTGCCTACCAACATGTTGGTGGTTGCTAACAAGGATCATGATGTCGGTACGTTGATTTTCTATTATGTTTCTATATGTTATTGTAGTATTAATCATAGACGTTACGGTCTTAGAAATGTTTTCATTATGATATAGTAGAATAAAAATTCTAAGATTGGGTTCTTCTCAGTTTTTGCTCCACAAAATCCTAAATAATATTATTAATGCGAAAGTGAGTTTGTTTTTTTATTACGCTTTCACGCTAAAAAGGCTTAACGGATTTGGATGAAAACTGGCACATGGGTAAACCATAATCTGGGTTAGGACATAGAATACTTTTTATCCAAATATTTCCACAGTATCGAGACTTATTCGGGCTACATAGTTTCTCGCTCGTAAATATTAATTTAAAAGCTCTTCAGATATGACATGCAGTGTCAAGGAAACGGCTTCTGGTTTCAAACGTCTGGCTATGACCTGACCTTCGTGTCATATTTAATGTGTCCATTCATTTTGGCAACAGATCGATCCTTTTGATGGTTTCCTTCAAAATGTCATGTTTGCCATTTCCAGAAACGAACGAGATCTACGACAACACAGTGAACGGCCGCGCTATACAGCATCCAATGTCACAGAAGTCTGTCTGTGTTATTTGCCAGTTCGTGCTTAGAGAGATCGACGACGAGATCAAGGACAAGCATAATGAGGTGAGTACAACCACAGAATTAGCACAGATTGGTTACTCTACAAAATCATTTAAATAAAAAGCGACTCTTGCCTTGACAATATAAGGTTCAATTCAGATCGCACAGCTCTAATTACCTTCCTACCTAACATTCATCATACATTTTCAATTCAGGACGAAGTCAAAAAAATAGTCCACAACGTATGCAAGCGCATGCCGAAGTCCATCCGTTCAGAGTGCGACCAGTTCGTGGAGAAGTACGCCGACCTCGTCATCGGCTTGCTGGTGCAGGAGCTGGCGCCCGACCAGGTGTGCGCCGAGCTCAAGCTGTGCGACAGCGTCAGTGTGGCTACTGTTAAAGGTATGGGTATACAACTGTTGGTAGTTTCATGGAATTTTAGTGTATCAAATAAACTCAGGGGTACGTATTACAATACCAACATTTCATAATAACTATGACTGAAATACCGACGTCCAAAACAACGAGGTTCAAAATACCGAAAGTTTTAAATACCGATAGCCGTTATATCGAAACATGAAATACCGATGTCCAAATGCCCGAAAGTATGAAACCCCGAATGGACGAAATCCCGAATGGTGGTCAAAATACCTAAAATAATGCGTCACTTGCGAACTATTTATAAATCTGTGTATAAGTAGTATATCAGTGGGTTAAATAGGTTAGGTTAGGTTAGAACAGTGACCAACCGCGCGTGAGCCGAGCGAGCGAAGCGAGCGGTGCCGCGGCAGCGGCCGGCGAACGCTACTTCCAAGTTGCTCGCAGAATTTATTTCACCATTTTCTAAGTATCCGGGTTTTCGGAATATCCCAATTACGAAATTACTTAATTGGGATATTGTGAATTATACCACTGAGGAGTATACATGGGGAAGGATGCAACATGCAAGCAGGCATACAGCAGGCATGCAGCGTGCAAGCAGGCATGCAGCATGCAAGCAGGCAAACAAGCATGCAACATGCAAGCAGGCATGCAACATGCAGCAAGCATTGTTTCTGTCACGGCTCCGGCGCTGCGGAGTTTAGGCGGCCCCACGCGAGCTTATCGTCGCAGATGGTTTAAACGCTCACCACCGCAGCTTCGGCTTGCTGACCGGCTACGCCGGCCAGCCTCAGGCGCGGCGGCGGGCCTTCAAACCACCTGCTCTTCAGCGCGCTGGCCGCCCCACCCCTCCGCGCCTACGCGGGCTTAAATTACACTCTAGGGGAAGGGCAGACAAGACTGCGTGAAGTCGGTTTTGCAGCGATTCGTTTCTGTTATATTTAAAATAATAATTGTGTTTTTATTTGTATCTTCGGGTTTTTAAGCTTCGGGATATGGATCTTCGGGATTTTAAGCTTTCGGGAAAACGAACTTTCGGGATTTCAAACTTTCGACCAAACAATCATTCGGCGTTTAATTTTTCGGGATTTCGTCCATATGTATTTTAAAATAGGTATTTTGAATTTCGGTATTGTAATACGTACCCAAACTCAGCTGCGCAATGTCTCATATTCACCAACTTACAGAAGCAGGAGAGATTCAGTATTTTCAGACTGCTTCGTTGGTTTTTTTTTTGCAAGCGCTACTGCTAAGCATGAGGTAGTGGGTCGGGCAAAGTGATATTAAGTTTTTCCATTAGGAATTTCTCGCTCACCCCCAATAAAGATAGCGCTATGGAGCGGGCTATGCTCGGAGTTTCTTTGAAGGATAAAATCAGAAATGAAATTATCCGGAAAAGAACCGGAGTTACCGATATAGCTTGCAGAGTGAGCAAACTGAAGTGGCAGTGGGCTGGCCATGTTTGTCGAAGGACCGATGGCCGGTGGAGCAGACGAGTCCTAGACTGGAGACAAGCGTAGCGTGGGACGCCCCCCAGCGACGACGGACCGACGACCTTAAGAAAGTGGCCGGGACTGGTTGCGGAAGGTGGCGCAGCTTGGGAGAGGCCTATGTCCTGCAGTGAACTGCGATAGTTACAGATAAAAAAATTGTAGATATTAGTTCAGCTTTACAATCTTGTTATTCACACCAAACATGTTCCTACAGAGGAGATCCTAGATTGTGCAGTATGCGAGGCAGTGGTGATGGCGGTACACAAAGTGCTCAGCAACGAAAAGGTCGACCGCAACATCGTGCACATCATCGAGAAGTCGTGCGCACTCTTACCAGCCAAGTATAACGACAGGGTGAGTATCCAATAAGCTATTTTGTACTGCATTGTAATCAGATCAGTCTTATTTATTCAAAACAAGCTTTTGCACACGTGAAAGTCGGATTTTATCCCACGGGAATGTACTACCGGGATAAAATAGTAGATTGTTTGCCAAGGGAGCTAATAACTTTTTTTAAGGCGAGTGTTTCTTTGAATCCAAAGCGGAGCGAAGGATTCAAAGTACATCACTCGAGCTTAAAATAGTGTTGCTCCCGAGGTGAACACTACTTTTTATCACCCTCTATGAGAAAACAAAGGTGTGTGGTCCGACCCCCATCAGGAACGAATTTCCTATTCACGAATGATTTTAAACACAAAATAAAAAAAAATTGGAAAAAAAGAATCGCTGCCGCCATCTTGGATTTAAATTTTGACCTCACTATCGGCTTTACCACCCTCGAAAACTATGAAAACGATACCCATGACAAAAATTTGAAATTTTTTCGCATTCGCCATCTTGGATTTACATTTGACCTCACTATCGGCTTTAACACCGTCGAAAACTATGAAAACGATACCCATGACGAAAAATTTCAAAATTTTCGCATCCGCCGTCTTGGATTTACATTTTGACCTCACTATCGGCTTTACCACCGTCCAAAACTAAGAAAACGATACACGAAAAATTTAAAAAATCTCGCATCTCGGATTTTAATTTTGATCAAATTCACACTTTCTCTCTCTCTTGCCAGCCTGTTACTTATTCATACAATGTTCGTGATCGATCTCTTTGGTGAATAGAACTTTTTCTAACAATATCATCATCAGCCTATTAATGTTCCCACTGCTGGGACACAGGCCTCCTCTCTGTGAGAGGGGGTGGGCTACAATATCCACATTCCAAATTCAAATCACTTTTAGTCCCTAGGGATTAAACAGCTATTTTGGTCCCTGTTTACGAGGATTAAACTACGGCTTTTTGATAAGATGTGATAAAAAAGTTAATATTCTATGTCCTAACCCAGGCCATGGTCTACCTATTTGCTCAAATTCATTCAAATCCGTTCAGCCGTTAAGACGTGCAAAGGTAACAGACAGAGAGATAGAGTTACTTCAACATCAATAATATAATACAAAGCGAAAGGTCACTCATTTATTCGCTGACTAAATAGATAATAGTAGATTGTTATACAAGGAGCTAAAATGACCCATTATAACGAGGTAGTTTTACTCCCGAGCGTTAGCGAGGGAGTAAACAGAAACCGAGGTATAATGGGTTTTTAGCGCCGTGTGTTACACTCTACTTTTCACTACGATTGCGAGAAAATAAAATAGTAAATTAATAAAATTATTTCTTCTCATCCATCTGCAAATTAGGGTCTCCATTCTCACTAGATGATGACATTTTCACTGTTGTAAATCATATTACGGTCACCAATGCAATTTATTGGAGAATAATTTAGAAATAGGATATCGCACCAATCTTTTTTTTTTATTTCCTCTGTAGCCGCAACGCAATGCACGCATTCTACCGAAGAGAATGCCGCTTTAAAAAAAAAAAAGTTCTTTTATACCATTCCTCCTCTAAAAAGCTTCTTACCTATTACCTATCTTAACTATCTTACCTATCTTACCTATCTTACCTATCTTACCTATCTTACCTATCTTACCTATCTTACCTATCTTACCTATCTTACCTATCTTACCTATCTTACCTATCTTACCTATCTTACCTATCTTACCTATCTTACCTATCTTACCTATCTTACCTATCTTACCTATCTTACCTATCTTACCTATCTTACCTATCTTACCTATCTTACCTATCTTACCTATCTTACCTATCTTACCTACCTTACCTATCTTACCTATCTTACCTATCTTACCTATCTTACCTATCTTACCTATCTTACCTATCTTACCTATCTCACCTATCCTACATATCCTACCTATCCTACCTATCCTACCAATCCTACCTAAGAACAAAGACTTTTTCGTCTTTGGGTGGTAGGCTCGTTGGAAACAGACAAAAATTAAAAAAAAATTACTTTAGCCCCTAGAGGATGAAATGCTATGTTATCTTCGCTCTGGTACGCTACAATGACGGATTTTTTGAGCAAGAGAAGTGAAAATAAAATTTTTATTTCGTTCGGGGGACGCCGCTAAAGAAGTTTTCACTTCAATTATTGAAGTGAAAACTTCTTTAGCGGCGTGCACTTTTTTTGGGTTGGGTAAAAAACGTTAAACTCACGTCAGGACGTGACCGTAAGATCCGTTGCCTAGCAAACGACAAAGTAAATATCAAAATAAATAGTCTTTGACATTGCGAGGTAAGATTACCCACATAGATGGGTAAAAAAAAGCAGTCAAACAAAACATACTTCATGAAAAGTGTTTAAATAAAATGTTAATTTTTGTTAGACTTGTTGAAAATAAACAGTTGAAAATAAATAACTATACTACTACTTCTAATGAATATTGTATTTAACCACATAAATTATAGTTATTTTATACTGATAAATAAAGCAATTCGTGCGAAATTATTCCCTAACAATTCCAAAATATTTTAAAACGCACAACGTTAATGTTCAAGTTTTGACTTCTGCCGGCGCTTCCGGAGTGCAACCTGTTGTTTTTTTGTTTAATCAGCGAGTAAATGAGTGACCTTTCGCTTTTAGTTATAGAATAACTAATACGACTTGTTTTTTACTATTTAGTTAATTTTTTTGGCTGGGCAGTCGTGTTTTTTTTAATAATTCTAAATTATCTACTTACATCTACTATTAAGTATGACAAACAGTCTTAACTAAGGGGTATCGTGTACCCAGCAACATGTTAGGAAAAGACTAGGCAGATTGATTGATCTACTATTACTATTAGTAGATCACAGTCTTAACTAAGGGGTATCGTGTACCCAGCAACATGTTAGGAAAAGACTAGGCAGATTGATTGATCTACTATTACTATTAGTAGATCTATCAATCCGCCTAGCCTTTAGTCTATTAGCCTAATAGTCTATTAGGTATGGATAGCGACTCCAACGTCATAACTCTTTGCATGAGAATCAATCTGTCAATTTATCTAGTTATTAGTTTCTGCTCGCGACTACGTTCGCGTGGAAGTTGTAAGGAACACTATGTGTGCGTCCACACTGAACGTGCGGTGAGTAGGGCCTGAGGCGGGCGCGGCGGCGGGCGCGTGCGGGGGCCGCAGTGACGTGCGACCCGTTGTAGCGTTTTAATACGTATTTCAGAGGTTGCAAACCATGGACGAGATTTGATATATTACTAGATAGTCCGAACCTGAGATGGAAGGTGTTAAACACAAGAAATGGTGTCCACAAATCAAATAAAAACAGAGACATAAATGTTGAATTTTTTAATTTGTATGAAGAATTGAAATTGTAGCCTACAAAATTATTTGTGTGGATGTTTATTTTCCCATTTATCTGGTTTAGACTGGATTGCACTTATAAACACTTCAGTATTTACCACCATTTTACAAAAAAAAAAGTTTGTAGATGCGCTAACTCCGAGCGGTAGTAAGACCGAACTGGTTTGAAACCCCCGCACCCGCGCATTAGATGGCTTGCTGACTGGGCCCGTAGTGCGGCCAGAACATGCGAACGGGAACGTTTTAAAACTACGCGCGTTGTCTCGCTCAGTCCCGTCGCGCTAGGCTTCCGCCTTAGAGCTTGTCCACAAAGTGCGAATTCGCCGCGATTCTTTCGTGCGTATCACACGCGACCGTTTTGCCCAGAAAGAGCGTACCTACGCGCGAGCATTTGGGGACTATAAACAATTCCGTATCAAAATTTTGGCGCTCCATTTCCCTGGATACGTGCATTCGCTCTGGAATTCGCGCGTCAACTGGACGCAACAAGGAGTCTCTAGTATCTCGACTCGCGCGCAATACGCGCGAATCAAGCGCGAGTCGAGAGTCTGGCGAACTGCACGCGATTTACGCGCGTATTTTGAAATCGCGCGATGCTTGTGGACGCGATGTATTGGCGCCTAGTATCTCGTTAACGCGCGAATGAATTCGCGTGAAACGTTTCGCGGCGAATTCGTCCCATCTGGACAAGGTCTTAGTCATTAGACTATGGACGCAAAGGCGCGTTTCATATGTTTGATATTTCGCGCCCGTCGTCGCAACCGCGATAGGCTCGCAATGTGGACGCACACTATATGTATACTAAAATAACAGCCACATTTTTATACTAAAATAAAAGCCCCCATTTAAAAAAAAACCCCTTCCCCCGACACACCGCTTCTCATCGCATCACCCGCAGGCGCTATATCTTCGTTTTCGCTTAGCATTCGTTCTGAGTTTTTGATTTTTGCTCGGCTTCTTAGTTCGTTGCGTGACGTTAAATAGCCCTTCCTAAAAAATAGGGCTATTAAATGCAAAACGAAGTAGCGCCAGAGTAGCAGTAGTTCCAGAGACAAACAAACTCTTCGCCGGCTGTCGCTGAAAACCAGCGCTGGGGCTCTGTCTCGTATGGAGTCGCAGCTTTATGCTGAGCGATGGCCGTTTTGCGTAGATGTGACGCATATTTTCCCGCAAATTGTTTTTTATTCGTAAATTATTTCTTTTTTTGCGTCATGTTTACCGCAAATAAACATATTTTCTTTCTTTCTTTCTTTTCTTCGGCTTTATTATATTCGTATAGATAGACATTGACTGATAGCATGATGATTCAAGAAAAAAAAGCAGGATTAGCACTTTTGAAATCGATAGTATTTTTATTATGTCATCGTTTAAGTAAAAATAGACATAATATTAAGACTGTTATCGATTAGACGAATCGACGTCGGTCACCAAAATCGCATGTAATTAGCAAAAGTGGTACTCATTCCGATGTAGATATCAGAAAACAACACGATGTATAAGAATGATTTAGATAGGTTGTGACACTGCAAGAATAGTTGATTCCACTCTTATTAGCGAAGTAGATAGCGGCAGACCTAGATAATGGGACAGACTAGACTGAAGATAGGGATAAGTGGATAAAGGATAACGAATATATCCTACATTCCGATGTAGATATCGGAAAACAACACGATGTAGAAGAATGATTTAGATAGGTTGTGACACTGCATGAATTGTTGATTCCACCTTAATAGCGAAGTAAATAGATGACGAGACAGACTAGATTATAGATAGGGATAAATATAACGAGAAAATGTAGCCTTTGCCTTGCCGTGACACATAAAGGCTAAAAAAACAACCTATACTCCATTCGTTTAGGAAATTAACTAAAGGTAAACATATCGTACAGACGGTTTTCATAGATGATACTTTCTCGTTTAAAAATGTATAACCAAATTAAATTTATTTTCAATTTTTACGATCGTTTCCTTTTTTATTATTATATGTTAATCTTTATCATTTATTTATAGACTACTCTTCGTAGACGTAACTCCCTGAGCATAAATGATTTGTTAGATTTATAATATTCATATAAAATTTTATAATCTGTCCATTGTAAAGAACCCAAAAAGACAGATTCTCTAAACGTCAACGAATCATAACGTAACTAAATTGAAGAGTAGAAGTGTGACGAAGTATGACAATTGAAGTGACAGGTATTACGTTTAGTCGTTTAACCAGACGCCTTTGACAGCTCTCTCGCCACGTGGTATTTATTTGTTTACCTTTAGTTACCTACCTAAATCAACGAAGTATAAGTGATAATCAATTGTCAATATCAAATGTCAATAACACACCGTTTGATAATCACAGTCACAGCATTCAGGAAAAAAAAAATTTTCAAAAATTGTGTTGACATAGGGAAGCTGAATATCATACAATCCACTTTCACCCCTCATACGTCACAACTGACCTATATAAACGTTTGATAAATGGCCTAATGCGAATTACATGTGTGACCTACATTTCACCCCTATTATAAATCAATGAATAAAACGTGAACCTGATATTGTAATCTCAATTGGGTTCCAATTATTATTATGAAAGGGTAGATAACGCTCGCGGAAGTATAACGAGAGAAAATATGTATTGTATCATTCCGAATAAATTATAAAGACATACACAATAAAAATAGGTTTTAGTGAAATTTAAAAGTTCCCTCCACACAATAAGCGTATGCTGAGACGCAAGTAACGCAGCACAGCACAGTACAAATATTGCAGGGTAGGGCAGGCGAGGCAGACATAGGCCGTGAGTGCATACTGCGACGCAGCTACACTGACACATTCGTGTCCTAGCTAGTACAAACAATCTGTCATTGAAACAAAATTATGAATCACTGGTAAAAAACAAGTGACGACCTGCATGCGTCGCGCAGAAATCTGTGCCGGCAATTCAACGAGACGCGTGCTCTGCGTACGCAGCTGTATATCAGCATACACTTAGCCTGATCCTCAAATACAATCATTTAAATCAGTTTGAACTTAGTTTTCCAGCTCGCTTTGTCAAAAACGTTGCAATACTATAAACCCGACTATAAAACGATAAACTTTTAAAATCTCAGCTAACTACTGAAATTTATCCATACAAACAATCACTCCCTTTTTTAAATAAAAATATGAATTGCATGTGCATCCTTATCCGCGACTGTTAACCTACTAGAGGTCTACCGGAATCTCATGGCATAAAAAAAAATATAGACTGAAAAAATTGACTGAATTAATTGATTTTATCGCAAGCTACAATGTTTTCAAGCTTCATAAATTGACGGACAGGAATTTTTTTTTAACTATTTTGATGTTTTTTTCATTTCTCTTGCATTAAATCAATTGGTAAAAAGAACAGTATTAATCTCCATTTAATCATCTATACAATGGTATATAAATTAAGTAGGTTCTGTGTACTAGCAGGAGTGTAACAATAATAACAGTTGCAGAAATGGGGCAAAAAATATTTTTCGATCGTAGAGCACACTCAAATGCTTCGCATTACGAGTCTTGCAATACTTGTGATTTTCATATGACTATTGACATTGCCATTTGAAAAAGAAAATCACATTTTTTTTTATGCCATAAGATTCCGGTAGACCTATATGTTTTGATACCTATAATACCGATCATAAAAAGGTTTTAGCATTACTTTATCTATATAACCGGTGTTTATTTAAATTATAGCTTTGTAACTGTGACTAAATACCGTTATCTTAAATAACGTTTCAGTGTTTATTAGAGGATAATTTGGATTACGATAAGTAGATAAATGATAAGGATGTCTCTGTTTCACATGCTGCATAATTATATTATATTCTAACTATTATAAAATATGACCACTTGGGAGCTGTGTCACTTGGGACAAAAATGCACAGCAATATTGACAATGTGTCAAATGGTTTTGGAGTCGTCAACGTACATCTTGCAGTAATGACTAGAACATGCTACAAGTTTGAAGACACACACGAAACTTATAAAGGCTAGCAATTAATCGAGTCTCCTAGAGGAGACCATTTTCCTTGAAATTACTAAAAAGAGTATAACTGCTCAGAAACACGACGCCGTCGCCATGCCGCCACCGCACCGCCGTTGATCCGTTTCTCCAGTTTCTATTATACTCATTCTAATAGGGGAATTATAAAACGATCGAATAAAAAAAAAACTTAGCGACTGATGATGAGATACTGTTTTAATAACTTGAGCGGTATGAATTTGATTAAGCGAAAAATTAACTAAACTAACGACAACTAATAAAATCCAGAACGAGCTTACAAAAAGTGGGTTGTGATTAATCCATTTCAGATATTAAAATTCTAGCTGTGCGACAAAATTACTAAGTGAGCGACTAGAAATACAGAGAGGACGGTACTCCATCGTATTTAGTAAAATAGTGACAGAAACGAATCGCTGTAAATCTGACTCCACGCAGTCTTGTCTGCCCTACCCCTAGAGTGTAATTTAGAATCGCATAGGCGCGGAGGGGTGAGGCGGCCCGCGAGTTGAGGAGCAGGTGGTTGTAATGCTCGCCGCCGCGGCGGAGTCTTGGCCGGCGAAGACGAAGCTGCGGTGGTGAGCGTTAAACCATCTGCGACGATAAGCTCGCGTGGGACCGCCGGAGCCCCGCAGCGCCGGAGCCGTGACAGAAACCATGCCTGCTGCTGCTGCTGCTGCATGTTTGCTTGTATGCTGCATGTAATTATTGGTGTTTGGTGTGGTTTTTCTATTCGAAACACTTCTTTTAAGATAAAATGCCGCTCACTATAAATAAATCATTTGCCAAATATTGAAAAATATGCAGGACGTAACGTTGACACTCAAACAAATATTAGGTCGCTCAAATATTATGAAGCTTCTCATTTTGTATATTAAGTAACTCAAATTAGAAGTTGCTGTTTTGTTGATTTCTCGTCACTCGCAGTCAGTCGCTCACTTAGTAATACTATAACGCAAATTAATTGCATTTTTCACTTAAAACTTTAATTTACAGTCACTCGTTTAAATACTACCCATTCTAATATATTACTTTCACCATCAGTGCCACTCGATGCTGGAGATCTACGGCGACAGCATCATTCACCTGATCGAAGAGATCGGCACGAAGGGCGTGTGCCAGAAGATCGGCATGTGCTCGTCTTCCGACGCCGCCTACGTGCACATGTACCGGGAGAAGAGGAACTAACTGTGTAAGCACACTTGTATGTTATTCGCTAACGCGTTACGCCGCGTTTACACCAAGGAATAAAACTACGTTTTGTGTCTAATGTTTTCGTTTATCGTTGACATCCAGTTATAAAGACTATAATTATATCATCATCATCAGCCTATTAATGTTCCCACTGCTGGGACACAGGCCTCCTCTCTGTGAGAGGGAGTGGGCCGTAATCCACCACGCGGGCCCAGTGCGGGTTGGTAGATGTCACATGTCTTCGAATGTTTGGTTCTTAGACATGCCGGTTTCCTCACGATGTTTTCCTTCACAGTTTTGAGAGCAGTGGTGGCCCAGTAGTAACGGCCCCGACTTATGAGTTGTGGGTCGTGGGTTCGAACCCAAGCAGGCGCTTTACTTTGTGTAAATAATTTCATCACCACTGCTCTCAAAACGGTGATAATTATATACAGAATCAGAATCTGTTGTGTAGTTTAGACGAACAAGGCAGTCACACCGAAAGACACGAAGAGCAACTTTGTCTATTTATGTGATAATATTCAGGAAAAAAAGAAAAACGGGGAACGAGGGTGTCAATGGGGAGTTTTACCGGGTTATTACCTATATGGGGCGTGGGCGGCTGTCTTTTAAGGTGAATCCGCAGTTGCAGCCCGCGAAATTCAAATTTTCTTAAGTTTTTTGCAATTTGCAGGTCGGTGTCATTCAATCAATCATTAATACATCTCTTCTTAAGTTAGATTTGTTACTTAGGAACTTTTCCACAATAAATTCGAGGGCTCCAACTGCGGATTCACCTTAACGGGTGTCTACAAGTCATAACTTATGACCCCTGTTGAAATTCTTCAGATTTTTATATAGTTAGGGTTATTTTGGTTACTCATTTTATTTGGTGTATTTTAAATAGCAAATACCTTTTTTATTTTCAATACTAATAAAAAAAACAAAAATCTTTCTGGTACTGTTATTACAGTACGGTCTATGTGCCCTATTCGGATCGGAACGGGTGTTTTTACATATTGTAAAATATGTTATGTCCATAGACATTTTTGTACGATTATCGATGATTGATTTGAAATAGACAAATAATTATTATGAACAGTCATCTCATATCACACGACACGTCAAACAATGATTAGCAAAATTTTTTGAAGGATAATTACGTCGATAAACTCATATTACTTACCTTGTGTCTATTTTATTGTCATTATGCTATTACATTATTAGCTATGTCAATATTTTAGAATAGACGCTTACGCTTATCTTTCTAGATAATACAAATATGGACGAACATTTGTTGATAATGAAGAAGTTGTAATCTCGTTGTTATGTACGGTAGTTTACTGTATTACTATTTTAATAATGTGTTGTTCTATTTCAGATGGGGAACTCCGGTGTTTAGCAGATATTCGTAATCTCCTATAATATTAATTTTACTTAAGTCATGATTTTTTTCTACCAAATCCGTGTAGTGATAAGTTTGATTCATTTAAACAAATAATGTTGTGACTATTTTTGCGGTTAGGTAATTTTAGTAAATGCGAAAAGACTAAAAATAAATTAAGTATGTGAAATGTTGAAAGTAATGAAATAATTATTGGGAAAATAGAAAAAGTATTTTTGTAACAAAAAGTTGATGCGGAGAAGAAGTGTACTTATTTGCTATATAAATAGTCACAATCATGTTTTGTTTCATGTAGCTGTTGCTTCATAATGTTGTTTAGATATTTCACGTAAAAATATTTATTAATCGTGAACCGGCAGAATATGTATTAGAAAAACATCTAGTGAGAATTATCTAAACGGCATTCCGAAGTAAACATGATTTTAAGTGTATTTTGATTTTAGTTTTTTTTTTAAGTTAATCGTAATTTTTGACAACTTGTAACCGTCATGAATAGTACCAGTAACAATCGCTATTAACATCATTTTATTCAACTTGCAACGACATTGTAGTTACACGTCTGTGATAGCTCATTTGTAAACTGTTTCTATAAATAAAGTTGGGAAAAGTAAATTGTTGGTTTTTATTGTGATGTTCACTCTAACACAGATGTTCTTGATTCCGCAAAATCTTTTAAATAAAAAGCGACTCCTGCAATGACACAATAAAGTGCAATTCAGGTCGCACAGCGCTAATTACCTACTATATTCACCTAGACGTTGCCTCTCTTTCTATCGCGCATCTCTTATATCTTCTGACTACGTTACGCTCACTGAATTGGCCCGACAAGACGACTCCGCCGCTTATTTATATTTTCATACCTTAAATGCGGACTGCGCCTTTTGTATTATTCTGATACTGTAATAGGTTTTTGACGCCCAGAAATTAATATGTCGTAGGTACACTACGCTATACGCCAGTATACCTATACTCCATTTATTATAACTTCCTTTAGCCACGGCTTCGCCCGCGCGGAGGTCGGAAATGATCCCACGGGAACGTAGGACTACCGGCATAAAAAGTATCCTATGTCCTAACTCAGGTCATGGTCTACCAATGTGTCAAATTTCATCCAAATCCGTTCACCCGTTTTAGCGTGAAAGCGTAACAAACTCACTTTTGCATTTATAATATTACTAGCTAGTTTTTTTTTAATTTTTTTGACGATGAATAATGGTTTAGTTTCAACCATTTTCGTTTGTGCACTTTATCCAGGGACACACTGTACAGCGTGTCAAACTGTCAACCAAAAGTTTAGGTCGTGTCCTAACCGAAAGCGAACGTCGCGCTCTTTTATATAAATATGATGACGTACTCACGCTATCAATTAAATCGCGTTTGTACGAATGTATAAAAACGATCGCGTACACTTGCGACAGTTGCTCACATTTACGCACAGTTTCTAAAACGAAGTACATTTGCAGAAAAATAAATACCAGTAACATTTCAAATTAGTAATGAAAATAAAGGTATAGGTACCGTACCCACTAAAAACCAAAATACAAGAATCTATTGGACAAGTGATTCTTCGGAGGGTTTAGGTGTACGACATCGTTTCTCCTCCCTCTCCTCCGGTTGCTGAGGCGCGACCTCGGGTTCGTACGGGTTGTGCCTTCGGAGATGTTCGGCCAGCCATAGTATGGGCTCTGCTGGACGCTCGTGGGCCAACGCCGTCAAAGCGGGCAGTAAGGTCGGTGTTAAGTGCTTCTGTATGTAGTCGTTAACTTGCCAGTGACGAACCAACGGCCCTACTATCACTGAAAACAGAAAATAAGTTTTAATTGCAGGAGCTCGTGGCTAAGTAATAACAGCCGCACGGGTCGATCCATCAGGTTAAGCTACGCTTGCCGGGGTTGGTCCGTGGATGTATGACCATCTTTACATACCGAGACTCTTCCGTGCCTCGGAAAGCCCGTTTGGTACCGGCTGTCATTCGTGGATCTTTGATAGTCGTTACGGGTCGTCAGAAGCCCGAAAGTGTGACAACCAGTCTTACCAAGGGGTATCATACCCAGTTACTCGGTTGTGGAGGTCAGATAGACATTCGCTCCATGTAAAATACTGGTATTCAACTGCACCCTGGTAGACTGGAAGCCGACCCCAACATAGTTGGAAAAAGACTAGGCAGATTTGATTGTAGGTGTATACTAACTTAAAGTATTTAGAAACACTTATGAGACAGTGCTAGTCATTTGTCGCTTTAATTTTATTGTATGCCACAGGCAAGAAACTTGGATCGTGGAAATGGGGTTTTAAGCTTGTAGCTAGGTGCGCTGTAGCGCTTTACCCCAGTCACACAAAAAAAAAAGTTACTGCAGCGGTACTACCCGCACTAACATTAACAGTACCGGGACATAGACCTACGGCGTAGGCGCTAATTAAGAAAATAAGAGCCAATTTACTGAATTTAAGCAATTTTTTTTCGTGAAGTGTCCTTTTTTACGTTGCTGTTTTATAAAAACGATCCCAACACTTAACTTTGAAACTGATTCTAAATTCACTTGACTAAAGATCGGACATAAGTTGAACCAAAATGGCGGTCGTCCGCGCAGGTAGAACTATGAATATACTTCGATTGAGACCCGAACATGTGTTACAGATCGCGGCACGTAAGTTGAACTAAGACCTTATATCCGCAGAAAAACTTTTTCGGGTCTCAATCGAAGTATAGTCATAGTTTTACCTGCGCGGACGACCGCCATTTTGGTTCAACTTATGTGCGATCTTTAGTCCGTAACCGACGAAAAAGGAGGAGGTTTTCAAGTCGACACGTATGTTTATATTTTTTTTCCAGTTATGTGGTATATATTTCCGCGATCTGTAATCGAATGCAAAATAATTTTCTGGCCAACCTGCTTGATCTAAGGTTCCCTTTAGCAGATAACCTTTACAGTTAGTACCTACGCATGGTCGAAGCCTTAGACCGAACAGTGGAGCAAAATTTTTTGAACAGCAACTACGATAAGGTCAAAGGAACATGGGGATAAAAACTTACTGGTAGGAAAGAAGAAATGAATCTCACGGAGTGCTTCAGCGTGGTTTTCACTACCGTGGAGGCCGTTGAAGTAGTCTCCATACTTAGTGCGACGGCCGTAGCACGCTCGCAGGCTATCCGGCCAGTACGCTTGAGCCTCCAGTACCCTACAAACAAATATTAGACAAAAACCTTCAGAGGAAAAGATAACAAAAGCAGTTAATCCGCTCCTTGTCCTGTCCCTTTCTGCCCTCTCCCAGCGACGACGCCCTAAGCCGAGGTCCGTACCCCACAGGAGGTGCCCTTAGCGTGAACTCACTTAGCTTATAAGTTTTATGCCCTGGCTGGAGGGCTTAATTTATTGAGGCAGCCATAGGAAAGTCTGATCTGCGAGATGCCATTCTGGTTTCATTTGATATTGCATAATGAAAAGCTTAACTACGCGACTTCAAGCGATAAAGTTCTGATTTTCAAATGTTTTCCTTTTACCGTTTTTTATGTACGACTGTCTCGTTGGTCTAGCGGTCGCAAGCACTTCTGCTGAGAATGAGGTCCTGGATTTGATTCCCGGGTCGGGCAAAGTGTTATTGGGTTTTTCCATCCGGAATTTCTCAGTGGCACCCCGGAGTTTGGATTTGTCCCCGGTCGATGGCAATAGGCTCGCCACCAATTACATGGGACTTAAACATAGCTGGCGAAATGTGGGTATACTACTTAATAGGTACACCTCTGCCCAACTCTTCGAGGTATATAGGCGTGATGTTATGTTGTTTTCCTATTACCAGCATCACCAGTCTACAGCAGTCCACTGCTGGTCATAGAAATTCGCAAACCATTTATTTCTATCCGGGGCTGGGTACTCTCATCCAGCTGCTACCAGCTACCCTACAATAATCTACAATTCACCTAGTGTGATGGCGTCCTACCTTATATACGTTTGGGGATTCACGATCTCTTGGATCACAAAATACGAAGTAGATAAATGACCTCAAACTTTGTAGCTATAAATAAAAGATCTGATAAAAGTGACGAAATAGGCCAAACATGACTGATTTAGTACAGTCCTCCAGATCGTATTTCGGCCACAACGGCCAATCTCAGCGGAGACTTAGCCTTCGGCGCGAGAGATATTATAGTGCACAAGTGTGTGCGCAGACACAGGTGCACTCTCTCATCCCTCACTCTCATAGTCCGATGGGACGGCAAACTGACACGACCGGAGAGAGATCAGGCGCAGGACCAACGGCTTAATGTGCTTTCCGAGGCACTGGGGTATCACACCGCCAACTTCCAATCTCTGGGCTGTTACTAAGAAATACTAAACCGAAAAGACCCAGGACCCCACACTCAGCAGTCGCGCTTGCGACCACGAGACCAACGGGGCAGTCTACCTAATAATGAAGGTACTTGAATAACCATTATACTTTGTTTGTTCTTCTGAGTTTATCAAACTCAAACTCAAAGCATTTATTTCAAATAAACCAATTACAGGCACTTTTGAATTGTCAAGGGGTCGGTCAGTCAGAAAAGATGAAGCTAGATGCCCATTCCAAAGCGTAGTCGGTACCTATGGAGAAGAACGAGCAAGAAACTCCACGGACACTCTTTTAAATAAAAATTTGGTTACAAAATATTGGTTACATCATTCATGTTGAACTTATACATGTGAGAACGATGCAAAACGTTAAAGGCGTCCGTAATAAAACATAAAAAAACAAAAGTAAAACAATTCAAAAATTAAATCAAATTAAAATAAGCCATGGCAGCTATGAGATGACCAGTCACAACTGACGGCGCCCGTTCACGAACATGACGCATGGAT
This sequence comes from Conistra vaccinii, assembly GCA_948150665.1. Lineage (NCBI taxonomy): Eukaryota > Metazoa > Arthropoda > Insecta > Lepidoptera > Noctuidae > Conistra > Conistra vaccinii. The sequence goes on along the minus strand of OX411320.1, from coordinate 7,405,932 downwards.
TAGCACCATTCGGCTCAACCTAAGGCTCAACCATTTTGAAGGGAGCTAAATGATCCAACACACACGCCACCGTCAGCGTGACCGGTGACATTAGAGTGAGCATGACGTACTCTCAGCCGCCAGGGCACATTCAAGTCAATGAAAGACATACCCAGTACCTAGATGGTAGCTTTATAGCCTGTACATAGTACTCACACATGTGCTATGCAATTATACAATGCTAAGAGATTGAATTTATACAGTGCAAGGATAGTTTTTAAAATCTTCCGCAGCTCCAACAGTATTTTCCGATGCTATACAATTAGTTTATGCGCCCTTGTGGAGCAGGACCAGCGTTGAGCCAAGCATTTTTATCAGCGATGTAATCCCCCAACTTATAATATGCTTGACTGCATAGTGTGCGTTTAATATAAGATTTAAATTTCGTTTCATTCAGCTGAAGTATGTGGGGAGGTATTTTATTGTAGCATTTTAAACAGTACCCCATGAATGATGAGTCTACTTTAGCCAGCCTGAATCCCGGTTGAACTAATTGGTCCCTATTCCTAGTGATATAATTGTGTCTTGAACCTCTTTTTCTAAAAAGATGTAGATTTTTCCTTACGTACATAATGTTTTCATAGATATATTGACAAGGTACCGTCATGATGTTAATATCTTTAAACAGTTCGCTTAGAGAGTCGCGCCTGCGGAGGCCATATATGGCTCTGATGGCTCTTTTCTGCAGAATAAAAATAGACTCGATGTCTGCAGCCCGTCCCCATAGTAGAATACCGTACGACATAATACTATGAAAGTAACTAAAATAAATAATAAAAAATATCTTGGACAGTAACCCCAGTAGCACACCTCCGCCGCGAAACCGTTGCAGAAAAATCGCTGTAGTTCAATTCAACTGGCTCGCGACATGTTCCGCTACGCGAAATTCGAGAAGCGGAAGTCGAGTAGCGGTACATGAGAGCGAACCAGTTGAATTGAACTGCCGCGGTTTCGCTGCTATGGTTTCGCGACGGAGATGTGCTACTGGCGTAATTAGTGACATCGGCGAAGGAAAAACATCGTGAAATACTTGGACATATAATAGTTAATATAAGTCTGCAACTGCGACTGAGCAGTGGTGGCCCAGTAGTAACGGCCCCGACTTACCGAGTTGTAGGTCGTGGGTTCGAACGCAAGCAGGCGCTTTACTTTGTGTAAATAATTTCATCACCACTGCTCTCAAAAACGGTGAAGGAAAACATCGTGAGGAAACCGGCATGTCTTAGAACCAAAAATTCGAAGACATGTGACATCTACCAACCCGCACTGGGCCCGCGTGGTAGATTACGGCCCACTCCCTCTCACAGAGAGGAGGCCTGTGTCCCAGCAGTGGGAACATTAATAGGCTGATGATGATGATGATGAAGTCTGCAAGCGTGATGAGAAGAGGCCTATACCCTGTACTGCAGTGGTATTATTATTTTATGTGTATCTTGTAATACCCACATAGCAGGTCCCATAAGAGTCTTCCACTTGGCGATGCAGTTCTTAGTGGCGAGGACAAGCGGGATGATTGGTCCGCTCGACATGTGCGCCACGAGGTGGGGGAAGTGATGGGTGCCGTAGTGGCCCCTATACAGCTCTGCTGTCTGCTCAGGAGTCAGGCGGACTTGGCGCTTCTGTGGGAGATAATACAGAAGTTTTCGGGTTAAACGTACGATCGATAGGGTAATTGTGGCGAAATCATTTGTGTAAATGGGATCCGTCAATGTAGCCAGCGAAATTCAAAATTTCTATGTTTTTTTGCAAACTGTAGCTCTGTTTTACCTAAGTTGTACGAATGTTGATCATAATTATTAAATTCGAAAAATTATTAAAAAAAACAATATGGGCTGATTTCAACAATGAAACTGAACGCGATCAGCATTTCTAAAACGCGTTCAAGAGCTGTCAGTGCCAAAATTGTTATGGAATACTGTACACTGACAGCTCTTAAACGCGTTTAGATGTGCTGAACGTTCAATTTCATTGGTGAAATTCGAACTAAGGGCTGATTTCACCAACGAAACTGAACGCGATCAGCATTTCTAAAACGCGTTCAAGAGCTGTCAGTGTCAAAATTGTTATGTAATTGGTGAAATCCGCACTAAGTTAATAATCATTTAAAACATCAATAGCCTAGCTCTCGAAATTATATTTGATACAAATATAATTTCGGAGGCTAAAGATACCTATTGATGTTTTAAATGGTTATAATTGCCACCCAAGAATGATGGCAAAGTCGACCTTAGTTCAGTCAGTCAGAGGATATGAAAGAACAAGATGTTGGAAATAACCAGTGGGTTAGATCGTCCATGCATTAATTCTTATTTGGCACAGGATGCGTGATAAATGGTTGCTTACTATACGTATTTACATGGCACGAGTTTTGTTACTTTTCGATCTGATATCATAGTTGGGCTTGTAAAAAAATATTAAAAATAAAATTGTCAAGTGAAGTATGTAAAACCGTTCAGAAAAATTGCATAAATATATTAAAACGTTATGCTCAATTGCTCATAATGAATTTTTAATAAATTGAGTCGGAAGTTAATTTAAAACTAAAATTATAATTGCCTCAGCAACTTCATTACCAACTACAAACTCAAACTTTTATTGCACGTCGAGATCGTAGCGCGTAGCAGCCTACGAGGCTACGACGACACGTAGCGGCCCATTTTCTTTCAAATCGCTACACAGTTGCTACGCAGAAGTAATCTTTAAGCTAGGGGTGCGTCACATATTGTTTGGGGGAGATTAATTAAATGAGACAGATCTAAAGAATAGACAGAATTACAAATGCAAGCAGTCTTTGAAATAATAGTAACAATATTCTGTTCCGGAATCTCGATACCGCTGGGCTACTATCCTAACTAATATTATAAATGCGAAAGTGAGTTTGTTTGTTACAAAGGTAGGATACTTTTTATCTCAATATTCCCACGGGATCGAGACGGCGGATGAAACCGAAATACGGGGCGAAACTATAGTTTTTATATTATTTATTTTATTTTTTTATTCAATATTTAAAAATGTCTTTTATATGTATATTTAATGAATAAAAGAGATGATGTTAGTAACGGTAGTAAAAAAATGTAATTTTCAGCTTATCGAGTCGAAACATATGGATGCTATTGATTCGCATTTGATGACAGTCATTGTCAGTAACAAAATACAAATAATAGAAAAAACATCTGTTTCTGAAGTGAAGAAAACATGAATAAGGTTCATATTTTCTAGACATATTTATACTGAACTAGCTCCCGCCAGCGGCTTCGCCCGCGTTATTATAAATTATAGCCTATGTTTTACTCAGTGATAATATAGCAATATAGTATAAGTGATATATAGCATTCTACTGGAAATTAATTCTTAAAATCGGTCTAGTTGTTTTTGAGTTTAGAAACAAAAATACAAATCTTTTCTCTTTTATAATATTAGTGTAGTATAAAGAATAAAACGGAGCGAATGCAAATAGCAACTATAATCATGTGCGATACTAAACATGTCCCCTTCAAACGTCAATGGGGAGCCGTAATTAGTTTTTTTTCTATGGTTTCCATAGATAACAGCGGTGACCGGCACGAGAGCTGGGGCTCAAAGATCTGCTGTTGACGTAGGGTTGTCGAACACACGGCTATTAGTATATTATACTTTCTTCTTTTTTTAATTTTTATCTGGTTTTCTTGATAATGTTTCGTAACAACTGGGAAAGTATTTGGATTACATAAGGCAAGGGTCAATTTCGTTATAAAATCTATAGAGATTATATTTGCAGCCCACTTCAGAATACGACAAACTTATCAAGGAGCGTAGGTGCAATTTTAGACAATAATATTACAGTAGGTAATTATCATTGTCGTTTATTAATAAGATTTGAGTTACAAAAATTGTTTGCTATAAGATGTTTATCTGGGCCCTATACCACAAAACTTTACATTTACTATTTACGAATATTTGTCAATCTTACAAGTGTACAACAAAACTCAGACACATAACTGAAACGGAAAAACCATACAAATAAGTAAATTGTAGCGACAAGTCTACAATTTACATATTTATAAGACTTGTAAGGTTTTGTGATACCCAGGTGTACCTACATACAGGCCCAGGTGTACCTACTTATATGGAATATCTGAGATAAGATTAAAAAACAGTACGTAAAACATTTTTTTTTTCTATAGATAACACTTTTATCTCACCCACCCATTCTCTATAACAAAGTCTACACCACAAAATCTCAAGAACCGAATAATAATTCTCAACAACCAAAGCGTGTCATCCCTATTTCTAAAGAGGGTTGCATGTGACGCGGAATAATGAAGGCGCCCCTCTTCAACTCTGCTAATGTCGATATGAGTTTTGCATAACACGGGCAACCCTTGCAATGCCCGCGACACGCGGCCAGCACAATTCGGACATGAGGGGATGACCAGACGACGAAAGAATGCGAAATTCGAAGGCGAGTATTTGCGAAATATAGCTATGCAAGGGGTAGTTTCTTAGTAGGTACCTACCTAAATATAAGAGAAATACTGCGTTTTAAATCATGTCTACCATGAAAAGTAGTTGAAAATTCGGAAACTTAACTCGAAATATTAAACATCTAATCGTAAGCTTCTTACAAATTGCGATACATTAAACACAAGCTTAGTCATAAAAGCTTTCCTATACGAAAACATTTTTTAATGATAATTAAGGTCCTTACTTCCAGCTTCCACTACACTCTTACTAAATGTTATCCACTACACTCTTACTAATGCTACGATACCTATGAGTTTGCATATCGCAAACAACCCTTCCGATGCCCGCGGCACGCGGCTAGCGAATTTTGGACATGAGGGGATGGTCACTCTTCTTTTATTATAATTGTGTGCTCTCATGCTCTGTTTTATTTTTTTGTCCTCGTTCAAATATATTTTGGGGGTAGGTACATGATATTCACACTGACATTGCTGTTTTTGAAAAAGAAAAACTTAAAATCATATCTATCAAAATCTTTATAAGTGAAGATAAGACTTTGACCTTGTCTTTAAAAAATAGGTTAGACGGTTTCGCCTTTTTCTAACCTATTTACATCTCCCTAGATGTAAATAGGTTAGAAAAAGGCGAAACCGTGTGTAAACTTGCGAAGGAATACGACGTTGGGCGTGCTACTGTGCACGATATTAAAAAGAAGAAGTTGAAAATAGTGGAACATGTTAAGACCATGGAAAGAGGACCTGACAAACGTAAGACATTAAAAGTTGGTGTTTGTCCAAAGATGGAAAGTGCTCTTTACACATGATTTCTACAGGAATGCGCGAAGCACACGGCAAATACTGGAGAGATATTAAAAACTAAAGCAATTGAATTCTACAAGAAAATTACAAAAAAGGATAACTTCCGGGCTAGTGATGGATGGATAGACAAATAAAAAAAAAAATTGTGATCCGTCTCTTACAAATTTCAGGAAACAAATAATCCAGTGAAGATAGAATCTGCTGTTCAGGTGTTTGTTCAGAAGTTTCGAAATAAAATTGATGAAAAGGGTTTAAGTCCAGATCAAGTGTATAATGCCGATGAGATTAGGCTATTTTGGAAAATTCTACCAAAAAAAACCCTAGTGTCATCTCAGGAAAGCGCTGCGCCAGGACGAAAGGCAAGCAAAGAAAGACTGACTTTCATACCTTGTGCTAATGCAAGTGGAAATCACAAGTTCATTTTAATGGTTATTGGAAAATCTAAAAACCCAAGAGCTTTCAATAATGTTCACTTGCCAGTTTTTTACACCAACCAATCAAAGGGTTGGGTAACAAGAGAAGTGTTCACCCAGTGGTTTCAAGAGGAGTTTATTCCTGGTGTAAGGATATTTATGAGAAAATCGAATTTGCCTGAGAAAGCCCTGCTCATAATGGACAATGCTCCTGGCCAGTGCAAGTCCTCAAATCGAGTGATGGAATGATACAGACCATGTTTTTGCCGCCTAACTGCACTTCTTTGCTACAACCAATGGACCAAAACGTCATTCAAATGGTTAAAGCTAGATACAAGAAGAAACTGCTAGTTGACATTATCAGTCGTGGTGGAGACATACCACAATGTCTTAAAGAAGTTAACTTAAACAATGTTGTTTTCTCTCTTGCCCAATCGTGGAACTCCATTCCAGCTATCACATTTAGATCTTCATGGAAGAAGTTGTGGCCTTCAATGCCTCCACTGAAGAAGAACGGGATAAAGGAGATGAAGATGATCTGCCTATCTCTGCTTGGATGGAACTTTTTGCAGAAAGAAACATTGAAATCAATGAAGAAGAATTAACAGCTTGGTTTGAGCGAACCGCTGACGAAACAGAGCAGTTAATAACAGATGAAAGAGCATTAGAAGGCGAAGAAGAAGAATCAGAAGAAACGCAGATATTCGAATGTGAACCGAGCATCAAATCTGATGAAGCTTTAAAATGTTTTACTAAATGTGTAACTTGGGCAGAAGAAAATACAGTTTCTTCACAAGAAGTGATGGTTCTCAGAAATCTACGTGAGAATGTTTTTAAACAAGGGCTAGTGGAAAAAAAAATCAAAAGGCTAATTTGACTATTTTAAGAAACATTAAGTTCATTGTATTTGAAATGAGAAATATACACACATGTCGCAATATTTTGCATTATTTTCCCATATTCCACTAATACGAATTTTCTACTAATCTGTGTCTGAATAAGTAGATCAGCCAGATTGTACTTCTTAAAGTATCTTTACTTTACACTATGTTTCTCAAAAATATTTTTCTTAAAGGTAACATTTTTGATAATTAAATCATTCCAAAATATCATTTAGGTATAAGTTGCGTACTTATGAGTCTAAAAAACCTCTTAAAAAGGAAAAAAGAGCACCGTAAGTATAAAACCCCCCACCGCTAACGGCGGGTGTCGTTTGAAGCGACTGCGGGGATGGGCAGGAACCCTCCTGTCTATTAATAATGTTATAGCGATCACCCATCCGTCTGTTTACTGGTCTAGAAAGGCCGATGTGCTATGGTGGAAGCTGAAAGGTAGCTTTTTGTGGATACTATAGTATTGTGAATGTAAATAAATAAACAATTAAGGCTGTCGCAATGCTCATCAGAGCAGTGGTGGCCCAGTGGTAACGGCCCCGACTTACGAGTTGTAGGTTGTGGGTTCGAACCCAAGCAGGCGCTTTACTTTGTGTAAATAATTTCATCACCACTGCTCTCAAAACGGTGAAGGAAAACATCGTGAGGAAACCGGCATGTCTTAGAACTTAGAACCAAAAATTCTAAGACATGTGACATCTACCAACCCGCACTGGGCCCGCGTGGTAGATTACAGCCAACTCCCTCTCATAGAGAGGAGGCCTGTGTCCCAGCAGTGGGAACATTAATAGGCTGATTATGGTAATGCTCATCACTTGAGAACGGCTGTAACAATTCATAAAATTTTGTTAGTCCCTTATAGTATGAATTAGGTTTTTAGAGATTGAAAATTAGGAAAAGTTTCCCGGAAATTTGGAAAAATCGGGAAAAACTGAAAGTGCAATTACTATGGGATTTTTCTAAAATTCGGATAGGAATATATTCGAATAGTCTCACGTAATTATTATTGTATAGTTAGATCTAAATAAAATGCTGTGCTTGCCTATAATTTAGATGATATGTACTTTGAACGTCTTTGTGTATATTTAGTTGGTTTGCCTAAATAAATCTATCTATCTATCTATACATATAATAAAATTGTAGAAAAGTGGTGTCTGTACAATGGAAATATATGAAAAAAAAGTAGCAGGGGTTGTTATTATATCGATGCTGAACCCGAGATTGTAATAAATTTTTTTTTTGTCTGTTTTTCTGTTTGTCGGTTTGTCTGTGTGTTTGTGCACGCTAATATCAGAAACGGCTTATTCGATTTAGATGCGGTTTTCACTTATATATTGTAGTAAGCTTCACTTAACATTTAGTGTTTATTTCATGTCAATCGGTTCATAAATAAAAAAGTTATGTCAATTTAAAGAATAACGACGAACATTTGTTATAGGTTAGGCATTTCTTTCCTTGATTTTCGGTATACTTATCTTAATTTCTATTTAGGGTTTGTATATAATTATTATAAGTATTTGGTATAGGTTAGGCATTTCTTTTCTTGATTTTCTTTATTAAGTATAAGTTTATTAGCTCAGGTTAGTAATAAATTTTTCTAGCAATTCTTTTGTTTTATAATGTTAGTACGTTTGGTTTACACGTCTAAACACTTATTACTTAAACTGTGATAATTTTAGACTGTATCTATAAGTAATATAAGTAATTAATAATTAATCTGTAAGTATTTATAATTTAATTGTTTACGATAGTACGTGTTTACTAAATAACTGTGTGTTAAGTAGTAAGTACTATTTTATTGTAAGCCTCGAAGAAGATCCAATCTCTCCCAATGTAGCAGAAATGCTAAAAGGATGAGATTAGTTCGATCACAGGAATCTGAGGAAGGTCGTGAGGCAAGGCTCTCTGCAACTCGGGAACATCAGGCTAGGTTTCGTGCTGCAGAAACTTCGACTCAGCGGGAATCTCGACTGAGTTTAAATCGTTCTCGAATGGTCAAGGTCGCGAAAATTTTTTTCATACAAAGGGGGTCGAGTCATGAAAAAGGTTGAAAAACACTGCCCTAAATTAATCCTACTAATATTATAAATGCGACAGTTTGTGAGGATGGATGGATGGATGGATGGATGGATGTTTGTTACTCTTTCACACAAAACTACTGAACGGATTTTGATGAAACTTTACAATAATGTAGCTTATACATTAGAATAACACATAATGCTACAATTTATAAAGATTTTATGTGATTTGGCCATAATATAACGATAAGTATCAAGTATGTCGGAAAAAATCCTGCCCTCTGAGATCTAATTTTGCGTGCGCTGCCTTTTTTTTTTTTTGGGTGGTTAATCATCCAATGACTTCTCCCGCTCTGGGCGGAGCGGAAGGGCGTGTCAGACTCTTACTGACTAAAACCCACCCATGTTCCTTCCCTTGCCTTGCCAGAGGCCACGGTTTCCCCTTGGGACTACCCGCAACCCCGGCAGGCATCGGCCCTAGCGGACCCAGTCAGTTTTGCTGATATCTCTTTGAGGCGCGCGTGGAACACGATGCGCCTTCGACCCCGGGCCTGGTCCTTATCGGACGGCGAGCTGCCCGTTGCTCTCCGTCCGCAGGCCCGCGCCTACGGTGGCCGGAAATCGGCTAACAATTCCCGACGCCCGGGACGTCTCCTACGGCGGCGGCGGCTAGGGCTGGTAGGGCGCGGCCTTTGCCACTCCCTCGCGCGCTTCACCTTCTCCTTCGCGAGCATTACTGCTTTGCAGAAGGAGGTGACGGCTTGCCATGCCCTCTCGCTCCACACCATGGCCTGAACCAGGGCCGTACGCGAGAGGTCACCGCCGCCGATCGCCTCCACGAGGACACGGCGGTGGTCCACCCAAGCCGGGCAGACCTCCACCGTATGGTGCGTGCGCTGCCTAACATAAAGAAAATTGATTGTGGGATTGTTTGTCTTAAAGAGTTCTAAATAAAAGTCCGCGACAGCATATATTATCTACCTTTTATGTGGAAGCCTTTATAACCAAAATAGTGAGCAATAAATACAGTTAAATTGAATACTTTTTTTAGATTGCATATTTTAGAGTATTTAGTTAATTCTTATCAAAATAAATACCTTCATCGCTTTTGGTATTTAATGTAGATAAAGTTTGTCTTTTACACTAAGTAATTTGGACAAATAGTTTAAAAGTTAGAACGATAAGAATGACCTGCGATATTGAGTCGACGGCGCACAGAACGAGGGTGGAGGGGCGGGCCAGCCAAGGGATGACGCGCCAGAGCGCCGAGTGGAAGCTATTGCTTAATAATTATGTTCGAGAAATAACGTAAATAACGCAATTAATTGTTGAACTGTCAAAATAAAACCCATTGCTATTGTAAGTGCTACGCAATTACCCCGCTGATTTAGGACATGTTACACGTTCCTGTGGGATAATTTCCGACATCCACGCGGGCGAAGCCGCGGGCAGAAGCTAGTAAATAATAAATTCATTCAACCCTAGCCATGGCTGCGAGGTGAACTGCTACGTGCATTCTCGTAGCGTGATCGTAGACGTCTATGAGAGATTTCTTGCGTTACGACAGCCACTGTACGCGAGGTAGTTATACAGTAAATAAATTACGAAGCTAGTGTAAAAGTTATTTAACGGGGATATAGTGACTTAACTTAATAGGATATTTCAATCACATTTTTAATAGCATTTATATGATTACGTTACTATGATTTATGATTGATAATAACTGAATACAACTACGAATTATACTATGAATTTACTGACTTTTTTGGTGATGTTCTTCACAAAGGACAGGTGCCTAATACTCGCAACCGGTGTGCGTGTATGACCAGATGTATGAACGTAAACGAGGCAAAAGGAGTATGTAAGGATCGTAGCAGCTGGTGTTCTGTAGTTTCTCCCTATCTCCATGGGAAGAAGGTGTGAGTTTATGTATGTGTAATAACTGAATACGACTATTCGCGAGCCACGAAGCCCCAAGTACAAAGTACCAACCTAACATTTGTAGTTTCCATTATTACCGTAGTGCTTGTAACTGGCAGCTAGAGGAGAGAGATTACTACATTACATTAATTTCCTAAAGCTTCTTATAACATTTTTGAAAAATATTGATCAACATTATTGTTAAATAGTAACGCTGGATACAGGCAGCCTAGAAACGCTGCGTCGGTCGTTGTACCTATAAAATGTACCTTTTGTTGTACCGATGCTTGTGGGAGCTGTAGTGAACGTCTATTGGCTGAGACAATGATGATAAAGTACCTACTTACCGCAAGGATATTAAAACCATGATCTAGAATGGTGTTCTCAATCGCCTCAGCATCTTCATACGCCTCCGGCTTGATGATAGCCAAGGTACGCTCCGAATAAGCACGATAATCCGCATCATACGTGTCCGAGGATGCATTAGACATGATTCTACTTATATTTCTGTGTTTTTGTATAAAATTACAATGAATAATGACAGAACTCTTGACGTTTGTAGGTCGTGAAAAGAGGTCGGATGTCCACAAAGACCAATGTGTCTTGACACTTTAGAATAGCGCTGCTTGTCAAGATAAACGTCGAATGTATGTCAAATTCAGAACATAAATGTAGTTCAGTATGTCGCCGTGTACCAAGTTATTCTGGTTAAAGTAGGCCTTAATATAATGTTAATGGATCGTGAATATGTTAATAAGGTCGTGTACAGGCTTTTGTTGTTTGCTGCTGAAAATGTTTTTTGAGAAACTTGGAAGAGGATTTGTAATGTATGAAGTAGGGAAATTATGTGTTTATTTACTGGGCAGTTTATGTGTAGGTTAAACTGTTTTTTTAGGTAAGCAAAGTTTGAGAATAGCATTAAGAAAAGTCTGAAAAAAAAACAAAATATAGAAATTGAAAACGTATTGAAAATATATTTAACAATATTTTTTATGCTAGGATTTGATTATGGTACTTTCTTACTTTACTTTATATTAGCTTTGTTAACTACCTTAACTACCTACATACTATCCGCATTTCCATAGCCATCTAAACGCGTCGTCTGCACTGAAAAGACAGACAATTCCTACACAAACAAACAATAAAATCAATTGCATATCGATAAACAGACATTCTGAGACACTAAATGGGAAAACTGGCGTTTTCCGCGGACGCCACCCCGAGTGCGGAGGGGGCGCGGGGCTGCGTGCGGCGCGGGGGCGCGAGGGGGCGAGGGGGCGAGGGCCCGGGGGCGTAGGGGCCGCGCGCGGCCCCAGTGCCCCCCGGACGCAGCGGCGGAGCGACGCCTCCCCGAGCCTGCACCCGCGACATGCGACGCTGACCCTGTCTCCCGCCACCCGAGAACCACCGCCGTATACATGGACAACTCCTGCCTCCTTGACCTCCTCATCAGGTGCTTCGCGATGACCGAGCCCGAGGACCTCAACTTCACGGCGTTCACCGACCTGTGTCGGCTGTGCTCCCTGAAGAGCGGTCCCAGACTCCATATCTTTGATAAGGAGTCGGAGCAGCGCCAGATCTTGTTTAAACTCAGGACCTGCCTACCGACTATGGTGAGTAAGCCCTTTGTACTGCTCAGACTTTTGTCCTTGACATTCCAGTGCCTTGCAATATCTTAAGAAATGTGTTAATAGTCTTCATTATAATAAATTAAAATCAGTTAATTCGATGACGTAATAAATGGTTTGTTGGTGAAGTGTAACGTAAACAGTGGCTTTGTGGTTCGAAAAAGTGCAATAATGGTGCTACGTAGCGGCTGGACGTAGCTTCGTAGACGCCTGCGCGCTACGATGCGCTACGAGCCGAGCACAACAAGGAATACCGAAATCTCACAATACCTGTTGAGTTTTTTTTAATGCATAATTTATCCGTTTTGGGATAAATGCTTCATCTAATCTATAATATAAATTAATTAAATAAATAAGGACAATTTAAATGCCTACATTTTCCTGATGATATTCTAGACATTCGTGAAACAAAATTTTTCGGTCGTACTAAATAAATACTGCGATAGTGTCATAAATACGGATAAAAAATATTTTAATCTGCAATTGATAATCATTTGTTATAAATTATGCAATTTCTCTTAAAATAAGCAAATGTATTCATATAATTTTACATGAACTACCTTCTAATTAATGCAGTTTAAATAACGTTACAAAATAGACTAGCCAATACATCCTGGACCTATATTCAAACAAATAAAATACTAATAATTAAATATTCAGAGTAATAATGAAATATTAAAACACAAATAATTAAATATTAAAATATTCAGTGTACCTTTAATGCAAACGAGCAAGTATCAATCCTACTAAAAGAAGAAACAAAACAAATTACCTACAAAGAACCATTATAAAATCATAACTCACGAACTTAGTCATATTTAAATTCAAAGAACCTATCGATTCTTTCTTTAATATTGCATTCGTAAGGCTGTGCTCAGATCAACGACCTCGCAGTCACAGCTCACCGGCCCACGTACCAACCGGCTGAAGTAGGTCAGACCACTGGCTCACTGCGAATCCTTTAGGGCCTTCTATTTAGCAAACATGCTGCTTACATTGGCGATTTTTTTCATGAGTTGTTTTTCGCAGCTTTTCGGAATCTTGCTAGACACAGTGACTGCCAGAGAAGTGACTCTAAAGCAGCAGTATAGCACTGAATTAATCGCTGAAATGCGCGATTTAGTTAATTGAACACAGACTCGCCAAATCGCGATGCAACATTTGATGAAGTTGCAAAATCGTCAATCGCCGATCCTAAAAATAGCATGTCTATTAAGGTCCTTACATTGTATGTTGGGCAGGATTAACAAGGATTATCAAACATGGTCGTAAGGATCGTCACGCGTCGCATTTAATCCTATTTCTAAACGTGTGACTTATATCGTGTACGCCATAAAGGTCAAAATTGAATGAAACGGGGGTTTGAATATAATAGTCGGTGATCGCGGATTATTCAGTGAACGATTTAGTATGGTTGTTATTATGGGGTAATGAGATATTCATATTTTTTTATTTTAAATATTATTACTAGTTTGTTAGTAGTAATAGTTTGTTTATCTATTTCCCTATGAAAAAGCTTATTTTTTGCTGTGATTTACACGTTTCCATGTCTTCTAATCAAAAGTCATCTTTCACTTATAATTAGATAGATTAGAAATCTGCCAAGTTTTTCCAAGATTGACTACTTAGGAGTCTCACCGTGCAAGGCATAATTCAAAACTCCCCTTTTTACTCGACTGCGCCGAAACACAAAAGGAGGGTAATATTTGTAATACTCAATTATTTAGAGCATTCCATTATAATGGTAATTTTTTAAATATAAAATCTAATACATTTAAACGACCAATTCTTGTATAATATATATGTATTCGTACCAAAGAAATACGCAGATACCCAGATATTTATAATTACCGAGCAGCGGTGCCTAACAGGGTCCATAATGATCAATATCTGGATATTGATCATTATGGACCCTGTCAGGCATAGCAAAATGGTAAACAGGTGTGGTAAACAGGCCATACAATTAATAATAGTAACCATCATCTACAGACACCAGCAAGACAAAGGTAGTTTAAGTTTGTAGCTGATTTGATAAATAATAAATTTCCTTGAGATAACTAGATTAGGAATTAGTAATGATCTTTACTTACGCGTCAGTAGCGGTCTGAGGTACACGATGAAGGGTGACGCGTGAGAAGGGGAAGCCGTCATGGCTTGCCAAAGCATTGGCATCTTTGCGACAAAGCAGAATCACGGCAATAATGCTTACTTCCCAACACGAGTTCCTGCACTTCCTGCACAAAAACCTTCTACTATACCCTCTCTCCATCTTAAACTCTAGAATGTCTGTCTAACAACTTTCCCCGTAAATCCAGCAGATATCGAAGGACGACTTTCTGCCAAAGAAGATCTGCGAGCGCTGCGTGACTCGCCTGGAGCAGCTGTACGAGTGGCGGCAGAGCTGCCTCAGTACCGACTCCGTGCTGAGGAACTACGCCGAGTCTATGAAGATCGTCACCTCTACTATCAACTTTCAGGTCAGTGGATATATTCTAGTAGAACAGTACAGTCCTTTCACCGTTATTACCCAATTGCGTCACATAAAAGACAGGGTTATGTTTCTATATATATATCTATCTATCTAGGTATATATATGAATGTTTCATTCTTTATAGCCTCGAATCATTCTCACAGCTGATTACATATTAATATAAGAAGTGTGATATCGATTTGTCTAGGTCGCGTGATGGTTATAGTCTGGGTTTTGTTTTTATAAAATCAAAATGGCGGATTTTAAGCGGCAAAAAATAATGTAACGAAAAATAAATTTGTACCAATACCAAGTGGGGTATCAAAATAAAGGGCTTGAGGAGACGATTCCAAAAATATGAACACACTGAAAGACTAAAATAAAAACAACTAACCCGACTGCAACTAATCTTTTTTTGTTGCAGTCGTTTTTTTAGGGTTCCGTACCCGAAGGGTGACAAACGGAACCCTATTCATAAGCCTCTGCTGTCCGTCTGTCTGTCAGCGAGCTCTATCTCATGAACCGTAATAGGTAGGCAGTTGAAAATTTCACAGATTGAGCATTTCTATTGCCGCAAGAGCAACAAATAATAAAATTAAAAAATAAAGGGGGGTCGCCATACAATAAAATTAAATTTTGAAAAAAAAATAATCTGTCCCTGGCATGTGGGGTATCATTGTCTAGAGCTCATCAAGTAGAAAATAAATATAATTTTTATTTGATTTTATCTTCAAAAATGATGAATTAGGGGGCCGTAGAAGTTGTCTGTTTTAGACCATTTTTGTACGAGCTCTATCTCAACAACTAAACAAATTAGGAATTTGAAACTTGTGTGTATCATGTACCATATACTGTTTATAATCAACAAATACTAAAAACGTCGATTAATAACGTAATTTATATAATATGGGCGATTTACTGCAACTTAAAAATAATATTTTGTATTTCATGCTAATATTATGCGATATAAATTCCACAGATAACTATTTACTAGTCGGAGTAATGACATGGAATTAGTAAGTACCTACTATCATGGCAGCATATACTATTTCGATCATTTAAATTTCGATCATCCAAAAAGGTCTACAAAATAAGCTCTCTTCAAAAGATTTTAAAACCGGCCAGTATTTTTTGAGTTTAAGAACTTTATCGACTTTTTTCAAAGTATACCTAGACGGTGTTGATGTGTGTACTCGTACCTCATGTTAAAACTACACTCCAATAGACAATAATATTCAGTAACATTGAAATGAATGGTGGTACATACAGGGTAGTATTCGGTTACCTTAAACCGTTGTGGATACAATTTCATATTGAGAAAACTTATTTGTGTAAAAATATTCAGCCACGGCGGCCAATCTCAATGGAGACTAGCCTTCGGCGCGGGAGATATTATAGTGCACAAGTGTATGCGCAGACACGAGTGCACTCTCTCTTCCCTCACTCTCATAGTCCGATGGGATGTGTAAAAATAATTTTTATTTTCGCTTGAGTTTAGATTTCGATATTTTTTTTTGTTGGTACATTGGCGTGTGCTAGCTGTCATTATGGCAAATATATTTTATTTAATGTTTCGTGTTGAGTAATGTAAAATATTTGCATACTATTGTATAGAATCAAGTTTTTTTTCGTAACTGAACAGACAGCTGCGCTGCTGGCGAGTTTGTTGCGCCACTTCTTCTTTCCAGCAAAAGCACTAGGAAGTGGTGAAGGGCGGGCGTTTTTGGGGGACTGTCTTATGTAATTATGACGTTCGAAAAGTGCTGATTCTCAGCCTAGTTTGAATAAATGACTTTTGAATTTGAAATAGGACTATCAAAAATAACGTAATACCTGTATTGACGGAATGTTGTAATTAAAATTTGGCGTACTACTTACATTCTATTTTGTACAATATAGTCTGATGTAGCAAGAGAAATCCTTTTATTTATAAGTAACTAGCTTTACCCGGCCCGGCTTCGCACGGTTAGCACTAAGTACTTATCTACGGCGCACCTACCTTTCCTAATTACATATTTCTACCTAATTACCTACCCTACCTACCTACCCTAACTGCTACCTAACCTAACCTACCTACCCTACATATCTACCTGCTTACCTACCACATATACCTATTTCAATCAATCAATCTTCCTAGCCTTTTTCCCAACTATCTTGGGGTCGGCTTCCAGTCTTACCGGTTGCAGCTGAATACCAGTATTTTACATGGAGCGACTGCCTATCTGACCTCCACAACCCAGTTACTGTTACAATACATATACAAATGAAATAAACTTCTACACCTATAATTTAACACAACAACATTTTTTCATTAAAATTAGACAATTTCTTTACAAATCTTTATGTTTTTTTATAGCGCCTCTGTTGTTACCTTTATACTTTCGTATTACAAAAATAGTGTTAAATCTTGTACGACTTGGCATGGAACCCTTCGTGTGCGAGTCCGACTCGCACTTGACCGATTTATTTTACCTTTGTAAATACAATACAGGATGAAATTGAAAACATGCGACAACTCTTAAGGGGTCATTTTACTCATCATTATGAACAACTTTCACTATGGGACCAACCCTGAAATCGCGAAAAAAAAAACAGCTGTTCCCTACATTTTGACGAGCTATGCAAACATAAATGTAGGGAACAGCTGTTTTTTTTTTCGCGATTTCAGGGTTGGTCCCATAGTGAAAGTTGTTCATAATGATGAGTAAAATGACCCCTTAAGAGTTGTCGCATGTTTTCAATTTCATCCTGTATACATCATTGTCCAAATTGCAGTTACCTTCATTCTCGTAACAATTAAGTTGTTATTGCATTGCTGCAACAAGGGAGGTAGAATAACAGTGAAAACTCTGTCTGCAGACTATACTAGGCCAGTTAGATCTAGATAGTGTTATAACGTAGACTGGTGAACTCGGGGCTCCTCATCAATCAACCAACTCAGACTATCACAATTCACTGCACGGCATTTTGATGTTAAAGATTTCAGCAAAATAACGCCTGATTCCACAACTTATCAGTCTGTCAGTATAAAGACTGTCCAAAACTGGAACACCATCCGCCTTCCTCAATGGGCCCTGGGTCAGTCACGATCTTCAGATCACCTCTAGCTGTAAATAAAGCAGGATATTCTGGCTAGTGACTACTACATACATATGCTGTTATTGGCTTGGTAGCCTTTAATGCGTAAGCGTTATACACCTCCTAGATAAGAGCGTTGCAAATGTTTCTTTGAGAACAAAAAGAGAACAAAAAAGTGTGTTTTGAACTACATATTTAGTTACGGTCACGTTTTTTTTTTTACCTTTGATTATGCATCGCTCTCAAAATCAAAACGATCTTTGATGTCGTTGCATTATGATTGTTATTGTGTTGGTGACTATAGACTGGCAAACAAGCAGGTGGCCCCCCTTGTGATAGTGGTTACCGCCGCCTAAGAACATCTACAATACTCGTTACTAATGTCTTATGTCAATGAAAAACCTAGGTAAACGCAACTGTTTCGCTTTCTCGGATTGTCCTTACACAGCTGAAATCTATTCCGAGAATAGTTCTCGGTACAGTTCTCCCAAGTTCAATAGGTATCCTGCTATCAAAAGCATTCAGGCGATGACATCTTCTACATAATAATTACTAGAAGCAGAAAACACCCCAAAATATGTGCAGCGTTTCTTCACAGTTTACGAGTTACTTTTTTTTAAAATAAATTATGGAAACTAAACTATCAACAATTGCGGAACGTACATCGGAAAAAAAAATCCTTATACCCAGGGGGGTATAAGGATTTTTTTTTTATGACTTACGCATTTGGACCACCCTGTATAATGAAAGTGCGCACTAAGGAACCTTTTTAAAAATTATACCTCAAAGGCATCGATCACTAATAAAGAACTAGATACACAATCCCAAACAAAAGTTCTCTTAAAACTGGCACCAATTTGTGTTTAAGTAATAATAGTTGAAATAAATATAAATTAATGTAAATTCAACCTTAAACGAAATGCTTAAAGTTTATTTCATAAAGATATGTTCAAAAAGCAATACATTTTTACGACTGATACTATGTCGCGTGTTTACCATCGGAGCGTTCGAATGCTACTAAATCAAAAGCGCACCCAAATGTTCAAGTGGGTGCTCATTCGGTGAGGACATTTTTTGCCGCTGATTGTGTATCTAGTTCTTTATTAGTGATCGATGCTCAAAGGGCTTAAATAGGGGATAAAATTTTGTACGGATGTTCGTCATTTTTACCGAAGGGAAGTCCTTTTGGGCCTAGGATAAGCTATCCTGATATAAAACATTCACACGCTGAGACCAACTAAAAAACCAAGACAGAGCGCTGTCAACAGTGAAGTGAAGCCGGTTTCGTAAACATGTGTGCACTTTGTGTGGTGTAGTTTGATTGTAGTGTCATTGTAAAAGGTTGTAAATGTGTGCGTGTGAGTATATGTGTACAGAGCGGCGGCCACGGAACAGATAAATGGCGGCGGTGTAGTTTTGACATGTCACTGTATTGTTCGCAGCGCTCTGTCTTGGATTTTAATTTGGTCTGAGTTTCCACGACAGACCTTTAGAAAATGTAAGATTACTCTCATTTATTTATAGGTCCGTACGATATTTTTAAATCAAGCCAACACCGGTCTTAAAATAGACAGAATGGTAGCATAGATATTTCCCGCTTCGAGCAGGGAGATGCAGCGCGGGTCGCCCCCACGGCGAGACAACCTGGTGAAGGCCGTGGGGAGCGCTGGATGCAGCGCCCTTGAACCCGAATCATAACATAGACCTCTTCCTCTTTCCATAGGAAATTCTGTGGGAGAAATAAGTGCCTAAGTATATCTACTTATGTGGCAGCGAACTCGGTTGGAGCAATTTGGGAATTATATTAAAATCACATTTTAACGTAGGGAGACTCGTGCAACGAAAAAGTTGAACCAATTTTCAAATAGTACGTCCCTTTTACGGATCGTGAGGACATGACGCCTTTCTAATAAAACTAATCACGCATACTTCTATGCCTGACCAGCTGCTGCCCGCGGATTCATCCGTGTAGTCCCTTATTCTGTTTCTTTTTCTTAAATAATAGTAGCACAAATTACTGTTTATAACATCAGCTTTCTGCCAGTGAAAGTCCCGTCAAAATCGGTCCAGCCGTTTACGAGATTGGCTGGAACAAATAGACAAACAGAAAAACAATTAAAAATTAAAAAAAAATTATAAGTACCGTAATATACTTTCATATGCATGTTATTATGACATTACAAACAGACATTACAATTTTATTTATTTGTATAGATAGATGTTAACATAATGAAATATCTAAATATGTTAGAACGAATATTATAGCAACGTAATCGGAAAGTACGAGTATGTCGTTCCTTGAACTATACCTACTTGCACAAGACACTTTAATTTTGTAATGCCAACTTACATGGCTATCAACTTCATGAGAAAAATAACACAAACGCAACCATTTTCAAACAAAAAAAAAAACAGGTACTGGTGACGTAACGTAACTATTTGGAAACTAGCCAGAAAGCTCCCAAGCTTAATCGTCACCTTTTGTGCGTTGAAATAAGCTTCCATTCGTTCAGAGAAACATAACCGCTTTGGTATAGTTATGGTTCAAACAAATTCCAAGGTGCTATGTAAGTACTGTTGCCAACTGTATATACAATGTCGCCCATGCGCATGTGACCGCCCGTAATTTTCTGAATATTCATGAAAAAATATCGAAAATAAACTTCAAAAGGGGGGGTCTATCTATAACATTTTTCATGTTATTCAATTTTTAATTTTTTAAAGATTTGCTTTCTGTTTTTTGACACATCTCCGAAGTTTATGGGTCGATTTGGATTCTGTTTATTATTTCCAAAAGCTTATGAGTTATTTTAACAGATTAATTAAAAATTTTACAAAAAATTATCGACTACGAAAAAAAAACGGAATCGAAGTCATTTTTTCGGTAAAAATTTGTGTATTTATTTAAAAAAAACGAGTGAAAAATGTTATAGATAGACCCCCCCTTTTGAAGTTTATTTTCGATATTTTTTCATGAATATTCAGAAAATTACGGGCGGTCACATGCGCATGGGCGACATTGTATAGACATGTTGGTAAGCCTAGTAAAAAGGTTAGCAGTCGTGAGGTAGGTAGGGAGATTTTTACAATTATTATAGCCAATAGATCTTCTAGAACAACTTATTCTTTTGTTACAATATTTAAAACTAGCTGCGCGTCGCGGTTTCACCCGCATTAGGTTCAATCGCGGGGGTATATCGGGATGATGATGTCCTTCTCCAGGTCATTTTATCAAATCAAATTTTATCCAAATCCGTCAAGCCGTTTTAGCGTGAAAGCGTAACAAATAAACAAACAAAAAACTCACTTTCGTATTTATAATATTACTAGCTGTCCGCCCCGGCTTCGCACGGGTAAGCACTTATCTACGGGCACACCTACCTACCTACCTACCTACCTACCCTACCTACATACATACCTACCTACCCTACCCCACCTACTTACCTACCTACTTACCTACGTACCCTACCTACTTATATACATACATACATACCTACCTACCTACCTACCCTACCCTACCCTACCTACCTACCTACTTACTTACTTACCTACCTACCTACCTACTTACCTACCTACCCTACCTACTTACCTACATACATAGGTACATACCTACCTACAACAAAAAAAGAATTAGCGAAATTGGTCCAGCCGTTCACGCGTGATGCCGTGACCAAGGAAATAGGGATTCATTTTTATATACATATATAGATTAGTTTAGGTTTTTGAGAGCAGTGGTGGCCCAGTGGTACCGGCCGCGACTTACGTGTTGTAGGTTGTGGGTTCGAACCCAAGCAGGCGCTTCACTTTGTGTAAATAATTTCATCAATACTGCTCTCAAAACGGTGAAGGAAAACATCGTGACGAAACCGGCATGTCTTAGAACCAAAAATTCGAAGACATGTGACATCTACCAACCCACCCTGGGCCCGCGTGGTAGATTACAGTCCACTCCCTCTCACATAGAGGAAGCCTATGTCCCAGCAGTATTGCGTGTTGTGTGTGTTGTGTAGTTAGGTTTTTGAAACACTTTAATTAGATAGATACAACTGCCAAACCAACTGAAGAACTTTAAATGATCCAGAAATCGAAAAAAGATCCATTTTAATTTAGCCACGGTCACAAATGATCCAGAAATCGAAAAAAGATCCATTCAAATTAGCCACGGTCACATTTCCAATTTGGATCATCTGCACTCTCTCTCAAAATGGCGGCTGTATTAATAAGTAACGAAGAGTTATATCTATATCAACATCCAGCTCTATTTTGGCCCGTTAAGGTCAGGCTATATTTGGACTTCCAAGGGCGGTTCAGCGAATACTTGTCAACTGGAATGTGAGAATAAATAATGATTATGTATTTACTTTCACCAAGGTATTGGAGATAACTTTTATCTTTTTATCGTTAGTGGGATTCGAATTAATGGTCGCGTTGTCAAAATCCTAACTTTGGTTTCTTCCGGAATTCACCAAAAGCTGTTTTACCTTTGAACACTCTTAAAATTTAAGTTTTATGATATTTGGTTGTGTTCCATGCACAAATTAGATGAAAAAAGAAACACATACGTATGCAATCTCTGAGGGATTCGTTAGTTACGTAATGATAGTCGTCAAGTCCTTGTTCTGATTTCGAGCGTTAAAAAAACTTATACTTAGCAACTACAGCCGAAAAGAGTCGATATCGACCCGTTACACTATTTGAGAGTGAAAGAACGGGTATTTTTAGCATCTACGTAAGTTAATTATGGGCTAACAGGAACACTCATCACAGTCATCGATAAAAAAAGTACCTAAGATAAGTTGGTGACCAACAAAATCGAAGCCAATTTGGGCAATATTCGCATAATAAACTACACTTAGTTCAAGAAAACGATCCATGAACCATCTTTAAATTGCAGGCATCGGCGGCAATGTTAAATAGGCAAGAAATCTAGTATTTGGTGAGTCCAAGACTCGGTCCTCGATGAAAACAAAGAAACATTATTGAGAAGAACAATAGACCTATTCTATAAACGAATCGAAGCAGAGACAAGAGAGAAGACTATACATAAAGCTGTAGAGGACCACATAGTATACCTATCAGAATTTTCTAAAGTAAAGACCTATTTAGATAAACTTAATATAGTGATAATCAATCATTTATCCGAGAAGGGGACACAAAATGTGCTTATATTCCCACGCAGATTTCAAGAGTCAATTTGGGGTCCTGAGGGGACCGGTCTTTATATTTTTACCCAAATGATTATCTACCTGCTTTCCATTGGGTAACATCACAACATTAGCGTAACTCGTAAATGCAAATAGAATTTAAAAACATGTCCTGTTAAAAAACCCAATACCTATTGTAATAGTTGTACAAGCTATTGTCCGGGTTTTCCCTCGTATACTAAAACAACTTTCAAGTACAGTTCTGGGAAATTCATTGCATAATGCAGCTCTACAACTTTACAAACATTAAAAAAACAGGTCTTCAAAATGTTTCTATCTGGCTGTTAGGAGTTTGTCTGTTGAAGAGCTTTTCAGAATTGTAATCTTTGAGAACACAGTCTCAATCTTCAGCACCACAAGAAGAGTCACGGAATTGCTTTATATATTATTTCTTGACTACCCATAGAACATGTGCAAATAGAGTTACAGCCATATAGCATTGTTCCGACACAATGCACTAACATGTCCCAACAAATGTCATTTCGAATTCTGCTTGACCCCATCCTTCTGGGAAAACAACATGACGGTAACATGCATATTTTAACAACATCACATATTGAACCAGTCATAATTTATACATCGATATTGTGGCTGTATCTATAATATTACCTTGCGTTAGTCATCGATCGATTCCACGCTGGATTAGATAAAGAAATATCGATCTACGTAACCTACATGATAATATCGTCTATTCAAACATAACCCATTTTTCCATTATTGACAAGTTTACTGACTTATTGGCAGGTTGATGCACTTGTTCCCTCGATATTCCCAGAGACCGTTTTCTCAGAAGATACCGAAAATAGCTCCGGATATAACGGATGCGCCATTGTACGTTTGTACCAGTGTCCTTGATGCAGCGAGGAGACGATAAACGACTGCATATAAACATATTCTAATTCTTCTTCCTATCAGCTCGTCAGCCATGTCAGTTCAGATTTCACAAGATGTTCCCCATTATCTGTTGACAAAGTAAGGTACTTAGATATGAAATGTATTGTTGTCGAGTGTGTAGGCACGCGGCGGGCGATGCACAGTCCGTCGCCGGGTAGCGCCCCTCTCCACGATCGATCGGCGCGCCCGACGCCCGGCTCGTATCGACCCACTGCCACCCACCACCCAAGCCAGCTCCTCATGCAAATCTCAACCGTATCCCCTTAAGCTAACGGCAAAAGTTCCGTCTCAGAATTCCCAAAAGGAAACGCAGTACGTTCACCAAATTTGAACCTTAATAGAGACGTTCTGTGAACTATTACTGAACGCATATATTCCATTTCCACGTTCCAGTTAAGTTAATGAATTATCTGCTCTAAAGCGATAGTTATAAGGTTGCTCGCGATGTTGGCTGCGCAATACGACTGTTGCCAACGCGGGAATTGGCTACGCATGTCCATGGACGTTTTGTTTTTATGACGCTCCCTGTAATTTACTTACATGAAAGTCTGCTTCTGGCAGATTATAGATTGAACTCTTGAGATCGGGGAGCTTTTGGATATAATATTAAAGTTACAATTCGTGGCGCTGTGTGATGTAAATGAATTGAGCGACGATAAAGTTCTATAAGTCACTATTCTCGGTGATTTGAACAGCTATCATCCGTTACATCAAGCAAGCTTTCAGACAAGTCTATCCTCTTCCTCTAGGGTGCGGTAGGCACTGTATATTAGTATGTACAAAATGCATTACCGCACGCATCCCATCCAAGGTCGAAAGTGGCTCCGTCACCCGAGCTCGGGGGTACCGTTAACCCTGACCTAGCGCGGGAGGTGAAGGATATTCCTACTACGGCCTCCCTCCGCCTCGCGGGGGACCGCACGACCTACCCTGAACACCTCTTGCACTGAAACGGTTGAAGCCTTCCCCTTGTCACATCACATGGCTTTCATACAACTGAAACATATTATCTAAATACGCAAATTTATTACGGCAGTCAAGTTTAAACTTAGCGGTAGCACGAAACTATAAACTTTTGAAGGTACATATAAATTGGTCCTTTGAAACGCAATGTTACAATCGCGACTAACTTATCGCGTTCAAACGATCTAAATCAAGGGTAACGTTTTAAAAGAGGGCTGTAAAAGAGCATTATTTTATACAATTCAGTGGATAATGTTTCCTATTAATTTCCTGTTACATCTACATTACTTCCACACGCCATCATTTCTGACGAATGAGGAAATAGTCTTTTGGGTGTATTTTTTATAGACCAATAACTCTACTGGAATGACCCTACCTTGCCCTATGCAGGAAAATACTGTAGGGATATTTGTAGTTTCAGCGATATTTTTGTTTGATTGTGTAGCCAGATGTTTATTTCGAACTTGGATAAAGTTTGAATTCAACTTACGATCGCCACAGGTTCCTATTTATCAAGTTGATGATTAAGAGGCCGGACATCACTAGGCTACATTGCTTACATGCCCTATACCTACAACATGTATTTGGTATACATAATATTTTTGTCTTGAGCATATAATTTCTTTTGAGCGCAACTATAAAAGGAACGAGCCTCTTTCTTCCTTAAACTTTCAGCCTTATTTGCATGCCTATTAATAAACTTGGTACATATTGGAAGCTAGAGTGCGCGCCACGAAAGAAGGCCGGCGGAAAATTGTGGAACTACATTTTTTTTAAATGTAATGTCATGCAATGACATAGAAACTAGCGCCGCGGCAAATGGAGTTCAGTGGGGGTGCGGACTCTAGGCATCAAACACGTGTATCATAGTTTATTGACTCAGGCTTAACTTTGCGGAAATCTATTATAAAATATACACAGCAAAGTGCTCACTTTGCGTTCGGCACTTGTCGTGGCAGCACGTCCTGTCCAGGTTCGCAACAAGTTAATCTTCATCCTGAGGATGCCTCGTTGAGAGGTGAAACACGTGTCAATTCTTTAAAGAATAGTTAAGCGGATTAGGTTACTAAATATACGTCGTCTATATTGTATTTTACGTGTATCATAATCGTTTATTTACCCAAAATCTGTCATCCTCACATGTAGATAAGATAAATATCTACTGAATTGGTTCCTGTACGACACCTCAAGTGTCGAATAGGATAATGGTTTAGGACGAAGGATTAAATTTTATTTCTATTAACTTAATCTTTTCAAAATGCTAAATAAAGATAACGTGTGAAAGTAATAAATGCATTATTCATCATCGTAAAAATACTACAATCAATCTTTGTGTTCTGTGCAGGTCAGGGATTTATTGCACTTTAAACAATCGAAGACTAAGGGCGACTACAATCAATTATATTTTTTTGTAAATTTTGACGTTCAAAAGTGCCTTACAAAGGTACCATTCCGTACCCGACCGCAGTCGTGTCGCCGCAACACGACTGGTTTCTATGATTTTTTATGAAATACCTTCCGTAGCTAGCGACACGTCGTTGGCAGCTACAGGCGAGATACAGGCAACACGTGTAGCACGACCACAGACCAGTCAAAGTCAAGCTTTGAAAAAAAAAGGAATATTTTTTCACTTCTTACAAAGATTCAATTGCAATACAGGGATGTTCAAAATTCAAATAGGTTAAACAAAGGGATTAAAATATACCTCGTTTAAGCGAGGACAGTTACCCGGGCGTCGATAAACGAAATTATCCATTCGAGAGACTTGTAGGGCACGAATCGCCAGACACTCATGAGTGTTCAATGTGTAAACGATGTTTTAGTATCGAAACATTGTACCATCTCTAATTTAAACACCTTATTTTTACAAATAAAAGGGTAACCAACAACTCGTAACTTACAAGTTCACTTTCATCTCCCACATTCGCGTAAAGTCTACGCTGTAGACCACAATCGTAGCCTACCGCGTAGACTGTACTCAAATCGTCTACGGCGTAGACCTAAAAGCGGAACGATTAAATACAAGCGCTATCATCTCTCCTCTTCTAATGTACCCCACAAAACAAGCAATTTGACTATGAAAACAAAGATAAAACAGAAATTTCACGTTTACAGCGTTAAGTATTAAAAGTTACGACCCCGAAGTGAACCATAAAGTCGGATAAGTTATTCAACATAATGATTGTTTTGAATTAAACAAAAATGTTACTTTCTTTGTTTTGTTTTTGTTTAAAACAAAGAACGTATTGTCAGCTGTAAATAATAGAGATGTCATAAAATTTGTTATCATACTTTAACCTTAGGGTAATCATGTGGCCTGTCTGGATTTTAAAAGAGTCCTCGATCCGAGGATGTTTCGGTATTCCTTCTCAGAGGAAGATAGAAAGTAAAGACAGCAGTTGTCTTAAAAAAAAACTATCGCGTGATAAAAATATACATATCCAAGTTATCTGTAACTAATATATTCTTCTTACCTAACTTATTTCTATTTCTAATTAATTCATTTATTCATTAATTCTTCCTAACTATAATTATATGTATATTTAAAAATAATTTCATTTCGCTAAGGTACTCAAGTGCACTCGAAATAATTTGCACCGCCTCGTGCCAGCAAATGATCCTTAAGGACCGATTTGAATCTGATGCAAAATTGGTCCTTAGTGGCGAAATACACAGTATGCCTGGCTACTAAAATATTATTGCCTATGTCATTTTTATGGTTCCGTACCTCAAAAGGAAAAAATGGAACCCTTATAGGATCACTTCGTTGTCCGTCCCTCTGTCAGTCTGTCAAAACCCTTTTTCTCAGGAACGCATAGAGGTATACAGTGGAAATTAATATCAAATACGTAGGTCCATGGTCCCTTAGAGCTCTAAATCTAAAGAGCTAAAAATCAAGCTGCTAAGTCAACGCAATAAAAAAATACGGCTTTTTATGCGACATATTTGATACTCGAAAAGAAATCAAAACCTACAGGGTACTTCCCGTTGACTTAGGATCAGGACAAGGTCTCACAGTCACAGCACATGTAAATAAATTTTTTTGCGATTACTTTCTCCCATTTGCAGTTGGAGTATTGACCGTGACGTATATGTATGGAAAAACACAACACATTTCAACTACAATGTTAAGTTTGATTTTGGGATAAATTTATCCTAACTACGGAACCCTTCATTGTCCGTGGTCCGACACGCGCTTAGCTGGTTTTGTGAATATATCGGTATTGTATTGTAACGGGCTGGTTCGCAATTCCACATCCAAGCGTGTATTTTACGTATACGGGTATTTCTTGACAACATTTTACTCCTTTTAAATATCAATGCAGCCTCTCAAAGTCTTCCGGTTTCTGTAGCTTATTACAAAGAAATTAAAACGTAGAATTTTTCAAAAACAACGCAAAACAATTCCTTCGTCTGAATCTTTTCATTACACTTAGTGGCCCAGACGGTATCTTCGTTCCTTAACCAGGTGCGTCGCAAAAGAAAGTGTATGCGATCGATGAGACTTGCAGGCTCGCCAGCGGTTAACTTGCACTTACCACTTAGTGCATAGTGACGGCGGAGGGCGCCCGCCTCGAGACCGCCCTTCCGCGCTTCGCCGCCCTTGGGTTTTCACGACCTCTTCTTAAAGTATGCGCGCCTAGTACTTTCGTTTCGTACAAAATCATGTTTTTCGGTATTCGATGGATGTTTTTGAAATTATGGTGCTTTTGATGACTGTTTACTAGTGGTATAGAATGCGTCTGAGTTCCTACTACAATCAACTTTGGGATCTTGGAGTAAGATTTTTAATTTACTTTATTATTTATAAAATACAATAGACGATGTATATTTAGTAACATAATCCGCTTAACTGTTCTTAAAGAGTTAGAGAACCCTGTCAGAAATCTCACAGTAATGAACTAATGATACATGATGATGATATGATCTCATAGTGATGGTATGTGATTTCTTACAGATTTCTCTAACTCTTTAAAAACAGTTAAGCGGATTAAGTTACTAAATATACATCGTCTATTGTATTTTATAAATAATGGATTTTCGCAAAGTCACGCCTGAGTCAATTAACTATCAATTAACTTTATTATTTATTTATATTACTTCGTTTTTTGCCGTCTGTTTTCCTTGTGAATTCTATCAATTTATATGTTTATTAAATTCAAGGTAAAACATTAGTTGCTATCTCATTGTTCATTTGTGGAGAATCGAACGCGGACAGAGTGCGGTACGCTATCGCTACCGCTCGCTAGGACTTGGCACTTGGCAGTATATTAATGACCGACAATTCCTTGATATTCAATGAGTATCTTTTGATGGCATTTATATTTATGATTCACATTTAGTCATCTGTTATTTAAGATAAAAATTTCTTCGTAAGTACGTTTTGTACTAAGTTTACTATGACTCTCAGTTTTGAAGTTTCGACTTAAGAATTCGTCACGTTATGCAAAATGTTGAACTGTATTCGTTACAGAAACCCTAACCTATATGAGATAAAAGGGTTTCTCAACATGTCGTCAGTTCATATCAGTTTCTCTTCCGAACATTTTTCACCCTATCTCAGTACCCCATATGCAAACCCTCCGTTTAGGTAAGTTTGTTTTTAATCAGTGCATGAGTGATAAGGCCCCCTGAGGCTTCAGCCCCTCTCGCAGTTTCCTCCCTTACCTTGAGGGGACATCATACCATGAACATTCAAACAATAGCAAATGTTGAATAGCTATGCATTTTATAGAAAAGAGAAAATCTTATATCAGAAAACAGCGTCATCTGTTTCCTGTCGCCAAATGATATTGATCACTGTTATTCCAGCTTCTTAATTAGCAGGATACTCAGGATCTGATTTGGATTTCAATGGGATAAAAAACCAACCAGAATTCGAATTACTTACGGAAGTAAACAAGTTTTATTTTATGTGTCTATGAAATGTACCTTACCTTGCCTTGCTTGCTTTGCTTACCTTGTGCTTTGGCTAAAAGATTTGTAAATTCTCAAAAATCTTATCATTTCAAAATTTAATCAATGGCCATATACTTAGTAGATTAGTGCCTGCTACTACACTAACTGATTATCTGATTCTAAGGCCTTGTAACCGCAAGGCCTTAGAGTCGGCTCTAAGGTGATCGAGATACGTAAATCAACATGAAAAAACCTACGCGCGTCTAGAATTTGTAGAAGGCAAAGGGCCTTCTACAAATTCTAGACGCGCGTAGGTCAGTTCATTATGGCTTACACACGATAAGAATACGAACTAATCTCTCACTTCAGAGATTAGTTGGAGGTTAGGTACCTAATATACTATCAGCCTTATTATTCAAGTCAAATGATAATCATTTTAATATGATTTTTCACAAACTGTATTAAATGCGTAGCGACTGTCTAACACGGAAACTGAATGTACGAGTATGACCGTTTCGTATACCAGACTAAACTGAAAAGAAAAGTTCCAGGAAAAGTTCGGCTGGCTGTTTGTACGCAAATTAACAATTCTAATTGAAAAATTCGACAACTATTATTTGTATTCACAATTCAGGCTTATTGAGTTGCATCGTAACTTTAGGCTCCAGAAACGGAACATAGTGTTTTATAGCCCCAAAACTGCGACCGAGCACGAAATTCTTTTTTCAAATATTGCTGATGATTGCCTTCAAAAGTTCCTTGAACCCTGTAAATCTGATACGTCACAGGTCCGTTTCCCCATCTTGGTCACATCCGAGGTCGTTGAACTGCACGCGTGCCGAATTTGGGCAATTAACCATAGGGTGTTCAAACATCGTGTTACGGAATGAAAGTCGGGGTACTTTAGGGGGCCGTTCTCACTTTCTGCGGGGTGAATGCACTGTCGGGGGAGCCCACCCTAACGCGACCCTCCCCGGCCCTCCAGCCGCATCAAAGACACTCAATGAAGGCGGTGTAATTCCGACTAGACGCTAGGAATTGATTAATTTTTTGCTATCTCGGAGGCTTGCGATGTTGTCTCAGTTGCATCTTGCATAATGAATTCATTTGAAAGGAACAAAACAACTCTAGTAATTTTGTCATTAGCAATATTAATGTAATCATGTTATCCATAAATTAACATGTTTTTTTTTCCTTTGTTCATAGGATGGCACGGTTAACATGGACAAAATGACGGAAGCTCAAAAAACTGCGTATTTAGAAGCACATGTAGCTGTTCAACAACATATGGCACAAGCGGCATCCGCTGCAAGGCGTGAGCAACAACAGCAACAGCAACAACAACAGCAGCAACAACAGCAGCAGCAGCAACAGCAGCAGCAGCAACAACAGCAACAGCAGCAGCAACAACAACAGCAGCAACAACAACAACAACAGCAGCAGCAGCAGCAGCAACAACAGCAGCAGCAGCAGCAGCAACAACAACAGCAGCAGCAACAACAACAACAGCAGCAACAGCAACAACAACAGCAGCAACAACAGCAGCAACAGCAACAACATCAGCAGCAACAACAACAGCAGCAGCAAAATAATAACAATAATAACGCAAGACATCATCAAGAAATGCAGGTACATTTCCAAATCCCAAGCCTTTGATTTAATATCAAGTGTATCTAAAGTACCTATGGTAATAAAATGTTTGGTTTTTTTTCCAGAAATCACAAATAATATTCCCTCAGCAAACTCAGAATGGCAATGCTCATCAAGGTCATCCTTCGCCCCCCACAGTTAGTTCGACACAGCACCACTACGCTACGATCAATTCTCCTATAAAAGTACCACAAGTCAGCTCTAGTACCGGAGGACCAGATAGCACGTTTACAGTACCTGATGACGTAGGCATGGGGTTCGAGGGAGGAGTTCGAGTTTTACAAAGTCTCGGCAATTGGTGAGTGTTCTTGTATTCATTGCTAAACTTAATATTTTGTCAACTTATCCATTCTCATTCATTAATTTCATTGCCTTTTCTGGTAAACTTTTGAATTGCTCAAAATTTTTGCTTGCTTTTCGATGTTTGTATTTTTTTGAATATTCTCTTTTTCTCTGAACTCCCAAAAATATAATATCCCTACTATTCTTTCTGCCCGAGGCAGTTGAGAAGAAAGGGTTATTATGTTTTTTTTATAAAACAGTTCGTTTGATTTCGCCAGGTCACCCGAAGTAACGCACAATATTCCGAGGCCGAACTTGATACCTTTCACGGAACCGTACGCAGAAGGTGGGTCGATGCACCCGGGGACACGGTTAAAAGCGTTACAGACTACTACTGTGAGAAAACATCCAGCAATAAAACCTACTAGCTCTACAAGTGAAGGTACATATACTTCGTAAAACATATTTTGATGTGTAACTTCTTTCCTGCCGCCTTCCTGTAATGTGCTCAATTTCGTGAAAAGGGACGGAAGTGTGTAACAGGAAACCGGGGAAGCGCGCACTATTTGATTTGACCAAAGAGCGCGCGTGGTGCATGAGTTGGCTGTCAGATGGTACCAACCCATTTTCTAAGTGGTTGGTACTATCAGCCAAGATGTCAGATGTTACACATCTGATCATATACGACTACTATATGGATTGCTCGTTTTTTTTACACCTTGGTCGTCTTCGGTTGAGAGTTCTGGAATTTTTTTATATATATATTTTTTTTTTCTATTAAGTAAATTCCGACCATCCTTGCGATTATCATGTTTTATCAAATAGTTATATTTATAATTTTTGTTATGTGCATCGTCATTTACAATCCAAAATATGTTCACGTGAACTGGTCTTTGGTCAAGTAATCTAAAGAGTAGCTTAGTAATGGAGATTAAAGTATAGAGGGAGAGGTATAGTATGGATTAGAAGTATCTTTTATATGATTCGTTAAATTTTTCAGGAAGCAAAGCGTTCGAGTGCACTGTCTGTGGAAAAGGCTTAGCTCGTAAAGATAAGTTAACGATACACATGCGAATACATACAGGTGAGTTGGTTTCAGTAGATATTTGCTAAGAACGCTTTCATAACGTTAAACTCGTCGAAATTGGTCTTTTCGTACATAATCGTGGTGACATTGCTTTCTTTTTTCGAAGTAATTGTGACTAAATCTATTTATCGAAATTTTCACTATTTAAAGCGATTACTTTAAAACCCACACAATCCACAAATTCCTGTGACTCTGTCTTGTATTTACAGGATATGGTTTCTAAATCTGTACTTTATCTTCCTACAGGAGAAAAGCCGTACGTTTGCGAAGTATGTAACAA
Organism: Conistra vaccinii; assembly: GCA_948150665.1. Classification (NCBI taxonomy): domain Eukaryota; kingdom Metazoa; phylum Arthropoda; class Insecta; order Lepidoptera; family Noctuidae; genus Conistra; species Conistra vaccinii. Next base: position 7,372,953 of record OX411320.1, on the reverse strand, counting down.
AGCATTCGCGCGAAGAGATAAACTAGTGCTACATATGAACAAACTGAAACACATAACGCCATCCAACATAGCACCTTTAGGTAAAAGAACCATCACAATACCACGTGAGTATGCTTCGTAATGGTGATGATAGATGCCTTTAAGAAATATCTTATCACTACCGTTGTGAGGTCTCCTAACGGTAGTGAAGCATTTTATGTGTAGAGCTATACAAAAATGTTGAGCTAGATTTGAGAATGAGATCTTTTTTTTATTTACACCTATTCATTTGTGCTTCTGATTGCTTATTTTACCGCATTCATCGCGATCTTGTATCCTTAAGTAGATTTTGTTTCTCTTTTATCATTTACCTGAAATTGAACATCTCTCTAACGTTTATCAGTAATCATTCCGTTTTGCCCGATTATATTAAGTATATTGTAGCTTTAGTAGGTATAGTTTAGATTGTTTATTCGAACAACAATGTGACCCATTTGGGTTACCTCCCTAAAGATCCTTTAATTTCTGCAGCTTTGAAGCTAGACGACGTGAAGCCGCAGTTGACAAAACAAGAGGACACAAAACCAAGTCAGGCGGAAATAGCAGCAGCGGCCGCAGCTGCACAGCAGCAACAACAACAGCAACAGCAGCAGCAACAACAACAGCAACAGCAGCAACAGCAACAACACTCACACCAACAGCCAATCCAGGTGTGCCAGGTACCTGGACACAACTTTACGGTAAATCTACTGAGAATTCAACGCATGGTTTAGTAGGTGTTCTCGATGTGTCAGCATGAATTCATATCTTCATTTAAACATTTTGTTTTATAATTAATATTTGTGGTTTCACAGTGTAGATCTATTCATTAACTGAAATATATGGAAATACACTATGAGTTGCCGTTTCTTTTTCTGCATTTTCTATTTCTTCATCTGGGTATGTAGCATTTTATTTTCTTAGACCTTCGTAAATTCTTTTTAATACCTTTTCACATTTTTAATAAGTATGAATTCTTTGTTGTATGTAAAAAAATAACTCAATCCATAAGTAGTAAACATGATTATAATAAGAATGGCTTTAGTCAAAACTTAAAATAAAATAAACAATGTAGGCACAGCACACCAAGCTTCAATAATTCTCAACACAAAACAATAATAACCTTAAAACAATGTAAACATACACGTAGAAAGCTAAAACAATAATACATCTTTCGAATTCCAGAACACAAACCTGGTTCACACGAGTGCAGCAAGCGCCGCAGTGGCAGCAGCGACTGCAGGCATGGTCGTGTCCTGGTCCTGTGAGCTGTGTGGCAGACTGTTCGCCACCAGGGATGAATGGAGCGCCCATGCCAAGTCACACCTACCCGATACCAAGCTACTACAAGACAAGATGCAGCAGGCCACACAACATCAGGTAGGATTCTTACTTGGGTGGTGTTGCATTGGTAACAGGGTCTGCGATTCTTTTTTCTTCCTGAATAATGCCTCTAGAGCAATTTTTTTTTAAATAAAATTAAGGTCTGCTGTAGCCACCACGTCCCTGTTATTTCCTTTTTTTCAGCAACTTATTGGTATAGAAAAATATGACTCTCCAAAAATTACAAAAATGCCCTATTTTTACTGCCGTGATTGGAGGACTACCACACAAATTCAAAAACAAAAAATTATAGGAACCTAGACTTACTCCTTCTTAAAAAAATTGTGTAAAAAATAATTGAATCGGCTCATGTTTTGAGGAGGAAAAATCTCGTAATTTTTTTTTGTGAATATAATCGGTCTTAGCTGTAGCTGCAGCTGTCCTTATAGGTAACATGACGGTAGTTTCTTCAAACACCGATTTTTCAAATACCTCGCAGGTGCTGTTCCCTCTTAAACTGTAAATAATATTTACGATCCGGATCGAAATACCAATTTTAAAAGCATGAATAATGAATATTTCTCTTTTCTCTTTTCAGCAACAAGAAAAGGTGCACTTATCAAATCAGGAGAAACTACAACTGCTCCATCACCACAACCAGAATCAACAGATTCTGAACGGCCACGGTATCGCGACAGCTTCTGTGTCTACGGCGACAGTCGTCAACGAAGGGGGAGGTGGGGGCGGAGGAGGGGCGTACTTCACTCATGGTCACACTCACTACGCGCCGGAGAGACAACACACACATGCCCACCACTTGTGTCTTATGTGCAGACAAGAGTTTGCAGGGAAAGCGGAGTTTATGTTCCATGTAAGAGGGCACTTCGAAGGGAAAGTGAGCGACATTGCGGCGGCTGATGTGTTAGCGCGTTCTTTAGTAGACAATTCTGGGCTGTGTACCTGAGCCCCGCCAACGCCCCTCAGCGCATTTCACTCGGATGCATGCAATAAGGGCGTCTTCCAGGACGATACCATCATGTTGAAGTTTTGAGTCGCTAATTGCGAGACATTTGAGGTTTCCAAGTGGGGTACAACGTTAAGACAATTAAGGCCAATATTGATAAGGTTCGTAAAAAGTGGTTTTATCGTTATTTTTTTTGTTTGGCAGCAGTCTCCCAAGGTTAATTTAAACGAGAATTGTTAAGCGGTAAAATAAAAACCAAAAATTGTTTTTGTTAATATTATTTTTGCAAAAAAAATCTTAACAGCAGACAGCCGAATACAGTGTGGCTGTGGGGTGTCCTAAACCATAATTTAGCTATGCCTTAATAAATTTATTGTAAGCAATGCAATAAATATTAATTATAACAGATCATAAATTATACTGCGTGTATATTTCTATACAACGAATATAAGTTTACCTTTTCAGAAATTGGACACAATAGGGATGACGCCAATAAAAAAAAAATAAAAAAATTTTTAGTCCGTCACTCAGATAATAAAAAAATATTAGACACGTATTTTTTGCTTTATCGTATTAATAAAAAATGATAGATAAAACGAATTACGGAGCATTGCGGAGTGGGGCTCTCTACGTCACAAGTAAGTACAAAATCTACATACTCGTGACGTCATAGCACATTTTAACTCAATGTATCGCCGTAATCTTTTGATTACGTAAAAATAGAAAAAATACGTGTCCAATATTTATTAATAACCTACCTGACGAACAAGAAAATGTTTAGTGATCATCCTTTTTTGCTGGTTATCAGTAACATCTGTTCCAAAATTTAACTTTGTCTGTGAAAATTACCTTTTTATACGGGATGATTTTTAATTCTCTGTTAACCTTTCAGGAGGTGAAAGTACTCATGGTTATGAACACGTTTCAATATGGGACCAACTACGCAATAGCAAAAAAAATACATCTGTTTCGTAAACAAAATATCGCATTTTTGTATGAAACTGCTAATATTTTTTTCGATATTCCAGTATTGGTCTCATAGTGAAAATTGCTCATACATAATCATGAGTACTATCAAGCCCAGAAAGGTTAAAAGCGAATTAAAAATCACGGTGTATTTTTGAATAACAATAGGGATCAACGATCCCTTTTTAAAATGTTAAGTTGTTTAAAAGTAAATTGGTATGGTCAGTGTAATGTGTTGTTGTCAAAGTTAGTTGTAAATCAGTAATATTCCTATTGTTTATAACGTTTGTTGCCCTCTAACAGGCAAGGCCAATGTTTTAACAGATCATAAACTCTATCAAAATTTGTATTCAGTTTACAGTGGATTCGTTACAGTTTCGTACGTGCATTAGTTAGCTTTTACATAAAATTATGTATTAGTTCTGCTAGATGTTCTTGTATTATTGGAAAATCGTGTAAATAGGTGATAATTATTTTTAAGAAATAATGTTAAATAGAATCCGATAACGTCGCTTTATTTATTTTTAAATTAGAATTTAAGTAAAAATACCTATCGGGGGATGAGTGATTCTAGTCATTTGAATCTAGTCTATGGAACCTAGTCTTTGGATCCTAGTCATAGAGTAAGTTTGTGCATAAAATTATTTTTATATCGACCAGTTATGGTCAAATCTTATTGTACTGACTCTAGTACCCTAGCACGGAGTGTGTACCTAATTAGAAATGTAGAAGCATATACCTGCCGATATTTAATATTGTCTAGATGGTGAACTGAATGTAATTAGTAATAAAATTCTATGAACTGGTAATTTTCAACAGAATTTTATTCCACACAAAATCAGAAAACCTGCAGTTCTCAATAGAAAATGAAAAACAAATGTTTTGAGAGCACACACTTTTTTTGCACAAGCACCACGCAGGCTCACCAAGGAGTTAGCATTCAATAAAGTTCTGTTGAAAGAATCGCATTCATGTTATAATTAATAAAGAAGTAGCTACCTACTTATACCTAAATTAATAAAAAAACTTTGTTTCGAATCGGAAAACTAGATTTCATTGTAACTGTACTCTAATTGCAGTTCAGTCTCCATTTCTTTCTCAAAAATACTTCTGAAAAACCTTCTACAATAATTATATTTTCACACACAGTTCAGTGAAAATTGAATAAACACTTTTGGGAAAAAAAAAAATACTGTGTAATATCGTATTGTTACTCAATATAAATTCCTACCATGTTCCGTAAAGTCAAATAATTCAAGAATATGAATGCATAATTTTGACCAAAAATTAGATTTTCAAAATAATTTTACATAAGTTTAAAAAAGAGAGAATCAGAAATGGAGACAACACACAATCCTGAAAAATAATTAATACTTTAGTGCCGATGTCTTTTTACTATAGAAATGCTCTCGCTTTGATTTATTGTGTCCATTTTACATTAATATAATTATGTATAACTAGCGACCTACCCTCTTTGCACAGTTTTTACTACTTAACAAAAGATCGAGTTTTCTTTATTATATACCTATAAGTTTAATAAACATTCCGGAATAAATTATCTATATGATAGTGAAAATCGCATCCAAATCAGTTGTGTAGTTTAGAAGAATAACGCGGTCATACAGACAGACATTAAAAGCAACTTTACTTTATATGTATATAATATACAGGGTTGTTGATAAAACACTAACACCGTCTTAAGGGTAAATAATCATCATTTTAAATAACTTTTTCTATGAGACCAAACCTGAAATCGTGTAAAAAAATCAGCTGTTCCCTACATTTTGACGAGTTATGCGAACATATAAATGTAGAGAATAGCTGTTTTTTTTTCGCGATTTTAGGTCTGACCCCATAGTAAAAGTTGTTGATAATGATGAGTACAATGACCTCTTAAGTGTTTTACCAATAACCCTGTCTAAAGATAGAATATAATAAAAGATATAAATGTACAATGCGGCATGTGTACAGGGCCCGGCAGATCGAATTAAAAAAGGGTCGAATAAAAGAAAGTTACACGAAGATGCTTTCATAAATTAATGTAAATTGTATTTCATAATCAAAGCGGAGCAGAATAAATAGGTATTAAAGTGTGAATTAACTGTACTTTTAATGATATACTAAAATATTTTATCCGTTCCATCTTATTACCTAATAAATACTTCCTATAACAAGATAATGTAGTAGGTACCTAATATTCTCGATTTATTATTTGGTTGGTCGACTAGTGTGTGGTAAAGAATGAGGCGTGATGACAAGGTTGGATGTTATCGCGATGTTGCTTCTCATACCTAACGTTTTTTAGCATTGTAGTCAAGTAGATCTGAATTCTAAATATTGTAACACTAATACACATTTGTTTCAAAACACGTTTGATGAAAAAAAGGAATACAGAACATGCCCCATTAATTTCGTCCGTACAAATTGTCAAAATTCAAAAAATTAATGTTCATATTATGAAATGGACTTAATTCTATTAGCAAGTGCAGCTTTAAGTTTTCCTAGCAGGAAAATCGTTAATAATCCAAATTATTTAACTATTAAAATCAAGTGATTTCTGTATTCCTTTTAAATTCGAATGATATCTTCTGTACCGAAGGACCAATGTTGTATAATGTTCTATAAGAACTTAAGGTTACACCTTCTGAAATGATATTTCAGCAATATATCTGTGACATTTGAACAACACTCGTCTTTGTACAGGAGATTTAAAATAAGATTTGCAAATCGTGTAGATCACGCAATTTAAAAATGTTTCTGAATCCTGTAAATAAGTTTTAGACGTGTTGTGCTAGAACCCCATAGTTTGCGATAGTATCTGTTTCACGACAATGCTGCGAACGTTACTCGTGAATTGTGGCATCGAATGAACATTTTGGTGTTTAGTTGTAAGGCCTAGTGTTTGTTCCACATTGAGTTATGAGCGTCACCTTCCTTAGGTGTTAAATTTAATGGCATCTATGTTAGAGTATAACTGGAAAAAAACACGAAAAATAAACACCCCCAAAAAAGAACACGTAAATCATATAAATTTGTCTCCATTTACAAGCGCCTTAACAGAAAAACGTTACATATTATTGTGATATGTAAGGATGCATTTTTTATAAGAACAGGTCTTCATCAGGAGGCCTAGATTCCGAGGTATACGGAAGTGAACGAGAAGCACCGTAATGTCCAACGCCATAGCTTGGTGGAATTGGTGAGAGCACGATCTTAGTACCCATGTTCTATGCTAAGAGGTTTGGTTTCCGCACTCAGTCCTTCAGGTGGACCATTGTGCGTGGGATAGTCCACGCACAATGGTCCACCTGGAGGGAGCCATCGGTGGTTATTCCAACCAACCCACCTCTCTCCAGAAGTTGAAGAATTACATCTTTATCTCATCATCTTTTTATTTCACATGCTGTAGTTATGTGGAGAATAACCCTAAAGCCTTAGTTTCACAATAAAAGATGATAACTGTAACGTTTAGTGGCATAGAAAGCTATTACTATAATTTATTAGATTACTGTTTATGTACAGTATATTTTAATGTACAGAGGAGACGAAACTTAATAGGGAAATAGAGAAAAAATCCTTTGTACTTAATTTAATCAACATTTTCCGCCAAAATATAAATATCTAATTAAAATTAAATATCTAATTCGATTCTCCCAATCAGAAAAAATCCCAATTTGAAAATATAATATTTAACTGAATGTGGAACAAACACAGAATGAACTTACCCCAAAAAGGGGTAAGTCAGAGCACGATGGAAGTTACAAATTTGAATAGGGATAGGCTTGTATGTTAAATTGTGCACGAAAGTGTCAATATAGGTGGGACTTTTATGCAATATTAATAGTTTTATATGGTTTTTAGCATAATATCGTATAACAAATGTAATATATTCAACAATGTCTGTGCGACTCGCAGAAATCTCGCCGCAATCAGTTTGTAAATTTAAGTAATGATAGAATATTAATAAGTAACAATTATCAAGGATTTTCAATAATCAATAATTAAATAAGCGTTGGTACAAAGAAGCATGGCAGTCAGTTACGAAATGGACAACTTTTTAATATTATTTGTACCTAAACATTTCCATTCCATCGTCAATATTAATAATAAAATCATTGTTCTGTAATTTAAGTATTAAATAGATCGTATTGAACGAAATTGGCTTTCAGAATGATCTCAAAAATCTAGTCCTTAGCGTAAAGTAAATATAATGTATAATGAAATACGCTTATTTTATTTAGGTCTAGTAGGTACCTTCCTGTGTATTTTATCTTTAAGTGCTTCTATTTCTTGAATAATTCTTATTCATAACAGATTTATTATTTATAAAAGATATATATAATTATATTAAGAATTATATATAAAAGAAAGATATATATAATTATATATACTTAATATTATCTTTTATAAATAGAATGCATCGTTGGTTTATTGTCACAAACGTCAATTTTGAGAATATTTTTGCAGGAAATTCACAATTTGACAGACAGAAATTCTGTAAAGTATTTCCTTCGAAATGTTTCGCAGCAATCTTGTAATCAAGGAATATATAGTTTGTTAATCAATCATATTATAATTATGCAATAGTTGTCTTATTAGATGCAATGTATCGTTAGGTATTGTAATATCTGCAATTTCGTATGTTTTAAGTAATAAACAACTATAACAGTTTAAACAGTTAAACACAACTCAGCTGTTTATAACAGTTGGTTTGGTTTTTATCCTTTCTTATCCTTTCTTACTGATAAAAACTCTCTCTGAAGATTTTAATTTATACTATCGAGATATTATCGATTTCAGGACTTTCAGTTATACAAAATGTATTGCACGTGCGATGATTCGGTATAGATCTTCTCGGCAGCTGAGAGAAAATTATGTTTAATTATAATACCTAACTTTATTAGCAAGTCATACATCATTTAAAATCAAATATCATACACATCATATTATATTTGAGTACTAGCACTATAAAATTATCCTTTTGTACGGATTTAATTTTAATTTATATTTTATGTCACTTGGCAGACCTTAATGCAGGGTTATGTGGGTCATTCCAATATAATTTAGACAAAGTGTTCCTTTTAATATCCCATAACTCTAGGGTATTAATGAGACAATGACAAAGAATCAACTGGCTTATTACTGGCATACTTAATATGCCAGTTGATTCTTTGACATTGTCTCATTTATTAACTGGCATAAATTATTATTCATATTTTTTTTCTATGTATCATTGATACGAGTAAATCATTTTCATTCAAAGTAATCATTCATATATAAAGCTAAGAAAATGCGACGTTTTCATAATATATATTTTTATGAACAAAAATAATCTGAATTAAATGTTTTATTTGATTTTTGTATATTTCACGTAGGTACCCTTAAGTGTTTTACATAAATAATCGTGACTTTGTCGAAATAACTAGAATGTAAAACAAAAACATATGCCAGTTGATTCTTTGACAAATAGTCTCACCCTAAAAACAAAAACCCTAGAGTTATGCGATTTCAAAACGAACATCTTGTAGAAATAAATCTGTAAATAAGTAATTCGTGAATATTTATTGTACTTTACTGAAGTTAGAATATTACCTAGCTAATAAGAGACCACGTCCGAGACTGTGGCGAACACATTATAAGCTTTATATATATGCATAGTATTAAAAATAAATAATTGTATACAGATGTAAAGGAAACTGCCCATGAATTGGTACATTAGTAATTAAAATAAGCAAAAGGAATTATTGTACAAAAGATCAGTAACTACTTTACTGTTTAGGAATGCCTCCGTTTGTAAATTTTTCATGAAAAACAAATCTGTGATTGTGATTTGTTTCCTTTTATACATTTTACAAAAAGCTTATTTTCCTTTGTACAGATTCTCTTCTTATCAAAATTATTCGAGTGCTTAGTGATAATTCAGGAATTTAGTAATAAATATTAGGAGCAATAACTTATTGTCGCATATCGTAAAATTAAAATTTGTATAAATTATATTTAAAAGAATTGATGGTGATGTAAGTATTGCGAAGTAGCGAGAGTTTTGGAAATTAAAAAGAAAATAAATCATGTTGTCGTTTAATTTGATTTATCCAACACAGCGTTCACTATAATTTATTTTACACTCTCTACGGAACAAGTAGATATTTTGAACATACAACTGATACAGAGGGGTTGCAACTGAACGAGAGAGAAATGACCCTGAAATATTGTCGTATCACTCCACAAAACATGCGCTTGCACCGAACCAGAGAAACGTAAACATGTCACGTTATCATTGACGATTAAATAATACACAATCATTTAAAAAAACGTAACCAGAGATAATATCAAGCAAGTCATATTGAATGGAACCGTCAGAAACTGAAAAACGAGGTGAAAATACGATTATTTGCAAGAACTTTCCACATCTATCTATATCTATACTCCATTTGAAATAAGACCTTTTTTACAGTCCGTTCAACCTATTTTGACTTGACATCATAATTATCATCATTCAAATAAATAGTTTAAAAGTTTAAAAGTTATCACAGATACAAAATTACGCGTAACAAAATATAATTATGGTTGACGGCAACGCGGGCACAGCGGTAGGAGTCAATGACCTTTTCCTTGGCTATGAGGTATGTAATCCCGATAGTACGTTCCCGTGGAATATTTTAAAATACTCAAATAAATTAAATATTAGAAAAAAAAGAAAAGTAGTAATAAAATGTAAATACAATCTTCTTAGCGTGTCGATGGCAAAAATAAAATGAAATAAATACATATATGTTCTAAATTGTTTAAAATTGTTTGGCCCCAAACTCAGCAACGCGGATACCGTTCACTGACGCTGCCATTAGGTCCTCACGTGTGCAGGTGACAGGGCATGCGGGGCAAGATAGGAGGTGAGCCATTGTCTGTGGAGAGACGCCGCATACACACCGAAGGTCTGAGCTGTCCATGAACTTGTGGAGGTCATCCTTGCTACGACCTACTTGGGCACGAAGTCTATTTAAGGTTTTCCAAGTAGGCCACGGTAACTTGTGCCCGGATGGGAGGCTCTCTGATGGTTCAATGAAGAAATCAGGGGGCTTAAACAGTTCTTGCCAAAGATCACATCTTGCTGTGGAGGGGTTACCATCGGCTGGACTCACGAACCCAATATATTTTTTGCGGCTTTTAAGCCTCTGCGGCACTGGTTTAAAGTTGTGCATTGGATGGCGTGAGTCATCTTGTAACTTCGCTCTCTCGATGCGGCTGGCTATAGTCCTACGGATTTCTGGAGGCGCAATGCCACCCAGTGGATACAGCATACGCAACGGGGTCGGTTTTAAGCAACCAGTAATAATCCGGCATGTGTCATTTAGAGCTGTATCCACTAACTTAACGTGAGCACTTCGGCTCCACACTGGACTGGATCACAAATACACTTACCATACTGGACCACAAATACAATTACCAGAATACATACCTACTTAATTAAATAATATAAACACTCTTCAGTTAAGCGCTCTTCCTCCTCTCTCCTACTACGAGTATGCTATGCCCGACAGGGTCCAAAAACCTGTTTTTATCAATATTATTGAATGCAATAAAGAATTGAGAATTTTTCGACATCCCCGCGGGCGAAACTGCGGGCAAAAGCTAATAATTTACAAAGATATCACGCGGGCGAAGCCACTGGCGGAAGCTAGTTATTAATAAATACTCAGATAACTATACCATAATGCCTGATAAACTTAAGCAAAGATTAAGACCGTAAAATAGATCATTATATTCATTATCTTTACTACCTGTTTGGTCAACACAGTGACGAACAATTTGTAAACATACCTGTTCTGAAGATTTATTATCGTTATTATCATATTATCAGCTATCTACAACATTTGCACGCATCCTATTACCAAATATTTGCACGCCGCACTTGGCAGAATGTGATGATACCATTGACTAATCATAAGACTATTTTATTGTACGGTATATAAACGATTTTGATTATGCATCTACCTGCGTGTGGACGAACTATCTACGTAGATGAAATAATCTATAGGCGCCTCATGAGAAATAGATCCCTGACTAGGGAACGTAATCTCTATCTCGCGAGATCTCGACCCTATTTTCGAGATTCGATCTCGAAGAAGAAAATCTCGAACGAGATTTCGATACTGATCGCTCGCGACATAGCACACTATGCTTCTTGAGAAACTATTTTCAATATAATATGGATGCATGAGCATCAATGCATCATGAGCGTGATCACTGTGTGTGTGCTGCAAAGACATTTAAATACGATTGTGCGCATTAGTTGCGTTATGTATAGTGCAGATGATTAATAATTAATAATTAAGATTACATAAACGTACGTAGTATTTTTCTTGCTTTTAAAGTTTTTTATTATATAGGTGTTATATACATATATGTGTATATCGACTGCCTCGTTGGTCTAGTGGTCGCAAGCGCTACGATGAGGACTTGGGTTCGATTCCCGAGTCCGGCAAAGTGTTAATGGGTTTTTCCATCAGGAATTTCTCAATAGTAGCCGGACCGCCAACTTCCAAACTCCGGGCTGTTACTAAGTAATTCCTAATGGAATAACCCAATAACACTTTGCCCGACCCGGGAATCGAACTCAGCACCCCACGCTCAGCAGTCGCGCTTGCGACCACGAGACCAACGGGGCAGGGCAATGGGGCAGCAGCAACGGAGCAATGCCCACTTTTACATAGGACTTTAACATAACTGGCGAAATGTGGGAGTTAGTTGTAGGTACACCTCTGCCTTACCCGTTCGGGGAATAGGACAGTCATGATATTATGTTATGTCTGTGTATATGTATGTTACAAGTTAAGTTCGTCTGCAAGCAAATTCGTTGGCAATTTCATCGAGCTGCCTATTTATACCTACTTCCTGACTAAGTTCCTACTGATATGCAACCAGAAGTCCGCTGTCCTCAACAGTGGTCCTTCGAGCCGAATTCTGTGTCCAAGAGCGCTAGCCTAGCGGCGGCGAGCTCCAGTCTCGCTCGAGTGAGTACAACCAGCCTAATGACGCATAAAAGGAAAATATATTCAAGGCAATTCTCACATAAACGTGATTTCTTTGCATATCTCTCATTACCGTAATTAAGTATAGCAATGGGTATTAACATAACATAATCTGGTTACAGATTATAATAATAATAGGTAAAGGTACTTTTGCAACTAAGGTACTCTGAGACTGATAATAACAAAATAATGTATACCATTATCTGGCTACATGTACATGGTATCTGGAATTTAGGACCAACCTTGCTAGACAATAGTGCAAAATTAAGGGACTTGACCTTCTGATGCACATAAAATTAACAGGTGGGTTGCAAACTTTTTTAGAAGTAATAAAGGAAGTGTTTCGGATTTCATAGAGGGTAAATACATAATCATGTAGATTTATAAAAAGAGTATTATGCAAGAGCAAGCGAAGTGAACTCAAAAATTTTAGCACCTTGCCTGGGATAGATTAAGACACTCTCAGAGACTGCTGAAGTTTCAGGAATTCATGCAATACGAAGTCAGAGTTGATAAAAATACAATAGGTATTTAAGTGTACTCTACTGCTTTTGTAGGTTATAAAGTACGCCTATGCGAAATTGATTACAATTATTTGTATTAGAGTACGGAGGCACCCTAGCGAGGGCGATCTCTGGATTGAGATTCTGGTTTATCACATTACGGGGGAGGTTTGAACCCCCAAACTCCCATCCCCTGCCTACGGCACCCCAAACTCCCCTACCTACGAGATCTACGATACTATAGAGAGGCTATCAGAAGAAATGCCAAAGGAAAACTGTGATCCCATGTCTCAGTTACGCCATCAAGCATAATCATAATTTTCATCCGAAAGACGTCCACTGCTGGACATAGCCCTCCCGGGACCAAGCACCGCCACTTAGACCGGTTCTGTGCTTCCCGCTTCCAGCGGATTTCTGCGGCCTTCACTAGGTCATTGGTCCCGTTTAAGGTCATCGAACATAATAGGTATGGCAAATCTCTTTGGGCGTATGACACGAGATGACGAGACAGAAGCGATGTGGTGAACCTGCGGGAAATTACGGCAAATTACGAGTTACACTGTATATACAGGGTTTCTCGTACTTTGACCTTTTTCCTTCCAAGATGTGGTAGTGTGACCAATTTGCAACAATTAAGCACACCATAAAGCCTAGACGAAAATTCATGGGATTCGAGAAAACTCAAATTTTACGTATTTTCGAGAATTTCCCAGAATTCGTCACTAAATATCACTTTTCTCTAAATTCTCAAATTGAATGGCCTTCATTGGTATTCCATTGGGTATCTAATACCTTAACAAACCTTTCGATGAAACCAATTTTAAAGTAAGTTAACTCCTTGAGCCAGTTGCCTAGCAAAAGCCTCCGCAGGTGTTGATCGAGGCTCTAGTCTAATAAGAAATACCGGTTTTACAGATTTCAATCCCGGTATTAAAAACACGGTAAAAAGTGACCGGTATCCCGAATTTTCGAATAATGCCGAATACCCGGCATCCTGTGTCTACTCGTCTATTATCTTAATTTCTTTCTAGGTACTCAATATTCAAATATTTCCTGCAAGTATCATTATTATTCTGTTTCTATCAAAACTAACAATAATGTCTATCGTCACGCAATAGAGTCGTCAATGAATCAATATAATTTTCTAAATTGACGATGAATACAACGAAACAGCGCCAGCGTTTCCATTCATGTTCTGGCTTTCTATTACCAGGCAATCAGTTTGGCAATTAGATTTATATATATCTTACCAAATATTTTCTCTAAATAATATTAGTTTAGATAAAAACTATCCTATGTTCTAACCCAGGTCATAGTCTAACTATGTGTAAAAAGAGTGTCTGTGGAGTTTCTTGCCCGTTCTTCTCCATAGGTACCTACTACGCTTTGGAATGGGCATCTAGCTTAATCTTTTCTGACTGACCGACCCCTTGACAATTCAAAAGTGCCTGTAATTGGTTTATTTGAAATAAATGCTTTGAGTTTGAGTTTGAGTTTGCCAAATTTCATCCAAATCCGTTCAGCGGTTTTAGCGTGAAAGTTTGTTTGTTTGATAAAGAAACAAACATATAAAAAATCTAATTTTATCTCTTTATACTTAATATTAGTTTAGATTTCGATATAATAATAATTATAAATGCGAAAGTGAGTTTATTTATTTGTTACGCTTTCACGCTAAAACGGCTGAACAGATTTCGATAAAATTTGTTACATGAGTGGACCTAGGTTAGGACATAGAATAATTTTTACCCTGATATTCCCACGGAATCGAGATTTGTGCGGGTGAAACCGCGGGGCGCAACTAGTAATAAATAATCTGCCTGGTAATAAAATGTTTCGAATCAACAAATTATGGTTTTTCCTACAGTAACAAACATAAATATTAATGATGCCTATCTGGTACAGCAATTTTAAGATTAAATAGCAAAGCAAGAAATTGAAATTACTCCATTGTGATCTTTTTCATGATTTTTTGTTAGGTACTAAAAGATATACAACCTACTTCGCGTCCCCTAAAAAAGTATGACAAAAAAAAAAACGAAAAATAAAAATACATAAAATGATAGGTTATTTTGGTAATTTGTAACGATAAATGATCAAATTCCATCAAAATTTTAGTTTTATAATAATTCTTCAATAATATTATTGGAGATTTAAAATAATTATGTGTTACTGAATAAATTTTAGGATATTTTTTTCTGGTAAGTGGACCATATTCATAATTAAGCTAAGGCAAAATTGATTCTACGCCTCGGGTGCTACATGAAAACATAAAATATTAATAAATACTCCGAATACTGAACAAACCAAAAGGGTCCTACCATTTATTGCGCGCACTGTGTCCAAAAACAAGATACTCCACCTGCCTCTCCAAGCGATTTAGCTCCGGGGAATATTATCATTTTTGGGGAAAACTGCATTCCTTGCAAAGTCAAAGTTAACTAATTTATTCCAAATCGGCTCATGTAAGGCACTTTTGAATGTCAAAATTTACAAGAAAACAGAATTGATTGCTTGATGATTGATGGGTTCCAAATAGTAGAGGATCCGCAGAGGAACGACCTTCTCCCATTTGTTTAAGGGATGAAAAGTATTTTAAATAAAATTTTGTATTTTAGAAAATATATCGCGAGTGGGTTGGCTAAGAAATTAACTCCCCAGTAATTTTTTCTTTTAATGTTTATTATTAAGTGTTTGGCATACATTAATCGAAGTGTATAGAGTGCCGCGAGTTTCTTGTGGCACTCTAGTGTCACTGCCTCGGCCCGGCTAGGGTGCCGTGAGCGTTGCATTGTCACTGTCACTTGTTATTTAGGTTAGGTTAGGTTAGAACTGTGACCACACAATGCACGAGCCGAGCGAGCGTAGCGAGCGGTGCCGCGGTAGCGGCCGGCGAAGTGCCAGGGTCCGTTTAGGCACAAGAGAATGTAATGTTTTGGGAATGTGGTGTTTTACAGCGATCTAACCTTGACAATCAAACAAAATACCAAGTGACGTGACTTAGTGACAGTGACAATGACAATCCAATGCTTGCGGCACTTTAGCCGGGCCGAGGCGGTGTTACTAGGGTGCCAATGGTGGCACTCTATACACTGCCTACATTAATTATTTAATTTATTATCTTTTCTGTTTCATAAAAAATGTAAGCTTGTAGTACATATGAAGCGGCCTGGTGACTTGTACCACAAGCGTTGCTTGCAATGCCTATTTCAAGTACCTACCATAGTTTATATTATCTGTGCTACCAGTCTCTCACTAATGTAAACGATCCATAAGCTAGCTTTAAGCACTACTATACTGTGATTACTACATTGTGAAGAGAAAATAAATATACTTATAACTTATATAAATTATATGTGAAAAAGATGCAGCAACGTTTCTGTCACAGAACATTGTTTTTGTGCAGACGGTAGACAGAAACAGTCACTCGAGTGTTTGAATGACGTATACGCCGCTCTACGAAACTTTTTTTTTCTAAACTTCCATAAGCCATCTTTAATTTACGGCCGTGTTCTGTTTTTTAGGGTTCTGTACCACAAAAAGAAAAAACGAAATCCTTATAAGATCACTGCGTTGTCCGTCCGTCTGTCTGTCAAGACCCTTTTTCTCAGGAACGCGAGGAGGTATCAGATTGAAAATATCAAATACGTAGGTCTGTGATTCCATAGAGCTCTAAAAAATCAAGGTTCTAAGTCAAGGCAATAAAAAAATACGGCCATTTAAGCGACATAATTATACTCTGAAATAAATCAAAACCTACAGGGTATTTCCCGTTAACCTAGAATCATGAAATTTCGCACAAAGCAAGGTCTCACACCACAATGATTTGTGCGATTACAAACTTACATTTGCAGTTGGAGAATTGACCGTGACGTATATCGATGTATGGGAGAACATGTTTTTCAACTATGAAGTTAAGGGCGCCTCCAACTTTGAGCGCTGCAGCCGCGCTGCCTCCGCACAGCACTTTGCGGCAAATTTGAAGGCGCCCTAAGTTTGTGTCTGGCATAAATTCATCCCAATTACGGAACCCTTCATTGCGCGTGGTCCGACATGCACTCGGTCGGTTTTTTTAACGATAGCTTCTTTAATTTACGGCCGCGATACTTTTTTTACCTATGAATTACTGCCACCTAGATTTATGTTTAATCGCAATACCTAAAATTAGAGATAAATTCCCTCCTAATTAATGAGACGCAGAATTTTAGTCCTAACTTCAATAATTACAAAATAGTTTGGAAAATCCAAAAGTGCACGCCTCATACATAACACTCATTCATAAACGAAAAAGAAATTCAAAACATAGTTTCTAACAAAAATGAACAATTTATCACTTTTCATGAAGTCGTAATGTCAAAGACTATTTACAAAGATATTTACTTGGCGGTTGCTAGGCAACTTACGGACGT
This sequence comes from Conistra vaccinii, assembly GCA_948150665.1. NCBI lineage: Eukaryota > Metazoa > Arthropoda > Insecta > Lepidoptera > Noctuidae > Conistra > Conistra vaccinii. Next base: position 7,355,741 of record OX411320.1, on the reverse strand, counting down.
CAAGTCAAAGGTTGGAAATATTTAGTTATAGATATAATATTTTAGTTAGTATTTTATTAATTATAATTCAACTACTTTGAATAAAAGAGCCATTTTCAATAGGGTTCCTTCTATGGCTGAAACGAATGTATAAAAAAAATTGAATCAATTAATTGATTTTATCGCAAGCTACAATGTTTTCAGGGTTCATAAATTGACGGACAGGATTTTTTTTTCAACTATTTTGATGCTTTTTCCATTTCTGCTGCATTAAATCAATTGTTAAAAAGTACAGTATTAATCTCCATTTAATCATCTATACAATGGTATATAAATTAAGTAGGTTCTGTGTACTAGCAGGAGTGTAACAATAAAAATAGTTACAGAAATGGGGCAAAAAAATGTTTTCGATTGTAGAGCACACTCTAATGCTTCGCATTATGAGTCGTGCAATAATTATGAAATGATTCCGCAACCGTTCTCCTAAGACCGATTCGCCATTGGACTGTTCGTCGACAGGACGATTCATTTATTTCCGTTTCCCCAGCACAGTCTTTCACCCTTTTCAGCTACAGATTGGTTCACCGATACGACGATAAACCTATAACTCTTTTAACTACAGACCTTTCTAACTACGGAGAATTCGCCGTCAATCTTATGACAAGCGATGTTACAAAAAACACACATCTACAGCTTACTGTGTCTTTACTAAGAGATCAGGGCCGGCTAGTTGCCCTAGAGGATCAAGACTCGTGGATGCGTGTCACGCTTAAGTTGAGCCAAGAAAAAGGACGCAGCAGCAGTGTGTTATATTCAGTGATCGGATATTCGGATGCATAAGATCTGTAGTTAAAAGAGTTATTGGAAAGGTCTGTAGTTAAAAGAGTTATTGTTTTATCGTCGTGTCGGTGAACCAATCTGTAGCTGACAAGGCCTGTCGTCGAAAGTGACGGAGATGAAAGGTTCTGTCGGCGAAATGTCCGTAGGTGAAAGACTTTGCTGGGGAAACGGAAATAAATGAATCGTCCTGTCGACGAACAGTCCAATGGCGAATCGGTCTTAGGAGAACGGTTGCGGAATCTTATAAAATATTAATATATTTACGAAGTTTAAAGAATAATCTAAACTTGTTTTACTAAATTAAATGATAAAAGTAGGCCCAAAGAATGACTTCTCAGTCTTCAACTCAAAATAAAAAATATTAATAATTATAATATAATAAAGTATAAAGTTATATAATAGCATTTAAATATTTAGTAATACGCTTCCTCTCTCCTACTTACTTATTTAAAATTTTGCTGTGTCCGACAGGGTCCATAATAATTGTGTCTATTTAATTATTCTTATCACCTGTATGTGCATTATGGATTGCAATAAATTGAAATTGAAGCGAAATTGAAAATACAAATCAACACATACCTAAGTCGTGTTTTTTTTTTCTTTTATTTTACAGGTTTTTGTTTTCTTATTTACTTGAAAATGGAAACTGCATGTCTAGGAGTTAAATTCCTACCCCTCATCCATAAAAAAACTATAAATAATTCGAGGTGTTGTTTGGAATTTGTGCCTGAAGTACATAGTATACAAAACCTTGACAAATTTATTTGGAGAAAAGAAAATAATTTAATAGAATATACGATACCCATGACATACACAGTCGTCCTGCAGAAACGGGATGAAACTACACGAGATGATAGTTATACCACCCTCAAAACATACTACTCCTGCGTCGATTTGTTACCAACATCTTCAAATTCAACGCATTGCCTTGGTTCCGGCGACGTCACAAAAATAATTAGCGATACGCTAATACTTAAAAAATGTTTGGACAACTGTACGAGCAAGGAAAATTCTATTCATGATTTACCGGATGGACGCAAGCATTCTGACAATGATTTGATACTACCTATTTCCCACGACACGACAAACACTTTATTGCAGTTAGAAGATATAGAAAAAAAACAGACTGAAACAAATGTTATGGACGACAAAGGTATTATTAAGATGGGCTTATAAGGGCACTCAAAAACTGGCTTATGTCGATCTGTGTGGCTACCATGAGTTTCATTTAACCTTCTCGATCAAACCCATCGACCGCGTTTGGCGCTCCGATTGGCAGCCGGCCAGTCTTCACCGTTGAAGGGCCAATCGGAACGCCGAACGCGCTCGATGCGTTTGATCGAGAAGGTTAAATGAAACTCATGGTAGCCACACAGATCCCACAATCCGATCCCATTTTGTAGGATTCGTTCGGAATAGAAAAAAAAAAATATTTTGTTCCAAACTGATTCCAATACGAAATGATGCTCGCAACGAAACGATAGATGGAAATAAAAATTAAGAGTACATAATATGTAAAGTAAATGGGAATAAAATGAGAAATAGTACTTTTACAACATTCTAGTGAGGTTAGTGAGGCTACACGATGCCGATGGCTTGCGACGCCTCATGGACCTCGGGATGATCGGTTCGGAACAAAATATTAATTTCATCCCTATTCCTAATGAATTCCACAAAATAGGATCGGATCGGAACAAAATGTTAATTTTATGCACATTTCTAACGAATCCCAAAAAGTGGGATCGGATTGTGGGATCCGATCGGAATAAGCCTAAAAACTGCGCAATACTCGTCAATTGTACGGTTATAACGAGTGACGTTTCGGTACCGACAAGCTATTTAATGCAATACCACTATTCTTGATAAATTGACAAGAATTGAGCAATTTTAGTTTCCCGCAACAATACATTGTGATCGCTTGAGATATTTTATTTAATATTTACTAATCTTTTTTCAGTAGAAGCTAAAACAAAAGAACGAAAGGAATTTCTAAACATAGATCTACATGAAAAATCGTTAGACAAAATAACAAATACAGAAAACGTGTATCCCATATTTGGCGACACCGTACAAAATGAAAACGTTGTAATGAAAACGGTAACAGCAAAGAGTTTCATAAAGCATGAACCCACACGATGGCTAACTTTATCTCCGATATGTTCAGTTAATACTTATGAAACTCCGTTCCCTAGTAAAATTGTGTCTTCCAAATCTGTGACCTGTAAAATACATGAATCTGCACTGCTGGGGAGCTCACCGAGTGATTGGTCCCACGATAATCGAGTACTTTCTAAAATTATTGACGTAAACAGAGAACCATCACTAAAAAAAATAAGGTTACTGTGTAGAACTTCACCGGAAATGAGATTTGTAGAATATATGCGACTTATCGAAAGCGAAATTTTACCGCTGAAAGTATGGTTTAATGATATAAAACGTAAATGCACTGCGCTCGGCTTAGAATTTAGCAAACAACCTTCAAAACAATGCATGACGATTAGTACTGTGTCCACCAGCAGTGGTCCAGAAATGTCGATTCCTGAAGAAAATACAAAATCAAATCGTGCTGTTTATAAGATTGTGTTTGATGAATAAATGGAGAATTTATTAAATGTTATTTATACCGCATGTTGTGTATTCTTTAACTCCAGATTCATTATGCCGTTTATTTAAAGGAACTAGATTTAGCATAACGTGACGCCGAAGGGATACTATTAGAGGTATAAAGTGCACTGTTGTAAGTCCCTTGTTATAGGCGATGAGCCTATTACCATGAACTGAGCACAAATCCTAACTTGGGGCTGTTACTACTTCCTAATGAAAAACCTAACACAATTTGGGAGACCTGAGGATGAACCCCACGCTCAGCAGTCGCGATTGCGACAACTACAACGAACAAGCAGTCTATCTACATTTCTAGAGTTAATTGGCTTTTTTCTAGTTTCAATATGAATAACCAGCAAGCAGTAGTGGATCAAATCGTACAAAATTTAGCATTTGAGGTAGAAGCTGTTCCCAAAAACAAATCAATCCAAGCCACTAGTATTTCACAAAGTACTCCACTTAATGTGAAAATCAAAGTTAGGAAAAAAGATGAAATACATAACCAACAAGATGTCTCATCGACCGCTGATGATACTCCAAGAGCTGTACATAAGATTCGACTAGTGAACAGTGATCGAACTATCATGACTTTCGATGTGTTCATGGAAGCAGAATTTGAAAAGAAACCATCAAGGAACCTTCGCAAACATATTTTTGATATGCTAAGACCAGGTAATGACGTCAAATTAATATATCGTCTATTCTATTAGTAAATTTACCGCGTGGTAATTCCTGGCCGCGCCACAGTCGCATTTTGAATCGGGGTTAATAGGAATAAATGTACATAATATGTTCATAATTGTACGTAATAATAAAAAAAATGTACTTCAAAGATTCGCGAGAAATTTAACAAAATTGGTGGCGCGGCCAGAAACGGTGCTTCCTAGCCGCGCCACCATGTACACTGCAGTAAATAGTCTAATAATGTACAAGTCATTGGTAAACAAATGTACGTCTATTGTTCGTTCTATTGGCAAAGAGAAATACTGCAAAAGTCATTACCTAGATGGACAAATTTAATTTCGAAAAATCCTATCAAAAACATAAATGTGAAAATTGGGAGCCAAGTTAAGAATAGGCTTTGTTGTCGACTTCGCCAAAAAAATAATTGAGATCTAAATGGGTGCCAAGTTCTGTAGATAATCCTGAAATTTATTTATAAGAACATACAATACAACATTCTAAAATGAATTTAAAACACAAATTCTTGTTTTTTTTTATATATAACAATGGTTGCTATTTAGAAAGAAATATAACTGCTCAAAGGAGAACATTCACGGTCCATACATTTTTGGGCTAAATGGCTTTTTACTATGCTACCAAATCAGTAGGGCCATTCCCTGCGCTATTATACGTCTTTGTAAAATACTGTTTTCAGTATGTTTTAGTTAAGAGAATAACAGTAATCTAATTATAATAATAGCCTTTTATGGCAGTAATCATTAAAATCATCATCTTTTATTGTGAAACTAAGGTACTAGGGTTATTCTCCACATATCTACAGTATGAAAAATAAAGTTATTTTTTTTGACAGTACTATTATTAGCTGATTGAAATAGTTATCGCTAGTATTAACTGGTTTTAGGTCTATTTTATTTATTATTATTTAGGTACCTATCTATCCGTGACATCACTGCGGGCCCTATCAGAATACCAGCGCTGCGACTTTTAGTATTAAATGTCTCCATTGCTCTTTGGGTGACTTTTAGCCTTCTGATAAAGTCCATTGTGAGCGACCACGTTTCAGTGCCATAAATCATCACTGGCAACACGCACTGGACAAAGATTTTCGTCTTGAGACACTGTGGTATCTGGGACGAGAAGATATTGCGTAGCTCCCCGAACGCTGCCCAGCCGAGTCGGATTCGACGCTTGACCTCTTTCTCGAAGTTGGACCTACCTAGCTGGACACTTAGTCCTAGGTAAACATACTCGTCTACAACTTCGAGCGTAGCGTCTCCGATCTTTATGAGAGTGGGTGTTACATGGGCATTTGTCATGATTACCTTTATCTTATCCATGTTCATTTTAAGACCCACTCTTTCGGAGGCTCTACTGAGGTTATCGGGCATTGTACTGAGGTCCTTCATGGTCTCAGTCGTGATAACTATATCGTCGGCAAACCGAAGGTTAGTGATATACTCGCCATTGATGTTGATGCCTAGTCCTTTCCAGTCCAGAACCTTGAAGACATCCTCCAGTGCAGCGGTGAACAGTTTCGGAGAGATAAAGTCTCCTTGTCTCACACCTCGTTGCAGAAGGATAGGTTTCGAGGTCTGGTCGTAGAGTCGGACTGACATAGTGGCGTTTTCGTATAGGCACTTTAACACCTCGATGTACCGATAGGCGATCTAGCACCGTTGAAGAGACTGCAGTACAGTCCATTTCTCGATTGAATCGAAGGCTTTCTCGTAGTCCACAAACGCTTAGCAGACAGGCAGGTTATACTCTTCGGTCTTCTGTATAACCTGCCGCAGCGTATGTATGTGGTCCACGGTGCTAAAGCCTTTACGGAATCCGGCTTGTTCAGGAGGCTGGAAGTCGTTAAACCTGCGCGTGAGACGGTTCGTGATGACTCTTGAAAACAGCTTGTAGATATGGGTCAGAAGTGTGATTTATTTATTTATTAACTATGGAAGACTTACAGCTAAAACAAACAGAATAGAAAATAGTATGTGAGACTGGCAGCCAATTAAAAGTCTTCACTTCTAAGAACAGATTGGAAAAAAAAGAGTGTGAACAGCACAACACAACTATCAAAAATAGACAGTAAGTCTATCATTCAAGCTTAAAAAAATCACATTTCGAAAACAAAACAATATTAAAAATCTGAACATACAGAATTTTAATTAAAAAAATCAAGGCTCATGCACTTTCTGGCCGAGGACACACCCGTTAAGAACGGATCAAAATCATGCTGTTTACACATGCTATTAAAGTTACGGCTTGCACGCACTATAAATGAATTTTGCCTGTAATTCGTAGAGGTAAATGGAACACGCAACGGTGTGTTCCATCGCTTCGACCTTCCGGGAACGTTAAAATAGAATTTAGATAGAATATCGGAGTTATTAATTGTATTATTGAAAATTTTAAATAATGAAATACAGTCAGAGATTGCTCGCCGATTAATTAGGGGTAATATATGATACTTCTTACAGAGGTTGAGGTAATCTTCAGACCGGTAGGGCACCTTCTGATGATAACACAAATACTTGATGAATCTTTTCTGGATGCTCTCTATACGATCAATGTACCTGTGATAACATGGATTCCAGATTTCAGACGCGTACTCCAAGTGGCTTCTAACAAACGTACAGTAGAGAATTTTTAAGGTCTTGGCTTGAGTGAAGCACCTGGACAGCCGCATTATGAAACCTAGTGCTTTAGATGCTTTAGCGACTATGGCATCGACGTGAAATTCAAACGTAAGCTTGGAATCCTGATATACCCCCAGATCTCGGATGCAATTCGTTCTAGGTAGTACTTGATCACCCAAGATATACGATGAAGGTATAATTCGCGCTTTCGAGAATATGTTAGAACCGAACATTTAGCAGGGTTAAGATCAAGCTTACTCCCACGACAGTAAGCCTCCAGACGACGTAAATCATCCTGAAGTGCAATCACGTCCACATGTGATGATATTGTGGCATAAATCTTCATATCGTCAGCAAAACAAAGCAGTTTGGACGAAATCAAGCAAGAGTTGATGTCGTTTATATAAATAATGAAAAGTAAAGGGCCGAGCAATGAACCCTGGGGGACTCCACTGGGGACAGGCACCCAACCAGACATATAATTGCTTAATACTACTGCTTGGGACCTGTTCTCCAGATAAGATGAAAACCATCTGAGTAAATCACCTCGTATTCCCAAACCATATAACTTAGATAGCAAGATCTCATGGTCAATCCGATCAAAAGCTTTACTGTAATCAGTATAAACGACATCAACCTGCTTGCGTTATCCATGGCGTCAGTAATAAAATCATTGAGCAGAATTAAGTTGGTGACTGTAGATCTTCCCTTCAGAAAACCATGTTGAAAGGAACTAAACGAATTTTTAAGAGCACTGTACACCTGGTTATAGATGATCCTTTCAAAGATTTTTGCCACAATACAGAGCTTGGAAATCGGCCTGTAGTTAACAATATCGGTTTTGACTCCTTTTTTGTGGATAGGCGTTATGAAAGCCGATTTCCAAAGCTCAGGTACAACACAAGTATCCAAAGATTTCCTGAAGAGAATCGAGATAGGTTGTGCAATCGAAGTCGAACATCGTACCAGAAATTTGGATGAAATATTATCTGGGCCAGCCGCTTTAGAAGTATCCAACTTGCGAAGCAAGTCAGAAATTTCCTCGACGTTCACCACAATGCTACATATATCAGATAGGCTGGAAGATTCAGTAAAAAGAGGGGGTAAAGAAATTCCATGACTAGGGCTAGTATCCAAAAATGTAGAGTGAAAGTACTCAGAAAACGCTTCGCATATTGTTTCACCGGTACGCAACGCTTCGTTTTTAAAGTTTAAAGTGCTAAGAACTGCATTTGAGTTATGTCGTTTTTTAACAAAGGTCCAAAAATATTTTGGGTTTTCTTTAATAGATTTTTCGGTTAAATTCAAGTAGTCTTCATAACATTGCGACTCTAACACCTTTACCCTTTCACGAAGAAGCTTGAATGATGACTCATCCGCTATATTGCCATACGTCTTAAATTTCTTTAAATACTTGTATTTTTCTTTAATTGATTTAATTAATGCCGAATTGTACCAAGTTGGATATGTTTTGCTACGATGTAATTTTTGTGGAATGTATTTTGTGTGTAAATTGAGAATAACTTGATTGAAAAAGTTTAATGATTCATCAATTGATCGTGTCGCAAACTTGGATTCCCAGTCAGTCGAGGAAATGTCTTTGTTGATAGATTCATAGTCACCCTTGTCGAACAGATATTGCGTCCGTGGCGCGCACTCTAATAGAGGAGCTTCAACGAAATCCATATTAATTAGTAGTGCTGGATGGTAGGCGTCGATGGGAACCAGCGGACTTGAACATTCAACCACAGTAACTAATTGGGTAGAAAGTACCAGATCTAAAATTTTACCAAACTTATTAAGAACACTATTGTATTGACCAAAATCTAGGGTACATAATTCGTCACCAAGTAAAACTTCGTCAGGACCATTCGGGTTCATTGGGACGAGTGATAAATTGTCAGAAAGGACCCAGTTAATACCGCTCATATTAAAATCACCTATAATGAGAAAGGTATCAGAAGAGTTACTTATAACTATTTGGTTTAAGTTTGTGAGGTGGTGATGGGCCTATAGTTCTTAAGCAGCCATACCTCTTTTCCATGCCTGTGGCGTTTTATGGACATAAAACCAGTTAATACTTGTGATACCTATTTCAATCAGCTTAGACTAGCTACTCCACTATAAAAAGAAAACTTTTTTCCCATACTGTAGTTATGTGGAGAATAACCCTAGAACCTTAGTTTCACAATAAATGATGATGGCTGTAATTATTACTGCCAAAAAAATCTATTATTATGATTAGATTACTGTTATTCTCTTAACTAAAACATACTGAAAACAGTATTTTACAAAAACGTATAACAGCGCTGGGAATGGCCGTACAGATTTGGTCCCATAGTGTAAAGTGAAGAGACCTACAGATTTGGTCCCATAGTGAAAAGTGAAGAGAATGTTCTAACGGAATACAACACTTTCACATTTAGCCCAAAATGAATGATATCCTTTGAACAGTCGAATTATTTACACAAAGCACTTAGGATAAATTGAAGCTCAAGATTTGACTTGGCTAGTTTTTACATACAAGGTATCTTATATTTGGCTAATCAATTTATCTTCTTTATCTTTGACTATTTAAATGTCTATAGAGTGTAGTGGTTACGCCACCACATACGAACTACGCAACGAAGACATGACGTCACTCAATTCTTGCATCGCGCAGTTTGAGTTTACCGAGCGAAAAACATAGATAAGACTATCCGCAATCAACATATGGGCAGTTGGCCGCCAGATATTACACCCGTCTGGTTGGAGGATCCTCGCTTTTTATATGGTGGATGAGTGAACTTTACACCCTGTTCCTCATACCTCTAAATTGGTGACCCCGAGTATGAACGTCAACGCAGCCTTCGTGCAACTACTTCAGCGTGACGTCATCACCATTATCACTCCCGGAAGCTGGATGACGACGCAGCGCCACCCCGACTCACTGGGGAGTCACCGCAATCACCTCAATTACCGCAATCACCTCAATCACCGCAATCACCACAATCACCACAATCGCCGCAATCACCGCAAATAGTTCCGACCCACCGTGAACTGTGCGGCACCCGGTTCCGACTCACTGGAACCACAATCACCATCGCCGCAATCACTGCAGACAGTTCCGACCCACTGTGAACTGAGCGGCACCCGGTTCCGACTCACTGGAACCACAGCTGGCACTGTGAAGCATCGCAAGATCCAAGACTCAGCCCACTATCGACCTCCGGTCTCCGGAGGGGAGTAATGTAGTGGTTACAGCACCACATACGAACTACGCAACGAAGACATGACGTCACTCAATTCCTGCATCGCGCAGTTAGAGTTTACCGAGCGAAAAACATAGATAAGAATATACGAAATCAACATATGGGCAGTTGCCCGTCAGATATAACACCCGTCTGGTTGGAGGATCCTCCCTTTTCTATGGTGGATGAGTGAACTTTACACCCTGTTCCTCATACCCCTAAACAAGGTATCTTATATTTGGCTAATCAATTTTATTTATCTTCTTTATCTTTGACTATTTATTTGTCTATAGAGTGTCGCACTGCAAAACAAATAGGGCAACTTTATTATGCTGGTGTGCGTGACAGCTACGTCTTAAACTCGCGCCACGTCACTGTGCTGTAATTGTGCTAAAATAATTTAAGAGGGTTTACGTCGTACGGCTTTTCATACAAACTTTCAAACCCTTATTTTTCGAAATGACTGAACCGATTTAAATGAAATTTCATACACATGTCCAGGATACAAAGGTCTAAAAACTTAGTTAAGAACATTTTCGAAAAATAGTGTTACAGCCAAATTAGACCGATTTTAATTTTCCATAGAAACAGAGATTTCCAGTTATCTGCTTTTAAATAAGACATTTCGAAAATGTTCTTAACTAAGTTTTTAGACCTTTGTATCTTGCATATGCGTCTGAAGTTTAATCAAAATCAGTTCAGTCATTTCGAAAAATAAGGGCTTGAAAGTTTGTATGAAATGCCGAACGACGTAAAACCTCTTAAGTTAAAATAATAGCAGCTAACAGCTGGTACAATTTTTTTCGACGAGTTTTCAACTTGACGGTCTATCTAGGAATATTTATATCTTTGTTCTTTATATTATGCGCAAGTTACTGTTTCTATATTGTAACTGTACGGTCAACATATCTTACTTACTCCTCTAAAATTTTTATTTGCTGATAAAAACTAGCAAAGTCAAATCTTGAGCTTCAATTTATCCTAAGTGCTTTGTGTAAATAATTCGACTGTTCAAATTTGAGCAGTTATATTTCTTAATAGCAACCATTGTTAAAGCAGAAAAAAACAAGAATTTGTGTTTTAAATTCATTTTAGAATGTTGTATGTTCTTATCAGGATTAGCTACAGAACTTGGCTCCCAATTTTCACATTTATGTTTTTGATAGGATTTTTCAATACTAAATTTGTCCATGTAGGTAATGACTTTTGCAGTATTTCTCGTTGCCAATAGAACGAACAATAGACGTACAATTGTTTACCAATGACTTGTACATTATTAGACTATTTACTGCAGTGTACACGGTGGCGCGGCTAGGAAGCACCGTTTCTGGCCGCGCCACCAATTTTGTTAAATTTCTCGCGAATCTTTGAAGTACATTTTTTTTATTATTACGTACAATTATGAACATATTATGTACATTTATTCCTATTAACCCCGATTCAAAATGCGACTGTGGCGCGGCCAGGAATTACCACGCAATTTACCCACAATAATAATACCGTGTACTGGGCCTTTCATACCACAACAAAAGAATTTAGAAGAGAAGTCTTAAATTTTAGAACTATCTTAATCGCGTTTGCCAACTTTATGCCAGCTGCTGCTCTTCGTGCAACACTGCTCAACAACTGCAACTCGTGCTCGTTATTTATTTATTTCAACACAAGTCACGATTATCTAACATTTTCAATATTATTTTATTACAGGAATATGTTTAGGAGCTGTGGATGATGACGAGTACCCTTATATGCCTAGTTCGTCATACAGCGCTAATATAACAGAACCTAGCGTAGCAAATAAATCAGATGGTACACTGAAACAAACATTTACACTTTCCAAAAACGTTTATCAAGATTACACTGTCGCAACTCAACCGGGAGGTCATAAGTGGTTGTTTGGAAAGTGTAAACCAGGTTAGATAAAAGTGTATATTTTAATTTTGATGTAAAAATAATATTTTATTGAAATATTTTCGGAATTAAGTACGTGTTTTTCTTTAACCCTATCAAAGTACACACCAAAATATTTTTCTAATCAACATTTAACTTAAATTTTAATTTTAAATTACAGGAGGATGTTTGGATCCACCTTTTAGTGAAGACAAATATTCTTACAAGCCCAGTACAAGGTCAGGACCTGAACGAGGAGAAGAAGAACTACTTGAAGAAGAAGATATTAGATCAGACATTTATAGCAAAAAAATACCTATCACGCTACCTGGTGAGGAAGTACAAAGTAATGGAAGACATAGTTCAATTTTCGATAGTGGGTTATTCAAAAAGAAGCGAAAATCTATTGACAAATCAACTAACACAAAGTTACCAGATAAAACTGATTCTATTGTAGATATTTATCAAGGGGAGTCGGCAACAAATTCTGTGAGCACACATTCCAATTCAATAATAACTTATCCTCCTAAAGTTAGAAGTGATTCAAGAATCTCTGAAGACAAAACGGTTAGGAGTAGAGGTCCTAGTGAAGAAAAATCGAGAAATTCATTCAACGACCATTCAGAGCCCCACTTTACTCGTCCAAAAGGAGTTAATCGTATAAAGGAAAAAGAAACATTGGATCCAAGTGATTATCCAAAACACCGATCATCTGATGATACGGATTTAAGACCCTCACTTAAGAAATGTTTCAAAATGCCTGTTCCCCTACCCATTCCCATTCCCGTTCCTATTCCTATAATGTCTAATAAGCGAAAACCCGAAGTTATTGATACAAATGATAATATATTGAAAACGCAAGGTGATAGTGCTAATGTAAGTGAATTAGATCCAATACCAGACCAAAAGCCAAAGGGCCAGGAGTCACAGGATGCAATAAACTTAAAAGACACTGATATGCCTACGCGACTTCTAGTTGCGGCTACTGAAGATACTGGTGACAAACCCGTAGAGTATTCAAAAATAGCAACTTTAATCCCTTCTAATGTTAAACAACCCCCCACACCGAATGAAATAGATGACCAAAACTTGGATAAAATAAAATTACAAACACTTAAAGAAATAGACAGTGAAAACAATATAGATGACACTGTACCACTTAGCAAAAAAACGAAAACAGAGCCTTTAAAAATGCCAGTTCCAGTTCCAGTCCCTTTAATTTTAAATGAGACCAATCGTGCTGCTGCTCTGGACTCAAAAATTATAAATGATAATTTACAAAGAAGCAAACTTAATTTAACTGAATCAAAGCAATCAATTGAAACAAAAAAAACTCCGTCAGCAATCAAAGATACACCTTTTGAAGACTCTAAAGATATGCAGCAAAATATAGATCCTGGGAATAGATCAGGAAAAACTCAATCAACTGCAACTGCATCCCCTAAATCAGCTTATAGTGATGTAGAAGCAGATGCAATTCCAGAGCACTATCTTCGTACTAGAAGTAGTTTTTCAGATCAGGAAAGTGACACAGAAAATTCTGTAACCATAGCACCAAAAATTGAAGAGCATACAAAACAAAATTCTAAGGGAGAAGAGATTACAAAAGTACTCAAAAAACCTGCAACACAGAGTTCTATTAAAGATAAGGCTACTACCTCAGGTGCCCCCGCCGCTGCTGTTATTGCTACTGCTGCTGCTGCTATCACTGCTGCCGCTGTTGCTGCTACTACTGCTGCGAAAAAAGAGAGTTCAGACATGCCAGATATGGATACACAACAAATCACAGGTAGTCCAAAAAAAAATGAAACAAAAGATTCTCAACGAATATCACTATCTAAGCTTCCTATTTCAATAAGAAGTGTATCTATACTAAGTGGAAGCAAAACATCAGGAGCATCAGTTAAAGATAAAATTAAGAAGAGTGATAGTCCAGACAAACGTTTAGATAATGTCGGACACATAGACAGTGACTTAGGTGTCCATAAAGACGAAAAACAAACATCCTTATCCAGTGAGCAGACATCAGCAGCATCAGTTAAAGATAAAACAAAGAGGAATGATAGTCCAGATAAACATTTGGATAATGTTGGACACAGAGACTCTGACGTAGGTGTCCATAAAGACGAAAAACGAACATCCTTATCCAGCAGGCCAACATCAGCAGCATCAGTTAAAGACCAAACAAAGAGGAGTGATAGTCCAGACAAACATTTGGGTTATATCAGACACAGGGACAGTAACTTAGGTGTCGATAAAGACAAAAAACGAACATCCTTATCCAGTGAGCAGACATCAGCAGCCCCAGTTAAAGATAAAACAAAGAGGAGTGATAGTCCAGATAAATATTTGGATAATGTTGGACACAGAGACACTGATTTAGGTGTCCATAAAGATGAAAACCAAACATCCAGTAGGCCGACATCAGCAGCATCAGTTAAAGATAAATCAAAGAGGACTGATAGTCCAGACAAACATTTGGATAATGTCGTACACAGAGACAGTGACTTAGGTGTCCATAAAGACGAAAAACGAACATCCTTATCCAGCAGGCCAACAACAGCAGCATCAGTTATAGATCAAACAAAGAGGAGTGATAGTCCAGACAAAAATTTGGGTTATATGGGATACAGAGACAGTGACTTAGGTGTTCTTAAAGATGAAAAACGAACATCCTTATTCAGTGAGCAGCCATCAGCAGCCTCAGTTAAGGATAAAACAAAGAGGAGTGATAGTCCAGATAAACATTTAGATAATGTTGGACACAGAGACACTGACTTAGGTGTCCATAAAGACGAGAACCAAACATCCAGTGGGCCGACATCAGCAGCATCAGTTAAAGATAAACCAAAGAGGACTGATAGTCCAGACAAACATTTGGATAATGTCGGACACAGAGACAGTGACTTAGGTATCCATAAAGACGAAAAACGAACACCCTTATCCAGTAGGCCAACATCAGGAGCATCAGTTAAAGATAAAATAAAGAAGAGTGATAGTCCAAACAAACGTTTGGATAATGTGGGACACATAGACAAGGACTTAGGTGTTCTTAAAGATGAAAAACGAACATCCTTAGTCAGCGGGCCGACATCAGCAGCATCATTTAAGGATAAACCAAAGAGGAGTGATAGTCCAGGTAAACATTTAGATAATGTTGGACACAGAGACACTGACTTAGGTGTCCATAAAGACGAAAACCAAACATCCAGTGGGCCGATATCAGCAGCATCAGTTAAAGATAAACCAAAGAGGGCTGATAGTCCAGACAAACATTTGGATAATGTCGGAAACAGAGACAGTGACTTAGGTATCCATAAAGACGAAAAACTAACACCCTTATCCAGTAGGCCAACATCAGGAGCATCAGTTAAAGATAAAATAAAGAAGAGTGATAGTCCAGACAAACGTTTGGATAATGTGGGACACATAGACAAGGACTTAGGTGTTCTTAAAGATGAAAAACGAACATCCTTAGTCAGCGGGCCGACATCAGCAGCATCATTTAAGGATAAACCAAAGAGGAGTGATAGTCCAGATAAACATTTAGATAATGTTGGACACAGAGACACTGACTTAGGTGTCCATAAAGACGAAAACAAAACATCCAGTGGGCCGACATCAGCAGCATCAGTTAAAGATAAACCAAAGAGGACTGATAGTCCAGACAAACATTTGGATAATGTTGGACACAGAGACAGTGACTTAGGTATCCATAAAGACGAAAAACGAACACCCTTATCCAGTAGGCCAACATCAGGAGCATCAGTTAAAGATAAAATAAAGAAGAGTGATAGTCCAGACAAACATTTGAGTTATATCAAACACAGGGACAGTAACTTAGGTGTCCACAAAGATGAAAAACGAACATCCTTATCCAGTGAGCAGACATCAGCAGCCCCAGCTAAAGATAAAACAAATAGGAGTGATAGTCCAGATAAACATTTGGATAATGTTGGACACAGAGACACTGATTTAGGTGTCCATAAAGACGAAAACCAAACATCCAGTGGGCCGACATCAGCAATATCAGTTAAAGATAAACCAAAGAGGATTGATAGTCCAGACAATCATTTGGATAATGTCGGATACAGAGATAGTGACTTAGGTATCCATAAAGACGAAAAACGGACATCCTTATCCAGTAGGCCAACATCAGCAGCATCAGGTACAGATCAAATACAGAGGAGTGATATTCCAGACAAACATTTGGGTTATATCAAACACAGGGACAGTAACTTAGGTGTCCATAAAGACGAAAAACGAACATCCTTATCCAGTAGGCTGACATCAGCATCATCAGTTAAAGATCAAACAAAGAGGAGTGATAGTCCAGACAAACATTTGGGTTATATGGGACACAGAGACAGCGGCTTGGGTGTCCATAAAGATGAAAAACGAACATCCTTATCCAGTGGGCTTATAAAGTACGAAACAGATACTTGGGATGCTAAAATATCAAAACCATTAAGAGACAAAAAATATGTCAGTGAAACTGAGAAACCAAATAATGACGATAAAATTGATTCTTATACTGAAAGTCAAGCAAGATTTACAGACGAGGGAATTATGAATTTTAAAGCAGCTGCGGTAATTATTGATAATACCGAACCAACTCCAAATTTTCTACCACATAAAGAAGTTTATAGTGAAACAAATGTCTTTGATGAACCAATAAATACAGGCCATGAATTTGACCCTAGTGGTGTTCCAGTCACAACACAAATAGTTAAAAGATTTAGGAAGTTTGATGAAGATGACGGGACACATTCAACAGTAAGTCGTGAGTTAATCGGCATTAAATCCGTTATTTACGATACGGACGAATATATTCCTAAAACGTCTGCAAAAAAAAATGCTGAAAGAATTCTTTCATCTGATAAACGTGGTATTCTACCTGTAGATACAGTAATACAATCTATTCAATCTACTAGCACTTTAAAAAGTGCTATGAAAAAAGATACAATGTCTGTAGAATTGGGATTCCACAGCTACCTAAATGATAAAAATGAAAGAATCCTTCGAACATTCGACGCAGCAAATGCACCAAAACGATTGCCAAATGATTCGGTTACAGTACTAAAATCTCAAATTAGAATTTCTTCAAATGAAATAAGGATTCCCGTAGATTCAGAGCATGATATGTCCATGCAAATAAAGAAAGCAAATGCAAATCAACGTGTTTCTATAAGCGAGTCTGGATTTGTGAATATTATTGACAATGGTAGAGTAAAGAAACAAAGATCTCCTGTGCAATGTATTGGTAAGTACAAATAGTTCGAAATACAAAGCTATTATTGTTATCCCCATGGTCCTGGAATGGCTATGGGATTCGACCAATAACCTGGAAATCAAAAAGATTTCTCAACCAGGTCAACTTATAAATGAAACAATGAATCTTTTTGAACAGTTTGGAACAGTGGGATTTTTTTATTTATATTTAAAATATATACAAAAATAAATATATATGTATATAAATGCGAAGACAGATGCACCCACTTCCAAAGATATTGTACGTCGAGTGAATCAATTGACAAGAATTGTTCCTAGCCATTTTAAATTCAAGAGAATCAATCGAGACAATTTATTAAATTCTACAACCCTGAGTATCAATTGTGTGTTTTATGTTGTTTTTACGTTTAATTTAAATCGTCTGTAGTAGAGCTCTTAAATAATTAATTGAAAAGGCATTACTAAATTCACAAGTGGCCGTCAGTAACATAGGTGCTTAATTAAGCCACTATTTGGATGTTACTCAATTACGCCAAAACGGCTTAACGGATTTAAATGAAATTTGGCGCACAGATAGTATATAACCTGGATTAACACATAGCATACTTTTTATCCCAGTAGTGTCTACCTACATTCCCGTGGGACAATTTCCGACATTGACGCGGGCGAAAGCTAGTCCTAGCTATAATTATAAATGCGAAAGTGAGTTTATTTATTTGTTTGTTTGATACGCTTTCACGCTTAAATGGCTAAACGGATTTGGATGAAATTTGGCGGATGGGTAGACCATGAACTGGGTTAGGACATAGGATATTTACTTTTTATCCTGAAAGTACGTTCCCGTGGTATAATTTCCAATGTCTACGCGGGCGAAGCCGCGGGCAAAAGCTGGTTGCTTATTTTATGCAAAGTACCTTGTCGGCCGACCTCAGCTCGGGTGAAAATAGATAAACATATCATCCAGTTATACCAACGTTGTATCACATGAGAAAATAGAGAAAACGAATTGTCCCAGGTATGACACCTAGCTAGATAGATTTTTCACCCCCAGAAACCCCTATATTACAACTTGTATCGAAACCGTTAGAGCCGTTTCCAAGAACGTGATTACAAATATATAATTATATTTATATACATATGTTTATACAAATATTGCTCATTTTATAGTATAGGATAGGATAATATAAAAACCAGCATTAAATTATTAACTTTGCTCCAGATGCCGGAATGAGAAGTTCAGAAGTCAGAACGGAAGTAAGAAAGGATAACATACTTGAGAGTGATGCAACGGATGACCACTTTATAGATTATTATGAACAAGAACTACTTCCATTGCAATTAATCATAAAGAACCTAAGAGATGAGATTGACGTTCTGGCAGCACAACAATTAATATTCAAAGACAAATTATTTAGTGCAAATAAATCAAAGCTGCCGCGATTGGTCCACTCGAATAAAAAATGTTTTGGCTGTGTAAGGAAATAAAAAACAGAACTATGTGAAGATTATAAATCATGTAATATACTGACATCGATTTTAGATATTCTGAAACTTAAAAGGTATTTGAATTATTTCTCAACAGATTGCAACGTTATAACTGCGAGGTAAGCTGTTTTTCTTTATACAAAACCGTAGGCTCCTCGCAAATACTCCATCAGATTACTGTAGAGCATTTCCGAAAGGGTTCTACAGATGTATTGTAGGTCATTTATAGGTAATACGTGCTGGTATCTGCAACTCCACGTCAAAGTGCGTATTTTGCGTACGGATGGGAAAATCGGTTATTCGATCCACCCCTGCTCTTGCCAGTAAAGCCTTGATGTCACTGACAATCTCGCATAGTGTAACTTCGGTAACCCAGGTAGTTACCGAAGTACTTTGCCCTGTATGTGGCGACGACCGGGCAGTTTAGCAGCACATGAACTGCTGTCTCGTCGTCCACCATACAGACTCTGCACAGTGGCTGTTTGTGACTCCTATGACAAAGAGGTGTTTATTAAATGACCCATAGCCCACAGCTGCTGTGACTGTACGCAGCTGTTGTTAGTCAGAGAACCCTTTTCGTGAGGCGGCCAACGATTGTAGGAAGTGCCCCCTAGCACTCACCGTGCTCCAATCATAGTGTGTGATGTTGGTCCCTGGTTCGTTTCCTTACCAGAGTGCATAGGTACCCGAGGGGGAGTGGCGCGATGGGTTCAGGCCCCACTGGTGCCATGCTCGACCCCCCTTCTCGCAAGTTCGTCAGCTGTGTCGTTGCCCCGCAAACCGCTGCGTAAAACAACCCTGCACCCTAATTACGCAATGCACGATCAATTTTAAATTGAAACCAATTGAAAAAGATTGCCAGTCCATTGCTTGCATGAAGCAATGGACTGGCAATCTTGGTCTCGAATAAAAAATGTTTTGGCTGTGTAATTGGGGGGCAGGATGTAATAAACGTATCAGTACAACAACTGCGATTGATTCTCTCCAATAAAAGTTGTCTTTAAAGTTTTAGAAAAATAAAATTACCCTCTTATTCACTTGAATTTAAAGCGTCTTAGAAAACTTCACATTGGTCGGTATTCACATTAATCGGTATTTATTCCTACGAGTATATTTAACTACAAATACATTTTTTTTTAAACATATACAGATGAACCCCTTCTTTTTGGAAGTCAGATAAAAAAAAGGAATGTGCTACTGCTTAGAGTTGCTTATTTCTTTGATAGTCTTCCCGCTTTCTTCCACATGTGATATGGCGCGGGGCAACCATAGAAACAATCTGCGCGCGGGAGTGTGTTTTCTATACAAACCGATAAAATGTTAAAGCCGCCCCGCGCTGGTCGACGGAGCGCGGTGCTATCAGAAATCCGTGGTGATACTCATTTTGCCATTGACCATGGGAATGTAGGTAGGTAGGTATCTACGTGTATTTTCAGCAGTGCAAGTCAACGTTACGGGGCTCTGAATTGGGAGCGTGTGCCAGGCAGTATCACAAATTGATTCCAGATAAACGCACTGATTTATAACTTACGCTTCTGAGCTAATTATCGCTTTGCATCATATCACTCGTGTAAATAGGACGGATTTCAGCACTGACTAGTCAGTTATTGTTTTTTTGTAAAATTCATCGCGCGTTTTTTTTTTCCTAAAATAATTTTATAATACATTTAAAATCAATTCTAGTGCAGGTAGTGAACTGTAAATTAATATTTAAGTTTTATGTGTTAATAAAATGGAAAATAAAATAAATACTATTGCTGAGGTTGTGGACAATAAGGAGAAGTACACGGCAGATCTGGACCAGGCCCTGGATGTGGCAGGTAAGCGAGATAGCTACTCTTTAATTGATTTAACAAAAAAAATAAATGTGTTCAATGCACCTTGTGATCTAATTATTTCAGCCTAGACATTGATATCTCAGTAAACTAACATATAGGTAGGTACACTATACAGGTGATACAACAATAGTAAATCACGGTCGCACACAATGCAGTTTAGATATTAATCTTGATTTTGACGTAAAAAAGTATTTTTGCTCGATGCGTATTTGGTAACATGTTCAACATTTGTATGTGTCAAAGTTACCGACAGAATACCTCATTGGTCTAGTGGTCACTAGTGCTACTGCTGAGTATGAGATCCTGTTTTCGATTCCCAGGTCAGGCAAAGCGTTATTAGGTTTGTCCATCTGGAATTTCTCAGTAGCATGGCAGCCCGGAGTGTGGATTTGCGCCCGGTTGATGATAATAGGCTCGCCGCCTATTTTATGGGACTTAAACATAACTGGCGAAATATGGGTGTACTATAGGTACCCCTCTGCCTAACCATACAAAAGATCGGTTCCCCATACCATTTCTCCCTATCCATTTCCATACAACTGTATAATGAAACATGAGAATAAACCACCGTGTGACTCCGGAGCTATATCACAACAATGCCTCCCTCTTGTCATCCTCTCTGTGCAATAACACTAACACTATGGAAGACTTGTGACCCCAACGCTGACGCTGTCGAAGTGGTCAAATTCTGGTCGAAGCTTATTTAAAACCCCTATAGGTATAAATGGAATCGCCGATAAGACGAAGAAGAAGAATCAAACAAAGTTAAATGATAATGATTCTATTCCTGTAGGTTTGTAAAACACTTTTACACTTCAATCATATTTAAAAACTAGAGGTGGTCGGCGTTTCCTATTTGAAGACGAAAAGGCCAAGATAAACTCTTTCTTCTCTGTCACTAAGTCTTTAGTCCAGACATAATCATGGTCAAATCATGTAGATTGGTATGTGAAAACCAATCAATCAGAAGAAGGGAGTGTGGGGGAAGATTGGTATGCGTGTGTGGTCTTTTGAGGAAAGAACCACACAGATTGCGTGGACCTGTCCAGTCCGTGCACGCATTTGTCAGTTATTGTGCAGCTCAAACTCAACTCAGAACATAAGAGCTCAACGATTCCATGAACAATACCAAAGAAAAGACATTTGGCTAGGCTGCATAAATTACTCAAACTGCCAGACCATAATTAAAACTAACAAAAAAAAACAGTGACTCGCATAGTCTTCACATTCACAAAAATTTACTTAATATAGCTATGAAGATATATAATTATGAAGTTACTTCCTTCCTGACTTCATAATTATTGAACTGTGATGTCTGTGACAGTGGTTGTAGTTGCATGATTACGGTTACTATTTTCTTAAATTTTCCTACTTAGGTCTTAATGAATATCAAAGTCACATTATATATATGCAGTTTTAATACTTTCAACCTTCGTTTCAGGTGTCGGATGGTACAACTTAAAGTATTGCTTGGCTTTAGCCGTGTTCCTGATAGCAGCTATCGTGGAGCCGGTTGGCTACTCCTTCGTGTTACCAGCTGCGATGTGCGATCTGGACATGACTGATAGCCAGCGAGGATTCATTGCTTCAATACCTTATATAGGTAAGACACTGAACTAATATGTCTTCTTCGACGTTTTATCACTACTGAAAATTGCGAGCATATAATCAGGCATGACGCGTCTTCAAGCTCTTCCGAAATGCAACCGCTCGCTTTTGGCACCTCTCTCTCAACGCCCCTTGTCACAACGCGTTCACTTTAGATGAAGCCTTACATCAAAAATCATTACTTCTAGGTATCGTCGCCACTTCTTTTCCATGGGGCTACCTCGTGGACACTCGGGGCCGCAAGATGGTGGTTATATACGCGTCCCTGCTTGCTGGGGTATTTGGCATTACAGCTGGGTTCATGCCGAACCTCATCAGCTTTGCGGCTTTCAAGTTTCTCACTTCACTTTGGTAAGAACAGTCCACCTTCGGACCTATATACATATATATGTATAACTATTGTTACTTGAGTGCTTATGTGGACGGTAATGTACAATTTCCGCCATAACATGTCAATTACTGCCCGCAATACACGCGTATTTTTATTATTCAGCATAGCTTGCCCGGCAGCAGTCCCCTACACATTCATCGGGGAGATCCTGCCTGCCAAGTCAAGAGACATTGTCCTGTCCATCATTAACGCTCTACAGATTAGCGGCTCAGCTCTGACGTCTCGTAAGTATTTGTAAAATATACTTTACACTACATACTACTACATACTACTATATACTTTCAGCCTGTAATTCAATCTTACTGTTGTGTAAAACTCAGAAAAGGAACGATCATGGATCGCAATTTTTTTCCCTGTGTCTTTATCTTAATTCAAAGTCAAATCTGGAGTCCGGTAGGGAAGTGTAAACATAATCCGTTGCAAAAAGGGATATTAATTTTTAAACATCTGTTTCTCGCATTCCAAAAGGCAATGGACTTAAACCAAAAGCTAGGTTTCCTCGCAATGTTTTCTACTAATGTTCAAGTTTAACTTGCCTTGGGACTGAAATCACCTCTGTAATCCTCTGGGTCGTCACAACATTACTTAATACTTACAATGATATGATTTATTTATTCCCAGTCATTCACTATCAAATTGTATATCCACGCTGGAATCTTTATTATCTTAATTCACGAATGATGCTTCAAAATTACGTATGATTTATGATTACATATTGCTTAGTACGAATGAACTTTGTGATATTTTGATGATTGTGTTGTTTGTCTTTTTAGGGTTCCGTACCAAAATGGTAAAAAGGAACCCTGATCTAGTTGTGACAGACAGACGGACGGACAGACAGACTGAGTCGCACCTCAGTCTGTCTGTCCGTCCGTCTGTCTGTCACAACTAGATATCTCAAGAATTACTTATGCTATCAATTTGAAATTTGGTTAGATGACGTCTGCCCAACTATTTTGCAAATAAGAAAGAAATAAAAATATATGTTTTTTTGCAACAGTCACTGAACGGGGTTCTTTAAAATTCGAAGTGGGGCTACTAGGGCATATGAAAGAGCACTATTTGCACATACTTAAACATTTCCTTTTTCTTAGGCCGCATTGTTTTCGACTTTTGACGAAAAATGTAAAAAAAATACCATCTCCCCCCTCTTATCTCCGAAGTTTGCATAGAGAAAAATCTGAAATTATTCGATGTGATAGAAGTTTATGTAAAGATTACAGGAAAAATAAAACGATGTCTGTAAAATTCGTCACGTACACGTAACATCGTATAAAAAAAAACTTGAAACATAACCTACTTATTATTAAGTAAAGGACAATTGATGACAATTGTACACTAAACAGTATATTTGCTAAAAAGTTGAATTATAATAAAAGATTTATCACGGAACAACTCAGACGCTTTTGGGGGGGGGGGGGCTTGAGCCTCTTAGCCCTCCCCCTGGATCCACTACTGCCGAACACCTACGACGACCTACGACGGCACCCGAAATAATATTATTTTTTTTCTACGTTTCGGTAAGCCAAATAGATTTATGACAGTAATTGTCCCATGGTATGAACTCGTCACGACATATTGAGAACTGTGCCATAAAGTACTGATCACAAACGTTCGGTTTTTGTACATTAGTGAAAGAATATTTTAAATAAATATATATATTTTTACAAGGATACATTCACTTTCACATTTCAGGTGCAATAACCGCATTTTGTTCTTATTTCCAGTACTGGCTTGGGGAATACTGCCGCTTGACTTCCGGATAGACTTCGGATTGTACGTGTTCAGATCATGGAGACTCTTGACGATCATAAACGCTTCCGTCTTCTTAATAGCAGCTGCTCTACTGTCTTGCGGTCCTGAAAGTCCAAAGTACTTGGTTTCTCAGGGCAAAATGGATGAAGCACTCGAAGTTCTACAAGGAATATACACCGGAAACAAGAAAAAAGCACCGGAAGATTTTCCGGTAAGTTAATTACTATTATATTAACAATAGCTTTAGCCTGCGGCTTCGCCCGCATGGAGGTCCGAAATATCACATAGGCCTTATCTCAATGCCATCAAATTAAAAATCTCCGATCCAACGATTTTCGGACGTTTAGATTTGTGCTACTACGCTAGGCCAGCTCAAGGTCAAAGTGTTGCCTCTGACACGCGAGATATGAGAATCTATGATGGAGGAGCACGGGTTTATCGAAGGTTAAGTCACACTTGCCGCGGTCGGTTCGTGGATGGGTGACCATTCATTATATATCGAGACCCCTCCGTATTTCCCCTCCGGAAAACACGTTAGGCCATTGGTCCCGCTGTTATTTGTAGATCTCTGACAGTCGTTACGGGTAGTTAGAAGTCCAAAATCCAATCAAGGAGTAGTGTAACTGGGTTGTGGAGGTAAGATAGGCAGACAGTCGCTCCATGTAAAATACTGGATACAAAATAGTTGGAAAAAGGCTAGGCAGATCGATTGAGGTTTCTATCTATATTGTCTGTAATTTTTAACCGATTTCAAAAAGGAGAAGGTTCTCAAATCAATTGTATATTTTTTTTGTATATTTGTTACGCGATTACTCCGCCAATTATGAATTGATTTTAATGATTCTTTTTTTGTTTGGTAGGTCATACTTTGGAGGTTATCCCATATAAATATTAATAGGTAGTTTTTGAGTAAGCTTCAATAATACGTATTTTTCCCACTTAGGTTATGTGGATGGTATGATGATAAGTTCCGGTCACTGTTATTGTTATTTACATAGCAGGTAGTGCTGTGCGAATTTGTTTGGAGCAGGTACCACAACTAAAAAGTGAAAAATCAAAACTTTCGGTGGTAAACAACGAAAATTCAAAACCCAAGACACCGTCTTCCGAAATTAAAGTTATTTTTCACTTTGTAGTGGTTTTTTTGGAAGTCGGTTTTTTATTTGTAAAAAGTTTTTATTATTTATTCGTAAGATTAGCGGAATCGAAAATTACAATGATAAATGATTCAGTGATTTATCATCCGTGGAAAAATTATGTCATTGCTACTTAGGAAACCGTTTTCTCATTCAATTGCACACAATAAATGACGAAATAAGCGACATTATCACACCCCATCATTGCAGGTAATCTTTGATCAGTAAAGATAACACAAAAAAGTTTACCAAATTATCAGGCGTGATTCCAGATATACACGATATCAATCAATTCGTAGTCTTCTTTATAATGTTGGCGCCAAGCTAGGGCGCAAACCACCATAGCCTAAACAAAGCTTGCAATGATTATCATATACTCACAATTACTCACATACTTTGTAAAATTCACCAATATTAGATTTAGAGTAAAAATGTCATCATAAATCTTATAGCGTCATCTTGGTTAAGTTTTGTGAATGGGGATGTTTACTGCCATTTTATCACGATAGGTGCCGCATCGTCGACATGGCCATTGAAAACTGTCAATTCCATACATTTTATAACCTACTATTCAGTAAATTCAAATTTTCTCGAAATATGCATAAGTGTGCTGTACCACGATGTACTAAAATACTTACGCCGGTGTTCATTTATCACCCAAAGATACTACGCAAATAGAAAGTGGGAAACTAAAAGAGTAAAACTAAAAGTAACTTTGAGTATGTTGATTGGTAATTTTCGGCAATATGGTGGAGCTCTGGTGGAGCTATTAACGTCTTAGTAAAGTTCTACAGCAGGAACGTCAATTGCTTGACTTTCGGAAGCTTGAGGGCTTTGATTGCTGAATAAAAAATTTCGGTCATAGATAACCTAAAAAATAAAGAATATCATTTATTATTAAAGTAAATGATCTCTCATTTTTCGTAAATTTTCCTACCATGAGTCAAGAAAGAATTAACACGTTACAACTAAAAAAATACCCAAATCTAGAGCCTAGCACTAATGAAAAATAAACCTAACCTAAACAATAAAGAATACCATTTATTATTAAAGTACGGTTCTCTCAATTTTCGTAAATTTTCCTACCATGAACCAAGTAATAATTAACATGTTACAACAAAAAAATTATCCAAATCTAGACCCTAGCACTGATTAAAAATATTTTATTAGATAGAAGTCTACCTCGTAATAATATCTCATTTCTTTCCAGTAATCCTTGCTCCTGGTTTGTTTAGGTCGTCTTTCAATTCTATAAGCTTCCAGGAACAATACATGTTAGCAATACCGATCGGTTTCAACACAAAAAATAGCAAAAACCACTAATGTAAACAATGCGAAAATGATTTGACAGCGGCCATCACGCCGCTGGCGACATCTACGCTGAGCTTTGCGCGTGCATCCCCATTAAGTGGAACGATAATTACTTCCTTTCTCACAGCACTCCATATACTGACCATTAAAATCTAATATCTTTATTATTTCTCATGTTGTTTTTGGGAAATTTAGTTAAAAAAAATCTTAGGCAAACGTGCAGAGGCATGGCTGCGGGGGATGCATTTTTGCGGGTGAGAGTGGTCACGGGGTGAGGGGCTGAAGGTAGGACCCTGTGCTCAAAGGCGAAGGGTTTGTAATTTGGACATTCCCTTTGGCAAGTGAACAATACGGTCTATTAGTGTACGCTTAGCAAGAAAAATTTTGATGTCGAATTATTGGGAAAAGCAAGAACAGTCAATGCTTTTCCTTTTTGGACTTCCACCAAAACAAGAAGGTCGCCTAGCCAGATACTTTTGGTCAAACCGCTCACACTACAGCCTTTCATCTCATACAAACAATCGTTGCTCTATATTAATTAACAAATGAATGTCGATGGTTTCAGATTAAATGCCTGGAAGCACCTCCTCACGACGACACCAAAATAGGTTTCCTGGAATCACTAAAAGTACAAAGCTTACCGTTATTCAAACCTCCATATGTAAAATGGTTTGCTCTGAATGGATTCCTTCTGTTCGGCTTATTCTCAGTGTAAGTTTAGTATTAATTTTCTTTTCACGTGTCGGCGGATAGACCAGAGTGAGCTGAATGTACTTGTGAAACATGGCGCGTGGAGAGTTAAATGAAAACAATGCGTATTTGACGAATCCTCGAAAACATTTGAAAATAATAGCACATATTACATAATAGTAGGGAAGGCTATGATGTAAATGGGGATTTACTCGAGCGTCGTGGGGAAGATTAGATGGTAGAAAGAAAAAAAGGTCATGAGATGTATATGTCCCTTTTACCGTTGGAGGAAGCGTCTACAGACTTTCAAGAATTTAAAAAAAACAGTCACATGGAAATACTTGAGCGCGTCAGATATTGATAGTGTAGATGATGAATGTTAATCTGCCGGTTTGCATTGTGGGAGTGGCGGCCGTAGGGAAAGGTAAAAAATGGGGAAAATAGTATATTATGCAATTAGTGAATAAAGGACGGATTTAAAGCGACGGCCATAGATGAATCACGAGCAAGTGAAGGATTCTAACAACTGAATTACGACCGTAGGGAGTGATTCAGTTGTCCGGATGGATAGGATGGACGGATGGACGGATGGACGGATGGACGGATGGACGGATGGACGGATGGACGGATGGACGGATGGACGGATGGACGGATGGACGGATGGACGGATGGACGGATGGACGGATGGACGGATGGACGGATGGACGGATGGACGGACAACTGACAGTTGTCCCTCCATCCGTGGAATCTCCATACAGCAAGTATAGGTACATGATATCAAAGAATACATGCTTCCCTGCAGCTATACGCCCTAAACTTTAATCACGATTTTTGTTACTTTGGCTTGTGGAAATCGACATAATATAGTTTTCCCGTTATCCAAGAAATATTTCCCTCAAAAAAAAAAATATCGACTGCGCTGGAGAATGTCGAGATGGCGTTTATTTTTGCAAGTTTGTGACCCTCCTACTCTCTTACGTCACGCATAAATCGTCAGATTATTGAAATGCACACTTTTCAGTATGTATTTAATGGGTTAAATTTATACGGAAAAGATAGATCCATAGTTGGAAATACTCGAGCGCATAGTAAGGTATCGAGGTAAGGTATGGTGGGCCATACCATAATCTAACACGCACGAGTATATAACTAATAACCGGAAATATGGTATAAGTTTTGTTTGTCCCCGCCTGCAATACCAAAATTCTATAGATTATATTGCTCTTTTGAGTTTTTGGTGTCGGGTTTTTTGTTTTTTGAATAATTTTTTACTTCAACACATGGTAACTAAGGAGGTCACTTATCAAAGATTATATTTAAATTTCGAACTGGCTTAGCAAATGGAGCTGTAGTAAAGAGGAAAAAAATGAACATACGGGCGCGTGAAAAATTTTCTTTGTTCGTCATTGATTCTGGAATTTATAATGAATTTACTTTTCTGAAACATGCTTGGAAATTCGCACATTATTTTGACAACCTTCTTCGAGATAAATCGAAATTGTTGTACTGGTCAAAAACAAGCGAGCTCCCGGCCGGCAATCTTTATGCAAATCCATATCTGTCGTGTTTAGCGGCCAAATAAGTTACTATGAAAACTCATAATATATCTGTCGTGTTATTTAAAAATGCAACTAACATTTTACTTCAACACAATCAACACATGGCAACCAAGGAGGTAACTTATCAAAAAATTTATTTTTTTGTACTGGCTTAGCTAATAGAGTTGTTTAAAGTAAAGAAGAAACAATGAAACTACGGGTGCGTGAAAAATTTTCTTTATTCGTCATTGATTCTGGAATTTATAATTAATTTACTTAGTTTGAATTTCCGCGCATTGTTTGAGAAAAGTAAATTAATTATAAATTCCAGAATCAATGGCAAACAAAGAAAATTTTTCAGCCTTGGCCGCAACCAGGCATTTTTCACGATCGTCCATCAATGCCCTAATTGCTGGCATCGACAGTAATGTACTATACAAACAAATTAAATAGTAGTGTATGCTGATCCACCCTAAGCCTATAAATTCCGTTTATCCAACTAGGCCTAGGGTGGATTCTCGGGCAAACGTTCTCGGATATACTACGTTTCTGAGTATCCACCTTAGGGTGGATTTTTTAGGGTGGATAAACGGAATAACCCGAGCTGACTATGGATTTTGCCAATCTTCTACTAGCTATATTGACTGAACTATTGATTTTTTGTATGCAGAATGGGAACGTCATTAGAGACACGCCTTTTAAGTCATTGTTGTGTTGTCGTCTCCACCTTGTATAGAGGGCTTATATATGGTGGAGATACTCAACAGGGTGCAAAGCATCCCCCTTCCCCCCTACTAATAAATGCGGAATAAAATTATACCAAACTTAAACATCAAAAAATTTACCTGTGGTTAATCGAAGCTTATACTAGTGATAACTTTATTGTGTTTATTTTAAGGGGGCTTATGTTAATCTGCTGCGATTGAGTAAATCCCAAAATCTCCTGATGGCCTCCCCTACTATAAATACTTCTACATTATCATAGGAGAGTTGTTTATACATGACGTGTGGGACAACATTTCTTACATCTAAAGTAACTTGTTTTTCAGATTAAACGGTTTATATGCGTGGGTACCAGATGTACTGAACAGGGTGCTGACCGGTAGCGGGGAAGGTATGACAGCCTGTGACGTCATCTTTGACAGATTTAATCAGGTTCGTATTGAGATTACAGTAGATTATGAATGCTGATCATATGCGAAAGTTGTAGGACTGGGTATTTTTGGCGCAATTTGAGAGAGGCATCGATGCCATACTCCAGAGTGAGGCAATATGCCGAGTTGAAAGTGATCTTAAGTATAGGATTTCCGTACAATGAGAGGTGAGCTTATACTGGAAATGTATAAGAACTTTATTAAATGGACGATTCCATGTGTAACAAGCAAAGTTCTTTTGTTTCAGACGGTAGAAGAAGATGCTGAATGCGTAGACACTATAGAATCACAAACATTTGTAATCAATTCAGTGGCAAATGTAAGCTGTGTCGTAATAGCCGTGGCAGTCAGTAGCACAGTCAAGTTTATCGGCAAGAAGAGGCTTCTAATTGTAGTGTTCCTCGTAATAGGAACGTTCTGTGTTCTCATCAACTTTGTAACGCAAGATATGATCTTCGCTGTTCTCATGTCTTCGCTCCCAGTCTTGGCTCTCGCGATTGGACCCGTGAATGCATATTCCGGGGAATTTTTCCCTACGCATTTGAGGTATGAATAAGATCGTAGATGTCTTACCATCTATATAATGCACTACAATTAAAATTTTCTCTTGTAATGATTTCAGAGGCATGGCTATAGGTCTGACCATGATGATGGGTCGATCAGGCTCAATAGTTGGCACCAACGTCGCAGGCATTCTTCTAAATGTATTCTGCGAAATGACTTTCTACCTGTTTGGAGGTTTATTAATTTGTAAGTACCTGCAATTATGTATTAGATACTACTTTTTACCTAAGAAGGAGTAGAAGACGAAAAAGACTAACAAATGAAAGGCTCAATAACGAAAATACATAAACTAGTGCGCACAAATTTTTTCGAAGTAGATATTTCGAATTAATAGGGGAACTAGCGCGTATAGCCTCCCAAGAGTTATTCCGTTTATCCAGGCATCCAAGCCTAGTTGAATAAACGGAATTTATAGACTTAGGGTAGATTTTCGGACGTACGTTTCCGAGTATCCATCTTAGTGTGGTTTTTTTGGGGTAAATAAATGAAATAATCCCCTCTCAAACATAACGACCAATTACGAACTCCAGATGAAGATTGCATAATTGTGTGAGCAAGTTATCCTAATCCTATGTAGGTAACTATCCTAATCCCAACTATAATTATAAATGTGTGTGAAGTGAAGTTTATTTGTTTGTTTGTTACGCTTTCACACTAAAACGGCTGAACGGATTCGGATGAAATTTGGCACATGGGTAGACCTTGACCTGGAGAAGGTCAAAAGCTACTTTTCATCCTAGATCGCAAACGAAGTCGGGGGAAACAGCAAGTACAGAAATAAAATCATAACATAAAATCGGCCCGTGGGGTGAGAGAGAGGAATGCCCATAGTAGGTACACCCAAATTTCGCCAGTTATGTTTAACTTCCGTATAAAATCCCTGATCCCAGAAATCAATTGTATTTAAAATTGTCTGGATTTTTTATTATGTTGTACTGAATTCTTTTTCGTTTTTCAGTTTGCGGCGCTCTCTCGTTTTTATTACCAAATTCACAAGGACCGCCTGCTAATAAGAAGCTGCAAAAAGTTGAAGATTTAGAGTCATAAATATGTGTATATGATTAGGCACAATTTTGTTTTAATTTATTAAATTATTCGTTAGTTAAATATTTGTTGTTTTCTTTTGAGACTGGGTTCTAAATGTATCATTATATACATTTAAAAACTCAGCGTCTATGATGTACTCTCTTTCGTAAAGTAGGTAGATATTGAAGTACAATGTTTCACAAGAGCTGATGCGGTATTATAATGCTGCAATAGCTCTTGTAAAATATTGAGAATTGAAGAAACTAGCAAGGTGATAGCATAACACTGTATTATGCTATCACCTAGCCAGATTCTTGGTAAATCACTAAATTATAATGATCCTTATTGTTCACGACGATGCGTCACCAAACAGTTTAAATTGTACATAGATAACGTCCTCCTTTTAGAAGTTACTTAAAAACAACAACAACGTACAACACAATACAACAATTATTGATACTCAGGGTCGTAATATTGAATAAATTGCCTCAATTGATTCTCTCGAATTTAAAATGGCTAGGCTAGGAACAATGTCAATGATTCACTCGATGTACAGTACAATGTCTTATGATGTGGGAACACAGAACAGAAAAAACAACAAAAAAAGTATTAACAATGTCTTGTGTATACCTTTTTAGTTGACTTTTTTGCTGCGAAGCTATGATGTCTCACAGACAGTCAAATTAATAAAGAAAATTATTCAAAAAACAAAAAACCCGACTGCAAAAACACATAACTGAAAAGAGAAAAACAAGCATTTTAATCTATAGAATTTTGGTATTGCAGGTGGGGACAAACAAAAGTTACACCATATTTCCGGTTATTATTGTTATATTTTTATTGTCCCCGCCTGCGATACCAAAATTCTATAGATTATAATGCTTGTTTTTCTCTTTTCAGTTATGTGTTTTTGCAGTCGGGTTTTTTGTTTTTTGAATAATTTTCTTTATTTCTAGTTTTTTAGTTTTATTAATATATCTTAATTTGGAATTGACTCATTACCAGCTTTTATTTGATACCAATATTGTTGTAATTTATTTTTAAAAAACCTTCCCCTCCCTTTTTTTGTATTTGCAGATGCAATACATAAATATTATATAGCCTATGTCACTTCTACGATTAAGACGAATCTAACGACACCTCATAATATGTTAAAATCCATCAAGCCGTTTAGGCTACAGAGCGTGCCAAAGAAATAGACATACATACATACATACATACTCTCGAAAAACATTACCCTCCTTCTGGGGCAGTCGGGTAAAAATACGGAGTCACACGTGCTAGGCCCGAGTAGTGGTGGCACTGGTGGCCCAGTGGTAACGGTCCCGACTTACGAGTTGTAGGTCGTGGGTTCAAACCCAAGCAGGTAAGTCCCCTCTTTGAGGAGTGGCTAGAGAGGCGCCACGGCGCCCTCACCTACTGCCTGACGCAGGTCCTCACCGGACACGGTAGTTTCGGGAGGTTCCTGTTTCAGATAAGGCAGGAGGAAACGCCCGGGTGTCACCACTGCGTGGATCGCCCGGAGGACACGGTGGAGCATACGGTGGAGGTCTGCCCGGCTTGGGTGGAGCACCGCCGTGTCCTCGTGCAGGCGATCGGCGGCAGTGACCTCTCACGTCCGGCCCTGGTCCAGGCCATGGTGCGGAGCGAGAGGGCATGGCAGGCTGTCACCTCCTTCTGCGAAGCAGTAATGCTCGTGAAGGAGGAGGCGGGGCGCGAGAGGCAGAGACAAAGGTCGCTCCCTCGAGCCCCTAGCCGCCGCGGTAGTAGACGCCCCGGGCGTCGGGAATCGATTGCCGATTTCCGGCCACCGTAGGCGCGGGCTTGCGGACGGAGAGTGATGGGTAGCTCTCCGTCCGATCAGGACCAAGCCCGGGTCGACGGCGCGTAGTGTTCCACGCGCGCCTCAAAGAGTTGTCAGCGAAGCTGAAGGGGTCCGTTAGGGCCGATGCCTACCACTGGGGTTGCGGATAAGTCCTTAGGGGAAACCGTGGCCCCGGTCTAGGCAAGGGAAGGAACACGGGTGGGTTTTAGTCAGTAAAAGTCTGACACGCCCTTCCGCTCCGCCCAGAGCGGGAGATGTCATTTGATGATTTCCCAGCCAAAAAAAAAAAAAAAAAAAAATAGCAGGCGCTTTACTTTGTGTAAATAATTTCATCACCACTGCTCTCAAAACGGTGAAGGAAAACATAGTGAGGAAACCGGCATGTCTACCAACCTGCACTGGGCCCGCGTGGTAGATTACAGCCCACTCCCTCTCACAGAGAGGAGGCCTGTGTCCCAGCAGTGGGAACATTAATAGGCTGATGATGATGATGATGACACGTGCTAGGGCATAAATCGATCAGATTACGTGCCTCCGGAATTTTTTATTTGTCTATCTGTGATGTCTTCTTTATACATTTTCGTTTACTTTTTTGTCGTAGTTGGGTTTTAGTTTTTTTATCTTTTATTTTTATTTAAATTATTTTGGGGTTATAATAAACTTAAATTGTTGAAATGTGCTAATTAAGCCCTTTCATATTTTGATACCCAACATGTCATAACATTTTTTTTTGTTTACTACTTTATGTTCTCTAGAGGGCGCTATATAGCCTAGCCTATAACCAGCGAACGATCAAGACGCTTCCATCGATACATTTTCAATTATTTGTCAAATTATGAACATGTAAATAAAAGGAATGAGCTACTGCTTAGTGCTACCTATATCTTTGATGGTCTTCCCGCTTTCTTCCACCATCAAGGGCGGATCCAGGGGGGGGGTCATGGGGGTCATGACCCCCGCCTGGGCTGTGTCTAGGTCGACCACTGATATTTTTTCTAATCTCATTGATACATTTTATCAAATAAATACTTTGTATGATGTTGCCGCGTAGGATGTGTTTGCCACACATGCGCGAACGACACGCACAATAAGACTTGTGCTGTTATTATAATTATGATGATGGGCCGTGGAGTTTTCTGCCGGCTCTTCTCCATAGGAGTGACCAAATGAAACCGTGCTCCT
Organism: Conistra vaccinii; assembly: GCA_948150665.1. NCBI lineage: Eukaryota > Metazoa > Arthropoda > Insecta > Lepidoptera > Noctuidae > Conistra > Conistra vaccinii. Next base: position 7,321,146 of record OX411320.1, on the reverse strand, counting down.
AAGCCTCTGACGTTTCATAACGGCCCATGTAGATTTATCTGAAGCTACCAACTAGACGTAGAAATTAAATACCCCAGAATAGTGTTAAGACAAACCACCTCAGGCCCACGATCCTGGCGGCCCCTTGAATCTTAAGAAGTAATGTTTAATGATATCCCAAACATGGTCAAATTATATTCAGTAAGAAGCAGTTTAGAGTTGGAGGCTGAGGATGAAAATTTTCGAGCTCGCTTCGCTCGCTACATTCTCGGACTTTCTGCATAACTCGACAAAAGAATTCCTATTTATGTATGACGTTAAAAAAAAAAACCTTCGCTACACAAGGCGGTATGCTAAAATATTCCAGCTCGCTCCGCTCGCTCTTGAATTCTATATTCTTCTAACTCTCAAAGTCTTCTGCATAAGTCGACAAAGCAACTCCTATTTCCTTTAGGATGTTCGATACCAACCTAACCGAGAATTCAGAGACGAGGTGCAAACAATTTCGAGCTCGCGTTGCTCGCTCCCATACATTCTTCTTTTCGTAAATAGCCTATTGAGGAGATGAAATTGCAACTCCCTCAAAAAAATCCCACAGGTTGCGACTTTGCGAGGTCCATGGTGTAGGTGGATTATAAATTACGCACGTTATACTTGTTTTTTTTTGCAAAATTTTACTAGTAATATCTACATAAACTGAGAGGGCCTCATTTTGTTTTGCCGCTCTAGGCCTCTGACAGACTTAGTCCTCCGATGATTAAGCCTGTCCTGACTGGACCCCGACTATGTGACCCCCCCCCTGACTCGAAGGCTGGATCCGCCCTTGTCCACCATAGGGGATTATGGGCGATATGGCGCGGGGCAGCCATAGCAAACAATCTGCGCGCGGGAGTGTGTTTTCTATACAAACCGATAAAATGTTAAAGCCGCCCCGCGCTGGTCGTTGAAGCGCGGTGCAGTTTGATAATCGCCCTAATACAGTGCTATAAGAAATCCGTGGTGATACTCATTTTGCCTTTGACCATGGGGAGGTAGGTAGGTATAGGTGTATTTTCAGCAGTGCAAGTCAACATTACGGGGCTCCGAATTGGGAGCGTGTGCCAGGCAGTATCACAAATTGATTCCAGATAAACGCACTGCTTTATAACTCGCGCTTCTGAGCTAATTATCGCTTTGCATCATATCACTCGTGTAAATAGGGCGGGTTACAGCACTGACTAGTCAGTTATTGTTGTTTTGAAATAATCTTCGCATGTTTATTGTTCCTAATAAAATTTTATCTGCAATCGCGGTAAGGCGACCAAAAACAATGCTTGTTGATACCGGTACAGGTAGTGAACTGTAAATTAATGTTTAAGTTTTATGTGTTAATAAAATGGAAAATAAAATAAATACTATAGCTGAGGGTGTGGACAATAAGGAGAAGTATACGGCAGATCTGGACCAGGCCCTGGATGTGGTAGGTAAGCGAGATAGCTACTCTATAATTGTATTTATTAAAAAATTTAAAACGTGTTCATGCCCCTCGTGACCTAATTACTTCAACCTAGACATTGATATCTCAGTAAACTAACATAGAGGTACATACAATAAACAGGTAGTACAACAATAGTAAATCACGGTCGCACACAATGCAGTTTAGATATTAATTAATCTTGATTTTGACGTCTTTTTGGTCGATGTATTTGGAGGGTATTTGGTAACATGTTGCTTGAAACTGACTGAGAAAAAAAACAGTGACCCACATACTCGTAGTCTTCACATTCACAAAAATTTACTTAACATAGTTATAAAGATATACAATGTGTTTGGTCTCGGACTGTACAAACTTAAAGGAAAGGTAGTTTGCTTTATTTTATCAATAAAATTATTCTACATGGGGGGTCGGAACCCCCCGCCCCCTGAATGGCAGCCATTTTTGTATTTTGATCACATTTTATGAAGTATGCATACTAAAAGTACTTTAACTTTGGAATTGAATGTCCAATTATCGTAAATTAAAAACTTTTAATAAGTGAAAAGTGTTAAAAATGGGTTAAATAACTCAAATATTGACAATAAATGCTGCATCATATAGAAATAAATGCTAAGAGATCAATGTCACGTTAAAATTAACATTGTTTTTTTAGTTTATCAAGGTTATTACAAAATTCACCCGGGAACTATCTTTTTTTATCTACTTGTCTAACAGATGTTTAATTTACCTAAATAATGATACCAAAAACTCGATTCTATGACAATTGGTTTAAGAGATATTGGTGTTGGAACATAGGCTTGCGTAGGTAGTGATGTGGTAGTGAGTTCATAACGATTTGGTTTTTCTGTAGACATTTACAATTATGATCAATGATAAACAAAGAACAAGTATTAACTATTATTTAATATTTACAAAAGAAGAAAATTTGCCCTCCCCTCCACTATTTTGAAGGCACGCAGTAGCTCAGCGAGCTACCATTGCTCTCCGTCCGCAAGCCCGCGCCTACGGTGGCCGGAAATCGGCTCGCGATTCCCGACGCCCAGGACGTCTCCTACAGCGGCGGCTAGGGGAGTGAGGGCGCAACATTTGTCTCTCCCTCACGCGCTCCGCCTCCTCCTTCGCGAGCATTACTGCTTCGCAGAAGGAGGTGATCCAACTAGGCCTAGGGTGGATTCTCGGACTTACGTTTCCGAGTATCCACCTTAAGGTGGGTTTTTGGGGTACCCTAAGGTGGACCCGAGTCGACTGACTATAAATGCCAATCTTCTACTAGCTATGTTGACAAAACTATTGAATATATTCGAATGAATTTTTGTCTGCAGAATGGGAACGTCATTAGAGACACGCTATTTAATTTAATGTATTATTGTATTGTCGTCTCCACCGTGTATATTTTATACCCAGTAGTTTAAATACTCTCAACCTTCGTTTCAGGTGTCGGATGGTACAACTTAAAGTATTGCTTGGCTTTAGCCGTGTTCCTGATAGCAGCTATCGTGGAGCCGGTTGGCTACTCCTTCGTGTTACCAGCTGCGATGTGCGATCTGAACATGACTGATAGCCAGCGAGGATTCATTGCTTGAATACCTTATATAGGTAAGACACTGAACTAACGTGTCTTCTTCGTCATTCTATCAATACTGTCTTCAAGCTCTTCCGAAATCCGACCGCTCGCTTTTTGTACTTCTCTCTCAACCCCCCTTGTCACAGCGCGTTCACTTTAAGAGACTGCATAGAAAAGGCTAATTATTTTCTAGGCGACTAACAACTTAAAGGGTGAATAACTATTTGCTACTAAAAAATTACTTGGCATCAATTAAATATTTTAGCAATAATTATATTAGATGAGCTTCAAAACGCAAAGAATTATAAAAACGAAATAATAGCTGCTACTGTAAGGTAGCGAACATATTATACAGGGCCAATTGAAGTCATAAGTCATAACTCATATGTGAGGTACTATAAATAATGACATGGCGACTAATATTATCAGTGGGATAACAAACATTGTATTATAGGTAACTACAGGCTTCCATATAAAAACACTTTTGCAAGCGTTTATTTTTGAGGAGAGGCTAATGTTAATTTCTTTCATCTTTAGCCGGCTAAACAACAACAACAAGGGGTTACGCCCCTTGGCTTAAAATGAAGTAGTAAATGAAAATGGCTGAAAGGTAGGTTAGGTTAGGTTAGAACTATGATCACAGAACGTACGAGGCGAGTGAGTGGAGCGAGCGGTGCCGCGGCAGCAGGCGGCGAATGCCAGTGTCAAGTGTTCGCTTAACAATAAATACAGTTACCAAAACACGATGCCAGTTTAAATTAAAACAAAGCTCACTTCTTCTTCGTCGTTCCTTCAATGCTGAGGATCGCGACCACATACACCCGTCTCCAAGCTATGCGGTCTTCTGCAGTGTGGACCGCTTGGTAAATGCTGCCTCCAATAGCCTTCTTGATCGCGTCTGACCACCGGTGCTCTGCCTTGAGCGCGTTTTCCTTCCACCACAAAGTTGACAACTGATTATTAAGCTGCTACTTTCTACTTAAAATTATCCTTCGCTGTAGCTGCCAACCTACTATTTTTGCGCAAATTCAGATTAATTTGTCCCGCCTTAAAGACATGTCCATAGAAATGAAAGAGTAGCTTGATGACACAAAGCTGGCAATTTATTAAAAATATTAAATTATTATCTATTTACAAAAAATGTATTGATTGCACCAACAAAATTTAAACACTACGTTAATATGTTGCTTGTAGAATAATCTAACAAAAATCTGCATGAATGTATATTAATATGGTTTTTAATGGTTAAAAGATTTTTTTAGAGGTAGCGTCGTGATTTTTTTCTATTGTATCAAATTCGTTTTATTATGTTTTCAACACACTAACTCGAATATATCCTGAAGAATATCATATAATTTTCTGATTTTGTTTACTGCAGTGGATCATATACTCGTACTTTTAGGCATTATAAAACTTGTGTTTAATTCCTTACCTTAAATAAAGCCTTACATAATAAATAATTACTTCTAGGTATCGTCGTCACTTCGTTTCCTTGGGGCTACCTCGTGGACACTCGGGGCCGCAAGATGGTGGTTATATACGCGTCCCTGCTTGCTGGGGTATTTGGCATTACAGCTGGGTTCATGCCGAACCTCATCAGCTTTGCGGCTTTCAAGTTTCTCACTTCACTTTGGTAAGAATAACTAAATAATATTTATAACTTTTGTTACTTGAGTACCTACTTATGTAGAAGGTAATGTACAGTTTACGCCCTGATATATCAATTACTGTTGTTCAGCATAGCTTGCCCGGCAGCAGTCCCCTACACATTCATCGGGGAGATCCTGCCTGCCAAGTCCAGAGACATTGTCCTGTCCATCAGCAATGCTCTACAGATTAGCGGCACAGCTATGACGTCTTGTAAGTATTTATAAATATACTATCAGCCTGTAATTTTATCTGTAAAAAACAGGAAAGGAACGAGGAACATTGATCGCTGCATTTTTTCGCTGCGTCTTGTCGTAATGCTTTGGCCATATCTGTGTCTATCGTGGCGAAGCTTCGCACAGTGATACGATACATGCAAATGTTACCAACCATTATCGGTTATCGTCGCGATAGTTCGGGCTGCGTAGCACTTATCGCCCGGGTGGCGGTACATGTGACCACCGGATTACCGCTATAACTTTTTAGCGAGCAAAATATAAGTACGAAGCTTCGGCACGCATTACTTTGTCACTATAAACGCAGATGTAGCCGCAGCATAATTCACATTTTTTTCATTATTATTACTCGACGACTCGATAAGGCCCTATTAGATATGACATTGTCTAATGATAAGAACCCAACACGATATATTGAGAACTGCCCCATAAAGTAACGATCACAAACGTTCGGTTTTTGTGCATTAAGTGAAAGAATATTTATATTTATTTTTAGGGATACATAATATATTTCAATTAAGGCATTTTCTTTTCATTTCCAGTACTGGCTTGGGGAATACTGCCGCTTGACTTCCGGATAGACTTCGGATTATACGTTTTCAGATCATGGAGACTCTTGACGATGATAAACTCATCCGTCTTCTTAATAGCAGCTGCTCTACTGTCTTGCGGTCCTGAAAGTCCAAAGTACTTGGTTTCTCAGGGCAAAACGGATGAAGCACTCAAAGTTCTACAAGGAATATACGCCGGAAACAAGAAGAAAGCACCGGAAGATTTTCCGGTAAGTAAATTATAGCTTGTCCACTCTGAAATGACGCGCTCCACTACCGCATTACCGCATTAGGGACACAGCACACTTATCAACTCGGAAAGGGATCGTCACCGTATCAACTCGAGCCGTTCAGTATTCTTTGTATGAAACTCCCTACTGCAACGCACACTAATCGGAATCGCAACGTAATCGCCTGGCCCGGGACAAGCTCACGAACCGTGGTGCCGTGCGTGGTCGCTTATGGCACATCGTCCCCGCGCTTACGTCTCTCCGTACCGAAGCTTACGTCTCTTCGTCCACCTTTGCCCCTCTCACCCTTTCGCAGCCGGCCTGTAGCACACTACTGCCGCGAGCGCTTACGGCTGGCCGTAATCGCGGCGTCGTCGCCTAGCTGTAGCCGAGTTGACGTATCGGAGCTGCTGATCCGCCGTGCTTACGTAAGGTTAACACGTGTTTGACGGCGAAGCGAAAGGCGATACGGTGACGATCCATTTCCGAATAAAATTTATATGTGTGCCTTTACCTGTACTTTTACTGTACCTTTACTGTACCTTTGCCGTGTGCGTAAAATGCGGTAGTGGGCGCGTCATTTCAGAGGGGACAAGCTTTACTCCTATATTAAGGTTGGAAATATCGCATAGCCCTAACCTCAATGTCACCAAATAAAAAATCTACGTTCCGACGATTTTCGAACGTTTAAGTTTCTAAATATCGTACAGGCTCGTGGTTAAATGATAATAGCAGCAAGGGTTTAACGAATGTTAAGCCACAGTTGCCGCAATTGGTTTGTGGATGGGTAACCATCCATTACCTATATATCGGGACCACTCCGTGCCTCGGAAAGCACGTTAAGCCGTTGATCCCGGCTGTCATTCGTAGATCTTTGACAGTCGTTACGGGTAGTCAGAAGCATAAAAGTCTGACAACCCCCTATCGTGATGTTACCCAGTTACTGGATTATGCAGGTCAGATAGAGATAGGCAGTCGTCCATGTAAAATACTGGTATTCAACAGCATCGCAGTTAGACTGGAACCCGACCCCAACACAAAAGGCTAGGCAGATTGATTGAGGTTTCTAACTATCCATAATGTCTGTAATTTTTATTTATTCGTAAGATAAACAATTACGATGAATAATGATTCTGTAATTCGTCATTCGTTGAAACATTATGTCATTGCTACTTAGGAAAGCGTTGTCTCATTCAGTTGTACCCGATAAATGACGAAATAAGCGACATTATCACACCCCATTATTGCAGGTAATCTTTGATCAGTAAAGATAACGCACATAAACTGATTATCTAATTATTACGCGTGATCCCACATATACACGATATCAATTCGTAGTCTTCCATTATACAGTATGGTAATTAACAAAAGACTTTCCCGATATCCTGCAATAGTATAGCGTCCATAAATGCTAATTACCATAAAAAAGGGTTATTTTTTAATAATATTTAATAATAAAACATTCGCCAAAAATATTAAATTGTTACAGTGGTTGTGAAAAGACAAGTGCGTGTATACAGAGTGTTTCTTTTACGTATCAACTTAATATTTTTTTATGGAATATAATTATACACCGTATCGCCGCTGTTTGTGAGCTTGTCCCGAGGCGAGTTGATTACGTTAAGATTCCGATTAGTGCGCGTTGCAATAAGGAGTTTCATACAAATAATACTGAATTGCTCGAGTTGATATGTGTGCTATTTCCTTTAATGGGAATGCCTTTAGTTAATTAATATACTGTATAATAACAAAGGATTTCCCATCGAATTTAATCTAGAGGTAATGTTGCGTTGCTACCAGTAAGCTTAGTAAAAAAAATTGTGAAAAACACGAACAATCAATCCTTTTCCTAATTTGGACTAACACCAAAACAAGAAGGTCTCCTCGCCAGATACTTTTGATCAGATCACTCACACTTCAGCCTTTCATCTCATCCAAACAATCGTTGCTCTATATTAACAAATGAATGTCGATGGTTTCAGATTAAACGCCTGGAAGCACCTCCTCATGACGACACCAAAATAGGTTTCCTGGAATCACTAAAAGTACAGAGCTTACCGTTATTCAAACCTCCATATGTAAAATGGTTTGCTCTGAATGGATTCCTTCTGTTCGGCTTATTTTCAGTGTAAGTTTTTATATTTTTATTTTCTTTTAACCCGACTCCGGCGAAGCAAAAAGGAGGGGTGTGATTTTGACTGGTATGTATGTATGTTCATCTGTTACCTCATAATTTCTAAACTGCGTGACAAATGAGGTATCGTTGGAAGCGTCTTGATCGTCCGCTGGTTAAAGGCCATGACGTAACATTAAATTGAATATGGCACTCTCTAGAGGACATAAAGTAATGAAAGAATTTATTTATTAAATGTAATTAAATGTAATGTAATTAGAATATTTCACAAATATATATAATATACAAGGTCTCATTAAAATAGATGGACAAATTTTAACACAGCGTTCAATACGTCTAACCAAAGATAACCAAGCAAAAAAAAAGTGATTTTATTTGACCAAAAATAATAAATGGCATTGGGTAACCAACATTTTTGGTGTATTTTCGTTAGCTGATTTATTTTTCTTGTAAGTATCTAATGCGTTTTTCTTATTTATTTTTTTACCATTGTCCATAATTTGGTGGTCTGAATGATTACTAAAAGTTTTTCCATCTATTTTAAAGGGACCTTATATACTCCAAAAAAATATTTGATAAAAATAAAGGTTATAGAAACTAAATCCCAACTACGACAAAACATTAAACTAAAAAGGGATAAACAAGACATCACAAACAGACAAGTAAAAAATCTGTGATGTCTTGTTCTTATCTCAAATCGGCTGATAGACCAGAGTGAGCTGAATGTACTTGAGAAACATCACTCGTGGAGTGATATATGAAATGAAAGCAATTCTTATTTGACGAATCCTCAAAAATATTTGAAAATAAATACAAACTTCTACATCATCTTAGGAGAGTTGTTTATTGATGTCGTGAGCGACGACATTTCTTACATCTAAAGACTACGTTACTTGTTTTTCAGATTAAACGGTTTATACTCGTGGGTACCAGATGTACTGAACAGGGTGCTGACCGGTAGCGGGGAAGGTATGACAGCCTGTGACGTCATCTTTGATAGATTTAATCAGGTTAGTATTGAGATAACAGTAGATGTAGAATGCAGAGATGCGAAAAGTGAAGGACTGGATATTTTTGGCGCTATTTGAGAGAAGGCCTTGATGCCATACTCCAGAGAGAGGCAGTTGATAGTTGAGAGATGATCTAAGCTGAGCCAGGGGATTCCCTGGCTAAGGCCTTTCTAACAATATCTGCAATGGTTTCAAACTATCCATGGATCACTTACAACAGCTACATGTCATGTCTAAGTACTGTTATTAAGTAGGTAACTGCCTGAATGTATGGAACTCAACTTTATACTTCTAGAACAGCGGTTTGTCACTCAGTAAATTTAAGAATTTTATTAAGTAGACGATTCCATGTGTAACAAGCAATGTTCTTTTGTTTCAGACAGTAGAAGAAGACGCTGAATGCGTAGACACTATAGAAACACAAACATTTGTAATCAATTCAGTGGCAAATGTAAGCTGTGCCGTAATAGCCGTGACAGTCAGTAGCACAGTCAAGTTTATTGGCAAGAAGACGCTTCTAATCGTAGCGTACTTCGTAATAGGAACGTTCTGTGTTCTCATCAATTTTATAACGCAAGACATGCTCTTCGCTGTTCTCCTGTCTTCGTTCCCAATCATGGGCTTAGCTGTAGGACCCGTGAATGCATATTCTGCGGAATTTTTCCCTACGCATTTAAGGTAAGATATACCATTGAATAAGTTGATAGCGTAGACGTCTTACCATCTACAAAGTTTTTGCGATTTCTGAAATTTCTAATACTCAAACCTCAGTTGGTCCTGTAGAATTTTTTGATCGTTATAAGAAACACGATCGATTGGCATCAAAAAAAAGATTTTTGTGAAAACTGCCCATTTTCTGGCTGACAGTATATTTTTAACGAAATCTGTGAATTTTGATCACAATTTCTCAAAAAAAAAATCCGTTGCTACAACAGTTAAGGTGCCCTTACTGCCCCATCTCAAAAATCCACCCTGTATATTGCACTCAAATAAATTTTCTCTTGTAATGATTTCAGAGGCATGGCTATAGGTCTGACCATGATGATGGGTCGATCAGGCTCAATAGTTGGCACCAACGTCGCAGGCGTTCTTCTGAATGTATTCTGCGAAATGACTTTCTACCTGTTTGGAGGTTTATTAATTTGTAAGTACAATATGTATTATAAACTGCTTTTTGCCTGAGAACGAGAGAAGGATGACCTGAGTCCAGGAGAGTAAGACGGAAAAGGCTTAATAACAAAAACTAGTGCGCACATTTTTTTGGAAGCAGATATTTCGAATTAATAAGGGAACTGGCGCATATAGCCTCCCAAACATAACGAGCAATTACGAACTCTAGAAATAAAATCATAACATCACGCCCGCCCGTCGCGCGTCGTCGGGTGAGGCAGAAGAATACCCATGGTACACCCATAGTTCGCCAGTTATGTTTTAGTCCCGTGTAATATAAATAACATCCCGTAATATTATAAGATTTTATTTTTATATGAAACATATAATATAATATTACTATTATAATATACTATATTATAATATATTATTATTTTCTAATTATAATTATTATATTTTTCCTTTTTCAGTTTGCGGCGTACTTTCGTTTTTATTACCAAGTTCACAAGGATCGCCTACTAATAAGAAGCGGCAACAAATTGAAGTTACCAGACTGTAATAAGAACAAAGTACCTAATTTTAATACATAAGTATAATAGGTTTCTATTATTATGAATTAAATTATTGTTAATTAGATATTTGTTGTTTTCTTTAGAGGCTGGGTTTTTAAATGATACCGAACTGATCTAATCTCTACTCTGATCTCTGTACGATGTACTCTCTTTCGCAAAGTAGTAAAGTAGGTAGATACACGGTCGTACAATGTTTATATGCAGTATCATCACAACGGTAATGTATTCCCATTATTTGGCTTTTTTTGTTTTAGTATATCTAACGTTATTTTTTGTTTATACTAAACCTCTTAAGGGGTACTCATCATTATGAACAACTTTCACTATGAGAACAAAGCTAAATCGCGAAAAAAAAATCAGCTGTTCCCTACATTTTGACGAACGATGCGAACATACCTAAATGTAGGGAACAGCTGATTTTTATTTCGCGATTTCAGTTTACAGAGGCGTTGCGAAGCACACTTTGAGTAACACTGGTCTATACTATGAGTGAATAGACATCTAACCCGTAAGTGCTAAGAAGCCAAGCGTATATACTAAAATAGAGAGTCATGTCTTGCTGACTAGTTACGCCAGTGACAGAGAGTCCATTTTTAACGCCATTTGAAATTCTAAGCTAGCGGAGAAATTCTTGAAACGAAAAACTATGGAAATTATCCCGTGGATGAATTTCTAGCAGTTGTTGTTGTTTGTTTACATACTATCACGCTTTGTAGATGCTCAACTTGTGTCTCATTAGTCAAGCGGATAAGGAAAACGTAGAATTACTGTTCACCCCATAGATCTATGATGGTTACCCTTTATTAGTACATAACGACCTTAAAAAAATTATCACCTTGTATGAAAAAACAACAATAAGATCTTACACTGTTTACACGGACGACTTTCAAAAAGTTTTTGACAAGGTAGACACTGCTTGTAGAAAATATTGCCTTCACTGCAATACATGCATGGTAATTTGTTTATAGTCTATTGCATACATTTAATTTTCATAATACTCAAAAAGTCATTAATAATGGTTATGAACAGTTACCGATTCGATCCTATACTTGTTAAGTCTGGGTATTCCACAGGGATTCATTTTAGGCCCACTTCTTTTTAACTACAATAACTATCTCTACTATTTTTACCGGTCATTTTTTGCGCAGAGGACTTGTATAAAAAAAAATATTCTAGACAATAAAAAATGTACTGCAAAAAAAAAAAAAACTTACGTACTCAGGATACCTATATGTTTCGTATGTGTCCCTTATCCCTTATGTCTCTCTCCCATGTCAGCCAGTAAAAGTATAGGATATTCTAGAACTCAGCTGCATGCGAAAAAAAGTTACATCTTCTATGATTTGCTAAGAAATTATGTCCTAAGTTGACGCACACATCTTCTTCTTCTTCTTTACTTGTCCATTTTAGATAGTTAATTGACTCAGGCGTGACTTTGCGGAAAAGGTTTCCTGTCCTTCTCCAAGGCATGGTCTACCCATGTGCCAAATTTCATTCAAATCCGTTCAGCCGTTTTAGTGTCAAAGCGTAACAAACAAACTCACTTTCGCATTTATAATTATTTATAGTTAAGACTAGCTTTCGCCCGCGTCGATGTCGGAAATTGTCCCACGGGAATATAGGTAGGTAGACACTACCGGGATAAAAAGTCTATGTGTTAATCCTATGTGTTAATCCAGGTTATAAACTATCTGTATGCCAAATTTCATCTTAATCCAGCTAGTTAACCCTTTTTACGTGATTGAGTAACAAACATCCATTAAGCACCTATGTTACTGACGGCCATTTGTGAATTTACAACATTACTAAATTAAACTCTCAAGAGTTTGTTTGCTTGAACGCGCTAATCTCAAGAACTACTGGACCTATTTGAATTCTTTCAGTGTTAGGTAGCCCATTTATCGAGGAAGGTAGGCATTTATAGGCTATATATCATCACGCTTAGACCAATAGGAGCGGGGCACCAATGAAGAATGTTTCAAAATCGGGGGGTTTTTTTGGCTTAGCCCAAAGTAACTATTCCACGCACACGAAGTCGCGGGCAGAAGCTAGTTAATTATAAGAGCTCTACAGGTCATTTAAATTAAACGTAAAAACAACATAAAACACACAATTGATACTCAGGGTCGTAGGATTTAATAAATTGTCTCGATTGATTCTCTCGAATTTAAAATGGCTAGGAACAATTCTCGTTAATTGATTCACTCAATACTACTACACTCACTACAATGTTATGATGTGAGAACACCTTCGATGTATCTAGGTACTCGCCATACCTATATTTCTACCCCGACAAGTATTTAAAAAGTATGACCTACTTGCTCTGTGCTGGCCATACCGATAGCAACCCCCTGAATTCAGAAATCTGTGGTGAACTCATGATGAACAGCACTCTAATCACAATCCGAGAGTATGAAGAATATTTTTTTCTTCTCTTGCTCTTGGCCTGCATCTCACCTGATGGTAAGTGCTGATCAGGCCGAAGGTGGAAGCGAGCTTCACCCGGAATCCTCAACCACAGAGGAACTGGCTATCTTATCTCTAACTGCCGAAACACAACAATGCTGTTAACAATGTTGTTATGGCGACAGACTTAGATAAGATGGCGGTAGCTAGTTAGGCGGACTTAGAACAAGCCCTACCACCAACCAAACCAAGCAGAAAATTTTGCTCCCTCTGGGAATCGAACCCGGGACCTCTGGGCCTGAGACCGGTGGCTTAACCACTAGACCACACAAACACTCATATTACAAATACATTTCATCATAAGTTTGATTAATTCGCCTGCTTAACAACGTAAATAATGCAATGAACATGGCTGAACTGCCAAAATTAAACCCATTGCGATCAATTGTCATTTTATGAGTGTTACGCTGGTCATGGTCATTAGATAAAACTGTTAACATTCATTTCTTCGGTAGGTTATGTTCTGCAGTAGAACATGTTTATGATAGGTAATGTCTTAAGAATTTTATAATGATTATAAAACTGATTATATAGGAAAATCATGTAGCTTGTTATCTCTATGTACTATATTTTATTTACCTAACGATAGATCTCTGTATTGTTTAAGACTAGCATACCGCCCCGGCTTCGCACGGGTAGCAGAACTAGCAGAGCATATACGCTTACTTTTTTTTTGTGTCGTAGTGTCGTATCAGTCTGTTCATCCTACTTGGAGTATTTTACATAGTCATATTTCAGCCAAATTACACAAAACCTTAATGAATTATACACCTAAACCTTCCTTATGAATCACTCCGTCTATTGGTGAAAACCATATGAAAATCCGTTCGGTAGTTTTATCGCATTCAGACAGACCGACGACGCGGGGGCGACTTTGTTTTATAATATGTAGTGAAGATTATTAAGGAAAATAACTTCTGTAACTTGCGGATATATTAAATTGTGAGTAATATCATGCATAACCAAGTAAGGATAACCAAGAATTTGCCAAGAATTAATATGTATGTAGGTATGCGATAGTATCTACAACCACAGATTATTTATTTACTAACTATTGCCCACGGCTTCGCCCGCGTGGATTTCGTAAAATATCCCACAGGAATGTACTACCGGAATTAACAATATCTTAATAACACATTTTATTGGATACCCAAGGATTAATATAATACCGGTCAAAGTAGCTTCGGAAATAATCATGTAGTTTATATCAAATTCACAAAGATGAAAATGGTTACTGTGGGTCATCCTTAGAAGATAGACATATACTATTGCAGACTTTTTTGTTGAACTTTGTAAGATGTACAATCCTGTAGAACGATAATTTTATGTATCTCTTACGGTTAACGCGCTGCACGCCAGTAAAGCTCCCAGTGGGCATGTTTTTTTCCGACTTCAACATTCATTATCATATTTCAGCCAATTTACACATAAGCTTAATTAATTATACACCCAAACCTTCCTCATGAATCACTTCGTCCATTTGTGAAAACCGTTTGATAATACGTTCGCTAGTTTTTAAGTTTATCGCGTTCAGACAGACAGACGCAGTGCCGACTTTGTTTTTTTATTATGTGAGGATGTAAGGATAAGGATGGTACTCGCTGTGCGATCGAAATTACAAACCACATTAAAACCTAGACATGCTTGTTAAGTAATGTACATCAATCTGCATCAAATACAGTAGATACTTATTCAAAGAGCTTTCCACCCTATCCCCTTTATTCATAAATGTTACCATAGGTTTAAAAAAATGGCAGACGTCTTCGGAATTTACTTTATTGATAAAACAACCCGATTTTGACAACCGTTTTTGTTCGCTCTTCGCCATCCTATCGGGCATTTTCAATAAAATTCTTGTAAATACAAAAAGGCATTGACTTGTTACATATACTTTTGAAATCATTGCTAAAAGAAATAAAATAAAAGTGTCACGACTTAAGAATATTTATAACTGAATTTATCGGCGAAGGTTAATAACATTGAATCGCACTCACAAAAGGATACATTTTCGTATCGGTCCTTAGCTGGGTATAAGCTACAATGTCATCAACAAAATTAAAACACCAAAACAGTAAAAAAAATCTTGTAGTGTGCGAAGGGGAACGGAGCTGGGACGTGTGCCGGACAGTGTCTGATAAACGCACAATTTAATAATAAATTCGTACTCTTTATTCTACTCGAATTACGGCTTTGCATCGTATCGCTCGACGCTCGAGTAAATCGGACGGGTTTCAGCACTAATCAGTTAATTAATTGGAATACTTAATTATCGCGTGTTTTCGTTCATCAATACATTTTTATCTGCAGTCGAGCCATGGCGACTAAAAGCAATGCTTGTTGATGCCGGTAGTGAACTGTTTTTATTAAATTAATATTTAGTTTAAGTTTTATGTGTTTATAAAATGGAAAATAAAATAAATACAATTGCTGAGGATGTGGATAGTAAGGAGAAATATGCGGCAGATTTGGACCAGGCCCTGGCTGTGGCAGGTAAGCAAGAGAGTTACATTTCAATATCATTTTATTATTTTGTGCTCCAGGAAGGAATATATTTTAGCTGAGACATTGATAACCGCAGTGTACTAACATAGTAGACGACACAGCTCGAACTCGAACTACGCTACGTAAATAAACATGCGAAACTTCAATTAAGTAGTTATTAATAGGTGGTCCAATTTTCACGGTCACACCACACACAATTCAGTGTACCTATTAGACTATGATGATTAGGAGGTACACTTGATTTGTTTCATGAAAGATGTTCTAATAAAAGATGTTCCTTATATTTTACTTATCAAAAAAGGGTCAGTAGGTAATTCGAAAGTTGAACTTTGAAAAGTTTATCAACATTTTTATTGATTAGGTAAATCATAAATCGCGATTCCTTTAAAATGTAGAACATAATTTTTACTTTAGTCAGCTGTTCTATTCTTATTCCTTCTCGGTCTATGAAGAACCCTTTCTATAGCTTTGGGGTAGTGATATTATTGAAGAGTGCCTTAAAATGGACACTAATGAACAGTTAGTCCTAAACCGAATTCGTAATCCTAACTATATAATTATAGTAATAGTAATAGTAGTAATAGTAATTTATTTCCAAACTTCAAATTATATTGAATATTATAGAAAGTAAGCTTGTTTTTTTTGTTACGCTTTCACGCTAAAATTACTGAATAGATTTTGATGAAACTTGGCACATGGGTAAACCATGACCGGATTAGGACATAGGATACTTTTTATCCCGATATTCCCTCGGGATCGAGACTGACGCGGGTGAAACCGCGGGGTGCAGGTAATTTACTAAGTATAAAGCTAGAACCCTTTTTTTTTTTGGGTTTGAAATCATCAAATGACTTCTCCCGCTCGCGGAGCGGAAATGACGCCGCCCGTGGAGCGGTAGGACGTGTCTGACTCTTACTGAGTAAAACCCACTCGTGTTCCATCCCTTGCCTGGCCAGGGGTCACGGTTTCCCCTGAGGACTTCCCGCAACCTCATAAGCTAGAACCCTTGGGGAACAAGTTTAAAACGGAATTTTGAACGGGAAACAATTTCTATCAAGGATAACTTGAATTTAAGATTGTAGTAACTACCTCTTGACATTTTCTTGTTGCACGAAAATAAGTTCTCAGAAAATGTTAACGTCATTCTTAGCAATATATGCATAAATATACACATAATGTTGTTTCATCCGCGGCATCTGGTTAGACTGGAAGCTGACCCCAACATGTTGGGAAAAGGCTAGGGAGATAATGGTGATGATGATGATGGTGATGGAGATGATGATTAACTCAAGCCGAGACCTTAAGTCTAGACAAGATTACTACTACTACAACATGTTTGATAATACGCCCATCCATCCATCCATCGGATTCTAATTCAAAACCATTTATATTTTTCTCCAACCCTCGCTTGGTATATGTACATTGTACGTATATGTGTTTAGGGTATCATTTAGGCTTCATTTGTCATTCTTTATAGTCTCGGGGTGTGTAAATTTTACGTGGTGACCCACATTGTGAATCAACTTTGTTTATGGTTTCCGTTTATTCGCTCTTCAAGGTTGGCGATGCGTTATAATCATAATTTATTCCTATTGAGTGAACGCACCCTTTATCAGCATCGTTCTCTTGCTCAAGTACCAATTTATTTGTGATCGACGCTGAACGTAATTTCCCGCCATCGCACGTACGGCAAAATGATGGATTTACGACGACAAAAATATTTACAACACACCTACATCTGTACTTGCCGTTATCTCAACACTCTTAATATTGCCGTCATTGCTTCGTCTCAGAAATGCTATCTTTTTCTCTTGGTCGGTCTCAATCCTTAGCCTTAAACATTTCTACTGAACACTTTCCTTCTGATTCGTCCTCATTCCCCCGCATCACCTGTCTCACCTGTCTGATCCTATCCCCTAAACCTGATCCACTGGTGGATAATTAGTGGGTGGATCTAATTGGGGATCAGACTGGAATAACTCGTTGAGAGCCCTATTACATTTCGACTGATTTCGACGGTGACTTTTGCGTTAAATGGGCAACTGGCGATGATATAAATTATTTAAATAAAGCCAAAATTCCGAAGCAAGTTTTTCAAAAAGTGCGCGACGGCACTTTTTTGAGCTCGTGGGTAGAACTATTGTACGTAGCAAATGAAATGAAAAATATAAAATAAGATATTTTGAAAAGTGTTGTAGTTCATAGCGGCCTCAGAATTTTGAAATATGTATGGGATATCTAAAAAAATCCAATTCAAAATCATAAAAAACGCTCAGAATTAACTGTAAATTGCTCCTTACTACATTCATATTTTTACGTACCTATCCCAAAATTTATACCAGAATGAACGTTGGTTCATAGGAAATTAAAATTGCATTATATAACTCAAACTTAATTATATAACTATAAGCATAATTACAACTGCCAAATTGCTACTTATTGCGATGCATCAGGTGCTCGAACTGTCAAAACGCAATTTTGTGATAGGCCTCTTAAGACAGTGGTTAATCTCGTCATCACGGAACGAGCTACTATCGAGAAAAAACCGGTCAAGTGCGAGTTGAACTCGCGTGGAGAGGGTTCCGTACGATGAATATGTACCGCCGCCGGCCAGCAAGCCGAAGCTGCGGCGGTGAGCGTTAAAACCACCTGCTCCACAGCTCGCGGGCCGCCTATACCATGTTTTTTTTTTTTAAATCTGACCCGTTGTTTGTAATAACTAAAAAAACTATATATGGTACCGGATTGTAGAGGGAAATTTCTGAATATTATTGTATTGACAAGATAGAATTCAACAATAGTGTTGAATTCTGTCTTGTCATATATTCTTGAATACGTGGACTAACGCCGAGTGATAGAAGGTATTCCGATATTTAATTTTTTAATTTGTCCTTAAAATTTATATTGTAGTCTCCCGCTATGATAAATCTTTTCGTGTGCACTAATAGAATTCTTAATGCATTCAACGGCAATGTTAAGCTGAATATCAATGTCATTCATATTACCAGTTGCCATATTATTTAATGTAGTAGTAAAATACAGATCATCATAATTCATAAATCATTTATTTCTTTGCAAACATGGGTAATTTTTACATTGATGTTTTATTATGAAAGTCCTCCATGTTCTACCGTCACAAAGGCATGCAAATCATGTTTAATTTACACAAATTTAAAGACAATATAATTTTAAATAACAATTTATAACAATACATAATTATACTTAATGTCAAATCGTTTGAATTACAGTCAATGTCAAATAAAAATAAAAATGTCAACAATTTTGCAGTAATAAATAATAAAATGTCAAATGGATCATCCCTCTGACGCGTTATTTTGCTCATTAGAAACAGGCTAAATGGTTCCCACAATGGTGCACGAGTTAAAACTGCCATCGGATTACGTCCTGTATTAGGCTGAATAAAATATAAGTAAAAATAGTAAGCTTTTATTAAACTAAAAAGAACAAAATAAGACTTACGTAAACAGATAAGTTTAATGTTTTCTTAAAAGATTGAGGCTAATCTTTGTTTAAGAAAACCGTTCACGCCTCAAGCTTTTGAAACAAAACAAATCCAAACGGCCGAAACACAACGGGGCTATCTTGTCTAGTTAAGGAGTTCGTATGGTGACCTTCCAGATCTCTCATGAGGGCCTGGACTACACCTTAGGCTACAGTACTTTGTAAGACAAAACCAACGACCGCAAACACAATGATACTATTATGTTTGGTTGAGAAGTTTCTTTGATCACTTTTCAGCTCTATCATCAGACCCTGGATGCTACTTTGGGCTATACTTCTTGTAAAATTTCGTAACTGTACTGTGAACCATTCAGGAGTTCTCTCTTCTGAAGCCAATCCTGGATGCAGCACAATACATATCCATATACAACATAAAATTTCGTGTCTGTACTGTGAACCATTCAGGAGTTCTCTCTTCTGAAGCCAATCCTGGATGCAGCAGTCAGATCATGGTGGACTTTAGAATGTTCTATCACAATTAAAGCATATATAATATTTCGTGTCTGTTATGTTGGCCGTTGAGGAATTTCCTCGTCTGGAGCCAATCCTGGGTGCAGCAGCCAGATCATGGTGGAATTTAGAAAAGAATATCATAATTAAATGCATATATAAAATGTGTCTGTCCTGTGTACCGTTCAGGAGTTCCCTCGTCTCAAGTCAATCCTGGGTGCAGCAGCAAGGTCATTGTGAACTTTAGAACGGACCATGATAATTCAACCGTATATTAAATTTCGTGTCTGTACTGTTGATCGTTGAAGAGTTCCCTTGGCTGAAGCCAATCCTGGGTGCAATAGCCAGATCTTAGTGACATTTAGAACAGACTATGATAATTAAAGCGTATATAAAATTTCTTGTTTGTGCTGTTGACCGTTGAGGAGTTCCCTCATCTGAAGCCAAGCCTGGGGGCAGCAACCAGATTATGGCTGAATTTAGAATGGTCTACCACAATTAAAGCGTACATTATATTTCGAGTTTGTACTGTGTACCGTTCAGGAGTTCCCTCATCTGAAGCGAATCTTTCGTGCAGCAGTCAGATCATGGTGGACTTTAGAACAGACTATCATAATTAAAGGGTACATAAAATTTCGTGCCTGCACTGTTGTTCCCTCGCCTGAAGCCAATCCTGGGTGCAACTGCCATAAATGATGGAATGTAGAACGGACTATGATAATTAAAGCGTATATAAAATTTGGTGTTTGTACTGTTGACCGTTGAGGAGTTCACTCGTCTGAAGACAATCCTGGATGTAATAGCCAAATCATGGTAGAATTTAGAACAGACTGTTATAATTAAAGCTAATGTGTCAACAGTGCTTGCCGACAATGCTACAATAGTACTATGAAATCGGCAAACAGAATACTTCGCGGAAGGTACGTGAAGTGACGGATGCCTCGCCTTAGTACACGTTTTGCGAGCCCGTTGAACGTGTACTGGGGGCTTTAGTCGAACTAGCAGTAGCAATAAATTATCCCAAGAACTAACTTAACATTGTAGTTGAAACACCTAT
Source organism: Conistra vaccinii (assembly GCA_948150665.1). NCBI lineage: Eukaryota > Metazoa > Arthropoda > Insecta > Lepidoptera > Noctuidae > Conistra > Conistra vaccinii. The sequence continues at coordinate 7,300,639 of OX411320.1, read as the reverse complement.
TTTCCCAAACATTCCAACCGCAAATGTAAGTTTGTAAGCACAATATTGAGAGATTTACCATGTTATTTTAAGACCATAGACTTCTTATAGGTTTTCCTATAATCTATGAGTAAGGAACTATTCTCTGAATTTTTTTCATAATTTTAGGCTCAGTAGTTTCGGAGATAAGGGGGGGGGAATGGTCAATTTTCATCTATTTTCGTAAATATCTCAAAAAATATTTGTTTAAAAATTATTTAAAAATAATATTTGAGATTCTTGTAACAATTTCTTTCATTTGATATGTCACACGGTACAATTTGCAAAACTTTTTTTTAATATTTTCTTCTTTGCCCTCCAAAAGTGACCCCCATATTCAAAAATCATTTATTTTCGTTTCTTATCCGTGTTTGGGTCACAGAAATACATATGTGTATCAAATTTCAATTTAATCGGCCCATTAGATTCGGAGCAAATTGGCTGTGACAGACGGACAGACAGACAGACAGACAGACAGACACACGAGTGATCCTATAAGGGTTCCGTTTTTGCCTTTTGAGGTACGGAACCCTAAAAAACAGTAAAACGAGATTCAGTGTAAACATATCCCGCACCTATTATAGGTAACAATAAATAATGATAACGTACAAGGAGATAATGAAGATTCTGAAACACAATAGCTGCGATTAATGTAATACCATCAATAAAACGTGCTTGCACGTTATGCTAATATTTGATTTTATAGTTTTACATACAGACGCAAAATAAACAATTTGTTAGATAAGCCGTTCTATGCAGTAATAATATCTAATCTAATTCTTCTTCATTGCCAGTCTTGCCAGAGCCACCAATGAGAGCTTATCAGCGAGGAACATTGATACGAAAATATGACGTAAATTTTTGCCGATCATAATATTCAAAATAACAAGCATATATTAATGTGCCTAAATATCTCGCAAATTCTAAAAGTTGGCAACGTCGCAAATGGCGCGTAAATATTTTTTATTTTATTTTGTTTGATTAATTTAGCAATATTACTGTATGGAAATTAGAAATATCGGTAACTAATAATGAATTGCAATATTTGCAATTATAACACAGAATTTGATGTTGTTGTAACCGTTTTAGCTGTAAAAAAGGTATTTGGAAACTTTCCAAATACTTTTTTTACATCTAAAACTAAATATTTGGTGTTACGATATTAATTATTGCATTTCATAATCAATATTTTAGTTCACTAGTTAGGCAGATTTCATATTATGGAAATATGTAAACTGTAATATTGCCAAATAAATAAAAACAGCAAAATATTTGACATCTATTTGCGACGTTTCCCACTTTCAGAATGCACGCTCTTAAGGCTGCCTGTCCACCGGAGCGGAGAGGAGAGGAGAGGAGCGGAGATGTGTCAATATTAACCAATAGAATCAAAACTCCGCTCCAGAGGTGCGATTCTATTGATTAATTTTGGCACATCTCCACTCCTCTCCGTTCCTCTCCGCTCCAGTGGACAGGCAGCCTTAATACACAGGCATGAAGATTAAGGTCCATTTCGGAGTTTCTGTCTTCCACTTTGGCTCTATTTTCCCTTCGTATTAAAGCACCTACATATTTCCTCTCATTTTCTCTATGTGCTCTTAAAGTCATGGTCTCTTTCACCCTACTCAATATTTGTTTATTGATACTTTTTCCATTCGAAGCCAATGCCTCATTTCAAATGCTTTTAATGTTTCTCACCTCTCAGCTAAGGTCTGTTTCACCAGCATAAAGGACTATGTGATAATATTACGCTTCCGCAAATAACACTCTCCTTAATTTAACTACAACAAGTAATCCATTATGTAGATGTATTAATATCTTTATGCCAAATTAGGTGAACAGCTTTATTGACATTATCACTGAATAGAGCCACAAAAAAAACATTTGGTTGTTACTATGCTGTTCAATCCCACAGAAACACATGGAAATTAGTTCAAGTAACACAAATGTAGACCACATGATTAAATTAAAATGCAGCCTCAACTATGCCCATAGCACTGCTTAGTTAAACACACTGTCATAAGCAATTGTCATAATTTAAAGCAAACATTCAGTTTTAGTAATTATTTATCTTCAATTCTTTAGTATACATAACGTTAAGAACAGTCCGTGGACAGTCGGACAGTCCCAAAAATAATATAAATTGCAAATGTAAAAAAAAACAAAAGGACATTAGGTAAACCTTGAGGTTGGAGCACATAAAATAGCAAAATATCTGATACAAGTTCGAGGTTCGGGCGCCGCCGATGGTTAAACGGTTAGGTATAAACGTTATGTACCTATTAATCGGCCTTGACCAAATATTATCTCATCAGGTCATTTGCAGCAATTACCGTCTCCAAGAATCGCTGATTTTATGTAAGATGGATATTCATGAATTCGCTGAAAGGCTAGATAAGTACCTAACAGCACAGCTAATCAGAAACACACTACAAACAACAATTTATTGCCAAGTAATACACTCGAGAGCAATGAATCCGGGTCACTTAAAGAATCCTAAAAATCTCGGAAACTAAAAATGCTAGGTTAATGCAATAAATTGTATTTAATAGACAATGTAATACTCCTTAAATGAAGGTATTAAAACTTCTTAGTTATTGTAAAGTTATATCATAAAAAAATCAAATTTGAAAAAGGGCCACTTTCGAAGATGGAACTACGAAATTACAGCATTTGGTTTTGCTTTTGTTTGTAATCTGTCATTTATGTGGGTACATAAACCATGTTGATAGTGCTCTCTATTCATTATTCAAGCTGAAATTATGACGCTTACGCCTGAAGAATGCACCAGAATACTTACAATGCTGGAAACCGGCCGGAGTCAGCGCGATACAGCCAGGACTGTCGGTGTGTCGCTGTCAACAGTACAAAGAGTTCTCCGACGTTACGAAGAAACTGGTTCTAACCTACGCAGACCAGGAACGGGCAGAACCAGGTGTACCACAGCACGAGAAGACCGATACTTGGTGAACACCATGCTTCGAAATCGCTTTCTCACAGGAACTGAACTCACAAATCAGTTTCGACGCCTCGGAGGAAGTACCCCAAGTGCATGGACAGTAAGACGTCGGCTTGCTGAATCTAACTTAAAACCCCTTAGACCTGCAAACGGCCCTAAACTGGAGCGTGGGCATCGTATTTCAAGACTAAGATATGCCCAGAGCCACGTAAATTGGAGTATTGAAGATTGGTCAAAAGTTATGTTCTCCGACGAATCAAAATTTATGCTCTACAAGCACGATGGAAGACACAGAGTGTATCGAAGACCAGGGGAAAGATTGAAGCAAGCATGCATCGAAGAAAAAGTAGCCTACGGTGGTGGGTCTGTACTTGTGTGGGCCGGAATTTCTTCTGAAAGTCGCACAGAGCTGGTGATCATAGAAAACGGCTCTTTAACTAGCGTAAGATATGTGGAAGAAATCCTCAATGATCACGTTGGTCCATTTATGGTCAATTTAGGTGAGGATGCTATATTTATGCATGACAATGCCCGACCTCATACAGGTAGGATTGTGAATGACTACCTTCAAGAGATGAACATTACTCGTATGGAGTGGCCAGCGCGCAGCCCGGATATCAACCCGATCGAGCATGCTTGGGACGAGCTAGGCAGATGCGTAAAACAACGAAACCCTCCCCCAATCACGCTTCGTGAGCTCAAAATTGCTCTCACAGAGGAATGGGAGAATATTCCGCAAAATCGTATAAGGAACTTGGTGTACAGCATGCCAAACCGCGTAAACGCAGTAATGGAAGCACGAGGAGGCAATACGAAGTATTAAAATTCAAGAAAATCGTAATAAAGGTCAAAAATTTCATGTTTCCTATTTTTGTTTTAAGGAGAGATCAGCAGTTTTTTTCTTTATGTAATTTTGTGTTAATAAAATGTATGGTGACTCATATTTTTTTTACTTTCATTTAAGGAGTATTACATTGTCTATTAAATACAATTTATTGCATTAACCTATCATTTTTAGTTTCCGAGATTTTTAACATTCTTTAAGTGACCCGTATTCATTGCTCTCGAGTGTATAACGAACCTTTACAACAGTCGTATACTCGTTCAGCGGTTCAATTAAAAAGCAGTTCCGGATACAATCCTATAAATTAAAAAGCAGTTCCGATACAAGTCTATAAATACCAACTAATCCTACTATTAGGCCTATGATGAGGACACCAGTTTGCTTCATTCATCCAAAAAGTTGGCAACGTTGGCGTCGCGAATAGCTGTCAAATATTTAGGTTCGATTAATTTGGCAATATACGGAAATAAGAAATATGACATAATTATGGCTAACTAGTTAATAGAATATTAATAATGAATTGCAATTATAATACCGCCCGCCAGAGATAACAACCGTCTGGTTGGTCCTTTTCAATAGAGTATGAGTGAACTTTACACAATGTTCCTCATACCACCAAAACTGTAGTGGATCATATACTTTTAGGCATTTTAAAACTTGCATTTAGCTTTTGCATCTGCAGTCCCCTTAAGTACTGCATGCAAGTCTACTCCACATTCGGTTTTATCTAACACTTCCAACCTTCGTTCCAGGGATCGGCTGGTACAACATAAAGTACTGCTTAGTGTTAGCTCTGTTCCTGATAGCAGCTATCGTGGAGCCAGTCGGCTACTCCTTCGTGTTACCAGCTGCGATGTGCGATCTGGACATGACTGATGGCCAGAGAGGATTCATTGCTTCAATACCTTATATTGGTAAGATACTGAACTGGAAAGCGCACCCTTGGGCAGTCACCACCTTCCTGATTAGCTAATATTTTTACTTCATCATAAGCTGTATTACATATAAGAGCAGTGCAGCAGTGGTGGCCTAGTGGTAACGGCCGTGACTTACGAGTGAGACTGAGTTGTAGGTTGTAGGTTCGAACTCAGGCAGGCGCTTTACTTTGATAAATGATTTCATCATCACTGCTCTCAAAACGGTGAAGGAAAAACATCGTGAGGAAACCGGCATGACCATATGCCGTATGGTTCGACTCCTACCAACCCGCACTGGGCCCGCGTTGTAGATTTCGTTCCACTTCCCTTTCAGCGAGAGGAGGCCTGTGTACCAGCAGTGGGAACATTATATAATAATGGCAGTTGGATCCTTGGATCCAATACTGTAGTGCGCCGCATGTCAGTGGTAACAAAACTAGTAAAATGGCCTCCTAATCTAATGAAAGTCTGCTCTACGCTAGGCCAGCTCAAAGTCAAAGTATTGCTACTAACGTGCGGATACGCGAGACGACCTATGATGGAGGGGCTTATGGCTAAGTAATTAGAGCCGCACGGCGCGATCGATCAGGTTAAGCTCCGTGTATGAGTGACCATCTTTACATACCAAGACCTATCCGTGCCTCGGAAAGTACGATAAGCCATTGGTCCCGGCTGTTATTTGTAGATCTTTGACAGATGTTACGGGTCGTCAGAAGCCCGAAAGTCTGACAATCAGTATCGTGATACCCAGTAACTGGGTTGTGGGGGTCAGATAGACAGTCGCTCCTTATATAATACTGGTATTCAGTTCCATCCGGTTAGACTGGAAGCCGACCCCAACATAGTTGGGAAAAGGCTAGGCAGAAGAGAAGATGAAGGCTCAACGACAACAGTGTAATAATCTGTTCAGGGTTTATTTTTAACGCGTTTATCAGATTATCTACGGTCAATATTCCAACTCTTTTGTTAATAATATCTACCGCACCCTTGACAACTAATCGGTACAAATCACAAAATTGATAAAAAATAATATTCTAAATAATTTTATCGAATTAATTATCAAAATTAACCAAACCTGCTAAAAGAAAGCCTTGCAGTCAATGATAGAGATTTATCAGTCTGCTATGCGATTTCGATAAAAAATAATCATAAATCGTTCAAAAAAGTTACTTACTAGAGGCGCCATGTATCTGTTAAGTACATCGTTAAAACATTTTCAACTATAATTTTCAGCGTGACAGTCATTTTATTGGTAGATGTCACATTCGATTTTTTGGTTCTGGTACATGCCGTTTTCCTTGGTATGGTCTTGTTTTCCATAAAATTATTTGTACTACTAGCTGTTACCCGCGACTTCGTCCGCGATGATGTCTATACATAAACTTTATTTGCATAGCTGCCAGTGAGACTCCAGTCGAAAAGCCGTTTTGGAGATTAGCCTAGATTAAAATAGGCTACTTTTGTTTCAGAAAAAGACTTAGGGTTTCGCGCAAAAAAATTAAAACCCATGAAATCTGTATCTACACAATATCTTTTTACATCTTAAATAAAATTGAATCGGTTTGTAATGTCAAAATAACAGCTTTTTGCTAAATGCATATGAAAGTATATACAATCCATACAACAAAACACAATCTAATTTTTTTGTCTGTCTGTTTGTTCCGGCTGATCTCCGTAATGGCTGGACTGATTTTGACGGGAGTTTCACTGGCAGCTTTACAAATAAATAAAGTTGATGTATGGAATTCCACGCAGGTGCAGTCGTGGGTAATCTTAAATAAAATTGAAGTCTGTTTGTAATGTCAAAATAACAGCTTTATACTAAAGGCATCATCATTCTCCTGCCCTTATCCCAATTTTATTTGGGGTCGGCGCAACATGTCCCTTTTTTTCATACTTCTCTATTAGTCGTCATCTCAGTAGTTACCACCCTCTTTCTAGCCATATCATCTTTCACACAGTCCATCCATCGTTTCTTTGGTCGTTCCCTACTCTTATAGCCATCGACATTCATACCTACTTACTGCTTTCACGACACTTTCCTCATTCCTCCGCATCACATGCCCATACCATGATAACCGATTTCCGCACAACTTTTCGGTGACCGGTACCACTTTCAGACTTCCTCCTATGTACTCATTTCTTACTCTATCCATTCGTGTAACACCACACATCCCTCTTAGCATTCATTCATTTATACTAAATGCATATGAAAGTATATACAATCCATACAACAAAACACAATCTATTTTTTTTTGTCTGTCGGTTTGTTCCGGCTGATCTCCGAAACCGCTGGACTGATTTTGACGGGAGTTTCACTGGCAGCTTTACAAATAAATAAAGTTGATGTATAGAATTCCACGCAGGGGCAGTCATGGGTAATCTATACAAATAAATAAAATTGAAGTGTCTGTTTGTAATTTCAAAATAATAGGTTTTTACTAAATGCATATGAAAGTATATACGATCCATACAACAAAACACAAAAAAAAACCTGTCTGTTTGTTCCGGCTAATCTCCAAAACGGCTTTTCGACTGGAGTCTCACTGGCAGCTATGCAAATAAAGTTTATGTATAGACATCATCGCGGACGAAGTCGCGGGTAACAGCTAGTTTGCCATAATATTAGTTTCCATAATAACATGTGTCATAACATAATCATTAGATTCTATAAGTAACACATTACATAATCGATACTTGACCAATGCAACATTTAACATAATTTAGAAACGTTTATTGTTTTGTATAAAAAATAATGTCATTCAGGCATTTGGTCTTTATCTTTAATCAAATGATTTATCAAACAATCTTTCGACAATAAACAGTTTGTCAAATTCGAAAAGGATAGGTTAGGTTAGGTTAGAACTGTGACCACACAACGCGCGAAGGCGAGCGAGCGTAGCGAACTAGCGAGCGTGCCGCGGCAGCGGCCGCCTAGTGCTAGATTTCCTCTTTTGCAAAAAAAAAAAAAAAAAATTAAAAAGTGTTTATTCGCAGATACAGTTTTTTACATACAATCATTACTTCCGCCAAACTGCACAGCAGTTTGTTGGCAGACGTAGCTCCTGTTTTAACACATAAAATAAAATAGTTATTGTTATTACACTTTTTCACCTATAGGTACGCTAAACTAATCATGCAATTCTTATCTAAATGATACAAACAAACAAGCTTTTTAAATATTCACTACATTGAGCCCTTGACAAAACAGATTTAGGAGGTACTTTTGTATTTTATTTTTAAAAGAGGTTTTTGTGATAGAGCTATCTATATCGACTGGAAGGTTATTAAAAATAGTTGGAACTAAAAATTTTCTACATCTTCGACCATAATAGTTATTACAATTGGGCAAAGCAAGCATGCATGGCAGATTAGGTTTATTTTTAGGTTTTCTTGTTTAGACAATAAACAGTTTGTCAAATTCGAAACGGGTAGGTTAGGTTAGGTTAGAACTGTGCCGCGGAAGCGGCCTAAGTCTAGTCTAGTCTAGGCCGAAGTGCTAAATTTCCTTTTTTGCAAAGCATGGTACATACTGAACTAGCATTGTTGTGCTAGTATGGGCAAATGAATATTAATAAATGTTATGGAAAACGATATTATTGTAAATGAAAAATAGAGCAAATGAATTTATGGATTAAAATTATTATGGGATAATTTAATAATAATTTCATTGGTCATTGGATAAAATAATAATTTCATTGGTCATAATCGATAATTACACTTGATCGATTATGATTAATGAAATTAGTGAAAATGATTTTATGTCATTTCACGATTATGGCAACTGAAGCGTTATTTCTAATGAAATTATGGCAAATAAAAGTATGGCATATAAAATTATGGCATTTAAAATTATGGCAAACATTAGTAAACCGTTTTCCTTCACCGTTTTGAGAGCAGTGGTGAGGAAATAATTTACACTAAGTAAAGCGCCTGTTTGAGTTCGAACCTACGACCTACAACTCGTAAGTCGCAGCCGTTGCCACTGCGTCACCACTGTTAAAGATAAAACTAATAAATCAACACCACAGTATAAATATGGACAGTACAGAAACTACGTAGTAAACGTTCAAAACGGCACACATAATACCTACGCGCTCATTGATGAGACCCCAAGCGATTGTCGCGGTGCTATTAGTTGCGGGTGCGTATCGAGACGAGTGGTCGCCGCGATCTTTTTAAAGATGGAGCATAGGTATAATTATTTCAACAAATAGGCCTAGTTTCCGTACTGTCCATATTTATATTGAGTCAACTCTCAACTCTTGTATCTTTGCCCATCCCGAAGCGTATTTCGCCAAGCTACTTCCTAGTATAATAAATAAATATTTTTTATTTAATTCCTCCATAATCTGAAACTGAATATGCCAGGGATAGGCTAAGAAAATATCTATAATTAATTCAAAAAGAAAAATTAAAACACGATTAAGGTCAAACCAGCTATGGTCATAGAAAATGATCAATTAAAACCAGCAACGCATTTACCTCAACCATTGAAAATATGGAATAGGTACAGTCGCCGGCACGTAATAGCTTAGCAAGGTTTTGACGTATTGGGAGTACCTACCTAAGTTTAAATAAATACACTTACTTTTTTTTTTGCTCGTCATTATTCAAGTACTTCCACTTTGCCCCACCAAGCCACCCCACACTGGTGGGGCAACATGGAATGCCTATTTTGCAGTGGAATCTGCCCCACTGGTTCGACTTGGTGGAGCAGAAACACTAGTTTTCAATCTCGTGGATCCAGCCCTACTAGGGTTGGCACCTTAGAATTTATTCTATGGTTATTGCCATAACTTATTTTTGAACATGTCTATTATGAAAAAACAAGCGAAAATGAATTCTGCGCATCTACGATTCTTGCCAAGTTACGTGCCAGCGACTATACTGGGCGGTAATTTTTGCGCTTCTAAGTTAATCGTTCTATTATCTTGGAAAAATGTAATTTTAATGAAAACAGTTAATTACCCCGATAGCGTAGTTGGAGTGAAGCCATGGTCGTTGTTGGGAAAATGCCACACTTTCTTTATAATCCTCCATTATATCAACTGATTTAAATAAACTAGGAAAAACTGTGGTGATCTTTCTTAGGGACTCCCAAAATCTCGAAGTTCTGAATCGCAGTAGATATAGGATTTAAATTCTATTTGATCCAACTCCGAGTGTTAGCCAATATTTAAGGAAATGTCTTGTCACTAATGATCTTTAATATTCTTTGTCAAAACAGGTCTATTAATTAGTCTCATATTTCTCATAAACTCCGACTTGAACACTATCATAAACTTTGAAAATAATATTCCAGGTATCGTCGTCACTTCGTTTCCATGGGGCTACCTCGTGGACACTCGGGGCCGCAAGATGGTGGTTATATACGCGTCCCTGCTTGCTGGGGTATTTGGCATTACAGCTGGGTTCATGCCGAACCTCATCAGCTTTGCGGCTTGCAAGTTTCTCACATCACTTTGGTAAGATTCGATATTTGAATACCTACATATTTTATAAATTCTAAAATTTATTCGCTCAATGTGCTAGGCGCTACCACATCTCTTATAGACCTTGGTGTACTTTAATGTAAACTTAATTAAACTTTTTCAGTCACACAAAATACATACAATATTTCGAAGGGGATCAGCTGTTTTTGCAATGCACGATTCATCATCACCTGCCTAGCCTTTTTCCTACTGGGGCTGGATTGCAGTTTAACAGGATGCATCTGAATACCAGTATTTGACATGGAGCGACTGGTCTGCCTATCTGATCTCCACAACCCAGTTACTTGCAATGAACGATTAATAGATACATACAAAATCGAGTCATGAAGTAAAAGAATCTGATGGTTGCCAGCAGCGCAGGATCGGTCGTTGCAGCAGCGAATGATGTCGATGATAAAATAACTAACTTATATTCCGGATTAAGTTTAATAGCCTGCGCAGACGAAATCCGCGCTATAATAGATCGCTTACCTGTATCTTTTGTACGTGGTACTTTTAATCCCTCGTTTGCGTTACTCGATACAGTTGTAAGCGATCTATTTTAGCGGACAAAAAAGTCCGCGGACAACAATCCGTCGTCTGCGCAGGCTATAAAAAACGGTTTTCTGAACTGCTTGTACAGTCAAGGGTCATAAATTGTGAAGCACCGGAATGTTTATATTTGCCTGCACGCCAGGTCTGCGCCTATCTCTGTGTGTGTGATGTTTCAATGCAGACAATAACACGCACACAGTATAACTACGAACGGGCGATGTTGGTTGGTCAGATGGATGTGTGGTTAACACTAAATAAAGTATACCTACTTATACTTGTTTTCCTATTTAAAAGCAATGCTTAAATTCAACATAATAGTTGAATGAAGCGATGGCAGGATCGCACGAGTAGGTCGGAATAATTGTGTGTGCATGAGAAAGGCGAAGGTTCGAACCTCAGTGCGAGCTCTCGACTCTTCTTGTTTTATTTTGTTTTCGTGTCAGAGTTCAATTATTTGAATATCATTCATTTACATTGGCTATAGGTTACGGAAGGTATAAATAAAGTAAATAGATAAAATAGGTAATTTAATAAAATAAAAAATACAGTTTTTATAGAAACATATATTTATGTTAATATTAGCTTTTAAAACATACACGTATTAAGAACGATATAACAAACGTTGACAATAAATAAATTTATAATTTGTTTGTAAATAATTTTTGGTTGCTAATAATATTGGATGTTACCTATTGTTTATTGAGGTTATAGCTTAATTTATTCATTTTCTCAAGGAAAAGAAGATTGAAACTTAACCTCAATCCTGTAATCTTACAATTATTAACTAACTTATTTCTATTATGGCCAGTGGATCCCCTGAATTCCCCTGATAACATTTAATATTACTTACTTTTTTTTTCTGATCGAGACATCTTTCATTTCGTGCTTCCAATCTTTGCACTATTAAACCCATACATTTTCTATAAGGTTTAGATCAGGGGATCGCGCTGGTCACGGAATAACTTTAACATCTAAATACGGACTAAACCCACTCACGAAGTCTCGAACAATACTTATTGGCACCATGAATCGGACAATTATCTTGAACAAAATAAAGTTCACCAATTTCATACACTGGATAAACATTGCGCACACTGTAGGTAGCATTATGTCGATCAAAACCTCGACGTAGTTGGAGCTGTTGGGCCGCGTCGGTATAAATTCAAACTCACTCGGCCCTTGAGGACTAATCCACCCCCACATATTCACACTTATTCTTCCTGACTCCGTATTATTTATAATGTTATTGTCAGACCTCCGTGTATTGTCTCTGCGCCACAAAGGAAGTCTTCCTTTTAGACACGATTTGAAAGTCTTCTCGTCAGTAAATATAGTAGTCTCCCAATCAAAGTCTAAATATTCCCGGGCAAAACGTAACCGTTCATCCTTATGCCTTTGCGTTAAAAAGTTGCGAATTCTTCAGCAAATCTTCTTGTTGGTACTCGTATAACACCATTCGTTTAAGATTCACCACCCATAAAGCGTCGCTGAGTCACTTACACGGCTCTTCAGACTTCCCTCTTCTTCAAATCTTTTCACCCAACGTCTCACAGTGTTTCTCTAAAAATAAATAAATCCTTATTACTCATTTTGAACCACCACTTAAGAGATTAACAAATAGAATAAATCACAACAAAATAACTTACACATAAGTAAACCGCTTTCATTGGACATTTCAGATAAAAATTAAACCCATTGACATGCAAGGCTACAATATTCGCCCTGGCTTCATCATTTATATTTAATTGCATTTTGAATAAAATCTTTAAACTAAAAACACTAATAGCAATAACACAAACGCCCGTAACTAAGTTCACCATATAACAACGTCATACGAATTAATTACAGCCAGTAAATAAATTTTGTTTCAAATCTACCCTCAATTTTTATGTTATTTATGTTGACTAGTTTAAAATTTTGTATTAATGATACTTACTCATTCCTCGACATTCGCTGTCTTCTTCTAATTGCTATAATCAGAAAAAGACAACGGGGCGTGATAAGCCTACGAACTAAGGAAAACTGTTACCTATATACCGCGCTCTTTCTATTTGGTTCATGATGAGAGAGTGCAATACGGGTGTGTATGTTTATGTGTGGAATGCCTTATTAGAAGAAGGTCTCAAGTGCGACGAGTTACGATGCGATAACTTTGTAAAACTGGTAATGCACTAATGACCCATACTGTACCTAATTGAGTTCTTATTTATTCTATCCACCTTAACATGTTAATTACTGTTGGTCAGCATAGCCTGCCCGGCAGCAGTGCCCTACACATTCATCGGTGAGATCCTACCAGGAAAGTACAGGGACGTGGTCCTGTCCATCACCAACGCTCTACAGATTAGCGGCTCGGCTTTAGTGCCTCGTAAGTATTATTAACGACTAACTTTCGCCAGCGGCTTCGCCCGCTAGATATCTATTTATTATAAATTGTAGCCTATTTTACTCAGTGATATTAAAGCATTCTACTGTTTTTTTTTTAAACGGTGCAGTTATTTTTGAGTTAAATATTTTCTCAATAAGATATTAGTGTACTTAGAGTCTTAGATATAATAAAATTGCCCAAAAACACAACAGCCTATATATACCATTGTTCGCTTGATCATTCAATCTAAGTTCAGGTTACCATATTATCACATTTTGATCGATCAGTAACGTCCCAGTTTACAACAGTAACACAGTGTAGTAACACACTAGACATGAAATTGAAAAATTATGTTGAAACGGAAAGTACTGAAACCCTAATTTTGCCTACAATAAAACATTCTTCTTATTTTTCAGTTATAGCTTGGGGAATACTGCCTCTAGATTTCCGGATAGACTTCGGAGCATACATATTCAGACCATGGAGACTGTTGTCGATGATATACGCAACCATCTTCATTATAGCTGCTGGTCTGCTGGCTTTCGGCCCCGAAAGTCCAAAATACTTGGTTTCCCAGGGCAAACTGGATGAAGCTCTCAAAGTTCTCCAAGTAATATACGCTGGAAATAAGAAAAAACCACCGGAAGACTTTCCGGTAAATCCTAATAATATTGTAAACGCGAAAATTTCTGAGGATGAAGGGATGGATGATTGTTAGTCTTTCACGCAAAAACTACTGAAAGGATTTGGATGAAATTTGGCACACAAATAGTTTATATAATCTGAATTAACACATAAGATACTTTATCAAGATCTAACGGGATCGAGACTTATGTGGGGGAAACCGCAGGGCACTGCTAGTAGTTTATTATATGGTTCAGCCTAAACCATGGCATGTTCCCGATTTCGGCACCTCACACCTACCGCCTTTCATTTCAATCTGACTTATTTTGCTCCAATAAACTTTTCTGCTTTGCTGGTAGGTCTTATTCTAACTAAGTCTCCCCTGGCTAGCTTATACCATCGTCTTATCTAAGTATGACGCCATAACAATAATGTTAACAGCATTGTTGTGTTTCCGCAGTAGAGATAAGATAGCGAGTTCCTCTGTGGTTGAGGATTCCGGGTGAAGCTCGCTTCCTCCTTCGGCCTTATCATTCTTACCATCAGGTGAGATGAAGGCCAAGAGTTTCCCTGTAGTGGTTTTTTTTTTACAAATATTTTTCTATGGTTTCAGATAAAGCGCCTAGATGCACCTCCTCACGACAAAACAAAGAGAAGTTTTCTGAAGTCATTAAAAGTACAAAGCTTACCATTACTCAAGCCTCCATATTTGAAATGGTTTGCTCTGAACGGATTTCTTATGTTTGGCATATTTTCAGTGTAAGTTAAAAAGAATTGAATTATCCTTTCTCGTAATAGGTACCTAGTTAGACTATGGCAACCATCATAGACTGGTATAAAACGTTCAGTTCTGGGTACGGAAGTAACCCCAAATTAAATGAGTAATAGTAACGTTTGTGAGTTATAATAAATATAATACTAATGGTACAAACATTGGTGTATTCGAATTAATGGTACAAACATTGGTGTATTCGAATTAATTATATTATGTTCAAAATATAGAGATCGTTGGTAGATACCTACAGCTGTTATCTAACCGCAAAACAGACAAGCAGAATGTCGAATACTACAGATTATTACCACAGTAGTATTATCTACGTGTTTCAAATGCGTAGTACCTACAATACATCCATATTGTATTTCAGATTAAACGGTTTATACATGTGGGTCCCAGATGTACTGAACAGGGTATTGACTGGCGATGGGGAAGGCATGACGGCCTGTGATGTCATCTTTGACAGACTTAATCAGGTTAGTATTCAGAGTACGGTAGATTACTTTCTACAGTACCTTCGGTCTTTCGCATTGACATTACTGGGCAAGCTGATTGATAGCCTGGTGGTGTTATCGTCGGACTGCCAAGTACCCCAGGCACCAAGCACGCACCTCTGACTGTTTTCGGATTCTTGTGCGTAGGTATTGTATAATTATCACTTGCTACAAAACCGGCATGCCTGAGAGATTATTTCTCGGCATATAAAGTCAAGTCAGAGGCCCATGAGCGGCATAAAAACTCTGACACCAGGGCCCTGTTTAATAAAACTGACAATTCGACATATATGTCAAAAACTGACAAAATTGTAGAATTGTCGCGCCTATGCTGTTTAATAAAAGTGACAAATATGTCAATAACCGACAGGTGATACCTTGACATATTTGTCATTTAAAAACGCGTTTAATAATATATATTGCGAATTTTCCACCATGACAATTATGTCGCCTGTAAGTTTTATTAAACAGAAAAATTGTCAAATTGTCACTTTTTGACATATGTCGAACTTGTCGGATTGTCAGCTTTATTAAACAGGGCCCTGGTTAGTCACAATCCACACGAAACAGAAGAAAGAACACTGATTGTGCTTTTCATTTCGTGCCAGTTTAGGAAGATCCGACCGCCGCGCGCCATACCAACTATTCACAACTGTAACCAGCAATATTCTTTTGTTTCAGACAGTAGCAGAAGACGCTGAATGCATAGACACTATAGAATCAATAACATTTGTAATCAATTCAGTGGCAAATGTAAGCTGTGCCGTAATAGCCGTGGCAGTCAGTAGCACAGTCAAGTTTATCGGCAAGAAGAGGCTCCTAATCGTAGTGTTCCTCGTAATAGGAACGTTCTGTGTTCTCATCAATTTTATAACACAAGACATGCTCTTCGCTGTTCTCCTGTCTTCGTTCCCGATCATGGGCTTAGCTATAGGACCCGTTAACGCATATTCCGTGGAATTTTTCCCTACGAATTTGAGGTAAGTAGGTACAGCCAAGGTTTTTCTACGTTTTTATATGGATCCCTACTATAAAAATAAACGCTAAGATTAAACTGTTCCATCGTAATCTTTCAGGGGCATGGCTGTAAGTTTAACCATGATGTTGGGTCGAACGGGTTCAATTATTGGCACCAACGTCGCAGGCATTCTTCTGAACGCATTCTGCGAATTGACTTTCTACCTGTTTGGAGGTTTATTAATTCGTAAGTATAACATTATTTTGTAGCCTTGTAGCAGGTAAGTACATAAGAGATGGGAGACCTTTGCACAGCAGTGGAACAAAACTTCTTTAAAAAAAATACCTTTGAAAATGATTAAAACTAGAGACTACCTACCAATCTGCTAAGATAGTACGCATTAGTTAGGTACCTACCTAATGACGCATATAAAACCTTATATGTAAATAATTGACTCCTGACGATGATTGTATTCATCGTACAGGTATCTACAGCGCCTATGTAATATAAGTAAAACATATTTTTTTTCCTGTTACAGTTTGCGGCGTTCTCGCATTTTTATTACCAAGTGCACAAGCACCGCCTACTAATAGGAAGCCGCCACAAATAGAAGATACTAGACTGTAATAAGAACAAATTACCTAATTCTAAGACATAATTATAATAGGATTATATTGTTATGAAATAAATTATTGTTAATTAAATTAGGTGTTTTTTTTTTATAAAAAGATTTTTTTTGTTTTCTATATTTAAGAGGGTGCATCCTAAAAGTTGGCAACGTCGTAAATAGCTGTCAAATAGTTACCTGTTTTGATTGATTTGGAAATAATACTGTATGAAAAATGTGGCTAACTAACTAGAATATTAATAATGAATTGCAATTAAGTATAACATTGAATTTGATGTTGTACCCGTTTTAGGTGTAAAAAAGTCATTTGGAAAGTTTCCAAACACTTTTTTTACGTCTAAAACTAACTATTCGGTGATTCGGTGTAACGATATTAATTGTTGCATTTCATAATCAATATTCTAGTTCGCTAGTTAGCCACATTTTTTATTCCCCTAAAGAAATATTATCAAATTAATCAAAACAGCGAAATATTTGACATCTATTTGCTACGTTGCCAACTTTCAGAATAAACCCTCTTAAACGAGACCTATAAAAAGTGCCATGTCTGGCACGTCATCACAGACCATCAGCTCACCCTCTCATCAGGAAGCTAGTCTAATGCTTACTAAGCACATTCCTGCCTGACAACAGATTTGTCGCTAGCGATATCTAAATCTGTGCGTAGATGTCGTGTTGGATTTTAAAATCGACTAGCTACCTATAGCAGACCCACAGACTACATAGAGATACTACGTATGCAGTACCTATTACTACTACTGGGTACAGAGGCGGCGTAAGGTGTGAGCGACGTGGGCCACCGCCTACGGCACAGAGCACTATATAATACTGGTACTACGGCCTCGCGGGCCGAGGGGCTTCGCACCTCAAAGGTTTATGCATTACAAACTGTAATGCATAAACTTTTGAGGTGCGAGGAGGAGGTAGTTGGGGCCCCAAACTACTCGCTAAATATAAACGTAGGGTGCTAAAATTTCGAGCTGGCTTCGCTCGCTCTTGCAACATTCTGTTTTTTTTTAGAATTCTTTTCGGAAATCGACAATGTACCTAATTCCTATTTACCTATGTATGAATGGTCAAAAGAAACACTGACCTATCCTGAGCAAGGTATTCGATTTTGGAGCTCGCTACGGTCGCTCTTGCGTCCTACATTTTCAAACTATTCTGTATAGATCAACAAAGTAAATCCTGTTTCTGTATAAATGTTGAAAATATTTTTTTTACAATGCAGAGTGTAAAAATTTTCATGCTCGCTTCGCTTGCTCTACCATCCTTTATACTTCTGCCGTCATAAGGAAAAAGGGCACAACTAACATTTTTTCCGAAATTGAGTTATATACATATTCGGAATCAGAAAAAAAAGGCCCATCTGCCAATATTTTTGTACAATTTTTAGGAACAAGATAAACAAAAATACCGTAAGCTCAAAAAGCACAACTGAGCCACTTTTTAAGTTATTTTACGTAAAAAGAGCACATCTGACTTATAGTACGTCAAGAGGGCACATATGCATTTATGCGGCTTTTATTTGTAGCACGCTAAATATATAATTTGTTTACTTGAAAAGGCATAATTGAACCGCGTTAAATATTAAAGGCATAACTACCACAGATGAGCTCTTTGATTTAAAGTTTACCAACTAGACCTTGACATTTAATTTAAAAGAAAAGTCACAACTAGCAATTATGCCTTTACTACCAAAAATCTTTGACTAGAGGTGAAGTGAGGGGGTCGAGGTACGAAGCAAATTCCGCCAGTTGTGCCTGACGTGTTTTTTTTTCTCAAAATGTCAGAATGAAAAGTCACAATTGGTTAGTTATGCCCTCTATTTGTAATATTAATAACTTAACTTCATTTTTTATGCTACGTTGAAAGAGAAAATGTTGATTATTTAATAAATGCCAAAAAAATAAAAACTTTTATTTTAATAATCGTATTGGAATCGTGAAGATGAATTTATTTTAATTCGTCTATTTTCAAAAAATAATATTTTAGTCGATATTTTTCGCCAAAAACCAATAAAAATTTTAAACTCGATTTTCTCCCTATTTATAAAATGTTAGATGTGTCCTTTTTCCTAATGGCGGCAGACTTCTGTATCAATGTTCAAACGAGAACCTAACCTTTTCGAGGCAGTAGGTATGCAAACTATGTCAACGATCATTAATTCAGAAGTGGGGCACATATTCAAACATTTTTTTTTTAATTGCATCGTTTTCGACCTTTGACAAAAAATTTATGAAAAAAAAATATCTCTGAAGTTTGCATAGAGAAAAATCTGAAATTATTCTAGTATATGTAAAGATTACAGGAAAAATAAAACGATATCTCTAAATACGAGTAGCACCATTTTTCAGAAATAGTCAACAAAAATTACATTAGTTCCGCTATCGGTCAAGAGATGGCGCTGACCTAAAACTGCAATATTCTACACCGCAGTGCATCGATCACTAATAAAGAACTAGATACACAATCCCAAACAAAAGTTCTCTTAAAACTGTCACCAAATTGTGTTTAAGTAATAATAGTTGAAATAAAGATACATTAATGTAAATTCAACCTTAAATGCAATGCTTAAAGTTTATTTCACAAAGCTATGTTTAAAAAACAATAAATTTTTACGACCATGATGTGGCATGTTTACCGTCGGAGCGTTCGAATGCTACTAAATCAAAAGCGCACCCAAATGTTCAAGTGGGTGCTCATTCAGTGTGGACATTTTTTGCCGCTGATTGTGTATCTAGTTCTTTATTAGTGATCGATGCCGCAGTGTTAAAATTCTTTGACGATTTTTGATGGTACGGAAGCCTCGGTGCGAGAGTCCGACTCGCTCTTGACCGGTTTTTTGAAGTGAAAACTTCTTTAGGCGCGTTGAGCACTTTTCGGGTGAACAAAAAGCATGGAATCGGCGTCATCGTCACCTAACGTTTTCCATGAGCTATATGTATCGAACGAAAGACATCAACGCGAGAATGCAAAAGTTACTTAACGAAACACATCAACGCGAGAATTAAAAAGTTAGTTAATTGACTCAGGCGTGACCTCGCGGAAATCCATCATAAAATACAATAGACGATGTATATCTAGTAACTTAATCCTCAGGACGACGATTGACCTGTTGCGAACTCGGACACGAAGTGTTATCAACGCGAGCCGAACGCAAAGTGAGCTTCAACCGCCCGTCACCCCCACTTATATAGGATCGCTTATCGGCCCACCTCGGCCGGGATCGTTATCAGTGCGATAAGCGAACAATCGCAACGAATTAAATACGAGTATTCAGAGGTCACCACTGTTGCGATTGTTCGCTTATCGCACTGATAACGATCCCGGCCGAGGTGGGCCGATAAGCGATCCTATATAAGTGGGGGTGACGGGCGGTTGAAGCTCACTTTGCGTTCGGCTCGCGTTGAAAACACTTCGTGTCCGAGTTCGCAACAGGTCAATCGTCGTCCTGAGGATGCCTCGTTGAGAGGCGAAACACGTGTCGATTTCTTACAGGGTTCACTAACTCTTTAAGAACGGTTAAGCGGATTCAGTTACTAGATATACATCGTCTATTGTATTTTAATTAAAAAGTTACTTAGTTTTCACTGCTATCGGCAGTCCCCAAAGACTGTACGATTTTTTTTTCGTATTCTTGTGCCATCGGAGGGCCTCGCGAAATGTACATCGCCCACATCAAATTTAAATCTTGCCCCGCGACTAACTGGGTACCTAGCATTAGACCATTTCTTACAGTTTAAGCAGGTCTTCTAAGCAGCTAGTTCATTGAAGTTCAACACATTAATTAAACCCCACGCCACGTCACATTACGCCTATAGGGTTCTAAGACAGGGTGTGACTTAAAAGGCTATGTTCTGTAACTTTTTTTTGTTCAAACCTATTTTTTTAGTCTGGTCAGGTGAAATGGTTTGTCATCACGGCAAAATAACTATGTCAATATTTTGTCAAAACAACTGTCAACTGTGTCAAATTTATTTTCATTGCAATTTGTGTGTTTTGAGTGAGTAGCAAAACATTATGCAACCGCCAGTTGTCTTCCGATAAACAAGATAATAATAACTATTATGCATAACATAGACTCTGACAGTGAAGATGAGTTGCCGTCTGGATGGGAGCAGAAGTCAACAGAGGATGGAAACGTTTACTTTATAAAGTAAGTGGATATCAACATAACAGTAATGTCTTGTGGTCGTGTTTTATCGTACGAAACTTATATGCAGCTTCTTTGATCTTTGCACTTCAGCACCTGTACGAATAAGACGCAATGGACACACCCAAGAACAGGGCGAAAGAAAGAAATACCAAAAGAACTACCATTCGGCTGGTCGAAGACGGTGGATGATGAAGACAAGCCTGTCTATGTTCAGAAGGAAACTGGCAATAAAACCTATGTGGATCCCAGGTTAGCGTTCGCTACGGATGCGAAGGAACATGTGCATGATTTCCGACAGAGATTTGATGCTTCTTCCACAGCTTTTCAGGTCAGTTTAGTGGCAATGTTTCAATAGTAATATTTCGCTTCCGATCTTTTCAAATCCGCCCCTAAGGCTACCCACCGACCCAATCTTTCAATATTTAACTGTCCCTTAATAAATGTAATATAACGATTTTATCATTATTATCTGTTCATGTCTCTTCGTAAAATGATTGATCTCTGACTTTGTTTAAGCTAGCTATCATAATTAATTATGATTGATAAAAAAACTGACATTAAAAAATTTCTACTCTAAATACTGTTCTTGCATACTCAACTGTTCAAATAAAGTATTAGGTAGGTACTCACTCAACAAGTTTGAAAAGTCAAGGCCAATATTTCAACTATTAATATGCTGATTAACTAACCAAGAATCCTTCTTTGCAATTTGCATAGTAACAAGTGAATCTTCTATTTTAAAATAAATATCATATTTTGAACGACTATGTTGTCACTATTGGGAAAATATTTGATACCTTTGCATGCTTTTCGAACGAAAGGCGAGGCTTGGAGCGGTATACTGCGTGAGCGTTGACAAATGAACAGCCTGCACAGCCCCCCCCCGTCTCGCCACACACATATCTAAGGCGCGGTACAACGCAAACTATAGATTGTTTTACCATTTCAATTATTCCATTACCATTTAAAAGTACTTTCTTTCACTAGGTGCTGCATGGCGTTGACTTGTCAGGAAAATATGCACTTGTAACGGGTTCCAATGCAGGCATTGGATATGAGACTGCGAAATCACTTGCAAGGCATGGCTGCAATGTGTTATTTGCTAACCGCAATATGGAATCTACCCAGCAAGCCATACAGACTATAGTCCAAGAAACTAAAGCTTCAGAAGATGATTTAAAATCCATACATTTGGATTTAACTTCACTACAAAGTGTAAAAAAATGTGCTGCTGCAATAAAAACTGTGTTTTCAGAGTAGGTATTTATGGTTTCCTTATTTCTCATCTTATTCATGCACAGCTATTTCTTTTCTTGAGAAATACACAATGACAGTATTCATTTTCCTCGTAACACTTAAGTACAATGGTTATTTACAACCATGTAATGTAATCATCAAGAATTTATGAATACACAAAAGCAAATGGCTCACTCAACTGTTTGTGATTTTAGTACCTACTAAGGTACTAAAATCGCAATCATCACTCTGATCATTATGGCTGTACTAAGTTATTAGTAGTGTTTTTTTTTAAAGTTGGTTGTTTTCTTAAACTATGAATATTATCCAAGGTTGCCTGGTCGAGTTCACAGAAAGAGATAAGGCCACCCATTGTATATTTTGTAGTATATGATTGATTTTTTATATATTTTTGGTGCTAATTTTGGAAAAACGCCCGCTGGTTGCGGGAAGCACAGAACCGGTTGAAGTGGCAGTGCTTTGAGGCCTATATCCAGCAGTGGACGTCTTTTGGCTGAAATGATGATGAACATCAAAGTATAATTATATGAATAAATATTATGGCTCTATTTAAGAAAATCGTAGACCATCATCATTATAATCTTGTTTTTTCCAGCCACCTAGATATTGTTATCCTGAATGCAGGAGTATTTGGTTTGCCATACACTGAGACAGAAGACAACATTGAGACAACTTGCCAAGTCAACCATGTCAGCCACACATACTTAGCTTTATTGTTAGAGCCACTTCTGAAGAAAGGCTCTCGAGTTATTTTTGTTTCTTCAGAATCACACAGGTAAATAATATTTATATCTCTTGTTCATCATATAATTTTATTGAAATATTTAATATATATACTTTTTTTTTCTGAATTAAAGTCATCATTCATCGTCGTCTTCTGCAATGTCCTTCTCACCGCTCTGGTTTTATTCACTCTTTGTTCTTTGTCCAGGCGGTATTTCTTTGGAATTCGCTCCCTCTGAACATCAGGATGGCAACCAGTCGGTTATCATTCAAAGTGAAGGCACGTGAACATATTCGTGAAAAGTTGGCAGAATCCTTGCAGCGCTGATTTGCTGGATTTGTTTTCTTCTCTACCTATCTTTATTTCTCCTGACAAAGTTTATTCGGTTTATATGTATGTATCTACGTATTAGTATGTACTAATTTTCAATTTATCTATCATCCCTTATATTGCACCTGCCATGTTTTGTCTCTGCATCACCCTAAGGTTGACTGGTAGAAAATGCCCCAGGCATTAAGTTCGCCTTTGTACAGTATTTTTTTTTACTTGTGCATAAAGTTTTAATAAATAAATAAATAAAGTTGATATTTACAACCAAATTCAATTAACATAAAATAAAACAGGAACCTTTACAAGGGTGTACCCTTTAATTTTTAACTTTATTTTATTTTTATTATTTTTTGTTATAGCAGCAATCAATCAATCAGTGAAAATTTCAACCGTCTACCTATTACAGTTCATGAGATACAGCCCACTAACAGACAGACAACGGAGGCTAGTAATAGGGTTCCGTTTGGCACCCTCCCTTGCGTCATATATTTATTTATGTGCCTGATTATCATATAAATATACTTTCTATAATCAATATTGTTTAATTTTCAGGTTTGCTGACCTCAAGAATGTTTTTACACTACAAAATATTGCGATGCCGAAAGACGCCTACAGCTCTATGATGGCCTACAACAATTCCAAATTGTATAATGTTATAACTGCTAAGGTAACTATTAAACATGTCGTTTACATTGATCTCAATGGTCGTTTACCTATTTTTTGCCTTATCTTATACATTTACAAATTTTTTTTTCTAAAAATTTTGTTAATTGTGGTCTGTCGGTGTCGAGAGCAGGGTCCAAGCTACCAGTGATTAGGGATCCAAAAACAGGAACCTCCTCACAATGCAGGTCGTATCGAGAAGCACTGCTTTCTGAATCAGGCCCTTGATCCAACCGCCTAACGAGAGCCTCGACAGAAGTTGATCAAATCTTTCAGCCATCAGGGACATTGGCCGTTACGACTATCGGCACAATGATAGCCAAGCTGACATTCCACATGTCAACAACGAAGTCGAAATATTTTATTTGATTCTCTTTCTCAGCTTTCACGAGGGTTTCGTCATGTAGAATGGTAACATGGACAATCATTGCACAGCGCTCTAATCGATCCATCCCCACTATATCAGGCTTATTGGCGATGTCAGTAATGATAGACCGAACCCACTACAACTCATGTCATGATAATTTTCGAGAACTGGGTATATCGAGCCCTAACCGCCGATTTATCGTAAGCGACATCTTTAAATGTGATTTTAATCGTAAACGACAAATCATTTACTTACATATTAAATATTATTATTATAGTGAATTATGCAAGTGATTTTGCAATAGGCTTTGATGAAAGGAACACAATTTTGTAACATTGCGACGATTCGACGAATACCACTGTCTGTAATGAATATATTTGTAATGCACAAATTGTAATGGGGTTGGCCTTTACAATATTTAAACCAGTATCATTTGAACCCATCTGTAGTATTGTTCGACCTCGACCGATACCGCAGTACCGCGCCTTAGGAATGCGCGGTGAGGCGGGGGACGGGGCGCCTTGAGCGTTGACGAATGAGTGGCCTGCACTGCACATACCGTCATACTACAGATTAGGAAACGAAATAGAAACAAATAAGTAACAAAATCTGATTTTCAATTTGGACATTTAACATTTCAGGTTTTAAGTGAAGAATGGAGGAGTAAGGATATTTACGTGAACTCTCTTCATCCTGGAAACATGGTGTACACAAATCTAAGCAAGTCATGGTGGCTCTTCAGATTAGCATTCTTCATAGTCAGACCTTTCACTAAATCTATGGTAAGTTTTATAACACCATGGAATTAGATACGCGCCTCACTACCGCATTTACGAACAAGGTACGGCTATCTAATTACGTAACATATTTACGACTAATCTGTTTCATTTGACAGTTCAACAACATTCATTGCGTTATTTAAGTTGTTGAGCAGATTTTTTTCGAACTTATGAAGCATGGGATTAGCAATCTGTTTCAAAACGATTCAGATTCTGATTGATCGTGTATTACACAATAAGGGTACGGATTTCTATGGGTAATGCGTAAGTTGGGCGTGTCATTTCAGAGTGGACAACCTATATCTATAAAATAGTTAAGGTACTCCTGTGTGTATTGCTAGTTGCTGAGGATAGGCTCACCCCATATTACATGGGACTTAAAATAACTGGTAAAATGTGGATGTCAACCGCCATGTCAACCACATGGCACATGACTGGTAACAATTTAAGACTCAGGCGTGATTTTGCGGAAATCCATGATAAAATACAATAGACGATTATGCGCTAAATATACGTAACGTATTGTATTTTTTTTATTTAATACAATTTGATATTGATAGCGCCTTTTTGTCGTACAATTAAGGGTGATTTTCTTAATGCTACTGTAGCGGTTACACCGCCACATACGAACTACGCAGCAAAGACATGACGTCACACAAATCCTGCATCGCGCAGTTAGAGTTTACCGCGCGAACGACATAGATAAGACTATACGAAATCAACTTACGGGTACAGTTGCCCGCCAGACGCAACACCCGTCTGGTCGGACGATCCACCCTTTTCTTTGGTGGATGAGTGAACTTTACACCCTGTTCCTCATACCCCTAAATTAACACAACACACACACATTGTTAACACTGATTGATTATACTATACGTCTCTGCCTAGTGCCTACCCCTACAAGAATTACTGGCGTGATGTTTTGTAGTTTTACGTTCCATAAACTGCGTCCAATAAAATAAAAAACTAGTAATTTAAATAATGAATACTGTGTTACAGCAACAAGCAGCATCTACAACGGTATACGCAGCGACTGCCGCTGAGCTCGACGGCGTCACTGGTTTATACTTCAACAACTGTTTCTACTGCGAAGAGTCCGCAATGGCCCGCGACAAAAACATTGCCCACGAACTGTTCGCCATGACACTCAAAATGATAGCCGCTCGAGTCGGCACAGACGGTCTACAGAAATACTTGGACAAATACACGACTACAAAACCTCTTAGTAAAGAAGAAACGTCGGATGGAGCGGAAAAGTCGCCAACTACTGAATAATGGGATGGGGTTTATTTCGAACTTCAAGGCCCGTACGTAATGCTCGAGGTCGAGTCTTGAGTGAGGTTCTGTAAACCTCACTCAAGACTCTAGCATTACGTAAAAACTAGTTTCAACCAATCAAAAGGCTTTTAAACGAGTTTTAAATAAGTAGCCTAAAGAGTCAGTGGTGTTCAGGATACTTTATGAAATCATATTTTTGTATTAATCATTCCAGTGTTCTGCTGATTGTTAATCGTTTATAATGACCGACGAAGGTTCGGTTTCGGCAGAAAATTTGCCGAACCTTCGGCCGCTCCGAACCTCTGCTTTCGTGAATTAAGGCGTGTCGTTCGGCTGACTTCACTCTTCATAATATTTTTTTTTCGTTCTCACAAATTTTTATTCCAAGAATTATTTAAGTAACAAGTTTTGTAATTTTTTATAATTTATGCGTACTTATTACCAACAAACTTTTTTTTTCATTTACTTAGTTTTTTTTTGTGGAACAATTATTTTTACATTGGATAGCCCAATTCTTGAGGCAGGTTATAATGCTATGTAAAAGCACGCTACGACCCTTAGCCCTTATACGCACTAGCGGCTAGCCGCTTTTTTATTTATATGCAACTACAGCTACTATTTTTCGATATGCAACCGCTTATGGTTGTACGCTCTTAACCGCCATCAAACGCGGCGGTCAGCCGCGTGGTTAACCGATAGTGTGTATGAGGGCTTAGGAGCCGAGCAAAAAGAAAAAAAAAATACAACCGAATTGAGAACCTCCTCCTTTTGGGGAAGTCGGTTAAAAAGTCAGAAAGAACGCTAAGCAAAAACGAAGTAATAGCGCGGGCGGGCAATGGGATGCGACGCGGTGGTTGGGGGGCCTAAAATTCAAGACCAAGAGTCAAAGATCTTTTTCCCGGCTATTAGGTATGCAATCCCGGGAGTACGTTCCCGTGAGATATTTCGCGACATCAAAAGCTAGTTTATCTATAAATCAATATTATACTTTACTGTGGAAGTTATATTTATAACCAATATGTTTATGTGACGTACTGTGTATATACTTTTTTACAGAAATAAATAACTAAAAGCTCATAGTTGGTATTTTTACCCAAAAAAGAGGGTTATGTGTTTGACCTATAAGTATGTGTGTATATGTCCGTCTCTATGTTCCCTTGTACTACTAAACGGCCGACCCGATTTTGAAGACAGTTATGTCGTTCGTTGTCCATCTGTCAGTCTGTCAGGACCATTTTTCTCAACAACGTGTGGAGGTATCAAGTTGAAAGTATTATCAAACACGTAGGCCTACGGTCGCTTGGAGCTCTAATAAAAAAATTAAGCATCTAAAGGTGCTGAGCGGAGAAGAGTGGCTAGTAGCGTAGCTGTGCCTGTATTAACTAATAGAATCTAAACTGGCCTAACTCCGTTCCTCTCCTCTCTTCTCCGCTCCAGTGTACAGGCAGCCGCAGAGCGTGGTCCGAAGTCAAGCCGCACATTTGTTATACCCGACGTCAAGGCTAAAAACACGTTAACGAGAATGCAAGTGTTCGCGCAATTATAAGACTAATCGAACGATCGATTATCTAGTCTTTGCGCGAATGAAACTGGATATATATTATTAAATTATTAATATAATAAATAATATAATATATATAAATTAATATAATAAAATTATTTTTGGCACCTAAATGTGTGTTTAAAAAAAAACATCCACACCTATCCAGTACCTAGAGTATTAACGTGAATGGTAAAAGTGATTACAAAAATATTTAAAAATTATTATGTTTAGGAATGAGAAATGATAAAACGCTATAAATAAAAAAATCAAATAAATAAAACCCGACTGCAATAACACAACTGAAAAGGGAAAAACAAGCAATAAAATCAATAGAATGTTGGTATCCCAGGCGGGGACAACTTAATTTTCTCATGTGGTGTGGTGTGGATGGACTATTGGACTGTTTCTGCTAGACATTCAGAATATTGCATAGATCGTTTGACATATATTTATTGACAGATTGTGATTTGTATCATTTTGGCAGAACTAAACTTAGTTTTAAAATATCGAAGAGATGTCTTTGTGTCGACATAATACATATAACTCTGTCGGCGCCATCGTAGCTCCCAAACGGCTGAACCGAATGATTTGTTTTTTGGAGCCTTTTTAGGGTTCCGTACCTCAAAAGGAAAAACGGAACCTTTGATCACTGCGTTGTCCATCTGTCAGTCTGTCAAGACCATTTTTCCCAAGAACGTGTGGAGCTATCAAGATGAAAGTATTATCAAACACGTAGGGCTACGGTCGCTTGGAGCTCTAAAAAAAAATTAAGCTTCTAAAGGTGCTGAGCGGAGAAGAGTGGCTAGTAGCGTAGCTGTGCCTGTATTAACTAATAGAATCTAAACTGGCCTAACTCCGTTCCTCTCCTCTCTTCTCCGCTCCAGTGTACAAGCAGCCGCAGAGCGTGGTCCGAAGTCAAGCCGCACATTTGTTATACCCGACGTCAAGGCTAAAAACACGTTATCGAGAATGCAAGTCTTACTTGTTTGAGTACCTATGCAATCCAAGTGTTTTTATGACTATCTGTGGAGAAACATGGCGACTTTGACATTTTTTATGTGTCAAGGTAAATTGTCAAGAACTATGAAGTAGTAAAATAAAATAATATATTATTCGTGTTATCTAAGCAAATATTAAAATAATCTGTGTTTTTTAATTTAATTATCATTCCATTGTACATAGCAAATGGGTAAACGCCAAAAAAATCAATAAATTCCGATACTAGTAGATGAAATTAATGATGCTGGTTCGGACGCTCATAACGGTCATTGAATTTCCTTTAAATCATAAAAAATGTTCTAAGCACTATAAAAATAAATAATGTTGATATTTATTATGGTTGTGTGTGTACCTAAAACTTTAAAAAGTTAGTGATTGCCTTTGTCAAGATGGGAGACAAAATGAACAGAGAATACTTCGAGCCTGGGGCCACAGCCTTCAACTACAATAATGTGGTAAGTAATTATTATTGCCTCACTTTTACCTAAACACAATGAAACTTATCGTACAATATGTACCTTAGTAATTTTAAGCTAGAAATCTAATTTACCATATCAAGTTTATGCCATATAGTCGACATTCTAAGCAAACTATAGACGAAATAATGTTCTTTCTAATAAATTGTACTTAGTATTTTTCTAAATTAACCTTGGAACATGTCTAACTTACTGAAACAAAGATATTTGCAACAGTGGGTACTTAGCATAATGCTAAAGGTTGACTGTATCCTTCTGGAAGCCAGATTACCCCCCAGAGAGTTGTGAATTGTTGGGTACCCCATTTAAAGTTTATTATTGCACAAAATGCATTTGAGATCTGTGTTATTTCTTACTAGTGGCTATAAAATATTTCTTGTAACATTTTGTTTTTATCATTGCTATGAAATTAATCAAGATAATTACAAGATAAACAAGATATTGCGAGTCACTGCTAAAACATTGAAACTAAAACCGTCCAGTCCTTGTTTACCAGGAAATTTTAATAAAATAGCATATCTATAGCTGTGTCCTTTGCTGTTTAAATATAAAATATGAACTTGTTGCATTGTACCTTGAACATGTATTATCTATCTTGGAATGTTATGGACAGACTTAGCATATTTTTATCTTAGCATATAAATTACTGGTAAACCCGGGAAGTTTCTTCTGGTGTGTACATTATATGTACTAGTCAAAGTCAAAGCATTTATTTCAAATAGGCCCTTGAAGGCACTTTTGAACGTCAAATTTACAAAATATAGTATTGATTCTACCGCCCCTTCCAAAAGGTAGTTTTCGTATGGAGAAGAATGGGCAAGAAACTCCACCGTTACTCTTTAAAAATGTTTTACAATATTTTGTATAAGTACATTATTTATATAATTATATGTGAAGACGATGCACCTAGAATAATATTACTGTATAAAGTAAAAAGAATTTTTGTGATGTAGCGACCCCCACTCCCTAACTTTAATGCATTTTATCCAAGCCATTTTTTATTAATATGCTAAAGTGAAAAATATGTGTCGAATATTTTTTATTATCTGACTGATGGACTAAATAGAATTTTTTTTTTTTGACCCGGGCATCATTCCTATTATGGTTATAAAAATTTTCAATTCAGTGATGTCACAAAATGTGTGACACAAAATTATAGACAAGATTGTAGACAAAATAATTATTTCTTGTAGCATTTAATCTTTTTGAGGCTGACTGTAGGTACCATTGTGGATAGTCATAACTAACCACCATAACCACTATTCTTGCTTGCAGTGCTCGGCCGCTATAGAACTGGGGGGGTAACAGATGTTGTCATCATTTGCATGGGATTTTGTTTTCAAAATGATTAGATATGAGTTTATTTGATAGTACATCAAGGGTTGACCCAGGGGGAGGTGCCACAGGGGCACTTCTTACCTGTATGGCCCATCTGCACCTTCCAGAAATAAATCCTGCATCCGGCCTTGCTGTATACCATAACTTGGAATTACTGATAATAGAGGCAATGTTTGCCCAGCAATGAAACAATTATAATAATAAATTACATAACTAGAAATCAATCCCTTTACATGATCTTCACACTGAGTCACAGCTCAGAAGATAACAGAATACAAAGTATCAACCAATCTATGCCTCACATCACAGGCTCAGAATCACAGGCCAGCATAACATCTTGAGGTGCACTTTGCTTAGTTTTTATTATTATTATTATAAGCCTTTCTGTCAGATATTTTTTACAATTGGTTAGGTTCTTTCGTTGTTTCGTTGGTTGTAATATCTGTGTGCTTTGTTATAGCAAAGGCCTCCTCCAACTGACTCCACTTTTCTCTTTCTCTAGCTAGTGATGTCCAAGTACCGCCCGCCACTGCCTTTATTTCGTCGACCCATCTCCTGAGTGGTCTGCCTCGATTTCTTTTCCTGTTACCTGTGTACCAGTTCATCACTATTTTCGACCACTTGTCTGTTCCTCTAATAGTATGGCCTGCCCATTTCCACTTGAGCTTTTTGATGGTTATCGTGACATCTTTTGTTCTTGTGTGTTTTCTAATTGTTGTAGTTCTTATTTTGTCTTTCAGTCTTTTCCCCATCATACTTCTCAGCATAGCGTTTTGACAGGTCTCCAGTTTCATATAGTGCGATTTGTTGAGCGCCCACGTTTGGCATCCATATGTGAGTACGGGTAGTACGCATGTGTTGAACAATTTACGCTTTATGCTCATGCTCATTTCTTTATTTTTGAACATCTCTTTCAGGCTCCAGAACTGTTTCCAGGCGTTTGCTATGCGTTTTTCAATTTCTTTTGAGGTAACATCTGTGGTGGAGATTATTTGGCCCAAATAAACATATTCGTTTACATACTCAATTTCGTTGTTGTTTACATATATAGGTTCTTGTTCCCCGTTTGTGATGGCCTTGGTCTTTTCCGTGTTCATACTCAGTCCCACCTTGCGGCTCTCTCTTTCGAGGTCATTTAACATTGCTTGAAGCTGTTCCTTTGATGTTGCGATTAACACTAGGTCATCTGCGAACCTCAGGTGAGACAGATTCTCGCCATTGATTGTTAGCCCATATTTGTCCCAGTCCAGCTTGCTTAGTTTACATAACATTAATTAAAGTTTCATTTGCAAGTGCTTAGTTGCACTCTGTACCTTACCTTCCATGTATTTATTTACTTTAGAATATCTTATCTAGCTGCTGTTTTTAATGTCAGTCTTTATTCTGAGAATATATTTGTTATTATTTCTTATCTAAGTTATTTTTATTTTAACCAGTGTTGTCAACTTAGTGGGATTTCCGATAAAAAATTCAGCCTTTATTGTGAATCTAACAAACATGCAAACATCTTCAGTAACTTTTCTACTATGATTGTTTTGTTTTATTATCATTGTCAAATCTTCAAATGGACCTCCAAACTGAACGTTGGTAAGGGAAACAAAAATAAAATAGAAAATTGCGACTAATCTAACAGTAGAACACTGACTCCTACCTAAGTCACAGGTTTCCCCTAGTTTAGGAGGCAGGGTTTCCATTATTTAAGCTACCTTTATATATCTCAACTTGTAACCTAATCGTTAAGTACTTTTGTAACAAAGGTTATCCGTATCAATAAAAGTTTTTAATTAATTTAATCTTGTTTATTTCTGGTGGTATGAAGAACCGCTGCTAGAGGACTTGATAAAAAAAATGGCAACACTGCTTTTAACAGCTCATGTGTATTGTGGTTTTTTTACATTGTTATGATCTATTTATAACATTTATCTATAGCAAACTAACTAATAATAACTGTATGTTATTGTTTTCCTGATTTATTTAGTTATTCTGAGCACAAAATAAACTGAATAAATTATGTGAACAGGTAACAATGATAGATAATAAATTAATAAAATTAAGCCTATGTTTTTTAAGTTATATGGAGTTAAAGACAATAGGTAGGTAGTTAATTAATTTACGAGAAAATGATTAAAATATTTTCCCACATGTATTATTAATTACTTATTGTAGTTTTTCAATTTTTTCACATTTATTATTTCATTTTCTATAATGGTGTACTTAGTTAGAAAACAAAGTGATTTCTGCAGTAAAATATTTATTTGTTACTTAGTAAATTAATTCGCGGGGTCGCGGCAGACCACGTAGGAGATGGCGGGACGAGCTGGATAGGTTCCGTCAAAACTGAAAGGTGGACGCGCGAACGATGGAAGGATTGGAGGGAGGTCTTTGCCCAGGAGTGGGACAGCATAGGCTAAAAAATAAGAATTGTAAATTACACCTGACATCATCAAAATATAAGTATGGCATGGCAGAAAAAAGTATTACAACAGTTTAAACATAATTTGCTGTATCTAATGTCTTACACCATATTAATATGAGCATATGGAGCTATTCGCAACATTAAGCACGTCAAAGTAATATGTGGCAATTTACCAACATGTGCTTACAAAATATGCAAGAATATTTGAATTAAATGCCTTCGTGAAACTCGTTCCAACGAAACATAGTACGTCTCCACCTTTACTGCCAGATTCCGTAAGATTTCGCCATGATATGACCAGCAACTATGTATTTATGTAAAATTATTGTTGATATGCAATGTCTACATGCTGAGATAAGAACGAAATATGAACTTATCTTTATAGCAATCGACGAACGTTAGGTTCCTCAGTTTCGCGACCCTCCCCCTCCCCCCCTTGATGCTTTATCATCACCTTTTACATGCATACAAAGATGCAACGCCTTATGCGGCAAAGAAAGCAAGTGAAACTTTAGATTTGCAATTGTTTACATGCACTGAATTCGACAACGTTTTGTAAACATTTTAATTAGAAATTATGACTGTTCATTATGAACCGATGTTTGCTTCGTGAAAGTATGTAGTTACAGTCAGACTAGAAATGCTGATGATATTCAAGTCGCATGCTCTTACGTATAGGCGTTATTCTTCGCCTGGTTCCGAGTGCTACGGCGCGGGAAGTTAAAAAATAACACGCCATTGTTCACAATTTTCTATTTTGCCAACAGTTCGCCGATGAACAATAATAGTATCTTGATCCCACGACGAGACAATGCGATGTGGGCCAAGCAGCTGACACAATTTAATTTGCACTAACGCCGCGACACCACCGCTGTATTAATTGTGCAGTAAAGTAATATCTACTTTTTACTCCCACGCTTCCACCTGTGCGATGCGATCGTTTATAATGCATCCATGTACCTACGTAGAGTAGCTTGTTCTGTGTAAATAACTCATTTACATAGGGATGTACGAGGCTCGACATATAAAGAATTCGCACAGCATCTGCCACCGCGCAGCTGTCGTGTATGTTGCAAGAATCCACTTATTTCGGAGCCCTGTATAAAGAAACTTGTCTTAAATAATCGATCGATTTAAATGGAAGAAAGAATAAGTTATCGTATTAATTGCATCCATGTTTGTATTAGGTACTCATGCATGTATTTTCTTTTATGAGTTGCCAATGCGAGGTTCTGTGTGTAGTGATTAAACGAATCAGTTTAATACACTCGCACAAACAGATACTTACTAGATTGATTATTGCCAATCTCAAAGCAAAATTGAACTTGAATTTACACCTTTTTGCCCGTCAAAAAGACAGTAATATTGCCTTCTCACTCAAAACGCAAACAACTCAAAAGAAAATGCAAAACTTTCTTTGCAGAGTAATTTGGTTTTTGTAACTATAATAAAGAAAGATAAAACGATTTTTTATAGCGTCTAAGGTCGCATGTTCAGAGTAGCTGCTGTCGGTGCCAGGGTACCAGGGACGACACTCGCGTGAACCTTCCCCTCACTACGATACGTTGTTATATTTTGTATGGGACTCAACAACACGCCGAATTGCATTTGTTAGCTACGAATTTTATTATAATTATGTAATGAATTATATTATAATGTTTTGCGTAGTGCCTATCTTTGAAGACCTAGCCATTTTCTTTAAACTAAGCTACGTCACTAAATTATCTACTAGAAAAACAGTCCCAAGTTTTTGAATTCAAAATTTCAATGCCGTCCATTACAAACTTTTCTAGATACTTTAATTGCTTCTGCAATGGAATCCTTTTGATAATCTAGATTCAATTTTTTTATGAAAGAATCGTCACTCGTCACAATTCCGTATTTTTTTATCAATAACCTATGTATTTCATTAGAGATTACTAAAGTCATTTATCGATTATCTTGATATTATTCATAGCTATTGACAGCACAATCATCATAGTTTTCAGACATTGTTTCGTGTACACTCGATATTAAAATTGTATAAGGTACGTAACTACCGATCGCGTGCTTGTGGCAAAACCTATCTACCTAGTTGGCAATGCTCAATGTTCGGCTCTGTAAGCCAGTCTGCTTCAGAGAGTTGTGAAATATTTTGCAGCTCGCAAGTCGCGACCTCCACGCTTACAATTGTTACTTTTATATACAGTTAATCTAAAAACATGTGCCATAGTGTCTCTTGAAAGGAAAACGATGAAAAAAATCTTGTTTCCAAAAAAGAAAGTGAGGAAAACGGTGCGTGTTATAATGTAATGTTATAGATAACGTGTAGTCCAGCACTTAGCGAATACATTGCACGGGTAAGCTAATCAGATACATTATCTCATATACCTTTGTACTTGGTCCGAATAGAAAGTCATTTCTTTTTCATTTTTGTAAGAAAACTGTTATCTTGCGCATTACTTCTGCAGAAACAGATTCAGGCTCAGTATTGCGCCTTGCGTAGAAACGGTAGCAAAAACTTAATTCGTGAATACTCGACAAGTTTACTCAATTTGTAATGCAGGAAAAACTTGAAGCAGGAAAACAGTTTCAAAATATGCATTTTTCTATCACGTTTTGCCTCAGACCTACGTAAAGTACTGCTGTCTGTGACATACCGTCATTCATTTGGCTTGCGTCATTCGCTCGTTCTAGTCCAATCGCTTTTTTACCTTATTTCGATTACATCAACTAATTTCGCGTTACATCGATACCAGAAGTTCTGTGAAGATGGAAGAATTTCCATTAAAACGTAATGTTCATTTTGCGCAACGTTATAATAGGCTATTGACGGGTTTAGAAGTCTTCCATCTAATCAGATGCTTATCTTTGACTTCTGATATCGCAACGGACAGTTCCATCATAAAACAACACGATCATACAATAAACACTTTATTCTATTAACGATTATGTTGTAAACTTCTATCTATTGCCTTTTAAGACGGCAAAGGAGATGTGATGAAATTATTTGTCTTATTCGTCTGTCTATATACTATTTCTCAACTTCATAGGAACGCAATTCAGAAACGTAACCTCTATTTATCTATACTTAAATCAACTTTTTTATATCGTCATAACATTGTTTAATTTCGAGGTCTACCAATCACGTCATTAAGAAGCGAAACGAGTTGCAGCCAAGTTGGGGCTGATTACGGATCTTAAACACTTAATCACTGTCATTACGAATGCAACAATGGAAAAGTCTATAATATTCTTTCCTCCATATGGGTTCTAAGTTGAGATTTCTAACCGCTTAATCGCAGACTGTTACGTTTTATATCGATTCGAATTTACATCGATTTGAATTGGTGTGTAATCGATTGCTCATTTCTGGTGTGGTATATACTCATTAGAGCCCGTATCAAATGGAAAGATGAAAGCTTTGCCACTCATATTTTGTTGCATGTCTGGGTGTATGACTACATTATAATTCGCTATTCAACGGTAATTAGTTACTTTCTCCAGTTACATTTCCGAACTGCTAATAGATTGTACTGACAGTTAAATAAGTATTTTCGTGATTTTGACCTTCACCTTTGACTGCATATTAAAATTAATGAACATTATCTTCGCTCGAGAATTTTATTTAAAGAAAACAGGTAGATGCGATAGGTGGATAGTTTAACACTTCCAACGTCGGTCGGTATCTATTTTCATTTGCAGTACTTACTTGTGTACACTTTATGCAAAGCTAATGGGACCCTGTAAGTATCTCCCGTGAATTTTTTATCGAATTAAATGGGAAGTACTTAGTCGTAAAGTAGAATTTGATGAAAGAACGGGAAAGCACGTGTAGTATGAGAACCATAGAAACTGTTTTCTACGGGTTTTCTCGACGGAAGAATAGACAAAATGACAGATTGTGTGATTAGGAATGGGCCGAACATGGGTTTCACCGAATACGAACATTCGTAAAGCTGCACTGTAAATTACTTACTAGGGATGCATCCGATACCGATATCAGCGATACTCGAAGTTTGCCGATATATCGGTATCGGCGATATTTTTATGGCCGATTCAACGATACTTTTAAAATTTCGCGCTTTAATAATGTAATGTACACGCGCGTGTTGTCTCGTCTTATTCGTTGCAAATGAGGCACGAACTAATTATGCTCGGGAAAACCTCGCGCTTTATTCTGTGTCTTGTATCGCCCGCCCACTTTGGCCTCGCACTCGCTTAACTATCCGTTTTCGCTAGGTTGACTGTTGTAGTGCGTCTAATCTCAACCTGTCTAATAATTTTAAACGGTTTTATTTAGTTTGTCTTGTTATTTGTTCTTTTTAAGGGTCCGGCGAACACAATATTCCAAAATGCGTTTGGAATATTGTTATCTCTGTTCTGTTGTGTTTTTGTGTTGTTGTTGTTGTCTGTGTCTGTTGTGTGTTATGTGTGTTGTGTGTTGTTAGCGTTGTTACTAGCTATCGCAATTTATGATAAATTTGGATGTGTTCCGTAATACCAAAAATGATGAATGAAAACCTAATATTCTTTCATAATTTTTTCTATACTTTGTAACTTGATAATATAAGCTATGCTTCTGCCGAAACAATATTCCAAATATTGTTGTTTATAATACAGAAAAAACAGTACGAAAACATGTCATTTAGCTCTAAAAATTGTGCGAATTTCAATTCGCTTAAACTTTATTTTAGGTAAGTTTTTTTGGAAAAAAAAGATGTAAAAGCCTAGATAAATACTGTCTAAATCCGAATATTAACATAATATGATGGAAATATGCTCAAATTGCAAATGATTTAGGTATTACGTTTGTATGGAAAATTCTAGGGTCGCCGCAGCCTTAAGTATATTAATAAAAAAATAACCTGACTTGTGTTTTATTTATTTTACCTTCATTTTGGAATTCAATAACCATATCGGTATCGGTATCGCCGATATTTTTATAAGAGTATCGGTATCGTATCGGCAAAAAGGTGTATCGAGGCATCCCTATTACTTACCTAATAAAAATAACACATTAAACACTCAACTCATGATAAATCATACACGGCTCAATACACTAAAAACTTTGAATACCACTTTGCCGAACATTCGGCGATATAGCCGAATACGAATTTTCGGTAAACCTGCCGAATATGCCGAATACAGAATATAAAACGAATATTCGGCCCATCCCTAATTGTGATTGTTTATTCTTCCGTCGAAAAAACTCGTTTCTATTGTGGTCATGCTAACCGTGCAAACAGGGTAATAGTCCTAGTTTAGTTTTTTTATGTTTAATCAAATTTTGCTTTTGTAGGTATGTGAAGACAAAATTATTAGAAGCTGCCATTAGTAGACATGGTCCGATTATAATGGCATAAATTATTTTCTCAGAACAAAAACAAAAGTCAAGTTAAAAAGTCGTGATATATTTATTCCCTTCTGACGTCAAATAAATCATGTTATTTATTGTTCCATACTTCGATAGCTAATTGATTTTACTCACAAACTACCCTACTTGCAGTATTAACGCAGGATTCCTAGCAACTCACATGTTGGGCTTGCTGTTATACATTTGGAACCCTATATTTGTTTGCAAGGGCAGCCGTCTAGTCCAAAATGGAAATTATAATTGACTAGCTGCCCGCCCCAGCTTCGCATGGGTAGCCCTAATTTGCAATAAAATAATATTGCGGCTATAAACTGAGATGAAGGCTATCCTATCTTTTAAGTTAGATCAAACTGCACACGGTGTGCGAATTTTATTATAATCGGTTAAGTGGTTTAGGAGTCCATTGAGGACAAACATTGTGACACGAGATTTATATATATTAAGATAAGACTAGATGACAACCGGGACATTGGCTCGGGTTAAATAAAAAATGTCTTTTTCCAGGATATCTTGCGCATCTTTACAGATACAAAAATATGCAACATGCATCTGCTAAATCACTTCACTACACAGTACGATCAAATAGCAATAATGTGCACATATGCGTACCAAATAACGAAACTGCTTTCTAAACGCAGCCCGCATTTCCGTGTCGTCACGCTTGTTGCACACTGTTGTCACCGCAGAGCGTTTACCACTAACATGCAAGTACCCGCCTATGTAGCTAATTAACATGAGAACTGACCAGCAGAATTTGCGGTAATAATGCAATTCTATCCATTGGATCAACCAAAAGGCACAGAGTATAGTAAGTCCGACATTGAAAGACTGTAATTTTTTTCAAGATGATATTTGGGTGCGTCTTCCAAATTGAATGGCGAAACTGAACCATCTGCATCAGGTTGCCATAAGCACAGATGGGACACTCCGCAAAATCATTAAAATAAAAAGCGACTCTTGCTACCACACAATAAAGTGTCCGGTCGCACAGCGCTAATCACCTACAGTTATATTCTCCTAGCCTGCCTGTCTTTCTATCGAGTGACTCTTAGACCTTCTGACTACGTTACACTCACTGAATTGGCCCAGCAAGACGGGCCCGCCGCGTACTTGTAGCTTCATATCTAAACTGCGGAGTGTCCCATCTGTTTTAATCTGTGCCATAATTTAAAATATCGAATTGGCGATAAGTATGTATAAAGTCCGGAACACCCTGGATAGTCAACCCCGCTACCGCCTAACTTGTTGATGGGCTTATTTTATTTTATCTGCCACCAACAACAACAAACAACTTTTTGAAATATTTCTGGCGATATGAGAAAAGAAGTCTATAATTGCAACCTGAGCAGTGGAAGTTTGTTGGCTTTACGCACGTGCGGTTCGGAGAATTTCTGCTAATTTCGGACATAAATCGGAGCCCCTACATGAGCTGCTTTACGCGCGCGTGACGCGGCTTTGGGCATCCCCGTGATCACGTGGGTAAAGACACGTTCACGCGTAGCATCAAGTTATTTAGTCATAAACGTGAATGTCCATTAATGTTATAAATAAATACAAATACGTCAACGTTAGCCTCGTTAAATAAAGTATTGTTGTAACATCTGTGCCTAAATGTCAGTGTTTTTTCCAGAATGTATGGTACAATTGAAATAGAAATTTATTTAATGCCCAAGCTTTCCCTTTTTGTTTACTTCGAAAACAAAAGGGATTGAAAGGGTAAGGTCGCAGTTAAAAATACTAAGCGCGATTGTTTGATAATATTTAAGGGTAACGAGGCTTACATTTTAATGTCGATTTTATTCAGAACCTGATGAAACAATGAAATAGGATTTTTCTGAGTTGTGACTTTACCTAAACCTCCTCACTGGCGAATAATAGTCTGTTTAAAATGAAAGTCATTTGTAGGATACGTCAAAACTCGTGTTTTTATATATCCTTCAGTCTTGCAAGTCACATCTAAATTGGCTCATTTGATTACCTGCCTACATACTAGATACATTTGGCCATGTTGTGTGACGAAAGTCATTACTTTGGTATCGTTTGTTTTTTCGACCTCGAGACATGAAGCCTAGCTTATTTAGTGTTTAGTTATTTGATTCCCCCCACACACGTGTCTTTTTAATAAAGAATTTGAGAAGGCCAAGTCTGCTAGACATTCAACCACCTTACACGTTCCCTGCTAAGGTAGCTATTCCGTATTGTAAATCATGTAATGGTATTAACAACAGGGTATTGTCTCAAAGAATAACAGTTGCTGGCGTAGTGTTGTCTACCTGATAGTTATTTCTGATGAAGTCATTAATCGTGTCATTGGAGGGTTAAAACATAGATAGGTATCATAATAACAAACCAGTTGATCAGTCAGTAGATAATATATGTATATTATGTCATGTGACTTTTACTGAGAACGATATTAATGAAATACTAGCAATAGAATTGATCTAGCTGAGAGATCCGTCATAGTTATCTATGTGAATATCTGAGTAGATAAAATCTATATTTGTATCTGTGGCATTGCTCTTTGAGGATATGCCTTTTCCATAAAAGTTAGTATTTACATAGACAAATTCAATATATTTCAGAGATTTTAGAGAGAGATAATAATGAGTGAAGTAAGCAAATATGAAGAATTCGAAAACAAGGTGAATGCTCCAGGCAACCTACGAACGAATGTTTTCAAAATTTACTTAAATGAACCGTTGAACAACAAGAGAAATATTGTTACACATAATTAGGTTTGAGGTTTCTTTTGTAATTTCGCAGTAAAACGTATTAAGAAATTCAAATACCTTGCCTTGAATTATTCTTATCGGGTTTTCCGAATTTCATTTGAGTAACAAGTGTAACAACACGTCTTTCCTAATGATAGTGTTACAGACGTTATTGTGAAATCCATAAACAAATATACATTTTATGTCGTAGATTCCAGATCTTAGAATTGATCATTTCATGAAATGAACATCGACCGCAGGCTGGTCACATCATAATTACCTATGGCCAATTATCTTATTACGTAACACATTTTTGTAAACGATTACGACTAATCTATTTCATTTTGACAATTCAACAACATTCATTGCATTTCCGTTTTTGAGCACATTTTTTTTCGAACTCATGAAGCTTTGGATTGGCAATCTATTTCAAAACGCAGATGACCAGCCCTTTGAGTATTAAATCTTTTTCCTTCTCCTTTCTAAATCAATTTCTGCTGGGGAGTTTGTTGCGCGGGTTGCGCCACTTCTTCCCAGCTAAAATATATATAAGTAAGTACCTACTAGGAAATGGTGAAGGGTTGGCGTTTTGGGGGACTGTCTTATGTAATTTTGACGTTCGAAAAGTGCTGATTCTCAGCCTAGTTTGAATAAATGACTTTTGAATTTTCAAATAATCTTAAAGATAATATTAACAAATTATTTTAACCTTTGGTAGGAGAACACAGTAAGTAAACAAAAATAAAAGAAGAAAAAGACAAAACAAAATTAAAAGTTATTATTGAAGAGCATATCAGTGAAGTGTGGTTTAGTTTGCTTTCTCTTTGAATATAAATAAAACATAGATACTGTAAAGTTTGTTTATACACTCGCAACCAAAATGATAAGCATGATAAGTAATGACATAAGATAACTTACGATGATATCAATAACATTCATAATGGCGTTGGTCATAATGAATAGCTAAACCGGTATGTCCAACAATGGGTTGAATAATAACCCATTATGCAATCCACTTACAAATGACTTTATCTCGATCATCAGCATTAGCGATGATTTTTAATGGACACTGGCACTGCTACCAAAAGTAGCTTCATTTCGATCCAATCTTAATATCGATTTAATCGGTTCTAGCATTTCGTGATTCGAAAGACATTACTCTTATTGATGGGCTGTTAATAGCGGTCAATTTAATTTCTTTTGCATGGATGATTTAATTTGTTAATAGTTGATTTGATAACTTATCGTTCATATCTTATCTGTACTTCTAATTATGTTTGTCCAACGAATACATACATAAGTAAAATTATTCATTGTCACTTCACCTCATTAAGTTTTCACTGGAACATGATTTATGAAAAGTTGGATCCAGAAGAAATTGCTAGTAAGAAAATATGTCCCGGCTCCGCAAAGCAAATTAATTTACGACAAAGATAGTAGAATAAATTCTCATTAGGTTGACTCCATTAATTTTGCTCTACGGTAGGTACCGCTAATGCTTTTTTCCGTTGCGAGAATAAACTGGGTCTTAGAA
Source organism: Conistra vaccinii (assembly GCA_948150665.1). Classification (NCBI taxonomy): domain Eukaryota; kingdom Metazoa; phylum Arthropoda; class Insecta; order Lepidoptera; family Noctuidae; genus Conistra; species Conistra vaccinii. The sequence continues at coordinate 7,258,095 of OX411320.1, read as the reverse complement.
ACTTATTATAGAGATATTAACTAGAAACCACAGAAAATCACAGTGGGAAGGTACTGATATAATTAGTCTTTCGTCTGCTGTTCCGATTACTTCCAGTTGACTCATCTGATACCTATGCGAATGAAAATGTTTGATCGATTACACGTGCAGATTAGAAACTGTTTCATCCTATAATAAACTAATTACAGTTTTCCTATCAACATCTTACTTAGTCTTACCAGATGATGGTGCCACGCCAGTTTAAGTAGAAACCTTAGCTGATCTAGATCGCTCTATTTTTATTTGACTTGATCTTGACTCGAACAAATTAGCCGCCATGGTTGTGAACTCGACTGGTGTAACCAATATGCATCGAGGTGTGTACCTACCCAACGGTTTTCTAATGTGATATCGTCGATCGCGTCCGGTCGGGGTTTCATTTCGCCGAGCCGACTCCAATGCTACTATGTTGTGACCAGTTTTTATATAGGACACTTGCCACTGTTGTGATTATACCACGATAAAGCAATGAATGCTTCTTGAGCATATAACAGGTCGTTTTCTGATTTCACTATAATGTGTCTTTGAATATTGTCAGAAAGTTGTCGAGTTGTTACAGACATTATCTTCGAAACAATTGATATCAGTTTGGATTGATTTACAACCGGCTAATTTGCGGTTTGTATTGTTGATAACTATTGATTGAAGCCATATTGAAATTGTAGAACTTTCGAAAAACAAGTTGACATTGCCGATCGAGTTTCTTAGAATTAGTGCTCGAACGATCAAACGGAGAGAAATCCACAAAGTGCCACTAGAGGTCTTGTTTGCTATACTTCTCTGTCAAGCAAACTTGCGACCTGGCTAGATAAATTTACTGTCTTGAACATTTCGTTGTACCTTATCGAAATATTTTGACTGGCGCATATAATTCACAGTAACTGGTCACACTACACCACTCAATGTTATACTAACACTGTTATTAATATTAATAGCGGTTGACGCCAGTAATATTATGTTGTGACTTGGTCTTATATCCTGCCACAACGAACTGTGTCTTAAGTGCTTCAAATAATACAAATTATTTCGAACCTTCTTCGCTGTAGAACTCTAGCGAACAGTCACTAATAGCGAAAGGTAAATGAAAGCGAAATGTGAAAAGGAACATGTAAATGTGCAAATATTTAGACCAACAGTCTATTCTGTTTAACTAGTTCACCTCCTAATTCAGCTCAACGATGCTCGTAAATAGTGACAATTATTTTCGAAGTTCGTGACAGAGGTGATTACATATTTTGTTATGGAATAGGCGACATGTCACGTCGTTAACCTATTTATGGGAATGATAGTGGGTCGTGTTTTCATGAAGCCCCACCTCGCGGATCCCTGAACATGACCAACCCTTTTGTAGCACGCGAAACAGGGGCGGAGAACAATTCGAAAACTCACTGCATTACCCAGTTCTTTTCTGCAGCAAACTGTTAAGTAGATTTGATCATGATTCATGCAGCAATTTTTGGTATCTGCAATTAAATTAGACGGGATTATGGCCAGATTATTGATCAGTGCATGTGCATGGTAACTAAGAAAGTCGTCGCCTTGCTTCATGTCCCTTAAAATTAGCTTCCTAGAGCAAAGTTAGTTGTTGTTGTCAAACTTATCGCTCTGCGGTTTGAGACTATTTACCTCAAATAAAAATTGATGGTGCAGAACTGTAATTTTGCAAGTTTGACTTGCATTTAAATTGATTGTTTATCGATGTAAAAAGTGTACAATGTGCGTTAGACTTTCCATTCAACAGCTAATTGATGGAAAGTGTTTTCTGCGCAGAAAGTCATAGTAAACTTAGAAAAAGTTGAAAAAAGCACACAAAATAAAACTGCACATCGCTTGATTGACAGCCGTTGCAATAGACACTTTTTATTCAACGCGACGCGCTCTACTTACCCACTCAACATAGTACGCTAATTTTAAGACAAATTCGTGACAATTAAGCGTAACGATGGTAGCAATTTAAAAATCGTGACAGCCACATTTATGGTCGATTTTTAGCCATGTCTTATTAGCTCGATATACTAGCAACACGACGATAGGTAGTGTCAGTTTTTTGAATCGATGTTCAAATATCAAGAGCGTTCGCCGTGTTACATAACTTTCCCTATAACAAACGTAACTTAATTATGTGCACACGAGCGTACATTAATGTTCACGACTTTATCGCTAATGCCAATTTAGTTGATATTATCGACTTGCGGTGCATATTATGTGTGGATTACCAAATCTCTTTGTCTTTCGGGCCTGTAATTGATAATCGTGCATTTATCGCTTTCGATACGATACGAATTTCACGTAGCAATCCTTGACGTCACATCAAATAATTTATATCAAAATTGTTATTTTCAAGAAGAGATGAACTCTTTGTTTTGTTAAGACAAAGTCCACCACCTGTGGCGTTGTCCGTGGTTTTTCAAAGTAAACCATTTTTCCTGAAACAGAAACCGTTTCAAATATTCCCTCTGAAGAATAGAAGATACAAGATTATCAGCAGTTTTTATTAGACTGATGTACTGCCATAGCAATATGTACCTACTGCGCGCAAAGTAAAAATACTTAAATGCATCTAAGGAGGGATATTTCTGCAGACATGATACAATCATATTATACGGACGATATTATAAAAACCAATGCGGTTTCTCCACACCGCAGACTCGGAAGTACTTAGCAGAAGTGCAGTATCTATAAAATTATTCTTTTATAGCCAATATATGGACTGCAGAGTAAGACATAAGCTTTCAAAATTGCCTTAAACCACATCACTAGGTATCGATTTCTTTTCGATGTTCCGGTCCAATTTCACTCCGGTATATATCGATTGAAGTTTATAATCTGTATAGCTTTTGTGCATATGTCCATACGTTGCCCCCGGCAGCAATTTGCTTGTTAATATTGATATATCGGTTGGTATTTTATAATGGATATTTAAGGAGAAAGCGATGGCACCGGAAATTAATCCTTTGCCATAGTTCACGTCTTTCATCAATCAGACGCCGTAGACAGGTGCCTACATTAAGAACCCGTTTATTTCTGATACTAGTAGACATGTTTGTTTGACTTAACGAGTCGTTGATCAACAAATATTTAAATTGCTTCTGAATAAGTTGGTGTCTCGATTATAAGCACAACTGGCCAGGCACGCCTCAGAATTTGAAAGTGATAGTATTTTTACGTTATTTACTTTTTGCTGAATTTTTGTATACTTACTTAACAAAAGAAAACGCCCTAATTTTTTATGCTTTAGAGATATCCAATCTTCATGGAAAAATTCAATTACGTACGCTCTTAAATCGTATAGGTACACGCGAATACATCGTGAGGGCATCACGAAACATCATTAGGTATCAAATAAATTATTCGTATGAGTCGTGACGTACTTTCGTAATAGGTACGCGTTAAACGTCTGTCACGTACAATATCTCGGACGGCGTCGGATTTTAATCGGCGAAAGTAGTTGTGTTGCGTGTTGCGCGTGCGCAGAAGTTTGATCGTTGCCGCGGAATTGCCACTATATTAGAAACAACGGAAGGCCGACTTTTAGTCACACGTGGATTATTGTTTAAGAACATAACAAGTCAAATAAGCCCTATAACTAGTGGTAGCACAGGAGCAGATCCCAATTTCCAAGCGATGTTACTGATTCGCTCAGAGTTACAGTTTGCCAACGCTTTTGTTTTAAAAGTGATCCTTCTGTACTTGTTCTTTTGGTTACTCACTATTCGTATGGTTAAAAGCGTCATTTTGTAGTAACCGACGCAATAAATGTCAGCAATTTGCCTTTTCTAGTGTTAAGCAACTGTTTCCCTTTTAAGTTAACATAGAGGAATTGAATGTTAATGTATGTAGATTAAATGAGAAGCCGTCAAAGACTACGTTACGTTAAATCTTTGATCTTAGATTATCCATGAGATGGTATAAGTTATTTTGAAATTCTACAAAAATATTGATAACTATCAATATTTTTGTAGAAATATTATAATATTTCTAGTTCTATTGAAGAAGAAATCAAATTAAGGTTTGTTTTATTACAGTTTTCTATAACATATTTAATTATTTATGTGAAGGAAACGTGTTGGTACAAAATATCACGCAACACACGTGAAAAAACTGATCTGCTTTCCTGAAAATGGCTCTTTTTTTCACGCAACCACACGTTTGGGTCGCGTTCGTGTGGTCACGTGAAAAAAGAGCCATTCATTTTAAAATTACAATTTACTCCGCAGAAAACCGTAATTGAAAATATCGAAACAATTCTATTAGATGGACTATTTCGGGGCCAAATGAATAATTGTCCTGATTGAGTCGATGCTGTAAGTCATTACGCGATCAAACCACGTCTATCTGGTGGGCTGAAATGGCTAACGCGCTTTCATTACCACATTTACACAATTGAACGTTGTCAGTACCAATTGCGAAATTAGATCGTTGTTAAATTGCTTTTCGTCATATGATTTAGTAAATAACCGTCAAAACTGACAGGTGTGTTATACAGAGACGTAATAACATAAATTTTGATTCCATGTTACGTCTACTCCCATTGACAGTAATTGTGTTATTATGTTCTTACCTTCAATACATAATAACAATTTGTGTACTTACATATAATTTTTGCCATAGCCGGGACTTGTATGGCGTGACTGTTGGACATTCATTAAATTAATGAAAAAGCAATTTCGACGATGCCTCACCTAATTTTGTCAAACGTTCTAATTTATGGAGAGCGATCTAATTGTACGTTGCTTAATTACCCCTGGAGACTATAAATTGGCAAGTTCCTGTGTTCTAAGGCTTGAGGTCAACAACCACGCCCGTTGTGATCGCAGACGTCATCCGATTACTCTCGCTTCTTTCCACTTCGACTCAAGCAGGTTACTGTGTCACTTTCTTCGTCTTCCGCCACTGATTTTATCAATACTTATATGTTACATTATGCAAAATATATTTAAATCAGTATACGTCACATGACACGCTATCAAACCAGGCCTTTCCGGAGGGAAATGACACTATTATGTCAATCGTAAATCAGAGATCGGATTAATAGTTTGACCTGATGAAACTAACAAATTTGGGTAGATTAGAAGGAGCATAATCAATACCGGCATTGTTTTGTTGGCATATATAAGCTCTCAATGCTCTCATGCAATGAGTAAGGTAAGCACAATCAAGAACGCGGTCAATACAGGCTGAACACATAAATACCAACATCCCGTTCTCAAAGATATCGGATGCGTCGCGCTAAATATATCAGCTCACCAACTGTTTCATTGGTTAATTAGCGAGGCAAACACGTTTCGTTTGTTTTAATCACGTTCTGATGACTTATAAAACTTTCTTTATAAGTGCATTGTCAAATTTCTCTTTGCAAGAACGCGTGCCAGTCGCTTGGTAGTCGGCACAATGGACAAATTAGCGTGTTTCCATCTGCTATTGTTAACACCCAACTCGAGAACTTCCATAATTACAGCTCTGCTCTGAACTGTACGTAAAACTTTAAAAACAGCTGCGTGCTAACGAGCCAGTTTTTTTATAAAGGGACAGTTTTTTGGTAGCTTAGATAGGTTAAGCTAAGGTTAGGTTAAGCTACGCTTGCCGGGGTTGGTCCGTGGACGGATGACCATCTTTACATACCGAGACTCCTCCGTGTCTCGGAAAGCACGTTAAGCCGTTGGTCCCGGCTGTCATTCGTGGATCTTTGACAGTCGTTACTGGTCGTCAGAAGGCCGAAACTCTGACAACCAGTCTTACCAAGGTGTATCGTATTACCCAGTTACTGGGTTGTGGAGGTCAGATAGGCAGTCGCTCCATGTAAAATGCTGGTATTCAGCTGCATCTGGTTAGACTGGAAGCCGACCCCAACATAGTTGGGAAAAGGCTAGGCAGATTGATTGAGATTTTTTGGTAGCATCTGGGCCAATATGAGGTTAAACCAATATATCTGCATTGCAATTGAGTTAATACAATCTAAGTAGCCTTTGTTTTGGTATTGAAATGGAGAAGCGTATAATATCAACAGATTACTAGAAGCGCACGTGCAAAACTATAACGTGTTTACTTTGTAAATTAGAAAAGTGCTCAAGTGGTGACAGGATAATAGCTTCTTTGCAAACTTCCTGCAACCTTACTTGCTTCGCTCTATGAGCAAAAACAATATCAGGCTTTTGATACCTATATTTTTATACATATGTTTTCGGTCTGCCAGAGGCACTAATCATAAGGCCAGTGTAGAGAAACCCTCCGTCTTTCGTGACTTGCGCCCTCAAGGTAAACAAAATCAATGTTTGACCACATAACTAATGAACAAATTAACGTTATGTTCAACATCGAAAGTAGATGCGATACCTTAGCTTGTCCTTTACCAGACAACTTCTAAACCTCCAACGGTCAACCTTGCGTGGACATCGAACATACTTGACCTAAGCTGAACTGTTGCATCCAGTTAATGATTGGCGTTGGATAGACGCTAAATGTTTTTTTAATAGGTGTTATCCATAAAGTCGTAAATCATTTTGAGAATTACCACTGACATCTCTATGCATAATTCAAATGGCTGTAGGTGTCTCATTTGAATGAATTTTCATACTATTATGATAAAAAGAAAATTGCAATTTTCTCAAGATTTTGTTTGTTGCTAAGAAAATAAGCAGTTATTTGCAGCTTGTCAGTTCTTGAACTTAATAATATTAATCATCCCAAGCCCACATGACTTGTGTCAAAATATTGTAAAGCTGCTACGCTTGAAGTACTACTTATTTTTGAGGGTAAAAAGCGTGACGGACATGTGTGTACAATTATATTCTGTGATGGAAAACAAACATAAATCTTTTTATTTTTAAATTGGTTAATTGCTTCATCTTGTGTTTCCTCGGCTTACTGCGGAGTCCGCTTGGAATAACCGGTCTACTTCCTTTATGTGCAACCTTTGATAAAGTAAGACAAAAGTTTGAGATTTTGCTCTCTTTTTTATCTTATTTTATCCGGCCTCTTCTAACGACACCTACGGGAGAGAAAAATCTAAGCCAAGATCATTCTGCGGTACTACTTCAACACCTAAATGCGTTCCCCTTGCTTGCCTCTATTATGTTACTATATTGTTTTAAGTTCCGCTTTACCCACGAATTAACCTTAGCTGTCGCAATATCCACATGCTCATTATAATTATTCTTCGAGTCGAATTGCCGAGAATGTCGTTGCAATTGCAAAGCATTATGTGTGTCAATGCTAATAACAAATGGCGAACACCCACTCTACACTTAAGGTCGAAGTTTAGGTGTATATTTTGAAAGCATTGACTTTGATGAACTCATCTTATATAGAACCTTCATGTTATTTTACAAAGCTGTGTCGGTTACAGATAGGTTAACCCCTAACACTATGTCTGAAGGATTGGCACTTGGCAGTCAAACCCACCTGTTTGCTAATGGCGTCATACTCATATCCCGAATACCTTTGCGATACGGCTTGCCCATGGAAACTGGGAGAGGCCTGTGTTCACCAACACGCTACATGCATACTTATTTGTTAGTATGTTTAAATAAAAGTAATCATTTACTCTCTTTCTTAGTCTTCCAATTCTTTTACGAAGTACCTACTTGTCTGTAAGCTTTGCATAAAAACTTTCTCGTTTAAACGAAGCACTCGTAAATAAAGACTTCAATGCATTGGTTTGTACGTACCACATTTATTTGACTCCTTTTATAGAATGAAAGACAAACATTTGTTATTTGGCTTTCTTAAATGGAAGTGAGCCATTTCCAAACAAGTTACCGGCTTCTGTTACAATTGTTCGAGTAGGTTGACATGACCGAGATTTTTGGAAACATTTTCTTTGCATACAAAAAGTGACATGTTTCTCTAAAGCTTTCACATTATTGTTATATCATTGGCGCCCCATGATTCCATAAAAACAGGGAAAGTATGCAATCTACGTGCCGCTGAAGGCAGCCGGTCGTCACGCCCATCCTACGCCGACTGTGGTCCGAAAGAAAGTGAAATTATGTTTTAGTGGACATCTTTGTCTTGCGTAATGTTGCGAGGGTGGACACTTTGAAATATTTCTTTATGAGATTTGCTTCCACAATTCTCGGGGTCACAAAGATAAACACAGTCTATAAGCTGCTTATCAGGCCACGCAAGATGTAAAAGTCAACAAACCGGAAGCGCGTGTGTGACGGGCTTCTAAAATAATTCCGAAGTGTGCAAACTTAGTGCAAGCTTTGGACTCCTAGTCATCTTACTTTGAAACTGGTTACTAGTAAAGTTTTATTATTCTATTGGGCATGATGTAATTCGGACTAAGTAAACGTTCTAAAAAAACATGAGCTGGTGGAAGGGCATAAATTACTTGTTCACGGTTGCTGGACAGCGCCCTCGCGTTCGAGGTTAGAGCGATTCGCACGTGCACCATCAGAACAAGTCAACAAAAAGCTATCACTATACCTGTTGTTATTACAAGGAAGTAATTACCATGCCGCTGGCAAGTTGTTTGACCCCAACTTTGAGAATTAGTTGCTATTGAAAATTATCGGAGCTCCAAGGTGAGTCGGGCAGTTATGCTCAATTTGGTGTTGAGTTTTCTAAGTATGTGATTATGTAACCTATTGTGCGTTGAATGTGCTGTATATTTCTAAAAATTTCATCGTTAGTTTGTGCTCCAGCGCCTCCAGCATTTACTTACAAGAAGTTACCTATGTGGTAATCAAAAATAATATCTAGTAACTTTGAAGCCACCGTACAACTCGTATTATAAAATCCAACTGAATATTGACGTTATTTCAGTCGTGAATATTTCTGCTATTTACATAAACCTAACCTGACCCTGGTGGCTGGTACTAAAGCCACGATAGCCATAAAGCAGAAGATTACTGTAAAATCAGTATTATAACATTATATACTTTCAATATGCAATACTATCTCTGAACATTCTACGAAGGTTTACACGAAATTATTATAATATTCGTACGCGGTGACGTTGGTGGCTGGTACCGATGCGCCATAATTCACAATGCCATCAGATAACCTCACGACGGTGACTGTTTTCGTCAAATATTGATTGTCTTGTGAACTCCCAGCATTACCAACCACACGGAAAGAAAAAACGACCAACGCAACCGATGAGCATCGACACGTCTTGATGAGTAGGACCAGCGTGGGATTGAGGAAGACAGACAACCAATCGTGGACTGCTAATGTGCTAATTACCATTCCATATTGTATTCTGAAAACTATTGTGGCTCTTCATTATTCAGCTGACGTAGCAGCTGTGTAATTTTTCTTCACGTAGGCTCATTGTTAGATTTTCTTTACAAACTTTTCTGCTTCATTAGTCTTTGCTCGGGTTGACGAAGTGTAATAGCCACCATATTTCTACTATGCATGATTAAACTTTCTTCTGGGTACTCTCAATACTTATTTTTAGTTGGTAAAAAATACGGATGATTTTGCTAGGTTGGTACGTAAGATCTTCTTGCTGAGCTAAGTGGAACATTGACGTCCTAATTACACAGGTAATAAATACTAAGTCACGCGATGTCGCGAGATCACGAGAAAAAACACACGGAAATAGTTTTTCTATTCTTCATAATAATACTGGTGCTAAAAATAGAATGAGTTATCTGATATTTCAAACAGCTTTTTGGCGCTGGAAAAATTTCAGTCCGTATTTGAATAAAGTGGAATTTTCCGCCTTTCATTTTAATCCAATATCCTTTCCTTTAAGTAAAATTCAAAAAGCGTACTTACTCGCCAGAATAATCCAGGCTAAATGCCAAGATCTAATCTTCGTCCGAATCTGGTCTTCGCTCCATCTTAAATCAAACTTGAAAATGGTTATTAACCTCAAAAAATGTATGTCGCATCGTTAGTTTTAAATGTAATTCATACATAACCATAACTCAAGTGTCAACTACCACATCCAACTCGTAATCTCATACAACAATACGTGTTTAAGAAAAATAATTGCTTCCTACGTGTTCCTTTCCAAGCAACTGTCCGCCCGGTAGCAATGAATTCGAGTGACAACTTTTATGATGACCCTTTGCTTGTACACGTAACTAATAGCCGGCAGATTTTCACGCATTATTAATGTTACATGTTGGCTAATAGTGGTCAACGATGTTGACTTCTTGCTTGATTTCGCATAACAAGTGCAAACGCAATTATCCGAAACTGGAGCATAACTGCTTTGCAAATGTCCGCTGATGGAATGAATACAGTTGCTTCAGTGACAACAGGTAAGCAAAGTACGCATAGACCTATTTAGTAGACAAGAAGATTTGTTGACCAACTGACCCGTACAGTTATTGCATTGATGCATTTCCTTAACTTTCAAATCAATTATTCCCAATTCTACCAACAAAGCAAGTTTACAAATAAAGAAATGTGTTTTTAATTCTACAAGTGATTAGAACTCGTAGTCTACGACTGTTATAGCTCGTCAACAATGATTGTTTCCAGCAAATTCGTTTCAGCATACAATGCTCTGACAGTTGAGACATTTGAAACACTGGTATATTTCATTGTGTTATTTAACGCCGCCACGCCATGTTTAAATATCATCAGGTTGCCCCATCCAGTATCCAGATACAGATTACAAATCGTGCAGCTGCAGAGTTTTCGGTCTCCACTCCAACTGCAACATCATTAAACTTTTTTAAACACTGATTGTTTCATATTTTGCAAGTTTTCTATTTGATTGTGCTCTACATTTGTCAATATTGACTATTGAGTGACGCATGAAAGGCTTGCTTGACTTACAATCTGGATAACTGATAAACTAACAGTTCTTTTCTACGATTTTCCCATGCTGTGCAAACACATGTGTGCAGCTTTACGCGACTCTTGAACATTACGTAAATTGAGAAGTATAACAATGATTCTATCTAATCGAACAAAAGACGAGCTACATAAGTTTGGCGGCGGTGTTCATACTGACAATTACACAATCTAATTGGTGATGATGTAAGTTTTTGTTTGACGGGATAATTGCATGTTCTGGATAACACAAAAAGTATATGGAAATAATGTTGATTAACTAACGCCTCCGCCCAAATCATCGATTCCATTCATCACCTCGTCATTCTGTTGAGTAGTTACCTCAGTGCCTTGCAGAATTTTACTAATAATGTGCTATGTCGACACCAGTCCGTCACTCATCGAAGATGATGAAATGGATATGGATCTCAATTCTGCCCTGTCATTCAGCGTTTTATAGAATGTGTTATACTATCGTGTAATTACTTCCTACAATAGAGTGGCCCCGTTTTTAATCAAGTGAACTTCCAATATTGAAGATGTATCTGATATTACCAAATATTTAACTTTAGTCCGAATTACATTCCAGTTGAAATAAATGAAAGTCACTGTTATTATGATTCGTCATCGTGCGAGGACTATTTCGTCGAAGGGTTAACAACTCCTGCTCATTTTATTAACCTGTTCCTTATACATATTCAAAGTCTGTTTCTCATTAATAAACAATGTCGTGCATCAAAGGAGCAATTCCAAGGATCGTTACATTTTAAACTTACACATGGTTATCTGTAATGAAATATGTAATGTTATGAGAACTCGCAGGAACTCCATTGTAATTTGTTACCGTAGCAAAAAGTCGACCATTGAGTCATCGTGACCTTATATGATTTTTTTACTTCCTTGCTAGACCAATCTAATAATAAAAACTCCCGTACGTATGGCGTCATTGATAAATATGATAAAACGTGTATAGTGTTTGTGTATATGAAATTGCGTTAGTTTTATTGTGTTGGGTGTCGTATGCGCAGTCGTCGTGACGATAGGATGTTTGCAGTTTTGCATTACAAATAAAGAGTGTTCGTGCGCAGTGCACATCGTTAGCCGTCAGGTCACTGGCTGCCTGTCAATTGTGTTCAACATTGTCAATTCAACTCATTGCCTCCATCGCTGGTGTAATAGTTCTGTGCGCACTTTAAACATCGTAACAAACCTCCGTCTCGTGATACGATGCGGTTTGATTGGATTTCAATTGAGTCGAGGCCGCTCTATGTATTTGTTAGTTGTTAAATGATTTTACAAAAATGTGCTTTGCGAACGTGCATGCAGTCATGCAATATAACCGCCTTTCTATACATACGGTAGATATGCTCAAAACAATCCTATTCGCAAATCAGCTAGCATAATTATTTAAGATTTGTGTTTCTGTGAGAGAGTTTATGAAAAAAATCAGTTTGCTCTGCGCATTTCAGATATGAATTTCAAATCTTACTCTCCATTAGCAAGTCAACATCATTAATATTCATTTTAGTTATTCGACTGAATCCAAGCGAAAGAGGGTACTGTGTTAATCAGTCTTATTTAAATTTGCTTATTGTATGGCGGCATCTACATCGCCACATGCAAACTACGCATCAAAGACCTGACGTCACATAAATCCTGCATCGCGCAATTAGAGTTTACCGCGCGGACGGCATATATGTATATAAGACTATCCAACATCAATCGTTGGGCAGTTGCCCGCCAGACGCGACACCCGTCTGGTCGAAAGATTCTACCTTTTTAATAGAGAATGAGTGAATTTTACACACTGTTCCCCATACCCTCTAAATTGGTGACCCCAAAGTTTAGAGGGTATAAGAAACAGGGTGTAAAGTTTTTCGTTTCTACTCTTGTAAGTTCAAAACGTAGAATAAAAATAACATCTTTGATACATACAAGGCGATTCTGCTAGCCGATGTGCCACCTGTTATTAAGTTAAATATATAAGCAATTATGAAGATCATCGTATTATAGATGCAGTTATTCTCCGCTAATAACGTTCGTTAATAAATTCCTTGCACAATGGACGATCAAAAGGTTATTATTATAGAAGTTTTTATAGGCAAGTCGTGGCGAGACTACAAGGATCGCTAAAGTTCGCAGCTTTCAAAATAACACCAGAGGCAGTTGTCGATTATAAAAATTCATCGTAACCGGTTGGACGGCATTCAATGACATTTACATTAATGTTAACAAACTGGACGAGTCACCTCTGCCTCGGGATGTAAAAAGAAAGTAGTTAATCTCGCACTCCTAGAAGCTGATATCAACTTATACGCTCAGTTCATGCGTTAGAGTCGGTATCGTTGCGCTCTTGAAACGTTCTAACTTCGATAAAATGTCGGAAATCAACTTGGTTTCGGAAACTCAGAGTTTCAATCGGGAACATTACGTAGGTATATGTTGTTGCGTGATGCAGTTATTTTCTCTCTTCCAAAAGTATATTATGCGGCATGAGTTTAAGTTTCATAATTTCAGATCAAACTCCCGAAGTAGTTTGCATAACAATAAAAACTTTGCGTAGATAGATCCCGCCGTAAAAAGTTTATTTTCCTACAGATACTATTAAAGTTCGTTTAGTGGGCGGAAAATTGGTATAGTCAGACATATAAAATTCTCCGCAAAGGTTTGATTACGTGACTGCCAATTTCGGTTAATTAGTCATCAATAAAGAACTAAAACGAAAAGATTTTTAAATACCCTCATAGATTTAATGTCGTCAGACCGTATCGGGATTATGGCAACTGTCCTTTTTAGGAATGGACGAGAAAGACCTCACGGGTCAAAAACCTTCATTTAAACGCTAGAAAATGTAACTGGTTTAGACTTGGAATAGAATACTTGCCATGAATTCTTATCGCACAACTTGCGCAAAAATACATACATCTACAAAGATGGTCGTTTTTCTGCCGCCTACGTATCTTGTATTGATTGCCACCAAACGTTAAATTAATGGAAATAATTGTCAAATAAAATGCTATCTTTATATGCAAGCAAAGTGTAAATGCTGACGTCATTTCAGACCACGAAAGCCGGCAAATCCTGTTCAAGAACCTCTGTCATTTTGGCCTGTTTTATTTCATTTTGCATAACATTAACGATAAAATCTTAACAAATCCAGTAGCAATTTATTTGAAAAAAGTGGTTTTGTTGCGCTTTTATTATTTTTGTTTGAGATTTAAAAGTGTCACGATATTGTCACTTATCATCTGAGATTGAGGGCAAGGTGAACGCAAATAGTCGCTTGCAGCTTAATCTTATCTTGAGTCAATATCAGTTCTAACCGGAACTCGTCTCCGGAACTAACTGCAAAGTTAGCCGAGTTACGAACTGTTAATTTAACTTGTATGTTTAAATGGTTGTTAGTGTTTTACTCATTTATTATTAAAATGCCAGGGACTTTACCTCATGTATAGTTAATACAGTATCTATAGGCATAGGCACTGTAACTGTACGGAGAATCTAATAAGGCGTGATATGCTTGAATATTGCTGTTCTGCTCTTTGCATTTATTAACCCTTCTGAATCGTGACATCATTTGTGTTTTTTCGGCTACCGTATTTTTTACATTTTCATAGTCATCTTGTCTAGTCATCTCTTAGCCTCGTCCTTGTCATCCAAAGTTGAATATAGGCGTCCTTCATTATATCAATAACTTAAATTCTCAAAATGCAGTTAGTTATCTTCTCCTATCAATTAGGTACTTTTTTTCCATATCGCGAGTCGTCTTGGGTCTTATTTCTAACTTGCACATTACTTTCTTCAGTCGTCTAAGTAAATTACTTAGAATCAGTTACACACACGAGCCTCTTGTTTAATCATCGAGTAAATCCATAAGAGAAATGTGGCGTTGAGATCAAATTCACAACATTGTTACTTAGATTATTCGCATATCTGTCTCTCCACGCTCCAGCGCAAACGGATGTCGGTGGAGAAAACTTTGATGTTTTATGTGTTTTCGTACATATCCGCGTCCATTCACGTCGCGACGTAAGTTGACGCAACTCTTTATATTTACGACGAATTTATGTATATTAAAATATGATACGATTGGGTTTAGTGCTCAGATGTTGGGTAATCGGTTTGCTTGTAAGCAGGTTACGAGCAAATGCCTTTATCTTGAAACGAATTCCAAAAGATTCGGATAAATATCAATTGAAAGCTGTTTTCTCAGCAGCAGCCTGGATTCTAGATCCTTTCCCGGTTGATGGCAATAGGCTCGCCCTAATACATGGGACTTAAACATAACTGGCGAAATGTAGGTGTACTTATAGGTACACCTCTGCCTTACTCTTCCGGGATGACAGGTGTGATGTTATATTTTGTCATAAAAGCTGTTATTAAATCTAGCATCTGGCAAATATTTTCCAAACATATGTTTGGGAGCCTTGGACTCCAAAATTGAAAAGGGACCTGAAAAACAATGACGCTACATGTTAAGACGCCACTAAATGCCAGTGGCTTTGTTTGGTTAGCTTGCGTGTCTTGTGCTGAGCTCACGCAATGCGTCGTACGTCCAGCCAGTAATAGGACTCGCCCATCAAGGAGCGGTGTCCCAAATAAGACGCATTATTAATTTATGATACATAAAACAAAAGGTATTTTAATAAAACACGTATGCTAAAAGATAAATAATTAAATTATCTTTAAAATGGTGAAGGTTTCAGAAAAATACGCTGGATAGTTTTTAAGTGATTCTCAGTTTTTATCCGCGTTAGACATAACTTTACAAATTACACTATGTAAAAACACAATCTAAAATATACATAGAATAAGTTATTTTAAAAAAATGCTCTAAAATAACATATATTTTTTCCAAATCATTAAACACTACTCGCTTGTGTGATCTTCAGTATAAAATCATTAAAAGTTTGTTATTGTCGCCTTAATTTTTGTTCAATTGAAACTTCAATGCATCACACACTGATTAAACGTTCATTGTTAATAGCATAACAATAATATCTTACACTGTGCCTATTTGCACTTCATTGACGTCAATTTGTTTCTATGAGACATTATTATGAGTATTGTTGTCAGCTGTTTAGATACGAACCGCTGTTGACTAAGTAACGAATTCGCGTGAATTATCTTATCAAAATTAATCACAATGTAAATAAGAAATTATCTGTCAATGGTATGCGTTATCATTAGCACCAAGAAACAATAACATTGAGTGCTAATGAGCGATAATAACCCTTAAATGTTGAGCTATACGTAAATTCATTACAACTTACTTAATGATAAGAGGCATGATTATTTTGGACTGCTTAGAGTAAGTTTTCAAACAGTCAAACAAAGTGCAATAAACTACAATCGTGCACATACCTATTGTATACAGGAGGCACGTCTAGTCTCGCGAAACGTGACGTGAGTCGGCCTTGGCGGTCGGACTCCAATCGGCTAACGTCGTTAGCATTCGATATTAGCGTTTATCTCTTTTACACTCAATGACTGCGCTACTCAATCCGTCTCGAATTTCCACACGCAACAATCGAGGAAACTGACACAGCTGGTACCAAAGCTATCGAGAATTTGCACCTTATACCGAACACCACAGGGTGCATATCCGCAGACACAACATGGCCGGTTATGGAGTTGTGATTCTGGTACGTCATAATCGTTCTTTCTCTTTTTGCCGAGCTCGCACTACTGCCTTCAAGCCAGTACGGTAAAAGCTTTGAAGAGACACGGACTGTCACGTAGTGACGTTCAGCTGAACCCGTAACCGAACCCGAGCAAATCGAATAATTGACGACGTGATCTGTTACGATTGCAGTAATAACTGTTCATTCCAATCATCTTGCAGTGCCTTTAGTGATATGTATATTAATCGATAACAAAAGTTAAATCGAATAAAGTTTATCTAATTGGAAACTTCACATTTCGATTCGTACGAAACGGCCACTATTGTTTTCAAAACATATGATTTGCTGACATGTCACCGAAAGTGTAGTGACTGAAAAAGGGAGCGGTAACAATTATATTGTGAGTGCGTGTGTTGGATACGGCCCAGTGAATCGCCGGGCCCCTCTCGTGTGTCTCCAGTGTTGAGTTACAACTCGCGGTATCAATTCTATTGAGGAGCAAGTGACTGATGGAGAATTGTGTTAACATTGGGAAGGAGGCTGCTGAGAGCGGGCGTCATGCTGGCCCGCGTGCTTGTGTCTAGTGTACGCAGACTCCGGCAAAACGGCGGCTACAGAGACAGCCCCGGTACTCGCACCACAGGTTCGCTTTCTTTATGTACAAACGTTTACTTAATACTTGTTTACTGGTAAACGCTGATTTTCTAACTTTTGAATAATTGCTTGTCAAATACTACACTGTTCGGTCGTGCATATTCAAATAGTTATGGACAAGTTTCCAAGGTAAATTGTGAAGGGTTTAATAGATAAGCTATAGATTGATAATGCGTACGGGCGCTGAAGTCGAATTAGTAGTTTTAGAACAGAATCGACAAGTAGAGCGATTATCTTGTTTATAAAACGGTAAGCGTTAAGTAAACTGAACTATATTTAGATCAAATGTTATCGTTGAGGACGATAAGCAAGCTAGAGAGAATGTCCCAGCAGTCGCCACTAATGATAAATGTTTGTTTTCTCCTCATTCCGTTTACAAAACATCATATTTGAATAAGTATTTTACACAAAATGTTGTAACAAGGCGTTATTTAGTCATTGGCAAAGTTGGTATGACTCACACTAGAAAGTAGTTTCCGTAATTATTGTCTGCTACATGTACACGGTTTAAGTTGTTTTTAACGGAATAACCACCATAGTATTGAACACACAAATACGTGAAAACAATAGATTTGAAATTCTCCTGTAATTGATGCGATTCATCTGGGTACCGTGCAATTAACAGAAAGTTGTTCTTATACTTTTGCCCAACTTGATACCCGGGTGTTTGGGTGACGGAGGACCTATTCAAAGTGAATATTACATTGGTTTGCGTACAAAAAAAAACCATAAATCTTTCCAAGGCTGAAAAAGGAAAGATGGCTTCAATTTGCTTCTAGACAGTTCAAATCTTACCTATAGTCAGAAACTCGACCTCTATTTCTTTGACACCTTTTAAATTATTGTTACTAATGTTAGTACCTTCCTAAGTTAGTATACCCATAAAAATAAAATAATCCTTTATTGCTGGTTCTGCAAAGTTTGCTAAAATGATGTTCTATACATATTATACCTACTAAGATTTTCTTAAATATCGAAGGTCGGTGTACTTTTTTTATTTTTCCTATACAGCTTGTCCTTTGACAAAGCCTCCTCTAAAGATTGTCATCTCTCTCTGTCTCTCGCCCTCTGAGTCCACTCTGGACCAGCTACTCTTTTGACGTCGTCTTCCCAATGTTTCGCTTGTCGTCCTTTGCTCCTTGCCTAACAGAGTGGTTTCCATCCCTTGGGTCCCCAAGGGATGGAAACCACTCTGATATTAATTTTGTACATTTCTCTGTTTCTTCTCTCTCATTCCCAGATTAACGTAGAACCTAATCTGCAAAAATTACGATAATCACAATTTAAAAGCAATGTTAAAGGTGTGTTTTAATTTTGTCTACGTCCGCATTACTAATTGCTTGATCGTATATGAACTTTGTCTAAACATTTTATCCTTGACATGTCGGCACACATAGCCATTTATATTTCGAAAGGTTAACCACCTGCATTCCGACCGTTTATAAAACGATTCAATCAGTAGTAGATCACGTCATATCGGCTATCATTGTGTTTCAGGCTTGCCAATGAGTTCAAGATTATCTTCTTATTGCGCCCAACTAGAACTGACCATAACCATAACTAGATGAAAACGAAAAGCAATGAGTTGTATCAACATCAGCTGTACTGGGTTTAGTGTAAAGGAAAAGAACCACGGTCGCTGAATATATGAACATTTCTTTTATCCTAAAATTATTCAGCGTATTCCTTCACATCCCTATAGACTATTAATACAATAACTTAAATCATGATGTAAAATTCCTCAAGTCCCTTCCTCCTCCGTCCGTTCCTCAAATCTATAAAAATGGTACCCTGAAAGGCCCTGATCCTTATTGTCAATATCGAAACTAATATTATAAAGAAAAAGGATTAGATTTTCTGTATGTCTGTTTGTAATAAATATACTTAAAAATTACTGGACCGATTAAAACAAAATCTTTCACTAGTAGAATGCTATATTATCACTGAGTAATATAGGCTATAGCTAGTTACAAATATATATGCCGTTGTATTGGATCAGTTTTGACCAATATTGCACCTTTTTCGGCTTCCGAACTTTTAACCCACCTGAAAATTCTTCTTATAATATCTATGCTTAGAATATCATCAAAGTATTGTGTCAAAATATTTACGGCCATCCACTTCTCTTTGGCAATAGGCCGGAAAGACGTAAGCCCATAGAAGTCATTTCCCAGTCGGTTTGCCTTTAACAGTCATTAACTTACTTTTTCAAAATGCCGTATTGTGTTTGGTTACATAAGTCACTTATTATTGTTAGAATGTAGGTTAGGGGACAGTAGCGTTTTCCAAAACGGAATTTAGGACTGCGAAATGGCGGACATTAGTGGTTTGATAGATTAAACTTACTTAAGAGCACGCATTATGTTTCAAGGTAGGCAATGGAATTAAGGTAAATTATTATGGTACGTTTTGTTTTTTTGTACCTGTTTACTGCTGAAGGTTGATTTCGTTATGTGGTCTGTCTTTTGTTAAGCGAATCAGTTCTTCAAGCAGAAATAGACTGAGCATAGTCTGTTTTACAATTTCAGTTCACACGTAAACTAGTCATGGGTCTATCTATTCAACTACCCACTTGACTTGCTCTGAAATCCGGATTTACCAATAGAGCAATTAAAAGCTCTGTAGCAATGAAATCTACTGGACATAATAGTAAAAAATGGTGGTGTAGCTAGTGGCAGGAATTTCGCAATTGTTCGATTAATAATGCAAAAAATCCTTAAAACGTTTTAATTGGTGACGATGTACTGAAACGGAACGGTGTACCCAGTAGTTTTCGAAATTAGGTCGTCCAAATAGACATCTGTCTGGTGCTTCCAAACTTCATTTTGGCAACGCTACCCTTTGCCGCAGGGCACTTAATTGGGGGATACGAATTTAATTCGACCTTCCAATGTACATGTAGAGTAATTTATTGTCCTAATTTACCTGCACACATTTCCACTTGAAGGGTCTCTATCAAATTGGATTTAGTTGTCGTTGTGATGTTAGTTCATCCGATTACCACATTATTTGCCTTTGCGCAGTAAGAAGAATTGCATTTTCATTGTGATACATCGTCGTGAGTTGCCACTCGATGTATCCGACTGCATCAGTAGTTCGTGCTTGACGTGTCAGGTGTAATTTATTACTCCTAGAATATTACACACGTTTTTAACTTCTTTAACCTATCCCCACGTTTCTAACCGTCTCCACAATGTTTTCGTTAGAAGAAATTGAAAGTGGAAGTAGTAGTATCTTTTCTTGATGTTGTGTCTAGGTTACAAAGTAATATACCGCCCAAAGCCTCTAGATGTCTAGAGGTCCTCACATAACATTTCCCAAAAATCTTTCTTAAAACTTGCAAAGTAAGTATGTCCAATTTTTACCTTTTCGAAACATTTCCAAAAGTTTTCGTTACATGAACAGGAGCAAAAATTCAGAAGTTAATTGTAGTCGAACTTTGGTCAACCCAATTATTATCGGATACTTTTACGTGCCCGCTGGCCACTTAACTGTATACTTATAATGTAACAAGAAGTTCATCAAAGTAGTTACTAGTTGGGAATGGACTAATTTGTTAGCGTATATTGATTTTGGGACAAAAATCTTGCTTATCTGTTACTATTTCTTCATCCCAATCTTCCCATATCTGTTTATCTCTTTTCTGACTTCTTACATTGAAACTTTTGCAATTTCGTACCCTTATCTCTTCAAATAAAGCGATATTTTCTAACCAACTCTAAAGATATTGCTGAGTGACGAATTCACTAAAGATAAGATATTTGATATGTGATGTGATGGTTTTAAAAACAAACACCAACTGTTAAATGATTCACGCGTTTTATAATTTGTAATGAATATTGGTTTCCATATACATAGTTCCTCGTCTAAAACCTGCGATGTTTGTGTAAATTAACTCACGGTTGCCTTTGAGCATGTTATTGAGTAATTCGACCTGCAGCCACGTGCTGCAATAACATTTTGAATTGTGAAAAGGTTGCCATAAACTAAAGTGCATAAATAGCGACAAGTTTGTTGCCTGCGGATTTAAATTGAAAATCAGAGGGGCAATTGGCTTTTATATATCAATTGGAAATGCTCGTTATTTTTAAGAACGTTCGCATTCTAGTCTCATTTGCAATCTGTCAAAAATACAATCAATTCACCAACATTATTGACAAGTTTGACAGATTGTGACTTGAATGTGAACGTTTTTTAGGTACGAGAATTGGCTTTCAGGAATTTGAATTCGCCTGTGCGTTGAAATTGAATAGCGCCTAGCAAACATCCAACAAAAGTTTTGTTGAATGCAGTCAGCAAAAAATAAAATGAAGATTAAACCTCAATTTATCATCTGCCGCAGCGTCATCGTTCCTTTTGTGTGGCAGGTGGGCGCCATGACAAAATAAATAATTTCCGGTGAACGAGTTTAAAATACATTAGCAGCGGGCCCAAACTGCAGCAGCAGGTTGCACGAGACGAAAACGAAAGAGTTTGAAGTATTAGCTTCTGGCCGGGTTTAAAAACCTGCTAATACTTCAGACTCTTTTTTTAATAGGTCGTTTTACGTTTAGCATACAGAGCCGTGCAAAACTGAAGTCAATTTTGTATTGAATATCTGAATCGTTTTTGAACGCTGTTAGTCATGCATGGCATTGTACTCACCGCGAAATCAGCGTCCTTGGGTGCCCAAATGGTTTTTTGTGTGCTCAATTAACCCATGTTCTGTGAACCAGTGCGGTTCTTTCCGTCGTGACGTTAAAATCGAGAGCACAGCACGAACAGCGAGTTTCACTCGCAAAGATTTTTTCTACGCAAATCCAATTTTATACCGCCAATAGCTTTGGCCGTGATCGCTTATTAATTTTATGATCTACAAAATTAATATACTCTGCAATGGATTTTACTCTTAATGGCAAAGAAAGTATCACGGAAGGGTAAACTAACTTCTAAAGTTTTAACTAAGAGAAAGTGTTACTAAATCAATTAGAAGCATTTCATAAATTATTATTATGCACTTAACGACTTGTAACACGTTTATGCAATACCCGTGGTGCTAACTGGCACGTGGAAGCAAGGCTCTGTCGTTCAAATCGCGATAAGCCATCGCCGTACGTGTGATGGATTATTCACAGCCACCATATCAAATATGTCAAGTTATTTCATATTTATTACGTTCGTTAAAGGCTGTTGTCCGTTTTAAACACGACTTAAACATCCTGCATATAAAACGTGTTCGTAGAAACATGATTGCATAAAAAGCCCGTCCCTTATAAAGTGAGCAACGCTTCGATAGCCACCCTACTGATAAATACAGATGCTGTTATAGGCGACGATGGCCAACTATTAACGGTTCGCCGTTCATCCAGTTCTACCATATCAATTTATTCTACCGATGCCATCGTTAACATTAAAACTTTATTCGTATCCATTACCTAGTCTGACGCATATATCGATCGGCTATCAGTTCAAACGCCACGCCGACGCAAATGCTGGTCCTAAATGTCAGTACTTAAAAACGAATTACAGAACAATAGATGTTCCCATGTGTAGTTTCGAGCCAAATAAGTACAGATGAATAGTTGTGAAGCGATCAGATCGCAGATTTGCTGGCTTTGTTGGGTCTGAACGGTTTGCAGAGGCGTTTATCGTGAGAGGCGACCTTGTGCCGTCTGACATTGGGCGCGTCGATTTCGAATCGAGTTTTGTTGCTCACAACACCTCTGCGCCCGCGCACCAACCAAAATCATTTTATAGCGTGAGCAACGCAACTATCTTGTGGTTTATCTCGTTATGACTGATGCTGCTCTTTGACTTCAAAGAAGACATTAGCAACAATTTTATCAAATAAGATATCATCAAGAGGTTTTTGAATCCAAGGTGGTATATTACTTACCAACCATTGCACAAGCGACGGGTAACGGCTCGCACCTTATTTACTGTGCGGTGGTGAGTTCCGTTTTGAATTTGCTCACCGCGCGTAACGCGGTTGGTGTTGTTCCAACGGCTTTCTATCTGTTATCTCGAGATCTCCACCAATTTAGTCCCAGTAGCCGATGCCGGGTACGATTAGGGAGTTGCTGATTAAATGCTGTAAAGCTAATAATTCGATTAAACGACTTGTTGATCACTTACTCTGCCCCTTTCTGGGTCACCAGAGCTGTTGTCGACCTTATCGTTGTTAGATTTATCCAATCGGTGCGCTAGAGTTGTGACTCCTGATATTAGTAGAAAGTATAGGCTCAAGTTTACCACTTAGTATTTTATGTGGGTATCGATGAAGTCACGTTATATGGCATCCATTTTCATGTTCCAGGCTAATGCCACCAACCGCATGCGAAGTGCTGCGGTTGTTTGCCATCTACGGTGCATTCGTCTCGAACGAACGACGACCTAAGCTTTTCTATGATTTACGAAATCGGTTGGATCTGACGGCGTTCATAAAGGTAGCAAAGTACGTGTATATAAAAAAAAATATTACGGTATAATTGTAAGTAAAAAAGTATATGAGTAGATGGAAGTTGGTCCTATGCACTTACTGGAACTGGTGACTGCAGTAGATGATTGATTAATAACAGCAGAGGTATTAGGTAACCCTGGGCTCGTTTTAAATAATTCATCTTTTTAAAGGAAGCAACTATGGTACCCAAAGGATTTCCAATTATGTCATTCAATATAGCAACAGTCACGCGAGCTTACGCTACAACATAAATAGAAAGTGTCAAATTCTTCGCATACTTTCGTTGTACTGAATAACTAACACTCCTGCTGTTTAAGACCTTCCTAATTATTTCTTGCTTCATTTCAAACGTGGTTTGCTACTACATCGTTGAAATTGCTTCTCTAATACTTGTTACTCGTTGTGGAAAGCGCATCATCCTTACAAAGTCACCTTTTATGATTTTCAAGGAAATCAAGATTTTTGGTTTGCTATAACGGAATTTGGGGTAAGGTCAGACGCTCTGTAACTGCCGCGGAGATGTGAAATGCGATTGTCTTTGTACATTTCTGATATCAGTCTGTCTGCAATGAAGTTGTAAATGGAATATAAAAACAAGGCGAAGTCATGACAAGTTTTTTATTTAATCTGGTCTCGCATAAAGCAATTCAACCGGTGTCATATAGGACGTGGAGCTAAATAACATTATTTCCGTCGTGAAGGGTGATTCGATTGGACATTGGTGGCTTGGTAGACGGTTCACGTTGATTGCACGAGACGAGGATATCGCTCATGCAGAACCGACTTCCATTCCATACTCAATGTAAACTTTAGAATTTAGATACAGTAATATAACCTAACAATTTTCTGTCTACGTTCTAAAACATTGATTTCAATGACAACGAAACCGCACACGGTAATTTCGTGTATTGACGTAATTTTCGTTGCATGAAGCACAATATTTACATTTGTTTTTGTGGTATTGGCTCAGCTATACGTTTTCCTAGTGTGTGTTAAATTTTACAATGTATACCGTGGTATTAATGTTCTAAGATGTTTGCGCTCGCGTTGCTTGCAAACCAAACTGACCATAAAATGAAACTTTCAAGCAAACAAGTGTGAATAGATGTTGGTTTTAGCAGTTAGCTTTGAACAGGCATTTCTGCGACTACCAGCATGAAAACAGGTTACTGAACTTAACTTAGTGCGTTTAGCTGAAAACTTGCTTGTGTCAAAACCTGATTAACAAACTGTATTAACATTTTCTGATAGAAGTCTAGAACAATCTGCACTTATTTATTAGTTGTCTGGCCTAATACACTTGTAATCATAATCACAGAACGTAGCCAACGATTGTAACACTCATGTACGGTTATTGTTTGCTTTGAGCGCATATCGGTCGTTGTTTACATAAGCGAACCAACAATACGGTTCATGGAACAAATTGACATTGCGACTTCTGCGAACCGCTGTCATGTAAACTGCACCTAACTATGCATATTGAGTTTGATACCACATTAAAATTCTATGCTAATCATCATTTCTTGTTTAGCTTGTCGTTGAAAATTATGCTTATTATTGCTGTCTTTAGCAGTTCTACAAGTTTTAGATCTATTATTATTTCATGCTTCGGCTTCATCGAAACGTAGAATAAATGCACCGATACCTACTTCTTTAGCATAATCATAACCTGTACCTACCTCGCAGTGCACAATATTCTGAGATGACACATTTTCGTGTAGAACTGCAAATGTTCTAAGTTTAGACCTTTGAAGCTGTAAGATAACTGTGTCCCAAGTGTCCCAACATCTCTATCGAATTCCATGCCGATCACAGAACGTTTTGTTTTTATTTCATCGTTCATATCTAGAATGTTTTCAATTTTATCTGCATTACTGTTGTGTTAAAGAGGTTGTTCAATATTGACTGCCTCATGTATTGCATTGATAGTGATCGACGGTGCTGTATCAAGAAGTGCAGTGCAACAATAATGTAAAAGTTGTGCAACTCCGACAATATTGACATCACGTAATTGAGAAATCGTAAAACGCGAATGAGTTACATTTAGTTATTACTATAAATTTCGATCCATTGCATCACGACGACAATAATATAGGTATTTTGATGGTATTATTAAAATAATAACCGTAAATGTAACATTGTACCTACCGTTACATAAAGTGAAGTATAATAGAATCGCGGTGATGTAAGCATTTCCCATATTTTGCAACCTTAAATGAAACTATGCCATATTAATTACTGGTCTCTCATAAGCGTCTTATCTGCTCACTGTTTTGGTATTTTGTTTTTGAGATATTACTGTGGTAATATTAATTAAGTTTTCTAGATTACGTTAGATAAGTTGCCTAGATGGCAATTATGGCAATTTCTCAAATACTTAAGTGTTGAACAGGTTCATTACCTGTTCAATTACTCGTATAATCATTTACACATTACTTTAATTAATGTCAACAAGTGAAACTTCTATGTGGAAGTCCTTTGCTTAGAAAGCATAGGTTTAGTACCTTGAAAGTTTCTTGATGAAGTCGTAAACTGCTATTGAGAAGCATAGTCTACGTTATTATTAACAGTTAAAATGAGAAAGCTAAATGAGCTTGAATACCTACGATCAAGTGGAAATACATAACTTTTACCATGAAACTTTGACTGGCTTTTAAAATCTAATCGAAAATGTCCCATTCGGGGATTGAATTATAGACCACACTCGCTTGCCACTCATCAATGCAACTGAACAAAAGTATCATAGCAATCATAACGCCAACTTATATGGAAGCATAAAAAGACGTATGCAGGTCGCGTAACGATTTGTTGCGCAGATATACACGACCTGCTGCTTAAAGTTCCACTTGCTTAGCCTTCTGTATTTCTTCTAAAAAAAATGAGCGATCCTTACAGTAGTCGCATAACATTTTGGCTGAACGTGTTAATTATATAAACAATATTCACCATCATCATCGCCATCAACATTGTTACAATCGCCATCACCTCCAACAGCACCATCATCATCATCATCATCATCATCAACCTGTTGACAACCTTTCGGAAAATGGATTGGTTTGGTACCATCTTTTTTTTTTTGTTTTTGGGTGGGAAATCATCAAATGACTTCTCTCCGCTCTGGGTGGAGCGGAACGGCGTGTCAGACTCTTATTGACTAAAAACCCACCCGTGTTCCTTCCCTTTGCCTGTGCCAGGGGCCACGGTTTCCCATCTGATCTGACGGCCAAATCTAGCACGGCGCGCTCTCATTGGTCAAATCAAAAAGCGCGCCCATCCCCGGCTTCCTGTTACACACTACCGTCGCTTTTCTCGAAATCACTCCCACACATTGCAGGAAAGCGAGAGGAAATATGCACATCAACAACAAAAGTTTTGTGAACTTTCTTAAACAAACAGAACAATAAACCCTATAGAGTTCCAACGGTTAATTGGAATCGACATTAGCACTTGTGACTCCCACGGCTCCACCCGCGTGCAAATTGTTGACTCAGCGATATGGCGACAGTAACTACCTACATTAACTTATACGAAAGGATGGAAGGATGCCGGCGGATCGCTTTACGATGAGTTGCACAACATGTTCTGCAGTTAAAGTTCGATATGGCGAAAGTACTTAATTAAAAGTATTAAAACATAACAAACACCATACTTACAGATGAACTTGCCTCGTTTTTTCATTAAATGTTTTATGTCTATTCTTACCAATCGATGTCTTGCTCGTCGTTTGATAAAAAAGAAAAGGCGTTACTCTTAACACGGGTTTCATTTTCATAAGATAAAAGGGCTGGTGATGCTGTCAAAACTAAAAACTAAGAACTAAACTTTTTGGAAGTCAGTTAAAAAAGGGGGCTACTGGTTATCTCTGCCTTATTAAATCCGATTTCGATGCTTCTTTTTTTATTTGAAAGGTAGTAACTTTAAGTTGATCTCGGCCTTTTAACTACTAGGTAGGGATTGATGGAGCACCTGGGACTACCTTCTCATCACAAAACTAGAGAATAATGAAAATAAATTTGCAATAAGGTCACTAGATGGCGCTACTGTGCACCGCTAGATCGCGTAAAAATGTTTGCTTATGCTCAAAGTTATTTAGCTTAATTACTGGTTGGTAGGCCATTCAGAAGGTGACCATTAACCCTGTTTGATTCTATGTTACTCTCACATATGCTAGTGTAGACAAATAGCTGATCCGTATTCCAATTTGTTTTTCTACGGCAGCTATAGAAATTGGAAATACATCGATATTGTGGCTGGTATATGTGGACCCCTGGGCTCTGTATTTTCAATTCCCAGGAGTGTTGTACACCATATGGCACTTGGAATTACAGAATTCTAATGAATAAATCACAGAATGCCTTCAAAGGCAATTTACATGGAATTCCTGGAGCTTCATGTTTTGCGAAGTGCAGTTTTATTTTGAATCATCATCGATAAAAAACTTAAGTAATCCTGAGCCATTTTGTTACGATTTTATGTTTTGTGTTTAATTTATTGTTTCTTTTCAGTATTAAGTTTAATTTCGTTTACTTTTGTAATGTAAATATTTGTTAGCCAATAAGTAATAATAAAATTGTTCTTCTTTTCAGGTAAGCATGTCCAAATGCTGTGTTGAAAAGCGTTTGTAAGTAATGAAAATAATCTTATTGTTTACTTTAGCACGTAAACAAAACAATTCACCAGTGTGCCGACAATAATTTGCATCGGTTTATTTTTCTTTGAAACGATTAGCTGCGCTTGGACTAAAATAGTCGTATCTTTATAATTTTACGAGCAAGATATGTAATCCTAACGACTGGACTTAATCATCCTGCTTGTTTTTATGGGACTTTCACTTAAGTTTTAGGGCTCCGGCTATAAACTTGGCTTAGACATGGTTTGAAACGATATCTTTTAAACGAAATATATATATTATTCACGACCAGCATGACCATAGATCCATTTTGTCCAAGCTAATCGATTTTTCTCGTATTACTCCAAGAGTTATTTGTGTGATCTGGGCTCTTATCATCTACGTAGTATTTTCCAAAAACACCAACTGTTTGGATTATAATCATTAGAATCAGCAATACGACTCCTTAAGTTAACATAATCCTCAAATGTCATGAAATAGTCATTCAATAGGATTATTACATGAACTTAGAGAGTTATATTGATGATTTTTATGATTATCCTAATCCTAATATCCATACTAATATTATAAATTCGAAAGTAACTCTGTCTGTCTGTCTGTCTGTCTGTCTGTCTGTCTGTCTGTCTGTATGTTACCTTTTCACGGCTAAACCACTGAACGGATTTCGATGAAATTTGGCAAGGAGATAGATGGCATCCTAGAGAAGGACATAGGGTACTTTTTGTCTCAAAAATAACCCCCAAGGGGGTGATATAAGGGATGAAAGTTTGTATGGGAAACTCAATATTTCTAAGTTGGGGATATGGAAATTCAAATTTATGCTTTTGGTAAGAAATAAAGAATTACGCTTTTCAGCGTTTTTGTAAAATCATCCCCCAAAGGGGTAAAATAGGGGTTGATTTTAAAATTCACATGTATTATTGATTATTTTTGTTGTCTCTTATTTTTAAGAGATTTAAGGTGTGGTTCCAGTGAGTCGGAACCGGATGCGGCACAGTTCACGGTGAGTCGGAACTGTCTGCGGTGATTGTGGCTATTGTGGTGATTGTGGTTCCAGTGAGTCGGAACCGAGTGCCGCACAGTTCACAGTGAGTTGGAACTGTCTGCAGTGATTGCGGCGATTGTGGTGATTGTGTTGATTGTGGTGATTGCGGTGATTGAGCTGATTGAGGTTATTGCGGTGATTGAGCTGATTGTGGTGATTGTGGTGATTGTGGTGATTTCGGTGTTTTCGGTGATTGAGGTGATTGCGGTGATTTCGGTGATATCGGTGATTATTTTTGTTGTCTCTTATTTTTAAGAGATTTAAGGTGTGGTTCCAGTGAGTCGGAACCGGGTGCGGCACAGTTCACGGTGAGTCGGAACTGTCTGCGGTGATTGTGGCGATTGTGGTGATTGTGGTTCCAGTAAGTCGGAACCGGGTGCCGCACAGTTCACAGTGAGTTGGAACTGTCTGCGGTGATTGCGGCGATTTTGGTGATTGTGGTGATTGCGGTGATTGAGCTGATTGAGGTGATTGCGGTGATTGAGGTGATTTCGGTGATTGCGGTGATTTCGGTGTTTTGGGTGATTGAGGTGATTGCGATGATTTCGGTGATTATTTTTGTTGTCTCTTATTTTTAAGAGATTTAAGGTGTGGTTCCAGTGAGTCGGAACCGGGTGCGGCACAGTTCACGGTGAGTCGGAACTGTCTGCGGTGATTGTGGCGATTGTGGTGATTGTGCTACCAGTGAGTCGGAACCGGGTGCCGCACAGTTCACAGTGAGTTGGAACTGTCTGCGGTGATTGAGGTGATTGCGGTGATTGCGGTGATTGAGGTGATTTCGGTGATTCCCCAGTGAGTCGGGGTGATGAGTCTAAGGGTGTTGACCAGGAATGCGCGTTCGCTGCATGCTGGTGGTCAGGATACCCGCTGAGCCGTGGGTGCTGGCTGGCTGTGTAACTCGCCTCACGAAAGCTTGCGGGATTGATGATGATGACGTCACGCTGAAGTAGTTGCACGAAGGCTGCGTTGACGTTGTCTCAGGGTCACCAATTTAGTGGTATGAAGAACAGGGTGTAAAGTTCACTCATCCACCATAGAAAAGGGAGGATCCTCCGACAAGACGGGTGTTATGTCGGGCGGGCAACTGCCCATAAGTTGATTTCGGATAGTCTTATCTATGTCGTTCGCGTGGTAAATTCTAACTGCGCGATGCAGGATTTGTGTGACATCATGTCTTTCATGCGTAGTTCGTATGTGGCGGTGTAACCGCTACAAACATTACCTCCTTACTAATAAACGTTGTATAGCGTCTGTATAGTTAAACATATAGTATAGTTACAAAGCTTTGTCTTCTTCTTTCGAATGTCAAATTACTGACGACTGAAAGAGATCATTTTTTCATTTTGAGGTACGCAACCCTAAAATGTGCCTGTTACTTTTTCATGCCGTAAGGGCTGAACGGATTTAGTTGAAAGGCGTATGGTCTTTTAACTAAATCCGTATAGGCCATGATCTGGGTTAGGATAGAGGATAATCTGAATCCTGGTAGTACGGTCCTGTGGGATATTTTCCGACCTTTACGCGGGCGAAGCCGCGGGTAAAAGCTAGTAATATTATAAAAGCGAAAGTCAGTTTGTTTGTTACGCTTTCACGTTAAAACGGCTGAACGGATTTGGATGTTTGGCACAAGGGTAGACCATGACCTGGACTAGGAGGACATAGGATACTTTTTATCCCGATATTCCCACGGGATCGAGCCTTACGCGGGTAAAACCGCGGGGTGCAGCTAGTAATTCTCTAAATAAACATTTGATACGGCCGCTGATCATATTTTGATCAACATACAGCCTGATACTGACCTGCAAATAGAATTGAATTTCGCGGGCTACCTTGACGCTATCGCCTTAAGGATAAGTGGTTTTAAGGTTCCAACCTCATTAATGCATTTCTTGAAAATACAACAGTATTTTACGATCAAGCACTCCAACTCAGCATAAGAGTAATAAAACACACCGATCATAGAGCTGCCCTCACAATGAACTCACAAGAGTACTATTGAACGTTCAGTCGCGTCAGAGACGAGGGTAATTCAATTACCGGCACCTCATAAATGGGTTAGTGGCCCGGCTTCCCCGCTACACAGCAGTAACAGACGTCATGTCATTATCACGTTACCAGTTATGTTGTTTTCTCTTGCGACCTTCTCTGGAACTGTTTCCTGATTAAACTGCAAAATGTCCAGGGACCGCTAACGCTGAATATAGGCTTGTATTTTACCTCCGTTATCATCGTTTGCGGCTGTTAGTCTTAAATTTTTTGTGCCAGCCTGTTTTTTAACCATCTTTCAAAAAGGAGGTTCTATGTCCGTAATTTTTTTTTTTATGTTTGTCCATCGATGTTTTCGTCATTTGTGGACCGATTTTGAAAATTCTTTTAGCTTCAATAATACGTATTTTTTCCTTTAGACCTTCAGCTGTCATTGACGAGACACAATAGAATTTGAATTGTTGCTTGACCTGATGTCCACTTGAACGGTCAAGCGGTTAGTCTATGTGGATTCCATAGTATGAACAAAACGTACAGTAAACGTACAAATGAAATGAAATGAAATTGTTTATTCTGTAAATAGGATATTGGAATCACTTTTACACGTCAAATTAAAAAAATATTTAAAATAAGCTAGATGAGGTCGGCGTTTCTTAACTGACTACTCTGAGAAGAAAGGCCGAAACAAACTCAGAGGTCGCAGTCTCTTTTAAAGTCCAGACATAATCTTGGTCAAGCCATATGAGAACCATGTAGAGTAGTGTCTGAAATGGTCTTTTGAGGAAAGAACCACACAGATTTGAGTGGACCTGTCCAATCAGTGCAAGCATTTGTCAATAATCGTGGAGCTCAACTCATTAACAGCACAGCAGTACAGCTTCAATTTTTGAACCAAAATATGGACAACACTCATTGTGTCATTGTGTACACTACTTTTGGTTCAGCCATATAGGCGCACCTTAATTTTTCCGTGACCCATAAATGTTTTGGCCGAAATCAGAATAAGGCCAGTGCGTTTTACTTTAATTTTACGCAAGCAGGATACACACACAGGTACACAACACATTCATAAGTCGCCAATCTTTTCCAAGGTTTACACGTTCAGCACCGTGTGAAAATATTGCTATAAATAGGTAGTTCTTATCGCAACGCTGCGCCTGCTAACTTTAAATAAACAATATTAGCCTTTTATATTCCTAATAAAACATTTCAGCTAGTTGGAATTTAGAAATGGTATTTTCACGTAGTTATGTCCGAATAAAATAAGCTTTTTGCAGTAAGAGTTCCTCAAGGAATCACACTTAGGCCCGAATTACAGAACCTCACTCAATACTCAAGCATTACTTACACCTATGTAAAACGCCATTAGATTGGTTGAAACTAGTTTAAGGTAATGCTTTTAAGTCTCTGTCTCGTAACACGATTTCTAAGGCCCGT
Organism: Conistra vaccinii; assembly: GCA_948150665.1. NCBI lineage: Eukaryota > Metazoa > Arthropoda > Insecta > Lepidoptera > Noctuidae > Conistra > Conistra vaccinii. Next base: position 7,225,498 of record OX411320.1, on the reverse strand, counting down.
ATTACAGAACCTCCTCACTGTTCCGATTACGGGCCTTATTATAATAGAAATATGTAGAAAGCTTTCAGGTGGCCACGTCCAAGTCAAAATTTTTCAGTCGCTTGTTCGATTGGGATTGAAATTGTGTTAAAAAAAACATCACTGTTTGTTTTTCAACGCTGAATTTCGCGTCGGTTGTTACAACAGTTGATTTGTAAGAATTAAGAAGGAGTTTCTTTGGCTAGATCTTCATAACCATTGCCAACTTTCATGTTTTTGAAAACAAAGAATTACTTTAAACCAACTTCAAGTTCTTGGTATTAACAAAGTCCTTTGGTACTGAAGTTGATAGCCCCCAATATTCTTAGAATACATTCTTGAAAGTATCGGATATTACTCAACATCAAACAACAAAAATACGCAACGGAAGGGAGCAATGTCAACCAATTCGTTCGGCCATTCATCATATTAAGTGATATTTATTGTCAGCTCGAGGGTGTAAATCAACAGGAGAGCTGTTCCCTCCCCAGCTATGATTTAATTTTATCCGAAACAAGTTTGAGTGTCTCCTATTACTAAAAGAAAATTTCATATATAACACGTTTGTTAATAGCCAAGTGGTTGTTGTGTGGTGGGTGGTGGCCAAGTATCTCTGTTCCAATTATTGATCCGACTCCTCCGTGGATCTGTTACGATTGTTTGTTTGTTGATTTTTATTTTGTTTGATTATTGTTGTTGTTTTGACGGAAAACTACTGGGCATAGAAAAGTGCGTCACTCGGTAATTTCGATTTTCTTTAGTTACCAAGCCATAGTTCTGTAAGCTATTATTACCTGGTAGTGGTTATTACAGTACTTGGCTGAGGAGTGGGCATGGGCCTAACTAACAGCCTTTTTCTGTCACAATCGAAAGTGGAAATCGAAGACAACACGACAGACGTCTAATTTCTATTTTGGTGTGCACTATTACGTGCATCGATAGCATTTAATCGGAATGCCGTATGCAATAACAGCTCGCGTGGATCGACACATTCGGGAGGAGATATGGAACGCAGCGATTTGAATTCGATATAACGTGCGTTAGATGCTGGTCGCGAACGAATAACTTTCTACTTTTTTCTCTCCTTAGAAATCGCGAGAAAGCATCTGTTTGTGCATAATTAGCTGATAAAAAATATTAAATTTAATGTTTGTGCGCTTTTGGTAATTTGGAATGTCATCAGCTTTCTTGTACATTGTTGTCAGGAAAGTTATCATTTCGATATCTGTAAAGGGTAATGCTAGTTTTTCATGTAAAGCAGCTTTTAAATATCTGTATTTAAAGTCAGTTCATATGTGTCATTTTGTGCAGGCAATGCTATTAATTCTGATCACGCGATCTCTCACTAATTCACTATGCGGGCTGTGCAAGCGGGTTTTAGGTTTATACTTGGTGAGGAAAAAACTGTGTGAAACTCTTTGATGAACGATGTTTACTTGGACCGACATCGAGATGATACTAGAATCCAAATTTAAGTTGACTTTGAGTTGCGAAATCTGTTGGCTTTATACTAGCTGGAAATCCGGTAAAACATTGCAAGTGACGAAAATTACGACACTTTTCTTATTCATGAAAAATTATGCAATTTTTTTGGTATATTGACGGATCTTACTAGATTATCTTATTTGATCCCTGTAGCCTTTCAATGATTCATAATTCTATAATATCAGTTTCAGCCAGCGATTCTTTCGATTCTCGCTCTCGATGATGTCTTTGCCCAAAACTATAGCAAAGATTAATTACGCTATAGTAAAACAGACAGAAACACTAATGGTAGCCACACACGTTACGATTTGCTTGCGCAAACTTAGGCTTGCGCAAATTTGCTTGACGTCGGTATTGACCACACACGTTACGATTTGCTTGCGCAAATTTGCTTGACGCCGGTATTGACCACACACGGCTCAAATTTGCTTGTGATATCATTTCTGTTTAGAGACCGTCCAGGTGTGTTACGCGGTAATGGCATCAATTGATGACGCTTTGGCAATAGTAGGAGGAGGCGGAGCGCGTGAGGGAGAGACAAATGTTGCGACCTCGCGCCCCTAGCCGCCGCCGTAGGAGACGCCTTGGGCGTCGGGAATCGCGAGCCGATTTCCGGCCACCGTAGGCGCGGGCTTGCGGACGGAGAGCAATGGGTAGCTCGATTGTTGATAAAAAAAAACATGAGGGGCAGTCTTTGGGGACTGCCGATGGAAGTGAAAACAGTATCCTATAATATTATGTTAATCCAGGTAATAAACTATCTATCTGCCTCATCCAAATCCTCGTGAATTCATGCAGGCCTAGTAGTTTTTGTTAGGTTTCTGCTCAGATATTGTGCACAACGTCTAATGATTGAAATACTATCTTGAATTCATGCAAGACTAGTACTTTTTGTTAGGTTACTAACAAATTCTACTCTCCCTCCGTCTTACGAATTTTCGATCATGTTACGTGTCCTGACGCAAGTTTAACATTTTTTACCCATCCCAAAAAAAGTGCACAACACCGCCAAAGAAGTTTTTGCTTCAAAAAACTACTGAAATTGGAACACATGCCCCACACTGCAAACTCAAATTTGCACAAGCTTGGAATCGAAAATTGAAAATCACACAAGCCTAGAAATTTGCGCAAACCTCCCACACACGTAACGATTTGCTTGCGCAAGCCTAAGTTTGCGCAAGCAAATCGTTACGTGTGTGGTCACCATTTAATCGCTACAAAAAAAAATATACGTAGGTACAATAAACCGAACCATGTGCGCCGCGACACGACTGATTTCAATGAATTTCTATGAAGTACCTTCCGATGCTAGCGACACGTCGAAACGTCGGCACGTCGCCTTCTTAAAAATACATAGAAACCAGTCCTGTCGCGGCGACACGTCGCCTGCAGTTGCCGCCTGTGATCAACTACGGAATTGTACCCGGCGCACGCCAATAAAGCTCCCAATCGACAAGATTTTTTCCGACACCTTCAATCGTCTTCATCGTCATATTTCAGCCAATAAAACTTCCTCATGAATCACTCCGTCCATAGGTGAAAACCGTATGAAAATCCGTTCGGTAGGTTAAAGAAATCTACTGAAATTTGAACACATGCCCCACACACGCTCAAGCAAATTTGCGCAAACTCAAATTTGCACAAGCTTGGAATCGAAAATTTAAAATCACACAAGCCTAGAAATTTGCGCAAATTTCTACCCACACACGTAACGATTTGCTTGCGCAAACACAAATTTGCGCAAGCAAATCGTAACGTGTGTGGCTACCATAACGGGCAAAAGTCATTGTAACACCCCTTCGGTTTTATTTATTGGTTGAAACGTTTGCCTAACGTCACGTCACGCCCCAACTATCAATCGTCCAGAACGTTCGTCAAACAAGTTTTTGTTGTAGTTATATTTTTAAATCCGTTTTTATATTCATATAAAACAACGGATGACATCGGAGGACGTTACGGGACATAATTACGGATGCAAAAAATTTAAATGTTTTAAATTTAAATGTTCGTCCAAGTTTTTATACTTCACCTTATTGACTTAATTCGATACGTTTCATTCAGCAGATTTCAAAATATAATATTTATCTCTGACGCATCTCAAATATTTTATCGAACAACTTCATATTTATACAATACTTAGCAGTATTTTTTATCTCGCTAGTATCAAAATTGTAATCGCCTTGAAATGTCACATGATACTGCTGTCATTTGATAAAGGAGAACTAAAAGTATCATGTATCGGATTTCAATTCAACTGGATATTTCAGCTTTATATTAAAACGGATTGTTATTTTATTCAGCGTTCTTTGTTCCAATTTTGGGCTAAGGTTTCGGTGTGTTTCCGTTGTCTTTATTGTTGCCATTGTCGCTGTTCCAAATTGAAGGCGTTGGTCGTCAAGCAGTTTCCGTGGCATTTGGTCTTGTGATGGTGATGCCGGAGGAATGAAGAGCTCACGTCTTGCAACACTGTGCATCGTCTCTGTTTTGTCATTGTGTCTCTCGCAGTTATGACCTTTACATAAGTTTGCTTATAGTTATAACAAACTTGACCTTCCATACTTTCAACGATTTGATAGCCATTGGACCGGTTCAGTTCGATTTAGTGCGTGCTGTTTATATTTTCTTACTTATACCTTTCGTACATCACATTTTTATCAAATAAAACCTGTTTGGAATCTATTGTAACATCCAGCTGGGTCCCCGTCGATGACGTCACTTCATAGTGTGCGCGCGCGCCTTGGACCGTGACGGCGCTTCCGCCGCTGTTTCCGCCTTCCACCACAGAATTATGTGAACTGTTCAATCGGATTTAATTTCGTAATAAACTTTAAAACGCGTAATGTCTTCAATGACTAGCCTTTAGAACGACCGTTCGGTCTTATCGAATCCTAGTCCTACATTATGAAGAAGGTCAAGAATACTTTATCTTTGTTTGCTTCATATCATTGGCTAGTCACTAGTGCAAAAAACTCTTCATTATGTATTTAGAACACGAACGTGATCTGTGTCAAATATAGTTTTTATTAAACGATGGTTTCTATTGCATCGCGTTCGAAGCGAATCATTACGCTGGCCGTTGGATTAATTAAAACATGAATCATAGCTCGGGGAAGTCAACGGAAAGTCGATACTGGTATTACTTTATAAAACAAGACATTATTGAACCACAAGAAACCAGAGCTGGTCGGGTCGGACGGCCGAGCCTCGGCTGATGTCGTTTCGAGTGACATATTGCCACATGATACCGCATTATCGGATTTCGTCGTGCACTTTAATTAGCGCGTAGAGAAATGCTTGCTTAGGTCGTGATATCACTCCATCTAAGCCATATTTCTGGTCTAAATATGAATGCGAGTAGCTGTGAGGCCTCGTTTTGAGTTGAACGGGTGTTGGAGCGTGCCATTGTGCAGTCGCATGTGCGCATACCCAATTATTTAAGGGAAGCTGCAGGTATGAATATGAAATTAGTTACGTTCGCAGTATATTCTGTCGCGAGACTGGTCCGAATGAAAATTAACATCTAGGTCGGGGCAAATGAACAGAATTGAATACGCGAATCTAGGATTCTCAAAGCAGAATAAATACTAATAAGATTACATAATACCTTCACATATGTAAATTTTTCCTTCCGCCTTAACAAGGCTGGTAATGGTAAACATGCACGCTGATGACTCATTCAAAAGCCGGTACTGTATTGTGTAAAGTTTTACCATACAAGTTTACTGACCCTTTAAGCGATTAGCTGGACGGTATACAAATGGATATTAAAGGATTATACAGGACTATATTCCAATAGAATTAAATTTAAAAATGTATCTTTAGCTCAATACCCTTCCAAAACCCGCCTAAGTATAGTGAGTTTCGTGAGATTAGGCAGAACGGGATCCATTAAATACCCTATTCATCAAATCTTACCATTCAGTACTTCATCCGCGCACTGAAAAGTCTGCTCATATCATTCTGTAGTTGAAAATTCTAACCAAAATATATGGACTATAAAATATTTTATCTCAAAGTCCTATTTCTTATAAACTTGACAGCTTTACTTTTGGACTTAGTTTTATATTACCTAAGTCTTAGTTGGCATATTACCCAAGACACCTTTTATTTTTTAATCTTCTAAAGAACCAAAGTGGTTTTAGCAACGCCCGCCGTTAATGGAGCGATTTAAAACGGACGGATTTATTATAACAAGAAACAAAACGGAAAGCTGTATCACGTAGGAGTCGTCGATTTCCTGATTATATAATCTTTTATTTTAGAGTTCACGGTTAATTATATTTTATGTTGCATCACTCAATTATCTCTACTTATCAACACCGATAGTCCGATAAATTGACATTCTATGAGTCATGGATTAAACCCATCAAACACATAGGCGATAGAAAGTGTTGACTGACGATGTTATACAGTTTCGTGTAACCTTTTACGAAACGCGTCGTGCATGTGAATTGTTTATTGTGCAGCTGGGTTTTAATCCGCTCTGCCGATAACGAAATGAATTACATAGGATTTTGAATTAAGAGGCGTGAGCCAGGGCTGAGGTGAAAGTGTCCCACTCTCAGAACAATCGATTGTCGTTCTTTGAAGTGTCACTAAGATATATGATAGATATCTCAGACTTCCTAGAAGCTAATGTTGCAATACATGAACACTTTCAATACTTTCAACGAACGTTTCAACACATCAATGTACCGAGATCACGTCGATCAGAGTCCGACTCTATACAATTTACATTCAGTACAAAAGAAAACAGATGTAATTACGTTGAATTTTACTGCATCTGATTAAATTTGAGCTGGAGTAAATAAGCGTACGGCGATTGTGGGAGGTGAAAGAATTATGGTAAAAAGAGCCGACCCAGATTACCGACCATGGCGCCGGTCGAGGATGTTTCCTTGTTTATACGATAATGCCGTTTCACGAACACTCGTTATGTTTATGGTCAGACAAATAAGAACTGTTAGATTTAATTGGAAAAAGACCCCCTCGACGAATGATAAATAATCATGTCTGTGTCATTATACATATGTATTGTTTCTTTTACAACAAAAACAGAGCTGTTTAAAGATAATTCATCAAGGAATTCTTTATAAGATACTTTGTAGCTTCAGACAACATGAGAAATCATTATCTTCTTCTTACATGCATATAGACGCATCAGCTCATTAAAGTTAAACAGTCACTCCTCCGAGAGTTATTTTTAAGTTACAACCAAACACGGTGTTCCAAGTTTGTATACTTGGGCTTCACCTGAAACATCTAGCGTGTTGAAATAGTTAAAGCGATACAACAACGTCTATTTCTGTTTCGGGAGCACCGACCCATTGTCGAATACACTTCATTCACAGCTGTGATGATTCACTGCATTGTTCGCGCCCACACTTAAACTCTCTAGACTCCCGGCCATGTGTTATCAAAGTTCTTACTTAGACAGTGCCGACACTAGCCGACCCACTTGAATGTGCCGAAAGCGATATCGTTTATCTTTTGTATTGCAAGAGAAACCTTGTCTAAGCTTTTTTGTCCGATACTTTTCTGCTGTTTTTTGTGAAGTACAAATTGCTGTAGGGTGTGAAAAAGGCTCCGTTAAGCCAGTTGAAGACACATATAGTACAGGATCAGAGTGACACAAATAACTGACGGAAAAGGCAGTGGCCTGTGTGGCAGAGGGGCCGGTCTCATTCGTTCCGTTAAGGAGACTTAAGCGTGCCACTGCAACTGTACAGCTGACGCTAATGCACTAAATGTAGCAATTATACATTAAACTACCAGTTCTATTGACTCATTGACCAAGCAAATGAAGAGTACAGTTAATTCTTGACGCACGATTTATCTTTAGGAAAGCAAATATATCAATGTGTTGTTAAACAAAATAGGACATGTCATGTGCTCCCGATATCAATGTAAAGCTCTTAAATTAATACTAAAGCAATAAATATGCTTATCAATCATCTTAAATGGCTTTATCTTCATTTGAATAGGTGCTAAGACCGTGGCTGGACAGACAGCCGTGCCATTAGGGGCATCTCTTTAAGTAGTACATTTAATGAATCATACATGTATACAGTTGGGTGCGTATATTGATGGCACTTATGAGTCGTTCACCGACTTCTAACATCAATTACACCAATTGGTGTTATCTCGGCTGAGTGCATCTGTGAGCGCTTTTCGTTCGTGCAATAAACCCATGTTTCACACTACACACAATACTGTACTGTGAACGATCCGTATCTAGATGTTAAGTAACATAAGCTTACGTCTTAGTTTCCTCAATCCTCAGTTTTCTTTGTTTATACCAAATATATTTTTGGTATAAAAATTCTTATTGATTCAACTTGCTCGGGTTTAGGTCAATATCCGTTATATTGCCCTGTTGGCCTTGCACTGGTTAGAATGTGTAAATGCGTTTTAGCTCTAAACTGGAAATATTTCATTTTATCACAAACCATTCAATCTTTGCTGTTATTGTTCTGTAACGTACATTTCAATGGTATGACCAATGCTATTTATTCTGCTATGATTGACTAGGAAACATCTAGATTCTAGACTGATCGATGATCGGATGAAAGTGACAATATTTCCTCAATATTTAGTATGTTTTTTTCTTTTCGTCATTTACTGGTTCGATTATGTTTTTATATGTTAAAGATTGCTGAGAAACGGAAGTTTCGTTCGTTAGTTTTCTACATTCTGTTCTAATATCGCACTATTATATATAGCTACTAGCTGCCCACCCCGGCTTCGCACGGGTAGCAGTAAGTACTTATCTACGGCGAACCTTCCAATCTACCTACTCTGCCCTACCTACCTACCCTACACTGCCCGACCTACTTACCTACCCTGCCCTACCTACCTACCCTACACTCTACAGTGCCCGACCTTCCTACCTACCCTGCCCTACCTCCCTACCCTACCCTGCCCGACCTACCTACCTACCCTACCTACCTACCTTCACCTATCTTCCTATCTACCTACCCTGCCCTACCTACCCACCTACCCTACCCACCTATCTACCCTACCTACCTACCTACCTATCTACCTACCTACCTATCTACCTACCTACCTACCTACCTACCCTACCCTACCTACCTACCTACCTACCTACCTTAGACGCTACCTTCACCTACCTATCCTAAGAACCTTCTCCTTACAATAACGAAAAAAGAATGAGTGAAATCGGTCCACCCGTTCACGCGTGTTCAAATAGGGATTCATTTTAGGCCCTAAACTTTAGTGGGAGAGAGAAAGTTTATTGTGAGAGAACAACAGGAGACCGGCTTCGTTCTCATCCTTACTCTGTGCTGTTTACGGGATGAGAGAGAAGTGACACCGGTAGACGCCTGACGGGAATAACTGATCGAGTGGTAACTGATATTATCGACCGCCAAGAGTAGAAAATTATTAAAGTACTATATCGCTATTAAAAAATAGGGGTTGGTGGTAGAAGGATGAAAATTTAGGGTCGTGTGTATTTTTTAATGCCAAATCATAAAAAAATTACAATAAAAAAAATTGTCCAAAAAAAAGAGAAAAAAAAACTTAGGGTGGACTACCCTTATCACTTAGGGGTACGAAAAATAGTTTACGTCCTATTCTCATACCTACCAAACATACACAAAAAAATTCATAAAAATCGGTCAAGCCGTTTCGGAGGAGTTTGGCAACAAACACCGTGACACGAGAATTTTATATATTAGGTCCAAAAAAAAGAGAAAAAAAAACTTAGGGTGGACTACCCTTATCACTTAGGGGTACGAAAAATAGTTTACGTCCTATTCTCATACCTACCAAACATACACAAAAAATTTCATAAAAATCGGTCAAGCCGTTTCGGAGGAGTTTGGCAACAAACACCGTGACACGAGAATTTTATATATTAGATTCATACCTATCACTCTCAGCTGTTGATATTCAAAGAAGTTATGAAAAACCGAATCCTTTATATCTGGTATCAGTAGATTTCAAATCAACTCTTCTATTGGAGCGATAATATTCATACCAAACGCTTTTATCAGTATATCGTGCCAGTAGAGATATTTACTAATGTCAATATTTCTGTGAAGTAGTGAAATCTGTTGGGACTGGTGATTTAAAGGTACGTAATTATAAGAAAATCTATGGAAGCAAGGAAGTTCCTGCTGTTAAGCTTAGCTGGACATGGGTCGACATACAATATACATATTCATACTTGCGTCAAACATTTCATTGTGCAACTCAAAACTTTGGGACGTTTACCCATCGTCTTCAAACAATAGAAGACCTGCTGTTGCGAGTTTCATCGCAGCAAATAGCTGTTTTACAACATTTTCAGAAAAATTATCTTGGACTTAGTGAAAACGTTAATGTTTTTTTAATCTTCTGTGTCTACGCTATTTCAATTACTTTCTCTTTAGATTATCAGATGTTAATGTCTAAAAAAAGATTTGCATTTCGCTTTTATTTTGTGTTTATGAAATAAATAACTAATTTCGCGCGTTGAAATTGTAATAACACAAATGGCGATTTGTATCAATATTTTTTCTGGTACACTAAAGTGGAATCCCTAATGGACTCCACTTTAGTGTGTGCTGTGTATATTGTACAGTACACATTTTTCAAACATGTTAAAAATGCGAACGCTTATTCCAATACTGCAACATTAGCACATACAAATTCCATCCGTTGAATTTAAACAATGCAACAAAATTAAGAATTTAGGAATTTACGCAAGATATACACTGCATGAGAAATTATAATTATATAATACTAGCTTTTACCCGCGGCTTCGCCCGCGTGGATGTCGCAAAATATCCCACGGGAACGTTCTACTGGGAATACATACCTAATAGCCAAGGAAAAGATCATTGACTAACTTTCAGCGGACGCAGTGGTAGGCTACTACAGCGCCCGCGTGGTCAACCATAATTATTTTGTTACGCGTAATTTTGAAACTGTGATATCTCTTAAACTATTCATTTAAATGATGTGATGTAAAGGCATATTTTAATCGAAATTGAATGCCCAATTTAAATAACCTATTTAATTGGATAAGGATTAATAAGATACCGGTCAAAATAGCTTCGGAAATAACAATGAAAATTTTATACAATTTTGAAAGATAAAAATGGTTATTGTGGGTCACCCTTAAAAGATAGACATATGCCATCGCGGACTTTTTTGTTGCAACTTTTAAGATATACAATACTCTAGAACATAAATTTGATTTATCTCTCACGACTTACGCAGCGCACGCCAGTAAAGCTCCCAGTCGGCATGATTTTTTCCGACATCTTCAACAATAATCGTCATATTTCAGCCAATTTACACAAAACCTTAATGAATTATACACTAAAACCTTCCACATGAATCACTCCATCCAATGGTGAAAACCGTTTGAAAATCCGTTCGGCAGTTTTTGAGTTTATCGCGTTCAGACAGACAGACAGACAGACAGACAGACGCGGCGGGCGACTTTGTTTTATAATATGTAAGGATAACAAGTAATTAATTAGCTTGTATTACAAAGGTGAATCATTGTAAGTACATTCAATGGTGTCTTATGTCCCGTTAAGTTAGCAGTAATATATGCAAGTGTCATTATGAATAATACAATGGTTCAATTTGAATAATTTGTTGCTTTTTTTTTATAAAAGGCTCTCAATTTTCATGCTTTGATTATATAGACAGCCATTATAATGGTATTTCTTCAATATTCCAACTCGATATGGTTATGACGTACATAAAAAAGTTACCAATAATGTATGCTACCCGTTAAGTTTTGAAACATGTTTGATAACAATTATTGAATAACTCACGGCCAGTAACCCTTTCATTTCATTTGCATACTTAGTTGCACGGAACACCAGTCTGTAATCAATTGTGAACATCGTAATAATAAGTAACCACAAATATACCACCTATATTTCGTGTAATTTTAGTAATTGATACGTTTCGTTTCGGGCCATTGTGAAAGATAATCAACGTGGTGAAACGTTCCAGCAATTATTCATCGTGTTTAATGGAATCTAGTTACAAAATATCTAACGATCTCTTGTTTTGATGTGTACTGTCATGTGGATCGGTATGGCATTAGTGGTTTTATTACGCACGGTAATGTGCCTAATGAATGACGCACTAGGCCGGGTTGCGGCAGACAGTCAGCCGTAACTTGGGCACGCCCTATTCGTTGGTTAGCGCACCTGGCTGCTTATGCGTTATCTGCTCATGATTATTCTTTGGCTCGTGCTACGTGTTATAACTTACATCTAAATATACTGTTCGTATTGCTTTCGTAACCTTCATGCATTTCTCATTTCTATATTCTTTAAACCGGAAAGGATTTCAATAATTTCGTTCCACATAATTTAACATTTCAGTAACTTACCGACTCGTGACTGCAATTAGAAAATTTTATCCAAAATTTACTTGATTGAAACGCATCCGTTCCACCGTACCGTAGATTAATTGGGATAAATATGTTTCGCACGTTGCAATTCATCAGCCATTCGGAATAGATGGTGGGTGCAACAATCATGCGCCCACGCTCGCTCTGAAACAATGAGTCGTGAATGAGCCGCTAAACACAGCCATGTATGGCACAACATCCTACGAGTCAATTCTACTAATTTATTGCTTGTATATAAACATAAACTATGTTCTTTTGTACAACATTGTGAAATGGAAAGTTTGAAGTTGCAATTTTAGTCAAGTCAACATTGTATTCTTCAACCACAATACAACATTTGAATATTTGTGGCGTAGCTTTTCTAGATAGAGCCATAGAGCAAAATGTATTTAGATTTTAAAAGACTTTCTCGAAAGATGAATGAATGACATGTCCCGACCGAGCGTGGTTTAACCAGCCTCGATAAATCGAATGAACCCCACGATTTACTTTACTAGCCCCTGGAGCCCCATGTTTCATGGAGCTACAGAGGTCATTGCTTATCAAGGAGTAGACCGAGGGGCACTGTAATGTTAAGGAAGACGTGCCCTGAGGATATGGAAGGATTTGCGTTTCGAGCCGTACGTCGCGGCACCCGGCGTGTCGCGGCACCCGGCGTCCTAGAGGCAATGGAATAGTGGAGAGCGATAGATATAAATCTATGGATTCAACATCTTTTTACGACGTCGCTCCTAGTTGACTCAGGTCGATCTTCACCGGTGAATCTTTTGGCGTGGTTCTCTGCACTTTTCTATCTCACTGCTGTGCTGCACTATGTGCGTGCTTTGCTATTTTCTGTGTCTTCGTCAGAGGACTCGCTGCTATCCGTTTGAGGTTTCTTGTATATCTCGCTGGCTGCCTTCTTGATCTTGTATCGGTCTTCAGCGGTGTCCACCCAAAAGTAAATTTCCTTGTCGAAGTACGCCATGTCCTGTTTTATAGATTTTAAAAGACTTTCTCATATGACAAAATTCAGCAAATCAATGAATGGACATTAGTGGCGAATAGTGGCGATAGGCACTTTAGTCATCACTTCACCCTGTCATCAACGAATTATGAGCAAACACCGTTATCAGACCCTTTCTTTGTCTGATCACAGGTGCGACAATCACCTTCATTGTTCTTGCAATTTATGGGGCAGCTGCACAACCCGACCTTTAAATGTCAATAAGGATGACATGTCTGGAGTGAAGATTATCAAGATTATGAGCCTAATTAGATTGCACATAGTCTGTGGAGGCCATATGTGTACGTGCACGTGCGTCGATATTTTGCGTTCGTGACGGGTCGAGCGTTCAATGAGAGGCGATTAGTTTAGAAATAACATCGAGGCTATTAGGAGTACTTTAGTGCTGGTATTGCTGCGGATGGTACTAATATTTGAAATAGAGATGAGAATGTCCTACAAATTCATAAAAGAAGAAGTTATCCAATGGAATATATACAATATGTCAATAAATATCAATCCAATTCTATTGGAGAGAGCCACAATGATTGTCGTCAATTCAGCCATTCAACGAGGGAGTGTTGTTTTTACAATGAAGCTTCATAAAAAGCAAAGATAGCCAGACCATCTAAAAATAGTATTATAGCTGCACTGAGTCTTCACATAGACAAGAATGTCCACAAGGATTATTAGTTATTGTTAGAGTTCACAAAGGGTTGTTTGATCATTAATTCAATGATTGAACGCGATGTTTGCGTCATTATGTGAACTGAATGGTTTATTTTGCAAACTAGACGTACGAAATGATTGTATGTGACAATTGCATTGTTCGATTTATTAGTCAATGGGATTATTTGTAAAAACGTACCCAGCGTTTGTCTTGTCAATATATCTTGGTGTTCTTATCTCTTGTTTCAAGTATCGCTATTGTGTAGTCATTATCAATAGCTTTAGTTTAATTGGATTCGTGAAAAACTCGAAACGATTTCGATATTGGTAATATTGAGTTGTCAGCTATGGGAATGGACTCTCTTTAATATGAAACTGCATTCTACTTGATTTGCAATTGCTTTGCAATTAAGTATAGTTATAGCGGTTTTTCGATCGATACAATTATTGCCGCGCAATGATTTGATTAGATCCGTGAAGGAAATACGTTAAAATTGGTCCCTTAAGGTGAAACACTTTGATATTTTTTCCATACAAACTTCGGAGGGTGTTTACTCCACTGTTTGACATCGTACATTCAAAGTTTAACATGATATAGTTAGGTCTCATTATTAAAATTGTCTGTACGGAAGCAGAATAGTAAAATAAAAAGCCATTAAAAAGTTATGAGCCAACAAAGATTCGTTTTTCTTGCTAATTTTAACGCAACTTTGGGCGTAAATAAGTAATACAAGAAGTGTGAAATCTCGAAAACGAAATCCGTACCGACACAGCAAAATTATCGAAGATTTCAATAAATTTTATTTGTAATTGATTTATGCAGTGGTTTTTTCAGAAAAACCTTTTTTCCAAAGGCCTTTTCGTAATTTTTGACGCGCTCGTTTTACTATAAACTATTGTGCGTTTCACTCAATAATGTTCCCCCGGCGCGGGTGGCGCGGTGCGGAGGGTGACGCTCGCGCACACATGCACGAAATGTCACACGCACGCCTGAAGCTCTTTCGTTTGATTCAGGCACACACGTGCGTGTTGTAGTGTTTCCACTTTTACCTACTTTATCTGTTTGACTTCGCCCTGAGAAAATTATCGTAGGTATCGTTTGAAATTAGAATAAAATTTTTGGTTTGAGTGGACGCTGTGTCAGTGAATTTGTGTTGGTTGATTGAAGAACAGTACCTACCTACCAATCAATCTTCCTAGCCTTTTCCCAACTATCTTGGGGTCGGCTTCCAGTCTAACCGGATGCAGCTGAATACCAGTATTTTACATGGAGCGACTGCCTATTTGACCTCGGTACCGATACCCCTTGGTAAGACTGATGTCAGACTTTCGGGCTTCTGACGACTCGTAACGACTGTCAAAGATCCACAAATGACAGCCGGGACCAACGGCTTACGTGCTTTCCGAGGCACGGAGTCTCGGTATGTAAAGATGGTCACCCATCCACTGACTAACCCCGGCAAGCGTAGCCTAACCTGATGGATGGACCCGTGCGGCTTGTTATTACTTAGCCACGAGCTCCTCAGAAGATTGAAGAACAGTACCGTAATTACGTAATACACGATCAATCAAAATTTGAATAGTTTGAAACATATTACTAATCCATTGCTTCCTATGTTCGGAAAAAGATCTGCTCAACAACGTAAATAACGCAATGAATATTATTGAACTGTCAAAATGAAACTGATTAGTCGGAATCGTTTACAAAAATGTGTTGTGTAACAGACGCCAGCACACCAACCTACTCCAATCTGTCAAATTTTCTCAATCAACATTGAACCTTATTCTTTAGCCATAAAGTTGAAAATCTATTAAAGAAATTTGACAGATTGTAGTAACTTGATGTGCTGGCGTCTGTACAATTTATTATACGTAATCTATTTTCGTAGGTACCTACCTACCTCCTCGAGCATATTTTCTGTTATAAATTATAATATAATTATATCTTCTTTTGGCCAATACCTACTTAGGTACCTACATTTTCTACCTTACTGCTCGGCCACGACTTGCTTGAGGCTAAAGTGCCTGCTACACGGTTGCCAACCACGTCCCTGACAGAGGTGACCTTGGTTAGCGACTCGCAAAGTTGTTTCAACGTTTGGTCGTATAAACATCATCTTCACGGTTGTAAACAACCAAGGTCACCTCTGTCGGGTCGCGGTAGGCGACCGTGTAGCAGGCGTTTTAGCGACCGGCGCGGCGCGGCGTTGCCGCGTTGTGTAGGTACCTACGTTGGTAGGTACCCTAAGTAGGCAAGAGAAGACGTACGCTCTTTGCATTCCCACTCTTTACCGACGCCGACGACGCGACGGCGCGCTATGGCTTTTATTTTGTGGTCGTGGAAATGGGGGGGAGTGCTCGAGTAGTAGGTATTTAGTAGGTACCTATCTCTATCTGGACATTGGTTAGCTCCATTCTTGAGAAAGACTGTAGGCCACCACGCAACAACACGCTAACATCACGCTACAACCCTTAGGAGCCGAGCAAAAAGAAAAAAGTCAGAAAGAACGCTAAGCGAAAACGAAGTAAAAGCTCGGGCGGGGCGATAGGATGCGATGCGGTGGGTCGGGGGCCGAAATTTCACACGGACGAAGTCGCGGGCAGAAGCTACTGTATATTATTATGTATTATAAAGGTTTATGTAGGTACTTATAACATTTTAAATCGTAAATCAATACCTATTACAACGATATGAAAAAAAAAATATTATATAGGTAAGCCTCCTCTGGCAGTCGGGTAAAACTTTATTCTATTGATAACGTATTTAGGTATGTACTATATGTAGGTAGGTACATACTTATACCAACTGTTCCCCACGCTTTTACCCGCGTTCCCGTAGGAACCTATCCTACTGCTCGGCTCCCATGAGCAGCAGTGTGATGTTTTATAGCCTAAAACATTACCAAAGGCTACAAAAAAATGATTAAACTGGTAGGTACCTACCTAGTTTGTGAGATTAGCGCATTCAAACATCAAACTAATAAACTGTACAGCTTTATAATATTAGTATTTTTAGATAAACCTAGTATAGTACCTATCTATAGATTACTAAATCAACAAATTGGCAGCAGCTGATTATGAGGTAGCTTCGCCTCGCGCTTTCGTTCGAGCTGCGTGATAGCGTCTTCGTAAGCCGACGCGACGTTCGCGATTGGATTTTCGACACTCTGCTTAGCGTCGAGAGTTGAATATCCAACAGTGTATTTTCTTGACGCACTGGGATACGCGCTGAATGCGCTCTGTTGGATATTCAACTCTCGGCGCTAAGCAGAGCGTCGAAAATCTGATACGCGCAAAAAAATTGCGAATAGGTTTGCTGTTTTAATCATTGTCCTCATAGCTTCCGTGGTCGAGCGGTGTAATGTGGCACTTGCGAAATCAGAGGGTCTAAGTTCGCACCTGGTTAGTCTATAATCTATCAGTCGTTTTTTTTAATCCTATTTTATCTTTGGATTTTTTTTTTTTAATCATATCAAAAACAAAACAGTTTCGTCACATTTGCATTCTGCTTAGTAGGTACCTAATGTAATAATTACCTCGACTGTTTGTGATAATTTTGCTTGTATGAAGGTTAGTATACAAGCAAAAATATCACAAACAGTCGTGAACACTAAAATGTAGGTAAGTAGGTACCTACCTACCTTATGCGTACGTCCATGAATAGGTAACTAAGTAAGTAGGTACCTACTTACCTAGAAATAAGAAGATAGTAGTAATTTTGTAAACAATTTATAGGTAGTCAACTATAACAATTACACATAGGTACATATCTATAATTCTCGTCGGCGCGGCGGCGAGCGACAAAGGGGCGGCGGCGGTATCTTATAAAGTACTCTGTGGCGGCGGCGCCGCGGCGGTGCACTATTGTGTGCTTCGTATAACATCGTTTCAGTTCGGAACGGTGTTTGTGTGCGCGCTAACTAGACGTGCGGCTAGACTAGCGTCTAACTGCTCATCACTGATACTATCTCTGTCGCACAGATGCCAGATGAGATGAGCGTGCTTTTTGGCCGCGCCCACCAGTGAGCGACAGAGATAGTATCAGTGATGAGCAGTTAGACGCTAGTCTAGCCGCACGTCTAGTTAGCGCGCACACAAACACCGTTCCGAACTGAAACGATGTTATACGATGCACACAATAGTGCACCGCCCCGCCGCGCGCCGCCACAGAGTACTTTATAAGATACCGCCGCCGCTGTGTCGCTCGCCGCCGCCGCGCCGCGCCGACGAGAATTATAGATATGTACCTATGTGTACCTAATTGTTATAGTTGACTACGGTCTATAAATTGTTTACAAAATTACTACTATCTTCTTATTTCTAGGTAAGTAGGTACCTACTTACTTAGTTACCTATTCATGGACGTACGCATAAGGTAGGTAGGTACCTACTTACCTACATTTTAGTGTTCACGACTGTTTGTGATATTTTTGCTTCTATACCAAACCTTCATACAAGCAAAATTATCACAAACAGTCGAGGTAATTATTTCATTAGGTACCTACTAAGCAGAATGCAAATGTGACGAAACTGTTTTGTTTTTGATAAGATTTAAAAAAAAAAACCAAAGAGATTAAAAAAAACGACTGATATATTATAGACTAACCAGGTGCGAACTTAGACCCTCTGATTTCGCAATTGCCACATTACACCGCTCGACCACGGAAGCTATGTGGACAATGATTAAAACAGCAAACCTATTCGCAATTTTTTTGCGCGTATCAGATTTTCGACGCTCTGCTTAGCGCCGAGAGTTGAATATCCAACAGAGCGCATTCAGCGCGTATCCCAGTGCGTCAAGAAAATACACTGTTGGATATTCAACTCTCGACGCTAAGCAGAGTGTCGAAAATCCAATCGCGAACGTCGCGTCGGCTTACGAAGACGCTATCACGCAGCTCGAACGAAAGCGCGAGGCGAAGATCATGCGACGCGACGCGGCGTAGGTATTTTCCTAACTCATAATCAGCTGCTGCCAATTTGTTGATTTAGTAATCTATAGATAGGTACTATACTAGGTTTATCTAAAAATACTAATATTATAAAGCTGTACAGTTTATTAGTTTGATGTTTGAATGCGCTAATCTCACAAACTAGGTAGGTACCTACCAGTTTAATCATTTTTTTGTAGCCTTTGGTTATGTTTTAGGCTATAAAACATCACACTGCTGCTCATGGGAGCCGAGCAGTAGGATAGGTTCCTACGGGAACGCGGGTAAAAGCGTGGGGAACAGTTGGTATAAGTATGTACCTACCTACATATAGTACATACCTAAATACGTTATCAATAGAATAAAGTTTTACCCGACTGCCAGAGGAAGCTTACCTATATATATATATTTTTTCATATCGTTGTAATATTGATTTACGATAAATGTTATAAGTACCTACATAAACCTTTATAATACATATACAGTAGCTTCTGCCCGCGACTTCGTCCGTGTGAAATTTCGGCCCCCGACCCACCGCATCGCATCCTATCGCCCCGCCCGCGCTTTTACTTCGTTTTCGCTTAGCGTTCTTTCTGACTTTTTTCTTTTTGCTCGGCTCCTAAGGGTTGTAGCGTGATGTTAGCGTGTTGTTGCGTGGTGGCCTACAGTCTTTCTCAAGAATGGAGCTAACCAATGCAAAAATATTTTTTTAAATCCAGATAGAGATAGGTACCTACTAAATACCTACTACTCGAGCACTCCCCCCATTTCCACGACCACAAAATAAAAGCCATAGCGCGCCCGCGTCGTCGGCGTCGGTAAAGAGTGTGAATGCAAAGAGCGTACGTCTTCTCTTGCCTACATAGGGTACCTACCAACGTACCTACACAACGCGGCAACGCCGCGCCGCGCCGGTCGCTAAAACGCCTGCTACACGGTCGCCTACCGCGACCCGACAGAGGTGACCTTGGTGGCTTACAACCGTGAAGATGATGTTTATACGACCAAACGTTGAAACAACTTTGCGGGTCGCTAACCAAGGTCACCTCTGTCAGGGACGTGGTTGGCAACCGTGTAGCAGGCACTTTAGCCTCAAGCAAGTCGTGGCCGAGCAGTAAGGTAGAAAATGTAGGTACCTAAGTAGGTATTGGCCAAAAGAAGATATAATTATATTATAATTTATAACAGAAAATATGCTCGAGGAGGTAGGTAGGTACCTACGAAAATAGATTACGTATAATAAATTGTACAGACGCCCCAGCACATCAAGTTACTACAATCTGTCAAATTTCTTTAATAGATTTTCAACTTTATGGCTAAAGAATAAGGTTCAATGTTGATTGAGAAAATTTGACAGATTGGAGTAGGTTGGTGTGCTGGCGTCTGTTACACAACACATTTTTGTAAACGATTCCGACTAATCAGTTTCATTTTGACCGTTCAATAATATTCATTGCGTTATTTACGTTGTTGAGCAGATCTTTTTCCGAACATAGGAAGCAATGGATTAGTAATATGTTTCAAAACGATTCAAATTTTGATTGATCGTGTATTACGTAATTACGGTACTGTTCTTCAATCTTCTGAGGAGCTCGTGGCTAAGTAATAACAAGCCGCACGGGTCCATCCATCAGGTTAAGCTACGCTTGCCGGGGTTAGTCAGTGGATGGGTGACCATCTTTACATACCGAGACTCCGTGCCTCGGAAAGCACGTAAGCCGTTGGTCCCGGGCTCCCGGCTGTCATTTGTGGATCTTTGACGACAGTCGTTACGAGTCGTCAGAAGCCCGAAAGTCTGACATCAGTCTTACCAAGGGGTATCGGTACCGAGGTCAAATAGGCAGTCGCTCCATGTAAAATACTGGTATTCAGCTGCATCCGGTTAGACTGGAAGCCGACCCCAAGATAGTTGGGAAAAGGCTAGGAAGATTGATTGGTAGGTAGGTACTGTTCTTCAATCAACCAACACAAATTCACTGACACAGCAGCGTCCACTCAAACCAACAATTTTATTCTAATTTCAAACGATACCTACGATAATTTTCTCAGGGCGAAGTCAAACAGATAAAGTAGGTAAAAGTGGAAACACTACAACACGCACGTGTGTGCCTGAATCAAACGAAAGAGCTTCAGGCGTGTGACATTTCGTGCATGTGTGCGCGAGCGTCACCCTCCGCACCGCGCCACCCGCGCCGGGGGAACATTATTGAGTGAAACGCACAATAGTTTATAGTAAAACGAGCGCGTCAAAAATTACGAAAAGGCCTTTGGTAAAAAGGTTTTTCTGAAAAAACCACTGCATAAATCAATTACAAATAAAATTTATTGAAATCTTCGATAATTTTGCTGTGTCGGTACGGATTTCGTTTTCGAGATTTCACACTTCTTGTATTACTTATTTACGCCCAAAGTTGCGTTAAAATTAGCAAGAAAAACGAATCTTTGTTGGCTCATAACTTTTTAATGGCTTTTTATTTTACTATTCTGCTTCCGTACAGACAATTTTAATAATGAGACCTAACTATATCATGTTAAACTTTGAATGTACGATGTCAAACAGTGGAGTAAAAACCCTCCGAAGTTTGTATGGAAAAAATATCAAAGTGTTTCACCTTAACATGCAATTGTGTTTTTTTTTTTTCAATGGCCGCATGCACCGGTTTGGTTTCACGGATTGTAGGTGATTGGGCGGCGCTCGACCACGCTTGGCTGTTCACCGGCATGCGGGCCTTTTCCGTATGCGTGCACTAGTTTCCAACTAAAATACATACATGTATAATTTAATACTATGAATTAGCTTTATCGCATTGTTACAGACTTTTTGTATTATATGTGATGGTTCCATATTTGGTGATACACCCTTTTGTTATATATATCTGGTATTGATAACCTTTATCCCTTTGAAATATGCTAAATTTCAGGGCAGCTTACAGTTCATTCAACTTCATTCAGATTGTAATAATAAAACCATTTCACAACCGAAAACGTGTCACCAAGTGATGGAAAGCAAGATACTATTTATATATAATTTCAATCCCAGACAATTTGCGTAATTAATTTTCATTGTTAGTCATTTTAATTAACGCCTATCAACACATGAATACATAATGCTTATGCAGTGTAAAAATAATGAAGTGGTTGTAATATTTTTTTAACCTTTTGTTACGAATATATCAAAAAATGTTGTTGGTACTTTTTCTGCTACATCAGATCCTGTATTGCACTTATTTGAACAATAATCATCGCATACTGTATGAACAGTTACAAAACTGTCTATAATTAAAGATTGCTGCCAGAAAGCTTACTTTCAAAGTCACAGGTGTGACTAATGTACCTAATATGCAAAATATGAACTTGAAGTATGTTGATTCGCACTATTGAATTATACCCACTATCTTACATGTTTTCGTTCTCAAGGATTAGTGTTAAATGTTATTTTATTTCTTCATTCATTTGATAGATCGTCCCGTTTCCTTTTACACAACGTTTCCTCGTTAATGTTAAAACAATTAAGATACATCTCACTCTATATTCACTCTTCCTCTATTAACACTGTTACTACGTCATGAAGAAAATCTGTTTCAAATTACAACCTTACAAAAATAATAGACCGTGATCTTCTTACATTTTTTGTTGCTCCAAAATCTGAAAAAAAAAACGAGCGAGTCTTAAGTAGAAGATGTGAAACATCTGACATCTTGGATGACAGTATCAACCTCTTGGAAAATGGCTTAGTACAAACTGACGGCCAACTATAGGACCGCGCGCGCTCATTGGTCAAATCAAATAGCGCACGTTTCCGCGGCTTCCTGTTACACACTTCCGTCTCTTTTCACGCAATCACTCCCACATATTATAGGAAAGCGAGAGGAAACATGTTACACATCAAAAAAAATTTGTTTGGCTCAACATTGGCAATCATCAACAACAAAAATTGGATGAGGATCATGTACGAGTAGATATCGATAGTGAAATCGATTGCAACGGATCTCGAGGTCTCATAATATCGAAAATTAACCCTAAAATGGAGCGAGCAAGCCAGAGAGTGAAAGCACGCAACGCTTGATTGGATCACGTTGCTCCTCGCTTATTTTGTTTTATTTATTGGCAAGTGTCAACAGTTTGCCAACATCTAATTTGGACACGGTCGCTATCGTCAATTCTTCTTGGGTATTTACCAACCTAGAAACTGTCAAAGATTTTGCCACAGCCTAAGACCAAGTGTCAGGATTGTGTGCAGGATTCTATACCAGCGTAGAATAATTTGGAAACGTTGATTGTAATTGTTGAAGCATTTTCCTTTTACGGAATGCATTTCTGACTATGACCACAGAGTTCAGGGTTTTTTCGATGCAATAAAGTCATCATCCCATATATTACCGGTCATAAAATAATGTTAAGTAATTAATAACACAGTAATTGCTTTAATCAACTCTGATGTTGCTAAAGGTATACAATCTACTGACTTTTACACAACAATTTATTTGTTTGTTCACCTCAGCATTTTTTGTTCATTAATGAACACATTTTTTCTGCAAGCTGGAATCCATTCTGCTAAGTTCTTTTTTCTTATAATAGACTTATTACAGTTGTTCTCTCTTAGATTGTCAAGTTTCATTGCCTGTCTAACGAGGGTGCTTTGCCATGCCTAAATATGATTCGTCACCATTTCTGAGTTCTAAAAAAAAACTAGTTCTAGAAAAATACTCTGGATGCGTAAACTTGATATTCTCATCCAGAGTTCAATCAATAATCAAGTCTTTGGCCCAATTATTGTCTAGATTTGTACTGTTTTAAATATTTTTAATATCAACATGGGGAATAATTCTGATTCAACAAGTAAATATCGGAAATTGTGTCACCAACTCACCAATAAATGTAATCTATCAATAAGTTTGATGTCACAATAGAAGAATATCTTGAGTTCGGTATATTGATGAATAACTGAAATTATATTGAAGGTAAAAAATTGGTACCTAGTACCTACTACAACCTACGTACAGCCGTAGGTATGTATTGGAGGAATCAGAGCATATTACATTACATCCCTATGTATTACTTATGAATTCATATATTTTACCTTTGCCAGTTTGCCCTCTAAGGATAGCGTGTTGGATAACTTAAATAATTACGTTTTTTGCTCGTGTACTCCATTACTTTTTTGTATCTTTATCCGTACATTTGATTATCATACGTACCTATGTCCTATTTTTTGTACTTGCCATTTGATGACTTACGCTTATTATTAATCGCGTGTTCTAACATAATTGGTGTACACACTGCACGCTTAAAATATGGCGTTGTAAATGATATACTCGTTTCTTCAAAACTAGTGTTTTTCATAAAATGACTCAGCCTTATTTCTCCCATTAGGGAACCTTGATATTTCTAATTTAAATCATCTTATATTTTGTATTGTTATACCACTTATAAATCCAATTTGCAAAGTAGAAGCTAACTTCGTTTATTAAAACAAGAGGTTTTAATAAACGAAGTTAGCTTCTACTTTGCAAATTGGATTTATAAGTATAAGTACAAGTGTATAAGTACAATTAAGGACTTTTGTGGCTTCGCTTTTGCAAACAACAATTACAATAGAGTTCAAATGTATTTCAAATCCAAGTACCTACTTGACCTATGCCAAAAGCATAATGAAAATGAGAAAATATTTAGAAGAAAATTCTTACTGCAATTTTCAACGACGGCCAAGTAATAACAGCCGCACGGGTCGATCCAACAGGTTAAGCTACGCTTGCCGGGGTTGGTCCGTGGATGGGTGACCATCTTTACATACCGATTACCGACACTCCTCCGTGCCTAAGCCGTTGGTCCCGGCTGTCATTTGTGGATCTTCGACAGTCGTTACGAGTCGTCAGAAGCCCGAAAGTCTGACACCAGTTTTTCCAAGTGGTATCGTATTAACCAGTTACTGGGTAGTGGAGTTCAGATAGCCAGTCGCTCTATGTAATTTAAAATACTGGTATTCAGGTGCATCCGGTAAGCCTGGAAGCCGGCCCCAATATAGTTGGGAAAAGGCTAGGCAGATTGAATTTTCAACGATTTCGTTTGTTAAAATTTCGTTTCGTTACTGCACGTGAACACAGAATTTAGAGTGTAGCTCAGCCATTTGCGCATACGTATAAGTATGTATGCGTGCACAAATGCGGTTTACATACTTCTCGAAATAGGACAATGAATACTATAGTGTGTCGTCCGGATCGGCCAGTGATGCGTCTGATTCTCGTCAATCAAAGCAAATATTACGAAAGTATCTACATCACTTTGTAAATATTATGTCACAGTTCACGTTACTGCCCCTCCTATTTGCGGTGTCACTTGCAATAATGATTGCCAATTTCTATTGTATTGTACCTACATACATATGTTTCGCAAACTATCTGTTGGTTCTGCTTCAACGTTGCAATGTTTTCCCAGGTGCAAAATGCTTGTCACCACTTCGCCTCGGGCAAACTTTTTCTGTTCCATGTATAAAGAGTTTGTTTTGTATTATCATGCAAATAGTGTCTCCTTTCTGTGTCGCGACTCGGGTTATTATGGCTTCCATAAAAGGCTTTCTATATTATAATAGTTGGCAACAACATGAATAGATTTCTTTTAATTCGACCTAAATACTATCATTGTTTTAGAACCATTGGAATGTTCTGAATACAGATCACTGATTTTAAGTTAATTGTGTTGAATTAATAATATTATATTATTAAATTTATGAGCACACGACACACGATCTAACAATACCTTTTGTATTAATTATCGCTTTCTCCTTTAACGTGTTGTATTGTAGTATAAACTCGCTTACGTTATAAATTCCAACAAAACACGTCGTCATGGAATCTCCTTTATAACAAAACATGATTATATGAATTTTTCCCTGTTTATTATTATTTCCAATACCTAAACTATACGATTGTTGACGAACGGTAGTAGTCGTCACTTGCCATAAAGCAGTTTAAGCAAACGTTAATGAAGCGGTTATCACATTTCTCCGTTAATAATATTGCAGTAAACACCATTGCACAAAAGTTGCATGTATTAATTGATTATTATTAATCTCTTGGAAATCAAGGAAAGGGAGGCCTTTGCCCTGCAGTGGGACAATATGGGCTAATTATTATTATCTAGCCTAAAAGTTTCACGGTCATGTTTAAACAGAAAACTTGTCTGATGCGACATTATATATTATATTAGTTGAAATAAAGAAAATAGGTTTGCCAAGTTCGCTACCATTTCAGCTGACACTGAAAAGAAAACCTTTCTGAACTTTCATACTTAACTAAATGAATCGTGCTTATGCTATTGCATACAAACACAAAATACGAAACAATATCTAATTCATTTATTTTTATGACCTTTTTTATTGCTTCTACAGTTTTAAGAGAACAGAACGTTTCTCAGTTTGCCGTAAATCGTCGACAAAATACCTACGTAACATAGTGGTTATGTATTTGACAATTACGTGAAGAAGGCAGTAGATTGTGTAAAAACGTGGGACCACGAATGTTCCTAATATCTCGTTAGTATGACAAATGTTCTAGATAGACAGTACTAGTAGTTTCGAAGTCGTGAGCATCCGTAATCGATGTGAAGTGATACCTGAGGCACGTATTGAATACAAAAGGTGCAGATAAACATATCGATCTATAGGTAGATACTACCTATAAGAAAAAACTTGAGACCAACGCCAAGATCTTAAAAATGTATGAGGAAAATAGAATTTCGGAAAAAACTTACAAATCCCTCGAGCATCCAGCCTTTCAGAGACACAACGTAAGTACAATCACAGTGAAGACTAAAGTAAACACAGCCAAAAGAGAGACCGAAGCTGTGGTGAGACAGTGCTGCCTTACCCAAACCTCGATCCACCTGCTGAAAATCTTCCGCCTGGACATGAGTTGCCTTGGGTAGCCTGGAAGTCTTTAAACAGACTCCGGACACAGGTTGGCCGAAGCAAGGAAAATCTGTTCAGGTGGAGATTCATAGACAAATCCGCATTGGAGTGTAAATGTGGTGCTGTTCCACAAACGATGGGACACTTAATGTCGTGTCCTGCGTGTCCTGTCAGCTGCACGTTACAGGAACTGATGGACGCTAGTGTCGCTAGTGATGCACGTAGCCGAATTCTGGGCCGAGTCTATTTAGATTGCCATCGACACGCTAAAAAGAAGAAGAACCGAAAATTTACGCAAACTGCTCCCGTCTGTTCCAAGAGGAAACTCAAGTTTTCGAAGTTTGATCTTATCAGTTTACAAGAAGAAACTGCTTTCCTTCCAGCTAATATTTGGTGTCAAGGACATCGACGCGAAGCCTGTTACCATGGATTCAGTACATGATTCTGAACCCTCCTGCGTTGAAATTTTTCGTCGGTTATTTAAAAAACAATCAGCTGTTCCATACATTTTGACTGTATAGGTATTGCACTTTTCTATGAAACAGCAGATTTTTTTTTAATAATTGACGAAAAATTTCAACGCACGGGTGCACGGGTGTTCAGAATGATGTACTGAATCCATAGAACAGGCTTCAAGTCGATGTCCCTGGCACCTATTACAACGCTCGAAAGAAGCCAGGAAGAGAGGAGATGAATATGTTCTTAAGCAAAAACCACGCACAGCGCTAAGAATGTAATATACTTTGTTTATAATAAATAAATAAATAAAATAATAATAACATTAAATGTTTCCGAACGCGAAACACTTCCGACACTGACGAGTGTTTAACATATCGTACAAAAATAAACGATGCACTGTCTTCAAAACAAACGGGGCGTGCGTTAATAAAATTAGAACTTAAAATTCCACAACGGCCTGTAGATTGCCCAAAAGTACCGTTGCTGTTAATCTTTCTAATTAAGCACCTCAAAATTTCTTTGCCGTGGGCACAGAAAACGCACAGTGAATGTGAATAGCAGTCGCTTCGTGTAATGTCTTTTTCATACACAATTACACAGCTATAACTTTTACAAGTTTGTAATTAGCTTGCTTATATCTTAGGTTTCACGAGCTTTCTATATTTACTTGCGGTAAGTTCAGAATTTATTGAAAACCTTTATGGTTGATTGATTAGTAATTTTAGTACCCGTGGTTTTCGCTTGAACGATGTAAAGTGAAAATTAGGGCACGCGGAGTCTTTGCGGCAATGATGGAAAGGTAAACATCAATCATGTAGACATAATCGATTCGATATTTTGATCGTGTTTAATTCATTCTTCTTCAATTCGGAATTGAATTCGCTACTCGTTTACATCACACTCACAGAACAGTCGGTATTCTGTATTGGTACAATCGTGCTTTGGCATACAAACAAATATGATTTAGCACGAACACAACTTTTTGTTATTATGCCTCTCATTATTGAAGGTCGACACTCATCCTCAGCAAATTCTATTACACTCTTACCTAATCTTCAGTTCTCACAATTAAAAACGTTGTACGGTTTAATACGAAATATCTGGTCAAGCCGAGCTCTGCTCGGGGTGAAAATATAAACATATCGTCCAGGTACACCAACGTTTTATCAGATGCCCGAGGCTGTGAAAATAGCGAAAATGACTTTTCCCAGATATGAGACATAGCTAGATCGATTTTCACCCCCTAAACCCCTAAATTGCAACTTTCATCGAAATCGTTGGAGCCAAGACAAAACAAGAATTGTAAAGGAATACCTTTAAACGAGCAATTCTCAAATTCTGAAAATCATTGAAGGTAGTTGAAGGTGGTTTCGAAGGTAGTTTTACTGTTATGTAACAAGATAACAGTAAAACTACCTTCGAAAACGTTCTCAATGATTTTCTATGACATAAAAACGCAGGAAATGCTTCTCATTAACTGATTACCTAATGAACCGACCGGATCTCTTATAATAATTTTCCGCCTCATTGTTCAGAACGCCATCCTTGTCCCTATTCACAGACGAAAATAATTTGTACTTGTAATAGTAATACCTACTTATTTTAATCGATGCAGATTACTCGTCACGTTCGCCCCAGTACACAGATGTAATAAGTGGTTATAGAAATGATAATAAAAAATAAGTACCCGAGAATGTGGCTAACGGTAACGGTAAGATAATGCTGGTTGTTATTCATCGCGGCGCATGTAGAGCGGCCATCGAAACGAATTCGTCTCGTAAAACGTATGAACGTGGTTTATCACGTTCAGTGATTGGACCATCAATTGATAATGGAACACCTGATAGTTTTGCCAATACCCGTTGTCACGAACATAGAAAGCTATTGACAGAAGCAAAAAACAGACTGCTCTCAGTCTAAAATTATTTGGAAAATACTGAAATAAAAATATCTTAACCTTTCTTTACTGCTAAAGTTTGATTTATTATAACTAAGAATGGGTATTGAATTTATTCAAACCAAATAACAATCACTGTGAGTCAGAGCATCTACACAAAAAATTGGTTCAAACTTTATCACAATAACATCTATGTTAGATGGAAAATCTTCTATTGTATTATTTTTTTATCCGAATAGTATCAGCCATAGCCATTGGCCATAGTCAACTCACCTACTGCGTACTTCAGAGGCGTTTGTCCTTGTACAGCACCTAGATTGCAAAATTAATCATTATCTAGACACTTACCTACGCCACATTGTTTAAACCAGTGACAATACAATTTATATCTTGTCACGACACTTATAACGATTGTTAGTAAATCTGGTAGAACTTTACACTTGCGTTATGGTTTCGCACTGGTCCCACACTGAAATTCGATAAGTTTGACACTGTTTTTTCTGTTGTGTGGTTTGACATCTGGGTAACCCCTTGTCAGGGCTTAGGACATTGTCATTGGACAAATACGAAATTGAATTGTGGTTGTCAGATGGCAGTCAGCCTTGTAAAACTGATTTCATCTGTATTTGGTTAAACTGAAAGCCTACAAAAACATAATAATAATGGAAGAGTCTAGACAGATGATTATTATAATGATGATGATTATTATTTACTCATAAGAACTGTATTCTTCTAGGTAAGTACTTTAAAACTTTAGAACGTTTTTGGACTCATTGTCCTCGCTCTCAAATCTACGTGATTTATCAATCTTCGTTTAAGTACTTCAATTTGACAATGACGCATTCGCATATTCGTTTGATGTACATGTTATTGAAGATACTTGGTTTATTTTATGTATTGAAGATGGTGAAATCTTCCGCTGCACCGATCGGCAGTGCCGTCGGTCGTGATTGTATAAACATTTAGACATTAAACACTGCGTGCAATCTAAATACTCATCATTACTCGCATTTATGAAAGTGTCATTATGTTATATGTACATGTGCACGCGTTCATAATTTGCATATTGTTACGTCTCGCTGGGTGAAAATAAACAATCGACAGATCCGGCACTCGCATCTAATCACGACGCGCAGCTTAATGTCATAACACATTAGTGAATTGCTATTATAATAACACGCAGCTGGTGTGGATGTAGACATGGCCTTGCTCTGACGCAATTCTGAAGAAAGTGAAACTAAGAAACCGCCAAAACTTAGTGTCATTGAATGAAAACTCCGTCGATGTCGCGGTCGTTTGTCAACAGTCTATAGGCCGGGCATTACGGCCACAACGCGCTTTCTCGACACCGTGCCGTACTGCCATTGTAGATAACATAACTAGTTTTCGTTAATTGACTTGGAATTATTCAAATCCGTAAACCAATACGTCTAGCGGAAACGGTTTTATACAATCCTGCACACTTTCCTTTTCTAGAGTCCAGCAAATAACGCAATTCATTGCGAATGCAAGGAGAACGGGCTATTTTCCAAATTTGGTGTCAGACACTTTAGTATTGTTAACAGTTACAGTATAGTAAGGCTCAGTTAATGTTCCAACCCAGCCCAAATGACACCGTTGAGATAGTTCATTCACCTTTCAACTTATCTTCTATAGAAACTAAAGTTAGTTAAGTACTTTAGTTTCACACAATCCTGAGCTGACTCAAAGATTGATAACTCCATATGTGAATCATCTATCTTCGCAACTGTTCCATTCTGTTTTCAGATGGAGACGTGTGCGTCATTCAGTTATCTAAAATGACTAAACTTGAGGACTAATAGCTTTCAGTACTGAATATGAGTACAGACGTTTAATACAGGGCTATCTGTACCATGCTATGTTAGAGCCAACGAAGTTTGAACAAAGGTATTCTACAATATATCAGTCAATGTATCCGTTTCTGTATGTTACCAGGTGATGTCCTTTTAGCAACTGACACAAAACGAGGAAAGCAGTGGTTCGGACAGGCTGTCAATTATAATAACGACTGAATGTGGAACTCCGTATTGTTTACATTAACATAGCAAGCGTGTCATACATACATACGAATTCGATTCAATAACATTATTTATGTTATTCACAAAAAAATACTGCCAGTCTGTCTACCGAATCTACAGAAGCACGGTTAGTTTATCTCAAGAGATACCTGCAAATCTTTTCGTTCCTCGATAACAATGGTATGTCGCAAACTCACAATGTAATGTTGAAATTCAACACTGCTGCATTATCAGCACTTTGAAAACGACACTGGTATGCCGTATGTAGCATAAGCACTTATCAAACTGATAAAGGTTGAGTTGAGCAGTTATTGACAAAACTGTGTCAAAACTGTTGGGTGAAACATTGACTTACATGGAATGGTGGTTATGTAATAGATTCCTTTGATTATGATGATAGGTACACAATTGTTGTAGTTTCGCCTAGCTTCGTAACACTAATTACAAGTTATGTTTCAAATTGTGGTTAATTAAAACTGGATTAATTTGCACTTAACAGGCCAGTAGACCAGTTAATTCATTCACCTATTTAATAATGCTCCTATTTTAACTTTCGCGAAAATTGGACGTCTTAAACATGAAAATCGAAAAGGTATTTTTGGCAACTACATAGACAAAAAGAAACTAAGAACAGAGATAACTGTGCTGATAGCCTAATCGTGGCATTAATGATAGCCAAGTTTCCAATTTACGTTTGAAATGTCAATTGCAGGCATTAACTGTTTGTGTTAGCGAAGTCTGAGAAGTATCGCAGAGCAGATAAGTACCAACTTTACGAAACATCTGATTACTATAAACTAGGTTTTGTGGCAGAAACTGATGGAAAATACAGATTGCGTTAATTTATTAATCTCATTAAATAGGTACTTTAATTTGAGCCAAATTAAGGCCAGCTTGGAAACCTGTGCAACTAAACACAAATAATAAGTATTTTTCTATCGAAGTGGTAGAAAATAATTAAATTTTAATAAACATCTGTGTTTTAATCAGACCATTTTATTTATAATTAACCGACAAAAAACATCTGGTGATGATTTGAAGTCTAAAAAGAACAAGATTAACTGGTTACAGAAAATGCCAATCTATTTAATCCGGTTCGAGTCGACACTATGGTCCTACCTTAATAACATTAATTGGTTGGAAGTAAGACCAACCAATTCAAAGAGCTTTAGCAATAGAGTTTTTATAATGCAACAGCACACAATGGTCGCGAAGGAAGAGAGTCGTGAATTGTGGACGCTGTGTCCGGGACGCACTCGACCATAACACAATTTTACGCTGGGGCGCACGGCGACATTACTTGTGTTCCTTGAAAAAAACTCTGCTAATGACTGTGTAATTTACTAAATTGCTGCAGTATTGTATGCGATGCTCGTTTTAGTTGGCTATAGAGCCTCTAAGTAAAATACGGTCCTTAGTTACGTGTCATATCAACTCTTCTTACCCAATGTGATTTTTCGAAAACCTAGCATCTGGTTAACTATCATCGTCGTCACCAATGTTCTAATTATTATCACTACCTACCGAGAGAACTTCTGTTCATTTTTAGCATTCTATCTGATATGTAAGTTTTTAATTACAATTTCAATAACTTTCTTGTGGTTGTTTCCAGACGGGCGGTGCAGACAGCGCCAGCGGCGGGTCAGGTGGCTCGGGCATGGAGTGTCTGCAACTGCGCTCGCCGCCCGGACCATTTCACTACCTCATCTCGGAGCAGGCTAAGTCCCTCGTCGCTCTACAGGTTAGTCATATAACGGCTAGATTCCTTATACAACTACCGATTCTGGTAGCATCCAGTCCAAAGCAGAGTCAAGTTAGATGAAGGCTCTGGATGGCTCGCATTTGGGCGAAAGCAGTCATCATTTGGCCACACCTAGCTTTGAAGCAATGAGTTCTGCTACCACTGCGAACCGTATGATCACACGCACATTACATTCACAGTTAATTGGTGAACGTGCTTTCTGATTATTATTTATGAATATTTCCTATTAATTAGGAACTCCAGAATGAAGTCGGAGCTTTGCTTGAGTTTCGCGACCTCGTCATCGAGACATTCCCGAACCTGCGCTCCAAGATGGCGCCGTCGACGCCCGCGAGCGGCACTCGTCGCGACTGGGAGCCCGGCGTGCGCGTGCGCCGCAAGCTGGCGGCCGGCGCCGGCGACGCCGCGCGCGCCAAGCCGCAGCCCTCCGTGCAGGACTCCGGCTTCAGTACCGAGACTTCTTGCGGCAAAGACGCGCACTCCTCGTCAGCGTCGGCCTCCGCGTCCGCCACACGCTCGCGCCCGCTCGAAGACGAGCTGTGGGCGCTGCTGGACGTCATCCAGAGAAAGGGAGTGCGGCTACGTGACGAAGCAGAACAGCTACGCGGCGAGCTCGATGATCGGCACCCCGCTGACACCGTGGAGGAGTCGTTTGCGCGCGCGCTCACGGACGGCGCGTGCGGCTCGTGCGCCGACACGGCGCGGCTGCGCGCCGAGCGCGACGCGCTGCTGCTGCGCGCGGCGGCGCTGGAGGCGGCGGCGGCGGCCAGCCCGCCCGCGCCGCGCACGCCGCTGGGCCGGCTGGACGTCGCGCTCGACACGCCCTTGCGCCCGCCGCGCGTGCCTACGCCTGACTCCAAGAAGTTCGCGGCGATTCTCCTCGAGAGCAATCCTGTCGAACTTCAGAGGCAGCTCCTCACCTCCACCGTTCAGAATCAGGTATGCTTACATTTGTTGACTGACTCAAGATAATTTGAAATAAGTGAGTGAGTGAGAATTTACAAGAAGACCGCCTGGGCCAATTTCTGAACGATGGTTCCTATTGAAGTTTTTCCTACTTGAATGAGTCCTATGACTTTGTTGTATCTAATCATCAAACGTATTGTTTAGTGTGCCGACTTGATCTTCTCAGACGTGCATGGAAGTTGCGGTAAGGTGTCAATTTTAGGAAATTTCTCGCCTTTTGGGTCGTTAGAAATCTGTGTTGCATTAACAAAAAGATAAAAACAGTTAAAGCTGTTAATTGCAGAACGAGTGAGGTAACAAAGTACGTGCTATTCGTTCTTCAAAACTGTCGTTGCACTAACGAGCTGCCTGATGCTGTGACGTAATCTCAGAGATTTCGGCAGAATTACGCAGATCTGTGGAGCTAATGAAGTGTGTCCGCGACCGTGCAGACACTGCGACTAAACTCCAAATCCTTGCTTACATTAAGTATCTTTGTGTCGTGGACATCTATATGTTTAGATATCATTATCGTCACAATGTTCGTCCTCGCCATAAACATTGCGCTTTTTTGTTTGCATCACGTACAGAGCCTATCGCAAAATACTTCAAAACAATATCATACGCTAAAGCAACGCATGCGTCATAATCCTTGGCCTATTCTAAATGATTGATAGCAATTGAACCGTGACTAGTGCGTTTCCTTTTTATGATTTGCTATTTCTTTATGGCCTATCTTGTTTATTTAAATATCACCTCCATCAGAAGGAAGTTGACTTATTCTAGGTCTACGTTCATGTAAATAAATCATCCAAGTATGTAAATAAGTCATGCTGAAGGCTAATTTTATTGCTTGATATGCATTTGCATACTCATCCTCTTGTACCTACTAAATATTAAAAAATCATATTTATTAATTAAAAGTGTATAATTATTGTGAGAATCATTTCTGCGTTGCTCCCTAACATAAATAATGTCGGTTTACAAAAAAAACTGGCGTCCTTTAGCGCTACAGTAACTAGACGGAAGTTTGTATTTCTTTATAAAAAGAAGTAGGAACTTGTGCGCTACCGCAAAATAAAAGCGACTTTGTCTTATTTGTTAGACAAAATGTTTAGCTCAAGTTCGAAACAAAGTTCTGTAATTTATTTAGCATTTTAGCACCTACCTACCGCAGTACAAGTTTTAATGCATTTTACTTTACACATTTGGTGACGGAAACTAAAAACTTGTATATAATAATTGTAAAATAATGTTTTATTCTTGTTAAATTGTGATAACTTTTTATTAAGCTATAACACAACTCTTACATTATTGTTATCTTTCCTGGCATAAGTAATATAGGTATATAATAAAAAGGATAATAATGATTGAATCGCAGGTTAAGAGACTCATCATGAATATTCAGTTTTACCTTTGATAATAATGGTGGCGTCATCGAACGCTTTTAGATAAAACGCGCTAAACTATTACATGGTTTATCGAAAATACTGCAGCATTAATTTTGAAATTTAAATATACTTATGTTAAAGTTGAGTAACAAAGTTACCTCTAAACCGAACAATAAACCGCTAGTGTTAAAAAAATATTTCAATTTAGATGATGAAACTTTGCATATAAAATGACTGAACTAAATATAAAGCAGATAGCTACTTTGTTATTTTTTATTTATTACCATTATTTTCTCCGTAAAAAGAAATTACCTAAATTATCGGCGCCTTGGAGCCGCCAGCACCCCACTCAGTCCGCGAGCAGTATATTGCGAGCGAGATAAAAAGTGAATTTGAGGTGAAGTACTCTGGACTCTCAATAACTACAATGAAATATTATAAAGCTATCTACTTTATGTTCGACGACTTGACGACTGAACAATATTTAACTAAGATATTTTATTGCAATCAAGTATTATAAATTTCTTATTAGTATAATGTGCATTACAGGTATTGAGCGAACGCCTGAGACGCGCGGCCGCGCAGCGCACGTTGCTGATAGAAAGACTGGAGCACGCGCGAGACTTCAACGAAGACCTCAAATTCAGAGTGAGTTTCAAATGATGTTTCGAAAGCTAGAATTACTGGTCTACAATATGTCGTTGGAACTTTGGGAGGCCGAACATATGCTTTGCTTGCGTTGCACCGCCACATACAAAATGTAGAACAGTAGATCTTTTTGAGGATAAAATAAAACATCATTCATCTTTGGTTAAATAAAACGTAGGTCCTACTCGTAGGTATCCTAAAATATGTGTATAAAATATTGCTTGCTCGTGTGCTAAGTTAAGCAACGTTTCCTTATCATTAACTTCAGGGCTAACGGAATTGTCAAGTTTTATCAGGTCCTGGCTCGAAAATTATATGTACAGATTGCGGCTCAGTCGTAAAGTTTTATTACTTACTAATGAAACGGAAATCTACAGGTATTTGCCTCGACTAAGGATAACAAATTACTGTGTCGTTGACTCATGAAGTCGTGACAGGCTTCCTCTACAGTTCTCGCAAATTACATTTGCTTCTTTTTACCATACCAAACCAATTACACCTGTAATTCTTTAGATGTTGTTTGTCAAGTTCGTTCACCGGTATTCTTATAAAATAAGTAGCTTTGTGCATTTTTTTTAACAGAATTTTTGCCTTGGCTGGAGGCCTTATAATTTATAAAGCCATCCACAGGATAGCCCAGTTAAGCAGCCGACAACCTCCTAGGTTGATCTGCGAAATGCCAATGTTAAAAAAAAGTTCCTTTTTAATTCATGACTAATTTGCGACGCACCCTGTTCACAGCTAGAGGAGAAAAGCATCGAACTAGAAGGCGCGCGCGCTCG
This sequence comes from Conistra vaccinii, assembly GCA_948150665.1. Taxonomy (NCBI): domain Eukaryota; kingdom Metazoa; phylum Arthropoda; class Insecta; order Lepidoptera; family Noctuidae; genus Conistra; species Conistra vaccinii. The sequence continues at coordinate 7,189,194 of OX411320.1, read as the reverse complement.
CGTGCGACAGCTGGAGGGCAAGCGGCGCAGCCCGGCGCGCTCGGCGTCGCCCGCGCGCGACGCGCACCTCAGCATGCGCGACATGGAGCCGCTGCACATGCCCGACGAGCACGACGACGACGAGGCGCGCATCGCCGACACGCCGCGCCGCCGGCCCTCGCGCATCCCGCTGCACACGGCGCGGCCGGCGCCCGGCGGCCCGGCCGGCCCGCGCGCGCCGCCGGCCCCGGCCCGGCCGCCGTCGGCGCACTCGGTGCGCTCGGCGCGCTCGGCGGCGTCGGGCCGGTCCGGCTCGGCCCCGGCGCGCAAGGAGCGCGAGCCCAAGTCCGGCGTGCCGGTGAGACGCTCGCCGGCCGCGCCCGACCCCAAGGTGCGCGCCCGCTCGTTCTGGAACGCGTGGTTCTTTAAAGATTCCGGCTCATAGCCGTGTGAGTGCCCGCGCGCGCCGGACCTGACGTTCTCGTAGTATCTCGTGTCGGGCCGCGTCTCGCATGCCATTATGTCGATCGTAAGTTTTGTTTCCCCGTCGTTTCGTTTCGCTTCGGTTACTTTACCGCCGGGGCCCGCCCCGATTCTAGTTTTATTTAGTTTACGTAGAGCGAGTCGGTCCGTAGTGTAGGCGAGCATGTGCTAACGATTGTGTGTCCTCGTCACTAACTATAGCGACGGTTCGGGTGGCGTCAACATCTTTCCTACAGTACTGAAATAATTACATATTGCATCAAAAGTTTAAATTTAGCTCAAACATTATTTTGAGTACATTGTAGAGAGTCAGTATTTGGATCGATTTTCATGTCACCAGCCCACATATTCATGTTAATATCAAATGACACATTTTGTTTGTAAAAGTTGTCGTACTCTGAACCTGTGAGTCGTTTTACTTTCATAAACATTTTATTTTTTAAATCTGTACCTATCTCACAATTCCTTCGTGCGACATCTTTCAATGGCGTGGGATTTTACATACAACAAAATCAAACTATAAACCTTAACTTATAAAAACCCATTATTAAACTTAAACATTTTCGAGTGTTATTTATTCCGTGCACATTTTAACATTTTTTGTGACCTCTGGACATTAATGAAGACTGTGGTATGGTAAGTGCAAGATAAAAATACATTTTTATAAATTGTATAATTATTTTCGCCACTACTCACTATACAACACATTATATGTTAGTTTTGAGTGTGTTAATTTTATTATTTATGATTTTTTGTATTTTTTATTTGTATGGTTGTATTGACATAGTGGCATAATGGCACAGAATAAATTGGCTAATAACAAAGCAAATACCGATGCTCTCACATGGCCTATTCACTGTTGGTAATTGGTTTGGTAACTAATAGAGTAATAATAAGTTATGCACAGATGTTGTACTCATAAAATAATACCCGGTAGTTCATGTTTATTGACACGGTGGAGTCGTAGCAGTAGATATCACGATAAATTGCAGTACCTATGTACCTTTTATTCGAATCACGAAGTCGTCAGTAGTCATCCTCACTAGTATGATTTAGTTCTCACTGAAAATAACTAAGATAACATTATTTTAATTCTTTTATAATTGTTCAAATCGAGTTCGGCTTGCGCTCGCATTCGTGCAGTTCGGTCGAGGATGACTAGCGGCGACTCGCGGGCACTTCGCGGACTCGGACACTCATTAAAGGTCAGCGAACACCGGCTCGCCCGCACAGGCCGCAGGAAGCACCGCGACGTTTAACGAGCGTCCGGTGTACGTAACAACGGTTGGGCCTTTCGACAGAGAACCGAAGACGAGGAACAATGGCGCGTGGCGGCGCTGGCGGCCGAGTACGTCGCGCGCGCCGACCGGCTGGCGCCGCTGTTCCCGCGCGCGCGCCCGCTGCCGGCCGGCCTGCCCGCCTACCCGCCCTACCCGCCCTACGCGCCCGGCCCGCCCTACCCGCCCTACCCGCAGTACCCGCCCTACACGCCGCCGCACAACCTGGCGCTGGAGCTGTCGCGCTCCATCCTGTACGAGCGGGTTGACTCCGTGGACGCCAAGCTGCGCTCGCTCACGTCACAATCGCCGCACGCGTTGCACTCGCCGCACGCGTCACACGCGTCACACGCGTCGCCCACGTCGCGAGACCACGACTCGCTGTGGAACGGTAAGCCGCAGCAATACTTTGAGAGCATGAACTACGGCGAGCGCGCGCCCTCCGACGACGAGGCGCCCAAAGAGTACGACAGCGACTCGCTCGCGCCCTGAGCCGCTCTGCTTATACTATACTGCGTGCTTCTAACTTCTCTATTGAGTAACATTCCACTTTTCAAAGGATCTATAGAATGTCTCGAGTGATCTGTGATATGTCACCGTTTTAAATGTTAACTACCATATTTGGAATCCTTTGTTCGCATTACACGGCCTCTAGTTGGGTGAATGAGATTTTTTTTTTCATTATAAAAACCCTGTTTTTAATCTAATATCTAAGTGTTATGCATGATATGAAATTAGAGTTAATTTTCTGTACTATTAATATATAATTTATATCCATGGCCTTTGGCTTTAATGTTGTGGAAATAGGTAAATGTTTTTTGATTCATGAAATGATAAATTTAAATATTTACTCACTATAAATTATTTGGGTTGATTTTATAAGAATTTATCAATGATTCGTTCCATTTGTCTTGAAAGTATTAAATGAAATGATAAATCTACAAATAATGGTAGCTACTCTTAACCTAAGTATTGTCATTCCTAAACCTATAAGGACAGACTGTAATTATTTAATATAAATTGAGTGAGAGCTTGGAACGACTGTTAGCAAGGCTGTGAAACACTGAAGTGTGCTTGAAGTTGTTTCTGATGTAATCAATGAATCAGAAGTAATAAAATATAGTGCTTAGTTAACGTGTGTTGCGATTCAAGACATACTATTGTTGTTCAACATATTCCAATCGTCCAGTGCTGTACGTCCTATGAGACAATGCGTGACTGCCTTGAGTTATAAGATTACTATGTTAATTCCTTTTATTAGTGTACATTTCATACGGCGGACTTAACAAATAGTAGGAGACTGATTTTGTATAAATAAAAATTAGAAATGCTTTACCAATGTAGGGAACCTCCATATAAATGACCGTAATTTAGTATTTCCTTCTCTGTTTTAAGAATAATGTATAAAATTGTACTATCAATTAAGCTCTTAAAGATTTAATACTAATAATAATATACCAATTCTATTATGTAAATGGCTGTATTTTATTTTATTAAGAATAAATGTCTAGATTAGTTATTTACGTCGACTGTTTATTGTACAGCATTCGATTATACTATTAGAATTTGTAAATTATTAAGCCATTACCTACCTATTATTAAGATACTCATAAATCTATCTAGTTAGCTTGAATCTAGTTGATGACTTATTATGTAAAGTGTACAGAAATCATATCATTATATACAGATCGTAAATAAAATTGTTCATATCAATGCTATCTTTCATTTAAAAACAAGTTTCGAAGTTTACGCTTATTCTTTTATTAACTCAAAATAAAAAACGTACAGAATTAATCTCCAATAAATTATCTATACAATGGTATATAAATTAAGTCGGTTATGTGTACTAGCAGGAGTGTAACAATAAAAACAGTTTCAGAAAGGACGCAAAACAAATATTTCGATCGCAGAGTACTAATGCTTTGCATTACGAGTCGTGCAATAAGGGATTAAATAATGAACACCAAAATAAACTTTGAGATCCCAAACACTACCATCTCAAATAATAGTAAACACCAAATAACAAAACACACGAAATAATGAAAGCTATGAAAATTTAAATGATAATAAGGCCAGGATAATGATAATCCCATTTACATAACGCTAGTTTCTTGCCTGTGTTCTTGCCTTGACTGTAACATACAACTTTTTTTAATAACCGAGTTTCAACGCAGGGGAGTTCAGAATCATGTACTGAATCCATGGTAACCGGCTTCGCGTCGATGTCCCGGACACCCCGTATTATTCAACATTTAAAAAAAAACAACTATGAGTATTTGTTTCTAGACCTCGATAAAAAAAATCAACAGAATCCGGACCCCACTTAAAATTACATGCCGACCCCTGTTTTAGAAAATGCAACAACAACAACAACGTGTTGTTGCTTTAACTTATGGTATGCCACAAGCAATGAAATCGCATCAAGTAAATGGTGTTTTTCAACAGATGAGCAGACTATATAGTCCATGAACAGGATATTCGACGGATTCCCGCTTCGTAGGGCGCTTATTAGAGGTTAAAAAAACCTAATGGAAATCCCAATTAAATTCGGCGTCATAGAGTGGTGTGGATTTGGCGATCATATTTTACTATTATTTCGATTAACAAAGGCTAACAAGATACCTACTAAATATTTCAGTACCATTTAACATCAAAATAGAATTTAGAATTTTGTTCGTTATTCACTATGTTTACGTACATATTTCTTGTACAATACGGTCGATATAACTTGGCAGTTCTGAACTTTGCGCAGAAGGCTGCGCAATAAAATTTTAGGAACCAAGTGGTGACATGAGGTGAGTGAGAGAACATGCGCGAAAGTTCGCAGAGCCTAAGTTCAGACCTGCCATAACTTGGCAGTTCTGAACATAGGCTCTGCGAACTATCGGCCAGTTTTACAATATCAGTAGTTGGTCAGCTAAATATATGTTAAATATGTCATAACAAAGAGTTAAATTAATACAAAAACTATGTTTATAGTTAAATCATAAACTGAATATCTGAAATCTAACGATCATTTAAGCTAGTCAACTTTGGCCCCAAAGTTACATCTGCTATTTCTAGTGTATCAGGGTTTTTCTTTACATTGATGAAGCCATGTTGCTTTAACTCTGAAAAGAGTACATAAAGTTTCAGAAGTGAAGATTACAATAATCTATTACTTTAATTCAGTATCTTACATAATTTACATTCATTACGTTTCCCAACTATCTTCTTTAACATTATGTAGACAAAGTTGATTTTTCAATGTTGTATGTAATAAAAAGTCCTAAAAATATTTTGGTCACAATGGAATTTGAACTTTGTCAAGCATGTAATTGAGTTTAGTTCAAGTTTAGAAGAATATTACGTAAAATATACTTACTGAGTATTGACGTAAAGCACCGTGCAGCTATGATGCGTCTATGCCCGGATATGACGGGACCTTTCTCAAGGAGGCTTGGCACAGTCACTGGCTGAAGACCAGCTTTGATGTGTTTCAGGATTTTGATCATTGTTCCTTCTGTTCCCCAGTGATCACTGTAATAAAAATTCGAAATCATTCGAACAACAAAGGGGAAGCCACTGTATAATAATGCTAGTCTATCACTACTAGCTAGTAAGAGAAAATAAAAAAAATCGGGCAAGTGGGTAACGGATCACGCATAATGAAGGGTTCTGGAGTTGGGATGAATTTATCCCAAGAACAAACTTAACATTGTAGTTGAATATCATGTTTTTGCAACTCGAAATGTAAGTTTGTCGATTCAGTAGATACTAGACCCCCCTCACCATGGGAAAGACGAAAAAGAAAACATCCTCAAACATAACTTAAAAAAAGTTGACTATGGAACTCTAAAAGGACAAACTCATACATTACATACCGTATAAACCTCTTGGAATCGGTCGTCTGTTCAGAATCACCAAGCGACACCTTCGTCCTATCTAGACTGCCTAAAGGAGTTTCAGATCGATCACTCCCAGTCTTTCGCGTCGCGATCAGAGGTCGCTGTGTTTGTGAGTGTGCTTCAACCTCCGGAACCAAAGGCTGTATAATATCTGCTAGTCCAGCCTCTTGCAGTTTTGATGAGAGTATTAACTCCGCATCTTGGGGTTGTTGTAGATTTGCCGGTACGTTTTCCTTGTCTGCTTCTACGTCTGCAAAAAGTAGTATTATTTTATAGCTGAATTGTAGTTCGATCCCTGGGATGTGTTTTTGCATGTTTCCATTACTAAATTCTCAGTTACAACCAGGAGTTTGAGTGGCCCTATGGCCAAAGGCTCGTCCCTCGGTGTAGGTGTATCTATTGTTACAGGCAGAATTAAGACGCAAAGAAGATATAAATTAAATTATGACATAATTATGTATTTGTATATGAATACATAATAACTCGTTTTGCGTTTTATCTTTTGTTGAAGTTGAAAATGTTTATTACCTGCGATAACAACGGGACACGGTGCGGGTGGTACATTAAGTGACTGCTCTTTAGCCAGCTGACTCTCCCGAAATGACACATAGCCCACAGAGCGTTGTCGTTTCGGCTGAAAATTCAAAAATAGATTACATATTTTTATATGGCCGTTATAAATTACCATTACCGATTTTAGAGCTACACCTCACCGGGACGAACTAAATGCTGTAAAGTCGGTAGCTCACCTGGCATCCGCGTGGGTACGCAGCCAACCATACATTTTGGTGGCGACGAGACCGCCATGGGGCGGTGCTTGGCGTCCCGGTGAGGTATGGCTCTTATATGGTAACTAACAAATAATTGAGCATATCCATGTACCTACTTACTCATTTATTCATTATCTATTTGTATCAGTTCAGACCTTAAAAAGCATCAGTAACTTACGCTTTCAACGATAACATCGGGTGCCGCCGCCCGCCTGCGAGCTTGCGACAGTGTCTCCACCTTCTGAGTGAGCATATCCGTGATATCCAGGTCCATCTGAACACTGACGCGTCGAGGTTCTGACACGTTCAGCATTTCAGTCACGGTTTCGTTCGGTTCGTGAATGGGCTGTTCAACATGAACCTCGGGCCTTTCTTGAACGATAGGTGCCTCTTGCTCCTCTTCTATATTCTCGAGCATTGATCTCGGGAAAGGACCCGGGGACTTTTGTCGTATAGCTTCCGCGGATTGCTAGAAACACGATAATAATGAACGAGGAATGTCGGAACCACGGGTATCTATGGTCGGAACCATTAAGTTAGCAGGTTGAAACTATGTTAAGTCATTTGAGGATCTATGTTTTTGATCCAAATATCGTAAAAATCTTCGCATATAAAACAAGGATGTTAATAGTAGGAGTGGCAAAGCCTGCAGTCTAGGACAATGCTCACCGCATGTTCGAGATGAATCTCGATTTAAAGCACGATTTCGACTGAGATACGTCTAGATAGATGAAAGAGCAACATTTTAGAAAACAGGCCTACCTAATATTGGATGCTTGTTGACCTTGTTGTGATGGTACTTTTTTGTTAAACACTTTAGAAAAGGGTGATTACATGGCTTAATCAAAGTAAAGTTTTAATTTTAGCATTACATCTAAAATGTGTGGCCGGTGAAGAGGGACGTCTTCACGGTCGCAGGCGTGCGATACAACAAGCAACGGGCGCCTGCCACACCGGTGCGTACATTTCTATATTACGTTCAAATCACACCTAGAAAACTTTACAAGGTGAGACCTCTTACCTCTACTTCTCTATCCGCTAGGGGGTGTGCTGAGACAACTCCAAGATTCCGGGAGAAAAGGCGCGAAATCGGGAATCCAAAATTAGACACAATCTTTTCACCACCGTGACACGGTCGCCGAAAATACGTCTCCGCAGGCACGCGTATGAAGATGATGTCGTCTGAACTGTCCTTTGTAAAGAAAATGAGGGTAGTTATGAAGTTAATAGTCTAAAATAGAACCTTTTGGAAGAGCACAGATAATTTATCAAAATCGAACTACACCTATTCCTAATCTGTAAAAGGCAGTTTAAAGGTATTAGGTATTTTTATTTACCTCGCAACGTAATTCCACCAGAGGATTTTCAATCCTAGCTCGAAAGTAATTTGGGCCAATCTTAATCTTCTTATCGACAATCAATCGATTTCTGAACTTGCGCCTTTTCGGTTGTGGTGCGCCTTCTTCCAATTCCTAAACCAACCAAATGCCAAAATATTCGTGAGTACTCGTTGGTGTAGTGTTCGGAAAAACTGAAGAGTGAAGCGTCTATACGAGCACTAGGTACCTACACCGAACAGTTCTCATGAGGTCAAGTTACAATTAATGTTGCAGTATCTGATGCGCTATAGATGAAGCGACTACAGCCAATATAAATTTTTTCACGGGAAATCCTGCATCGCGCAAGCAGAGTTTATCGCGCGATCAGCATATATATAACTTCCCGACATCAATCGTCGGGCAGTTGCCCGCCAGATACGACGACACCCGTCTGGTCGGAGGATCCTCCTTTTTCTATAGAGGATGAGTGAACTTTACACCCTGTTTCTCATACATTTATAAGTTGAATTGGATGATTGATCTTATAGTAGTCTCTTACGACATACAGTATCGGGGCACAAGTGGCCCTACATTCAGCCTATTATATTAATTACGGAATATACCTACCTCTAGTTCAATTTCCACGGGCTCCTGTATTTTTGGTGGCTCTGTTTCGACAATATGGCAAGGAGCTTCCACCACTGGCTCTTCTTGAGGCCTAGATAGTGTTAAACTCAATAAGAAAGATTGATGCAAGTAAATTGCCTCTGGTTTAGGCTGCGTTTCCACCAGAGATGAGGGAGGATGCGTAGCGAGGGATGTGTGTGAAACTAACCAATAACATCGCTTCACTGTCATAGTTTGAGGTAAGCTAGCTTTTGTTATTGGTTGGTTTCACACACATCCCTCGCTTCGCATCCTCGCTCATCTCTGGTGGAAACGCAGCCTTAGTGGCTTGTAAACGCAGCCACAGATAAGTGCAGATATATCACTCCGCAAAATAAATAAAAAGCGACTCTTCTACGACACAAAATAAAGTGCAATTCAGATCGCACAGCGCTAATTACCTACAGTTATATTCTTCAGTTCAGCCTCTCTTTCTATCGCGAACTCTTATATCTTCCGACTACCCACTGAGTTCGACTAGTCGAGCCCGCCGCATGCCTACTTGTAAAGTACCTAAAATGCGGAGTGAACCATCTGTATTTATCTGTGACGCAGCTGAGTACCGATGAGGTCCTGGGCCGAATATCTATTCTGGTTATCGAACCCAGCACCCCTTCGCAGGTCCTATTCGCGAAGAGTAGGCGTGTAGTATCTGCCTTCACCTTGGAAGAGTATAGGCGTGATATTATATTACCTTTGCCGGATCGTATTTTTTTTTATTTTATTGTCTGGCATCAAGGCCCATAGGGATGTTATGGAGGGGGTTATGGAAGGATTCTACAAACACACAACTTCTGTATAAAAAAATAACACTAACTTATCTGGTTCAGGAACAGGCAATTCGGGAGGTGCGATTTCAGGTATTTCGGGAATGTCTGTAGGAATGTTAAGGTTGTAGTATCAAGAAGGAAATCAAAAGACAAGAAAGGATAACAATTAATGAATGGATTGAAGGATGTGGTGTGGGTATGGATTAGATCACATGTGTGCTGTAGGTACTTACCTAATTTTAACGAAAGTCCACATAATCATACCTACATAATTATACTATAGTCTCTACCATAGATAGATAAATGACAAGGTTAGGATAACAATAATACATTACCTTTCTCAAAATCAGGCATCAATTCCTCTCCAGTAGCTAAAACAAAATACTTGCACGTAAGTCTAAAATTAATTCACAGGTAAATACACTTATTTCCATTATTTTTAAGGTAGGTATATTTTTTTAAACATAAGAAACGAATACATTTTCTGAACAGCGTGACGTCATGTTCGGAAATCCTCTCCATCTGCGCGGGCTCGTGTAACAGTCGCGATTTGTCGTGCGACTTGTCGGTGATATCGAGCGCGAGTTCCAGACCGCTATGCGCCGTGGACACGTCGGGCTGTACGAGCATTTGTTCGAGCGTGCGGTCTTGAAGAAACTGGAGAGCGAGGTCCGGATTCTCTTCGCCGAACCCGTCCTAAGATGTAGAAGGAAAGAAAGAAGAATAACATTTATTAGGAACACAAAAAAAAGGGAAAATAATGTTAACAACAATTTCAAATTCGGGATTTTATCGCGCACTCGATTTTCAACCCTTGGTGTTGAGCCGAGCGTTGAGAATCCAACACGCTGGAACGGCCTCTCGCCCCAGCGCATTGAAAAAACACTGTTGGATTTTCAGCTCTCGGCGCTAAGCAGAACGTTAAAAATTCAGTGTACGAAAATAAAAGCTCGGGAAATAAAATCGCACGTGCGGATCTGGGCTAATATAGCGAGATATCGTGAGTTCTTGATGATATGAACTCATTACCTATAAAATATATAGCTTTGTAGAAGTCTAGAAGTTAACCAAATAATCAACAAAGACGAGGGCACACCATCTCGCGGTATTTTGGTCTAAAATACCAGGGATTCGAGCAGGAAAGAAACGAAGGCGAAATATTATAAAAACGACATTTATTTTACACTTTCATTTCACCTCACCTTGCTATTTAAAGTAAAGACATCATTAAAAGTAAGTAACTTCATGAAGGCAGTTGCTATAGTTAGTGCTTACCCCAACTCTATGGCTTGTTATTACCTACATATCTGATTACCCTGTATAGATGACGTGTGTGTGTCTTCATGTTCCTTTTTTAAATTACAGCATGCCCTGTTTGCTTTTCTGATGAATATGATTGAAGAAAGGACATAATTCCTATGAAGAATAATATTAAACAGCACTTACATTTGGTGGCAGTAACACTTCAGTTATGGTTGCTTCTTTGAGTGTTATATCAGCAATGTTTGAGACCACATTGCCACTTTGCTGTAAGCAAACATATTGTTTAGTAGAATTAATAGAAGGGCAGCTGTCTTGATATAAAACCTACCTGTTATACCTGTGTTATCAAGAAATAATTGAGTTAAAAATTAATTATTTTTTAAAGTTAGATTTTTCATTGCATATTTTCATAATGCAGCACTAACTATTATTCAGCACATAATGGTTTATTTATTATGCTGTAAGTTGAACCAGTGCCCATGTCTACAATAGTTTGACTGCTACCTAACTTACTATTATCAGATTTACAGATACCGAGTTATACTTAGTAATGTTTCTCTAATAATAACTCAATATAAACCTTTATCATCTCCTCAATCCTCTGTTCATTTTCAGGTGGTTCTTCAACTATCTCTTGAATCTCCAGCTGCTGCAGCTGTGGCCTCCTCACTTCTTCACCTTCCACTATCTCCACATCATGGATATTCCATCTAAGAAAATAATGCCATTTGTTAATGTGACGCTAGGATTAAGAACTAAATTACTTCAATCATTTGTGATAATAGAATATTAAGTTTAAATTGTGCTGATCAACTATTTATAATGTAGGTAAGTACCTAATGCAGTAATTAAATGTATAATCTAATAAATGATAATTTCTACTTACTTCTTGTTGGAATGTTTCATTACATTTGCGTTAATCATGCATAGTTCACCTGAAAAAGGACATTATAAATCCATAAGTACCCATACACTTTACAGGAAATTCCTCTTTATATTCTACAGAATTATACAGCTTACCTAAGAAAATGGTAGCCTTTCGTTGGTATAGTCTGGCTAATCCCCGAAGGAGTTGAGAACTTAGGCGAAGCGAAAATCTGTTGGTGGGACGACCGGACTCGTTCGTCATAACTTCTAATAAATCATCACTAAAAGGGAAAAATAAACAGTTAAGATAACAAAGGCAAAACAATAGCTACAAATTGACAATATTGCAAATTACCATATTCTTCTAATATCTTGAGACCAAAGCTGTCTGTGGGTAATAGTTGCGAAACGTAATGGCCATGAATCTGCGACCCAACACAAATAAAAGCGGCCGCCTCTTTTCAAAGAATCTACTGGATAAAACATTTTTCCGAGAAAATCGGAAGATCCCAATAATTTTATAACTTTTCGTGGACAGGTAAGTACCAAAAGAGCGCGGGCGCGAAAAGAAAGAAAATGTTCGCCTTTTCGCATGACAGCTTGAAATGACACTTTTTTTCCCGCCAAAAATTTTGCTTGCTCGTACCGACTCGTTCAGAAATTTGATTGTTATACAGCCTATAGACAGATATTGTAACAATCAGAATTATTAGTATTGTTGACGAAGTTTATTCAGAAAAACAGATTATTATTTTACAAATACACCTCTGCCCAACCTTTCGGGCAAACAAGCCGTGATGTTATGTGTGTGTATTTACAAATAAACTAGCTTAGCCCCCGTTTATCAAAACGGGGGTCTTAAATAAGTCACTAATTCACCATTTTACGAATAAGAGAGCGCTAACACACTAGGACGCCATGGCGACGTCGCCGTCGCCGGCTACGTATCCAAACAACCTCGCCAATTTGGAAGCGTAGCCACGACTGACCGGCCCCTACGTGGAGACTGCATACTCTGGCGACCTGGCGACGGTAGCCAAGTCACCAGTATTTGGTATACAAGTAAGTTACGTTACGCCTCAATCACTCAGATGGCCAACTGATCGCCAGGGACGAACGTCCCCATGTTACTGGCTACTTATTTCGCAACCTCATTTGGCTACGGTATATGTAGGTAGCCAGCATCGTTACCAGAGGAATTACTAATCATCTGCTAGGAATTCAGGAAATTAATCCCTTTTAGAGAAAATTCTCAATGTGGCCTTTTAGCCCTGCTGATAAACACTCATGTATAACACAGATTTTGAATTTTTGACATCGCATCAGACAAATCACCAAGTGGCTGATTCTGTACTCTGTGGGCTGATTTGTGATTTGGTCCATTAAATAACGTTATGGTGGATCCACAGCGGCACTGCCGGCGGCTTGACCACAACCGAAGCCGCCGGCAGACAAGGCAAGTGCGGCTGTGAATCGATATTCTCAGTTCGTTTCCCCACTGCCGCGCGGTGCAGCTGGCGGCCTCGCCGGCAAATGGCCGCCGGCTTTGTTGCGATTGCCGCACGCAAAGCCGGCTAGGCAGCCGGCGCATGCCACCTGGCAATGTGGATCCACATTAAGTAGCCCGCGAAATTCAATTATTCTGACGTATTTTCTACGAATAATATTATTCGTAGAAGATTCGTAACGTATTTTGCAATTTGCTACTCACTTTCCTCTATGGTGTAATGACATAAATTAGTTTTCTCAAACATTCAAACATTATTTTGACAACCTTCTTCGAGATAAATTGAAATTGCTGTACCTACTGGTCAAAAACAAGCGAGCATCAAGCGCCGAATCTTAGTATGAAACTCTGTATCTGTCGTGTTTAACGGCCAAATAAATAACTATGAAAACTCATACCTGTCCTGTTATTTAAAAATGGAACTAACTTTTTACTTCCACATGGCAACCAAGGAGGTAACTCAAAGATTTTATTTAAATTTCGAACTGGCTTAGCAAAAAATAGAATAGAGATGTGAAGAAACTATTGGCGCGTAAATTTCTTTGTTCGTCATTGATTCTGGAATTTATAAATAATTTACTTGGTTTGAATTTCCGCGCATTCTTTGAGAAAAGTACTAAAAGAGCCTTGGCCGCAACCAGTCATTGATGGACTCACGTAATGTTTGCCTCGGACCACATTTTCACGATCGTCCATCAATGCCCTAATTGCTGGCCTCGACAGTACCTAATGTCCTATATCTATAAAAATAGATCTTTTTGTGATTCTAGAAACCGTCATTCAATAACTTATTTATTAAGAACCTAATACAGTTGTATTGATGATTTTTATGATTATAATTCTATACCTAAATAAATATTTGATACGGCTGCGAATGCTACAGGGGGTCCCGACTCCCGACGCGACTTGTGTATGTAAAAATTAGTAAAACACTAAACCACAAATTCTTGTTGATGCCTGAAGAGGCCTGTAATGAGAATACCTAATGAAAATATGAAAGTTGACGTAATTTGTTGTTGATGCTCCAATTTTCTAGCTCACTTCGCTCGCTCCTGCATTCGCTTAGTATTACAGTAAAAACAGTATGCTATTTTATTTACATAAGTATGTTGTAAAAATCCATAATACTGGTAATACTGGTATTCAGCTGCATCCGGTTAGACTGGAAGCCGACCCCAAGATAGTTGGGAAAAAGGCTAGGATGATTGATTGATGTTGTAAAAATCCATCCTTTGGAACTTCGCCGCAGTTGGGATAAAAGGGTCCCTTAGTAGGACTAACTACGCCACTGGATCACCCAGTGAGAATAGACCTGCTAACTTACAGAGAGCAGAGGGCTTAGTGCGAGTTTCATTTTACCATTTCGATCATATCCGATTGGCAGCCGGCCGGCCTTCACCGGTGAAGGGCCAATCGGAACGCCGAACGCGCTCGATGCGTTTGATCGAGAAGGCACTAACTAAGCCCTCTGACGCACTTTTGCTGACTTTTGTTGGAAGCGGATCCTATGAACGGGACCGAGTGTAATTTAGGTCGAGTTTATCGCGCCGAACTAACCCTCATCTGTCAGGGTCGCAATGCTCTACTAATGATTGACCTATACTCAGTACCGTCTTTACCGTAAGGGCACAGGGGGCCCGTGCCCAGGGCCCCGCACCACACGGGGGCCCCGGAAGCGCGGAATATTCCTTTACTTGATGCTTACCAATTGTAGTGGAGAGCGCTCATTTTCACAAAAAAGGAAATAACGACTAACTTATTTATAAATAAAATTATAAAACGCGATATCGTTAATTATAATTTATAATAGAAAATTTTGCAGAACAGAAATTCCGAAAGAAACCATTATCGTTCATTCGAATCGTACCTACCTAAATACATATTTACCCATAGTAAATATAAAATCATTACAGAAAAATGTTATTTGTCATTCACTTTTTTTACTTTCAAGGGGGCCCCAAATTCTTGTTTGCCCAGGGGCCCTGGCTTGCCCTAAGACGGCCTTGCCTATACTACTTAATGATTGGCTACATACAGCACTAGATAGGGATAAGGGAAAGGAGACCTTTGCTAAAGTTACATGCTCTGTGGCCTTTGCCCTGCATGCTGCAGTGGGGCACAAACAGCTGATGATAATAATAATCCTCTAACTTGGAGAGGCACCCAACTTGGACCCAAGCAGGCGCTTTACTTTGTGTAAATAATTTTATCACCACTGCTCTCAAAACGGTGAAGGAAAACATCGTGAGGAAAGCGGCACTGTCTTAGAACCAAAAAATTCGAAGACATGTGACATCTACCAACCCGCACTGGGCCCGCGTGGTAGATTACAGCCCACTCCCTCTCACAGAGAGGAGGCCTGTGTCCCAGCAGTGAGAACATTGATAGGCTGATGATGATGAACTTGGAGAGGTAAGAGTTTTTGCCGTATTATTCTTTACTCATCTGCTTTAGGCTGCCTGTCCGCTGGAGCGGAAAGGACAAGACCGGAGATGTGCCAATATTACCCAATAGAATGTAAACTCAGCTCCAGTGTTTGGATTCTATTTGCACAGCTCCACTCCTCTTCTCTCGTCTCCGCTCCAGTGGACAGGCAGCCTTGGGATTGAGTTTAAATACCATTTTGTAATTTACCCATCAATACAAACGAATTTTGCTTGTATTAAAATGATACTTGAAAAGTATAACTAATAATTTATTAATAACTAAAATTAACTACTACAGATGCAATTCAATACTCAGTTCACATTCATAATTTTAATGTCCGTAGTTACTAAGTAATCATCTACACACATCAAAAGTGTCTAGGGATCAAGCATTTTTATGCGGATTTCTTGAGATTGAGATGTGGCTTTGTAATAAATTTATGATTTTATAAATTTATATGGATCCTTTTTGGTGCATTTCATAATTTGAATCAGGAACTGTGAATCAAATTCGAGTAAAAGATGAAAATCAGCTGTCAATATTTTCCCTATAAAAACATACAACGCATTGAAGACATTATTAGTGCTACTGTTTCCCTACTACTGATTAAAACCAACGTTATTATGGAGCAGCGACGTCATTTAAGCAGGGAAGAAATGCTCAGAGCCGTGGGAATGATAGAAGCTGGTTCCCGGCAACGTACTGTGGCTTTAGCTCTGAATACAAGTCAGAGTGTTATCAGTCGACTTTGGACACGTTACCGAAGCACTGGTACCGTGGCTGAGCGCCATGGAGGACGGTATCGCTGCACCACACGGAGACAAGACCGATACATTCAAATCTTAGCTCGAAGAGCTCCAACAATAACCGCCATGATGTTAGCCGTGAGGCTTCATCACTCTTCAGGGAACTTAATTAGCGACCAAACAGTCAGAAACCGCTTGCATGAAGTGAACCTTCATTCCCGAAGACCGCTACGGGTACCACCTATAGCAATGCACAATCGTAGGATTCGATATCAATGGGCTCTTGAACACAGAAATTGGGCAGAAGAACAATGGCGTTTCGTGTGCTTTTCTGATGAGTCTCGTTTTGGTATGAGACCGGATACAAGACGTATACGACACTGGAGAACCCCTGGACGCCAACAGCGATTAAAATCCTGCCAGGAAGTCCATCCTTATAGTGGTGGAACCATCATGGTATGGGCGGGTATTTGGATCGGCGGAAGAACTGAGTTGATTTGGATTAGAGGCAACCTCAACGCTCAAATTTATGCTGAGACGATTGTAACAGACGTCATCGTTCCTCTACAAGTGCAAATCGGTCCCTTATTTCAGTTAATGCATGATAATGCACGACCGCACACCGCAAGAGTTGTAAGACAGACTCTCGCCGCAGCTAACATCAATGTCCTGCCCTGGCCTGCTCAGTCGCCAGACTTGAACCCGATTGAGCATGCATGGGATATGCTACAGAGAAGAGCTCTGCCGAATATGGAGGGTATCCAGTCGCAAGAAGACCTTTTTTTGTTGTTGCAACGAACATGGGCGGCCATTCCACAGCGTGATTTGGATGAACTCATTTTGAGTATGCCAAACCGATGTTCTTGTGTTGTTAGTGTTCGCGGTAGAAACACGGATTATTAATTGTTTAAGTTACCCAATAAAATTTTAAAGAAAACTGTTATTTCAGTCTTTTTTTCGAACTTTAATGTTAGTGGTTCAAATGTCAAAAATCCCTTTATTAGGAAAATGGCAAATTTCTTTATTAATGCAAAGGTGACTTGGTTTATCGTTACTGTGACAAACGAAAACACTTTATTTGATGAATCCTTAAAGAAAATTTTAATTAATATCAATCAGGAGAAAAGTTATTGCAAAAATATATGTTGATCCCTAGACACTTTTGATGTGTGTACATTCTTTACAATATGGCGGCAATAAACAAGACATCTTATAACATAATTCTAATATCTTACTACGTGTTTGCACCGGAAAACGTTCAACATGCAGATGTTTTGAAACTTATCACATGAAACAAATCTAATAACTTGTTTTGTTGACTTTGCGCATGTTTTGTCTAAAGTTTTGTCACTTTTGCGTTCGCATTGTTGTTTATTTGAGTCTCGAAACTTGTGTTTAGTGCAATGTTTAGTCTTTTCCAAATAAGTCAGTAAACATTGAAATATTTAGTGGGCAACATGTTGCAAGATTCATATGGAAACATTTTTTAATGAAATTAGTTTGTTAAACTTGTCAAGAGATATGACTTTCTTTAACAAAATCAGAGACAATTTTCAACATGTGTTTATGTGAATGTTTTGCCAGTGCAAACGCACAGTTAGTACTTTGGAAACTAAATAGCAACATTATAATAACATATCAACAAAGTAGTGGATAGTGAACAATATTCTACAAATACAATACTTTTACCAGAAAATGAACACAGATATTGAAATGCGAAGCAACGTGACTTATGAGGTACTATAAGTACTATTTAGGATTAGATGGAATACTTGAACACTCTTCCAGATTCTTCTACTGCTGACTTCAGTCTTGATAGCGTAGTTTTGTTCAAGTGTTCAGACTTCAGGCCTAATGATAACGCCGCTGACAAAGCTTCTTCAGCGTCTTGCGATTTATTTTCAACCATATAATAATTGATGAGGCGCGAGTACGCATTTCCCAACGACGCCAAAGATAATTCTTTGTTTGATTTCAATAATGTGATAAGTTTTTTTATGTTTTCTGGCTCTTTTCTAGTGTGACTTTCTTGCAATAGTCTTCTGAATACGACGACAGGTGCCTTGCAGAGCCATTTTGACCAAATCTTTTCAGCTTCATTGTCCTGCCCAGCTAATACAAGTTCCATCCATAGCAGATTGGCTGGTAGGAACTTTCCTTTCTCTGCAGCAATGTCGGATATTTGAGCACCTATAAGATGAAATAAATAAATTTTAGTAAACTTTACAATTGAATTACATTAAAGAGATTATTGGTGTTCAGTTTGCATGTGTTGGAAGAGAGGTTTATGTGTATGAACACAATATTTTATTTGTAACGAGCTGCGCCCTACGGTTTGACCCGCATAAGTCGCGATTCCGTGGGAATATGAGGATAAAATATCCTATGTCCTAACCCCCTTCAGCAAAACTGAAGGGGTCCGCTAGGGCCGATACCTGCTGGGGTTGCGGGAAGTCCTAAGGCGAAAGGGTGGGTTTTAGTCAGTAAGAGTCTGACACGCTCTTCCGCTCCACCCAGAGCGGGAGAAAGCATTTGATAATTTCCCACCCAAAAAAAAAAAATACCCAGGTCATGTGCCAAATTTTATCCAAATCTGTTCAGCATTTTAGCGTTTTAACGTGAATGCGTTAACAAACAAACTTACTTTCGCATTTATAATATTAGTTAGGATTTTATATGACGCGAACACTGTTACCTACCATGGATTCAATAAGTACACGAAAAATTTCAACACAGGCTTACACAGGGGCGTTGAATTTTTTTGTCAGTTATTAAAAAAAAAAAACTGTTTCATAGAAAAGTGCAATACCTACCTACGCGGTCAAAATGTATGGAACAGCAATTTTTTTTTTAATAACCGACGGAAAATTCCAACACCGTGTTGAAATTTTCAAGTTCAGAATCATTTACTGTATCCATGGTAGCAGCTTTCGCGTCGATCTCCCTGCCATCTTGTATATTAAAGTTAAAATTTCCGTCGCACCATATAAATAGGTACGGTAATTAGGCAGATCATATTCTACCACAATACTTACATTTAGTAATAAGTTCGCTATCTTGAATAGCAGATGCTAGCGAGCCACTCCTCGGGAACTTTCTCAGCGCATTTTCTAATTCCTCATCTGTTTTAGCCGATTTTACTGACTCCAATACACTGTCGATATGTTGTGCACCAGCGCCTCTATTGAATGTAGCCAAAGTCAACTTATCATCGTATGTAATACGGCGTTTCAGTGAATCGTTTACGTATTTGCCCAATTGTTGTATTTTTTCCACGTTTCCAGCTTCAGCCAAAGATTTTAGTAAGTATTTGAGAACACTTATTTTTGGTATTACTCCATGTTCTATTGATTTCATAGCGACATCCATTGCTTGTGACAGCTGGCCGTCCTTAGTCATGGTCTCGATATGCGTAGATACATCGTTTTTGGTCGGTTTTGATGGTTCTCTTCGCGTCACGATTTTTTCTACCAGATCGCCTTGCTTTTTAACCGGTTTGCTGGTTTTGTCTTCGGGAACAATGAATGGTACTTCTCTTTGTTGCGATTTCAAATGCTTGCCGAGATATGAAAGGAATTGGTCGCTGGGGACTTCGCCTTCTTCCTGCAGGAGGGTCCAAAGTCCGAGAGCCTTGTCAGTTTCATTAGCTTTGCAGTAAGTGATGAGCAGGTGGTAGAAGATGTTAGAGCGGTCAATGTGTGACAGCTCCTTTGTAGCTTCGAGTAAGCCTTCTAGATATTCTGATTTTCCTTCCTGTAACAAATGAAAGTGATATTATTTTATTTCCGTTATATGAAAGGCTTTAGAGTAGGGGACGACCAAAGAGACAAACAATGGGTGTTAAATGATAGGGCTAGAGAAATGAGAGAACATATGCGTAAGCAGAAACAATGTTGCGCCGACCTCGAATAAATTCGGATAAAAGATTAATTTGGTTCATAATCATCATCATTTCAGCTGAAAGACGTCCATTACTGGACATAGGCCTCCCCCAAGCACCGCCACTTCGACCGGTGTTGCGCTTCCCGCATCCAGCGGATTCCTGCGGCCTTCACAAGGTCATCGGTTCACCTTGTGGAAGGCCTTCCAACGCTCTTCCGGTACGCGGTCGCCACTCCATCCACATTTCGCGTCTTCCGGTACGCGGTCTCCATCCACCTTTCGGCCCGATAAACCATCTGTTTTGCGAGCATTGTGCCTTGCCCATTGCCACTTAAGTTTAGCAATTCTTCAGATCCGCAGGAAAACCAAGGTAACAGACATCGTTTACCTTGGTTGTCCTGCGATCTCTTCATTTCTGATTCTATCACGTAGGGAAACTCCAAACATAGCCCTCTCCCTATGAGATTATTGATTATTTAGCTAAGCAAGGTTCAAAATAAGAATATTACCTCAACATATCTCTGGCAGGCGTCTTCTAAGCGTCGGTGGCGGGTTTGCAAGCCGGGAGTCTCGAGGATACGACGCGCCTGTCGCAAACGGCCGCACTCAACGAATGCGAGAACCAAGTCGTGGAGAATGTTCACTTCGCCGTGCACCTGAAATAACATAAACAATACAGATAAAGTATGAGCTTTATGGACTTTCTATTTGTGGTCTAACTATTAAGACCACAATTTTTTGAACACCTTCATTGATTTGCATTTGTACCTTCATTGCAAATGAAGACTTAAGATTTCAAAATGATTTAAAAATTGCGTAATGCTGCTTAGCAAAGCGTATAAATGCAGATTTCAGTATTAAACTCGGAATTGTGGTACTTGTATAGTTATTGTAATTTAAACCTTACGTCAATGCTCATAGAAGTCACAAGACGCACGCTGATGGTTTACACCAACTACTCACTGTACTCTAGTACCCAACAAAAGCTTTCACTTCTTCTTTTCTTTCGATGACTTATATTTTGACCGACCAATATGTAGTGACCTGAACAGTACTGTTGTTTGCCTCTTCTAAGTTGTGAAGGGTGCAGGGTATATACCCAAACCACAGAATAATACAGATGGCGCACTCCGCATTTTAGGTATGAAGCTACAAGTACGCGGCAGGCTCGTCTTGTCGGGCCAATTCAGTGAGGGTAATGTAGTCAGAACATACAAGAGTTACGCGATAGAAAGAAAGACAGAATGTAACTGTAGGTAATGAGCGCTGTGCGACCTGAATTGCACTTTATTGTGTCGTAGCTAGAGTCGGTTTTTATTTAAATGTTTTTGTGGAATTAACCATATGTAGTAATCTGTGCCCAAATGCAAGTTTTCACTACTCAAGGAAGACCAAAAGTAAACAACATCATACCTGTGTACTAAGATCCGCCAACCACTGCAGTTTAGTAGCTTCCTCCTTCATGATGAGTGACTTCATCAATTCCCCCTTCCATGGAGTACTTCTGTATTTTTTACAGCTGTTCTCGAACTCTTTGAGGGCACCGTCTATATCATCTTTCAGTAAGTGCACCTTGATTGAAGGTCCTAGTATTACATTTGAAGGCTCAATGTAATTGTAATCTATGAGAGTGTTTGTCACTTCTTTTACCTGAAATTTAATAAAAAAGTTTATTTACACTTTGTTGAATATTTTTTCGATGACTATGTTTTGACGTCTAACGCCCGGACTCCACCAAAGCGGAGTTGTGCGAGGATGTCCAAAGCGGAGACGAGAAGAGATGTTTTTCAGCTAGGGTGTATCCACCGAAGCTGTGCGGAGGTGCGTACTGGCTAGACTGGAGCGGAAATGTGTCGCGGGGGAACCAGCTGCGCCGCTCATTGCACGCCGCTCACATCTCTTCTCGTCTCCACTGCGCGCCGTCGCCAGATTGCGAGCCACAGCTCACATCTCCAGCTTGTACCTACCGCCACCCAGCTCAATATCGGCGAGGGCTCACATCTCCGCTACGATCACGCCATACAAATATGAAACATCTCCGCTCAGTGGTATCCACTGAAGCTGAGTGGAGACGAGATGTGTGTATAACGAAATTCTATTGGTTGTTTAAAACACATCTCTCGTCTCGTTTCATCTCCACTTTGGTGGAATCCGGGCCTTAAGCTTGTTTAAACTTTTTCGATATTTAGGACCAGAGTAAAAACTTGATTATGTTATAGTTTTTTATAAAGATACTAAAAGGGGTACGAAAGTAACTTCATTACATAACAGTTCCTGAAATGTTAAGCAGAGGTGCACCATGGTACACCCACATATTGCCAGTTATGTTTAAGTCCCATGTAATAGGGGGCGAGGCGAGCCTATTGCAAACACAAATCCAGATTCCGGGCCGCTACTTGATTATTAAAGTCGTAAATTCTTTAAAGACTTACCTGAGTATCATTTTTCTGCTCTGCTAATGTGTTCAAGATCTGCCAGCACTTTGAAGTTAACATGAAGCCTGTGCCTTCCACATCCACCTGTTTGTTATTCTTCAAATAGTCTACAGCTTCGTCAAACCTGTTTGCTCTAATTAGAGCATACGCCATCAGCACTAGTTTAAACCTGTTCAAATGGAAATCTGGCTCTTTTATGGCGATCTGTGCTTTACATGCTTCAGCCCTGTCAATCTCATCATTTTCACAGTAGAACTCAAATAGCTGCGCCAGAGTCGCCGTTGTTAGTTCAAAGTCCGATGCTTTCAAGTCCTCTAAGAAACTGTTCACCTTGCTAACATTATTTTCTTTTATATAAGCTATAAGTAATTGCTTTTGTAAGCGGGTCAGGTTGGTGACACCCTTGGCCTTCAGCTGCGAGAGTTGACTCTCCATCTGAGCGGTGCTGCGTACACCCCCTGACCTGCGCTGATTCTCAATGGGAATCGGCTCCATATCAGATGTCGACAGCTTGGTTAATATCTGCGACAAACTCGTGGTCATGCTTTCTCCAAGAAATTCTTCTATTGATTCTGCTGTGTCAGTGGTTATCCTTAAGCCTTTAGCGTAAATAGCTACCAAAAGTTTTTCTGCCAAGTCTGGTTTATTCAAACTTTTGATAGATGATCTAACAATGCGGCTAACTTCGTGGACGTCATTCTTTTCTTCGCTTTGCCCTTCTTCTTGGACAGAGTCTTCTTCAGCCTGCGTTAGAGGTCTGCTACTGATAACATGAAGTACTGTTGCAAAAGAATCAATATCTTTCGATTTTGTCACTGCATGGATGAGGGGCCTAGCAACAAGAGAATAGTTGCCCCATGGACGATACAACAGAGCAATTTCTGCTGCATGTTTAAGGTTTCCGGCATCTAAAAGCTCCACAATCAAGTTTCTTGCTCCATGTATTGCTGGTACATTCGCGATTTGCAGTTTGGTTAAGACATTCTGTGGGGTATCTTTTTTGATCAAGAAAGGAATAACGTAATCTCTCAGGGCTTCTCCAGTAACAGTTATGCCGTCATTGGACATCTCTTTTAGAATTTGCAGAAGTCCTTCTTCATCATTTTCCTTTCCTTTTTGCACTAACAATGGCCAGTAGTAGTGCTGTCTGATTTCTAGACCTTCTTTCTTGAGTTCCTTGAACAGTTTCTGTGCTAACTCTGCTTGGCCGTGTTGAAGAGCTCCTTCAGTTGCAATGAAGAAGGCATTTGGTACCAGACCTTCGCTCTGCAATTCTCTGCAGGTTTCAATCACCTCATCGGCAGGTTTGTTAAGTCTAAGTAGTTGCTTCACAAAGAATGCACCCTTGAATGGGGTATCCTCGATGGTTGTTGATTTTGGCATTGTTTTCATGATTGTTTTGGCAGTTTCTTGTTGTCCCTTATTAAGTAGTCTCAGTATTACATTGCATACATCTTGGTTGTATCCAATACCTTTTTGCAAGTGGGGGATCAGTTGCTCCACTTTGTCTCCATGTCCACTGACAGCTAGATGTTCAATGATTTCTAGAACATCCTAGAATGTACAATGTTAATAAATAGTATGATCGAGACAGATAAAAATAATTTTATTAATTAAGAATATGAGGATATAGCCCTGAGAATTGCCATGCTTATGGGGCAGTTGGCAGGGCACATTGCTTGCAGAACAGATTGCCGATGGGGCCGAAAGGTTCTGGCGTGGGCTGGCCATCTCGTACCGGAAGACGTATCGTTGGAACACAAGGTGGACCAATGACCTGTTGGAGGCCCTAGGAATCTACTGGATGCGAAAAGCACAGAACCAGTCGAAGTGGCGGTGCTTGTGGGAGGCCTATGTCCAGCAGTGGACGCCTTTCGGCTGAAATGATGATGTGGATATAGTAAAAATCAACCTTACCCTATCTGTCAATATAGCTTCTTTTTCGTTTGCAGTTTTGATTGTTGCATGAATGCCTTCAATATCACCCTTCTTGCCATATCCACAAGCCAGCAGTGTGTATGTACGATTTGAAGGTTCAAGACCAGCTCCGGCCATTGTCTGAAGAACAGCTTTAGCCCCATCAGTGTCACCATGGAAAGCATGGCCCATTACGAGGGCATTTAGCACAGGTTCTGAGACTGGCATGCTGAGTTCACGCATCTTTTCCAACACTTTTGTAGCGCCTTCTACGTCACCCTCCTGGCAGTAACGCCACATTAGTCTTTGGTATGTTACCCTGAATGGAAATAAATTTTGTAAATTTTCTAATGAGACACAATAGAATTTTTATTGTTAGTGGTTTCTAAAGGCTCGATCGACAGTTCCGCTGAGAATGTTTTCCTGTTATCAGTCATAGATTCAAATAATAAAAAGCCATGGATGTTTGGCATTTGTGTATGCAAAGTTGTACACACAATTTTATTTTGGTCTTTCTTATTCTATCTTACAGTGTTTATTTTGGCGCCAACCATGTTATTATTATTTACCAAATGGATAATTATCTATTGATGTAAGTATTAATTATCAAATGTACCTACATTTCATAATTAATACTTACATCACAAAAAGTCATGGGTTTAATATTATACCTTTTTACAAGGACACAGCCATTTACAAATAAAACATAAAAATATGTGACTATACCTGTTAGGCTGCAATCCTTTCCTCTCCAACTCCTCAAGGAACTTGGCAGGAGAGAATTGGTGCTCATTTTCAATATATACCCTTAACAGAGCATTGTAGTGTGAGATGTCCATGGGAATCCCTCTTTCTGTGAGCACACTCCATATCTTTTGTACCAGAAGTGTCCTTTGTTCTGGTAACTCCTCTGGTACCAGTTCACCTGTTTGAGAAAAAAAACATAAAAAAAATGTGTATAAAAACATATTTTTGTCAAAGAAAGAAGGAAGGAAGATTGAGGTCAGGATCATACATTTTTGATGTCCTAACCAGTAGACCCTGTGCTCTTACTATGCCAAATAGTGCAGATATTCTAATGAGATTTCAATAAGGAAAAATATTGTTACTTTTTTATATTTCACAGAATTAATGTTATAAAAATGCTGCAGCTTCTGCCTGTGATTTCCAGACAGTAAACTTTAATCTGATTTAAAAGTAAAAATTTTAACAATTTTAAAATGTCAATTTTTTATTTACTTTTCTTAAAGTAAATAGCTGTTTGCGGGAAGCACAGAATCGGTTGAAGTGTCGGCGCTTGGGGGAGGCCTAGGTTCAGCAGTGGACATCTTTTGGCTGAAATGATGAAGTAAATGGGTGCCTGAAGATGGACAAGGCCCCCAAGGCCGGCCCAGAAAGAGGTGGTGAGATGACCTAGATGTGTATCACGAGGGCTGGTTTGAGGTGGCATTGCAAAAGAGTTCCTGGAAGGATTTGGGGGGGGGGGGGGGGGCCTTTATTAGTGGGACAGTATAAATAGGCCAAAAAAAAAGTAAATGTATAGTTTTTTACCACAACATCTAATGACCAGCAGTGACTGTGAGCTAGTGATGTCATTTTTAGATTTGATTTCATCAAGAACTTCATCAATGTCCTTCTTAGTGATTCTTCCAAATCTCCGCACTTCAGCATCTAGTTTTTGTAACAGTGGTTCTAAGTTCTCCTTTTTTTTTGTTGCATAGTCTCTCATTAAAACACTGGAATGAAAAAATTAAAATAATGTATCAATTGAAAGGCATTGTACATCAGAAGTAAAACACTATTTAACTGAATTTTTGGACATGATTTTATATAGCATCCACTTTTATCAGTTTTGATGAATCAAGGTAGTAATAATAAGTAAATGTTGTGTTAATATAATTATCAAAACGGTGAAGGAAGATATTGTGAGGAAACCGGCATATCCTAGAACCAAACATTCAAAGACGTGTGACATCTACAAACTCGCACTGGGCCCGCATGGTAGATTACAGGCCTGTTCCTCTCGAAGAGAAGCCTAAGTCCCAGCCGTGGTAACACAATTATAGGCTGATTACCCATTATGCAAAATAATTATATTATACATATAGTTTGTCTGTTTCTTCATGATGGGGTTCTCTTCCTTTTTATTCTCTTGTATCAGTATAAAAAGTCAAAAAGCTGGTAGCTGAGTTAATATCTCAGTTTGCATTAGACAAACATTAAAATATACTACTGGTTGGAGTAAGTCTGGTATGTAAATATTTATTCATAAGGAAAATGAAAAAACAAAAATCCGCTAATTTTAACCTTATTTTCAATGCAAATGTAAAATGATAGTGGTCTGAGAGATATTTCTAGACGGCATGTGAAGCCAAGTCAGACGCCCGTGGGTGGCTTTAAAACTCTGAGACCAGGTTAGTCATTAACCACACGAAACGAAGAAGAAGAATGTGAATGTAAAAATAATAAAATTTTAGATTAACAAATGAAAAATGTGGAAAGGCGAACTCTATAGCGCATATTGATTTATAAAAAATAAAAAAATGCAACAGATTTTTATGTTGGATTGCTTCTAGGATAATACAGCAACAATATAATATTATTAAGTTTAGTTACACAATTTAATTTTAAATACCACTTATTGGCGGCATTATACTCACTTATTGGCGGCACTTATAGCTATAGGATTGATTAATGAATTAGCTTCAGCAGTCTTGGCTGTATTCAGGATAAGGGTTCGGGCCGCACCAGTGAAGTACCGCACAAACTTGGTAGACCTTAAAAGCGACGACATTTTGTTGCTGCGGATCTTTAAAACATTAATAAATGAAGTAAGTCCGCTTCAATTTTGGGAAGAATCACTGTACTTATAACAAAACCTAACAGTGCAGCTAGAACTAGCTAAAAAAGAACTTTGAGTTTGAGGTTATTAGTTATGTCACTTGGCATTTCCAGTCGGTGTTGCTAGATAATAAAATAAAATTCAACATTCAATAAACATATTTTTTGACAAGCATTTCCACATTAGGTCACTGTAATTGAATTTTCAAAGGTATTTTAAAATTGCATTATTTATGTAAACAAAGATGCAAAAAGTTGGTAGAATAATATAAGGTGCAGGCAACCATAGAGTCTGGCTATTAGCCAGCTCGGTAGATTGTGCGAGAATTCACATGTGTAGGTACCGTAAACTGCATAGAGCCTAGCAGCACTTGTCGCACTGTAGTTTGCTTCGCGATAGCAAAGTACCATGTTTAGGTAATCGTTGTTTGTGTAGCGGTAAAGCATTATTTTTGTTATTTAGTGGTTTATTTTAATAAATAATCAGACACAATAAATAGCATGACATTGACATTATATTTTATTTATTTATGTGTAGTGGCCATTAACTCATGACAGTCAAGAGGAGGTTTCTATTAAAGTATATTGATAAATATACAGGGTGACAGGGAAATTCGACCTATTCCTTGAAAGGGGTTATACTAGAGTTCATTAGCAACAAATTAAGTCCAATGAAGTAGGGGTCAAAACTGAATGGTTCTCGAGCTGTAACGGTTCTTCGATTTTGTAGAAATTTTCTGACTTGTTACCAAAAACAATTAATTATGAAAAAAATAATCCACTCTAAACATTTAATTGATACTTTTCTGAAAGCTGAAAAACCAGTGATCATTGTAAAAAAAAATGCTTGCCTAAAACTTACATAATCTCAGAAATAGAAGGTCTTTAGTAGCAATAATTTTTAATGATTGTATTATTCCCGAAAATTGTAGTAAGCTATTGGAAAAAAAAATGTATGACAGTTGGCGTACAAATGTGTAAAATGACTAACTGGTTTCATAAGCTTTCCAAAAAGGTACAATTGTCATAATTAACTACCCCAGCGGTTTTTCAAAAATCAGCAAAAGCGCGGTATAGACCAAATTTTTAATTTTGATTTTTTAAATGAATTCAGCAGTGGTGGCCCAGTGGTAACGGCCGCGACTTACGAGTTGTAGGTCGTGGGTTCGAACCCAAGCAGGCGCTTTACTTTGTGTAAATAATTTCATCACCACTGCTCTCAAAACGATGAAGGAAAACATCGTGAGGAAACCGGCATGTCTTAGAACCAAAAATTCAAAGACTGCGACATCTACCAACCCGCACTGGGCCTGCGTGGTAGATTACGGCCCACTCCCTCGCATAGAGAAGAGGGCTGAGTCCCAGCAGTGGGAACATTAATAGGCTGATTATGTTGTTATGTAAATGAATTCAGCTCGAAAAGTCAATAGAGTGTAGAGTAGTGAATAAAAAATAAATGTAATTTGCTATGGCTTAATACAAAAAAAAAAGCAGTTAACAAAAATTACACGTCCTTTTTGAATTGGCTGCCATTGTTGCGTATGCAAACACGCAGCCACAACGCAACTCTTGTAAATCACTCTAATGTATGTCACTGGTGTAGGGTACACTAAGTCCTTACGCATGGCGTACGCATGGCGTTAAATGTGGAATTTCAAAGACTTCAAAGGGCCCACCAGAGAAGATTTTCGTTAAATGTTTGGATGGGGATTGGCCATGATAAGTTGATCGGGCCATTCTTCTTGCCCAGTTTGACTGGCATAACATACCTACGAAAACTTTTTAAGAGAAGAAATGAACACTGCTACGAGAAGAGATATGGTGTACCAGTACAATGGAAGCCTAGCTTACTTTTACCGAGGTGTGCGACAATGGCTGGATGACAATTATCCGCTGAGATGAATCGGTCGAAGTTGCCCAACGTCATCCGAAGTACGAAGTCCATATTTAACGCCATGCGACTTTTATCTTTGCGGTCACAGAAGGACTTAGTGTAGCTACCAGCAGTGACATCCATTGAAGAATTGATGGAGAGGATTTTGGCAGCTGCCAAACACATAAAAACCTCACTTTCAACGCGGGTGCCAGTGAGTCAAGTACATCGTAGGCTGCGTGCTTGCATACGCAACAATGGCAGGCAATTTGAACAGGATTTGCTGCTTTTTTTTGTATTAAGCCTTATCAAATTACATTTATTTTTTATTCATTTCTCTACACTGTTGACTTTTCGAGCTGAATTCAATAAAAATAAAAAAAATATTCAAGTATGAAGTAAGATTATGATTTACATTAAAAACAATTAACAAATCAAAATTGAAAATTTGACCTATAGTGCCCTTTTGCTGATTTTTTTAAAAACCGCTGGGAAAGTTAATGACTATTGTACCTTTTCGGAAAGCTTATGAAACCAGTTAGTCATTTTACACATTTGTATGCCAACTGTCATACAATTTTTTTCCAATAGCTTACTTCAATTTTCGGGAATAATACAATCATTAAAAATTATTGCCATTAATGACCTTCTATTTCTGAGATTATGTAATTTTTGGGCAAGAATTTTTTTAACAATGATCACTCCCTTTTCAGCTTTCAGAAAAGTATCAATTAAATGTTTAGAGTGGAGTATTTTTTTCATAATTAATTGTTTTTGGTAACAAGTCGGAAAATTTCTACAAAATCGAAGAACCGTCACAGCTCGAGAACCATCCAGTTTTGACCCCTACTTCTTTGGACTTAATTTGTTGCTAATGACCTCTAGTATAACCCTTTTCAAGGAATAGGTCGAATTTCCCTGTCACCCTGTATACTAAATGAAATGATAAAAAGTATATTGACATTTTGTAGAAAATAACAGAAAGATATTGCTAGGCAACACAATCATAGAGTAATTAAATGAGGAGTATGCACTCCTCAACATCCACCCCTGTTGATGATAATGCCAGCCATCTTCTTTAGCATTTCAAGTCTGGGCCCATAACGGTTTGTAAGCATGTCATTCTGCAATCTCTTTATCAATCACAGTTTCATGTTCACTCTCGAGACTTGGAAAATTATGATAGAAATTCTTCTGAAGAACAGGAGTCGGCTCTTTCGGTTTAGATACATCCTCTTTTAATTTTTCCAGTAACGGGCAACGGCACCTCTTCAAAAGTCACATCTCTGGATCTAATCAATTTGAATGCTTCTTTGTCCCAGATTCTATAGCCTTCATCTCCTTCATAACCAATAAGTATCCCCTTTTTTGCTTTCTTGTGCAGTTTCCTTCGATTAGCTTTAGGAACATGGGCATAGCAGGTGCAACCAAGGATTCTAAGATGTTTGATCGCTGGCTTCTGTCCGTACCACAGCTCATGTGGAGACTTGCTTGGCACGTTTGTTGGCCCTGTGCGATTCAACACGTAGACTGTCGCATTTACTATCTCTGCCCACAAGTCATCAGGAATTTTATCATGTGCATGCATGATGGCGCGTGCGGCTTCTACTACCGTCCGATTTTCACGCTCTACGCAGCCTGCTTGCTCTGGGATGTGAGGCATTGTGAACCTTTGCTTAATTCCGTTTTCAGTTATGATATTTTTGAATTCTGCGCTAACAAATTCTCCTCCATTGTCACTTAACAATTCTTTAATGACATGTCCTACTGCTTTAGCTTCATTTAAGAAAATCTTTAGCTTTGAAGCTGCTTCAGACTTTTGTCTAAGAAAGTAAATGTGACGATATCGTGTGAAATCGTCCTTGAACAGAATGTAATATCGAAACTTCGAAATAGAATATGGAAACGGTCCGCATAAATCTGTATGGATTAGTTCTCCAGATTTAGTGGCTCTAACCCTTGTTCCAAATGAATGCCTGTGCGCCTTTCCATAGATACAGCCTTCACAAATGTCGGATTGGTTGTTCTCCATTTTTAATCCTAGCTCTTTTTCGATCACCTGACGAACATGTCTTTTGTTCTGATGTACTAGCCTTTCATGGTAAACTTGTAAAGGGTTTGTCAGTAGTTGATTGACTTCCTGATTTTTGGGCGCGACACATTTCAACTCCAGCTTGAATAGTCCCCCTTTAATCGTTCTAGTTCCAACTACTTTTGCTTCTCCATTTACTTTTACTACACATTGCTTAGGTCTTGACTCGAACGTACTTGTGATCAAGTTATCATGCACAGATAGAACTGAGAATAAGTTTCTTTTAATCTTTGGGACATACCAAACGTCTTTTAAAAGTATTTGCCCAACTTTTCCATTAACGATGGCTTCAGCTCTAATGTTGCCTATACCAATGGCTTCAATGGTTTCTCCGTTCGCCACAGTCACCGTATGTGTTCCTTTGAGGTACTCGAAGCTCTCGAAGAAGTCACCTCTGTTAGTAACATGGTTTGTCGCTCCATTATCAACGTACCAGTTAACTTTATCCATTGGCAATCCATCCTCTATAGCTAATACATTCATGTTTACATTCACATTTGGGTTTTGTCTAGCGTTTGACGGCTTTGGCGGTCTACCATCTTTTATCCATTTTTGGCATTTTCGCACAACATGCCCAGCTTCTCCACAATAATTACATTTTAACTTTTTCTTATAACCTTGCTTTCTGTTATGTACTATCAGTACCTCCGTGCTGGATTCACCTTCAGCTTCAGATTTATTTTTATCTTTCAAAGCTCTCTCGTGAGCGCACAACTGAGTGGTCAAGTTCTCGATTGTACGATCTTTTAATGTAATTAGTAGCCAACTTGATTTAAAACTGAAATACTCTTCTGGCAGGGAATCCAATATCTTGCATATTAAAAGAATTTCTGGTAGTTGATTGCAAACTTTCGACAAAGCTTGATTCAGATCATGCCATATATTCTTTATCGCAGACATATGCGAACCCATGTCATGAGTGGGGTCTTTCTTGTAGTTAAAAAGTTGCATACACAGATCGTAGGTTCGGTCCTGTGATCCTCGTTCGTAAAGACGGTTTAATTCGTCCCACATTTTACTCGCAGTTGTAAAACGCATTACTTTGTTCAGCATTTCGTCGGTCATATTAGTAGTCAGTAGTAATAGTGCAGTGCTTTCTATTTTATTATAGTTGTCACACTCTGCCTTATACTTTGTAAGAGCTTCCGCTTTGGCTCCTTCACCTGGATGTATAGGCTTTACTAGAGTACCCTGCACCGCTTCTAAGGTGCCTGTGTTACTCCGCAGCAGCAACATCACTTTATATTTCCAGGTCGGCCAGTTGCTTCCATCGAAAAGTCCGATTTCGAGTTTCATTTTTGAAGGAAAAATGATTTACTTTTTCGAACTTTTATTCTATAAGAAACAATAATAAAACATTTACGCTCCCGTTTTTGCACGCTCTGCTACCATATTAAAGTATATTGATAAATATATACTAAATGAAATGATAAAAAGTATATTGACATTTTGTAGAAAATAACAGAAAGATATTGCTAGGTTGCTAGGCAACACAATCATAGAGTAATTAAATGAGGAGTATGCATTCCTCAACAGTTTCATAATAAGATAATCAAAGAGGACTTAATAATAATTCCGGATTGTTGACTATCTCATTAACAGGGTGTTTTTACGCAGTAACGTTGTTTCCCTAATTATCTCCAAAAAGTAACATAAACGTTTAAATGTTTCATACTTAAGTCTACTCCTAGAGACGAGTACTATCAGCTCTAAAAGTATTGGTACCTAATTTGTTAGCACCTTATATTTAGTAACTTAATCCGCTTAACTGTTCTTCAAGAGTCTTAGAGAACCCTGTAAGAAATCGACACGTGTTTCGCCTCTCAACGAGGCATCCTCAGGATGACGATTGACTTGTTGCGAACTCGGACACGAAATGTTGCTACGACACGAGCCGAACGCAAAGAAAAAAAAAAAAACAACCAACTTTTTGTGGGTCTGAAAATAGTATTTCAGTGGTTCCGAGTTCTTTACTTTTGTCGCTTTTTTTATAATGTAGTATGATGCTGGTTAGATTTTTCTCGGAATAAAAAACCAACGTCCCTACAAAAAGCGGACATCTCCTTTAGTACCAATAGACGTATCGTCTATGTTTAGTACACATAACAATTTCTTTCTGTGACCCAAACACGGACGTGTTACGTAAATAAATGAATTATGAATATGGGGGTCACTTTTGGGAGATATATAAGAAAAGAAAAAAAAAGTTTTGCAAACTGTACCTTGTGGCATAATGAAACGATTTACGGCGACTAGGGCTCCACTGTACAGTTGCCCGCGCGTCCGAAGCTTCAAATTTTTTTTGGTTATAGATAACTTTATGTTAAACGCTTTTGCAAAATTTCACACTGCGCAAACGCCTAGTTTTTGAGAAATAAAATCCGAATGTTTAAAAAAATTGAACTTTTTACGTAATTTATAGTAAGAAAACTTAGGATGTAAGAGCGAGCGAAGCGAGCTCCGGACTTGGGGGCACTCCGACTCGGACAGGTTAGGTTAGAAGAGGATGGCGGGGTCGAACGAAGACCCCGCCATCCTCTTCGTGGTTATTTTTTTTTAATAATTCAGAAATAGGAGCCCGCGAAGCGGGCTCCGTCGACTACGCTTATTAGGTATTGTTTGGAAACAAATTTAGACCCGCCACGTGATCTTCCCCGCCCTTGAAACTCCCACTATCCAATACCGGCGATTTTTTTCTCGTCAGCTATGGATTTGCGCACTTTGGGGTTTTTAAAAATACACTAAAAAGGGTCTATCCTACCCAAAAAAAAACTAGCTACTATAAAAAAGCGCCGGGCATAACTGTACAGTGGTTCCACGGCGAGGCCGCGAGGATATCAAATACATATCCATACTAATATTATAAATTCGAAAGTAACTCTGTCTGTCTGTCTGTCTGTCTGTCTGTCTGTCTGTCTGTATGTTACCTTTTCACGGCTAAACCACTGAACGGATTTCGATGAAATTTGGCAAGGAGATAGATGGCATCCTAGAGAAGGACATAGGGTACTTTTTGTCTCAAAAATAACCCCCAAGGGGGTGATATAAGGGATGAAAGTTTGTATGGGAAACTCAATATTTCTAAGTTGGGGATATGGAAATTCAAATTTATGCTT
The DNA here is from genome assembly GCA_948150665.1 of Conistra vaccinii. Classification (NCBI taxonomy): domain Eukaryota; kingdom Metazoa; phylum Arthropoda; class Insecta; order Lepidoptera; family Noctuidae; genus Conistra; species Conistra vaccinii. The sequence continues at coordinate 7,155,077 of OX411320.1, read as the reverse complement.
TTGGTAAGAAATAAAGAATTACGCTTTTCAGCGTTTTTGTAAAATCATCCCCCAAAGGGGTAAAATAGGGGTTGATTTTAAAATTTACATGTATTATTGATTATTTTTGTTGTCTCTTATTTTTAAGAGATTTAAGGTGTGGTTCAAGTGAGTCGGAACCGGATGCGGCACAGTTCACGGTGAGTCGGAACTGTCTGCGGTGATTGTGGCGATTGTGGTGATTGTGGTTCCAGTGAGTCGGAACCGAGTGCCGCACAGTTCACAGTGAGTTGGAACTGTCTGCAGTGATTGCGGCGATTGTGGTGATTGTGTTGATTGTGGTGATTGCGGTGATTGAGCTGATTGAGGTGATTGCGGTGATTGAGCTGATTGTGGTGATTGAGGTGATTGTGGTGATTTCGGTGTTTTCGGTGATTGAGGTGATTGCGGTGATTTCGGTGATATCGGTGATTATTTTTGTTGTCTCTTATTTTTAAGAGATTTAAGGTGTGGTTCCAGTGAGTCGGAACCGGGTGCGGCACAGTTCACGGTGAGTCGGAACTGTCTGCGGTGATTGTGGCGATTGTGGTGATTGTGGTTCCAGTAAGTCGGAACCGGGTGCCGCACAGTTCACAGTGAGTTGTAACTGTCTGCGGTGATTGCAGCGATTTTGGTGATTGTGGTGATTGCGGTGATTGAGCTGATTGAGGTGATTGCGGTGATTTCGGTGATTGCGGTGATTTCGGTGTTTTCGGTGATTGAGGTGATTGCAATGATTTCGGTGATTCTTTTTGTTGTCTCTTATTTTTAAGAGATTTAAGGTGTGGTTCCAGTGAGTCGGAACCGGGTGCGGCACAGTTCACGGTGAGTCGGAACTGTCTGCGGTGATTGTGGCGATTGTGGTGATTGTGCTACCAGTGAGTCGGAACCGGGTGCCGCACAGTTCACAGTGAGTTGGAACTGTCTGCGGTGATTGAGGTGATTGCGGTGATTGCGGTGATTGCGGTGATTGAGGTGATTTCGGTGATTCCCCAGTGAGTCGGGGTGATGAGTCTAAGGGTGTTGACCAGGAATGCGCGTTCGCTGCATGCTGGTGGTCAGGATACCCGCTGAGCCGTGGGTGCTGGCTGGCTGTGTAACTCGCCTCACGAAAGCTTGCGGGATTGATGATGATGACGTCACGCTGAAGTAGTTGCACGAAGGCTGCGTTGACGTTCAGTCTCAGGGTCACCAATTTAGTGGTATGAGGAACAGGGTGTAAAGTTCACTCATCCACCATAGAAAAGGGAGGATCCTCCGACAAGACGGGTGTTATGTCGGGCGGGCAACTGCCCATAAGTTGATTTCGGATAGTCTTATCTATGTCGTTCGCGTGGTAAATTCTATGCGCGATGCAGGATTTGTGTGACATCATGTCTTTCATGCGTAGTTCGTATGTCGCGGTATAACCGCTACAAACATTACCTCCTTACTAATAAACGTTGTATAGCGTCTGTATAGTTAAACATATAGTATAGTTACAAAGCTTTGTCTTCTTCTTTCGAATGTCAAATTACTGACGACTGAAAGAGATAATTTTTTCATTTTGAGGTACGCAACCCTAAAATGTGCCTGTTACTTTTTCATGCCGTAACGGCTGAACGGATTTAGTTGAAAGGCGTATGGTCTTTTACCTAAATCCGTATAGGCCATGATCTGGGTTAGGATAGAGGATAATCTGAATCCCGGTAGTACGGTCCTGTGGGATATTTTCCGACCTTTACGCGGGCGAAGCCGCGGGTAAAAGCTAGTTTGTTTATAATTTTTAAGTTAATAGTTTTAAAGTTATTTAAGAAAACGGATGAAAATTTACCGTGACCCGCTTATCTCCAAAACTAGTGAGCCGAAGTTTATGGTAATAACATGATAAATGATAACATGGTAAATCTCCCAATATTGTGCGTACAACATTTGCAGTTAGCATTTATGGGAAAACATGTCTTTCAACTATATTGCTATGTTTTTTGTTTGTTTAACTATGGAAAGGAAAAAGTAAAGGGAAGAGCTCATTGGGCATCAAAAAATTCGTCTGCATCGCTGTCAGCGGGAAAAGTGCCCGAAAGACTGGCAGCGTTGCCACGTTGGATGGCAATGCTGATTCTTTGACCGAAGAATTGGTCTGGTCACGTGAAGGGTCGACCAGCCGCTTGGCGATATCTCAAAATACTCAGTGAGCACTCGCATCCCGCGACCTTAGTGTTTCAACCCCAAACGGTCAAAAATTTAGCTACCAGTAAGGTTGCTATTGCTTGCAGCAGGTACACTACAATGTTAAGTTTGTTCTTGGGTTAATCATCCCAACTACGGAACCATTGATTGTGCGTGGTCCGACACGGACTTGGCCGGTATTTTTTCTTCTTGCTGGGACAGATTTTTTGTCATCTTAACTGTGCGTGCGTATGCGTTTGCACTGGCGAAACATCACATCAAAACATGTTGAAATCTCTAGTTGCTGTCAAACATATGCGCCCGCGTCGTATCGACCTTACTAGGTAAATACGTTTGTATGTAATGAATAATGATAGATAGGAGATTAAAATAAACGCTTCGTCATGTTAGCTACGATTATTAAAAAAAAATTCTAGGCTAGGTGATTGTTAATGAGATAACCCGTGTTTTTACAATCTACTGATAAATTATTTTACTGATAGCCGTTCGTCACGCACAAATAAAATAAGAATGCACCATTCAGCGTATCAGTGTTGTGCAAGAACGAAGGCGTTTTTTAATTAATTAGAACGATAAACATTGCAAACAATGGGAAATTGCTGTACAAAACATGATCATTTTAGAGCTGAAGACAATAAGGAGGAAGAACCTTTACAGGTCAGAGTTTTAAAAACCGAAAAAAAATGCCGCGTTTCTTTGATTGACAGTTTGCTTTGTTTGTGGTTGTGGCATGGACTTGTTTGTGGTGTCTGGGTAGCGCCATCTACTGTCTCAGCTTTGCGTAAGATTCGGTCGCATTATGAACGGCCGCATTCCGAATTAAGCCATATTCACACAGCGCTTTCTTCTATCTTGGTTAGGTGGCGCAATTTCGAAAACGCCACGTTAGTTTAAAAGATGATAGTTAAATGATGCGAATCAAAACAAAACCACTGTCATTTTTGACAGCGGTCACGGTAATATTTAGTTATGGCATCGTCGGCGTTATCGCAAGATGGCACATGTCATCACGTCATCTATGACGATTCAGGGCATATCGTTATCGCGCTCATGCTAATTCGGAACAGTTGTAAGTACGCTCAAATCTCTTACAGCGTAATTCGGAACGCACCGCTGGATTGGTGATCATTACCGGCTGTCAACTGTGACAGCTGTCACCTATTTTGTCAATTCCGGTCACCGGGCTTGTAAGTGTAACACGAATTTACACGACGCAATTTTACCTGGCGCGGGATTCGGCACAGTAGTTTTCGAACAGAAGGTTCAGCCGGTTGATATTAAAAGTACTAAAAATCTCTTAGAGTAATAGAAACAAACAGTCTACGACCAAAACATAAAAATGGTGAGTTTTAAAATTGTTAACTTCCTTTGACTTTGGTTTGACCTTTCGTGTTGTTGCGGGGATTCTTTATCAATAATTATGTTAGATTGTTACGTCTATTGATGGAACGATATGTAATTAGAAAATAAAAAGAATGACTGGATACAGATTCCTAAATTAATTCGCAGGCTGCCTTTAGGTTAACTTAGCCTCGCCTCTAAAAACAGGTTTCGGCGAAAAACAGTTATCCATCGCTAAAGTAGCTTTAATGTTAATTTATTTAATTTGATCTACCCAATATCTTAAAAAAAAATGTGTCTTGTCATCCCTATCTTTTGAAAGTTTTTATTTGATTATCCTTTCCATGGTAACCAGGATTGTTAGCCTGATCAGCTCTTTGGCAGTGATCTTGTTTTGTATCTATTACATAATAATAACATTGGCACAAATATGTATAATATTTTTGTTGGAAAGAGCTCAAGTTTCTAAATGTAGATAACCTTTTCTATTTATTTTGGAAATATGTGGGTAGTACTATAATCTAAAGTAGGAAGTTATAGATTCTGCTATCTTCCTTGAATGGTATAAGACAGTCCACAAGGGGAAATTATTATATAGTAACCAGGAAGCTATTCAATCCATACCAATGTTATCAATTTCAATTCAAAATATTGATGATTAAACAGACTTCAATGAATGGTTAGTTAGGTTATAAACTAGGAACTTGAAGCTACATTGTATTCTTTGCTCATTTTCAGGCTGAACCTGTTAAAGTTGTTGTCACCGGTGCTGCAGGCCAGATCGCCTACTCCCTGATCTACCAGATTGCATCTGGTGCCGTGTTCGGCCCCAGCCAGCCTGTGTACCTGCACCTTCTTGATATCGCCCCCATGATGGGAGTCCTTGAAGGCGTGGTCATGGAGCTGGCTGACTGTGCTCTGCCCCTGCTGACTGGTGTATTGCCAACGTTCAAGCCTGAGGAAGCATTTAAAGATGTTGTTGCTGCATTCCTAGTTGGTGCCATGCCCAGGAAAGAGGGCATGGAAAGGAAAGATCTCCTTGCCGCCAATGTTCGCATTTTCAAGGAGCAAGGTCAAGCCATGGACAAAGTTGCCCGCAAGGATGTGAAAGTCCTTGTTGTTGGCAACCCAGCCAACACAAATGCTCTCATTTGCTCTAAGTATGCTCCTTCCATTCCTAAAGAGAACTTCACAGCGATGACTCGTCTTGACCAGAACCGTGCTCAGTCTCAATTGGCAGCTAAAGTTGGAGTCCCTGTGCAGAATGTAAAGAATGTTATTATTTGGGGTAACCACTCATCCACTCAGTTCCCAGACGCGTCAAATGCTGTTGTGACTGTTGGTGGTGCACAGAAGCCTGTGCCAGCTGCTATTAATGATGATGCCTACTTGAAGTCAGATTTCGTCACAACAGTGCAGAAGCGTGGTGCTGCCGTCATCGCCGCAAGAAAGATGTCCTCAGCTCTCTCTGCAGCGAAAGCCGCCTCTGATCACATGAGGGATTGGTTCTTGGGTAGCGGAGACCGCTGGGTGAGCATGGGTGTTGTCTCTGATGGCTCATACGGTACACCCCGTGACGTCGTTTTCTCGTTCCCGGTCACAACCGCCAATGGCAAGTGGAAGATTGTTCAGGGTCTGACCATCTCAGACTTCGCGCGCCAAATGCTTGACGCTACGGGCAAGGAACTCTCTGAAGAAAAGCAGGAGGCCTTGGATGTTTGCAAGGATTGACCTAGCGTATTAATGGAACTATAAGCAATATAATAGCATTAGATTATACATATTTACGATCTGTAGCCGCTACAATATTATTATTTTTTTATCACAGAAAACGGCTTATGTAATTGTGGTCACACACTTCTTATTTTCAAGGTCAGAATTTTTATGAATCTGTCCAATTTGTCATATCATCAGACACATAAAAACGGCTTTATTGATTAGGCATTTCTTTATTATGGATTTTTTATTTTCATATTTAAAAGCATTTATAGTTTATAAAAATTATGTCATATTTTTGAGACTTTTATTTACTGCATTATTAATTATTAGGTATTGTATCTTACTTACGTCATTATAAATGCTTATTCTGTTATCATGTTTTCTGTTAGTTACTGTTATAAATTGATAACACTTTGCTTGATGAAGGTCACTATAAATAAAGATTATTGTTACTATAACATGTATAAATTATTTATGTATCGTACGTACGTGCAGTCCTACACCATAGGACCATAGTCTGCATTATTCTTAAGAATCCATTAACTCTAACTTATGCGACCGACGAGGTTCTGAAGGGTTATTCCGTTTATCCACCCCAAAAAAATTCACCCTAAGTTGGGGTTATTCCGTTTATCCACCCCAATAAATTCACCCTTAGTTGGGGTTATTCCGTTTATCCACCACAAAAAATCCAACTCTGAAATACCAACACCACTAGCATTTTTCTCGGCTATGTAGGTATGGTCCAACCCACATGCCCAGAATGAGCAATTTTTCCCTGAGCCTGATCTATGTCCTAAACTGGATTGTTAGATGAAAATGATTTCATACTTTATTCAGAAAGGCAAAGAGTGAATACCTATTTCATTGAAAGGACCTTGGGAACCTCGACCTTACATTATGTAAATTAACTAACTATACCTACTCATAAAGACAGTAATATTATAATTTTGAATTTTACCAGACCACTTAGATGAGAGTCAAAATGGCGGGTGTACCATAGCGAATTATATTATACCAATTACCAAACAAATGTACCTAAAATGTACTATTTTGTACCCAGCTCTAAAAAATCTGTACCTCCTTCAGAATGAAATTATTTCGAAATTAAGGTACACCCGCCATATTGACATCAAGATGGCGGGTGTACTATAATATTTTATTATGTAACCATTACTCATAAAATATAATTACACAAAAAAATTTTTCCTAAAATGTACCTCAAGTAAATAGAAACACACATTTGATCAGTGGGATAGTTCCTGAGAAATGAAACAACCGTGTCTTGTGTATAAGAAAACACGATAATTATCATGATTATTGATATAGTTATACAGGGTGTGACAAGACTCTTGAGTCTCAAGAGTAACTTTACGCAAAAATTATTGCTGGGGAACTACTTTTTTTGTGGGGGGGGGGGGGGGGGGGGGTGATAAATCACGTTTTGCGGTAGGATTCAATGTAACGCACTCAAAACATCGTGCTGATGGATGGATTTCATAGCATGGAGGTTATAGAAGTGTTTATAGTAAAAATCTTACGTTAAAAACATGTATAAAAAAATAACATGTGAAATAGTTGGAACTTTGACTCCCAATATCTCAGCAACTAGAAGGGTCGTTAAGGGTCTTGTTACACCCTTTATATAAATAAATAAATATATGCACACGAATAATTCAATCTTCCTAGCCTTTTTACCAACTATCTTGGGGTCGGCTTCCAGTCTAACCGGATGCAGCTGAATACCAGTATTTTACATGGAGCAACTGCCTATCTGACCTCCACAACCCAGTAATACGATACCCCTTGGTAAACTGGTGTCAGACTTTCAGGCTTCTGACGACTCGTAACGACTGTCAAAGATCCCCAAATGACAGTCGGGACCAACGGCTTAACGTGCTTTCCGAGACACGGAGGAGTCTCGGTATGTAAAGATGGTCACCCATCCACTGACCCACCCCGGCAAGCGTAGCTTTACCTGATGGATCGACCCATCGGCTTGCACACGAATAATTATTATACTAATAATTTACTAGCAACCGTCCGGAACTAGCTTTGTACATGCACATTCATGATAAAGTATGTTGCGGGTAGTTGATACACAATTAGCAATTTGCACTAGTGTCCGACCGAAGGTTCGGTTTCGGTTCCGGCAAGTTTCGGCAAAAAAATCTAGTTTCGTGATCAGTTTCGGTTTCGGCAGAAAAGGTGCCGAACCTTCGGCCGCACCGAAACTCTAGGTACGTGAATTATTGCGCGTCGTTAGGCTGACTCAATTATAATGTAGATAAGTGTTGATTACTGACAAATTGTTCTAAGAAAAAAATATAAAAATTAACAAACATGTTAACTGTAACATGTTTGTTCATTTTTATTATAATTTTGTTTGTTTTACAGCAGTAACATAAAAAAACTTTTTTTTGCCACATCAGATACTGTTTTTTTTTTCATTTAACACGTGTAATTAGATTGTTGTGTAAACGCAATTAAAATACTCTATTAATGAGGTCCTTCCTTTTTAACTGCCTCGTTGGTCTAGTTTTCGCAAGCGCTACTGCTGAGCACGAGGTTTTGGGTTTCGATATCCGGGTCGGGCAGTGTTATTGGGTTTTTCTATTTAGCATTTCTCAGTAGCAGCCCGGAGTCTGCATGGATTTTTGCCCGGTTGGTGGCAATATGGGCTCGCTCCCTATTACATGGGATTTAAATATAACGTGCGAAATGAGGGTGTACCTGCTACAGGAACACCTCTGCCCAACCCTTCGGGAAACAAGGCGTGATGTTATGTTCTTTTAAGTAACTGTTGATTATTGTCAATTTTTGTTTCTACAAGTAGTTAACACGTTTTGTAATTTTTATTTGTTTTATAGCAACAATATTTAAGTGTTTATTTTTCACATTTTTAATTCAATTATTGTTTTTTATTAACTCGTGTTAAGTTTCTGTACAAGTGTAAGAAATAAGCCACAGTAAACAATAGATTATTAACATGTCTAAAAAATTTTCGGTTTCGGCCGAAACTGAGACAGATACCGAAGATTCGGTTTCGGTAGAAATTCCTGTTTCGGTCGCACACTAATTTGCACTCTATTTCCTGATTAATCATACGAGCTTCATAGTTTACAATACGCAGATAACTTTATTATCATTAATCTAATTAATTTTCATTGCGATCATATAGAATTTATCACTGAAACGCGGAAAACAAAATGTTGTTGACGAACAGAAAAGTTTTTTGTTAATACAAACAACATTTCCCATCGAATTCTGAATTCATCGATTAATGATTTACTTTCACCGTGTAGTGAAATATTTTAAATAAAATCTAGTGAACTTCAATAACAAATATCGCCTAAAGCACTTTATTTATCGATTATAATAAATGTTGAAGCTTGGTTGACGGCTTTTTAAGGGTCTTGTTGTCACACCCTGTATACCTATATCAATATATTATGATAATTATCGTGTTTTCTTATACACAAGACACGGTTGTTTCATTTCTCAGGAACTATCCCACTGATCAAGTGTGTATTTACTTGAGGTACATTTTAGGTACAATTTTTTAGTGTAATTACATTTTATGAGTAATGGTTAAATAATAAAATATTATAGTACACCCGCCATCTTGATGTCAATATGGCGGGTGTACCTTAATTTTGAAATAATTTCGTTCTGAAGGAGGTACAGATTTTTTGGAGCTAGGTACAAAATAGTACATTTTAGGTACATTTGTTTGGTAATTGATATAATTTGATTCGCTATGGTACACCCGCCATTTTGACTCTCATACCACTTAGGTATTGTATTATATATTATAATCGTCCAGTTTGCATCGACCTGCGTCAGCGGCTGTTAATTATCGTTAATTATATATTCTCGTAGTTTTTATCATTGATCTAGATTCACTATTTTATTTGACGCGTCTATTACATCTACCTTTATATCTGTTGATTATTTTTGATAAATTACCGTAAAGATAAGTAGGTACCTACGTAGGTAATGAATGATTGTATAATATATAGTATCGTGACCAAGTTTACAATGGAATTTTGAAAGCGAATCTTAGTTGAGAATTTGAGATAACACCATAGTTTCTAAACGCAAACAGAATGGATTCTCATCCTTACATATTATAAAACAAAGTCGCCCGCCGCGTCTGTCTGTCTGTCTGAACGCGATAAACTCAAAAACTGCCGAACGGATTTTCAAACGGTTTTCACCATTGGACGGAGTGATTCATGTGGAAGGTTTTAGTGTATAATTCATTAAGGTTTTGTGTAAATTGGCTGAAATATGACGATTATTGTTGAAGATGTCGGAAAAAATCATGCCGACTGGGAGCTTTACTGGCGTGCGCTGCGTAAGTCGTGAGAGATAAATCAAATTTATGTTCTAGAGTATTGTATATCTTAAAAATTGCAACAAAAAAGTCCGCGATGGCATATGTCTATCTTTTAAGGGTGACCCACAATAAACATTTTTATCTTTCAAAATTGTATAAAATTTTCATTGTTATTTCCGAAGCTATTTTGACCGGTATCTTATTAATCCTTATATCCAATTAAGTAGGTTATTTAAATTGGGCATTCAATTTCGATTAAAATATGCCTTTACATCACATCATTTAAATTAATAGTTTAAGAGATATCACAGTTTCAAAATTACGCGTAACAAAATAATTATGGTTGACCACGCGGGAGCTGTAGTAGCCTACCACTGCGTCCGCTGAAAGTTAGTCAATGATCTTTTCCTTGGCTATTAGGTATGTATTCCCGGTAGAACGTTCCCGTGGGATATTTTGCGACATCCACGCGGGCGAAGCCGCGGGTAAAAGCTAGTGTGAGATAAGAATAGCAAACTGCATTCATCAATCTATTTTCAAAGCATAGTGAATTGAAATAATATTCCGCATGGCTAGTCATTGGAACAATAGAGTACCGTACAGTGCCTGGTGCAAGAATGGCATTTGAAGGAGAAATAATATTGAAAGACCTTAATAAGTAGGTATTTACCAAATTATGAAGGTTGTAGGTAGATGTTTTTCGTCTCTAGTAGCTACTCTGTGGGCATCCCAATGGATGCCCACAGAGTAGGTACATACAGTAATGGGAGGTCTAAGCCTAGCCATGAACAGCTAGATATACGTTGGTGAACGTCAGGAGTGTCAGGACTCCTGACTAGTCCTGACTCATGACCACCAACAATTTGAATGTTAAATAACATAAATAATTAGTAAGTATCTAGGTACCTAATTGGTACCTTTTCATCAAATAATTAGTAGGTAAGTACTTATATACTTTTTACTTATAAGCATTTTCAACATTTTAAATGTAAGTAGTATTTTTTGTTATAAGTTCATTCAACTAGTAAAGTCTGGTGCAGTCTGGCAATTTAGTAGGACCGTAGGTCACTATAATTAACCCAAAGCAGCAGCATCTTTTACTTTCGAAGACTAAGACATCTTTGAAGCAGTATCTTTTACTTTCGAAGACTGTCGATTGTACCACCGTTGAATCTTTTGGCCCTAAAATCAGCCACCATTTTGTTTTTTTTTCAAAATCGAGGTGCTCTATACTTAGATGTCATTTAGTTGGAGGGACACATACGCAAACATAAAACTTTATATTATAACATAATATCATACATAAGCGTCACGTTTCTGAGATTAAAGATAAAAATCACAATTTTTATAACGAATTTATTTATTTAAGTTGTAATACTTCATGTTGAATCGTCGACGGCCCGGAATTAGAGGTTAAGTTATTTACACATGAATTAATTGACTATGGTGGATAAAACTTTTATCATATTTGCCAGTATAAATAATATCATCCAAGAAGGCAGCGGGAGGCTGAATAGGATTTTCTTGGTGTCGCGCCCATGCCGTGCACCATAATTATATTACATAATTATACCATAGAACACGTCCTCATTCGGCGGAGGTTATACATAATATTTTTGTCTCTTTCGCAGTTCGCTCTTAACTAAAATAATATTACCTATACATGATCCAATTATGTTTTCATAGTTCAATAAACCTACTTACCTGAAGGGAAAAAAATCCTTGTTTCAGGGTTCAGTTTTCGACTTATATTTCGGTGAATTCGACTTATATTTCCGAAACCTGACGTTTTAGGATAATAATATTATGTCTGACATTTTTTGTTTGTAGTGTCCTTTATATAAATAACTTTCGATGTTTGCCGCAATTCTGAAAAAAAATCTAAATGGCGGTATCATGTTAGGGCCACCCTCTATACAAAACTCTTTAAACCCCTTTGTGGATAGTAAGTATTATCTATTACAAAAGAGGAATGTAACAAATATGACATGAGCGGAATGAGCTCATGTCATATTTGTTACCGCCGGAATCGTTGTTTTTTACAGTTTCTATTCACTAGATGGCGCTTTACATTTACGTCACGTTTCTGAATCGCGGTGTTAAGATTTTCCGCCGTTGAACGACCCTCCCGAATTTTTGTAGGAAATTCATACTTACCTGGCATAGGGGATACCGTGATCATTCAGGCGGTTCCCCCAGGGCGAGGCCTTCCCATTGCACTGCGGTTGGGTTGACCCCTGCGATTATCCCTAATGTGGATAACTCGGATGCGTAATTTTTGATAGTGGGGACTGCGTACGCGCCGTCCCCTCGGAATTCCCTTATCAATGTCTTGTTCTATGAATAATAGTAGGAACAGTCTGTAGTAATCATGCTGCAAATCACAGATTATTCTAAAACATGTGTTATGTATTAAGGCTTGTGCAGACCAGCTCGACTTGCCGCGCGACGCGACACGAACAAACAAGAAAACTTCACGGATAGATAATAATAACCGGTGTCGCGTCGCGCTTGTCTGCACGAAGCTTTATGGCACAACATCGTTTTGCCCCTGCTTTTTACATCATAATGTTAGAATAAGTGTTTTTTACCTCGATGTAAACGTGGTACGCACGGCTACACATCATGCTATACATTTCCAGTTCATGGTGATCTCGCATTGTAAACGATTTCCGTACAATGCGAGGTCAGTTTAAACTGTAAATGTATAGCTTGATTGACACACGGCAATGTGTGTACTTATAGTACACAAGTTAAGTAAAATTATATCTTAATGAAATGAAATTGTTTATTCTGTAAATAGGATATCGGAATCACTTTTACACGTCATATTAAAAAAATGTTTAAAATAAGCTAGATGAGGTCGGCGTTTCATAACTGACTACTCTGAGAAGAAAGGCCCAAACAAACTCAGAGGTCACAGTCTCTTTTAAAGTCCAGACATAATCTTGGTCAAGCCATATGAGAACCATGTAGATTAGTGTCTGAAATGGTCCTTTGAGGAAAGAACCGCACAGATTAAATGAGTGGACCTGTCCAGTCAGTGCAAGCATTTGTCAGTAATCGTGGAGCTCAACTCAGAACTTAAGGAGCTCAACTCGACGAACAATACCAAAGAAAGGACATATGGGTAGGCCGCATCAACTACTCAAACTGCCAGACTTATACCTACCTACCCATGGAAAAGAAACACGAAATGCGTAAAAAATACAATTTCTTTCAAAATGCAACGACAGCGCCAACTAGTGCTTAATAGCAAGCTTCTAAACTAAACTACAAACAAGGTGAGTCATACTCATAGCAGTTTAGAGTCTGTTACCAACCACTACTGCTGCATTGTCTGAACTGTGTGAATTAATAGAAGTTCCACTTGTACTGACCAGATGTCGCTTTGGCAAAAAGTTATAATAGTTCTCCTTTTTTCCGATGGGTATATTTAGTTCGGATCGGATACAAGAAATACATACGTAGGTAATTACAATTCGAATTTCAATGTCCGACCGAAACAGGGAATTTTATCGAAATCGGATTTTCGGTATCTGTCTCAGTTTCGGCCGAAACCGAAACCGAAACTTCATTAGATTTATGTTAAAAATCTGGCTTATTTTTTAGATATAAACAGACAGTTAACAACCACGTGTTAAATGAAAAAAAAAACACAATAATTGTGTGTGAAAAAAAAAACTTGTTTTTTTTGGGAATGCTCAAACATTATAGAAATAAGCAAAACATGTTAAATACTTCTTGGAACCAAAATTTGTGAGTAACAAAAAGCTGATGATGGCGGGTGACACACGATCCACAAACTCACTCGAAGACAGCCGAACGACGCGTGATAATTCACGAACGCAGAGTTTCGGTGCGGCCGAAGGTTCGGCAAATTTTCTGCCGAAACTGAAACGGATGCCGAAACTTGCCGAAACCGAAACCGAACCTTCGGTCGGTCACTATTTGAATGTAACATTTTGGTCGTTTTATGAGAGAAATCTAGCGGCGTTCCTAACTTTAATAAATTAGGCACGTGAGATATCTAAATAAAAAAATTACTCAACTATGAAAATGAAACAGTAAATGGGTAGGTACACCTAGGGCAGACCTATTAATTTATGCAGTGACTTGCACAGTTGCATCTGAGTGTTCAAATTGGTTGAGACTATTATAATGTGCTCTTTGGCGTCGTTATATAGGTACTTCGCTGACCGTTGACCGATTTCTAAAAACCACCACCAATGCTTTTACGTAAAAGGTATTTAGGTACATACTAATTATAATAACAATACTTACTCATTAATCAGACTTACAGACAGTAATTAGTTGATAAATAAAAGATACCTATTAGTCATACTAACAGGCAGCTGTGCTAGTTTTTACCCGATTAGCCGACGACGGACGTAGTAAAATCGCGGCGATTTTTTTTCGCGTATTCGATTTTCGACGCTCTGCTTAGCGTCGAGAGTTGAATATTCAACAGTGTAAGTATTTTCTTGACGCGCTGGGATACGCGCTGCATGCGCTCTGTTGGATATCCAACTCTCGGCGCAAAGCAGAGCGTCGAAAATGCAATATGCGAAAAAAAATCTCCGCGATTTTAGTGTCCTTCACCACACAATCCTCATCTTTGAAAACTTCATGAAAATCAATTTTAAGAACGCCAAAAAATAGTCAAGAAATAGTCATAAATAATCACAAAGGTTAAAAAAATTGTCGCATTACGATTCCGAAGTTATAGTATAGCTATAAGTTGGTGAGGATTGTGAGGTGACTGTCTCCACACAATCCTCACCTCTCATGTCCTGCGTGTCCTGTCAGCTGCACGTTACAGAACTGATGGACGCTAGTGAGGGCGCCCAACACGTACCTAGCCGAAATCTGGGCCGAGTCCATTTAGATTGCCATCAACACGCTAAGAAGAAGAAGTGCAAGCAAACGGCTGGGAGTATCGACTTGGTTTCAATTCCTTCTTTTCATCATTTCTTTCTTCATTTCTTTAATAGATTTTCAAGTTTAACGCTAAAGAATAAGGTTCAATATTGATTGGGATTGACACATTGGTTTAGGTTGATGTGCTGGCGTCTAGGTCTGTACGTATTTTTAGTGAACAAAAATCTTTGGTTGTATTATTTTTAGTTACGTAGCTATTTAGGAGCAGTCTGTGGTGGCCCAGTGGTAACGGCCCCGACTTACGAGTTGTAGGTCGTGGGTTCAAACCCAAGCAGGCGCTTTACTTTGTGTAAATAATTTCATCACCACTGCTCTCAAAACGGTGAAGGAAAACATCGTGAGGAAACCGGCATGTCTTAGAACCAAAAAATTCGAAGACATGTGACATCTACCAACCCGCACTGGGCCCGCGTGGTAGATTACAGCCCACTCCCTTTCACAGAGAGGAGGCCTGTGTCCCAGCAGTGGGAACATTAATAGGCTGATGATGATGATGATGATGACGTAGCTATTTTAAGTATGTGTAATAATACGGGGTGTCCGGGACATCGACGCGAAGCCGGTTACCATGGATTCAGTACATGATTCTGAATCCCCGGCGTTGAAATTTTTCGTCGGTTATTTAAAAAAAAATCAGCTGTTCCATACATTTTGACCGCGTAGGTATTGCACTTTTCTATGAAACAGCTGATTTTTTTTTTAATAACCGACGAAAAATTTCAACGCAGGGGGGTTCAGAACCATGTACTGAATCCATGGTAACCGGCTTCGCGTCGATGTCCCTGCCACCCTGTATAATGGATATCATAATCATAACACATTATAGTGATATTTTAAGCTACTTATGTCATCTCAACTTGTTGTTAAACTGCTTACAGTACAGCTGTAGTTTACAGTAAAAAACGGGTTTTGTCGACGGAGGAATAGATAAAATGACATTATTCTGATTGTGAATCTGTCATTTTGTCTATTCTACCGTCGACAAAACCCGTTCCTATTGTTGTCAGGCTACGTGTAAGTACTGGAAATTTCGTTTTCTACTGTCAACACTCCACTAAGATTTCCTCAGAGCAGCCAGTCGAGTAAATGTGTTTCGGCTTGCTTGTATCAGGCGATGGACACACAAGAACTTTGCCTCTACCCTCCATCAGGGGCTAATTTAAATAAAAAAAGGTAGGTATAGACTCTGGGCTTACCCGGCTTTTAGGCCCAGGGGGGGCAAATCAGATTCAAATTTCTTAAGCCTGCTCACTTGGACATGTTTTACCCTACACAGTACACGAAACAATACAGGTAATTATTTATCGCAAAATATAATATTAAAAGTATTAAAAGTTTACGGCAAGAAGTGCTATCTATGAACAGAGATCTCTGTCAACAGTGCTTCCTATGGACCGAGATATCTACGAACAATGTTTCTATCAACTAAGTTTTCGGCGAAACGTGCTGTCTAGGAACAGAGATTTCTATTAACTTTGCTTTCTGTATGTAGTCGTATCGTACAAGCGTGTTTCTATCTTAGGTTCCACACTCTGTATCGTAGGGGAAACACCCGCAGGAGATCTTCACTACATAGTATAAAACAAAGTCGCTTCCCACTGTCTGTCCCTATATATGCTTAGATCTTTAAAACTACACAACGAATTTTGATGCGGTTTTTTAAAATAGATAGAGTGATTCAAGAGGAAGGTTTATATGCATAATACATACATATTATAATACAGAAAAGAGTCCACGCGTGCGAAGCCGCTGGCAGGAGATCTTGCTTTACAAGTACAGTAGGCGCTCGGTAATCCGGCGCTCACTATTCCGACACGACTTATGGCTACTACACACATGCCGCCGGCTTTTGCCGCGCGGCACGTGCCTCCGGCTTTTGTGCCTTCATTTCCTTTGCGTTTGTTTGTGCGGCTTTGTGCGGCAGTGCCGGGCGCTCCCGGCGGCCATGCCGCCGGCACTGTGTGTAGTAGCCATAATAGTTTTCTAATTTAGCTCTTCTACCATAGATGTCCATCTCCTACTCCGTAATACCGCAGGTTTAATACAAAAGATTATAGAGCGCGCGCATTGATCGTTGTCGTTCTACAGTCCGGTCCGAATCTTCGAGTAGGTATTAATACATAACATCACGCCTTGTTTTCCCGAAGGGTTGGGCAGAGGTGTACCTGTAGCAGGTACACCCACATTTCGTCAGTTATGTTTAAGTCCCATGTAATAGGGGGCGAGCCTATTGCCATCAACCCGGCACAAATCCAGACTCCGGGCTGCTACTGAGAAATTCCAGATAGAAAAACCCAATAACATTTTGCCCGACCCGGGGATCGAACCCAGGACCTCGTGGTCGGCAGTAGCGCTTGCTACCACTAGACCAACGAGGCAGTAGGTATTATTACATAAACTAATAAACATTTTATACGTTGCAAATCTGTGTTAAAATTAATTCTTGCTAGCTAGCTGACATTTCCTATAGGTAGACATCCAATAACACGGCATTTCAAAAATGGGCGAAAAAAAATGGGTGCCGAATTACTGAGCGCCTACTGTACTGTAGTAAAAGAAAAAATAAACTGTGTGCTTGCTTGCTGCGTTCCCTTATTTGGCATGGTATGTACGTACAACATGCCCGGCCGAACAGCGCTGTTTTTTCTAAAATTAATGCAGAATAATTATATTGTAATTGCAAAGTAAGTCTTAACGAGACTCTAACATAACTTTTATCGATAACAGTATGTATCGTACTTAGACATACAACATCCAGGGGGGGCAGCTGTCCTCCCCTGCCCCCATGGGTACGCCCATGCATAGACTGCACAGATTTTTAGAGATCGAAATAAAACCGACAGATTTTTCGACCGCACAGATTTTTAGAGATCGAAATATACCGAAATAAAAGTTTTAGCCCCGCCACGGGAAAGTTGATTTGATCAGAAACGGAAGTAAGGTATTTTTCATTTCTCATACTAACCCATCTCGTGTCTAAATAGGTCCCATTCATCCCTTGTTTAACAATCTACTTTTATTGGCTTATGCAGAAAAGAAAACGTGGGACAAAAAGCGAGTTCAATAATTGAGCAACCCACCTCGAAAAAGTTAGGTAGCTAACTTTCTTTTGACCAATTTTGACATTTAAAAGTGTCTTTTATGTGCCTAATTGAAATTGATATGACTATTCGGACAGAAATAGGCGTTACCTACATTGTTGAGATTTAAGAACAACACAGCAACAACGTTTCCAGGTGATTCATATATTTGTTGAGTGCATCTATCGCAGTAAACTATGACCAAAAATCCGTTCTTAAAATCCGGATTTAAAAAAAGATCGTATTCGCATTCCCTCCGACCCCTTGATGATTCAAAAGTTCCTGTAAATGATTTAATTGAAATAAATGTTTCGAGTTGAGTTGGGTTGATAGAAGTTAGATATACCTGCTTTGTCGACATATACCTGAAGCAACAGAATCTAGGAATGTATGAAATTAATGTGAACACCCCGACTCAGTAAATTCGAAATTACTATTATTAGGTTTTTTTGAGTAGGTAGGTACCTATAGGTTCTTAATATTTTTGATATGAGGGGGGGGGCAAATGCACTGCCTTTCACCCTCCTCCAGCACCCATGGAATTATGAGAATAAAGATTTACTTATTAATTTTAGTTATGTTCTAAAAATAAAATAAAAATTTGCGAGTTACGGTAAATCTTACCATAACTCGTAAAAAAGTTTCTAGAAGATCAATTGAAAATTGATTTATAATCGGAATATTACCAATCATTGGAGGTGCGATAAAGAGACAGTTAATGATGTTGAGGTACCTTCCTAGTTATATTTTTAAATATTTTTATTAGAGTCTAAGTCAAAGTCAAATCATTTATTTCAAATAGGCCCTTGAAAGGCACTTTTGATCGTCAAAATGTACAAAAAATTGTATTGATTCTAGTCGCCCCTTCCAAAAGGTAGTTTTCGTATAGAAAAGAATGGGCAAGAAACTCCACCGTTACTATTTTAAAATGTTTACAATATTTCGTATAGGTACAGACGCCAGCAAGTCAAGTTACTACAATCTGTAAAATTTCTTGAATACGACGATTTTCGACTTTATCGCTAAAAAATAAGGTTCAATGTTGATTGGGAAAATTTGACAGATTGGAGTAGGTTGATGTGCTGGCGTCTGTACATTAGTTATTGTGAAGACGATGCACCTAGAATAAAATTACTATACCACAATAGGTAAAAAGAATTTAAAATGAAGCAACGACAGATAAATTAATTATGTGATAGATACATGGTGCTCACATATTTACAAACATTGAAAAAATAGACGATTTTCCTAAAAAATTACAATTAATAAGTCAGTGTGTGAGGTAGTAATCACAGAATGTAAAATCAATTTCATAAAATATTAAAAAAAAATACTATTATATTCTAATATTTTAAAATATAATATATATTAAAATAAAGGGAATAATTAATGGATTTACATGTCCAGAAGCCAAAATAATAGGATGACTCATTCGGATATCAATTTAAAGCAGATATCTAAATTTTGTCTGTAATTATTATCAGGTGACTAACGACATACTTAATAAAAATTTGCTTTTTATGACTGTTATTCTATTAAAAGGTAACAGTATTATTATCTTTATCAATCAAAGCTTCTTGATTAGATTAAAGTAAAGCTAATATAAAAATAATTAACATCAGAAATCTTCTGAATTAGTAAATAGTGTGCTTCGAAGAGTAGTCGATGGATTTAGGTTTTAAAAACAATTGAAAGTGTTTAAAATTAGACATGGCGCTCAAAGTGATTCTAGTTTTATTTTTATCTGCTTTAAGTTTTGTGTCTTGCTCTAATAAAATAGCAAAAAGTAGTGAAGCAATAGACTCAAGTTTTTTGGAAAATGTACTAGATGTGGAAGAGTGCGGTCGACAAATAGATGCTATAAAAAGCAACCCATTTAATTTACTTCAATGTAAGTATAGATTTGTGATTCTTTATAATGATTTTTTCAATTTCATAATTATCGCGGATACAGTGATCTGACAAAATTTGTTGTTTTGAAAAAATTGTCCTAAAACATTTTACTCATTATTGGAAGACTTTCATGTGTGTAAAATTGTTTGTTGTTGTTACTTGAGGTGAATAATAAAAATAAAAACCCATAAAAAATGTAAATCCACCAAGAAATTTCAAAGAAACCATTGAAGGAATCCTTCGAATGTAACACCTAGGCTCCTTCTTAACGTACAATTTAATATCTTTGTTTATTTGGGCAACGAAAAATTTAGAGACCGTTGTTTTTAATCCGTACCACTACTACATAGTTTATGAAAGGAATTATTAAGAAATCAATTAATTACTTATTCCTTTTGATACAACAACGTGTTCTTTTTGATATCCCATAACTCTTAAGGTTATATTATGCTATAATATAAGTTAAAATAATGTAAAAAGTCCTAGAACAGGTGTTCCAAAAATACATAGTTTCGAAGATAACATAACACTAGACTCATGCACAAATCTAAGTTTCATTGAAAAATAAATAAAGTAAATCATTTTCATTCAAACCAATCATTCATATCTATGTATTTAAAACTAAGAAAATGCGACGTTGTCATATTTTTTTTTACGTTAAATAATCGTGAGTTTGACGAATTATTTTCTATGCAAAATTAAAAAAAAATTACAACTTCTAAAATAATATTATTTGAAAAATAATTAATAACTATATATATATATTATTTATTTAATAATCAAGTAACAAGACTCATAGTGTTAGTAACAAAAAAAACTTACAAAATATGTTAGTAAAACATTTGACACATAAACAATTTGTGACGTCACTGCAGCAAGGTGACAGGCCCAGTTGATTTTTTGACATGGTCTCTTGAATACCCTCGAGTTATGCGATATTAAAAGGAACACGTTGTATAGAAACTTTAATTATGTAAAGATTTAATAAAATGTTGTTTTTCTAATCCACAGTCATCGATGCAGGTTTAAAGATCCCAAGAGGAATCTTTACAGGCAATCTTGTGGATCTGGGCAACTACCATCAATGCTTAGCCATAGAGCATCAAGTTCAAGACATGCACATCGAAGGGAAATATTGCTCAGTCCTGATTCCATTCGAGCAGGATTTTGACATACCTCTTCCGCAAGACATTGGAGGAATTCAGTTCAATCCAAATCTTTTGCGTTTGGATAACGAAACTATTACTAAAATTGGGGATTATGATCTCGGACGTAGAGAAATACTGGCTTTGAGTGGAAGTTTTGATGGCTTTCAGCAAGATAGGTGAGTTAATCGTAAAACACTGCACTGAAAACAAAGAATTTCTTATTTATGCGCTACGGACTTTAATCTACGAGAAATTCAACGTGGCAATGCTGCCAGTCTTCTGGGCACGTTTCCGGATGACAGCGATGCGGACGAATACTTCGACGCCTAAGTGTCCGTTTGTTTTTATCTTTTATATTTTTTTATATTTATTTGTATAGTTAGTTAGTCATTGTTTTTTACTACGTAGTGTAAATAGTTTTAATTGTGTGAAATATTGGTTTTAATCAGATAACCAAACAAAACTACGAGAATGAGCAGGTAACTAACAATTTGATCGATCGATCGATCTCATCTGTCAAACAGAACCAAATATTCTGGTCAACTTCAGAAAAAGTTTCACTATTATTATTTCTGAAGTCTACTCTATATTGATATAGATTGGGATCCTACAGATCAGTCAACATTTAAAATAGTTTTAAGGCAACGATAACTAACTTATAATAATTTTATACTGAAGATCACGTCTCAACGAGTAGTGATAATGATTTGGAAAAAAAGTTTGTTAAATAAGAGTATTTTTTTTAATTATTTTATATATGAAGGTTTTAGATTATGTTTATATTACATAGTGAAAGTAATTTGTAAAGTTATGTCTAACGGGGATAATAAACGGAGAATCACGCAAAATCGATCAAGCGTGTTTTTCTGAAACCTTCACCATTTTAAATATTATTTAATTATTGATCTTTGAGTGTACGTGTTGTATGAAAATACCTTTTGTTTTATGTAAACTAAATGAATAATGCGTCCAATTTGGAACAGCGCTCCTTGATGGGCGAGTCCTATTACTGGCTGAACGTATGACGCGTTGCGTGAGCTCAGTACCGAACACGCAAGCTAACCACTCAAGGTATAGGCATATACGAGTATCTGCATCTTAAGCTAAAAAAATATCAATATTTTTCAGAGCCTTCCATCCAGACTTGCCTTTGGACATGTTGGTATTTCGACTAGGAGTATGCGTGCCAAAGCCGTGTTCAGCCAAGCAAGCCATGGATTCTATGTTATTTAACCTCACGGAGTTAGGCTTGCTGTACCATGAAGATTATTGTCGTCTTCCGGGAGATAAAACGTGGTCTCCAGCTGATTATACTGCTGTGTAAGTAGCAGTTCGATTTATTCTTATCTGGTTGTTTAATCGTGAGGATTATCATTTGTTGATAATTATACTTGCTTAATTTATTATTATTCATTTCATAATCTTATCAATAACAAATGCAGGCAAGGTCTAATGAAGTAGATAATATAATTATGATTCTGCTAATTTAATTTCAAGATTTACCTTCTGAAATCCTTATTATTTACTAGCTTCTGCCCGCGACTTCGTCCGCGAGTCTATAACCTTCCTCAAGAATTGGGTTATCCAATGCAAAACAGTTTCAAATCCGACTGGTAGTTCCGGAAATAACCCCCTCCCTACATACAAACTTACAAAGAAACAAATACCTCTTTATAATATTAAGTATATTAGTATTAGTTAAATGGGACTGGGCAGGACATGTCTGCCGCATGTCGGACAAACTGTGGGCCCAAATAGCACAGAACTGGTGCCCTGAGACACTGAGGTGGGGTCGCGGCAGACCACGTAGGAGATGGCGGGACCAGCTAGATAGGTTTCGTCAAAACTGGAAGGAGGACGCGGGGGCCCAGGAGTGGGACATAAGCTAATAAAAAAAATAAAATAAAAGTATAAGTATTATTTATTAGTTTATTAGTATAAACTCACTCACTTATTTGATTTTCAGAGGCATATTTGCTGCGCTTGGAGTTTTGACTTTCATTAGTACATGCTACGATCTTTGTTATAGATTTTTACTAAAGAAAGGTGAGAAATCATCGTGTTTTTCCTTGTTTCTTTGATATAACGTTTTTTATTTGTTGTCACATATTTAAGTCAACTTTTTTACCATGTTTATCTAAGGTATATTTCCTAAAACGTTAAAACAGTGCAAAATCGTCATTATCGAATATTTCGTACGTAAAATATGCGTTTGGACGTAGAGCTACGGACACCAGCTCGTTATAAAGTCAAAGCCAAGTTTTTACTTGTATACAATACAATATCTAATAATTTATTGCAATTTGCAGATGTTAAACAAATGAGCACACTTGGTCGATCATTCTCTGTGTACACAAACGGAATACGACTCACAACGTTTAGCTCTGGCGGTGGTACCTTACAATGTCTTGATGGAATCAGGACTCTCGCCATGTTATGGGTCATCATTGGACACTCATACAGTACAGAAGCGTTTATAGCAAATCCTTTTGACTCACAAGACGTAAGTTCAATTCTATTTATTAAATTAACAAAATATACGAATAAATGCATGTGAAAGAAAAGTGTTAAACATGAATGTGGTTGATAATAAAAACTAAATTAAAAAAAATTAATGCAATGTTGGTGGATAAGAAAAGAAGCAGAGTAAAAAAGAAAAGATGAATTGATTGGCTGTTTTCACACTGCGACAATATCAACACCAACATATCGTCAACTTAGACGACAACGATATCGGCCGCCAATAATAACGAGACGATATCGGTATACAGACAAGTGTAACCAACAGCTTATTGTCATGCGGTATGTCACAGCAGCCTCGACTAGTCGCGTTGCGCCAGCAAAAGCTTACATCGCCGCGCGTTTCCAAAAGTGTAATAGTATATTCGAGCTTCGAGGTAATAATGGCTGCAGTAAACAAGTGTACTGTGTCGTCCGCCGATTTCGGCACGACAATCAATTTTGGCGACGATACCAATGACTACAACGACACAGTGTGAAAGTGTTTAGTAGTAATTGTATGAAACTACTAGTCCGACGATATCGTGTCGTTATCGTTATCGTCCAATGTGATAGATATAATATCGGCCATTGTCTGAAAGATGATAATCGTATGGCTATATAAGAAGGAAGTGAAGAGATGTAAGGAAGAAATTCAGTACTGTATAAATTCCTTGAAAATAACAAAATGTTTCTTTCTCTTATTTCAGTGGATGTTTTCGCCCAATGCTCTATTCATAACAGCAGCAACAATGACGGTAGACACATTCTTCACGATAACAGGAGTACTTCTAGTGTATACGACCGCAGGGAAAATGAATCCAAGTAAGTCAGAACTCAATCTGCCTAGCCTTTTCCGAACTATATTGTCATCGGCTTCCAGTCTAACCGGATGCAGCTGAACACATTGTATTTTACATGGAGCAACTGCCTATCTAACCTCCACAACCCAGTAACTGGGTAATACGATACCCCTTGGTAAGACTGGTTGTCCGACTTTCGGGCTTCTGGCGACCCTTAACGACTGCCGAAGATCCAAAAATGACGGCCGGGACCGACGGCTTAACGTGCTTTCCGAGGCACAAAGAATCTCGATATGTAAAGACATGGTCACCAATCCACGGACCGGCAAAAGATAAAGAAGTTAATAAAGAACATTATTTCCTTTTCAGAAACGTTTCTCAAGAATATCCATTGGTTCTACTTGAATCGTTACATGCGACTCACGCCCCTGATGGCCGTGACTGTGCTGCTCCAAGCTTCTTACTTCAACCGCATCACCGACGGACCTTACTGGAAGTCAGTGGTCGACGCAACTGAAACATGCAGGGCCAACTGGTGGTCTACTCTGCTGCATATACAGAATTTAGTTAACGTCGATGCTATGGTAAGGCCATTGATGAGAAAACCTTTCCGATTTGCTTTAAGTAAGTTGTACAGGGTGTGTGGTAGGGCCGACACAATTTTTTGAGGGATAGGGAGTGTCATTGTTAAATATGTAGATATTGGATTGTCATAAGTTACCGAAAAGCTTAATTGAAAGCAGCTTCAATCCTGTTGAAAGTCGTTGTAGAAAAACTCTTGAAAGCGATTGCCAAACTCAACTCAAAGCATTTATTTCAAATAAACGAATTACAGGTAGTGGTCGGTCAGTCAGAAAGATGAAGCTAGTTGCCCATACTAAAGCGTAGTAGTAGAGAAGAATCCAACTGTCTACGCCCTATGGTCCCAAGTTGTTACCTTGAGAAACTCTTTTGCAGAATTACTAGTAACACGTTTATTTCTTTACATTTCAGTGTCTCTCCCACTCCTGGTACGTGGCCATAGATTTCCAGCTGTTTGTGTTATCGCCTTTAGTTCTCCTCTGGGTATTGTCTGGCAAGAAACTCTTCGCCTGGATCGGAGTGATAGGTGGACTCGCAGCTGTGCTGATGGGATCGACTATTTATAGTTTCCATATAAATATGCCAGCTGGGAACCTTGTGCCGAGGTAATGAACGCCTTTATAACTTTACTTCACTGTTGTTATTTAATAATACTTTGCGTTGTTATGTTTAATAATGTTGTGCTCTTGGTGGCCCGGTAGGATTTCAATCAGAAAATTTTCCTAACTATCTTTTTAGACCTTTGTATCCTGCTAATGCGTATGAAGTTCATTAAAATCGGTTCAGTTATTTCGAAAAACAAGAGCTTGAAAGTTTGTATGAAATGCCGTACGTCGTAAACGCTCTTAAATTAAATTATAAAATTAAATAGTTTGGAAATTCCAAAAGTACACGCCTCATAACACACAAAAATGAACAATTTATCACTTTTCATGAAGTCGTAATGTGAAAGACTGACAAAGATATTTACTTGGCGGTTGCTAGGCAACTTACGGACAAAGGTTGGAAATATTTAGATAAAGATATTATATTTTAGTTAGTATTTTATTAATTATAATTAAACTACTTTGAATAAAAGAGCCATTTTCAATAGGGTTCCTTTTATGGCCGAAACCAATGTATTAAAAAAAAATTTACTCAATTAATTGATTTTATCGCAAGCTACAGTGTTTTCAAGCTTCATAAATTGACGGACAGGAATTTTTTTTCAACTATTTTGATGTTTTTTTCATTTCTCTTGCATTAAATCAATTGGTAAAAAGTACAGTATTAATCTCCATTTAATCATCTATACAATGGTATATAAATTAAGCAGGTTCTGTGTACTAGCAGGAGTGTAACAATAATAACAGTTGCAGAAATGGGGCAAAAAATATTTTTCGATCGTAGAGCACACTCTAATGCTTCGCATTACGAGTCGTGCAATAGTTCACTACGTAGAGATATAGGTGTACATAGAAATACAATAAGTTTGTTAATCATATCATACATATTTTCAGTCGGTTTCCGGAAATGGGGGATTACATGCGTTTATATTACTACAATACCTTGT
Source organism: Conistra vaccinii (assembly GCA_948150665.1). NCBI lineage: Eukaryota > Metazoa > Arthropoda > Insecta > Lepidoptera > Noctuidae > Conistra > Conistra vaccinii. The sequence continues at coordinate 7,128,990 of OX411320.1, read as the reverse complement.
CGAGAGCTTCTCCATTTTTCGTCGGTCTTGTCTTCGGGTATATTCTCCATCTTTACCGAAACAAAAGATTAAACCTTCCGTGGGTAAGTTAATTTGTATGAGCTGATAAATAAAAAAAATCAATTTTGTTTAGCTTAGCTGTGTCACAGAATAAATAAGTATGTTGCAGTATTTATCTCGGCAGTGACCTTGAAATAATTACCAACGGCCGCTCGGTAGATAAACCTTCCGCGTCCATACGTAATGCCAGCCACACACGTAACGATTTGCTTGCGCAAATTTAGGCTTGCTTGCGCAAGCAAATCGTTACGTGTGTGGGAAGAAATTTGCGCAAATTTCTTTGAAAACCCGTCAATTTAGATTTGCGCAATCCTAAGTTTACGCAAGCAAATCGTTACGTGTGTGACTGGCATTACTGTCGCGTGCTCTATACTGTTGCGTACTGATTCATACACTGAGATTTCGATGGGAGTTGTTTCGCCGTTTCCTATGAAAATAGAATACTGTAGGTACTTATTTATACTGTGGGTGTGTTGAATCAGTAAACAGTTAAGAACATTTTTGAAAGATAGTATTACAGCCAAATTAGACTGATTTTAAATTTTCCATAGAAACAGAGATTTTCAGTCATCTGTTTTTAAATAAGACATTTCGAAAATGTTCTTAACTAACTTTTTAGATCTTTGTATCCTGCATATGCGTATGAAGTTTCATTAAAATCGGTTCATTCATTTCGAAAAACAAGGGCTTGAAAGTTTGTATGAAATGCCGTACGACGTAAACGCTCTTAATAGAAAAAAAAATGTAGATTTAGACACTTTAGTGCTGGGTAGTCAACCACGCTATCAATATTATCAACTAACTCTAAGGGCCCTCGCCCACGGCGACTTTTTGTAGCGATGCAGTAGCGATGCTATCGCGCGTGTGTATCGATACAGCCGCGATGCTGTAATTATGTATGAAGAATGCTGCGCGATAGTAGCGATGCAGAAGCGCGTTTACAAAACGCGCGACAGCATCGCTACAAAAAGTCGCCGTGGGCGAGGGCCCTAAATGCATTGGTCGAGACAAAGCTTACTAATCAAAATCACGTATCACTGTGTTCGTACACGTTAATCTCCGAAACCAGGCAATAGATTGTGAATGTGTATGATTGGTTCCAGTTTGAAAGATAGGATATTTTTGGACCCGATAGGTGGCGGTCCGTGCGAAGCAGGGGTGGGTCGCTGGTCCTAAGTTCCTAATTAATATTGTTTGTTACGCTTTAACGCTAAAACGGCTTTGCACGTGTGTAGACAATGACTTGGCTTAGGACAGGGGGCTTACTACAACCACTAAAAGCAGTATTATTTTAATCTTACTTCAGTGGGGGAAAGAGATGGTGCTATACGTCCTGTAGAGCTTCGTCTCTTTCCCACACTAAAGTAATATTAAAATAATGCTGCTTTTAGAGGTGGTGGTAGTCCCCCAGGATATTTTTTATTCCGATATTCCCACGGAATTGAGATTTTTGCAGGTCAAACCACGGGGCGCAGCTAGTAAATAATAAAATATTAACTTTTCAGCCCATCGCCATTTTGTTCTGGGCAAATGCTGCTGGTGTTTGGGGAGGAATCTTCTACTTCAAATACGTCATCAAGCAGACTGAATGGGACAACCACCTGCTCGACAATCTGATGAATTCCTTCATGAGGCCTGCTTATGCATGTGGCATATGCTGGTTAATCACTGCTTGCGTGCATGGATATGCTGGTAAGATTTCAGTTTTTACTACTTTCATCATCTTAGCATAATCAGCCTATTATAATAATATTCCCACTGTTGCGAGACAGGCCTCCACCCTATGAGGGGGAGTGGGCCGTAACCCAACACGCGGCCCAAAACGGGTTGGTGGATGTCATGTGTTTGAATTTTCGGTAATAGGACATGGGGGTTTCCTCACAATGTTTTCCTTCACCGTTTTGAGAGCAGTGGTGATGAAATAACTTACCTAAAGTAAAGTGCCTAGGTTCGAACCTAGGGCCTTAAACTTATAAGTCATGATCGTTTCCACTGGGTGGTGACCCAGTACTGCTCTCGTCATCATCATATCAGCCAAAAACCGTCCATTGCCACAACGATCGATCGACCGAACGATCGATTTTGTGCTGACAATTGATTCAATCCCGCGGATTACCACGATCTTAACTATGTAGTTTGTGGTCCATGATTCTAGAATATACGTATTATATTTATTATAATAAATAACCTTTTGCATCACCCTTAAAAGTCTTCCGACGAAAAAGGCACGATTTAAAAATAGTTTGGAAAATCCAAAAGTGCACGCCTCATAAATAACACTCATTCATATATAAACGAAAAAGAAATTCAAAACATAGTTTCTAACAAAAATGAACAATTTATCACTTTTCATGAAGTCGTAATGTCAAAGACTATTTACAAAGATATTTTTAGATTTACTTGGCGGTTGCTAGACAACTTACGGACGTCAAATCAAAGGTTGGAAATATTTAGTTATAGATATTATATTTTAGTTAGTATTTTATTAATTATAATTAAACTACTTTGAATAAAAGAGCCATTTTCAATAGGGTTCCTTCTATGGCTGAAACGAATGTATAAAAAAAAAAATTGGCTTAATCAATTGATTTTATCGCAAGCTACAATGTTTTCAGGGTTCTTAAATTGACGGACAGGAATTTTTTTTCAACTATTTTGATGCTTTTTCCATTTCTGCTGCATTAAATCAATTGTTAAAAAGTACAGTATTAATCTCCGAGCCATTTAATCATCTATACAATGGTATATAAATTAAGTAGGTTCTGTGTACTAGCAGGAGTGTAACAATAAAAACAGTTGCAGAAATGGGGCAATAATTTTTTTTCGATCGTAGAGCACACTCTAATGCTTCGCACTATGAGTCGTGCAAAATAATTGGGTACTTTTCCTGTTGACGGCCATGCAGAAAAAATTTTGATGCCTAATGCGCTCTTTGCTTTTAAAAAAAAAAAAATTACGAATACCATTTTAAGCTTTTAATGTAATATAAATTGAAGATGCCTAAATAAAGATTTTCTATAATTTTTTTTTTTTATATTTGCAGGTCCTATAAATTGGTTGTTATCTCATGAAGCATGGCGACTACCGGCTCGGCTCACATATGGAATGTACTTGTTCCACTATCCGCTCATGTACAGCATCAATGGCGCTATCGTATCGCCAACCTTTTTCTCAGTTGAAGGATTTGTGAGTATCATCACCTATTGAAATTTTTTAATCTATGGTAATTCCATATTGAACAGTATTGAAACTGAAAGACTTGCACAAGAATCGAAAAGTGATAATTAAGCCATCAGTGTTCTTGCATAATCGTGTTTATGCTGTAATAACAAAATGCTGATTAATCGGACAATTCAAAAAAAAAAAAAAAAAAATTGCTAACCAAACAAATTACAAGTATTTTTTGTGCCATTTCTTAGAATTTATATAGATAATTATACAAAACATCTTAAACACGCCATAGTTACATAAAAAAAACTTGTATTGGTAACCTTAGCGATTACTTTCATATGGCTGGGTGCAATATTGTTTATAATTTTTTATGTATTTCTTGTTTCTATGTTTCATATTGTAACTGTTTGTAGAATAAAGAAAAAACAAATTGATTTGTCAAGGAATAATTTTTTTTTTTGTAGTCTTTTATTAATGACTATATTATTTTACAGGCATTCAAATTTCTGTCTCACCTAGTGTTGGCTGTGATTTCCTCCTTCTTCCTCACTCTACTTGTGGACTCTCCAATTACAGTTCTTTTCAAACAGCTGATGGACTTAGGTATACTAAACATTACCTTGTATTTTTCAACAATAAAACTATGAGTACAAGTACAGCAACAACAATACAAAACAAAAAAAAAAAGGAAAATGTTTCTTTTTCTTACAAATAACACGACAACAAGTTATATGACGTCACTGTAAATAATAATGCTGTCTCGTTCGTGTCGTGAAACGCGACTAAATGATGGACAAATGTACTCCTGATTTGATCGTTATTCTTACAAATTGATTAATTTGATTTATCTAGTCCTAGTCAAACAATAAATCTTTACTTTACTTAAAATTTTCTTAACTCTCATTAATCATAAAATCATATATCATAGACGAATATATAATTGAAAAGTAACTTTCTTCATCGTAAATAAAATAGTAAAATAAGTCTTTTGTTTTCCAGCAAAGAAGAAAAAACCTATAATCAAGACTGACGAAAAGGCGAAAGAGGATATGGAAGACAATAATAATATTCCTGAGGGTATTCAAAGAAATATGATGGCTGTGGATGAAAATAATGACGATATTTCCAATTCTGGTGACATAAATTCTGATGATGTAAATTCTGATGACGTACAGTCTGATGCTGCTCGAATTGATTCTAGTGGCAATGATAATACTGTGGTTAATATTATTGATAGTAAAACAGAAGTAAATTCTGAAATTGTACCTGAAACTGAAACAAAAAGTAATGTAGAGTAGAGGTCGTAGAGCACTACACCAATGAAACTGAACGCGTTCAGCATTTCTAAAACACGTTCAAGACCTGTCAGTGTCAAAATTGTTATGGAATATTGTACACTGACAGCTCTTGAACGTGTTTAGATGTGCTGAACGCGTTCAATTTTATTGGTGAAATCCGCACTGATAAGATTAAAATACATAAATATTCATGTTTTATATTATTGAACATAATTATAATTATTTTATTGAGAGCAGTGGTGGCCCAGTGGTATCGGCCCCAAAGTACGAGTTTCATGCAGTGAGTTCGAACTTTCTGTATTTCATTTCATCACCACTGCTCTTAAAACGGTGAAGGAAAACATCGTGAGGAAACCGACTTGTCCTAGAACCAAAAATTCGAAGACATGTGAGATCCTCCGACGCGCACTGGACCCGCGTGGTAGATATGACCCATTCTCTCTCACAGAGAGGAGGCCTGTGTTCCTGGAGTGGGAACATAATATTATAGGCTGATTATATCTGTATGTTATGTATATTATTGAACTTTAAGGCTAAGAACTCACGGCGCGGTTTTCACCCGCGCCCGCCGCGGTCGTGGATCTGCGGTTTTATTTCAAAACTCACGAGACCGGTGATTTGCGCGGGCAGGCTAAGGTTAATTTTCAGCCGTACCCGCCGCGGTCATAAACCGCGTCGTGAAAATTAATATCAAAATTTCCATGTACTACGTGTTCGTACGAGTATTTGCGGTGCCGCCACCGCGGCGGGTGTGGGTGAAAATCGCTCCGTGAGTTCTTAGCCTGAACGCAGCCGTCGCGGTTGAGAGACCCGCAAACTTGGCGGGCGATAATGGCAAGACGGGCGCAAAAATGGCGTCGGATTTCTGTACCCCCCGCCCCGCCGGCTACTGCGGTTGCCCGCCAGAGGAGGCGGGTGACCGCCGCCCGCACGATTCTACAAGTTGCCCGCCGGTGCCGCGGGACCCGCAAACAACAGCGCGCGCCGCGGGTGAAAAACGCGTCGTGAAATGTGCTCTTACTTTTTGCATATAAATCTACATCCTACAGAAGCTGCGGGACCGCAACCGCGGCGGGCGCGGGTGAAAACCGCTCCGTGAGTTCTTAGTTTTGATTCTACAAATTGCCCGCCGGTGCCGCGGGACCCGCAAACAACCGCGCGCGCTGCGGGTGTAAAACGCGTCGTGAAATGTGCTCTTACTTTTTGCATATAAATCTACATCCTACAGAAGCTGCGGGCCCGCAACCGAAGCGGGCGCGGGTGAAAACCGCTCCGTGAGTTCCTAGCCTTAACCAGCTAGGTAATTGCGTAACACACTTACAATGATAATGCCTTTCATTTTGTTAGTTCAACACACTTTACATTACTTGCGTTGTTGAGCAAACGAATTTTTGAAACATGAAGCAATTTCTTTCAGTCTTTCGGGTTGTAATTGAAAGTAGGTATATTCCGCAATTAGGGTGCAGTTTAATCTTTATGACATACATAAAGTGCTGATAAACATCAACAGATTTGACATTGATTTAACATTGAACGTTTTGGTGATCTAGAAAAAAATTGATAAGATTCATAATAATCAGATTATGTTGCAGTTGAATGCACTTTAATCATTGTAATTTAAAAAAATGCATTATTATCCCTTGATCTATGTTAAATGTCACTTTAGGGTTCTGTACTTCACTTCTCGTCGAACATAAATTATATAATAATACTAGCTGCCCGTCCCAGCTTCGCATGGGTAGCCCTAATTAGCAATAAATTAAAATTGCGGCTATAAATTGAGATTTAAACTATCCTATCTCTCAAGTTGGATCGAACTGCACATGGTGTGCGAATTTTATTATAATCGGTTAAGTGGTTTAGGAGTCCATTGAGGACAAACATTGTGACACGAGATTTATATATATTAAGATAATTAAGTAAATTGTGAATTCGTAAGTGACATCCGAAAGTTGGCAACGTCGCAAATAGCGGTAAAATATTTCGCTGTTTTGATTATTTTGTCAACTACTTAAATGTACTAAGTAATGATATTTCACTTTGTCATGCACTAAAATATTGACATGAAATGCAATAAATAATATCGTAACAATGAATATTGAGTTGGTGTTTCCAAATGCTTTTTTTTTAAGTATCTATTAATTATTTGACGTTGCCAGCTTTCTGATTGTACCCTCATTATCAGATCCTCTCTGTACATAATTTGTTGTAATAATTATGCAAATAAATGTAGGGTATGTGTATTTGTTTATAGCAGATTTGGTAAAATATGTAAAATGTAGAATCAAAGTGCATATCGGTGCATCTAGGTTTAGTAGGTAATTAACTATGGTACATAATTTAATTGGCTGTAAATAAACTGAAGAATAATAAATAATTTAATATTATTTTAAATACCTAACTAAGTATGTATTTTTATTTCAAATTTCATGCCCCCGTGAAGTGTAAGTACCTACCTCTGGCTGCAGGAGCAACGAAATAATATACAGGGTCAAATGAAATAAAGCGAAACTCGGCTTTCGATATTTAAACATAATAAAAAAAAATATTTACGTTTACCTACTGCTTGCGCGATGCAAGATTTCTGTAATGTCAGGTCTTTGATGCGTAGTTCGCTACTGGTTGCCTAGTGTGGAGCAGCACCCTTTATTTCCGATTATAGCTTCACAATTTCATGCTTCCGTACTCCTATCGTAGCTGCAGAATATCATGCTACCATATTAAATTTTACGATAAGAATCTACATGAAAAGACCACGTAAAGTTTTAGCATCGGTCAACAACCCCTGATTAACTACCTAATCAATGTTCCTGATCACCTACATATTATCTTCATTAATATTTTTACGCAATAATATGATAAGATTAGTTGACATAATTATAAATATAATTCTCCCAACATTTTCATATTACATCCGATTTTGATTGTGGCAGTTAATCATTGCGAAATTTATTACGAAAAAATCTGTGAAATTATAAAAAATTATATATATGTGATAGTAAAATGTTTTCTAAAGTAATTTTAAGTATAGTTTTAATTAATTTAGTGTCAGTGGGTTTAGTTAAAGGACACATTCAACAGCCGATACCAAATGAAGCGCTAGATCAGAATCTGTATGAAGATGTGCTGGATTCAGAACAATGTCTTGAACAAATAAAGATTATAAGAAGTAATGCGATTCTCACCATGTTTTGTAAGTATTATTTTTATTTATAAGCACTTGAGTAGTTAGCTAATAATGTTAGATAAGAAGAGGAAGAATGACCCGAAGAATTAGTCGGGAGCTGTATTAGATTTGATGATGACAGGACGGTAGAGGGTAATAGAGAAGTATGGAAGAAAGGGACATGTTGCGCCGACCCCAAATAAATTGGGATAAGCGCGATTTTTCATAATATCTATATGCCCAAAGGTTCATGAAATTTTATGGGCTCGTTTTCGTTATAAATCATTGTCTATTTCACTAAATAAATTAACAAAAAAATAAATACTTAAATAAATACTAAATAAAAAAAACTAAATAAATAATTAGACTACCATGCATATTAGTTACGGCACCAATGAGTTCGAGCCCTCGACTAGTGTACCCTTAAAAGATGCAGTGTATTAATATCACACTGCCATTAATCTTTAAGTTATTTCAATTGTGTGTATTGTTTATTATATTGATGAAATAAAAAATATAAATATTATGCAAAGAAAAGTTCCATAACTAATACTTAAAAAATCATGTTTCTGACACACAGTCGCTGATGCTGGCATCAGGGTTCCAAGAGGTGTTTTGGAAGGCAACACCCTCGACATGGGCAACTATCACCAATGCATCGGTTTCAACGAACCGATCCCACCAAACACTCAACTCCAGGGGAAATACTGCATGATACAAGTTCCGATGAACCAAAGTTTTAATTTTCCCTGGGAGATGGATTCGAAAACTTCAAGTTTCAACCCAAATCTTTTACATTTGGATGGTGAATCGGTGAAAGCTTTAGAAGAATTTAAGGCTGTAAGAACAGGGATGCACGCGATGGCAGGAGTTGTTGATGGCAGGTAATATAATACGGCTTGTAACAAATTCTAGTTATCTTTGAAGTTGCAAGGATAGTCAAACAAAATGAGAATTATACAGCCAGCTAACTTGCAACTATTGTTAAGCAATGTTGTGAGTATGCTAAGTAGACAAGTCTTATAGATCACCTTTAGCTTAAAAGTGAATTCGCACACAATAAAAATTAACATCGGCATTGTGCATATGAACAGTTTTATCTGTATAGGTACCAAACTCTTGTCTACTGCGTCGTCAGTTGATGCAGCTTGAAGCTAGCTAGCTTCAAGTTGCTAGCTAGCTAGCATACGTATAAGCACTGCAGCTGATCAGCATGTGCCGAACAAATGAAATCGGAACCTTTATTGTGTCACTTTCTTGTTATTAGCTAATCCAGATTCAAGGCGATGCCGCATGCCTTTATAAGTTTGCATTGTTATATAAGTGCTGCATATCTAATAAATATTAGTGCAGCATGCATGTGTATGTATACTCATGTTTTGGACAGATAAATGATCTTTATTTTTAAACTATAATATATGCATGCATGTATAAAAAAAACCCACATATAATAATATTAGATTTAATTCAGAAGACTGATAAGCTAAATTTTTCAAAGCTTCCTCTCTACTACTATTTTGCTGTGCGCGACAGGGTCAATAATGATCACATATATTTTTAAGTTACCACCTTGTTCCTATAGTGGAATGCAAATAAAGTTTTGATTATATGGAGTTTCATAGAAAGAATGGTGAACGGCTGGAGTCGAGGCGATGCTGACACGGTACTGTGCTAACTGAGTTTTGTGAACAAGAATCTTGACGGTACTCTTTTGTTTGTTTTTTCTAGGATGGTTGGTCTAGAAGACAATCCTCTCGCCGCACTTACTTTCAGACTAGCCGTCTGCATCCCTAAGCCTTGTACTACTGAACAAGCTTTGAACTCTTTCCTGTTCAATATTTCATCGGTAGGATTTCAATACACTGATGAATTCTGTCGTCTGGCTGATGATAAGCCTTGGGTACCAGGAGATACTGTCGCAGTGTAAGTGAATCTATATGAATTATCTATTTTATATGTATACAAATCAATTGCCGTGCGTTAGTCTCTCAAAAAATCGAAAATGGTTCGATAGATTGTAATGAAACTTTGGTAAGTTGTTGTGTGCGCTGAGGATCATTACAAAAAAAAAGCTTTGCAACGCATGGCTTTAACTAGTCTATAATAATAATAATAAATATATACATATAATAAAATAGAAACGAAGTCAAAACTGTACATTGAATATTTAAAGAAAAAGTTGTTGCTACGATGTGTGCGAACGAGTCTGATGCCGAAAATATAGTTTTTATAATGTATGTTCCGGATTGGCGCAAAAACGGCTGAACGGATTTGGATGTAATTTGCCAGACAGATAGTTTATACCCTGGATTAACATATCGGGTACTTTTAATTCTGGTAGTACGTTCCCGTGGATCCCATCCCATCCCATCCCACGAAGCTGCAGGGAAAAGCTAGTGTTGATTTATAATCTAGGTATAATTTGAATGAACTCTGAAGTTAATATTGATTTTACATTTCGCAGGGTCGTTTTCTCGCTTATTGGATTGATAACTGTAGTAAGCACAACGTTCGATGTTTGGCAAACAATCATTATGAAGAAAGGTATGTTCTTTTCTTTTCATTTATTACAGTCATCAATCAATCTGCCTAGCCTTTTCCCAACTATGTTGTGTTCAGCTGCCAGTCTAACCGGATGCACCTGAATAAGTATTTTACGTGAAGCGACTGCCTATCTGACCTCCACAACCCCGTAACTGGGTACTACGATACCCCTTGGTAAAACTGGTTGTCAGGCTTTCGGGCTTCTGACAACCCGTAACGACTGTCAAAGATCCAATAATGACAGCCGGGACCAACGGCTTAGCGTGTTTTCCGAGGCACGGAGGGATCTCGGTGTTATAGTCACCCATCTACGGACTGACCGCGGCAAGCGTAGCTTAACCTGATCGATTGACCCGTGCGCCTGTTATTACTAAACCATCAGCTATAATTAGTGCAAATGTTATGTAATATTTATCGATTGTATTTTAGTTTTCCATCAACAACTTTATTGTTGTCATTATTAACGTGACCATTACTTTATGACGACATCCACAAGTTTATTTATTCACCCTTTTCTATTGGTAGATTTGTGCAGACCTAAACAATATTCAATTAAATACAAAAGTTTTCATGGTTAATTATGGTTGTTGGTGTGAAAGTGTTTGACAATTTCCTGCCAACGAAGGTTTCTGAAAACGGGACAATTGTGCGTCCGGGCGTCCCCAGGTTTCCTTCGGGGACACCGGGACGAAGACTCGAAAAAAGGGACGGTCCCGCTCAAAATGGGTCATCAAATACTGCTTTATTCTGTATTCAATTTCTATTTCAGACCCCAAAACAGTGAGCGTAATCGGCAGATCATTCTCAGTATACACAAATGGCCGTCGTGTGATGAGCTTCCAGTCGGGTCCGAACAGCATCGAGTGTTTAGATGGCATCAGGGCTTTAGCCATGATGTGGGTAGTTCTCGGCCATTCGTTTTCATCAGAACCAAATTGGGCAAATCCTCTCGATGGCTTTTTGGTAAGTGATACTACTACAGAACTAAAACAAAAAATTATAATTAACTATAACAATATTACAAATGAGAAAGTAAATGTCCGTATGTTACGTTTTCACGCTTAAACCACTTCTTCTTCCTTTTTCGTGTGGCTAGTGACTAACCTGTACCCTAATTACGTAATGCACGATCAATAAGAAATTGAAATGAATTGAAACAGATTGCTAGTCCATTGCTTCATAAGTTCAAAAAAATTAATTGAGCAGATTTTTTTTTCGAACTTATGAAGCAATGGGTCTCTGACTTCACATGCCGTCGATAAATATCTCTCAGGCATGCCGTTTTTCTCACGATGTCTTCCTCCACCGTTTTTTAAGCAATTATACAATACGCACATGTACCCTTGTGTATCCTTGTAATTACACTTCTTTTTATCACAAAAACGTAAGATTATAGATTGTGCAATCTACTTACGCGTTGAACGTCAAATCAATCAATATTTTAATCAGAGCTGTTTACAAAAAATCGTTTCCTAGAAATTTTGGGTAATAGGTTTTTAAGGACACAATTTTTTTTGAAATTTTATGACTAAAAAAAGAATTTGTCTTATGTAATTTTGAAGTTCGAAAAGTGCTGATTCTCAGCCTAGTTTGAATAAATGACTTTTGAATTTGAATTTTGAATATGAATTTGAATTTTGAATATGAATATGAATATGAATTTGAATTTTGAATACGAATTTGAATTTTGAATATGAATTTGAATTTTGAATATGAATTTGAATTTTGAATATGAATTTGAATTTTGAATATGAATTTGAATTTTGAATATGAATTTGAATTTTGAATATGAATTTGAATTTTGAATATGAATTTGAATTGAAAATAAATCTTTATTGCAGGCCCACATGACTCATAAAAAAAAATTATATAAGAAAAGTTAATTAAAAACTTATACTGAAACTTACTTACTTATCTTGCACAAAAACAAAGTTCGTTAAGTTAAGACGCAGATATACTCGTATGCCAGTGACCTTGAGCGATTAGTTTTAGTGTTCTGTACTGAGCTCACGCAACGCATCGTACGTCTAGTCATAGAACATGCCCATTAAGTAGTGCTGACCCAAATTAGACCCATTATTAATTTATGATTATACATAAAACAAACGGTGCCTATTTTAATAAAACACGTATACTAAAAGATCAATTATTAAATTATCTTTAAAATGGCGAAGGCTTCAGAAAAAATACGCCTGCTAATGTTGCGTGATTCTCAGTTTTTATCTGCGTTAGACATAACTTTAAAAATTAATTTCACTATGTAATGTTAACATAATGTAAAATTTTACTATAAAAAATGCTCTTATTTAAGATATATTTTTTCAAAATCTGATGATTTGGAAAAAATATATATAATCACGTCTAAACGAGTAGTGTTGATACACTACTCGTTTAGACGTGATCTTCAGTATAAAATCATTGAAAGTCGGTTATCGTCGCCTTAACCATAGAATTCCTAGAACATTTTTATTGGTTATCTCTAAGCGATTTATTTCCTTGTCACAGTGGATGACTTCGTGGCAATCCTTGTGGGTGTTATCAGCGACTGTAACAGTGGATACATTTTTCATGCTGAGCGGTTTTCTCGTGGTATATACTACCGTTGGAAAATTAAATTCAAGTAAGTATCCTTAAAAGCAGTTGATTTGGCGCCTGTGAATGAGAGGAAGGACTGATTGATCATTTCGATAAATAAATATGGACAGACAGATTCATATTTTTGAATCCACTTATGGCTGATCAAAAAGTAATGATAATCGATTCATATTTTCTATCCTACTAATAATAAACCTGAAAAGATTTTTTGTATGTTTGATCGCGCTAATCTCTGGAATTACCAGTTGGATTTGAAAAAATCTTTTTGCACTTGATAACCGAATTCTTGAGGAAGGCTACAGGCTATTTAACATTACGCTAGGACCCATAGGCGCCGAGCAAAAAGAAAAATAACCGATTATTATTAGGTACTTTTTGATCAGCCTAGATGTGTCGTACTGGCGCTAGTTTATGAAAGCTATTGTCGTCGAAAGAGGGATACTTCGTAGATAAATCATTCTATAAGCCCAGTCTTAAAATAGATACAAAACTGTCATTACGTTACTTAATTGAAAAGCTAAATGGTATAAATCTTCACTGCGGGGCTAAGAAAAAAAAAATACAAAATCACTTTTCACCAAGATAAGCCGACATATTTTTTATCAATTGTGGAAATTCCACTAAAAACAAAAAAAAAATCACATTCATCGTGAAACATTTTTATCGTTTTAACACAAGGAAAAATTCCCTCACTAATTATTTAACAATTGACCACCTGCGTGTTTATCGTCATCAATATTATATCGATGTCGTCAATCATACTGTCTATCAGATTTATTATTTCATTAAGTGTTTTTAATCAATGTAGGGCATTATTTGTAGGTGGGCAATACGTAGAAATTTTAAAGACGTCTTAAATTACGATTTTAATCAAATACAAATTGTTTTTGTTAGTATAGTTGTATTTACAATACTGACAGTGACAGTTACAGTAGGCCACACAACCAGTACAACCTGGCTTCTTCATCATCATCATCATTATTTCAGCCGAAAGATGTCAACTGCTGCAAAAAAATACTCCACCATATTTATTGTAATAATTTCAGAACAACTGCTCAAAAACATTCACTTGTTTTGGCTAAATCGACTCCTGCGCATGTTTCCCTTACTGGCCGTAGCAGCTCTCCTAGAAGCGACCTACCTCAACCGTGCGACGGACGGGCCTATATGGGAAATTGTGGAGGGGCATGTTCATAGGTGCAGGACCTCATGGTGGTCCACTTTACTGCATATACAGAACTATATGAACCCTACAAATACGGTGAGTTGGGAAAACAATATTACCTTTTTATTAGATATATTGCACATTATACTATTAACTTCTTCATTTCACATTCTCTGAATAAATTAAACAATGTAACTGAATTTTTATGATTTTATCTGCTAAAGAAGTTTACCAGAACTTATCCGTAGCATAATTGGCGTTAAACCTTAGCACAGAATAGCCAGACACGAATAATTATGACGTACCTTAACGTTAGCTACGAAAGTGTAGCTCACGTAGCAGTGACAGTGTCTACGGCGTAGCCAAAGCTAATGAGGCATAATCATAATCAGCCTATAATGTTCCCACTACTGGGACACAGGCCTCGTCTCTGTGAGAGGGAGTGGATCGTGAACCACCACGCGGGCCCTGTGCGGGTTGGTAGATGTCGCATGTCTTCAATGATTGGCTAATGCAGGCTATACCCTATTTTCGACAGAAAAGACTGATTTACATTTGCATCAGTTATGTAGCGGGTAAAGTGCCTTGACGTCTATACGTGACACTAATTCACAACGAAAAACTGCAAATTTTGAACGAATGTTTGGACACCCAACTTGGTACAGTACGACACAACTTAGATGTAGCATCGACAAAACTCGTAAAATCGATCACCGTCCGAACTGAGTGCGCCTTCAAAATCACCAATCTTTATTACTTGCTTTAGGTGAAAATGATCTTTCGAAAACGCAATAACTTGTAAAGTCTTATAGCCAAATTAATTCGTGGAATTGAAATGAATGAATGAAAATTTTCAAATCTATGCTACATCTAAGTTGTGTCGTACTGTACTTGAACTAAACTAATGCATATGTTAATCAGCCATAAAAAGAGTAAATAAAAAACTTAAACTCAAACTCTTTATTGCATCAAAAACTAGCCAAGTGTGTCTCGGACCACGCACAATGAATGGTTCCGTAGTTGTGATGAATTTATCCCAAGAACAAACTTAACATTGTAGTTGAAAAACATGTTCCCATGACCCAAACGGAATGTATGGGAAAACATATTTTAAGGTTCCTTATTTACTACGGAACCCTAAAAACGAGTTAAAGGATTAATCATCGCTCTCAAAAGTAATGTTTTTCCTTTATTTTTCAGTGTGTCGGCCAGACTTGGTACCTAGCCATAGATGTCCAACTTCATGTTCTGTCACCACTATTGCTATTCTGGGTTCTCCTGGGCAATAAGAGAATAGCATGGGCAGCCTTAATAATTGGTTTGGTCGGTATTCTGACAGCTTCCACCATTTACAACTTTATCATGGAATTTCCGTCTACTATGATGGGGTACGTTTTATAAGGAAAAATTAATTAAGTTACATATTTTTTGGCAACATTATCAATAACTCCATTACAACTATATATTTTATTTCGTTTATACACCGTGATATTTAAGTTGTCTTACAAAAGCAGCCCACATCATGTATCCAATGACTACTAAATATACATTTAATAAAAAATTATTACACCGTCACATTTTAGATGTCTCACAAAGGGCCATTCAATGTATCCGACATAAAATACATTTAGGAGCAATTAAAACATTGTTACATTATATCTTTTTTTTAATGAATGTTTAGTAGTCATTGGATACATGAAGTGGGTTGCTTTTGTAAGACGACTAAAATGTCACGGTGTATAACATAAGATGTACCTACCAACAAGTTTTAGTTTAAAATCACAAGATCAACTGATATTGTACAGGAAATTACGAATAGTCATAGTATGACTTCACGTTCCCATTTCATTTTATTGCCAACACGCCGCGGGCTTGTCTATTATCAATAACTCCACGAAATCTTATTATGTTTTCTTGTTTTTCTTTAATGTGTGTCTACTATTGGTACTTACACCTCTGCCTAGCCCTTTGGGGAATACAGGCTTGATGATAAATAACTTATTATCGTCATTATCATTATCAACCTAAGGGTCACTTAGCCATAATTTACAGAAGGATTGCTCATCGCAGTGTTTGAGAGCGTGGCCTCTATGTCCCCTTCTTTTTTCGACACCCAAGGGTGTCCTCCCGATTCTATCACATGAACGAGAAAAAAAAAATTGGGACACGCACAGGAAATACAACCAGTAACAAAAAAATAACGTAAAAGTAGCATCTACAAATAACAAAAAAAAATATTCGAAAAGATAAAAAATATACTATTAACGACCTGTGCGAGGGCAAAAAGGGTCCTATCTCAGCATATTATTATGCTGCGATGTTTAAAAAATAAATACCACAGCGCTGGTATTTTGATAGGGCTCGCTGTGATGCCATAGACATACCTGCGGGCACATAAATCCCACTGGGGGATTACAAAATAAAGAAATAAACAATGATTTCCGAACTATTCCGAAGCTCATGTCCGTTAAACGTTTGCGTGAATGATCGTTTGATGGATGCACAGTTGCTCAAAAGAACTATTGCCCGATCAACGTTTGCTCGAAAGATGGCATGACATTTGAACATTTGACCGAAAATAGGCATGCTAATATGATGTTTTTACTTCCAGCCGTCCTGAACAGATGCTGTACTATTCGGTCAACTATTATATGAACACTTTAACTCGAGGTTCTCCATTCTTCGTTGGTATGCTCTTTGGATACATTGTTAAAACGAAGAAGCTGGTTATGTCAAAGGTACGTTAAAATCTTAGAATTTTATGGGACGCTAATTCTTGAGAAAAACTTTCGGTCTTGAAACTAGTAATAGAAAATTATAGCTCAAACGATTCTTATCAGGGTTTGCAATCCTGATAAGAATCGCGTGAGTCATAAAAAAAAAGAAAGAAAATCGTGTTCACGCTACCTTTAAACAGTAGGTATTAATAAAGAGCGATTTATTTTTAATCCCCTTTGCTGTCCGATTCCGAGTCAGATTTGCCGCGATAAGTAATGGAATTTATTTACTTCCCTCGTTTATTTTTTTTGTGATAATAATAAATTGAATAATCGGATTTTTTTGACATTTATTAATGAATGGATAAAAAAAAATATTACTAGTTGCGCTTCGCGGTTTCAACCGCATCGATCCCGTAGAAATATCGGGATAAAAGTGTCCTATGTGTTAATCTAGGTTATACACTATCTGTGTTCCTAATTGTATCCAAATCCGTTTAGCTGTTTTAGCGTGTTTGGGTAACAAACTTCCAAAATTTCACATTTATAATATTACACACAGTAAAATAGGATACGATATTAAGTGATTAATTTTAATTCTAAATAATGTCATTTTGTATGTCATGTTCGAACCAACTCTTAGTATTAGGTGCTTACAGGCTGAGAACCACCGCTAAAAGAGACTGAAAGGATCTGAATCACTTCTAGAAATTGGATTTAATTTTAGAGGACCCAAATATGTTATAACTCTTTTTGCAGATAACAACAGCACTTTACTGGATCTCAGCCTTTTCTCTATCAACCTTTATCGTGTACACCAACTATCCTATTGGTCAACCGGACTGGGACAACCAACTCCTTGACAGTCTGTTCAATTCCTTCATCAGACCTCTCTGGGCACTCTTCATAGGATGTATGGTGTTCGCTTGCGTGAACGGTTATGGTGGTAAGTAGAAATCACAGTACCCGAGACAAGTCATCAAATGACACTTAGATTTCGAACTCGTTGACTTCGTTCTATTTTCGTCTGATGCTGGTGTTAGGACACAGTACTTTAGGTTTCTCAATGACTGCTAATGCCGAACATTAAATGCAACACAAATGAGTCGTCCAAATCTGTACAAGGCAACATAAAATGTAACGCAACAACTAGGCGAATTTGTGTGTCCGTATGGATTGAGAAGCCATGTCTCATATTTAAACGAAAATTACTTCCAAAATTTAACACACACAAACAACAATAAACAAATAAAAACAACAAATAAAATATACTTACTTGCTTTAGTAGTAAATTATCCAATTTTATAGGCCCGATCCTGGAACTTGTAGTAAAACTCTTAAAAAGTTACAGGACGTTTAAGGTGGCTCCTCAATTCAGACCGTCTGAATGAGGAGCCACCTTAGAACTCGAAAACTAGCTCACGGATATTTTTGAAAATTTGGTAGGATTAAGTAGTACTTATGCGTAATCTTTAGAAAAAAATAGGTTTTGTACGGCAGAATTTGAGATAGCTACAATGTGAAAACATTGTAGCTAAAAATATTTTTATAAGATGGCATAAGATGAACCGTCATAAGGTACTTAACATACATACATAAAGCCGGATATGCAATGGATTATATAGTTGATAATGCAGTATATTGTCACTAGCTTCCGGTCGGAAGTAGGTCGGAAAATATCCCACGGGAACGAACTACCGGGATAAAAATTTATCCTATATGTTTTTCTGATTATAAACTATCTGTGTGCCAAATTTCATCCAAATCCGTTATTGCGTGATTGAGTAACAAATACATAAACATACCAACTTTCACATTTTATCAAATTATAATTGGATAGTAGGATTATCAGGCAGGTGCAAGACGCTGCTGCTCATTCTCTTTATGTCCATCTTTAAAAAACGATTAGTCGCCTTTAACAACAGTCTTCCTTTGACCCTGTGATGACATCTTCCATTATAAGTGTACCAAGCCTGAATGCGACGTCTCAAAAGTATAATATTTTTTGGTTTTAAAAGTGTAAAATTTCTATTTCAGGTCCAATTAACTGGTTTCTATCATTGAAAGTATGGAAACTCCAGTCTCGGATGTCATACGGGATATATTTGTTCCATTTTGGACTGATGTCTGCGGTCAATATGAGCGCGATCGCGCCAGTATTCTTTACTGTAAAATCAGTTGTAAGTATAAAATACAATTTTATTATAAGCAGAATTAACGCCGGTAGAAGACCTCCGCCGCGAAACCGCAGTAGTTCAATTGAACTGACTTGCGTCATGTTCCGCTACTCGAATCGGATAGAGAAGCCGATCATGACGCGAGTCAGTTCAATTGAACTACTGCGGTTTTGCTGCTATGGTTTCGCGGCGTAGGTGCGCTTCCGGCGTTAACTAAGAAATGGGTCAATAAAAACGTTGTCATTGTAGAACTGGAACAAGAACATGGGGTAATTGCGTAACACACTTGCAGTAGGAATAGCTTTCATATTTGACAGTTCAATAACATTCATTGCATTATTTACGTTGTTGAGGAGACAAATTTTTCGAACATTATTACAAAGCAATGGATTAGCAATAAATATTCTTCAAAATCATTCAAATTGCGATGTTTTTGAATAAAATGTTGGCCTTAGGACATTATGTACTTATTCGTTATTATATGTGGTGTGTTGGATCATTCGGTTCCCTACAAAATGGTTGAGCTGGATGGTGCTGATCCACGCGTCATGTTTGTGGACGGGCGCCGTCGGTTGAGACTGGTCATCTCTTTTCTGCCAAGGCTTATTTTAAATCTTATATTTTGAATTCTTTCCGTTTTTTTTTCTTCACATTGTTCTCACATATAGAAGCAAGAAGAATAATGTACCCATGATTTTGTAATATCTTTATTTAAAGGAGTATCCTGGGAGTTTCTTGCCCGTTCTTCTCCACAGAACTCTACTTTTTGGAATGGGCGACTAGCTTCAACTTTCTGACTAACTGACCGACTCTTTGACAATTCAAAAGTGCCTGTAAATGGTTTAATTGTAATAAATGCTTTGAGTTTGGACATATGTACTTATTCCTTATTTTGTGTGTGTTGTTATGGGTGTATTGAGCCGCCATCTTTTTTTGCAGTTATTCAAGTTCCTGGCACACTATACGCTGGCGTTCATCGTAACATTCGTTATGGTGGTAGTGATCGATGCTCCTTGCTCTACGTTATTCAAGCTTTTATTAGGAGGTAAGTTAATACGGAGCAGTGGTGTCCGCCCCGACTTACGAGTTGTAGGACCTACAACTCGCCTTGGTTTGTGTAAATAATTTCATCACCTAACGGTGAAGGAAAACATCGTGAAGAACCCGGCATATCCTGGAAACAAAAATTCGAAGATACTATCTACTATGTGACCTCTACCAACTCGCACTGGGCCCGCGTGGTAGATTACAGCCCATTCCCTCTCACAGAGAGGAGGCCTCTGTCCCAGCAGACGGAACATTATAGGCTATTTACAGTTACGGGTTAACTTAATACACACTTGAATTTAGTTTCTAATCTATATAAATCAGCTACTCAATGTCGTACAATGCTGTACATTGGGATGTTCTTATGATTATAACCTTTGACAGGCACAGTAGCTATTGCAGCTGTTTATTCTGCCTTAGGATACTGTTTGTCATCCTTTTGACACAATCTTTTAGTGGCCCTTTCGGTACCTATAAGCCGCAGAACAGATGGCCGATGGGGCCGAAAGGTTCTGGAGTGGCGACCGCGTACCGGAAGACGTAGCGTTGGAAGGCCTCCCACAAGATGGACCGATGACCTTGTAAAGGCCGCAGGAATCCGCTGGATTCGGGAAGCACAGAATCGGTCGAAGTGGCGGTGCTTGGGGGAGGCCTATGTCCAGCAGTGGACTTCTTTCGGCTGATATGATGACGCCACGGCTTTAGCCATTATAGCCATTACTAGTTTTTTAATTTTTTATAAAATTACATTCTTTTTCTCAGGAGCAAAGAAGCCGATAAAGAAGGAAGAAGATGAAGAACCGAAGAAAGATGTTGAAAAAACAGTGTAATTTTAGTTAATTTATATCCAGCTACTTATAAAGGTACCTAAGTAATTAATAAATAAATTATTCATCTATTAAAATCAAAATATTTTATTTCACATAAACCTACATGGGCGTGGCCACTTATGGAACATCAGAAGCTAGGTGTACGGTTCCAATTGGTCGTTTCCTATGGAGAAGAGCCGGCAAGAAACTCCACGGTTACTCGTACTCTTTAAAAAAAGTTAAATTAAAAATTTAAAAAACCCCCGACACAAAAAAAATCCTTTTAAAAGCTAATAAATAAAATATACTGTTAATAGTGTTAATAGGTAGTACAGCGGTATAGGTTAATAGGTAATGTAATTCATCTATTAAAGTTAATATGGTCCTTTTTAGAGCTATTTAGGATATTTTGAGATAAGCTCCTTAGTTCTTATTTTAATTTATAATTCCTTCGTCTAAACTTTACACTTTAAAATACGTATTTCTAATTCTAGTACCTACTATTTTCTTTGACTACTTTATACGTTCAAATCTTGGTACTTATCATAGCCAAACTACTAAAAACACGTGGGTATCGGCCGGTGGCTTATTTTAAAACAACCAGACTCTATATTATTTTGGTCACGATCAAAACCTCTAATTCCCCACACGTAACATTTAAACCATGTTAGCAATATATTTCAGCACATGCGAACATTTTCGAAAGCTAAATTAAAACAATAAATTTTGCCATACAATATTTTAGAATTAGCTATAACTATTTTAGTGGTACGTGGAGCTTCCTAATTTAAAATGGAAGTAATTCAATTAAGATATTAAAATCAACATGCATGCAGTGTGGAGGCCAGTTATCTCACTGTGGCGTAACATTTAGATTATGTAATGGAAGCATAATTATTGGATGCTTCAATATGCCCAAAACGTGCTCTAGCTATTTTTGGGTGCAATTTAGTACGTATAGTCTGCCTGTCCACTGGAACGGAGAGGAGAGGAGCGGAGCGGAGCTGTGCCAATATTAACCAATGGAATTGCATAAAATCTCCGCTCCGCTTCAGTGGACAGTGATTTGCGAATAGTTTAAAAATTCATACAAAACCGGGAAGCGGACCGGGAACGCGGAGCGGGGAAGAGGAAAAAACCGGCTGCTAGGTATTGCAGCCGGCTCAAATTACTCGTCGCGTGAACTCGGCCTAGCTCCGCACAGTCCGCAACTCCGCTCTGCTACCTCGCTCCGCTATCTCGCTCCACACAGTCCGTAACTCCGGTCCGCATCAATGGACATACACTGTCCGCAACTCCGCTCCACTCCGCTGCCTCGCTCCGCTTCAATGGACAGGCAGCCTTATGGCAGCATCTACATCCCACATGCGAAGTACGTATCACACTGACGCCACGCAAATGCATCTGCATCGTGCAAGCAGGGCATACCGCACGACTAGCATATATACAACGTCCTGACGACGTCAATCGTAGTAGCCTACCATACACAATACCCTTCTGGTCGGGTTATTGATGCTATGTTTTACTAGAAATGTTTTGTTAATACCTCGTAAATATTATACTTTATTACTTACCTAGTTTCGTTTCGTAAATAATTGCTAACTGATTTAGTTTGTTTGGCAAACGTATTCTTGCCACTACATGTAAAACGTTTAAAATCCATTAATATCTATTCAACTGTCAAAAATTGCACCTGGGAATCTGCTACCTAATAGGACTTGAAATTAGTTGTTACGTTCAACTCCAACCTTGTGATTTCAACATCAATACGGTTCTTACATAAATGATTTTATTTCTGTAAGTAGGTTTTTACAAACAGTTTTACACGTCAACGACTACTTAAACGATAAAAATAGTTGGTCGCTGTGATTAACTCAAGACAATATTTATGTTCTTTCTCCAGAATTAGCTTACCTACTGACAGGTCATATGAGTTATATAATTGTTATTTTATTTGACTGTATAAGTAAATTTATTTTCATTTAATTTTCATTTATTATTGACATAATTGACTCATTACAATGTTTTTGTTTAATTAGTTGTATTGCAATATGTGGTTAGCTAGCGACCTCGACAGAAGATCATTATATTATTCTTGCCTAACTGTTGATTTATTTTTCTTCGATGGTCCTAGTTTATCATAATTATGTGACTTCGAGTTACAGTTTTATTAGCTATATGTAAGCGGGCACGCCCTTTATACCTGGAGGCTTTATAATTCGGGTATTAAGTTCTGTTTACGTTTTTAGTTTTTTTAGTATTCATTTTCGCTTGAGTTTAGCTTTCGATATATATATATATTTTTTTTTTTGGTACATTGGCGTGTGCTAGCTGTCATTATGGCAAATATATTTTTTTATTTAATGATTTGTGTTGAGTAATGTAAATGATTTGCATACTATTGTATAGAATCAAGTTTTTTCTAACTGAACAGACAGCTGTGCTGCTGGGGAGTTTGTTGCGCCACTTCTTCTCTCCAGCAAAAGCACTAGGAAGTGGTGAAGGGCGGGCGTTTTTGGGGGACTGTCTTATGTAATTTTGACGTTCGAAAAGTGCTGATTCTCAGCCTAGTTTGAATAAATGACTTTTGAATTTTGAATTTTGAATTTTTGAGAAATAGTTTATGTTTTATAACTGTGCCTACCCCATAATTATAAAATTTGAAAAATAACGGTTATCACCCTTTCGTTATTTAGATATACATGTATAACAAACTCCGTTAGTTCACTATAAATACAACGCAATGTAATCTATTTTTTTTATGTCCTATATGATTATAGGACATAAAAAAAATCTAAAGGGGAGTCATTTCAACAATATTTCACGATAACTGTCGTTATTTTTTCTAATGCAAAAAATTCTTAGAATAAAAACATTCAATTTCTTCAAAAATATAAAATTCTGTTTCTAATATAAAAGGAGTATACAGGGTGGCAGGAACATCGACGCGAAGCCTGTTACCATGGATTCAGTACATGATTCTGAACCCCCCAGCGTTGAAATTTTTCGTCGGTTCAGGCATAATCTTAGTCACATCTTAAGTATACTTAACATTACATTACATTACATCACGCTTTATTTCCGCGAAGGGTTGGGCAGATATTACAAATGTCTATGTCTATCATATTTGACCGAATATTAATAATGCCATATCTCCTATTTTCTATAATCTCTGGTCATAATATTCGGTCCCTGCTAGCCTCTCACATGGCATATTAAGCAGGAATTGGTTTAACTTCGTTTATGACTTAGCTGATAGCGAGTGAATATTCATCGTCAGCGATGCGTTGCTGCAGTTCTAATGTAGCGTAATATGACGTTAAATGGGGCAAAGTGTATCCTAATACATGTACAAAAAAAAGGGATGAGCTGATGAAATAAATGGATTTGTTGTTTTAGTGCATAAAAACGAGCCACGTTTGGTTCAATTGCATTTAGAGTATAGAGGCATGAAGAACTAGGTGTAAAGTTCACTCATCATCTATAGAAAAGGGAGGATCCTCCGACCAGACGGGTGTCGTGTCTAGTGGGACACTGCTCGACGATTTTATTTTTTTTATTTTGTTGGAAAGTCGCATATCTGCTGATCGCGCGATAAACACTGCTTGCGCGATGCAGGATTTGTGTGACGTCAGGTCTTTGATGCGTAGTTCGCATGTGGAGTTGTAGATGGCGCCACAAGAGTTTTATTATTAGTTGTATCAAAAACTAAACATATTTCAATCTAATAATAATATAATTTATAGCACATAATATTAATTGCTGATCTAATCAACTTGGCCTAAATTGCACAAAACAGAGAGATTTGGAAGGAGAAAGGGGAGGTCTTTGCCCAGCAATGGGACACAAAATAGGCTAATAAGAAAAAAATAATTGCTTGTTTTATAATGTGAATTTAAAAAAAAAACAGCGTAGATTTTTATATTTATTTAAAAAACCATCGCTTTTTCTCTCAAGCCTCCAGCACAGTTCAGTTTTCCGACAACAACTTTTTCCAGCGCTTTCATAACGTATGTCGGCAAAAAACCAACCATTATCAACAAACTAGTTTATTTGTAAACTGCACGAAAAAGGCGATTCAATCTACATTCTCCTGAATACACAGCAGTCGTCGAAACTCGTCTGACTTTAGACAAACTCTGCTCGTGTTTAAGCGAACTGTTACACAAAGATCGGTCCTTCAACCGAGCCACAAAACAGAATGTACACTCCAAAGCTCTGACCAACGTCTAAGTCCGACAGAACTTAAGTAAACAGATATACTTCAGAAGTTCCACAACCAGATAAAGGAAATAGCACACATTTCAACTCGGAAAGGGATCGTCACCATATCAACTCCAGCCATTCAGTATTCTTAATACGAAACTCCCTACAGCAACGCACACTAATCGGAAACGTAACGTAATCGCCACGCTTCGGGACAAGCTCACGAATCGCGGCGATACGGTGACGATCCCTTTCCGAGTTGATATGTGTGCTATGGACTTTAGGCAACCTTCAATGCACAATTTTAAGTGGCAATAATACCCCAACGGTTAAGGTGATTGGCGGGCAACAGGTCGTGATATCGAACTCAACCTCATAGCAGCTTAGTAGGAGTTAGAGGCAGACCTAGAAAGCACTGGCGTGAAGACTTTAAGAGATGTGGAAATCTGTAGGAGAGACCATTGCACGGCATTCTACGTGCCACTCACATAATTTATAAGAAAAGTTCGCATCTAGTCGCGATGGTCTTATAGTCTGGTAAACATGAACAGGTACTCCGCTGGCATAGTCATATACTGGATTATATTCACAAGTCATTCAAACTGTTAGCGTTTTCTAAGATAATAAGAGGAGACCAGACCCATATTTAGCCTGAAATCGCCGCGACTTACGAGTGAGTTCGATCCCAAGCAGGCACTATACTTTGTGTAAAGAAATATTTTCATCAACACTGCTCTCAAAACGGTGAACAAAAACATCGTGAAGAAACCGGCATGTCCAAAAATTTTAAGTCATGTGATATCCGCCAAACCGCACTGGGCTCGCGTGGTATTACAGCGCACTGGGAGCTCGAAGAGAGGAGCCACGTGTCCCAGCAATGGGAACATTATAGGCTGATAATGCTTATTTATTTTATTTTATTAAAACTATATATACTAACAAATAATGCACAAGTAAAAAAAAAATACTGTACAAAGGCGGACTTAATGTCTGGGGCATTTTCTACCAGTCAACCGTAGGGTGATGCAGAGACAAAACATGGCAGGTGCAATATAAGGGATAGATAAATTGAAAATTAATACATACTAATACATAGATAGATACATACATACATATAAACCGAATAAACTTTGTCAGGAGAAATAACGATAGGTAGAGGAGAAAAAAAATCCAGCAAATCAGCGCTGCAAAGATTCTGCCAACTTTCTACGAATATGTTCACGTGCCTTCACTTTGAATGATAACCGACTGGTTGCCATTCTGATGTTCAGAGGCTTATGCATCACTCATTCACCATTCTCATTACACAAAGAGAGGTTCAGACTGTTCAGACTTAAACTTAAACTATTAATATCCCTATGCTAGCATTTAAGAACTCTAATCTAATGTAACTCGAGGGGATTGGCGCTGTTACCCGAAATACAGTTTCCTCCTAGTTCGGCTCCAGATGCTAAAACTTTTGTGTACCTACTTTTGTTTTATCATAGCACTGTAATGTAATCTAAGTACTGTTTTTATGAAATAAAGCTTATTTTTGCACGACTCTTAATGCGAAGCATTAGAGTGTGCTCTACGATCGAAAATTTTTTTTTGCCCCATTTCTGTAACTGTTTTTATTGTTACACTCCTGCTAGTACACAGAACCTACTTAATTTATATACCATTGTATAGATGATTAAATGGAGATTAATACTGTATTTTTTAACAATTGATTTTATGCTGCAGAAATGGAAAAAGCATCAAAATAGTTGAAAAAAAATTCCTGTCCGTCAATTTATGAACCCTGAAAACATTGTAGCTTGCGATAAAATCAATTAATCGAGTCAATTTTTTTTTTGTACATTCGTTTCAGCCGTGGAAGGAACCCTATTGAAAATGGCTCTTTTATTCAAAGTAGTTTAATTATAATTAATAAAATACTAACTAAAATATAATATCTTTATCTAAATATTTCCAACCGTTGTCCGTAAGTTGCCTAGCAACCGCCAAGTAAATATCTTTGTCAGTCTTTGACATTACGACTTCATGAAAAGTGATAAATTGTTCATTTTTGTTAAAAACTATGTTTTGAATTTCTTTTTCGTTTATGAATGAGTGTTATGTATGAGGCGTGCACTTTTGGATTTTCCAAACTATTTTATTTATCAATACAACTTGGTAAGGTCACCTTAAAGTGGAAGTACTGCACCTTCTTTTTCACGTTATCAAAATGCAACAGTATTTGTATAAACTATCTATGTCGTGTACGGATGCCAACAGAGGTTACATCTGTCTAAACTCCATTACAAACGCTACATTTGTACTAGGCAACTAGGAGTTTCGTGAGCTGCAATTTGCCTAGCATCTATTGTTTAGTTTTCTCGTTCTATCTCATACTGATTTACAATGGTAATTAGTATATGTGTGTATGGATGATTTGATAATTCAAATTTTCGCGAAAACCCTAGGGATATTGCAAAAACACGAATAATTAGAAAATGGTAATTATTCATTTATTTGAGGAAATATAACCTGACTGACCTGTAATTTAATTGATGTGTTGAATTGCGAAACTGGCAAAGCAATTAGAAATTTTCTTAACGTCAAAGACTGCCAAAGCAACCAATCTCGGATTATTTATTGGTATTTCTGATTTTACGACTTTCCGCAAGCTCGCTTTTCGAGGGAGCTCGTGGCTAAGTAATAACAGCCGCACGTGTCGACCAATCAGGTTAAGCTACGCTTCCCGGGGTTGGACCGTGGTAGGTGACTATCTTTACATATGGAGACTCCTCCGTGCCTCGGGAAGCACGTTAATAAGCTATTGGTCCCAGCTGTCGTTGGAAAGCACGTTAATGAGTCATTGGTCCCGGCTATCATTCGTGGATCTTTGACAGTCGTTACGGATCGTCAGAAGTCCGAAAGTCTGACAACCAGACTTACCAAGGGGTATCGTATTATCTAGTTATGGGTTGTGGAGGTCAGAGAGGCAGTATTTCTTTGTAAAATACTGGTATTCAGCTGCATCCAGTTAGACTGAAAGCCGATCTCAACATAGTTGAGAAAAGGCTAGGCAGATTGATTTTCTGTCTTTACGACTTTTATATTTAGCATACCCAACCATGTTATCTTCATTAACCAAACCCATTTTCTTCTTGTTCATTGAATTCTTTATAAAACCCAAGTAAGAAACAGCATTTTTCATTAGTGCACACTCGTTTTCCGTCCACGTGGGATTCCAAGTGTTAAAATAAGTTCATTTCGAAAATTCGCATACCGAAATTACGTTCAAAACTAAAACAGAGTTATCCAATGTGGTTATAATAATATTACGCTATTTCCTTCAGAAGCAGCCGCTGGAATAATTTCAAGTTATTACAGCGGAAAATTAGGAGAATAAGACGAGTCGCGCGTAAAACGGAACGTGTATACTCGGTCCTTTTCAAATAACACTTTACAACATTCCGTTGCACGAAGAAAAAGTCGGAAAAATAAGTCGCAAAAGTAAAGTCGCATGCGGTATCGGAAATTGTTGGTGGGCCAAGTTTTAGGAGAGTGTATTTGGTGCACAGTTGCAGAGTTTAGTAAAATAAACTGTTTACCTGTTCATATGGAGTTTCTGAACGATTTTCAGATGTTAGATATTTTGTGGCGTAATGTGTCTTGTTTTAGTGGCTCCGTCACTTGGAGCAATTTCCCTTGTGAGGAGACTTACGTTTTACGACTGTCGTTTTCTTGCATATTATATTGCTTTGGCGCTGTTTTTCAATAAGTTGCGGTGCTCATGCATAACCTTGTAAATTCTTGTTTTACAGCGAGTTTAGCCACTTTATAGGGACCTTTGCATGAGCAATGTTATCATCTTGTCCTTCGTTCTAACCAAACCAGATTAGACATAAAGTCATGAAAACGTCAAGACAAAGAAATGGAGATATGAGATCAACATTATTTAATTATAGTTTAGCACGGCGCTGTGTTGGGGCGGCTGCTGCAGGTGCGGAAAACCTCAAATAGTATTCGTAATTCGAGCCGTTTGGGGTTGAAACCCTATGTCATGGGGTCCAAGTGCTTATTTGGTTTTTCAAGACATCGCCAAGCGCTTGGTCGACCTCTTCACGTGTGCCCTCTGGTCACGTGAAGAGTCGACCATCCTCTTATTTTTTTGTCAAAGAATCAGCATCGCCATTCCATGTGGCAAAGCTTTTGGGTAGTTTTCCTGTCGACAACGATGCGGACGAATTTTTTGATACTCTATGATTCTTTCCCGTCCTGTTTTTATATATGTCGGAAATACGTTACTGAGTTGAGTAACAGCATCAGCCGGAGCTAAGCAGACTTCATGGATGGCGGTCAAGCAGTGAAGATGTTTAGACACGGTCGAGCATTCCGAATAGCTGTATCGTGTACCAACAGTGTGTGCAATGTGTGTATTGCTAGTGTGATTAATTTGATAGTAAATTATAATGTGATCTGAACTACAAACGGTTTTGGAACGAAGTTTCCTTTCGCGCGTTGCGAAAGGGGGCTAGACGGAAAAAATTAAGACCAAAAGTTGTAACGACACTTTTTAATTTTTTATTATAACGCCATCTGTCGCTCACAGATGGCGTTATAATAAAAAGGCGCAGCTTGGGAGAGGCCCTTGTCCAGCAGTGGACTGCGATAGGCTGACTTGATTTTTGAAATGATTATCATAGAATTTTTTTCTGCCCAATCAATCTGCCTAGCCTAGACAACTATGTTGGGGTTGCCTTCCAGTCTAACCGGATGAAGCTGAATACCACTAATTTACATGAAGCGACTGCCTGTCTGACCTCCACAACCCAGTAACTGAGTAATACGATACCCTTGGTAAGACTGGTTGTCAGGCTTTCGGGCTTCTGACGACCCGTAGCGACTGTCAAAGATCCAAGAATGACAGCCGGGATCAACGGCTTAACATGCTTTCCGAGGCACGGAGGAGTCTCGATATGTTAAGATGGTCACCCATCCACAGAACAACCCCGGCAAGCGTAGCTTAACCTGATGGATCGAATCGTGCGGCTGTTATTACTTAGCCACGAGCTCCGCTAGAAATAATTACTGCCCACTCCTCGGAAATTGGCCTAAAATATATTTTTTCAATGATTAAATATCATGATGGTGGCAAAAAAGACAATTTTAAAATAAAAAGATACGCCAAAGTACAGTCTTAAATTATTTAGGCAAAGAGACATAACAATATACAACCAAAATGTGTATAAACTTGTAAACATTATAGACACGACGCTGAGGGTACTTACAATATCAGTGAAGAAACTTTCGGAGTTAATCCCTGGAGCCACTCAACTGATGTGGATTATTCTTTAACTTGGAAAGTTGGTTCGTAATCGTATGTTAGCGGTTATTGGTTATGTCAATCATTTGTTTGGGTTATGGAGCAATTTTGGCTTCAGTGGATAAATGAGTTTTTATTATGTAAGTGATGGATAAAATCGGCGTGGGCTTGGTAATTGGTTAAATTATGAAAGTGTATCAATTGCATTACTTATATAAATTTTTATGTCTTGTCTTATATTTTAATGTAATATAATATGTGTAGCATTTTATGTGAACATTTAAGCTTTGACATAACCCAGCTGCGTAGCGGCTACGGCGTAGCTAACCCGCTACGCAGTCGTAGCAAATAGCCAATCCAACAAGAGTCAACTTTTCAGGAACATTTTTTTATTTTTATTTGTGTGGTTAATCATCAAATTTTCATAACTTCTTCCGCTCTGGGCAGACCGGTAGGGCGTGTCTGACTCTTACTGACTAAAACCCACCTGTGTTCCTTCAGTTGTCTGCACGTTGCTAGGAGCCACGGTCACCCCTTCGGACTTTCCTGCAACCCGTCCACACGTATAACTTCCAATAACCAAGCTGCGTAGCGTAGCAAATCCGCTACGCAGTCGTAGCAATTGGCCAATCCCACAAGCGTCAACTTTTCGGGAACTCGTGTACCTACTGTTAATTCATGTAATAAAACTTAAAATACATTTTTATCTGTCTATCTGACGCAAACAACAAGTAATTTTTTTTCTTTGTTATTAATTCCTAACTCACGCTGGAGATAAAATAAAATTCATTCCACTAGCAAATAAAAAATAAATCAAACTGGAATCAAAGAAAAACATGAGGAATGAAAAAATGCAGCATAAGTTTATCTTGTCGAGCAAGTTCAGTTAACTGGGCGAAGTGGATTAGCATAGCGCTCGGGGCGATGCTGTAACAAGATGCGCGCAACGTTGCAATCAACGAGTGCAACTCGTCATGGTAGGCGTCTTGTTGTGAAAACTTTTTTGTAAGCAGTTCCGATACGTCTGTGTCACGGATAAATGATTAATTTAAAGAAAGAAAGAAAAATAAGTTCATCACAAAAACACGTGCGTACAAAAAGATAATTTACTCGAGTAAATAGTCACAGTAACACAAAACAGAAATAGTCGGCAGCTGCTGGAACATCATGACTGTGACAAGAAGGCTTCCACTCAGCATGATGCTGTGCTATCAGGTCCCACCGCACAGCGCTGATTTTCAGTGTTCACTCGTAAAGCAGTACATCAGCAGTGCATCATTTCACGATGAATAAAAACATCGAGGACCAAGACCAAGTGGACCTTGAGAGTAGAGAAGTTAGAGTCGCACCATAACATAAACTTCAAGTCGTTTGAGGTGCGGGTTCCAACTCAGTACCTAGAAATCTTCATGGAGGAAGATTTTTGGCCGAAAGGTGCCACGTACCGACGTTTTCGTGGAAGGTTACGTGACACCACGCAATAGGACACAGACACAGTCATCACTTCGCGTACATTACCCGTCCATTCCTGTGCTCTAAAGCAGACGTGTGTTCGGCTTACAAGCAAACCAGTAAATAGTATTTACGCAACTTGAATCCGTAAACTTAAAGTTAAAACGAGTGTATTTAGTTACTTATTACCACAAACACTGTGATCGTTCACCGTGCAAAACAAACAAGATGGATTCCATAACGCTCAAGGTGATGATAACAAGCTATATGTGCAATGGATGTAACACAACATGGGTGTTGCTACAGT
Source organism: Conistra vaccinii (assembly GCA_948150665.1). NCBI lineage: Eukaryota > Metazoa > Arthropoda > Insecta > Lepidoptera > Noctuidae > Conistra > Conistra vaccinii. The sequence goes on along the minus strand of OX411320.1, from coordinate 7,096,980 downwards.
TGTATTGCGAATAATGTTTTTGTTACAATGTGATGTTCGTTTCAAAATAGTTATTGCTATATTATTTGTAGTACTTAGTAGAACTTTAAAATTACGTAACATCACGCTGGTGTTCCCCAAAGGGTTAGGCAGAGATGTACCTAATAGTACACCCACATTTCGCCAGATATGTTTAGGTCCCATGTAATACGGGGCGAACCTTTTGCCACCAACCAGGCACAAATCCAAACTCTGAGTTGCTACTGAGAAATACATGATAGAAAAAACCCAATAACACTTGGTCCGACCCGGGAATCGAACCTAGGATCTCATGCGCAGCAGTAGCGCTTGCAACCACTAGACCAACGAGGCTTACAACGAGTACGACAACGAGTAGAGCTTTGTTTGTGAAGAATGCTTGTCCAGGAAATTACTGCTACCTAATTTTGCTGTTAAATAAAATATCTCCTATGGCATAAGCATAAGGATAATCAGCCTATAATGTTCCCACTGCTGGGACACAGGCCTCCTCCTCTCTGTGAGAGGGAGGGAGCCGAAATCCACCACGCGGGCCCAATTAATAATTTTATTTTTGTTATTTAAATTTTTTTTCTTTTTTTTTATGTTCTATATATTTTATGTAATTTTAATTTTAATGTAATTATTTTATTTTATTAATAATTTTTAATATAGTTTCTAATACCTATGATCCAAAGTTGATTGAATTAAATAAATAGTGCGGGTTGGTAGATGCCACATTTTTTCGAATTTTTGGTTCTAGGACATGCCGGTTTCCTCACGATGTTTTCCTTCATCGTTTTGATAGCAGTGGTGACGACATAATTTACACAAACTAACAGGCATGTCTGGGTTCGAACCTACGACCTAACACGAAAGTCGCGGTCGTTACCCTTGGGCCACCACTGCTCTACCAATTACCTGATGCTAACTGGTCACCGCCGCCAAACCGCTTGCTTTTTTGCCAATCGATAATATACCATACACACATAAGTAACATTGACAAAGCCTTGTGGGAATAAGTTATAGATATTCTCCAAAACCGAATGAAATATTATTTGACGAAAAGATTTACCTTATCTTGCGTCACACAAGGTTTTAAGAAGCTTTCTTGGCTTACTAGAATTATGCACATCCATTTTGTTTCGAGTAAAATTATTTTCGGGACAAAACCCAATTTATCATCGAAATAAATCTGTTCGAATCTTTAGAATCCACCTTGTGATGGTATTATTGAGCATTACTACTCAAATGACATACATAAACGTAACATCACGCCTTGTTTCTCTGTCACCCACATTTCGCCAGTTATGTTTAAGTCCTCTATAATAGGGGGCACAAATCTAGACTCCGGACTGCTACTGAGAAATTCCAGATAGAAAAACCCAATAACACTTTGCCTGACCCGGGAATCGAACCCAGGACCTCATGCTCAGCAGTAGCGCTTGCGACCACAAGACCAGCAGCCAAATGATATAGGTATTTTTTCTTTGCCATGGTTCAAAGTTTCTTCTAATGCATCAGCAATGTCTATGACTTTTGATGACATAGGCGAACTACAATTAGGAAAAGTAAATGTTAAGAGTGGTGGCAAGCTCCAGCGAAAGATCCAAAATGATTTCCGACAAACGACACCCTTTGCACGACAACATCCTTGTGCCATAAAGGCTGAAAAGCCGAAACAGTTTTATAAAGTGTGTCGTCCCACTCACTAGCGAACGACCAAAAGAGTGACTGAAGCTGTGGCGAGACAGTGCTTCCTTACCCAAACCATTCCTTCCACCTGCTGAAAATCTCCCGCCTGGACATGAGTTGCCTTGGGTAGCCTAGAAGTCTTTAAACAGACTCCGGATTCAGGTTGGCCGATACAAGGACAATCTGTTCAGGTGGAGATTCATAGACGACTACGCATTGGAGTGTATATGTGGTGCTGTTCCACAAACGATGGGACACTTAATGTCGTGTCCTGCGTGTCCTGTCAGCTGCACGTTACAGGGACTGATGGACGCTAGCGATGGTGCCAAACACATAGTCGAATTCTGGGCCGAGTCCATTTAGATTTCCATCGACACGCTAAAAAGAAGAAGAATGTTAAGAGTCCATAATACTTCAGCCCAAATTCACTCCTTATCTTGCTCGTACGATACTGCTTGCGGACTGGGTGGGAGCGTGACTGAGCGGTAGGGAGAAGGTTCCAAGCCGCCAAATAGTTGAGGTAATTTGTTTTTACGGCGAAAAAAAAAAATAAAAGACAGTATTATTTATTTATTTATTAAAACACGTATATGCACAAGTAAAAAAAATACTGTACAAAGGCGGACTTAATGCCTGGGGCAGTATCTGCTTTATAGTTAGCTTAGTTATTAAGCAAAGTTTCATGATCTAATTTGAAGTACTTTTTTAATACCAGCGGTTTATTGTTCGGTTTTTTGGACTTTGGATTTTTTCTATCGAGATTTTACGGAATTGTGTTTTCGTGAACCAATTATTATTATTAACATTAATCCTCAACTTTACCATACATTTTTTTGATATAACAGAGGATCATGTTTAAGCAATTTGAGATATTGTACACTCTTAAGCAAACTGATATTCTAAGTCAATTAGCCCTTTCATACAACCGTCGACGTGTCCGTTTCCCTCCCGATGTAATGTGTGTGTTAAATTTTGTGCCTGAGTATCCAGACATTTTGAAAATCTGACGATTTGCTAAATAGAAGTTCTGCTATACAGTACATCTGATAGTTGAATGTTTTGCTACATGGACATTTTGTTAATATTAGGCTTACTGCTTATTAGAGGTTTTGCGCTGTTGGACATCTTACTACTTAGACCTTCTGATCAGAAGGGGAAGAGTCATAGTTGTGATTTGCTGTGATTTTCTAGACAATTAAGACTGCCTCGTTGGTTTAGTCACTAGACTGTAGTGGTTGCAAGCACTTCTACTGAGCATGACGACCTGGGTTAAATTCCCAGGTCCAGCAAAGTGTTATTGAATTTTTCCGTCAGGAATTTCTCAGTTTGGCGATTTGTGCGCGGTTGATGGCAAAAGGCACGCCCCCTATTACATGGGACTTAAATATAACTGGCATAATGTAGGTATTCTATAGGTAATTTAAGTTGGTGGTACATTTGCTAAAAATATACAAAATTCTCTGACTTTACCTATAACAAACTATCACCAATGAATGGTGGTCGAAGTAAGTCATATTTAAGTAAACGGCAGGACGCTATCGGCCAGAACGATTGTGTAATTGAAGGCGCTTCCAGAAATCGGGGTTTAACTTTCAACGCATTCAAGGACACTGAACGAGACTCAATAGAAGATTTATTGTTGTAACGCCTATGGGCGATTAGTGTCGCCTCAAAATATTAAACGCCGCCGATTCCTGGAAGCCCACTCTAATTTGATCTATAGATTGTATGGCAAGTGGTTTAATGGGTTGTACTTATTTTGGTTTACCAATCACAGTTCTCAGACCAAATAAAAAACCAAGACATAGCGCTGACAACAGTGACGTGAAGCCGGTTTCGTAAATATCTGTGCACTTAGTGAGGTGTAGTTTGATTGTAAAGATGTGCCTATGTGCCTGTGTGTATGCACAGAGCGGAGGTGTAGTTTTGGCATGCTTTACTGTATTGTTCGCAGAGCTATGTCTTCGTGTTTTATTTGGTCTAACTTGATGGTGTTGATAGTTTTTAACATACGGGTTTGTTTTTTTTCGTCTTTTTCGACAGTTAAATGTTATGAAATATAACATTATACCTAAAGATATCGACATAGCTTGCAGAGTAAGCAAACTGAAGTGACAGTGGGATGGCCATGTTTGTCGAGGGACCGATGGCCGGTGGAGCCGACGAGTCCTAGAGTGGAGACCGTGTATCGGCAAACGTAGTGTGGAACGCCTCGTAGCTAGATGGACCGACGACTTTAAGAAGGTGGCTGGGACAGACTGGATGCGGAAGGCGGAGGACAGGGTGTTGTGGCGCAGCCTGGGAGAGGCTCTTGTCCAGTAGTGGACTACGATACGCTGAGTTAATTGACCTATATATGTAGCGACGGTGACGCTTGGCCTATGTCCAGTAGTCGACGGCTGAAATGATGGTGATAAGATATAAAATGTTATTCTTTTCTTTTTAACGGATTTCAAAAAGGAGGAGGTTCTCGATTCGACTGTATTTTCTTTATTTGTATGTTTGTTTCGCGATTACTCCGCCAATTACGAATTGATTTTTATGATCTTATTTTGTTTGGTATACTTCAGAGGTGGTCCCATACAAACTTTATTAACTTTATTTTATTTATTTATCTTTATTCACTTATATATGGTAAGTATAACTAAGCCCCACAAAACCGTAGTAATGGTTTGACTGTGGGGTCGGTGAGTCTAGACACTCAATAAACTATGTAGGCACTTAAAACTAAACTAACTAAAAACTAAACTAGGCAATTATTATTTATAGCAGATACACCCACATTTCGCCGGTTATGTTCACCTCTGCCCAACTCTTAGGGGAAACAAGGCGTGATGTTATGTTATGCTATGTTATTATTTATAGGTAGCATATCTCCCTATAAACAATAATTACCTTACATTCTCTTAACATAATTATCTCTAAATAATATTTTTTTAATTTATTTTTAAAACTATTTTTGTTCACTTCACTCCGTATGTCTGCTGGCAGACTGTTCAATAGATATGGTATTCGTTTTTTTAGGGTTCGGTCACCATAATAATTAGTGACTCTGGGTACATTGAATTTGCCAGCAGCCATAGATCGTGTGATAAGGTTGTTGATTACATGAGTTAGGTTATGCTCCTGGATACCATGGTGGTTGACTGCTAAAATATATTTATGTTTGTAACTAATCGGTAGAATTTTACATATTTTAAAGAGTTTCCTATAATCTCCTTTACAACTGTTTTTAGTTTTTTGAGTAACAAGTAGTTTCAAGAATCGAATCTGAAGAGCTTCTAATTTTTCCAAGTTAGTTTTAAAAGTTAATCCATAGCTATCAAGAGCATAACTCATAATAGAATCTACTAATGACATGTATATACATCTTAATACGTTAATAGGAACCTTAAAGCTTAGGTGGTACATTTTACTTAATAATATTCTTAATTTACCACAAATATAGTCTATGTGCTGGGACCAAGAAAAGTTCTCATCTATTTTCATGCCAAGGTAAGTTACACAATCAACTCTTGCAATAGGTCTACATTTACAGTCCTGTAAGTTATTATGGTGGCATATATAATCATGGGTAAATAACTGTGGAGTCGCACTATGAGGTCTCAGATATGGCGAATGAATTAACATTAATTTAGTTTTATCAGCATTTAATATAATGCCATTGTCATGCGACCATTTAACAACAGCGTCTATATCTTGCTGAACCAGCTGACACGTATCGTCCAAGTTAGAACCGGAGCGAAGAATGCACAAGTCATCTGCAAACATATACGCTGAGCAATGCTGCACCACTTGGCATAAGCTATTAACATGCATAAGATAGCAAATTGGTCCACATCCCGAGCCCTGCGCCACCCCACTCCGCACCTCAACTCTGTCACTAAGCGCGTCCTCCACCTTCACACGGTAGGAGCGCGCGGTGAGGTAATCACGGAACCATGGGTTCAGTGGTTCTCCCACCCCACACTCCCCCATTGCGTTGAGGAGGGTATCAAATTGCAAAGTGTCAAATGCTTTCTTATAGTCAAAAAATATAGTAATAACGAATTTTTTATCCTCCAGGTAACTATTAATTTCGTCTGTGAATTTTGCTAGCAATGTATTTGTACTTTTTCCTTTTAAAAAACCGTGTTGACACTCGTTAATGATGTTATTTTTTTGTAGATAGTTACTTAATTGGTTGACGATACACTTTTCTATAATTTTATCTATACTTGATAAAATTGATATAGGTCTAAAGTTTGATACATTTTTGCGATCACCTTTTTTGTGAATTGGGCGAACTATTGCCTCTTTAAGCTTGTTAGGGAATTTGTAGTTCTTGACAGTTAGGTTTATTAGTTTAGCTAACACGGGGCTCACTTTATCAATAATTATTTTAAGGTCGGACATTCGCACAAGATCGGTACCCGGTGATTTATTTGCATCCATGTTTTTTATAATTTTTTTGACATATTTAGAACTTACTGGTTGCCACCTCATGGATAAGTCCGTGGCTTTTACATACGTCTGTCTGTCCAACCAAGTATCATCACACTTATGCTTTATATCTTCTATTTCTTTATCGAAGGTAGACGCAAATTGATTACTTATGTCTATAATACTTCCTTGTCCGTCCATGTTTGATAGAATTAATTCATCTACCGATTGTTTATTCCTTCTGTTATACATAATTTTATTGAACAGCAATTACTGCTGACTTTACATTTAATGTACTATATAAAAGTGCTCGCAATGCATAGCGGCGCAGTCAACCCACAAAATTGTACCGATCCACATTTTTTCCGAATTACTGTAATTTTTGTGTGCAAGTTTAAAATAAATTCAGTGTAGCAGAATCTCAGTGTTTTAATTAAAAGGACCCACGGAGCGCCATCCTAACAAATTGGTGTCAGAAGTGGGCTCCCAGGAAAAATCGTTAAGTACTGGGATCTATAGGTGTAGGCGTCGCGAATTCGTTTCCACTCGTCTGCACCATAGTATTTGTTGGCTCCGTGGCCTAGTAGTCCTTTCGGTAAGTGGTCGACGATAAGCCTTGGGTTCCTCAAAAGCCTAAGCCCGCGCTACTGCATTCCACGTGATCGACGATCAGCCTCCGCTGTTGAGCGTGAGCCCGCGTCACCCCGGAACACCTCCTGCTACCCTGTGGTCGACGGTCAGTCTCCACTTCCGAGTGCGAGCCCGCATCACAAGAGAGGTCTCGCTGACGACCTCAGCCTGTACATCAAATCCATCATCAGTCCAAAGTCCTTTTATCACTATCATCGGACGGTTGACTCGCCATCATCACCAGCTCACATACTCGTAGACCTTCCATGTGACAAGTTTTCACGAGCATCGCAACGAGACTTCAAGGTACCGTGTAATACGACTCCCTGAGTTGACAAATCGCCGGACACCCGAAGTTGACGTCATCGCTGCACTTTAGCCACGTGTTGCTCTACTTTTAGTTTTCGGAAGTCTCCAAAATTTTAGTGAGTGCTGATTTTTTTTAATGTGAGTTTTTATTTCAATGTTTACAAAGTGAATTTTGGTGAAAGTGATTTTTCGTAATTTCTAGCTTTATTTTGCATGTTTTATAAATCTATTTTCATTTTAAGTGCGTTTCTGATGATCTGTACTGCTTTAATTATTTAACGTTTTTAGTAAGGTTCATAAAATGTCTGACAAAATCACACTTTCAGTGTTAACCAAATTTATTAAAACCTACAACGGGGATCGCGAGACATTGCCCGCATTTTTGACGAATTGCGAAAATGCAATTTCGCTAGCCAGTACAGACCAACAGAATTTTATGTGTAAATATATTATTTCACAACTCGAAGGCAAAGCACAATTAGCAATTTGCTTAAAAAGACTAAACACGTGGTCTGAAATAAAACAATTTTTAAAATCCACTTTCGGGGAGAAAAAACACTCGACCCATTTACTTGTAGATTTACAAAACTGCAAGCAATTGCCTTCTGAGGATGTGACGCAATATTCAATTCGACTTGAATCATGTCTCACACGCATTCTATCTGACGTTCATTACAGCTGTGAGGATGACAAAGAACTTATAGGTAGATTAGCTGCTATGGAAGATTTGGCCCTAAATACATTTTTGTTAGGTTTAAATTCAAATTTTTCCCATATTGTGCGGTGTAGGAACCCTAAAACTTTATCAGAAGCGATTACAAATGCAATTGAAGAAGAAAAGATCTATAATCTTTCTCAAATGTCTCAAAGATCATTCAAACAATGCATAATTTGTCAAAATATTGGCCATGTCGCTTCCGATTGTTATCATAAAAATTATTCTACGCCTAATATTCGTCAAGTTAATTCAGAAGATCATAATTTTAAAAATAATCATTCCTATTTCAACAATAATAAAATGTGCGCATACTGTAAAAAACGAGGTCATGTAATAGGTGAATGTCGCAAGCTTAAGTTTAAAAATGATTCACGCAACGCGACACTATCCAGTACACATGCACCAAAAACTCATAGCTCTGCAAATGATATTCATTCTAATGTGCATGTTGTTGACACTTTAAATGATAATCAAGTAATCAATCATTTAAACTAAATAGGGTTTCGGTTCCGTGTCTGCCGAAACCTCTTGTTATTCATTTAAATGACACAAAAAGTTCTGTTAAATCCTGTGTTCCTACATTTTCTTCAACACAGGTTAGCGCAAGTAAAGGTATTACAAGTCCTTCAAACTGTGTTCTTACATTTTCTTCAACACAGGTTAGCGCAAATAAAATTGCTAAAAGTCCTTCAAACTGTGTACCTAAATTATTTTCAACACAGGTTAGTGCAACTAAAGATACTATGTGTCTTTCAAACTGTGTTTCTAAATTTTCTCCAACACAACTCAGTGCACACACAAAGTCTTCTAGTAAATTATATAAAGGCCGTGTTCCTAAATTATTTAAAACACAAGGTTCAGAAAATTCAAATATTTTTAAACGCAATTCCTCATCTCGTGAAAATCAGAGTTCTTTTCCTAGGGATTGCTCACGTGAGAATATTACCAACAATATTAATCTACTTCACGTTTACTTAAAACCTAATTTTAATGATAAAGTTTTACGATTTTTACTTGACACTGGTTCTACGATTTCTACTGTGTTTCCTTGGTTTTTAAACCAATCAGTTCTTGAGCCTGATCTTATATCTTATCAATTGAGTCTCATTTTTCTGATATTTATAATTCAAATTACTTATCTCCTAATTTATTAAATGCAACTATCAATTCCAATTTAAATAATTCAAGTTTACATTTATCCAAGCAACAATTAATTTCGTGTCCAGTTTCACTACACTTCAAACAGCTGTCAATGATACCAAATTCCGCTGAGTTGCAATCAGCTGAACGCGAACTTGAAACTGAACAGTTCGTTGACTCAAACTATAAAATATTCTTTCTCTTGCTTGTTATGGTTCATAATTATGACGAAACATTTTACAAAAGTAGTAGTTTTTCATTTATTTTTATAAACTTATATAATCGTAATCAATTTATTAATATTACTGTTTATAAGAAAGAAATCAAAGAGTTAGCTTTTTTAGATACATTTACTAAACTAGTTTGCGTGAAAATAATTTCAATTTATCTTTATTACCTCATGTTCTTATTCATTCCACTGTGTTTTACATGGCTGTAACGGATGCTAGATTTGCGATTAATTCTAAGTGGTTTTATGATGTTAATGTTTAAATTAATGCAATATTTGTATTGTATTAACTTTTATTTTATGTTTATGATTAACAATCCTACTTTTAAATTATGTGATTTCAAATACCTATACATCAAAAACCCTCATTATGTAAGATTTGTTTACATTTAGTCTAAGCCTAAACAATGTACTACTTTATTCATAATAATGTTATCATAGACTGCATATTTCAAAGTATTGTATTACCTACATTTTTCTTCCGTATTTTATGTGTTTATGTTTTTGTTTGCCAAGCAAATATTAATAATTAAGATTGACTTGAATCGTTGATAACAATCTTTTAAATAAAATTTTTGTAATTGTTCCGTTTTTATTAACATTGTAATTTTTTATAAACTTAAAATTATTATTGTAAAATTGTCAACATCAACAGTAGTGCTCATATTATGCTCTCTCCTATTACTTACATTGAGCGCCGCTGAACACGTTTATCTTGTAGGTACTTAGCTAAAAATCTATCATGTTGACAAAATATGAACACTATTATTTCTTTACTCATGTGCTTGTACTTAGTACAGTATTCTTTACGTTGTGTATTTTATTTTATCTCTACTTATTATTTGCCTAATTATTTATGTTAATAACATACTTTTCTATCTGTAAAGCACATTTTCTCATATACATGATGATATTTTGTTTTTAGATTTTATCCTGCGCTTAATTTTGTCAAATATAAAGCTCCGTCTTAAGGGGGGAGATGTTATACATAATTTTATTGAACAGCAATTACTGCTGACTTTACATTTAATGTACTATATAAAAGTGCTCGCAATGCATAGCGGCGCAGTCAACCCACAAAATTGTACCGATCCACATTTTTTCCGAATTACTGTAATTTTTTGTGCAAGTTTAAATAAATTCAGTGTAGCAGAATCTCAGTGTTTTAATTAAAAGGACCCACGGAGCGCCATCCTAACACTTCCCATCATATTATTTATTTTTTCCCATATTTTTTTTATATTTTTATTACACTCCAATATACAATTTTTGTCATAAATATTTTTACTTTTAATAATAGCTTTTTGGCATTTATTTCTAAATTTGGTATAATTAAGTCTCTTTAGCATATTCTTTGGCTCATTGCTCCATACTTCAAATAATCTATCTTTTTCCATTATCTTAGACTTTAACTTATTATCAATCCACTTTTTGTTGTTTTTGTTACTGGTAAAAACCCGTTTATTTACGTAACAGTCATTATAAATACCCACGAATATTTGCTTAAATGCTTTATATAATTTAATAGGACATTCTAATGACATAAGATGGTCAAAATCAGTGCTTAATAATTTCTCTCGAACTTTCCTATTGTCGAGGACGCGCTTAGCGGTCACGAGTCGAGGCGGAGACGGTTGCGCATCGCGCGGATTGCGAGTTTGCGACGACTGCCTCGACGGTGCGCGTCTCCATTGCACGATGGCCGAAACGAAATAGTGATCTGATATTTTTTGTTTTATTACAGCTGAATGCATGATGGCATTATTTGCTCGAACATAAATATGATCGAGACAAGATTGGACTAGTTTTCCTGATACAATTTCCTTTCTAGTAACGTCATTTATGCATTTTGTGAATCCATGTTCAGATAAAAGATTTTCGTACGATGTTACAAATTTGTCATGACAATTTAACAGGTTTATGTTTATATCCCCGCAGAAAACTACTTTAGAGTTTTTAGGTATTTTTTCAATAAGGTTCCGAAATTCATCTATAAATTGGTTTAGTTTAGTCTGTTTATTTACTCGCGGTGGTCTGTATATTGCTATTAAATGTATTTTCTCATTATAGACCTGGAGTGTTATGGAGACGCACTCCGCCGAACGCATTCCTGGGGACTGTGTCAACTCACACACACGCGCGCATAGGCCCGCGCGCGTATACACCAATACCCCTCCACCGGTTCGGTCTGCTCGCGTATACGTATTTACATTAAAACCCTTTATTGGAAACAATGACACTAAGGCGTGATTAATATTAGGTTCAGTTAGTACTATTACATCCAGTTTATTTATACAGGAATTTATGGATAAAAGTAGCTCACTGAAGTGTTTTTTTAGAGAACGAATATTAACATGCAGAATACATAGTCCTTTACTGTATACAATTGAATGTATCCAATTACTCAGGTCGTTAGCACAGGCATAATTTACTGTATTATCGTCTATGAAATCAAAATTTATAAAATCAAAATTTATAAAATCAAAATTTGTTAGCACAGGCATAATTTACTGTATTATCGTCTATGAAATCAAAATTTATAAAATCAAAATATATTATAAAATCAAAATTTGTTTGGATAGTTTTTGAGTTAGCTTCATTAATACGTGTTTTTCCCACTTAGCCTATGTGGATGATATGATGATAAGTTCCTGTCACTGTTATATACATAGCAGGTAGTGGTATTCGAATTTGTGTGGGGTAGTTACCACAACAAAAGAGTGAATAATAAAAACTTTTACAAAAAAAAACAACCGACTTCCAAAAAAGACACTACAAAGCCAAAAATAGCTTTAATTTCGGAAGTCGGTGGCAAAACACGAAATGTCAAAACCAAATTCACCAACTTCCGAAATTAAAGTAATTTTAGTCTTTGTACGTAGTGTCTTTTTTTGTTGTAATTTTTTTGTAAAATGTTTTTATTCTTTTATGTTAATAATGATACATATTATTATGTATAGAGACGCCAAAATAGAACATAATATAATCTCACGAAATTGCAAGGCATTCGCTATTCGTATGCAAATATATTATTATACCATTATACACCCTTGGTATCATAAATCATAATGATTGTTATCATAAACGAAAGACATAGCTATGCTTTGCACACGCATCGAAGATCATATTAAGATGTTATTGCTAGCAGCGTTGTCTTCCATGAGTTCTATATCCTGTTCTGCTGTTTGTTGAGTTTTGAAAAAAAGAGGAGGTTCTCAATTCGTCTGTATTTTTTTTGTATGTTTGTTACTCGATTCATCATCATCATCATCAGCCTATTAATGTTCCCACTGCTGGGACACAGGCCTCCCTCTGTGAGAGGGAGTGGGCTGTAATCTACCACGCGGGCTCAGTGCGGGTTGGTAGATATCACATATCTTCGAATTTTTGGTTTTAAGACATGCCGGTTTCCTCGCGATGTTTTCCTTCACCGTTTTGAGAGCAGTGGTGATGAAATTGTTTACATAAAGTAAAGCGCCTGCTTGGGTTCGAACCCACGACCTACAACTCGTAAGTCGGGGCCGTTACCACTGGGCCACCACTGCTCTCCGGTGTCTCGTCGAAGTTACTCGATTACTCCGCCAATTATGCATTTATTTTGATGAATCTTTTTTTGTTTGGTAGGTCATCTATTGCTTGGGTAGTTTTTGAGTTAGCTTCAATATTAATTTTTCCCACTTAGCTTAAATGGATGTTATGATGATTAAGTTCCTGTCACTGTTATTTACATAGCTGGTAGTGATATCCGAATTTGTGTGAGGTAGGCACAACAAAGAGCATGGCAGTTGAGACTTTGTCATGCTTACTTAAATGTCTCGCCGATGGTGGCGCGTGTGTTGGATCATTCGGTTCCCTACAAAATGGTTGAGCTGGATGGGTCTGATCCACGCGTCATGTTCGTGAACGGGCGCCGTCGGTTGAGACTGGTCATCTCTTTTCTGCCAAGGCTTATTTTAAATCTTATACTTTGAATTGTCTCTATTTCTTTTTTTCACATTGTTCTCACATATAGAAGCAACAAGAATAATGTACCCAGGATTTTGTAATGTCTTTATTTAAAAGAGTGTCCTGGGAGTTTCTTGCCCGTTCTTCTCCACAGAGATCTACTTTTTGGAATGGGCGACTAGCTTCAACTTTCTGACTAACTGACCGACTCTTTGACAATTCAAAAGTGCCTGTAAATGGTTTAATTGAAATAAATGCTTTGAGTTTGAGTTTGAGTTTGAAAGAAGTGAAAAATAAAAACTTTTTACAAAAAAAAAAAAACCGACTTCCAAAACGAAACTACAAAGTCAAAAATAAAATTTCAATTTCGGAAGTCGGTGGACAAAAACGAAAATCAAAACCAAAGAAATCGACTTCCGAAATTAAAGTTATTTTTGACTAAGTAGTGTAATTATTGGAAGTCGGTTGTTTTTTTTTTGGAAAAAGTTTTTGTGAATGTCAGGTTCACGGGTGTACTTTTCAGAAATGGTTGAAATATATCTAAAAATCTAGTACCTAATTAGTACAAAATTGTACCACTTGTGAAATAATTTGTACCTCGTGAGATCGCAAGTTATTGCAATAGTTTTATACACCTGTCATTCTGACGTCAGCTTGGCGGGTATATTTTTGTGTCACCTAGATTACTGAGAAGTTAGATATAAAACATGCATGGATATTTAGTACCTAATTGGTACCTCTATAAACACACCTTAAGTCAGAGAAATCTCATCGGAATTCGGCAGGAATTTAAAAATTCATATTCCTTTATACAGGTTGTTACAATATGTAGGTTGTTGACACAAGTAGAGGAAACCGGGGATACTTAACTAAGGGATACTTGTATCAGATGGAATTCCAGCTCATTTTACAGTGAGTTTTTTACATAATAGACAGCAGCAGGTCTCGTTCCACCGGCTGGCATGTCTTTTAGTTGCCTGAAAACACATGACATAAAAATTTATTTAAAAAGGTGTAGGTAGGTATAACGCATTATATATTTTACTACTACTCTTTCCAGCCATAGGTATTTATGGTAAATAGAAAATCCACAGATTTTTAATAAAACTTCACTGTTAATTACACAAAATACCGCCCAATGAGGACACATAACCAGTATCGATTCCGAAATGGTACCGAAACAAAAAAAATAGGCCTTAAAATGAATAAATAAAATATCAAATTACAAATTACGATAAATATAGAAAATAGTTGACATTTGCATAGGAGTCTTAAGGAATCATTTGGTTGTAAATGACCTCTCCTACATCCCCTTATACGGATTGCCGACATAATTATAACCAATACTGTATACCAATACTTTAGGAGAAAATCGCCTTTGAATCTTGCGTAAATGTAAAGTTAAATTATGCTCGAATGTACGAGAACATAATGACGTGATCAAAGGAGTTCTTAAGCGACACGACTGGGTTAGAAGAAAGTGGGATTGAGATTTTAAATAAATATTTTAAAGCCGTACATTTTCCGTTAATTTTGGCTTCACGTAGTGGAGAAAAGTCCCTTTGCTCTTTTTGTTTGGAGTTTACTCTTTAAGAATCGATTTTTAAATCGAATCGTTAACTCAAGAGCGTTTCGTTTTGTATTGTGTTTTATTCGTAAATAACAGGTTTTTTTTTAACCGAACCTAGACCTCCGGGTCTGAGACAGCTGGTCTAAAAACTGAATCACAGAGGCGGTTAAATCTGCTCATAAATGCTACTCAAATAAAAATCACGGTTATTTCAACATATTTCGTCATTCTCAGAAACCGTTCATCAGATCAAGGGACCAAAAAAATTGAAACGTCACGGGGGTTTTAATGTTTTCTGGGTCAAATATATTATTTACCTGGTGCCAGTCATAGGTGGGATTTCTACGAATCATGCCAGATGCTCGTTCTCACAGGCGGGAGAGCTTCTCGTATTTTTTGAGACACATTACTTACAACGTCGACTGAAAATCTAATATTTATGTGTGAATTTTCCACACGTTGTTTTTCGTTGTTTACCTGTTTGTTCTTTTTGAAAGAATATACGAGTAAGTATAGATTATGTATAGTGACACATGTCATATGATATGATAATAATATTCGGTCTAATTTATGGATCGACAAAATCGAGTGAGTGTTTAGGCATCCTAACTAAAATAAAATTATAAATGCGAAAGAGAGTTTATTTGTTTGTATGCTTTTACGGTCGCACAGAGCTAGTGGTCATAGAAAATGGCACCCCGACTGGGGAAAAATATGCTCAATGAGTATGCAGGGTCATATTTAGTCCATGTGTGTTATGGATCGATACTCATGCAGGATAACTCAAACTCAAACTCAAAGCATTTATTTCAATTGAACCATTTACTTTTGAATTGTCAAAGAGTCAGTTAGTCAGAAAGTTGAAGCTAGTCGCCCATTCCAAAAAGTAGATCTCTGTGGAGAAGAACGGGCAAGAAACTCCAAGGACACTCTTTTAAATAAAGACATTACAAAATCCTGGGTACATTATTCTTGTTGCTTCTATATGTGAGAACAATGTAAAAAAAAAAATAGAGATAATTCAAAGTATAAGATTTAAAATAAGCCTTGGCAGAAAAGAGATGACCAGTCTCAACCGACGGCGCCCGTTCACGAACATGACGCGTGGATCAGCACCATCCAGCTCAACCATTTTGTAGGGAACCGAATGATCCAACACACTCGCCACCATCGGCGAGACATTTAAGTAAGCATGACAAAGTCTCAACTGCCATGCTCTTTCAAGTCAACATAAAACATAATTTATAATAACAGAATAAACAGCCCCATGGTACTCATATTTACAAAAACTGAAAAAATGCTTCTTAATTATACAAAACTATAGTTTGCAATGTAATATACTATAAAAAGAAAGAAAATCATTATCAAATATTGGAATATTCAACAATAAAAAATTGGTTAATAAAAAATAAAAATATAGTTTGGAAAATCCAAAAGTGCACGCCTCATACTTATCACTCATTCATAAACGAAAAAGAAATTCAAAACATAGTTTAAAAATGAACAATTTATCACTTTTCATGAAGTCGTAATGTCAACGACTGACAAAGATATTTACTTGGCGGTTGCTAGGCAACTTCAAGTCGAAGGTTGGAAATATTTAGTTAAAGATATTTAGTTAGTATTTTATTAATTATAATTAAACTACTTTGAATAAAAGAGCCATTTCCAATAGGGTTCCTTCTACGGCTAAAACGAATGTATAAAAAAAAAATTGACTCAATTAATTAATTTTATCGCAAGCTACAATGTTTTCAGGGTTCATAAATTGACGGACAGGAATTTTTTTTCAACTATTTTTATGCTTTTTCCATTTCTGCTGCATTAAATCAATTGTTAAAAAGTACAGTATTAATCTCCATTTAATCATCTATACAATGGTATATAAATTAAGTAGGTTCTGTGTACTAGCAGGAGTGTAACAATAAAAACAATTACAGAAATGGGGCAAAAAAAATTTTTCGATCGTAGAGCACACTCTAATGCTTCGCATTACGAGTCGTGCAATAAAATAAACATGTTGTTCGTAATGTCAGAAAAATTATATAAATAAAAATAAAAAAATAAGAAAATGGGTAGCAACTCTTCCAAATACAATAATTTCAACTAGTGAGCCCAAGTGGCTGTGGAGCAGGACCAGCATTAAGCCAAGCATTTTTATCTACGATATAATCATCTAACTTATAATATGCTTGTCTACATAGTGTGCGTTTAATGCATGTTTTAAATAACGCCCGGCCACACACCGCTCGGGTCGTACAACAGTACATTCAGGAGGTTGGTATCAACTTGATGGCTTGGCCATCCAGAAGTCCTGATCTCAGCCCAATCCAGCATGCTTGGGATGAGCTCGGGAGCTTGGTCAGAAGTCACAGACCACCTCCTATCACCCTTAGGGCCCTAAAACAGGCCCTGATGGAAGGATGGGAGAATATTCCCCAACATCGCCTCCGAAACCTCGTCTTCAGTAAGCCGGCTCGAAGTTGTAATCAGAGCCTGAGGAGCTAATACCAGTTATTAAAATGTAAATAAGTTGTAAAACATGCATAAAAATGTTGTTTGACTTTATTTCTAGTAAGTTAAATATGCATTTTTTTTAGTTTTTATCTTTTTTAAACGTTACTAATGTATAAATACACTATAATTTCAAAGAAAATTTATGAAATTTCCATAAAACGTTTTATATTTCAAAACTCTGACTTCTATAGTTTTGGAGAAATAGCAATTTGAAAAGTGTGGTGCTTAGTTTTGGCGGCCAGTGTATGTTAGCGTCAACTTGGCAAGGGTTAAGCGAGAATATAATTAGCTTATGCCGGGAGTAAAAGGATTAGCCAGTCAGTAGGATAGCGCGGTTGACTGCCTAGGATGCTCGGATGCTTAGTACCGTTGCTCTATGAGGCTGTTTTAGATAAAGTTTTTTTTTTTTTCAAATATGGGTTCAGTACTTATATGGTGAAATAGGGAATGGGTTCAGGCATATTTTACCAGTAAGTAGGGAGTAGAGAGTATGCAAAAGTTAAAAAATATAAACTGATCTTCAAAACTCTAACAAATAGAACAAAAACTCAACACAAAACCAAACATATTTTTTATTTTAAACATTATAAACAATCTAAGTTAAAAAAAAAAATCAGTCATGAATTCTTTTTGCTAGAGTATGCTTTGCTTATCAAAAAGCCGATTTTATTGCAGCTTCATATAAATAAGCACGTAAAGCATTGCTACAAACTCCCCTCTCTAAATTACCGGTAACTCTAAAAAGAAACGTAATTAAAAAAACCCACCGTCTCTCTTTTAAACCGTCGTTAACCTCAAGCTCAACGTTGCTTAAAAACGTTAAGTTTAAAAGATACACGAATGTTCCCATTAAACGTACGGAAATGCATTTAAGATAGCAAGTTACCCGCAGCTGATGTGAGGTTTAGTATTAAAACGGAGCTTAAAGCAAGCCATGCCTTTTCTCTGTCGCGGTCAGACGGACGGACGGGCGGACGTATATACGCGAAATAGGACGTAGATCGGCTTGTTAAGAGGATAGCCGGCGAAGCTGGTTTCAGGACACTTTTCGTTGTTCAAGTTTGGAGATTTATACTACTGTGTTTGGTTTTTGGAACTAAAGAAGCAAAATAAAGTGCAGACGGAGGATTTGGTTAAAAGTTTTGTTAACGGTAGATTAATTTAATGTTGTGTTCACACAATTGATAAAACTGCATGCTTATTTTGCATCAGAAACGATGAGATACTTTTTGCACGTTTTTTCTTATTATCAACAAATCCGATTATCAATGTTTTTGGCCTATTTTTAGGCCAAAAACTCAGCATTGCCATTCAACGTGGCAATGCTGCCAGCCTTTTAAGTACTTTTCCCCATTGACAGAGATGCGGACGAATTTTTTGATGCCCAATAAGCTCTCGCTTTTTTATTTAAGCACTAGCACATAATATATATATTTTTGTATTAGCTTGTACTTGTTTAATGTATTTAAGATTTGTCAAAATAAATTGCATGATACTGTAGCGGTTAGACCGCCACATACAAAAACTACGAAACAAAAAGACATGACGTCACACAATTCCTACATCTCGCAGTTAGAGTTTACTGAGCGAATAACATAGATAAGACTATCCGAAATCAACATATGGGCAGTTGCCCGCCAGACATAACAACCCGTCTGGTTGGAGGATCCTCCCTTTTCTATGGTGGATGAGTGAACTTTACACCCTGTTCCTCATACCACTAAAATACCATAGTTTGATTTCTCTCATCGATAGTTTTAATATTATGAAAAATCCGATTTCAAAGGCATACTCTTATAGAAAACCCACCATTTGTTAGTAAAATCCACAATTAGTACATTTTAAAGGCTTTTAAAAAGGAGAAAGAGAAGAAAAATCATGCAAATCTATTCAGTCTTAATGAGTTCCGACTTTTCGCGGTTTTGCATTTTTTATTAAGGAAAAATATTTCGCGTTGAAACGTCTCTAAGATGAATTTATAGGTGTCTTTTTTTGTGAATTATTTTGTGCGGAAATGTTTTTTGGTCATGTAATTAACTATGGTCCAGCTGATTAAGAGTCCTATTACATATTTTACGCAAAGTCATGATTTTTGACGCTAATACGCTTAATGAGTTACAAACACTATTTATTTATTTATTTATTTATTTAAGGATTACCAACGAGATACATTACAATCATCTTTTACCACAACAAAAAATTAAACAATACAAATTAACCTGTAATGCACACTCAATTACAGGTAACCACAGCTTACACATTATCGAGTACACATGCTCTGAATACATAATTAATTAATTAATTAAATTAAATTAAGAATACATAAAAGAAAAAAATACATGCTAGTAAAAAGTTTAAACTTACACGGATACAATACATTAAAAACCAAGCGTTAGCTTGGTAAACAGTATTATGTCTGAATTAATTAATATAAAAAAAATAGTATGAATAAAATAAAAAAAGTAAAAATTATAAAAAAAAATTGTTTAACATTGAATTATAAATTAAATTAAATTTGATATAAATTAAATATACATTATTCAATTATTGGAATGATAAGTCAAATGTCATCTAACCGAAAGTGCTTATATAATTTCTTTTTAAAAGTGTTGAGACTGTCATGATTGATATCGATTTCAGCTTTGCGGCATATAACATTATACAATTTGGTAGCCCTCGTAAGGGGAGAGTTGTCACCTAAGTTGGTTTTGTGAAAAGGTTGTCTGAATAGATTGTAGGTATGTGACCGTGGTAACCTGCTAGGAACATTAATACATATTTTGGATAGTAGGTCAGTATTTAGTTTAGATTTAATTTGTGTAGGAAACAAAGATCTAGTACTTTTCTACGATTGGTGAGAGTTTGGAATTTAAAGTGATGAACACGGTCTTTATAAGATTTCAATTGTTTCACGGTATTGTTTTGTAAAGATAGATGATATAAGAACCTCCTTTGGACTCGCTCAATACGTTGCTTATGAACGTTATAATGGGGTGACCATACCTGTGAACAGTATTCTAGATTACTGCGAACCAAAGTCTTATACAGAATAATTTTGGTCTTAGAGTTGTTAAAAGGCTTTGAGGTTCTTAATACAAAACCTAGTATTTTGTTTGCGTTTGATATAATCTTATCCATATGGTCATTGTAGGTCAATTTCTTATCTATCAAGATTCCCAGATCCCGAATTGTATCAACTTCGTCGAGTGTCTTGCCCGAAATAGAGTATCTTGTTTTATAAACATTTATGTTTCGACAAAATTTAATATGTAAACATTTTTGTAAATTCAAGCTCATCCTATTTTCTTTGCACCACTCAACTAATCTATCCAAGTCAGCTTGTAGCAAATGAGAATCCTCTATAGATTTAATTGGCAGGGTTAATTTGAGATCATCTGCAAATAAATAAGATTCTGCGTGATGGAAGCAGTGGATAATGGTATTTATAAAAATAATGAAGAGCAAAGGTCCTAAGTGGGAGCCTTGTGGTACCCCAGACGTCACATGAAAATCTTCAGATCGCACCCCATTCAAAACAACGAACGACAAGCGATCACTAAGGTATGATTGAAACCATTGCAAAAGTGTACCATAGACTAAAGCAGTTACATAATCAATCTGCAATCTGCCTAGCCTTTTCCCAACTTTGTTGGGGTCGGCTTCCAGTCTAACCGGATGCAGCTGAGTACCAGTCCTTTACATAGAGCGTCTGCCTATCTGACCTCCAAAACCCAGTAACTGGGAAATAGATACCCTTTGGTAAGCGTAGCCTTACCTGATGGATCGATCCGTACGGCTGTTATTACTTAGCCACGAGCTCCTTACAGCAGTTACATAATGTCAGCTCTAAAAAGAATTAATGTAACAAAGCCAAAAATATTGAAACATTTAATCAATAAAATTGTAAACCAAATTCCAATAGAGCAAATAATTGACATAAAACCTCAAACCACCAAAAACTATTTCATTCATCGATGAATTCTATTCGTTCTTAATTTAAATTCTCGTCTCATTTCGCAGAGTAATTAAAGCCAAACGGGGTCAGTTGCACATACATACATTTGTACATTCAACCGTTCGTTTGCCCCCAACTACACACAAAACGTACTACAAAGGCATGTTTCACCAATCGATTGGTGCAACTCTAATCAACGGCATTATCACTTAACTTTAGTTAATTTTCACTTCGTAGGTTGTTGATTAACGATTATGCGATTCACCTTCCTGTTTGAACGGTGTTTAGTGTGTGAATGAATTTTCTATAGATGTTCACGTCAAGATTTTTTGGGAGCAGTTCTTATCATTTTTAGTCTAGATGAGGCTGCTAGTAATTTTGTCATCATTCTCCTGCCCTTATCCCAATTTATTTGTCGGCGCAACATGTATTTTTCTCCATACTTCTCTGTTAGTCGTCATCTCGGTAGTCACTCATTTTCTAGCTATATCATCTTTCACATAGTCCATCCATAGTTTATTTGCTTTCCGCATCAAATACCTGACGTCACACAAATCCTGCATCGCGCAAGCAGAATTTACTGCTCGATCGTCGGGCAGTTGCCCACCAGACACTAAACTCGTTCTGGTCGGCAAACCTCCCTTTTCTATAAGGGATGAGTGAACTTGACACCTTATTATTCATACCTTTAAACTCTTTTAGCCATCCACAGTCATACTCAAAACTTTCCTCACGACATTTTCTTAGTCTTTTTAAAGAATGGCAATGATATGAATTTATATTTTGTAAATAACGTTAAGTTCCTTTTATTTAACATCCAATAAACAAGCATGAAACTTAGACCATATCCACATATTTACAGAACGCCCCTAACAAACGATGTTCCACCAGCTTTTTCCTTAGCGTTTACGACTCGAACAGCTGCTCACTAATTCAACATTTTGTCTGTTTGTATATAAGAATACGTAGGGTTGTTCCAGCAATATGTTACTGCAGTAAAATCGGAAGCATTTACGATCTATTAGGGATGAACGATGTCGCAAAGGCAGGCGAATGAATGGATAAGGCGAGAGACTCGATGACAAAAATGCTTTTGACCAGGATGTTTTGGGATTAAAAAGAACTAAACTGGATTTTGTAATCAGTCAATCATGTAAAACTATGGTAGATCTAGGCAGGAATCTGCCGGACCAGGCCCGGGTCGACGCGCCTCAAAGAGATGTCAGCAAAACTGACGGGGTCCGCTAGGACCGATGCCTGCCGGGGTTGCGGGTAATCCCAAGGGGAAACCGTGGCCCCTGGCAAAGCAAGGGAAGGAACACGGGTGGGTTTTAGTCAGTAAGAGTCTGACACGCCCTTCCGCTCCGTCCAGAGCGGGAGAAGTCATTGGATGATTTCCCACCCAAAAAAAAAAAAAGGCAGGAACTCTGTTCATAGAAGGTAGATTATTAATATGTTAGCAATGTGCAGTGGTTTTAAGAAAATAGTATTGTAAAACTGGTAGGGTTACTTTAGAAATGCAAACGCGGAAAAAATTGTAATTACCCCAATAAACTACATCTCATAATCTTAGAAATCTTTTCTTTAAAAGGAAAAATAGCTTAGCGCCATGTTTTTTTGTTACAAAGTCGAAACTTTGCTTGAGGAATTTTAGTACCAAGTTTATTTTACAACTGCCGTGACTTGAAAAGAGCTGAGCTATCAGATTCTATTATTGCTACCTATAAGACATCATTGTATCACCTATCAGCCTGATCTTTAAATAAGGCCGAATTTCAAAAATTCATTTGAACGCGATCAGTACATCGAATCCGCGTTCAAGAGCTGTCAGTGTTGTGGAATATTGACTCTGACAGCTCTTGAACGTGGTTTAGGTATTGTGATGATTGCGTTAGGTTTCATTGTAAAATTCGCCTTAAGAGAATGTGATCTAGAAAATATGTACCTAATATGTAGAATTAAATGATTGCAGTACAAGGAAAACATGGAAAGTTGTAAAAAATAAATAGATATTAATTTAATTTTTTTTGTGTTGTGGCTCCGGGGGTTTAGCTCAATTTAAGCACATTATGTATATCGAATATAAAGATAATAGTTATTGCAACCCATCAAACGGCGCCGGGTGATGACGGAATTACGGCCGAACTCCTAAAGGCCGGTGGGAAACCCGTTCTTAAGGCCCTTCAGAAGCTATTTGATTCCGTCATACTCGAGGGTAAAACGCCACAGGCATGGAACAGAGGTGTGGTGGTACTTTTCTTTAAAAAGGGCGACAATGCCCTGCTTAAGAACTACAGGCCCATCACACTTCTGACCCATATCTACAAGCTGTTTTCAAGAGTCATCACGAACCGTCTCGCGCGCAGGTTTGACGACTTCCAGCCTCCCGAACAAGCCGGATTCCGTAAAGGTTTTAGCACCGTGGACCACATACATACGCTGCGGCAGGTAATACAGAAGACCGAAGAGTATAATCTGCCTCTCTGCTTAGCGTTTGTGGATTACGAGAAAGCCTTCGATTCGATCGAGACATGGGCTGTACTGCAGTCTCTTCAACGGTGCCAGATCGACTATCGGTACATCGAGGTGTTAAAGTGTGTATACCAAAACGCCACTATGTCAGTCCGCCTCCACGACCAGACCGCGAAACCTATCCTTCTGCAGCGAGGTGTGAGACAAGGCGACGTTATCTCTCCGAAACTGTTCACCGCTGCACTGGAGGATGTCTTCAAGGTTCTGGACTGGAAAGGGCTAGGCATCAACATCAATGGCGAGTATGTCACTAACCTTCGGTTTGCCGACGACATAGTCATCATGGCTGAGACCATGGAGGACCTCAGTATAATGCTCGATGACCTCAGTAGAGCCTCCGAAAGAGTGGGTCTTAAAATGAACATGGACAAGACAAAGGTTATGTCAAACGCCCATGTAACACCCACTCTGATAAAGATCGGAGACGCTACGCTCGAAGTTGTAGACGAGTATGTTTACCTAGGACAAACTGTCCAGCTAGGTAGGTCCAATTTCGAGAAAGAGGTCAATCGTCGAATCCGACTCGGCTGGGCAGCGTTCGGGAAGCTACGCAATATCTTTTCGTCCCACATACCACAGTGTCTCAAGACGAAAGTCTTTGACCAGTGCGTGTTGCCAGTGATGACTTACGGCACTGAAACGTGGTCGCTCACAATGGGCCTTATTAGAAGGCTAAAAGTCACCCAAAGAGCAATGGAGAGGGCTATGCTTGGAGTTTCCCTACGTGATCGAATCAGAAATGAAGAGATCCGCAGGAGAACCAAGGTAACCGACATAGCCCGAAGAATAGCCAAACTTAAGTGGCAATGGGCAGGACACATTGCCCGCAGAACAGATGGCCGATGGGGCCGAAAGGTTCTGGAGTGACGACCGCGTACCGGAAGACGTAGCGTTGGAAGGCCTCCCACAAGATGGACCGATGACCTTGTAAAGGCCGCAGGAATCCGCTGGATGCGGGAAGCACAGAATCGGTCGAAGTGGCGGTGCTTGGGGGAGGCCTATGTCCAGCAGTGGACGTCTTTCGGCTGATATGATGATGATGATGATGATGCAACCCATCAATAGATGTGATGAGATTTGTTCATAAATAAAAGCATGTTAGTAAAAAATACGACAAATCGACTTAAAAAAACATCAAACTCAACAATCTACTTAAAAAATGTTTGTTAAAAATAATTGGAGGAACCGCAAACTTTTATTTTTAAATAAAAAAATGTGTAAACGTGCCTGAGGCCCATTTTAAGCGAAGCCCTACGCTACAATAAAATAAGCCACTTTAATTTATTTTCCCTTGTAACTTATAGAAACATCTAGCTGATGAATTTATTTCCCTCCCACCCCAAAATTAGCATGGAAATGAGTTCAAGATTTGTTTTTTGTTCCCAAATCTAAAGAGCGAAGTGGTAAAAAATTGTACCAATTAGTCATTCAGCCTAGATCAAAGGCGACATTCCTACAACCTCTTTTCGGAAGACTACGCCATGAAGTATAAATTAGACAAACTATAGTACGCGCCACCACTGAAGTGCGGCGGTATATTGTGAAAATACAGTTTAAAAAAAAACAATTTTATAATAAAATTGTTTTTTTTTTCACACAATTGTTTTTTTTTCACTAGCGCCGCGTCTATCGGACTTGAGTGGTGGAATGCACTATAGTGAAAACCACGACCAAACGTCAACGATATAGTTTCTCTCTCATTTAGTGTTTTCGAGTCGTTGAGGTCCCGATTACTGACAAATGCGTGCACTGACTGGACAGGTCAACTCGAATCTGTGTGGTTTTTTGCTCAAAAGACCATCTCATACATTAATCTGCATGGTCCTCATTTATGATCTGACCAAAATTATGTCTGGATTTTAAAAGAGATTTCACCTCTGGGTTTGTTTCGGTCTTATTTCTCAGAGTAGTCAGATAGGAAACACCAAACATCTATTTTGTAAACATAAGACATTTGTGACGTTGAGTGTGTGTAAAAGAGGCGCAACCGGTAGAAGCAAGATTCTAGACTAGTGGAATCTGCCCCACCAAATCGAACTTGTGGGGTCGATTCCACTCAAATTTGCCCCACCAGTTGGGCGACCAAAGTCGCGTCTCGCTGTCATTCGCGCCTGTCTGTGGGAGCCGATACGGTGGAATCGGTCTATTCTGTAAAAATCTCACCGTGAAAACTTAGGTGAAGTGAGCTTGACGTAAGCTGTCAATCCCTAGCATCAGGTGTCAAACTCACTTAAGGTTTTCATAGAGGGATTTTTGAATGATGGTGATAAAAATTATGATAATTTTGCATCAGGTGAGATCTAGGCCGAGAGGTACACCGTTGTGGACAAAAAAAGAAATCGGCTTATCTTATTAATACTCAAAAGCCAGTCCTAATGTCCTAAAGAAAAAAGTTATCTCAGCATAATTTTGAAGCAGAACACGAAAGAAGCTTAATCAAAATAAATTAACGTCTCAAGCCCTGTCCGGGAATTAATTTTAGAAAATCAAAGGGTCGGTTATCATTAAAGATTGTTTGAGTTACAAACTTTTATGTTTTTTTCTTAATTATAATGGATTCGATCAGTTTGGGTATGACTGAAAGTACCTACTTCACTTCAAAATTGATGAAAGTTTCGTTCACTTTTAAAACGAAAAATAATAAGTAGCTAGTTAAAGTGAAGTTACATCTAAGGCCATATAGCGTACATGACGCCGGAGCCGCACCAGCGGCGCCGGACCGCATGGAATTATAAGCGTTGCTTTACTATTTAACTCGGCATTAATTCCAGTGTCCACGCGATTCCGGTACGGCGCCGGACAGCATATTTGTGTATGCGAATGAATATCGCCCATGCGCCGCAACACCGCCGCACCAGGTAGATTTTACACAAATTCTGAGATATTTAGATTTCTTTTTATATTGCGGTCCGGCGCGCCGGTACGGCTCAGGCATTATGTACAGGAAGCCTTACTGTAAAATTTTATGAAATTTGATTGAATTTGGTCTAACTATATTGTAATTACAAAAAAATACGTTAGATGTTTTCTTCAATAATGTACGAACTCAACATATCTTTTAATGAAATAGAAATAACAAGCTATTACGATTTTCTTTTCAAGTTTCCAGTCCAGCAAATAAGATCCTGCACAAAGTATTCCAAAGCCATTATTCGGGACATGTATTTAAAAAGCGAACGATATGACGCAGAGAAATTAAAAACTATGAATACAACAAACGAAAAATTAATTCGCAACATAACGGCACAATGTAAAAATAAATAAAAACATGGTTTTTAATTTAAAAACAAGTCCAGCTAATATTGCTGGCTATTTGGATACATATTTAAAATTCTCGTCGTCTAATTTTGTGTTTACTTATTTAAAAAACGAATAAAAATCTGATTACCTTTTACTGACAGCAATCTCCTCGGCGTCACCAGACTGGAGATAATGATATTACACGCCTTTCCAATATTCAAGTAAATGAATGTATTTAATACTAAGAGCTACACTACGGGCGTGACTAAATTACCTACGACTCCCAGATATCGTCAGGCATGGCAGTGCCCCCACCAAGTCGAGGAAAACAATATTCACATTTACTTTAATGCTGTGGCCGCATCGGTGGCAAAATGCGGTGGTCACATCAGCGGCTTCGCCACGTTTATTATGTAGTATCGCGGATACGCCAGTATCCACGATACTACCAACTTAGGCAATAAGGTTGAAGAGTGGTCAGGCGCCTGTGTCCGCGATAGTACCTTTCGCCACTCGGACGATATGTGTTACGACGCCCGAACTATCGCGACGATAACCGATAATGGTTGGTACCATCTGCGTGTATCACTAGATAGACGCAGATGTTGCCGCAGCATAAAACATAACAACATCGTTGTCTTCGTATAAGCGTGTCGATAGCAATCTAAATAGAGTGAGACAGAATTTGGCTTTGTTGTGCAAAAGTTTGGCATTGTTGTAATCACCTAAAAATTCAACGTAATCTTCAAGCGACTAGTTGACACTTCCCGTGACCCAAGGGCTAGCTTTTACCTCGGCCAGAGGCTAAGCATTGCCATACAACGTGACAATGCTGCCAATCTCTTGGGTACATTACCAGTCGACAGCGATGCGGAGAAATTATAGTTTGTTAATAGTTTTAGCTAGGTTAGTTTATAAAATTTTAATTTTATTAGTTTGTTAGTTAATTTAGTATAAGAAGTTAACTGTTTTATTTAATTTTGAACCTCAATATAGATGAATAATCCAAAACGTGAATCTGATAGTGTCGATGGTATTAAACAGATTCTACAAGTCAATCTACTATTACTATTTTACAAGTAAATAATGACTAATACTGTTGTGAATGTTCTTTCTGACTTGGATAGCCTTGTTGTTGCAAAAACCTATAAATGTCCACCGGATAAGTGCTCGGACTTTATTAATGTGTCTGTTACAGGCGTAACTATCCTACATCTGAATATACGTAGCATTAATAAAAATTTTAATGAACTATTAGTATTATTATCTCTAATGAAAATTAAATGCGAAGTTATTATTTTGACTGAATGTTGGTTGAGTAAGGTTACGAATATTCCAACTCTAGACGGATACAACTCACATTTCACATCGAATACACAAAATCAAAACGACGGGATTGTGATTTTCACTAAACATAATTTGATCTGTTCTGTTCACGAACCAAACTTTTCATTCGCGAATTCCCTCGTCTGCGAAATTGATAATAGGATCGCATTAATCGCTGTGTACCGCTCGCCTTCTTTTAATAAAAAAAATCAATTTCAAGGCTTCTTGAATGATTTAGATGGTGTACTTAATCAACTAAAAACATTTAAAACTGTTGCTGTAGTGGGGGATGTTAACGTGGACATTAAACCATCTAATAATGATGACCGCTCAACCGACTACCTTATTCTAAGTGCATCGCATGGTCTTTTGCCGGCTCATCAAACCCCCACGAGAGCAGCAAACTGTCTCGATCATATCATTCTTAAATCTGAATTACCAGCAACAACATTAATTTTGGAATCATTCATCACGGATCATTTGCCTACTTTGCTATTTCTTGAGGATACAAAATTGCCCAATAAACCACGAAAAACTGTCTCACGAGTGGACTACGCTAAGCTGGTTCAGGAAGTTGAAGGTATGGACTTCTCACACCTCATGTATGTGGACGATGCGAATGCAGCCGCGAATGAACTGATCAGTGTTATCCAGGGTTTAATAAAGAAATTTACATTCGAGGTAAACATTCCCAGAAAAGATAGAAATATTAAGCCATGGATTACACCGGGTCTGCTGCGTTGCATTCGTCATCGTGATACACTTCATATGGACACAAAAAAGTCACCTGATAACGATATCCTAAGGATTACTTATAATCGTTACCGTAACCATTGTAACATTCTATTACGGAACCTAAAAACCCAGTTTGACAGGCATGAGTTGGAAATAGCTAAAAATAATATTAAGACACTATGGAATAAAATTAAAGACATCACAAATTACAAAAAAATCCCCACACCTTCTAAGGACTTATTAAAAATTTATCCTGATCCACAAGTATCAGTTGATCTTGTGTGTAAGTATTTTGCAGACGTTGGCAAAAACCTCGCATCTAAAATCACTTCGCCGCAGTTGATATCCTCTACTCCTTGCGCACAGCCTCTCAAAAATGTACCCCTTAACTCACTTGCTCTCCTTCACTTTGACGAATTGGAAGTAAACAACGCCATTATAAACCTACGCACAAATTCTGCTACCGGTTGGGATGGCATCTCAACAAATTTACTGAAACTCTGCCGCCAAGTTCTTGTCACCCCAATCACGCATATTTTCAATAGGTCAATAGCCACTGGAGTTTTCCCGGAGGCATTTAAAGGCTGTCGTACATCCGATCTATAAGAGTGGAAACAGTGACTGTATGGACAATTATAGACCTATCTCAGTCCTCTCCTCTATCTCAAAAATTTTTGAAAAATTAGTAAACCATAGACTTACTCAGTTTCTTAATAAAAATAACATCATCGCACTAAATCAGTATGGTTTCAAAAAAGGAGTTTCGACTGAAGATGCAGTCCTTGACCTTAGTGAATTCGTTGCAAGAAAGCTTGATGGAAAACATAAATGTATGGGCCTATTCCTAGACTTAAAGAAGGCGTTTGACACAGTCTCTGTTCCCATCCTTCTTTCGAAACTGGAGGACGTTGGTATACGCGGACTAGCTCACGATTTTTTCGAAAGTTATCTGACTAATCGCAAATTGTGTGTTAGAGTTGGTTCCCACGTTAGTTGTG
Organism: Conistra vaccinii; assembly: GCA_948150665.1. Taxonomy (NCBI): domain Eukaryota; kingdom Metazoa; phylum Arthropoda; class Insecta; order Lepidoptera; family Noctuidae; genus Conistra; species Conistra vaccinii. The sequence continues at coordinate 7,067,022 of OX411320.1, read as the reverse complement.
AGGAAACTACCACCTTTGGAGTCCCGCAAGGTAGTGTGCTGGGGCCGACCTTATTCCAGGTTTACATTAACGAGCTTTGCTCCATACCTCTCATGAACTCTAAAATATTCACCTATGCTGACGATACAGCAATTATAGTCTATGGGGCAGATTGGGAACACGTTAGAGCTGCTGCCGAATCCTCACTTGAAACCGTTATTAGTTGGTTGCGGCTAAATCTCCTTACTCTTAACCCGGATAAGACTTACTACATCCCTTTTAAGCTACATCCAAGTACGAAACCACCGATAGACTTTACCATTAAAGCTCACGCTTGTAATGGCCACATACATTGCTCTTGTTTGTCCCTTCGTGAGGTAAATAATGTCAAGTATCTGGGAGTTGTGATTGATAGCGGACTAAACTGGTACTTGCACCTTGATATGATAAGTACCAGAGTTAGAAGAATGATTTATATATTTAAGCTCCTTAGGTCCTCTGCTGACCTCAAAACGATTAGAATGGTGTATACTGCTATTTGCCAGTCCGTCATCTCCTATTGCATCACAGTATGGGGAGGTGCAGCTAAGACTAGGTTTCTCAAGTTGGAGCGAGCACAAAGAGCAGTCCTTAAGGTGATGTTAAAGAAGCACTTTAGGTATCCTACTTCACAATTATACAAAGATATAAGAGTACATACTGTAAGGCAGCTGTTTGTGCTTCGATCTGTACTCAAAAAGCACACCAAGGTCCCGCCACCTGACCCAACACGCCGTAGGAAAAAGCCTCTTTGCATCACGGAAACCCACAAGACCGCTTTTGCTAGACGTCAGCATTATGTTCTTAGCTCACACTTATACACAAAAGTAAATAAAAAATTAAATATTATTGAATTGGATGGTTACAGGGTAAAAGCTATAATGGAAGAGTGGATAACTGATCAAGATTATGACGCTGTTGAAGATTTACTTACCTGGATCTGTTGATTCTCTTCCATTAGTTTCCCGTCTTCCCGACGGTTCCACCCTCCTCTCATCTCCACGCACACATGCACACTCAATACTTCCCTCATAATTATGCACATAACACGCCATGACACCCCACAATACACACACAACATACATAAACACATACATCACGAACCACCAAAATACACTAACATAACACATCTGTACTTACACTTACCTACACTACGTTTTCTTTTTCTTTTCACTAGTACATAACCTTATCTTTGACAATATCTCAATCTAAAGTTACTTGTATCTGTATGCTCATATTTACCGCTCGATTTTAATGTACTGCGAAGACACTGCCGCCCAAGATACAGGATTTTCCTAGTTTGGGGGGCAGGGTACCTACTCTTATTGGACTTTTGACCTCATTATTTACCTTTGTTTAACACCATTCTGTATAACTACTTATTGTCAAAGTTTATGTTTTCTATGAATAAAAATTTTTATTATTTATTTATTATTATAATCATAGGCTGCGCCTTAATTTTCCACAAAATAAACAAATATATTTTATGAATACTTATGCGACATTGTTTATAGCCCATTATATTGGAGTGAGGGGCTATAAATTTTTTGTAACGTGTTATGGGCAATAATTTGCATTGTTACTTACAATTTGAGGTAAAATTACCGGGCTATTACGCGCTTTAGTTTTAATTTAAGCGTTGAGCTGTGAAACTGATTTTGTTATAAACAATGTCTTTGTCAGCTGAAAATAACGAAAAAGTAAAGTAAAGCAACGAAAATTGTTTGTATGAACTCCCAATAAAATGGCAGTTACAAATTTTACTTCAATACTATTATTTATAGAATAAAATAAAAGAAGAATAATATTGACATTCAAACTATTCTGCTGCTAAAAATATCGCGGCAAACGTAATAAAAACAAAGCAATGTTAGTACAATAAAAATAAAATAGTTATGTAAATAGAGCAGCTTCCATAAAAGATCTGTCATTCAGTTATATCACTGTACATTTAAAGCGATAGTGGAGTGGTTTCTCCACACTATGAATTTGACATAAAAAGAATATATAAAAATGTTTATACATATTACGCTTATTATTATACCAATTTTAAGCGCCATTTTGTTGTTTGAGTCGGGGTTGCAAAACGTAAAATGCAGTTTTATAAATGTACTTTTCTTTCTCAAAGCAAAATCTAATTTAAAAAAGGTGGCTCAGTAGTCTTTGAGAGCAGTGGTGGACCAGTGGTAACGGCCCTGACTTACAAGTTGTAGGTCGTGGGTTCGAACGCAGGTAGGCTAGTACTCTGTTTAAATAATTTCATCACCACTGCTCTCATGCAGAACGGTGAAGGAAAACATCGTGAGGAAACCGGCATGTCCTAGAACCAAACATTCGAAGACATGTGACATCTACCAACCCGCACTGGACCCGCGTGGTAGATTACAGCCCACTCCCTCTTGAAGAGAGGAGGCCTGTGTCCCAGCAGTGGAAACATTAAAGGCTGATTAAGTTTTTTTTTAAAAGCTACCCATTTTACGTCACTTAGAAGTTACTGGGCATGAATTTTGAAAAAGGATTACTAATCTTGCGTACCTACCTAATAAATGACTACTCTGAGGTTGGTGCGGTACATTGCTGATTTTGTGGTACTATCGCGGACACGCATATCTGTAAGCCTGTACCGTAAGGACTATTACTGCTTGCAGCGCTCGGCCGTTGTTACGCTTACCTACAAAAAAAAGGCACGGTAAACAGATGTGGTTATTGTGTGTGTGCACGGATTTTGTTTTTAAAGTGTTTATGCGTGACCGCGATGGTACATACTTATGTGTACATAATATATGATCAAACTCAATCTCAAAGCATTAATTTCAATTAAACTAATTACAGGCACTTTTGAATTGTCAAGGGGTCGACCAGACAGAAATACAAAGTTGCCCATTCCAAAGCGTAGTGGGTTCCTATGGAGAAGAACGGGCAAGAAACTCCACGGAAACTCTTTTAAATCGAAATGTTGGTGAAAGAATTTCGCGATTGAAAGCGATTTCGTAAAGTAATACTTCTAGGTAAAGATGTTTATACACGTATTGGTTGGAGGATTTGTGGTAGATAGAAGTATGTAGGGAAATAATAAATCCCAAGTTCAAAAGAAGAAGAACGAAAGTTTATTAGGTACACAGACATGGGTTTCAGTTCACACACACAAGAGTTCCACTGAGTTAAGAAGGAGTTTCTGCGAAGTATATGGACGAGCCGCCTGCGCAAATAGTTCCGACTCACCGCGAACTATGCGGCACCCGGTTCCGACCCACTGGAACCTCAGTTGGCACTGTGAAGCATCGCAAGATACAAGACTCTGCCCACTATCGACCTCCGTTCTCCGGAGGGGAGTGATGTGGTGGCATCTACATCGCCACATGCGAACTACGCATCAAAGACCTGACGTCACACAAAATCCTGTCGTCGCACAAATCCTGCTTCGTTCAATTAGAGTTTACCGCGCGAACGAGATTAAGACTATCCGACATCAATTGTAGGGCAAGTTACCCGCCAGACACAACACCCGTCTTGTCGGAGGATCTTTCCTTTTCAAAAGACAATTGCATCAAAACAAATAGCAACAAATAAACTTCTGATTTGTGTTTCTTTTTTTATTTCCAACACAAAATTCTACAAAAGCATTATTCGCACATCAAAACTGTTGAATTCGCAAATACATATGCTCACAGAAAGCTGAAATATATACTAACAAAAGAAAGTCTTAATACAAGATATCTGTTAGCATTTTAAATGTTTATCACGTCTCAAATAAAATTTGTAGCGACGCGTCAGCTATTTGAACAGTCGATATTTATTGGTAGAGCAAACTTGCTGAGTTTCGCGAGGCATGAAAGGGTTAAATATAAATAAATAGATTCATGAATATCCTTTGAGTCTTTATTTAGTTTATACATTGAGTTTTTGCTCTGTAGCCGACTTTAAGATAGGAGATCTCCTGACGTGTTGGAAAACTAGGGCAGTGAGTTCTGATTACCCACTTAGTTTAAGAGTACGCATGAGTTTTCGAGATATCGCCAAGCGGTTGATCGACTCTTCAAGTGACCAGAAGGCTGTTCTATTTCTTGACAAAGTGCCCAAAAGGCAGGCAGCATTGCCACGGTGTTCGCTGATTCTTTAAATCAGCGAACACCGTGGCAATACTGCCTGCCTTTTGGGCACTTTGCCTGTTGACAGCGATGCAGACGATTTTATTTGTAATAGGAAATGTCTCTTAAATTAAAATCCGTGCGTTCAGAGTGCGGAATGGTCGAATATCAAATGAAAATAATATTTTATTTCACATAAACCTACATGGGCACTTATAAAACGTCAGAAGCTAGGTGCACGGTTCCACGGTTCCCTTTACTGTTGCGAAGAGCCGGCAAGAAACTCCACGGCATCCATGTTTCATGGCAAGGACCACAAATTACATAGAAATCGCTGAGAGAATATTTTAGCACGCTTAGCATGACCGCAATAGGGTTTTGTCGACGGAAGACAAAGTGACATGCAGTTAAACGATCACAATCTTTCATTTTGTCTATTCCTGAGTCGACAAAACCCGTAGAAAACTGTTTCTATGGTACTCATGTTACGTGTCTACGATCTTCATTTCGTCTTTTCGGCTAACGAGTAATGTATCCCAATCATATTTTATTACTTGGCCTATGTCTAAGAGAGAGTTGTATTTCATATTGAATCTAGGAGTAATAAATCATTGGGGGCTACTTATTGTTTTGGGCTAGTAAATAAAAGTCGATAGAGAGAAAAATGGTTTATTTAGTTGCTAAATGTAGCAGACTTTATCTCATTACCAGGGAGGAGGTCAATGAAATGGAAAGCTCGTTTTCATTGGTCGATATGAGCGCTCATATGCGGTGCGGGACATTTCTGTAAAGCATGCCATAGGGCTCATATTTGGGGAACCATTTTCATTATTCGATAGGAAACGATTGCGGTGTACGGAGAACCTGCACCGCACGTTTGGCAGTTGCTTTTAAGACTCATTTTCAATAGGTGTGACTCTCCGCACGCTTATTAGCACCCAATGAATTTTATTGGTCGCTATGCCCGCTGCGGGGATTCCTTGCAGACGCACGGTGTCCGGACCGCGTTATCGACTTATGGTTTAAGAACTTTATTATTCCTCATTAAGAATTAACAATAATTAACTTACTGAGAAACTAAATTAACATAAAATGTTTATGAGCGTACAAAACCGACGTTAAAAGTAAATTTATAAAAACAGATAGGAAGGTAGTGACAAAGTAAATATTCAACTAATCATCAACCCAGTAAACACGGATCTAAAGTAAGAGTAGATGTATTACTGACTTATGACTTTCATTAGTCATTCGACTTATGAAAATGAGCCATATATATATATACAAGGTTAAGGTGCACTTGCCGCGGCAAAGCTATAGATTGGTGACCATTTTTTTACATTGAGACACATTATTGTACGTCTGATAACGTACGTAACTGTACCAATGGACATCATATAGAATGTTTATGATTATCGTTACCTGGTAGGTATCCTAATTATATCTATCTAATACCTTTAAACGAGCAATTCTTGTATGTATAATCTGAATCTCGGAAACAGCTCCAACGATTTTCATGACATTTTTTTTTTCTAAACCTCTCCTGTATTGAGGCACGAACTACTCATCAAATTAGTCAAACTATCCAGTCAGTTACCCAATAAAAAAAATCTCATATCTACTCTCAATAAAAAAAAACAACGTCCGTAATACATCATAGAGCCGCGAGCCGTGACTAGCAATAAATCTGGCTTACAAACACAAAAAACTCTCATCCACTAACGAGATAGTTCCCCAGACAAATTATTGTAGTTCCGTTTTTCATTTCCCGTTGCCCGTTGTAATGGGATTACTTTGTAGGTACTTATTGGAGTCAGCTGGCTAGTTAGTTCCTTGAGACCAATAAGGGGTACCTGAAACACTAAATAAATAAACAGGAACGTAATTTTTGCCTTACACTGCTCCCTGTTTTTGTTAGAATTATTAAGGTTATACTAGTCGATCAATCTTCCGCACAAACGTATTATGGTGATAACCAATTTTGGAGAGGTCTAAGGGCGTAAATAAATAACTTATGTAGTTAGAAAATGGCAAAATATAAACGGTACAGGGATAGATAATATATTCAATAGTTCAAATAATTTTATTTTAAGTAATTACATCAGTAGTTTTTCATAATATAATACGCCCAAAGGTCTGTTCATGAAATTTTACGCACACGTTTTCGTTATAAATCATCTTCTGTTTCACTAAATAAATTAATAAATAAAACAAATCTAGATAAATAAATAATAAGACTAATAAGCATGCATATTAGCCACGCCCACCAACGAGTTCGAACCGTCGACTAATGTACCCTTAAGCTACACCCGACGAAGCTACCTGACTCTTTAAAGCTGTTTTCAAACCAGCGTGATTTGTCGCGTGACGCGACACGAACAATACAAAACTTCACGGTATAACAATAACCGGTGTCGCGTCGCGCGACAAATCGCGCTGGTTTGAAAACAGCTTTAAAGAGTCGGATTAAACCTGGCAATGGATTAATCGCGTGTCCAAAAATCCGAAGGTATAAACTCCGGTGATGTACGGAACACATCGACCCTTTCTCGGGTGGGCAAGCCCTGATTATCTTTAATCAACATATTCCATGGGGACTGGACCGCATTTTCGTCCTAAATTGATATTAATTTATGTGGCTAAGCCTATATGAGTGCTGATCGGATTTTATTACTATTTTCTGCCTAATTTGGTGAGAGTAAAATCAAAGGTTTGGGTTAACCTCGATTATAGAAGGACTGCGAGGGAACGGCCTTGCGGATTATGAAAAGAATTATGCATTTGTGTAAAACTTGAGTGCGGTCATAACCTTTTCCTGTCTTTTGCCGTAGCACTGACAGTGATTTATAAGTACTTATTATGGATAAAAACCCGTCTTTTATTTTACTACGGTTACGTCGAGGGTCCGGGGCTTATGCCCCCAGTGGTCGAGGCACCTGTGGAAGACTCCCCCGATTCGATTAATTTAATATCTTTTTCTTTTTGTGTTTTTTCACTTAGTACAGTAACTGAAAAAAGTGTGCACTAATAAAGTGCTACAATAAGGCTGCCTGTCCACTGGAGCGGAGAGGAGAGGAGCGGAGCGGAGATTTGCCATTATTAACCAATCAAATCTAAACTTAGAGGCGGAGTCAAGTCGAGTCAAGATTCTATTGGTTAATATTGGCACATCTCCGCTCCTCTTTTCTCCTCTCCGCTCCAGTGGACAGGCAGCCTAAAGGTGGGGACAGTTTCCATACATTTTTGAGCATTGTTCTTTTAATTTTGATCCCTCCACCCTGGGAATATTTTGTGTTGTTTTAAACCTAAAACCGTCCTTTTGTATGTCCGATAGATTAGTAGTGTGTATTACTAAGATAATATGGATCAAGGGCTGAATGTTTTTTTTTTTTTAATTTGAACATCTTTCCTTTCGCCTGCAATCTGTGGGAGTGATTCCGTGAAAAGGAACGGAAGTGTGTAACAGGAAGCCGGGGAAACGCGCGCAATTTTTCTTTTGACTAATGAGCGCGCGCGATGCTATAGTTGGCCGTCAGATGGTATCAACCCATTTTACGAGAGGTTGGTACTGTCAGCCAAGATGTCAGATGTTTCACACCATATGCGAAGGATCACCCGTTTGAAAAAAGAATGAAGCTCTTTATAAGAGGCTAATTTAAACAGCTATTAACATGGATGCAGAACAGAGCACGAACTATTATAGATTGGCCGTAATTCTGATTTCTAAGTATAAATTTTGAAAGTAAGTCAAATATACAGACTATATCATACAGAGAAATATTAGAGGTATAAGCACTAAGTTACGTATATAAGTGCTAAGTAGAAAGCACCAGTTAATACGATCCTAAGAACGCCAGATTAAGACGTCTTCAGGACTCATCAATCTAGACCCTCGTCTGTATTTCGATCCCTCACTGGCGGGATAAATGTTTTCCTATTTAGGTTTTTCTTCTAGATATAAGGCGATAAGGTTTCAAGTATTATATATGTCGCAGGCATATTGTTAAACCAGTGATATTATAACTTCACTAGTGAAATTATAATTGCACGAAACTTTGTCAAACGCCTCTATTTCTTACAATTTAACGAACTTTTTTTAGTGTTATTGTTATTTCACGGGAATGCTGTAGTCATTTTAAAATAACTCTTGGTATAAATAAATAAAAAATAAAAAAGCCTTATATTTCTCTAAGTTTTACACAGTGATGATTACTAATTTAAATGTTTTAATTTATATTTTTTATTTGAGAACCCCTGAGGTGAGAGAATCCTCCAGAGAATGCCAGTTTTCTCTATGTTTCGCCACGTCCATCCAGCGTGATCCAGCTATACGCACGAGCTCGTCTTCCCAGCGAGTGTGGTCTTCCACGTTTACGCTTGCCAACCGGTCCCTTCCAAGAAGTCTAGGTATATTATGAGTCAAGTTTGTAGTGGGGACTTCACGCGTTTTGATTGGCCAACTCTTCTATATCCGCCATTTGCAAAAAACAGTTGTTATAATATAATAATAACAACTCTTTCATTACAAAATTGACATTCGAAACGGACCAATCATTGACCGACTCACAATTTAACGGGTTTGCACATACAGGGAAATTGGTCAAAATATTATTGCCTTGCAATATCGTGGCGTGGGCCCAGTGGAATTATAATGCAGCAATTATAATTTGACTAGTGAAATTATAATAACACTGGTTTGACAATATCCCTGCGACATATACATAGGTAAGGGGATGATAAAATTCTTGGACAGGATTTTGTGAAGGATATCCTACCCCGTCCTATTTAAAAGCAATCGCCGCGCAAATACGCAATCGGCGCGTGCATATTATAATTATGTTATGTAATTTTTTGATCGAAAAACCGGAAGACGCCCGCTGTGGGCGTGCCCACGCGTTCTGGTTCACGAACAAAAGTGACATATGAGCGCATATCGCGTATTCGCGTGACGATCGCTTTTAAATAGGGGGTATTCCTCGAAACGCACGAACTTTGAACCGCACAGTAGGAAGTGCACCAAAAGTATTTCTCGAAACGCACCATTTATTTATTTATTTATTTATTTAACACTTTAAGCACACAAATGTACAGAGGCGGACTTAATGCCATAGGCATTTTCTACCAGTCAACCTTTGGGTGATGCAGAGACAAACAGTGGTAGGTGCAATATCGAAAAATGTGGAATAAATATTTAATTAAATCTAAGGATATACATATACCTATCAAAACTATATATATAATATACCTAAAATATACATAAATATAATAACCATTCAGGTGCGCTTACAAAATCAAATTAAAAATATTGTAATTTTATTCCTCGAAACGCACCAACGATGAAACATAGACAAGAGGACGAAGGATTCGTAATAAATGATATCGATAGATGTTTTAATATATTTAAGACGTTCTAAAGTATTCGTTTCATCGCGCACCAACTTTGAAACGCACTAAATGAAGCTCTTCATTTAGTGCGTTTTAAAGTTGGCGCGCTTAGAGGAATATCCCTTAAATAGGACGCGGCCTTACTCGTATATCGGTTCGAAGATTGGTGATGAATTGATGATGTTATAACAAAGTGATTGCTTATCACAGCATCTAACAGTTCAATATTTACCCAAACACAAACAGATAAAACGTTGCGGAATTTCAGTAACACATAACACTATCGAACTTAAGAAGCAATGGACTGGCAATCTTTTTCAATTGGTTTCAATTTAAAATTGATCGTGCATTGCGTAATTGGGGGGCTGGTGTCAGAGTTTTAAAGCCGCCCATGGGCCTCTGACTTGGCTTCACATGCCATCGAGAAATATATCTCAGATATTTCCGGTTTCCTCACGATGTGTTCTTTCACCGTTTTGTGACGCAAACAACTTCGCCGGTGGCCAACCAAGGTCACCTTTGTCGGGGACGCGGTTGGCAACCGTATAGCAGGCACTTAAATTTTCATGATGAGATTTTTGCAGAAAAGACCCGTACCCTAATTACGTAATACACAATCAATTCGTTTTGAAACAGATTGCTAATCCATTGCTTCATAAGTTCGAAATTTAATTCTGCTCTGCAACGTAATTATCGCATTGAATGTTGTTGAACTGTCAAAATGAAACAAATGATCGCTATCGCATTGCTTCTGCAAGATAGGTAGGTAATAGCCCTGCCGGCTGTTCTCTCCGAAAGGTTGGACAGTGGTGTATGGTACGCCCACATTTTGTCAGTTATAAATAACAACGGCCTATAAAATCTCTGCACTTGTACCCGATATCACCATCAATTTTGAACTAAGACATGACGTAGAACAGCCGTGATGACACGTCAATCAATCATAGCAATCTGTCAGGATCGACGTCCCATTTCTGACCGGTACTTCGGGGTCATATCTCTCTTAGTTAAGGGCCATATATAGCACAGTTTATTCGCAATTCATAATCGTCTTTACACTTGGGTTGAGCTCCTGTTTTTTAAAACGTTATTATTGTTTGGTTGAACTAAATTAAAGAAAGAAAGAAAAAGAAAACTTTTTTATTTGAGATAAGAACAAGACATTATTGAGACCTGGCAAAGAACGCCGAAAAAAACACATTTCATAGTGTTGTTGTTATAGCTGCAATAGAAATACACAATCTCTGAAAATTTCAACTGTCTACCTATTACGGTTCATGAGATACAGCCCGCTGATAGACTGACAGACGGATGGACGAACGGACGGATGGACGGACAGCGGAGGCTTATTAATAGAATTCCGTTTGCCACCCTTCGAGTACGGAACCTTCAAAAGGAACATTTAAAACTAACAAAATAATGATAACAAAAAAAAAAGAAATGTGTGAGGCCAAAAAGGCTCCACCTCAGCATAATGCTGCTATAATAAAAAAAAAAACTGAGAGGTGTCAAGGGACACCCGGATGGAACGAAGTTATGGAATGAACCTCACAAAGACATGCCACTAATTAGTACCTGTGGTCGCTCACAGATGGCGATATAATAAAAAATTAAAAAGTGTCGTTACAACTTTTGGTCTTAATTTTTTCCGTCTAGCCCCCTTTCGCAACGCGCGAAAGGGAACTTCGTTCCAAAAACAATGGGTTGCACTCCGGGAGTGCCGGCAGAAGTGAAAACTTGACTGCTTTTTTTACCCATCAATATGGGTAAAATTTCTTACCTCGCAATCTTTACGTAATGTCAAAGACTATTATTTTGATATTTACTTTGTCGGTTGATAGGCAACGGATCTTACGGTCACGTCCTGACGCGAGTTTAACATTTTTTATCCATCCCAAAAAAGTGCACAACGCAACGCAAGTGTAAGAAGTTTTCACTTCAAAAAATAATTCCGCAAATCATGCCTTCTGTAGATTGTCATAATATTATGCATCATAAGTTTAAATTCTAAGCACCAGGCTTTAAATGACCCTCTTCAATGCAATTTAAACACCCCAGAAGAAATATTATAGTCTAATAAACTAAGACATGATCATAACTCCACTCCCGGCGCGGCCGCTATTATTAGAATCCCGGACTTATATCACTCACATTCCTCAACTAGGCTTCTACCATTTATCTTCCAAAGCTAAGTTTCCTCCATATTCAGCCTAAAGACCGAAGGTCAAGCCATTTATTATGCCGTTTGGATCGAAAACAATTCAGCGTTGGATCGCGCTTTCCAAAAACCAAAAAGTTTGCAACTTGATTTACCGCTCCGGGTCAAAGTGCAAAATTAAATCGTACTAAGAAATGTTGTGAAAACAAAAACAAAATAATTTATTAAGGTTTCATTACGATTCTGGTCGTGTTTGCTGTTCAGTTGAAGCAAAAAATATAAAGTTGAGTAGTTGTTTACGAAAGGCTGCGTAGGTACCAACTATAGCCAGTGTTTATTATGAATTTATTTACAAGCACGCACGCTGTCGTGGGATGAGTTGATTTAATACTATAGGTACCTTTATTTTTACAGGGTAGGAAGCTAGGAAGATAGATCTACAGTGCACAGCAACTGCATGGCTGGTTGTGAGTATCCATGATTTATTTATTGTTCATTTAATACTTTAAGCATACAAATGTAGTTATAGAAGCGGGCTTAATGCTATATGCATTTTCTACCAGTCAACCTTTTGGTGATGCAGAGACAAGCAGTGGTCGGTGCAATTACGAAGAATTGAGGAATGAATATTAATATTTATTTAAATACTAGCTTTTGCCCGACGCTTTGCCCGCGTGGATGTTGCAAACTATCCCACGGGAACGTACTACCGGGATTACATACCTTATAGCCGAGGAAGAGACTCCTACCGCCGCGCCCGCATTGCTGTCAACCGTAATTACTTTGTTACGCGTAATTTTTAATTTGTGATATCTTTTAAATTATCCATTTAAATCATATGATGTGAAAGCATATTTTAATCTAAATTAAATGTCCAAATTTTATCAAATTCTGAAATTAAAAAATGGTTATTGTGAGTCATCCTTAGAAGATAGACATATCACGGACTTTTTTGTTGAATTTTTCGAATGAAGTCACTGCGGTGAGTGACTCATTGAAGAATACAATTATGTGATTAACATGGATTTCTATTGTGTTTGACACTAATGTACTGAAAGAAAGTGGGGGGCTAGATAACTAGGGGAAGTGGAATCAAGAAATAAAAACAAGGTGGTCAGCGCCGTTTGCTCTCTGCGAAGGCGTATGTATGGGCATTGGGCAACCACATTAGAAGCTACACCATCATAATAAATTTACGCAACCAAAACTCGGTTGATCCAACCAAAGATCGGTTGTTGAACGATGAGCGATGCATCTCAGAATTCGATAGTTTTGCTTGTTTTTGCTAGCCGCTTTGATAGTTTCGCTCTATGACGTAAATCTCTATCTTTTATATCAATTAATAGTGGCTGTATAAAAACCTTAATAATATTTTTATTATTGAATGGGTGTTTCAGTAAACAGGTGAAACAATATTAAATAAAATAGATAATAATTATTTAAACAATTTCAATAAAATTTCGAACAATGACTGTCCTAAATAAAAACAAAGTGATTGCTTATCACAGCATCTAACAGTTCAATATTTACCCAAACACAAACAGATAAAACGTTGCGGAATTTCAGTAACACATAACACAGAATAAAGTTTTACGTAAACAAAATATAAAATGTTTGTTCACAAACTCAATTTTGCATCCAATTTAAATATTATCCAAATAAGCGACAAGTAGAAACAGTTATACGAAAAACAACCACCCAAGTCCAATTTATTTACTCCCGCCGCTTTAAATCGTTTATCCAAATTTATTCATTACATTTTATTCGAAATGTCAACCGTTAAAAACGTTTTTAAATACTTTCATTGACGTTTAAAATCCTTTTCACAGATGACCAGCTAATCGGACAAATAAAAAATTATTGCTCCAGTTCGACCCTTTTATTGCGACAAACAACGTGTAGGCGTTACAGAGATATGAGCTTTTTTTCGCAAATGTGACCCCAAATAGGGACACATTACGACCTACATTAGCCTTTATCAGAAGACATAAAATAAATAAAAAACAATCTGACTAGCCTTTTCCAAACTATGTTGGGGTAGACTTTCAGTCTAATCGCATGCAGCTGAATTCCAGTATTTTACATGGAGCGAGTGCCTATCTGACCTCCATAACCCAGTAACTGGGTAAAGCTTTGTGCAGACCAGCTCGACTTGCCGACACCGGTTATGGTTATACCGTGAAGTTTTCTTAGAAATTGTATTGTTCGTGTCGCGTCGCGCGACAAGTCACGCTGGTCTGCACAAAGCTTAATACGATATTCCTTGGTAAAGCTGGTTGTCAGACATTCGGGCTTCTGATGACCCGTAACTACTGTCAAAGATCGACAAATGACAGCCGGAACGTGCTTTGCGAGGCATGGAGGAGTTTCGTTATGTAAAGATGGTCACCCATCCACGGACTAATCCCGGCAAGCGTAGCTTAACTTGATGGATTGTCCCGTGCGGCTTTTATTACTTAGCCACGAGCTCCAAATCAGACCACTTTAATGGGTAAATAAACTCCACATAACATTACAAAATACGTTCACAAACGTACTAGAGTCGTATGTTACGATTCAAGCCCTCACTTAAAGGAGCGTATAGACCAGAAGGGTTGTTAAGGAATGCTACCTAGGTTAATAATGTAGACAGTTTTCATTAGGCCCTCGCATATTTTATTTAGACCTGCCGACGACGGTTTGGAAATGCCTCGCATAAAGTCCTAAAACCTCATTAGTCTTGTACGAGATAATTTAAGGGGAAATAATTTTGGAAGACAGACTAATTAAACCTGTATTAATTAACTATGTAAATATAAACAAGTATTTATAGAACAGAGCAATGTAGGGTAGTGCACAGATCAAAATGAGAGCATTAATCGCACAAAAAAATGCGTTACAGCACTATACGGGGTTTGACCTGACGAATCCCGCAGGCCGATTTTTGAAAAGCTTGGCTTGTTGCCGCTACAGTCTTTTTACATATTGATACCTTAATTGGCAAAACCAGCCAACTCCACATTTCAACATATTAGATTGTACGCAACAGTAATTTGGCGTGATTTGCAAAAACGACAACTCCGTTAAACTCACTATTCTTTCCTTATTTCGCTAGTCGAAAATCAGCTATTTTTTCATAAGTAGTCTACAAAAAATATTATACAGTTTTAAGCGTTACCTGAAAAATTGGTCTTATGGAGATAGCTGGTTTGCCAATTAAGGTATCGATATACGAAACATGTTATGTTTGTGAGGAATCATAAGGAATTATTTAGTACCTACTGCAGATGATTTATATCCTCGTAACCGACGAGAACCCACAGGCTCGTACTGGATATCCTTCTGAGACTAGCTATAGATAATAAAAGTTGTAAATATGTGTGTATTTATACATAATTACGTATATATAATAAGATATCAAGTAATATCAAGACATTAAATGTGAGACTATTCAAAATAAATTGCATGAATGGTTGTGTGGCCATAATTTTTATAGTGTCAAAGACTTCTTTGAAAATAAATGTTAAATATGCTTGTGAAAAGTGCCCTTATGTCTGCAAAAACATGAATGCTTTTGTTTTTTATTGTATGTACCATGTCTTTAAGCAAATAAATATTATTCTTTTCTATTCTAATTTTGATGAACATTCATGATGGAAATATTAGGTACGTTTCCACCAAGAATGTTAAGCTAAGGTTTTGTTTTGTTAAACTGAGAGGCTGAGTAACCCTCGAGCTTGCTATTATGATTTAGATGAAGGAGGTCGATTGAAATCGAATTGTATCGTAAATTCAATATGAATTTCCCGTTTCAGAAATCCGTATTCTTAAAAAATTAAGAAATATTGTTGTTTATTTCCTTTTATATCCTCATAGTGTTCTGTTTATGGTATTTGTTAACTTATTATTTATAAAATGTAAAAATAAACGAAGTTCGAGACCGAAAACATGTTTTGATTACCTGATCGATTTAGAAAGCCTACGTTTTGCATACAACCAGATATTCGTAAAATCCATCATTTTCCTTGCAAGATAAACAGGAAACCCCGAAGAAAGCTTAAAGATAATCGACAAACAAAGAAATTACGATGCTGTAAATAAATCTCAAGGTAAAACTCTGTCGGTTAAAATCTCCTTCACAAACCTTTATACGGTGCGATTTAATAGACAATGCAAGTAATTTATTGCATGAATTTTATTGTTTGCCACGGGAATGAAACTTGCATCGTGTAAATGGGGCTTTGGAGTCAATAAGTCACTGAAGAAAGAAGAAGAAATTGAAAAATACAAGAAGAAATCGGTAAGTGGGGTTAAATAGAAGGTCAACGTCGGTTGATTTGTAGGTATTAGCGATTAACTCGTGTGACCTCACTCACGTCCAGTGTCTAAAGCACCTAATACTTTTATCGGCATCAACATTATTTTTGAGATAATAGGGCCGCACTTTGAACAAAGTAACAGGCATTCTAGCCTCCCTTTTTCCTAACCTAGACAAAGAATTTCCTTTGTCTCGATATAACTAGATGCCTACTTAAAAGGAAAATCCTTTGCTTATCCTAAAACTAACAAAGACTTTGAAATTGCTGATTCTCGTTTTATGTTCGCTCAGGAAACAAAGGAATCTATAACAAGATCATCCACTTTAAGATAAATAACAAGGTTTGGGTGAGCTGAATTCCTTTATGCATAGTTTCCGTTGCAAATAAAATTGGTTTATAATTTTGTTATTTCATCTTACTGCGAACAAATATTATGTCCTAAGTTTGTGTAAACATAATTTTTATTATAACCTAAAGAAGAAGCCCGAAAGTCTGACATCTATTTTAATAAATAGATCTTATATATTTATGTCGGAAATACGTTAATGAGTTGTCTAAAGGTCATCGCACATTATAACAGCACCGCTCCAGCACGGTAGCGCCCCGGCACCGCCTCGAAAAATCAAGTCGTCAACGCGCCGTAAGCAAGGCGACGGCTAGTCGCCAACGCGCCGTAAGCAAGGCGACGGCTAGTCGCCAACGCGCCGTAAGCAAGGCGACCGCTCGCTGCCGGCACGCCACCGGCGAGGTAACAGTTTATTGTTTATTCACAAGCAAGGCGTCACCGTGCGGCCGGCGAGGTGTCACCGCGCTTACGGCGAGGCGTCACCCCGCGGACGGACAGGCGCCGGCGAGCGGGCTCCTCGCTTGAAGCGCGCTATCGGCCCGACGTGTGACGGCTCGTGGGCCGCTCACTGCCTGCGAGCCGTCCACTATTCTGTATAGCCATCGTAAAATAGACTTTAATTGATTTGACTAAGAATCCTAACTTGAATGACAAGGTATTTGCCGTGACGGAGCCGTGCTGCTATAATGAGCGATGACCTTAATCGGGACGCCAGCGCTGCTTAGCGGCGCTCGGCAGAGTCTACAAAATAACGCTCGGACCGGCTGGAGCTAAGCAGACTTCAAGGGCGGCGGTCAAGTAGTGAAGTCGTTTAGAAACTGTCGTGCATTCCGAATAGTTGTGTCGTTGTGTGTGTTGTGTGCATATACCCTCCTCCCATGTATACAAAATACAATGTAACACTAAATTAAATAACTAACTACACTAATAAATTCAAAAACAAAGGAACACTTAAGGCGTCGAAGTACTCTTCCGCATCGCTGTCATCCGGAAACGTGCGCAGAAGACTGGCAGCATTGCCACGTTGAATGGCAATGCTAATTCTTTGACCAAAGAACGAGCCAGCCCTTTGGTCACGTGAAGTGTCGACCAGTCGGCGAGACATTTCCTTAATTGTAAAGGAGTTTGTTATGCATGTTATGAGGAGCTCGTGGCTAAGTAATAACAAGCCGCACGGGTCGATCCATCAGGTTAAGCTACGCTTGCCATCGGTGACCATCTTTACATACTGAGACTCCTCCGTGCCTCGGAAAGCACGTTAAGCCGTTGGTCCCGGCTGTCATTTCTGTATCTTTGACAGTCGTCACGAGTCGTCAGAAGCCCGAAAGTCTGACACCAATCTTACCAAGGGGTATCGTATTACCCAGTTACTGGGTTGTGGAGGTCAGATAGAAAGTAGCTCCATGTAAAATACTGGTATTCAGCTGCATCCGGTTAGACTGGAAGCCGACCCCAACATAGTTGGGAAAAAGGCTAGGCAGATTGATTGTAAAGGAGTTTGTTATATTGCATGCTTTATGCTTTTTGTTGTGTTTTCTATACAAATCTGTTGGTATTATTAACCCATTTTACCATTGGTTTGTGGTGGTTGGATAGGCAGTCGCTTCATGAAAAGAACTGTTATTCAGCTGCATCCGGTTAAACTGGAAGACCGACCCAGACATAGTTTGGCGTTTTCGTCGTAATTAGGTTGTAGTTTTTATTAATTTTTCTAATTTATTGCAATTATTTTGGGGTAAGGGATCATTGAGAATGTGATAACTACGATTTTTTAAGCCCTAAATACCCTTCTAAAATGTAATGTAGACTATATTACATTTAAGAAGGGTATTTAGGGTTATTGAAAACTGTTTCTCATTTGTGGTTTATTTATGAACCAGTTTTCGCCCGCGGCTTCACCCGCGTGGAGGTCGGAAATTATCCCACGGGAACATATTACCGGGATAAAAAGTATCCTATCGTAATTCAGGTTATGAACTATTTTTGTGCCATTTTTCATCAAAATCCATTCAACCGTTTTTGCGTCATTGAGTAACAAACATCCAAACTTTCACATTTATAATATTATACGTAGGATAATTATAGATAACCAATAATACAGGGTGGCAGGGACATCGACGCGAAGCCGGTTACCATGGATTCAGTACATGATTCTGAACCCCCCTGCGTTGAAATTTTTCGTCGGTTATTAAAAAAAAAAAACAGCTGTTTCATAGAAAAGTGCAATACCTACGCGGTCAAAATGTATGGAGCAGCTGATTTTTTTTTTTATAACCGACGAAAAATTTAATTAATAAATAAAAAAAAAAAAAAAAATATTAATTAAAATTAATTAAATTTAATTTATAATCGGCTTCGCGTCGATGTCCCTGCCACCCCGTATATTCTCACAAAGTAATCTTAGATACCTAACATGATATATTATTCTTCTTTTTTTCCGTAGCAGAACAACTTATGCTACAAGCTGCCATGTTGCATTTTATGTGACGTCATACTTTAAACCTGCGGAACAACATAACGCATAGAATGAAGTGTGATAAAATACGACAACTACGAGTTTAGGAGTTATGAGCGAACAGACGAATATACATAGTCTGTTAAAATCATAACCCTCCTTTGGCTTTGCCGTAGTAGGGTAAAAAGGCTAGGCAGATGACAAGCATAAAGCAGCATGGATAAAGCCCACACTATTTATTGCATACACCATCACTGTGGCTTTCTGCTTATTATTTAAAACTATAATAAATCGTTGTCATAAATATATCTAGCTATTTAGTAGCTGTACTACTTCAATATATTAAACATTGCACGAGAATTTCATATTCACGAAAAATTGCAACTCATGACAAATGAGATATTTCATTACAATGAAGCGAACGCTCACGTCGGTCGTCGCGCTGTTCTAAATTGAAGATTTTTTTTGCATATACACCATTTATACTCTTTTAAATTAATTTAAAATATTAAAGACGAAAATATTAAAGCGTTTAGTAGTAAGGTTTAGTCTCAAAAACGTGGTAAATAGACGGATAGAAATTTCTTTGGATAGCGAAAAATCCTAACTATAAATGCGAAAGTGAGTTTCTTTGTTTGTTACGGTTTCAAGCTAAAACGGCTGAACGGATTTGAATGAAATTTGGCACATGGGTAGACCATGACCCGGAGAAGGACATAGGGTACTTTTCATCCTGGATTGCAAAAGAAGTCGCGGGCAACAGCTAGTTTAAATATTAAAGACTTTTGTAAAATGGTTTAAACTGAACAACGTGGTAAATAGACGGATAGGATTTTCTTCTGGATAGCGAAAAATATTTATGAAAAATTAAATATTCAGCACAAAATAAATAGAAAATATTTTTCAGTTTTGATTCAAAATTTAAAGGTCTCCATTTTGATCTTACTTTCGTTTGTCTGAGTCTAGAATTCTAGATGAATATCTGCAGAATCTTTGAAAAATAAACCGTACGATAACACTGGCTATCCACAATCTTCGTATATAGGACGTTCGAGAGGATTTACCGATATCAGTTCACTTTTCCCGTTGGTAATGTCCTTGAATCGGTTTCGATCTGTCTTAATATACTTTCGCCCAGGAGGTATGAATTAGGAGAGGTAGCGAATGGTTGGTGCTTTTTGTTCTGATGTATATTAACGACTTTTTCTGTCTATAAATCTATATCTATACAAATAAATAAAATTTAAGGGTCTGTTTGTAATGTCTAAATAACAGATTTTTACTATACTTATAACAAAAACATTTTTGAAGTGAGAATTTCTTTAGCGGCGTTGTGCACTTTTTTTGGGATGGATAAAAAATGTTAAACTCGCGTCAGGACGTGACCGTAAGATCCGTTGCCTAGCAACCGACAAAGTCAACATCAAAATAAATAGTCTTTGACATTATGTAATGATTGCGAGGTAAGAAATTTTACCCATATTGATGGGTAAAAAAAAGCAGTCAAAACATACTTCATGAAAAGTGTTTACCTATTAAAAAATGCACAACGTTAATGTTCAAGTTTCAAGTGCAACCCGTTGTTTTTTTTTTTAATTTTGTCTGTCTGTTTGTTCCTGCTAATCTCCGAAAGAAACGGATGGACCGATTTTGACGGGACTTTCGCTGGTAGATAGCTGATGTTACGAGGAGTCACGTAGCGTACCTTTATTTTAGAAAAATAATTAGGGTCCACGCGTGGGAAGCTGCGGGCAGCAACTAGTGTATTAAGGTTAAGCATGACCTGGATAATTTATTTATTAAAACTTTATGCACAAGTAAAAAAAATACTGTGCAAAGGCGGACTTAATGCCTGAGGCATTTTCTACTAGTCAACAGGGTGATGCAGAGACAAAACATGGCAGGTGCAATATATTATAACTTATAAGGGATAAATAAATAATTTAGTGCCAAAATCTATTTTTTCGGCTTGTCACTTTGATAAATAAAGCCAATCTCTTGTCAAAAAAAAATTTTTTTTTGCAGGAGATTGGCCAGAGAAGGCAACCCACAAGGAAGAATGGAAAGCTATGGGGACACCTTTGCCCGACAGTGGGACAATACACGTTGAAAAATATACATTACAACAATTACTTATGGCCCTAAGACTCAGTTCTTAACGCGGCGGTTTTTTAGTTTACAAAGTTTCATCACAATCGGTTGAGCCATTTTCGAGTTTTTGCGAGACTAACGGACGGCAATTGAGTTTTATATACAGGTTGTCCTCGGAAACCTGTACCATCGAAGGTGTGTGGTCAGGGGACACTAATTAATTAAATTAAATTAAAATTCATTTATTTCAGGTATCATAACCCATAACAGAATAATCACATACAAATAAATACAAACGAAATAAATACAAGATAAATGTCACATCAACACACAAATTAAATTATTAAATAAATCAAATTCATAATCAAAAATTATTCAATAGTCTCTTACGTGCGACACTATACGTAACTTGTCTGTCACAGCAGTGTCGCACATAAGGACAGTCCAACCTATTAGCTATCATATTCAGAACGAAGCTGGCCCGCACCCTGCGCACCAGAGATGCGCAGCGCTTCCGCATGGTCGCATGAAAACAGTCCGTGCGTGCCCATGCGAACATACCCGAAGCGCTGCAGTAGCGAGGCAGCCCCAACGTCGCTCTGAAAGCGTTGTTGAATTGAATGCGGAGGGTATTGTAGCTTTTCTGCGTATAATTAGCCCACAGGCTGCAGGTGTACATGGACGTGCAATATGCTCGGAAAAGAGTTATTTTCACGCCATCCGAGCAACGCGCGAACCTGCGGGCCAGCATATTAGCTCTTTTAGATAAAGCCCTCCGCTCCCGTTCCATGTCAGCATGATCCCTGAGGTCAGCCGTGACTATATGTACTAGGTATTTAAACTGAGTCACCCTGTCTAAGGGTACACTATTAAGACGTATAGGTGGTACGTAGTCGGGGCATATAGCACCGCCGGCCTCAAAGACCATGTACTGACTTTTCTTAATATTATAAACAAGTCCATGTTTAACAGCGTAATCCTCACACGTCGCTATCAACCTCCTCAGGCCACAGATCGACGCGCTCAGCAGAACCATGTCGTCTGCATAGCTTAAGTTATTGACACACACGTCGTCTACATGACAGCCGACGTGCTGTCTGCTCAGCGCGACGATCAGCGCGTCCATGTAAAGGTTGAATAACGAGGGTGAGGTCAGTCCACCCTGCCTTACACCGCACTGTAATCGATATGGCTCCGACATAGCCCCCGCCCATCTGACGCTGTTGACTTGGTGCGTATACCAATACTTGAAGATGGTAACAAGTTCTGGTGGTAGGTTGATACCCTCAAGTTTTTCCCACAAGAGATCATAGGCCACCAAATCAAAGGCCCTGGACAAGTCGAGAAAACAAGCGTATACCGGGGTTTTACGGTCATTATAGTATCTGACGGTATGCTTAAGACACAGTATGGCACTTTCCGTTGATAATCGGGGTCTAAATCCAAACTGATTATCGTGCAGAGATATATATTGACTTAACTGTGTATTAAGCAAACCGTCAAACACCTTCGCTGTAACTGTGGCTAGAGAAATGGGCCTGTAGTTATTTTTATCAGCTAAGTCTCCGGTTTTATCTTTAACTATAGGCACAACCACAGTTTTCATAAGGTCCGGCGGAAGATAAGAGTGGCTCGCGCATAGCGAGTAGAACATTGCTAATACTCTGTTTATATGAGGACCAGCGTGAACCAAATGTTCAATGGATAGAGAATCATGACCTGGACTCTTGCCTTTCGTCATACTCTTAAGGGTTATGGCCACATCTTTGGCACTAAACCTGACCCCTACTATCCCTTCAGGTAACTCACCATTCTGAACCTCACACGACAGACCCAACGGTGACTGAATAGAAAATTGAGTCTTAAACATTTCAGCAATGCCCTTACAATCACTCACCCCCTCAACGCTCACCGGAAGTCCAGGTTTGGCGTTAACTTTGTTGGTGTTTTTCCAAAAACCTCGAAAATCACCTTTGGCGTGCTTTTCCGCAAGTTTGTCCATTTTAATCTGGGCTTGATGATCTTGACACCATTTTAAACGTGATTTAAAAACTCTTCTGCTGGCACACATTTCATTATACATAAGGCCAGAGTTAGGTTTACCGCACGACACCCACTCCGTAAACTTCATTCTAGCCTTCCGGTGAGCCTCGCTGACGTGTTTATTCCAACCCACTATGCGTGACCCACTCCCACTCCTCATAATGCTCTCTCGACTCGCCAAGGACGCCGCACGAAGGGCGGACACAACGTCAGAGTACATCAAATCAAGAATACGATGGTGATAGGGGTCATTACAGTAAAAATCAGCACAATTTATACACTCGTCAGGAAAGTTAACCAACCTTAAACGTTTATGACACTCTGTGGTATATTTCGTGATCTGTTCCCTACTTCTAGTGCCCCACGATACAGAGTTATCGTTCAACGATGTTTCATGTTGTAATTTAGGAGTAAGTAAATCAAGGTCACACTCAATGATTAGAGGAAAATGATCAGACCACAGCGTATCATAATTAACGTAAACATTAGTGACAGATCGTTTTGCCGATTCCGTAACTATATAATGATCTAACCAGCTGCATGTACCGTGAGCGTCACTAATGAATGTGTATGTACCCGAGTTCACACCGAGAATGTCAACATCAATACATGACCAATATTGTTCACTACAAAAACTAAAAAGCTCATTATAAAATAACTCGTAAAGGTCAGCATTGTAATCACCCAACATAAAAACCGATTGAATATTGTGTTCATCTATAATAGCACTTACTGCACTTAAACAGTCCGTAAAGTTAGGTAGGTTATCCGCACAATTAGTAGGCATGTAGATACTCATCACAAGCACTGGTCGATCTTTTGTTGTCACTTTTAATGCGCTAATACGAGCGTTATCACACTGCAATACTGATACTTGTTGGAAAACACTGCTTCTCCATAGTAACGCGACGCCGCCAAACGGCCTCCCACGCAGTATGCCGGCGGACGTGTCCACCGCCGACGTACCTGTGTATCCGAATCCGCTGTCGATCGTGCCTAGATACGTTAATTCCTCAGGCAGTAACCAAGTCTCTTGTAGTGCGATTAGGTCACAGGTGCGACACAACTCCCGAACACTATCTACTGATCGCTTGACGTTCTTACAGTTGAAACTAGCAAATCGGTAGCCATGTCTATCCATTATGCTGTTGTTTAGCGCCGTCAACAGAGGAGAATCTGTTCGTATTTCGATAGTTAAAATTCATGAAGCGTCTAAATATGATACCAGCAGGCCATATACTTTCATCTAGGTATAACGATACTTTAGATTCCGACACAAAAAATTTGTAAGCATTATGACCCTTGTCTTTTCTCATTTTAATTTTCTCAAGACATACAGTTTCCTTTATTTTACGGTAGATGTATGAAATTATGTCGTCTTCCGTTGTTTCGCTGTGAATATTCGTAATGAGTATCGGAATCTTCTTTTCAGCTGCTTTAAAATTACATTTGAAATCCTTCGCAATTCCTGACTTGCCTGCATAACGGTACTTTGTCCGTTTCTTATACGAAACTTGTTGCCAATCTCCGTCATTATTACGATGCTTTTCTGAGATTTCCTCCGCAAGTGCACACTGTAGCTTCGCCGGTACAGCCATCGTGTTCTCAATGTCGGTCAGCTGACTCGCTATCACTACCTGCGCTGGCGATGCCGCGGCCTGCCCGGGCGACTGAGCGCGCGAGTGACGATTCGATGGCTCTGACGTAACCACAGCGCTCGACGCTTCGTCACAATCATGCGTCATCGCAATGTTGACACTGCCAGCCGGTTCCGACCGTAGTTGTCGAGTTCCCTTCAACTTTGAATTAACGCTTTTTTGATTTTGTTTCTCATCTACCCCCATAATTTTTCTGTATCGCGGTGGAGTTTTCTCGCCGCTATCACTGCCCAAGCCCCTACTATTGATGATGCACTCCTCATTCATCGAAGAATTATGCACATTTGAAAGTCCCATAGGGCCACTATCGAGTAACCATGCACCTCGCCTTGTGTTTACTTTAAATGCTGACGTTGGTGGTATGGAGTCACATTTAATCTTAACGAATTCATCTTTTAACTCGTTCAGATCATTTAAGGTGGCATATGTGATCTTCATCTCGTTAATTGTAGTTTGCATGCGCACTAAGTCCTTCAGAAGTTTCGTGCAATCTAAGTGATCAAACGTGATCGGAGGTAGCTTTTCTAACTGTCGAGCCACAAACACTGGAATCTCAGTAGGTTCTGCAGATTTGAACAACTTGATAATATCTGCCATGTCTCGTTCTTCCTTCCCTTTGTTTTTTCGGACCACCTTGCGCAACTCCGTGGGTATGGAGTCAAACAGAAGCGACTTGGAAGTTTTAATTTCCTCACTCGTAAACGACAAAGTACAGATCCGCACCAACGTTACTTCGTCTATCACGGACACCTTGTTTTGGATGTACGCTAACATCTCGTCTATCACAATATTACACTTGTTGCACTTTACAACGTTCGTCATTTTAAAAATAAACGCTATCGATATGCGCGACCGTCCCGGATGGTTGCGCAGGCGCGACTCTCTAATGGCAATGAAGATAATACCCATCGATTGAACCGCCATGTCTGTTCCGCGATATTTTGTAGTTTTCGAGAAATGATTTTTTGTAATACGTTCAGTTTAAAAAAAAAAATAATAATAATAAAAACGTTTATTTTCTCCACCACATAATGAACAATCAGTACAATACATAAATGTGTATACAAAAATACATTGATGTTGTGGAGACTGGAGCCTGTACTAGGAATACCTGTGTTACAGGTCTCCAGGCCTCCAAACTACCCGGAATTGTAGGCGGTTTGGTTCTAACTTTTTCTGGGTGGTGTTTCATTGAAATTTTATTTATCAGTATTATGGCTAGAATGTCTGGTCACCTGTTATAAAATTTAAACCCAAATTCTAACTACTAGTGGCTCAGAATTTTTCACAAGATTAAAGTTTATGTTTGGGAGAAATTTTCACTTCATTTCAACTTGAAAAAAAAAAAAACTTACACCTGAGTCACGATTGAACGGCATGTAAATATTTTTTTAAACTTTTTGGGTTCCTTAGCTCTCAAAATAGCATAAAAAAGTTGGTTTTTTATAGGACACTATTACGCGGAACTAAAACGGACTTCAAAGTCAGTCAAAAATAGTGAAAATTTCAAGTATTTGAAATGACTTTTCTCACATTTTTGCGATTGATATTGATAATAATTTAGAATCTAAAATAATACAAAAAAAAAACATTTCTCAAAAACTAAAAATTATTGCGGAACATATATGGGGTATTGTACCTTGAACACAGACCTTCGCTGGTACAGGTTTTCGGGGACACCTTGATACAGATTATTATAAGGTTTTTGTTGTAAGTATAAATAATTTGTAAAATGAATTAAGAAAATAGTAGTAAGTAGGTGAAGCAAAGTTGCAGTCCTGCTAGCTTGTCTCATAAATACTTATTTCGTCTTTTCAAAGTACAATGTTTATCCGAAAAAATAAGAACGTTCGAGTTCTGTCTGATTAATGAACTACTGTTTATCACTTCAGCAATGGAATGAGAATAAAGTATTCAGTGTGACTAGGCATTTTCCTTGAGTGTTAGTGTTTGTTAAGATTCATAAAGGATCATCTTTGAAAAAATGTGCTTTTTACTTTGTGTAAGAATATTTGTCCAGCGCTAAATTGTGCCTGGTTTTTATGACGCAAAACATTCGAATTTGATTTTTAAGCAATTTAAAGTTCCTTCGACATCGACAGCAATTTTACCATGTCTCGGCCACGTTAATCCGTTGGTCCCGGCTGTCATTCTTGGATCTTTGACAGTCGTTACGGGTCGTCAGAAGCCCGAAAGTCTGACAACCAGTCTTATCAATGGGTATCGTATTACCCAGTAACTGGGTTGTGGAGGTCAGATAGGCAGTCGCTCCATGTAAAATACTGGTATTCAGCTGCATCCGGTTAGACTGGAAGGCGACCTCAAAAATAGTTGGGAAAGGGCTAGGCAGATGATTATAAAGCATAAAAGAAAAGATAGAAGAAAGAAAATACGTTTATTTACGATAAACATGACGCAAGGAAAGAACAAAGACTTTCTACCGAAACCGAAACCGAAAACGAATCTTCGGTATCTGTCTCAGTTTCGGCCGAAACCGAAACCGAAACTTTATTAGACATGTTAAAAATCTATTGTTTACTGAAATTTGGCTTATTTTTTACACATAAACAGACAGTTAACACGCAAGTTAATTGAAGGACTTAAAATTTATTTTTTGGTTTTGGGAAAATTCAAAAATTATCAAAATTATCAAAAAAAAATTAACTACTTCATGGAACAAAAAATTGTGAGTGACAAAAAGCTGATGATGGCCGGTGACCAGCGATCCACGAACTCACCCGAAGTCAGCCGAATGACGCGCGATAATTCACGAACGCAGAGTTTCGGTGCGGCCGAAGGTTCGGCAGATTTTCTGCTGAAACCGAAACTGAAGCCGAAACTAGATTTTCTTGCCAAACTTGCAGAAACCGAAACCAAACCTTCGGTCGGTCTCTACAAAAAATCATACAGCAGTTTTTAGGGGGAAATTCCCTTCCTTTGGTAAATTCCCTAAGAAAATTCCCATGAACATGAATGAAGCAATTTCCTAGTTAATACTGGGATTTCAATCAATACACAAATCTGATAACACATTGAATTAAGCGTGACCTAGTACCTAAACGCCTGAAAACGATGAACAAATCTATGACGAATCGAAACCTAATTCTTCCCTAAAACTGTTCCATTGACCCAATTAATTCAGATAAACAACTCTCCCAAAAGTTTCTCCAATCGAACAATTACAAAGATAGCCTCCCACGACTTTATTTAAATAAAATAAAATCATAAAGTGTTTTAATTATCGCAGGACTGTAGAGGCGCCGTGATTCGCCATTCGTTTGCTTGTCACGTCTGTCGCGGCTTTGCTACTTTTTAGGGATCCATACCTAAATTACGTAAAAACGGAACCCTATTACAGTCTACGCAGTCTGACTGTCTGTCTGCCCAAGAGCTGTATCTTTAGAACTGTAATCACTTTAGCTATACTCTATTTGAAATAAGATTACACATTTAAACAAACCATTACTGATTCTATCATTTATATTTGGCTGTTTTTGAGAAAGTTTTCGGCAGTTTAAAAGAAAAATTAACATCGTAAACGACTTGCAAGAATTTTGTCGTAGCAATACTATGTATTACATAACCATACGTAAAGTAGAAAAAGATTTCAAAAGTAGATGAGCAATTTACCGAGTGTATTAAATAATAGTACTTATACTCCATTTGAAATAAGATTAGACCGATTCTGACTTCTATAGCGTAGCCATAAGGATGGCATTAAAAGCAAAAAAGTGGTTACAATACCAACTGTAGCTGCAACTGCAGCTGTCATTTGTCATGCCAGTAACGCAATATAAGTGAAAATTGGTTGAACGGACTGTAAAAAAGGTAAAGTTAAATGTCTAATCTTATTTCAAATGGAATACTCCATTTGAAATAAGAAGTTGACAAAAGCCTCTATAGTGAAAAAGGCAACCTGTAACAGTTTTTTTAGTATGGAACCTTTAGTGCACGATTCTGACTCGGTATTGGTCGGTTTTTGTCATGTCAACTCAAACTAATTCATGCAAATGAGGCTTGGTGTCGTCTAAAATGGGTCTTATCTTATCGCTTGTATAATTGCATGGGCCAACCCAAATAGGGGCTTAATTTTTTTATCAACATTTAATTTGGCCAGTCGCCAATTCAGACTTCCCCCTTTTTAGCAAAGTTTTTAATGAGTTTGTGTCCCGACTCTTTGAGATGGGAGGATTTCATTTTTGACGCCTCTTGTTTGGCAAAAAATGTTGAATGTTTTTTGCTGTTCCGATTTATTTACATAAAAATTGTATTCTTCTTCTTTTCGTGTAGTTAGCGGCTAACGTGGTGTCAGAGTTTTAAAGCCGCCCATGGCCCTCTGACTTGGCATCACATGCCATCGAGAAATATCTATCAGGCAGGCCGGATTCTTCACGATGTTTTCCTTCACCGTTTTTGAAGGATACACGCACATGAATCCTTGTAAGAGGTGCAGTCCCACGGTCATATCACTGGGCTATCACTGCTACAAGTAGCAGGATGGCTGCTAGTTGTATGGCAGGAGGAAGAAATAAGAGCTTCAGATACTGTTTTTGGGTGGACACGCAGATATCACTTTTTTTTATGAACCTATTTTTATTATCCTAGATTCAAACAAGGGTTTCCCGATGTTTATCCGGTATAATATCTTTGTACCTTACGGTAATGCAAGGTAATGATTTTAAATCTTAAATGTCGACTTCAAAAAGGAGGACGTTCTCAATTCGTCTGCATGTTTGTATGTTTGTTTGATTTTGATGATTCTTTTTTTGTTTTTAGGTCTCTCAGAGGTGGTCAAATTTTTTTAAATTAATTTTGCTTGAGTAGTTTTTGAGTTAGCTTCAATAATACGTATTTTTTTCACTTAGCCTGTGTAGATTATATTATGTTCCTGTCACTGTTATTTACATAGCAGGTAGTGGTAGGTATTCGAATTCGTGTGGGGTAGGTACCACAACTAAAAAGTGAAAAATAAAAATTTATTACATAAAGAAAATTATTCAAAAAACAAAAAACCCGACTGCAAAAACACTTAACTGACAAGAGAAAAACAAGCATTATAATCTATAGAATTTTGGTATCGCAGGCGGGGACAAACAAAAGTTACACCATATTTCCGATTATTATTGTTAAATTATTATTGTCCCCGCCTGCGATACCAAAATTCTATAGATTATAATGCTTGTTTTTCTCTTTTCAGTTAAGTGTGTTTGCAGTCGGGTTTTTTGTTTTTTGAATAATTTTCTTTATTTCAAGTTTTTTAGTTCTATTAATATATCTTAATTTGGAATTGACTCATTACCAGCTTTTATTTGATACCAATATTGTTGTAATAAATTTTTAGAAAAACTTTCCCCTCCTTTTTTTGTACTTGCAGATGCAATACATAAATATTATATAGCCTATGTCACTTCTACGATTAAGACGAATCTAACGACACCTCATATGTTAAAATCCATCAAGCCGTTTAGGCTACAGAGCGTGCCAAAGAAATAGACATACATACATACATACTCTCGAAAAACATTACCCCCTTCTGGGGCAGTCGGGTAAAAAACAAAACCGACTTCCATAACAGGCACTACAAAGTCAAAAATAACTTTATTTTCGGAAGTCGGTGGCAAAAAACGAAAATCAAAACCAAAGACACCGACTTCCTAGAATAAAGTAATTTTTGACTTTGTAGTGTCTTTTTTAGAAGTCGGTTGTTTTTTTTGGTAAACAGTCTTTATTCAGTATCAAAACTGTCGCTGACCTAAATCCGTCACCATGTATCTCATTCTAGTTACTCAGGAGGTGTAACCTACTGTCAGTAAATAAAGACAGTAAATCTGTACCTAAACCTGTGTATTTACCGCTAAAGGAAAAGATTTACCGGTCTCGTTACCGGTGTACCTCTAGGTACACGAAGAGTACACGTTCTCGAGTAACGAGTTAGATAAAAGATCTCTCTCGGTACAGTTCCACGTGGCTTAGAGCTCTGCTGACCTACTTAGTGGTAATGCTGCTTGAAATTCTGAAAAGAACTTCATGGGCGAGTGTGAAAAGGGAAGTGTTGTTGGAATTGTTCTAGATTAAGTGTTGAGGTTTAATGAAAATAAATAATTATTTTATTAAAAGCAGAAAACTTTAATTACGTGCAACAGAACAATACTCGTAGCTAGGGACGTCCACAGAGCAGATGAGATATAGACAACGTATAAAAAAGCCACGAAGTTTAACACAGACTATAAATATTTTAACAATAGGTTACTGAAAGAAGTTGAAAACTTGAAAAGAGAAAGTTTATTAATAAGACCAACACAGCGTTAGGTCTAACGAAAGGTTCCCAACCTTTTAACATACGCCCCCTAACTTTCTTTTAAAATCACTACGCCCCCTGAGTTACTTTGTCGACAACGAACAATGCGAGCTCGAAAAAATATTGTACAATTTCGTTACATTTTTGTTTTAACCATTCAAAAAAAATTACTAACGCTCATTTTGTCGACTTGCAGAAAAACTGAAACTCATTTTACACCACCTAAGTATTATGAAAGTTTTGGATTTTGGAAACTAGTCTTAACCTTTTCTAATACATAACATAATCAGCCTATTAATGTTCCCACTGCTGGGCTTCCTCTCTTTGAGAGGGAGTGAGCCGCAATCTACCACGCGGGCCCAGTGCGGGTTGGTCTTTTCTAATACCAAGAACATAAATTAAAAAAAATCTTTATTTTATTATTGGAGCCGCCGCGCCCCCAAATTGTTCACTCTACGCCCCCAGAGTGGTGCGCGCCCCACCGTGCACCGGTTAGGTGTCCCTGGTCTAATATAATAATGATGAATAATAGACCTTGATCCTTGATCTATAATTTTGGGCAAGAGAACCGATTATTATTTCTGGCTCTGGAGTGGAACACAAACCTCCCATCCCTCCTTCTACTTACTTCTACTCCTTATTTACTGCTGCTTGTTTGCCAATCCTTATGAGAAAAACCGAGTTCATCTCGCCACAGAACAGAACCTATAATTGCTCATTACTCCAGAACCTGGATTACGGGCCTACTGAGAATTTAGTGGCCTAGTGACATTTAACTTTTCCCAATCAGAGAATAAAAAACACAATGAGTTAGAAGCCATTATTATCAAGCATTATTCTAATTTGTTCATGAACCTGAAATAAGTAAAAATAAAAGAGATAAAATGAAGGACAGTGTAATACTTTGCATTATTATACACGCTTCGTTAATTCTAAACATAATTAATTTTATGTAATTACACAGGACTGACCTTTAATTTTTTAATGAGTCCTATTATATTTTATACATTCTCTAAAATTACAAATTGAGAGCAGTAGTAACCCAGTGGTATCAGCCTCGAGTAACGAGTTGTAAGTCGTGAGTTCAAACCCAGGCAGGCACTTCGCTTAGTGTATTTTCATCAAAATGGCGAAGGAAATCATCGTGAGGAAACAGGCATGTCCTAGAACCAAAAAAAACTAAAATATGTGGCATCTACCAACCCGCACTAGGCCCGCATGGTGGATTACGGTCCACTCCCTCTCACAGAGATGAGGCATGTGTTCCAGCAGTGGGATCATTATAGGCTGATTAATTTTGCTATGTTATGTGTATAGGTGTCACTCTAATAAAGAACATTTTTAATGCCTGGGAAGAAGCACAAGATGCCATTGGAATCTTTTGCGACCTCTCGAAGGCGTTCGATTGCGTAGACCATGAGACACTTCTGCTGAAACTGGAGCATTATGGGATTAGGAATACAGCTCTTGATTTACTAAAATCTTACCTGAAAGATAGAAAGGTTAAAGTTCAAGTAAACGGCATAAACTCATTAGGGTCTGAAATGGCAATGGGCGTTCCTCAAGGTTCGATATTGGGTCCATTCCTCTTTTTAGTTTATATTAATGATTTACCCCAACTACTTCAAAATCAACCGAAGATGGTGTTATTTGCAGATGACACATCATTGATCTTTAAAATCAACCGACGGTCGCAAAATCTTGACGACGTGAATAGCTCTATTCTTCAGGTCCAAGATTGGTTTACGGTAAATAATTTGGTACTGAATAAAAATAAAACCAAATGCATTAGATTTAAATTACCTAATGTTAGAAGTAGCGAATGTGACATTATATTGAATGGAGAAAAACTGGAATTTATTAATCAAACGGTTTTCCTGGGAATCACGCTAGACGAGAAATTACAATGGGGACCTCATATAACATCTCTTGCGGGGCGGCTAAGCTCGGCCGCTTATGCTGTTAGAAAGATCAGACAGTTAACAGATGTAGAAACCGCGCGTTTGGTCTATTTTAGCTACTTCCACAGCATTATGTCGTATGGCATTTTACTGTGGGGTCGGGCTGCTGACATTGAATCTATCTTTATTTTGCAAAAGAGAGCTGTCAGAGCCATTTATGATCTCCGTCGTCGCGAATCTCTCAGGGAACTATTTAAAAGGATTAATATTATGACCGTTCCTTGCCAATTCATTTATGAAAATATTATGTATGTAAGGAAAAATCTACATCTTTTCAATAAAAATAAGTGATAGACACAATTTTAATACTAGAAATAAAGATAAACTAGATCAAACATTTTTCAGATTATCTAAAGTACATACATCTTTTATGGGGTACTGTGTTAAATGTTACAACAAAATACCTTGTGATATACATATTACAATTAAATGAAAGAAAATTTAAAACTCATGTAAAAAGTACACTTTGTAAACAAGCATATTACAGATTAGAGGATTATATCCAAGATAAGAATGCTTGGAAACATGCTGGTCCTGCTCCATAGGACAATTTAGAGTCTAAACAAAATCAAACTGGTTGCTTACTTAATTGTATTTATTTTTCATTATATGACATTGATTTTACATCCTGTGACTAGTTCCTCACACACTGACTTATTAATTGTAAATTTTTAGTAGATTCGTCTATTTTTACAATGTTTGTGAATATGTGAACACCATGTATCTACCACATAATTAATTTATCTGTTGTTTGCTCCAATTTAAATTATTCTTACAGTATACAGTAATTTTATTCTAGGTGCATCGTCTTCACATATTATAATTATATAAATAATGTACTTATACAAAATATTGTAAAACATTTTAAAAGAGTAACGGTGGAGTTTCTTGCCCATTCTTCTCCATACGAAAACTACATTTTGGAAGGGGCGGTAGAATCAATAATATATAATAACTATAATTTGTAAATTTTGACGTTCAAAAGTGCCTTCAAAGGCCTATTTGAAATAAATGCTTTGACTTTGACTTTGACTTTGACTTTATGCTAAAATTACTCAGTCTGAATGAATAATAATCAATAAAAGAGATATTTTACTTCAAATATTTTAGTAAATCAATAGATTTATCTCATCTAGAGCTACTTAAATATTTTACTGGTAAGGGTCGGGCCACACCGGTTGAATACGCTCCTAATGTTTTTCAAGTTACCTATGACACATCAGCCGAATGTTACGTCCATACAAATATGACGCGACGGAGCGATCCGCCGGCAGGTGTGGCCCGACCCTAAGATCAATTAAGGGTAAACTAGTCGACGGGTCGAACTCGTTGGTGAGCGTAACTAATATGCATGCTAATAATAGTCTAATTATTTATTTATTTAGATTTGTTTATTAAGTGTTTATTTATCTATTTTTTATCTTTTTCTTTACACATTTATATAATTTATTCAGTGAAATAGACAATGATTTATAACTAAAACGAGCGCGTAAAATTTCATGAACAGACCTTTGGGCGTATAGATATTATGAAAAAATTATTACCGAATGTATTTACTTAAAATAAAATTATTTGAATTATTGAATAAATTATCTACCCCTGTACGGTTTCGATTTTGTCATTTTCTTACTACATTAGTATATTATGCAACTAATGAATAAAGGACGGATTTAAAGCGAGGGCCATAGATGAATCACGATCAAGTGAAGGATTCTAACGACTGAATCACGACCGCAGGGAGTGATTCATGATGATTGAATCACGAGCGCAGCGAGTGATTCAAGTGTTAGAATCCTGAGCGACGCGAGTGATTCATGGCCCTCGATATAAATCCATTTTATTCAAGAGTTGCATACTATACTTTATACCATGACTACGAGAAAAGCGAAAATAAACATTTAATAAAAGGTTAACACGTTCAGTGTCGGGAGCCCTCCTGGAGGATTCACCTACTTGGATATGGGATGCCGGGAGCCCTCGCGGAGGGCTCATTTTAAATGTAGACGTTCAGTGTCGGGATCCCTCCGGAGGATTCACTACTTGGATATGGGATGCCGGGAGCCCTCGCGGAGGGCTCATTTTAAATGTAGACGTTCAGTGTCGGGAGCCCTCCTGGAGGGTTCACCTAATTGGATATGGGATGCCGGGAGCCGTCGCGGAGGGCTCATTTTAAATGTAGACGTTCAGTGTCGGGAACCCTCCTGGAGGGTTCACCTACTTGGATATGGGATGCCGGGAGCCCTCGTGCACGTTGGAAGTGAAACCTCCCGGAGGTTTCACTTCCAACTACGAATAATAAAAGTCATAGACTTTTATGGCGGAATGATGAGTTATGAGTTCTATGAAAATGGGTGGAGTCGAAAGTGTTAAGGAGGTTGTATAGCATTGAGATAGAGGTCGAATACATTGGTGTGTTCTAAATTCAAACACCAAAATAGTGATTAAAAGAGCTTTTTATTCACTGTTTTCAGTGAATAAAATAAGCTTTTTAGAGGGGGAATGGTATAAAAGTTATTTATTTACGCCCAAACACGAGTTAAAATTAGTGTTGAAATATGGAAGTTTCGACGCTCATAACTTTCAAACCAATATTTTTTTCCAATTCTGCTTCCATACAGGGCTAGATAATGACAACACAAATTGATATAATTTTTAGTTTTGAACGTACACCGTCAAACAGACAAGTAATCACCATACTACGTTTGTATGGAAGAATAATCGACTAGAGTCCCCTTAAGGGTTAAAATTATAATACTGCGAAATCTGTAGGCTGAAATATTAATACCTATAGGAAAGTAAGACTAGACTACCATGAAAAAATTACGGCTCCCGTAGACAGGCGTGACGCGACTCTGGTGGAATAATATCTAAAAAAACTTCACGGAAATTGCCCTACAGGTGTCGCGCGTCACGCCATCGCGTCGCACCTGCCTGTGAGAGCCTTTAAGTGAAGTCCATTGAAAGTGTAGGTGTATATTGAAACACAAAATGACCACTAACATTAAGCCTATTCCATAATATATAAAATACCAAACACGATAGAGTTTGTTGAAATAAAAGTGGTGAAAGATATAAAACATTTACAAAAAAATCAATTGTTGTTGCAAACCATTTCTGTGCCACGTGTAACTGTAAAACAACTGTTTGTCATGTATAATGAAAGTTCATGATAAGTGCGGCAATTTTAGCTGTCAGTGTCAAAATCGTTTTGGAATTTTGACAGTGACAGCTCTTGAACGTAGTTTAGAAGTGCTGATGGCGTTCAGTTTCATTGGTAAAAGTTTCTGCACCCTAATTCTCTAACACACTTCCAATCATAATTTTAATGATTTTGAAGGATTTTGTTAATCCATTGCTTCAAATGATTGAAAAATTTCTCTGCTCAACAACGTAAATAACGCAATGAATGTTGTAGAACTGTCAAAATGAAAGACATTGTTACTGTAAGATAATAAGGCAATTACCCCGCCGATATAAAAAAATATCTACCTTGTTTCTATAAAATAAATAATATAAAGCTTAAAAGAACGCAGACCAAAGGAATAATTACACATATAGCCGTGACTACAATAAAGCAAATTAAAAATGCCAGACACAAAATAACAAGGAAGTTTCCTTTTTAGGGTTCAGTATCCAAAAGGTGCCAACGGGACCCTATTGCAGCTCTGCTGTTTGTCCGTAAGCCACAGGACTGTATCTTTTGAACCGTAATAGGTAGACACTTGAAATTTTCACATAGTGTGTACTTATAACCGCTAATCCTAACTAATATTATAAATGCGAAAGTGAGTGTGTTTGTTACGCTTTCAAGGTAAAACATTGAACAGAT
The DNA here is from genome assembly GCA_948150665.1 of Conistra vaccinii. NCBI lineage: Eukaryota > Metazoa > Arthropoda > Insecta > Lepidoptera > Noctuidae > Conistra > Conistra vaccinii. The sequence continues at coordinate 7,030,397 of OX411320.1, read as the reverse complement.
TTATTGAAATTTTTAACTCGATATTATAAATAAATAATAAACAATAAATAAATAAATTCTTTTTATTAGCATAATAAAATAAAAAAATTGTACAAATAAAGTGAAGCCCTGACTCCTACGCTAGGTAAAAACACCTGTGTTACAGGGCCAGTGTCTTCTCCCAATAGGTAGGTTCTGGATTTTATGCAATCACATCATTTGAATTTACTAGGCACACAAAAATTATAATTACAATAGCAATATCGTAAATTCCTTCGTGATCGATACTATGCGGGTGAAACTGCGGGACGTAGCTAGTCATAAAAATAAAATTAAATCAAAAGAAGAAACGTGTTATTTATTCATTTATTTATATATACTTTATTGTACACCAAATAATACATTACAAAAAGAAAAAGTAATACACTACAAAATATACAATGGGCGGCCTTATCGCTTACTGCGATCTCTTCCAGGCAACCTTGGAATGGACAGTGATTTTCTCGTGTTCTTTTTCCTTAGAGTATAAAAACATATGTAATAGTGTTAAACATTGTACGGTGATATGAAACCCTTCATGTACGAGTCCGACTCGGTCTTGACCAGTTTTTTTAATCCATGAAGGATACACGTGCATAATAAAGAAAATGAACTAACTAAAGCATTATCTACACGTGCTTGCAAAACATTCACTAATTAGAAATCTGCAACGTTCATAAGAAATAACAGTTGTTTACTGAAATAAATTCTGCTTAACTTGGTAGAGTCGTAAAGTAAGTGCAGTTTGTCGTATCTACGCACAAATTCTTACCTACTCTAATGTAGAAGGTACCGTGAACTTTTTAAGTAGATTGAGCAAATTAGAACTATCTGTACTCCATTTGAAATAAGATTAGAGATTTAAACAAACCTTTTTAACAGTCCGTTCAACCGATTTTGACTTCTATTGCGATGACAAAAGGCAGCTGCAGTAAACAGTTGGATTTGTAACCCCTTTTTTTGCCATCCTTATGTCTACGGTATAGAAGTCAAAATCGGTTGAACGGACTGTAAAAAAGGGTTGTTTAAATGTCTAATCTTTTTTCAAATGCAGTATATGAACGTACACATTGTAAACTGATTATTTAATTTTGAAATCTTTATCTACTTTAGAATCAAAACATTTTTATGTATGGATATGTAATACATAGTTGATCCTACTACGACAAAAATCTTGCCAGTCGATTAGGATATTTCTTACAGTTTGATTTGCTCAAAAACAGCCAAAACTTAAATGATAGCAAGTTTGTTTTTTATTCTTCCGTGTTCAACTTAAATAAACATTGAAATAATCAGTATGGTATGTAAATGTAGGTATCAAGATTATGGCCTGACCAAGATTATGTCTGGAATTTAAAAGAGACTGTGACCTCTTAGGGCGATTGTACACGCTAAGAAAAGTCGCCGGGCCTGTGCAAGAATTCCATATAAAACATGTCGGGGCTAGGCAGGTTCACGTCATGTCACGTTGGTTTTATATGGATTTCTTGCATAGGCCCGGCAACTTTTCTTAGCGTGTACAAGCGGCCTTACGGTTCTCAGAGTAGTCGGACAGGAAACACCGACCTCAGCCAGTTTTAAAACATTATTTATTTTGTAAAAGTGTTTTAAGGTGAAAGCGTCAAGGCCCACGAAATTCGAATTAGCTTACGTTTTTTGCAATTTGCAGGTCAGATTTGTCAGGTTGTATGTTGATCTAAATATGATTCGCGACCGTATCAAATGTTTATTTAAATAAATATAATCGTAAAGCTCATGTCATGTAATCTTACTGAATGACTATTTCATGAAATCATGACATTTGAGGATTATGCTAACTTTGCTGATTATAATTCTGTAAAGCCATATTTGTTACGGTCGCAAAAATATTTTAAGCAACATACAACCTGACACTGACACTGATCTGCTAATTGCAAAAAAGGAAAGAAAATTTGAATTTCGCGGGCTACCTTAGCGCATCCCACCTAATAGAATTTTAGTTTTGTCTTTGCAAATATGCTTGCTACAGATATAAAATATTTAAGCCGAAGACAAGAGCAAGACTCGAAATTAGTTTCTAGTCTAGAACTACATAAGTTGTACAAAACTTAGCACTTAGTCCACCTAAAACTTAGCAATTCCGTTGATACCACTTTAAAATATAACTAACGTTTTTAATCAAAACTCTTGCAGAACATAATAGTAAAACAACTCTTTGGAAAATTTTCAATTAATAAAGTTAACTTTTACGTTGGTATAAAGTGGGTTTACTTTTCTTTTCTTATTTGGTAAACAAATACAAAAAACGCAAATTCGAGGCAGTGTTTTATGTACAGACGCCAGCACATCAACCTACTCCAATCTGTCAAATTTTCCCAATCAACATTGAACCTTATTCTTTAGCGATAAAGTAGAAAATCTATTAAAGAAATTTGACAGATTGTTGTAACTTGATGTGCTGGCGTCTGTACCTACTAAATGCTAATTATTCCAACATAATAGTGTGTTTCTTAGAAAGATTAAGACGATCATCAACTAGCTTTAGGCTATAGTACATGGTCGACCGAGCACTGTTTGGGTGAAAATAGAGAAAACGAATTAAAATTAACCACCAGGGCGACGCGGCTCTGCTCTGTTGAAAAAAGAGAATACATTATTAATAGTATAGGAAAGTTCATACTAATTCCATGTAAGTATAGTACATACTAATTCCATGCTGCCATGATAGTAGGTACTAACTAATTCCATGCTGCCATGATAGTAGGTACTTACTATTTCCATGCTGCCATGATAGTAGGTACTTACTATTTCCATACTGCCATGATAGTAGGTACTTACTATTTCCATATTGCCATGATAGTAGGTACTTACTATTTCCATGCTGCTATGACAGTAGGTACTTACTAATTCCATGCTGCCATGTAATTATTTTAAGGTAGCCATCTTGTTCTAAACTTTGGGCGACCGAGCTCTGCTCGGGTGAAAAATGCGGAAAAAACAAATTTTCCCAGATATAAGACCTAGCTAGATTCATTTTTCGCTCCCGTAAACCCCTATTGCAACTTTCACCGACATCTTTAGAGCAGTTTTCGAGAACGTGATTTATAAAATTTCCGATTGAATAGTTAATTGACTCAGGCGTGACTTTGCGGAAATCCATTATACATAAAATACAATAGTCGATGTATATTTAGTAACTTAATCCGCTTAACTGTTCTTAAAGAGTCTTAGAGAACCCTGTAAGAAATCGACACGTGTTTCGCCTCTCAACGAGGCATCCTCAGGAGTTCGCAATAAGTCAATCGTCATCCTGAGGATGCCTCGTTGAGAGGCGAAACACGTGTCGATTTCTTACAGGATTCTCTAAGACTCTTTAAGAACAGTTAAGCGGATTAAGTTACTAAATATACATCGACTATTGTATTTTTTCCGATTGAATAGTTTAGGATAAATTGTACAGTATAACTCAGAGGCCGACTAAGCCTGGGTCTTGGGCAGCCAGATATTGGGGACGTCCAACCTGCACCTGTGGCTGGTAATTTCTCAGCACAGTAAATAAAGGAGCTATGACAGCTAAGTTGAATCCAACGCATCGTTTGTTAATCAATAAAACTACTCTGCAAGTTATAGACCAAACGCTGCAGGTGTTAGTGATTATACAAATGAAGTACGTGGCACTTACCTGAATGTGTATACCCAACTACTACCATATCCCCACAAATACTGATCCGCGAGAACTAAAGAGGATTAAGCTGCACCACTGAACGGTTAACTACCGGATATTATTATGATAAACTATGTATAAACAATGTACCTCTATTATACACCGGTGGATTATTGAGATGGGGCAGGTAGGGCAGTGGCTACTGTACGAGTACGCTTATTATGACCACAGTAGACACAGGCTTTGTCGACTGAAGATAGACAAAGTGACAGACATTCTGTCATTTTGTCTATTCTTCTGTAGAAAACCCGTTTTGGTTGTCATGCTTCGCGTGTTAGAAAACGGTTTGAGGAGACTGTCCTTAATGTTTTGAGTAACTGTTAACCAATGAGGTTATAGTATAACCTCATTGCTGCTAACTGCATTTAGTGATTTTGGAAAAATGGTACAAGATGATAGAAAAACGTCTGTTCTCACCTTTTATTTTTATGACGCCAATCGATGCGGTTTGGTATACGTATGAAAAGACTATTGGGAACCAATTGAAGTTAGAGAACAAGAAAAACCGAAAAAATGTCTTTTTTTAACAAAAAAAAACCAAATTATTTACTTAGTCTATTATAGTTCCTCGACCCCATAACACCCGGTTCACCATAACACCCAGTTTCTCACCTTCAACCAGATTAAACACCGCAATGTTCTGCAACATACAATACGACCTGCCACCATGACAGAGGCGTCCCCATAGATTTCCATAACAAACGATGCCCGGCGACTGCAAACAACGGCCCCTTACCAAGTCGTCTGTCCAGCTAATGTAAAGCCATCCACACTCACATCCTTCGGACATTCCTCACTCCGCCTGGACATTTGTAACACCTCCCAACAAATAGATACTGTCGTAAATATGGCACTAGTTTAGCAAAAAGAACAGCACTTTGAATGGCAATCCGAGTTTTGAAGGATATTGCATTGATTCATAGATTTGAAAACTTCGTCTGCACATCAACGTAAATAACTGAACTGTCAAAATGAAACCCATTGCGATCAATTGTCATTTTATGTGTGTTACGCAACTACCCCGCAAAATTGTAAAGCGTTGTCTCTGTCACTCATGACATGCCCGGGTCATTTTTCATCTCTTTCTAATGGCGCGTTTACATTAGGTCACCGAATGCTCCTATCTCATTCGGTTTAAGTAGATTCGTTAACCGAATTAACCTGTTTGCACTAGGTCGGTGACCGAATGCGTCGGTCGCATCCGTTTTAACCGGATTCGTTAACCGGATTGGCTTATTTGCACTAGGTCGGTGACCGAATGCGTCGGTCGCATCCGTTTTAACCGGATTCGTTAACCGGATTGGCTTATTTGCACTAGGGTGGTGACCGAATGCGTCGCCCGCATTTGGTTTTACCGTACTCGTTAACTAAATTGACCTATTTACACTAGGTCGGTGACCAAGTGCGTCGGTCGCATTCGGTTTATCCGCCGATTCGCGCGCTCCCCGACCAACATCAAGTTTCCAGTCGTACGGCTATAAAGTAAAGTAAACAGTTATAACTTTTATACTTAGGTCGGTCACCGCAAATGGGTACCGAATAAGGCGAACCGAATTACAGTTTACATTTGTCGGTAACCGAAAACGGTCGCAGTCGAGTACGGTCGAACCGACCTAATGTAAACGGTTCATAAAGCTCGATCTGTCATATCTACGCCCGCGTACGGCACTCTTTAAATAAAGGCCCCAGTAAATCCTTCCTATTGTTTAACAGAAAGTTTTGATTACGTCACATCTCGTTGTCTAAATAATCTTTTGAACATAACAAAGGGGCAACTTCGGTGCAAATATAAAGTTAGCCCATTATACGTGTGATTGGATACCCAATGATATTTCTCCAAGTTAACCAATTGTTACGAATTGAGTGTTAGTTTTGTGCCTTTATCGAGATTGTTTGGGTAACTAAGGATGCTTTATTTTACACGCAGTTCGCACATCTTTTTATCACTTAAGATAAAAGTTGTAACTGTGCTTTATCATTTCGGTGGAAGCTTCCTTCTTCTGTTTTATGAATTTTCTTAGTAAGCGTAGAGCCAGCTGTCTACAGGTGTTTTGAATGGCGATGAAAAACTAGAACAGTCGTTTTTGTTACTAAAATCTTAGAAACAGATTTACTGTTTACCGACTTGCACGGTGTATCACTCCCATACTCCATACTCATACAAGTTTAGAAGATCAGTGTTTGAGGTACGGGAGTGCATAAAATAAGCAATAAATAAATATATTTTTTGTAAATTCATGTTCATATTAAAATCTTAGATATCACTGACAAAAACAAAAGTTATGCGATCTCATGAAGAGCCAAGTTTCTAACTCTACATGCCCTAACTTCACAAACTCTACTGCTTAGTCAAAATATGTGGCTTGGCCGTTTCGCTACCGTCACATGGGCCGTAAGGTGAAACATTTATTCAATGTTCATTATTTTTCTGTGATGCAATAGTTAATTATTCATTAATTTAGTTGATTATTTCTCATGTGAAGCCAAGCATCTAACTCTACCCGCCCCACCAATGAAACAGCCAAGCCACATATTTTGACTAAAGTGTAGAATTTGTGAAGTTAGGGCTTGTAGAGTTAGGGCGTTTAGAGTTAGAAACTTAGCTCTACATTTGAGATCTCATAACTTTTGTTTTTGTCAGTGATATCTAAGATTTTAATAGGAACATGAAGTTCAATGCCATATCCAAGCCATATCCAACCAACAAATAAGCAACTTACATCGCTGTAGCCGCTTCACGCTTGCAATCTGTCACAAAGTTAGTTCTCGGAAAATTCTGTGCAAATGTAAATCAAAGACGATGTCGCTTCCTTTACTAATTCAGTTAGGGGCGCTTCGCATAATTATGAAACAAAGTGGAGGAGACTGGATTATAAAGTACAAAGTCTGCGAAGTAACCGCTTGTAATCAGCTAGATGGTATGAGAAAATTTACAAGTGTAGCAACACTCTAAAAGTTTCAGTGCAAAATGGATTTTTAAGACTTTGAAAAGTATGCGTCGCATAGCACCGAGTCTTGACTTGAGAGAGAATTTTTGACAGGCGTGATTTTTGCTCTCTCTTTTGCATGTAGTGGTCATCTATAGCGTTTTCTCACTCTATCTTCTTGAACACATTGTTTTGAAGTGTCGTCGCTAAAGATTCAACTGTATTTTGGGTTCGATATTTGAGCGAAAAGTTATTTTATGTGACTTTCATTTTACGTAAATAAAAATACTCTAGTCAATTCTACGAAACTGTCACTGATCTCTTATAGCTACATATTAGCGAACACCACTATTTCTTCAAACCGCTAGGTACGGCTTCTAATAAAACCACATTTAACCAATTATTTAAAGCGCCAAGCTCTTATCTAACACACTTAGTCAAAGTACCAAAACACCTAAACGTGTGAAGTTTACATCGTATAAAACTTAATTAATAGCATGTAATCAAATAGCGAAGAAACATTACGCTTTTGATGTACTAAGCAACCATTGTAAGTTGACACACGGCGAAAATCGAAACTAAATTGAATAATGTACTGAGTTTGACGTAATGTTGACGTTTTGCTTGACAACTAGCGCCACCCCAAAGTTTCAAGTTATACTGGCTACGTTGTAAAATCTTGAGCATTTAATTAGAATCAGATAACTCGGCACAGTTGCTACTTTATAAGGTTTCCGGTAGTTCAAAGATGATATTCGTTCGTATATTGTGTTTTGGTTAACCAACCTTAGCAGTCTTACCAAGGGGTATCGTATTACCCAGTTCCTGGGTTGTGGAGGTCAGATAGGCAGTCGCTCCATGTAAAATACTGGTATTCAGCTGCATCCGGTTAGACTGGAAGCCGACCCCAAGATAGTTGGGAAAAGGCTAAGAAGATTGATTGATTGATTGATTGTGTTTAAGTTATTTGTTGTGTACCACTTTATTGCAACAAAACACGAATTAAAAGGAAAGATTTTCAGTCACCATTATGTTAAAAAATATATACAAAACATTTAAATTGTCAAATAACAATTGTTGTGTTTTAGAATTGTGTTTTACAGTTGTGTTTTACAATTGTAAAACAATTCAATTTAAACGTATAAAAACGTAATTGTTAATTAAAACTTCATTGTTTTATCAAATTCATACAGGTAATAAAGGTAGTTAGGGATTTATTATTACACACTACTGGTAAGTGGGTAACACAGATGTGATGACGTAGACTTGTGTTACCCACGTGACCACTGTGTCTCGGAATGCTATACCTTGCGAAGTATATTATTATACCATGGAAATAACAACATATCCTGTATTCTCCTCTACGCTTATATTACCCGAAAGGTCAGACAAAGACGTATAATTGTTCAGTCGTCAGTATTTCTAAAGTTCCAAGTAATAGTTGGTGAGCCTATGGGCATGAACTAGACACAAAACCAGACCCCGGGCTACCAGGAAGTAATTCCTAATCAAAAAACCCTATGGCAGTTTGTTCGACCTGGGGAATGAGCCCAAAATGCCTGTTCTGAAGCAATTGTGCTTGTGCCCGCTAATGCAACGCAATGAGAATTAAACCACTAGTCATTGATGCAACGTGACAGTCAACAACAACTGACAGTCGAAACGGGTCGAGCTACAAGGTAAATATATTTATAAATAGTTCTCCAGACAGTATTTCGGCCATGACCGCCTGTCTCAACGGAGACTAGCCTTCGGCGCGGAGATATTATAGTGCACAAGTCTGTGCGCAGACACAGTTGCATTCTCTCTTCCCTCACTCTCATAGTCTGATGGGACGGCAATCCGACACGATCGGAGAGAGATCAGCCGCAGGGCCACTTTCCGAGACACGCGGTATCACACCGCCAACTTCCAAGGCTGCTAAGAAATTCCTAATGGATAAACCCAATAAGACTGATGAAGATGTGGCTTCCCTGGTACATCATTAACGGCATAACTATATAAATGTCTATTAACTGCTCCCAAATTACGATGATTATTTTATTTTATCTTGCATACTTCCTTGACATAATCCTTTTATTATTTGACATTATATACCTTCAATATATAGAGTAATCTTTTTTAAATTGTATTTTGTTACAGCTGTAGGTACAATCATGCATTTGGTTTAAATAGATTTTTATTATTTTATTTATCTTTTAGATTTTGTGAATATGAGAACCTTGTAGGCTTAACAGACTGTATATCTGTGGTCCATTTTCTATTTTGCTAAGTATCTGGTACTTTTTGATAGGCCTACACTGTCCTCTCATACCTATTATCACTGTAATTTAAAAAAAATCCTTCGTAAAAACCAATTTATTTTTAAAAGAGTAACCGTGGAGTTTCTTGCCGGCTCTTCTCCATAGGAAACGACCGTTTGGAACCGTGCACCTAGCTTCTGACGTTTCATAAGTGCCCTTGTTGGTTTATGTGAAATAAAATATTTTGAATTGAATTGAATTGAATTGAGACTTTGCCCGACCTGGGAATTGAACCCAGGACCCCACGCTCAGCAGTCGCTCTTCCGACCACGAGACCAACGGGGCAGGTAAATAAATATTAGGTATACAAATTGTACTTTCTTGGAGAGGTAAGTGATACTCTGCTCCTATGCTTTTACGCTACGGGCACATGACGCGAGCTAAGATGTTGTGAAATTTTGTAGTGTATGTTATATAGGGTGTCTCAATAAGAGTGCACTTTTTAAATTTAGTGTCTTTTTTTTGTGTGCAACGCTGTACATCTGAACTTTGACAGCTGTAACCTATGTTAGTTCCGATTATTTTAAATGAAGCGCTACACAAAAGAAGGACACGTTATCATTGTGAAAACCCATCACATCCAATGGGGAAAATGAGCACAAAACTCGTTACAGGACCTCATAACGGAGTTCTTGTGGCCTCAACTGGATGGCATGGATCTGGACGAAATGACGGTGACAGCAGGACGGCGCCACCGGCCACACCGCGCATGAAACATTTGATTTATTGCAGCAACGATTTCCAGACAAGTCATTGTGAAAAAGTCATCGAAAATTTCATGACAAGAGGAATGGCCTCTCATCAGACCTGTGTGGGGGGGCCATTTGCAGAATATTTTATTCCATACAGAATCGGAACAGTGGTCGCAGTGGTGGCCCAGTGGTATCGGCCCCGACTTACGAGTTATAGGTCGTGGGTTCGAACCCAAGCAGCCGCTTTACTTTGTGTAAATAATTTCATCACCGCTGCTCTCAAAACGGTAAAGAAAAACACCGGGAGGAAACCGGAATGTCTTAGAACCAAAAATTCGAAGACATCTGACATCTACCAACCCGCACGGGGCCCGCGTAGTAGATTACAGCCCACTCCCTCTTACAGAGAGGAGGCCTGTGTCCCAGCAGTGGGAACATTAATAGGCTTATTATGTTATGTATATATGTAGAATCGGAACATGTCTACTTTACAATGCAATAAAAAAATGACAACTTTCAAAAAAATACGTGTTTTTATTTTAAAATGAAAAAGTGCACTCTTATTGAGACACCCTCTACTGTTTACGGTATACAGGAAAGAGGAATAAAGCGTCTCTATTTTATTTGACGTAATTCTTAAGTGTTTTGTAATATGAGTATTATACTATACAAAGTGCTCAAACCTTTCACAGAAGAACGCTACAAACAACGGTATAGTGTAATTTAACAGAATGTAATCGAACAACCATTGACTGGTGAGTTGTGGTGGCCCAGTGGTAACGGCCGCGACTTACGAATTGTAGGTCGTAGGTTCGAGCCCAGACAGGCGCTTTACTTTGTGTAAATTATTTCATCACCACTGCTCTCAAAACGGTGAAAGAAAACATCGCGAGCAAATCGGCATATCCTAGACCCAAACATTCGAAGACATGTGACACTACCAACTGGCACTGGGCCCGCGTGGTAGATTACGGTCACTCCCTCTCACCGAGAGGAGGCCTTGTCCCAGCAGTGAGAACATTATATGCTGATTATAAATGTACGAAAACAACCATACCATAAGGATATTATTTAATTCAGTTCCAGTTATATTTATGTATCAGGGGTAATGAAATCTGTTTTCCAACTATGACTCTGCCAATTAGCTCAACAGGATAAAATTTAACATCGAGTCTCCGATATATTTCAATCACAATTTAATGCAAAATAGCTTATGAACTAGTTATGTTCGACGCTTCAGCCGTAAAGAACTAGCCCGTTGTCAGTGGAAACTGTTTATTGACTTAAACGTTAGTTTAAACATAATTAAACCCGTTTAAAATCGTGGGAAACCACAAATAATCATTACAAAGTATGACGGCAGAAATAACTCTAAAAGACAAATCAGACATGACCGCTAATAAAGTCTAGCAGTCACGATTTCACCAAACGCCTAGTAAGTAGTGACTACCAGACACTCCCGTTTAGATGTGACTCGGCCTTAATAGAACGCTTTGTATGCCACTTGAAAGTCATTCAGAACATAATACTGGTTTATAAAACGTTTATTTCGTATAAATATTCAGGTTTATTGTTGTAGGGTTTCAAGGATTGCATATTAGGAAGAGAAGTGGGTTGTATGTTTAAGCACATAACATACAGTGTGTTGCGGGTCAATAATTAAGAAAAATCTATATAATGCACTTAATTATGGTATTATGGTAAACATTACGCAAAGAAAAAACACAAAAGAAAAAAAGAATAAGTTGGACTGGTAAACTGGACTGTGTGTTGGCTGGAGGAAGTGATGATGATGACGTCACGCTGAAGTAGTTGCACAAAGGCTGCGTTGACGATCACGTTGGAGTCATCAGTATAGAGCAACGGTCGGCAACAGGCGGACCGCGGTCCGTATGTAACCGAGGAACAGGGTGTAAAGTTCACTCATCCTCCATAGAAAAGGGAGGATCCTCCGACCAGATGGGTTTCGTGTCTGGTGAGCAGCTACCCGAGGATTGACGTTGTGACGTTGTATACATACTCGTCGCGGATGCAGAAGCAGAAGTTAGAAAGAAAAGAACTGTGAACTGACTTAACCTCAGTTAGATACGATACCCGAAAAGATGCAACACATAATATATGTTTTATTCACATACATCTGTCTGCAAAGCTTGAATACTAAAGTTAAAAACCAGCCTATAAAATCAGCCTATTAATGTTCCCACTGCTGGGACACAGGCCTCCTCTCAGTGAGATGGAGTGGGCTGTTATTTACCACGCGGGCCCAGTGCGGGTTGGTGGATGACACATGTCCTCGAATTTTGGTTTTAAGACATGCCGGTTTCCTCACGATGTTTTCCTTCACCGTTTTGAGAGCAGTGGTGATGAAATTATTTATACAAAGTAAAGCGCCTGCTTGGGTAAAGCATAACAGCATAATATGTTCCCACTTTTGTGACTTCTATGTGAGCGGGAGTGGGCCATAATCCACCATGCACGTCCCGTGCGGGTTGGTAGATGTCACAAGTCTTCTTCTTTTTGGTTCTAGGACATGCTGGTGTTTGTTTTTTGTCACGATGTTTACTGTTTTTTTTTTATGTGATTCTTTACTTATTATTCGCAAATGTTAATACTGTCAACGACTAATTCAGTTCCATTTATAGAAATTTTCTAATCTTTCACCTCTACTGAAATAAAGGTAATATATATCTACTTACTTAAAAAATTATACCACTTAAGGCGGGCCAACCCGCCATACTTTTCATACAAACGCTCGTACGTGATCATGGCGTAGTATCACACCTTTCTTTGAATTTTTTTATGTAATATGTATCTTGTGCACTATATCTAGGTTTCTAGGAAAACAAAAAATAAAATAAATTAGAAACAAATTCAGTATAAGCCTCCAAAAATCTGCGTTTTTGCACAAATTTTACCTGAACTTTGGCCGGTCATGATGTACTCATGAATTGGAAAAGTAAAAAAAACATCTTCCTAGAAACCTTGCACTTGTAATGAAGATTCTAAATAACAAACATTTATTTCACAAACTTGTAAGGCTTACTCAAAAACACGTATGGCCTGAAACAAATCTTTACACACTATTCTTCGTACAATGTTATCGCGTTCTCGCTTGCTCGTTAGCAGTTCTCACTTGCGCTCGATGAAACAGCATGCTTTTCGACCATGCTCGCGTTGCCGATAGACGGACCGGGAAGGGCCCTCTTAAGAGGCTGACAACAGCTAAAGTGCGGTCACTGTCAGACTGCATAGAAAATAAAAACTTTTTACAAAAAAAAAAAAAACCGACTTCCAAAAAAAACCACTACAAAGTGAAAAATAACTTTAATTTCGGAAGTCGGTGTCTTTGTTTTTTAATTTTCGTTTTTTTCCACCGACTTCCGAAATTAAAGTTATTTTTCACTTGGTAGTGGTTTTTTTTGGAAGTCGGTTTAATTTTTTTTTGTAAATAGTTTTTATTTTTCACTTTTTAGTTGTGGTACCTACCCCACACAATATCCAATACCACTAACTGCAATAAATAACAGTGACAGGAAGTTATCATCATATCGTCCATATAAACTAAGTGGGAAAAATATGTATTATTGAAGCTAACTCAAAAACTATCTAAGCAAAGTTAATAAAATTTATATGGGACCACCTCGGGAGCTTACCCTTTTAAACAAAAAAATAATTTTCAAAATCGGTCCACAATTGGCGGAGATATCGGCGAACATACATAAAAAAAAAAAAAATCATACATAAAGTCGAACATAGAACCTCCTCCTTTTTGGAAGTCGGTTAAAAAGAAAGAGAAGCGCGGTGACAATTGTGTCACCGCGCTTGTAATTTATTGCCAAATATGAAGCAATTTATATTTACTTACAAAAACTCTATTGAACGGAGGAGTTAAAATGTTTAACTCTATTACGTTAACATGTTTGCTTGTAAAATAATCTGACAAAAAATTTGAATTATTGCATGTATATTAATAAGGTTTTTAATCGTTACAAGAATTTTTTAGAGGTAGGTATATTCGTGGTTTTTTTCTATCACTATACACCATATAACTAGCATTCCTGAAGAATATCATTTTGTTTACTGCAGTGGATCATAATTTTATAAGTTGCGTTTAGCTACTGTTGGCCCCTTAACAAAATTTGTGTTACTAATAGGCTAATAGCAAGCTGTAAGTGTTTCTAACAAGTAAATACACAACTTAACGTACAACTGAACATCTCAATTAACTCCTACTTATGAGATAACTGTAATGAATTGGCATTACTTAGAACTAATAACGGTAATGAGAATCTATTGTATGTCAAACGTATTCTCAGAAAATACAATTACTGCTTACTGCTTCAACGGTGCCAATATCCATGTAGCTTTGTTATACAGTATGTAGAAATAAGTATACAATTTTCGTTCTAAATTTGCCTCGGGAAGCACGTTTACTCCGCTCCCATTACACCGCACCCCCGTGGACACATTTCACAGCTTCGCAACGCATCCTCGCACCACATATTAATGCGCATTTTCACAGCTCCGCTACACATCCTCGTAGGCACATTTCCATCGCACATCTCTGGTGGAAACGCAGCCTAAGCCGTTGGTCCTGGCTGTCAATCATGGATCTTTGACAGTCGTTAGGGGTCGTCAGAAACCCTACAGTCGGACAACCAGTCTTACCAAGGGGTATCGTATTACCCAATTACTGGGTTGTAGTGGTCAGATAAGCAGTCGCTCCTTGTAAAATACTGGTACTCAGCTGCATCCGGTTAGACTGGGAGCCGACCCCAACATAGTCGGGAAAAGGCTAGGCAGATTGATAATTTATTATTAATTCATAATAATTTATCTTGTCTTTCAATATGTCCCTCGTTTAACTAGGCATACTGTACATGTAGAATATAACAGGGTCCAATTAAACATAACATATTGTCTTAATTGGACCCAAGACTAATAAAGCCAACGATTCAATGAATCCTGGACTTAATACTGGACAAATATCTACTGAAATCGATGAAATGGCTGTAAATGAGATAGGGTATACGGCTGATATAACTCAGCATGTCTGAACGTCTGAACATAGGCACTACGAACTTTTGCGCATGTTCTCTTACTCACACCACCTCATGTCACCATTTGGGTCCTAAAAAATGACACGAAGTTCGGAACTGCAAAGTTATATTGGGTAGATGTGGACTTTGATATAATGGGCATGTATAAAATAGATCAACAATATTTCAGATTATCTTATATGTGTACTGTGTGTTAAATGTTACAAAAAATACCTAGTGATATATTGCAATTAAATGAAAGAAAATTTAAAAGCTATATTAAGTACATTTTGTAAACAAGCCTATTACAAATTAGAGATTATCCAAGATAAGAATGCTTTGAAACATGTTGGTCCTGCTCTATAGGATAATTTAGAACTTAGACAAAATCAAACTGGTTGCTAATTTAATTGTATTTTTTTGTATTATGTGACATTGATTTTATTTCCTGTGATTATTTCCTCATACACTGACTTATTAATTGTAAATATTTAGGAAAAACGTCTATTTTTACAATGTTTGTAAATATGTGAGCACCATGACATGTATCTATCACATATTTAATTTATCTGTCGGTGCTTAATTTTTAATTATTTTTACCTTTTGTATAGTAATTTTATTCTAGGTGCATCGTCTTCACATAATAACTATAATTATTTAGCTAATACCTATCTATACAAAATATTGTAAAACATTTTATAAGAGTAACGGTGGAGTTTCTTGCCCATTCTTCTCTTTACGAAAACTAACTTTTGGAAGGGGCGACTAGAATCAATACTATTTTTTTTGTAAACATACATGGGCCTATTAGAAATAAATGATTTGACTTTAACACATGTCTTGTATCTTGCCACTAAGTTAAAAAGTCTAATTTAAGGTCATTGAGGTATTATTGTACTATAGTTTACATATTTGATCTCAATGTTGGTAAGTACAATACTTGTAAATAGGTTTAAGTCTTGAACAAATAAATATTGTTTATTGTTTAAACATTGTGGTTTATTGTTTATTATAACCATAAGTTGGAAGTTATGAGCGTCGAAACTTCCATATTTCAACACTATAACTACAAAATTCAGTGTTTACTAAAAATTCAAGACAAAAATAAAATCGCATTCAAAGCACTAACTTATTCAAATGATACTGAAAACAAACGGAGCAAATATTCAACAAATGAAGAAGAAGCAACACTTGCTACAAATGCGGCACTCATTCAAACTGAGCACCTCTAAATCAAATTAAATTCACAATAAAGAGCTGAGCGCCATTTCTAACAGCTTCAAATAATGTTATCCAACTGTAATCTTCATAATTTTGTTTTAAAACACGATAAAACTGGTTTAAAAGAACAGATTATTTTGTTCGATAGAACGCGTCTCGCCTAGCCTTTCCCCCTTTTCCCCCCTTTTCCCCCAACTATGTTGGGGTCGACTTCCAGTCTAACGGGATGCAGCTGAATACCAATTTTACATGGAGCGATTGCCTAACTGACCTCTACAACCCAGTTACTGGGTAACACGATACCCCTTGGTAAGACTGGTTGTCAGACTTTTGTGCTGTTAACCACTTAAGGGTGCGCTAGTCGGCAATTCTTCCATACAAACGTAGTATGGTGATTACTCGTCTGTTTGACGGTGTACGTTCAGAACTAAAAATTATATCAATTTGTGTTGACATTATCTAGCCCTAGTATGGAAGCAGAATTGGAAAAAAAAAATGGTTTGGAAGTTATGAGCGTCGAAACTTCCATATTTCAACACTAATTTTAACTCGTGCTTGGGCGTAAATAACAGACTTATGTAATAAGAAATGTTCCATAAACGCCTCTAAGTCATACGAAACTCAGATCGGGAAACCAATGTGAACAAACAAAACTAAAAGAGTGAACTACTCCAAACGGTGAACTAAATTCAACATTCCTTGGAAAGTAAAATGTTCAAGACTAACCTAACATTTCCGATATTCGATATTCCGACGGCCACCGATAGTATTTGTAATATTCATGAGAATTTCTCGTAATCGCCTGTTCGGGAAGCAATCATAAAATTCTTTTTATTTTACACGAGTTTCTAGTATGTGAGAATCTGCTTAGTAATGTAATGGTTTTATTTCTATGCTCATAGGTTTAAATAAAATGAAAGCTGCATCATTCTGTATATTATGCAGTTATTGAACATAAAGTTTTCCTTTAAGTTAGTAATTTTTTTGAAAAAAAAAAAACATACATTAAATTATATTTTTTTGCAAAAATAAAATTATTTTTATAAGGATGTTAACTAGCTGTTCCCCGCGACATTGTCTTCGAGTATTTTGTATTTCCTCATTTTTAAATAAAATATCCAGGATTAAATGTAGCTAGGTTAGTATGTCCTTCTCCATGTCCCAGGCTAGCTTTACTGTCTGATCTCGATCGGCTTAGTGGTTCAGGCGTGAGAAGCTAACAAACAGACGGACAGACGTCCATCTGTCCGTCGTTACCTTCGCATTTAAAATTACTAGCGACCTGCTATTCAATTACGCAACAAATTTTTGTAAACGATTCCGACTAATCTGTTTCATTTTGACAGTTCAACAACATTCATTGCGTTATTTACGTTGTTGAGAAGATTTTTTTTTCGAACTTATGAAGAAATGGATTAGCAATCTGTTTCAGAACGATTCAGATTCTGGTTGATAATGTATTACGTAATTAGGGTACTGGTTTGTCCAGCTTTTACGAATTTACAAAATATCGAGACTTCTTTAATATATGCAAGTTAATTTATGTATACTAATAATGAAGCTGAAGAGTTTGTTTATTTGTTGAACGCGCGAACTGCCAGTCGTATTTAGAAAATTCTTTTTGCATTTGATAACCCTATTCTTGAGGAAGGTTATAGGCTATTTAGCATCACTCTACGACCAGGAGCTGAGCAAATAGAAAAAAGTCAGAAAAAACGCTAAGCGAAAACGATGTTATAGCGCGGGCGGGCGATGGGATGCGACTCGGTGAGTCGGGGGCCGGAATTTAATGACGAAGTCGCAGGCATAAGTTAGTGTACTATAACCATAAACTTTTCGGAATAAATTTCCCAAATGATGGTAAAAACCGCATCAAAATCCGTTGCGGAGTTTTGAAGAACAACGT
The DNA here is from genome assembly GCA_948150665.1 of Conistra vaccinii. Classification (NCBI taxonomy): domain Eukaryota; kingdom Metazoa; phylum Arthropoda; class Insecta; order Lepidoptera; family Noctuidae; genus Conistra; species Conistra vaccinii. The sequence continues at coordinate 7,012,588 of OX411320.1, read as the reverse complement.
GGTCACACAGACAGACATAAAAAAAGACGTTCATCTATATATATAAAAATTAATGTTTGTCTATATGTCCCTGATGATCTTCAGCAAAGTGTTGTGCGTGAGCTCACGAAGGTTTTTGTGTAAAGATATCACGCGGGCGAAGCTGCTGGCGGAAGCTAGTTTATAATATGTATTAGCGGCCCGCTCTTGTTACAAAACATCGAGATTTCTTAGGTAAACCTTCGGGAATAAATTTTCTAAACGATGGTGAAAACCTCATCAAAATGTGTTGCGTGGATAAACCACGCAACACACAACACAGAACACCGCGGACATACAGACAGACACAAAGAGAGACTTTAATTTATAATATCTATAGATATACTCGTAGATAGAAGTATGGACGTATGGAAATACGTTTTACAGTAGATAGCTCTTTTATATGTTGTGTTGTGTGTCTTTTAGTCAGTGCTAAATAAATGTATTTTCTTTCTTCTTTTACTCTTTATTTGACCAACAAATGCAACGACACAAATGCGCGTCCGCTCCACATTAATACGCCATTTTATAACACTTGCAGCGCTGCAATTTGTACCCGAAATGAAAACAAATATAGTTTATTACTTACACTCACGACCTGCACTCTAATTGCATAACACAATTTCAATCAGTAATCTGAATGATTTTAAATTATATTGCTAAACCATTGCTTCATATGTTCGAAAAATTCGTCTGCTCAACAATGTAAATAACGCAATGAATATTGTTGAACTGTCAAAATTACAGCCATTGTTACTGTTAGTGTGTTACGCAGCTACACCACGGTGTAAGCTTTTAGAAGAAACAATAGCAACGCGTCATTATGTATATGGGCCTTTTTAGCGCAGCCGTGAGGCACACTCCCCTGCTAATTTCTTACATCGCATTTTACACTTTTTGATTGATTAAAAAAAAAAAAACTTTGCTGTGTAGTCTGGGTTAAATAAATTTATTTTCTTTCTTTCTTTCTTTCTATGGCTAATTTCGCTAAAAGTGGAAGACGCTGACGTACTAAATTCGGTTTCACAAGTAGGCATAGTGCATACGGTACAACGGGATAGAAAGAGATAACTTAATCACAATTTTTAACCGACTTAAAAAAAGGAGACGTTTATTATGTTCGTCATCACGTTTAAAAAAAACTTTGGGGACTGCCGATACGCGCCTAAAGAAGTTTTCACTTCAAATAAATATGTCATCCATATTTTCGTCAATGGTGGACCGATTATGAAAATTCTTTTGTAATTTGACACAAGAGAGTTGCGGGCTGGTCCCAAATAAAGTTTATTATCTTTGCTTGGGTAGTTTTAGAGTTAGCTTCGATAATACGTATTTTTGATCCACTTCATGTATCTTGATGACGTTATATACCTATAACTTCCTGTCACTGTTGTTTAGGCTGGTTTTAGAGTCACGCTGTTCGCACGCTGACCGTCGGCGCTGACAGCCAAACTTCAGATGTTAGCGCTGAGCGGTTGGCGTAATTTCATAAGAATACTAAACTTTACATTGTCTTGTCAGCGCCGACGACGCGACGATCAGCGTGAGAGGAAAACCAGCCTAACATAGCAAGTAGTGGTATACGAATTGGTAGGGTAGATAAGATAACTAAAATGTGAAAAAAAATTACCAAAAAAAACAACAAACGGTTTATAAAATCACACTACAAAGTGAAAAATAACTTTATACCATTCCCCTTCTAAAAATTCACTGAAAACAGTGAATAAAAAGCGTTTTTAATCACTATTTTGGTGTTTGAATTCAGAACACACCAATATATTATTCGACCTCCATCTCAATGCTATACAACCTCCTTAACACTTTCTAATGCACCCATTTTCATAGAACTCATACGCCATGCCGCCATGTATATCGGAAGTCTACGACTTTTAATATTATTCGTAGTTGGAAGTGAAACCTCCGGGAGGGTTGCCGGCATAACGTTTTCAGGTTAAACCGTGTTATAAAACGAAGTAAAATAGTATTTTCAGGGGGTTTTGTAGCTTAGTACAAGTAGTACGTACTTACGTAAACAAAAAATTTTTTTTTCCTTATTAATATTGTTAAAATATACATCAGATTTTATTTTCACAGTTCATAATCTGTATTCGCTACGAAAAACCTGCATTTAATATGAGCCCTCCGCGAGGGCTCCCGGTATCCCATATGTGAGTAGGTTACAGTGTCTTGGAGCCTTCCCGACACTGTAACCTGTGAACGTGTTAACCTTCCTTTTTCTATATTAAATGCTTTTTTTTCGCTTAAATCTTTCTTTTTCTCGTAGTCATGGTATAAAGTATAGTATGCAACTCTTGAATAAAACGGATTTATATCAAGGGCCACGAATCACTCGCGTCGCTTAGGATTCTAACACTTGAATCACTCGCTACGCTCGCGATTCAATCATCATGAATCACCCTACGGTCGTGACTCAGTCGTTAGAATCCTTCACTTGCTCGTGATTCATCTATGACCCTCGCTTTAAATCCGTCCTTTATTCACTAATTGCATAATATACTATTAATTTCGGCAGTCGGTGGCAAAAAACTAAAATACAGATCCAAAGACACCGACTTCCGAAATTAGTTACTTTTCACTTTGTAGTGTTTTTTTTGGAAGTCGGATGTTTTAAGGTCCTAAGATCATTTGTTGGATATCAATTAAACGAGACAGAGCCTAAAAAAAAATAAGATATCTAAAACATCGGTTATAATCTCAGATCGGGTTGTGACGTGGCCTCGCTTCTCATGCACGCGGTTGTGGGTTCAATCAAATCCGGGCAAGTACCAATGTGACTTTTTAAATTCATATATCTCTTTCCGAGTTTGTCTGGGAAAATTGTTACATCGATGAAGGAAAATCATCATAAGGAAACCTGGACTTATAGTTAATACAGGCATAAATACAAAATAAAAAATACCCCTGACACAAAAATTTCCTCATTTCTCTTTCCTACTCCATCACCAGAGCCTATTCACCATCTATCTATAACCTATTCATTGAGACCAATCCAATGAGCCCAAACACGGTACCTCTGCTGTAAGTTAAGTTAAGTAAGGGAACTCCCTTACCTGGAATTTGCAGGATGCCCAACTATCCTGCAAATTCCAGATTTCCAAATTGATGCAGCATCAGTTCAAAATGTTCTTCTTATTAGAAGAAATGATATTTCATTGAAGTAACAGAATAACAAATTTCATATCGATCAGACAGATTAATCAAATAGAAAAGAGCTAATAATCTTTTCATCCCACCATCTCGGAAAGAGTATTTTTAATCTTCAATATCTGAGTGGAAAAGCCGTTTTTATTCGCTAGAGGATAAAGTAAATTGAATTTAGAACATCGTGTGCACTAAGTTTGTGAATTAAAAAAAACATTAAACCTATTTACTGCTACCTCTATGGTGCCGAATATATCATACAACTTTTTTTTAATTTTTTTAAAAACTCAGACTCGGAACCTTCTTGGTGTTCTTTTTTCAATTTGCTTTGTACGCGGTTCTTTACGCGGCATTTTTTCACGTCATTGTTAAACCTTTTATTAAAAACAAGAAACTTGAAAACAAGTGAAAAAACTAAAATGAGTGATTCTAGCGACGAGGAAGTTTGCTTGACGCCAACAGAATTGACTGAAACTGTTAATAATGCGCAAATGAGCTTTCTCCCTCAACAATCACGCGAGAAGTATTTAAAACAGTACGATATGTTCAACACGTGGCGACTAGCAAAAGGAGCCAAAACTTTCTCAGAAAACGTTTTGCTGGCATATTTTATAGAATTATCCGAGAACAAGAAAGCAAGCACTCTATGGAGTACGTATTCGATGCTAAAAGCAACAATAAAGATGAAAAAAGACAAACATATCGATACCTATCCTAAATTAGTGGCATTTTTAAAAAGAGCCTCATCTGGTCATCAACCAAAAAAATCGAAGGTTTTCACAGTATCTGATATTGAAAAGTTTCTTAACGAAGCACCCGATTCCGTATATTTGGCGGCAAAAGTAAGTCAGTTGCACATTCAGTATCTACTTAAGTATATTAATCTCAATTAAATAGTATACTTAGTAGATGTTGATAGGCATAATTATGCGTTCATATCAATTTTATTCATTTATCTACTACAATACTCTTTACGTTACAGGTTGTTCTTATTATTGGAATAAACGGAGCATGTCGAACTAATGAACTAACACAACTTAATGTCAAAAACATTGAGAAACATTCAGATGACTTACTATTAATTAATTTACCTAATACAAAGACAAAAAGAGACCGCAACTTCGTCATTCGCAAGGAATACGTAACGATTGTTGAGAAATATCAAGCCTTACGCCCGCCTAACACTCCAATCAATCGATTTTTTCTACAGTATCGCAATGGAAAGTGTGTTAGACAGCCTATGGGTACTAATAAAATTGGCAGTATCCCACGAGAAATAGCAACATTTCTTGAACTTCCAGAACCCCTGTTGTACACGGGTCATTGTTTCCGACGAACTTCAGCCACACTTTTGGCTGATTCCGGAGCTGATCTCCTGTCCCTTAAGCGCCACGGAGGCTGGAAGTCCAATGCAGTTGTAGGGATACATAGAGGATTCCATCCAAAATAAGTCTAAAATATGTGAAGGCATCGTAGGAGCCATTACACTGAAAGAGCCTCAATCGGATCCTTGGACTGGCCCTTCTACATCAAAAATAAGCCGTTATGAAACACCTAACCATCTCCCTCTCTCTCCAACATTCACGCCAAGGGAATCCGATGAATCGGTACAACTATTAAGTATGACAGATAGTTTACCGAAAAACAGTACACAAGTGACTAACACCAATATTACAGTACCAAACAAAAATATTACACTCAATTTAAATAACTGTAGCAACGTTACTTTAAAATTTTCTTAATTATACCTTAGTATTATTTTGTTATAATTTAAAGATTATTCTGTAATACTTACCTGTTATAATGTAGTAATTAATACCTAAACTGAAATAAAAGTGTACCTATCTTGTGATTGTAAACGTTTTTTTTTTTGCATTTAGTCATTTCCTCGCTGAGGTGGAATGAAAAGTTACGTGTTGCACTCGAGTGCAAAGATTTTTCACCTCGTGCTCTTTTGATTCCCTCGCTAACGCTCAGGCTTCTAATTTTGAATCACTCGCTGCGCTCGTGATTCAATTTTAGAATCCTTCGCTTGCTCGGTCATCAAAATTGAACACGCGGTTAAAAAGCAACTTTGCACTCTTGTATAACAAATAACTATTAAACGGCAGAACCGATTTTCATGAAAACTCTCGATCAAGTCACCTTTAAAACCAAAAACACAATCGGTTCAGCCGTTTGGGAGCTACGATGGCGCAGACAGAGACAGATACACAGATACACACGTTAAGCTCCCACCTTTCTCACCCCTCTTTTTCCGTCGGGGGTTAATAAGTCTGAAATCGCCAACCCGTTTGAGAAGGCGTGGCGATCACTGCTCGTGCCTTCTGTTTATCAGAAGAGGCCTTTGTCCTGCAGTGGGACAATTATAATACTAGGCTGGTATTATTATAAAAAAATCGGTAGGTATTTATTCCGTACTTAACATCGCACTTTTTAAAAAAGTACGCCCCTCTAGTTACTGTACACACAGCTACATATCAAACTATAGATTTCCAGTATAACCTGATTTCGCATTGTCTAGGATTTCCGTACAATGAGAGATCAGCTTATACTGGAAATGTATAACTCGATATGTAGCCGTGTGTACCTACAAAATGGTTTTCCGTCTGACCTGTTTTTCTTTTAGACGATAAATAAACCGGATTATTGTGCGCGTGACCTTTTTGCGAACGTCTCAATGGCGGATTAGAACCAATCCGTTATCTCGGTAATCAGAAACACGATACTAATATTTGGGCATTAGACGTTGTACATTAGCTAACAATTTCTTTCGTTCAATGTTTTTTTTGCATGTTTGTATATTTAATAGATAGTTAGTCGTAGAGAAGCCCGAGGCTAAGTAATAACAGCCGCACGGGTCGATCCATCAGGTTAAGCTACACTTGCCGGGGTTGGTCTGAGGATGGGTGACCATCTTTACATACCGAGACTCCTCTGTGCCTCGGAAAGCACGTTAAGCCGTTGGTCTCGGCTGTTAATCGTGGATCTTTGACAGTTGTTACGGGTCGTCGGAAGCCCGCAAGTCTGACAACCAGTCTCAACAAGGGGTATCGTATTACCCAGTCAGGTTTAAAGAAACTTTAATCTCAATATAGACATATACAACAATACTAAAACAACTTTAATTACACAAAATTCGTTGCCATCAAACTAGATACTCATTCAATGCTTTTATTTCTCCAAAAGTGATCGATCCGCAATTATATATTGACCAAATTGAGTTTTCAATGCATTGAACGAGTGTAAATTTCTTATGCTAGAGGGTATTCTATTAAAAAGTTAAGAGTTGTGGGTGTCAGATAGGCAGTCGCTGCATGTTAAATACTGGTATTCAGCTGCATCTGGTTAGACTGGAAGCCGACCCCAACATAGTTGGGAAAAGGCTAGGCAGATTGAGTTGGTCGTAGAGCATAGACAAACAGAAAATTATATTCATTATTATTTCAATCAATCTTTCTAGCCTTTTTTTCCCAACTATCTTGGGGTCAGCTGAATACCATTAGTGAGTGATATTTATTGGAAAATAAAAGTATTAAGCTATAATATAATTTCCAATAGAAAAATTCAATAACAATTTGCGAGATCTGGGAATCTAACGAAGAACTATATTATATATATTCCTATGCATAGCATTTTTTTGTGTTCTTTTTAAATGTTATCATTTGAAGTTTACACGCACCAGTTACATTTGAAGTTTACACGCACCAGTTACATTTTCTGTCAATCATTTTCTGCCATCTAGGTAGGTACTCAGTTAGTTTTGTCCCAAAATGCCCCATCTACAATTAAATAAAATCCATCGGGATTCACATTTTTCCCCCGTTAAAAGAGTAAACACAAAAACACCCCATAAATCGACATCCCATTGAGGAAACCCTATTATGGTACCTACCCACTCAAAGGTGAATTTTTGAATACCTTTGGGTACGACATTACGAGTTTGGTCTGATTCTTTAATGGAACCCCTATACAACATGTAATGAAAACCCTGTCCGATCCGTGAGTCTATTTATGTGGTAATTATTAGGAAAAAAGAAAAAAAATGTCAATGGGGAATTTTACCGGGTTATTACCTTGGGCGCGGGCGGCCGTCGTTTATCGGGTGTCTACAGTCATAACTTATGACCCTTGTTGAAAATTTGCAAATTTTTTATGGATTCGGGGAAATAACGGTACTAAAAATGTGAATTTTAAATACTTAGCATTTTTTTTTTCAAAAATTATAAGGTTTTTTTTATAATTTTTTGGTCCTGTTATTGCAGTACCCATGTGCCCTACTTATGACCCCTGTTAAAAAATTTGCTAATTTTTAATGGATTTGGGGTAATTTTGGTACTAAAAATGTGAATTTTAAATAGCAATAACTTTTTTATTTTCAATAATAATCAGATTTTTTTTATTATTTTTAGGTAAGGTGTTATTGCAGTACCTATGTGCCCGTTTCGAATCGGACAAGGTTTTTTTTCATATTGGATAATCCCATCAGTAAAGTTGATCCCAACGTAACGACATTAACCCACATTTAAATAAGAGAGTCTTGGAAAGTCTCCACAGACAACCATTAAATACTAATTGCTCATTAAATTACTTATATGATGTCTTAATAGTCCTAAAAGATATTCATGAGCAGTGCTAGGACATTTTTAATAGCTAAGCACTGACATTTTTACGTAAAGAGATAGTTCAAAAGGAAATAATGAAGAAAAAATATTTATTTACATTTAGATTCTTGTTTCACTTCTTTAAAAAGCATTTCAGCAAAATGCAGACTTATACACTTATTTATGAAAGTAAGAACATTTGCTACAATAGTGAAAATAACAATTACCATAACTTGTCTGACTTTAAATCAATATCTGGAAGTTAAAGTAGGTAATAGCGGAAGCTTTGGAAGAGAAAAGACGAAAAAGTACATGAAACATAAGGTAGCGTTGAATCGTTGTTTAATGGCTGACGCAGATAAGGATGGGCCGCACCGCATTGCAATAATCCTCTTACATTCAATGATATTATTGTATTTAATAAAAACCCTTTATTTCGATACCCCACTCGCTAGGTTAGGAAGGATTTTTTTTTTAAAACATACATTTTAGCGCCAAAAATCCGCCATTTTGATTTTTTTTAATTTTAATAAAATGGCACTCGCGCAATAAACACGAATCTAACAACATAATTATCATTCATCCTTCTTCTTTGGCTTCGCCGCAGCCTGGTAAAAAGAGGTAGATCCATACACGGTCCGCAAGTGGCACGTCAAAATTTGGCTAATTAGTCACATTTTCTTCGTCTTGTCTCTTTTAATAATTACGACATGCCGTCCTACTTCCCCGTGTCATCTATCTAATAGTCTGACATTGAGCCGTTTTTGAAAATCCAATGTTGGTAACTTACATAATCAGCCTATTAATGTTCACACTGATGGGATACAGGCCTCCTCTCTGTGAGAGGGAGTGGTTTGTAATCTACCACGCGGGCCCAGTGGGGGTTGGTAGATGTCACCATGTCTTCGAATTTTTGGTTCTAAGACTTGCCGGTTTCCTCACGATGTTTTCCTTCACCGTTTTTGAGAGCAGTGGTAACGAAATTATTTACACAAAGTATCGATACGATCTACAACTCGTAAGTCGGGGCCGTTACCACTGGGCCACCACTGCTCTCAATGTTGGTAACTTATCTACGTCTTTTTACTTATAATGTCATCGACAATAATCGCTTGTCATTACAGGCGAGCCGCACCGCGCTTTTCTGTAGATATAGAAATGCGATGCGCTGCAGACCGACGCGACTGTAATGTGCACTAAAGCTCTAGTTTCAAAAGAAAGCGGTGAACGGCCACACAATAACTGCCGTCCAAATACAGAACTTTTTTGCAAACAGGCGTGACGCGAATCTAGTAGAACAATTTATATTTAAACTTCATGGAAATTGTTAACCAGCATCCCCTCCACATTAATATGACGGAACTGCTCTTCTAGCAAACCGTAACTTTAGCTTTAAGTTACGTTGCGACCTACAAAGACATCTAAGTATGTAAGTAAGTACATCACATGCAGCAAACATTACCGCCCGCATGGATACATCAACCGGCAGGCATTAGGGGACACATTAACTAGACTACCCCCATTAATTACCCCTACACACCCCTCTACGGATGTAACCGTGATGATATCAGCGTCAAAGACTTCTGGTTCACATAAATTCAGGTTACATTATCTGAAGAATTTCTGTTTTAAAATCGTTTTAATTTAATACAAAATGGAGGAATTCTGAAAACATTGAATTTTCGCAAGTTATTTGGTAGTTTCCTTTTTGCCCTTTTGTGGTAGTTTCCTTTTTGCAAGTTATCTGGACATATTCTCACAATTATTTATATTTCATAAAAACCACATAAAAAGGATTTAGGTTGATGTCAACTCGACATTGATCAAAAGTGTATGCTATTTTGATCTTTGTTATCAAGTTATTAAACACTAGCTTCTGCCCGCGACTTCGTTCGCGTGGAAGTCGTAAGACACCACAATATACGACAATAACATCCACATTTTTATAAAACTTCCCTGTACAAACGTAGTATACGTTTGTAGTTTTGTACTCAGCAACCAAAATATACAGAGAGTCAGGACTTGTGACTCAGGAGTAAGCGACCTACAGTTGTCCGTGTGAGAAGCAGGTGATCCTGAGGCTGAAGGCTGCGGGTGTCGAACCCGCAGCCTTCAGCCTTTAGTGCCAGCCCCTGTGACTTATTGATAATCATCGCAAAGCATACGCTCACAGGGAACTGCATGCGCTTTAACTGGTAATTATGGGGAATTAGTGGTAGGTATACGCGATATAAACACTGTCTCGTCAAGTTATTAAACATAGTTTTCTATGCAATATTCTGCTGTGTCGTAGCTCCAAAATGTATTAGGGTGTCTTGACTTGATAAAATAAAGAATTTGAAACCTGACGAAGATATCAAAGACTTGACTGTATTTTCATATTTTTTTTACCTTCAACGGGGTAGCTCTTGATCTGCATCTCACCTGATGATAAGTGATGATCAGGCCGAAGGTGGAAGCGAGCTTCACCTGGAATTTTCAACCACAGAGGAACTGGCTATCTTATCTCTAACTGCCAAAACACAACAATGTTGTTAACATTGTTGTTATGGCGACAGACTTAGATAAAAAAAAAAAAATACTTTTATTTCAGACAACTTAGTCCATATTAGGTAGGAAGTACAATATAATATTATTTTAAACATTCTTAATAAGTAGATAACAAAAACAAAAAACGATGAGATCTTGACTTAAGGCACCATTGACTATTAGATAAGATGGTGGTAGCTAGCCAGGCTGACTTGGAACTAGCTCTACCACCAACCAAACCGAGCAAAAAATATAGCCCCCGCTGGGAATCGAAATCGGGACCTCTGGTCTGAGACAGGTGGTCCAACCATTAGGCCACAGAGGCGGTAACTGGTAATAATATTCGAATTCCTTTTTTAAAATTATTTTCCGCAAAGTAAAGGTAAATTTGTTTGTTCTCAGAAATGGAGGTGGTGAAAATGTTAATAAACACATTTTGAACTGAAAATGTCGCAATAAAAAATATACGGAAGTTCTTATTGAGAGCAATTCAAATATTTTCCATGAAAGCCTTCTTATTCTTGACATTATTGGATACGAAAAAATTTTAAGATGTGAACAATATCTGAACCGCATACGATTCAACCCGCATGCGGGAATCATAAATAACATAATATCATGCATGTAATGTGTGAAGGGTTAGGCAGAGGTGTATCTATAGTACACCCACATTTAGCCGTAATAGGGGGTGAGATTATTACCATTAACCGAGAAATTCCTATTAGAAAAACCCAATAACACTTTGCCCGACCTGGGAATTGAACCCTGGACCTCATGCTCAGCAGTAGCACTTGCGACCACTAGACCAACGAGTCAGTGCGGGAATCATGACTTATTTCTTCAATCATTAGGTACCTACAGTGGATTTGTCTTCCCCGCATGCTATCATAATATCGAAGTACCTGGTCGACCAAGCTCTCCTCGGGCGAAAAAATAGAGAATGCTCATTTAATAGTATAGGATAGTTCATAATAATTCCATTTATAGTAGTATCCTAATTCCATGCTGCCATGATAGTAGGTACTTACTAATTCCATGCTGCCATGATAGTAGGTACTTACTAGTTCCATGCTGCCATGATAGTAGGTACTTACTAATTCCATGCTGCCATGATAGTAGGTACTTACTAATTCCATGCTGCAATGATAGTAGGTACTTAATTATTCCATGCTGCCATGATAGTAGGTACTTACTAGTTCCATGCTGCCATGATAGTAGGTACTTAATTATTCCTTGCTGCCATGATAGTAGGTACTTACTAGTTCCATGCTGCCATGATAGTAGGTACTTACTAATTCCATGCTGCCATATCATTCTAAGGTAGCCATCTTGTTCTAAACTTGTGTATTATCTATATTTTGGGCGACCGAGCTCTGCTAGGGTGAAAACGAATTTTCCCAGATTTGAGACCTAGCTACATCTATTTTTCACCCCCGTTTACCCCTTTATTGCAACTTTCATCGAAATCGTTAGAGCCGTTTCCGAGAACGTGATTACAAATATTCAAATAGTGCTTATTTATAATAGTATAGGATAGGATGTACGGCAATTGATTTTCGTCGATAAGGATCCTTTGCAGGTGGCGTTCTGTACTTTCTGCCTACCCCCATGGTAAGAAGGCGTGTGTCTATGTATGTATATCTTTAATGTACATTAGGTGTAGATTCCCCGCGTGCTACCATAATCTCGAGAGCCTTAGTGCTTATGGAAATGAGATTTTTTGCAGCTCGCAATCCATTTTGACATTATCTACCTCTCCATAGCTATTTTAATATCTCGGTCCCCGTTTCTCGTCTGTTACGCTCAATGAAGATATTGCTCCGACCGTAATAATTTATTTGACGTTCAGAAGTGTCGTGATAGCGTCCAGAAATGAATAAATGATTTCAAATATTCTCGGAAGCACGTAGGTGCAAACCAAAAAGGTATTATATTTATTTTTATTTTTATAACTGTTATTATTACAAATTGTATAATAAGCAGTAGGTAATGTTTGTTCTGAAAGTTTTCTTTTCATTTCGGTTCCCAGAACATCAAGGCTCGTCGAAAATATCATGATTGTTATTGTGATTTTAGCAAACAAGTTTGTTAAAAATATGTTTTTGTTATGCTAGAATTGGTATCTAAAAAAAACCCTGTCCGATCCCATAGATACTGCAAATGAAATGAACATCGACCACTGGTCACATCATGATGTCGCCTGGCCAGACGCACGACTACTTCATGATGTGGCAAAACATTAGTGATCATATCGTAAAATAGTTAGATTAGCCAACGGTAGAGGCGTTGCTGTCGCTTTGTTTTTGTTGTGCATCATGGCGGTGACATACAATAAATCAAACAAAGTAGGGTGACCACGCAAAAAAGGCGATGGACTTTTATTGGGTTTCCAAATATGATATTATGGAAAGCGATCAACTTGGAAGTAGCGCTCGCAGGCTGCTGCCGCGGCGTGAAATGCAGCATAGCACTTAAAATGCGTTTAAAAAACAAAAAATTAAAACGCTTATGTGGCACCCCGACCAAATGGGTTAGGTTAGGTTAGAACTGTGACCAACCGCGCACGAACCGAGCGAGCGAAGCGAACGGTGCCGCGGCAGCGGCCGGCTAGCGCTACTTCTAAGTTGGTCGCAGTTACTTGGCTATTGTTACTACACCTTACACCATGGATACCCTACATTAATGATATGGCCAAACGTCGACTGACATATCATTAAACGTTGACGTTTCATTTCATGAAATGGTCAATTCTAAGATCTGGCCACGACATAATATATACTCGTGCAGCAAGCAAATAAATAAAAGTTCAGGTATGATTCCGAATAACGCTGCACGCGGCAGTGCTGCCCCATACATTTTATGTAGGTTTTTATGAGATTACAATCTGAGTACCTACGGCAGCAATGTAACGCAGAAATGTCGCGCAGCATTGCTGCCGTGCTTAGAATGTACCTAATCGCATAATAAACCTATAGAAACTGCACTGCGGTCACTGACACTGCGGCAGCTTAATTAGCACAACCTCCTTTTACCAAACCTGAACTTTTAAAGGTGAATTTGTACCCGCTTCTTCTCTAAAGAATGACCTAAGTACTTACAAACACATATCCACAACACGAGCCTACTTTAAACCCATTAAAACTCTGACCTCACTTTAAAAAGGGATTTTAAAACATTTTAATGGTACTTTGGAGTTCAAAAGTAACTCAATTGTAGCAGTAAAAGGTCGGCAACATGTGTGATTATCGCATTATAAACTGTGTGAAGCGATAACTAGGAGTCGTTAAGAGTTTCCTCCTGTTCTGAATAAATTGTGAATTATTCAGTAACTGTTGACTTTGAGAGTTGTTCTTTGAGCGAAGCGGACTGTGGTAACAGGGAATTCTTAGTACGCATAATAATAGTACCTTTTACGTTAATGTAACAATTGTGATCACATATTATACACTATAATAATATTATAAAGATAAACCCATAGTCCAATGTCTTTGTTTCCATATCTTGCAATAGTCCTACACCAGCCGGGGGTTGTCCTTGGGTGCACTTGCATAGTGCATACAGGGATAATCATCGGTTGGTGCCTCATTTCATTACAAACGTCTAACGGGCCTCTGCGAGTTGGCTTCGGCCCCTCGTACGCCTTCCAAAGGTCCGGGACCCCAGGGTCCCGAGAATAGTCAAAAACCAAAAATTATAAAGATAAAATATTTTAATTTACGTAGGTTTTTTGTTTTTTTTTTGTAATGAATGAACTCAAAAACTACTAGACCGAGTTAAAATTTCTTTCACCTGTAGAATAAAATACAATAGATGACGTATATTTAGTAACCTAATTCGCTTAACTGTTCTTAAAGAGTCATGAAGAACCCTGTAAGAAATCAATAAGTGTGAAGTGTGACATCTCTCAACGAGGCATCCTCAGGATGGCGATTGACTAGCGCCGAACATGGTGTTCGGCGCTTGACGTGGCAACACGTCGTATCCGAGTTCGCAACAAGTCAATCGTCACACCGAAGTCGTGAGGTACACCTCTGCCCAACTCTTCAGAAAATATAGATGTGATGTTATGTGTTTGTGTTATAATGTGATTGGAGACGTTTTTCTTATATCAGCCGGGAGACACTTCTTTCGAGTCGGTATATAAAACGTTTCTCAAAAATCCGGAGTCACACGTAATCTGTTCGATGTATACTGTACATCGCCACATACGAACTACGCATCAAAAGACATGACGTCACACAAATCCTGCATCGCGTAATTAGAGTTTACCGCGCGGACGACATAATAAGACTATCCGACATCAACTTTCGGGCAGTTGCCCGCCAGACACGACACTCGTCGGAGGTCGGAGGATCCTCCCTTTTCTATAGAGGATGAGTGAAATTTACACCCTGTTCCTCATACCTCTAAAATACCTAACACGACGTGTTTCTCTGGATTTTTAATGTCTTGTTTATACCTTTTGAGTTGGCGTTTTTTATCTTTTTCAGTAACCACGCGGACATTGTGACGTCATATTTCCATCTTAATTTAGAAATGTCGCGTGGGTGTAGTGAGTTTCTGGATTTTCATACATATTTGCCTTTGTTTCGTTTAACATATTTTTATGTTCATGCATACGGAATGACGCATATCCCGGGGATGTCGTAAACCCTGGTTTGGACCTAACGAATATGTTTTTTTCCTGATCTGAAACTCGTGACCCTAAAAATATAATTTTATCGCGTGCTTCAATAAGATGATAAAACATGAAATTCAGAAATATACCATCACGCCTCTATTCCCCGAAGGGTAAGGCAGAGGTGTACCTATAGTACACCCATAATTTCGCTAGTTATGTTTGAGTCCCATGTAATAGTGGGCGATAATATTGCCATCAACCGGGCCTCCAGATTCCGGGCTGCTACTGAGAAATTCCAGAGGGAAACACTCAATAACACTTTGCGTGACCTCAACCAGAACCGAAACCAGGACCTCATGCTCAGTAGTAGCGCTTGCAACCACTAGACCAACGAAGCGGTTATCTATCTACAAACACTCAACCTTCATAAGAACACAATGACATAACTGTTACTTACACCACAGAATAGTATTACAGAAGGTGCACTTCGCATTTTAGGTATGAAGCTATAAGTACGCGGCTGGCTCGTGTTGTCGAGCAAATTCAGTGAGCGTAACGTAGTCGGAAGATATAAGAGTTACGCGATAGAAAGAGAAGCAACTTCTATACTCCATTTGAAATAAGATTAGACAGTTAAACAAACCTTTTTTACAATCCGTTCAACCGATTGTGACTTCCATACAGCAGGCATAAAGATGGCATTAAAAGCAAAACAGGGTAACAATAACAATTGTTTATTGCAGCTACCATTTGTCATGCCACCAACGCAATAGAAGTCAATATCACTTGTCCTTTCAAGCGATATTGACTTCTGTTGCGACCAGTAAAAAAGGTTTAGTTAAATGACTGTAGGTAATAAGCTCTGTGCAACCTGAACTGCACTTTATTGTGTCGAAGCAAGAGTCGCTTTTTATTTTAATGTTTTTGCGGAGCCATCTGTATTCATCTGTGCTTACATTCTTACATAACCAGGAAATTTAACCGCCCTCCCTAAAACTGTAGCATCTACTTAACACTGAAACATTACACTCTCACTATATGTTTTCACTTAGCAAATTGTCTCGGAACTTACACAGTATATGTGCCACCAAGTTTCTTAATTGCCGCACATAAATACTGGTGTATGTTAACATGGTAGGAAGAAGATGGCATTTTCTTGCGACTACTTAAGAAGACGCCGTCTTATGTAGTCACAATAATATTTTTTAAAGGAGTGGCGAACTGAGAAGCATTGAAGAATGAATCACGGCTAATAAGGACACTCGGTAAGTGTCTAGAACACGGATTAATTCTCCGTGGTCTAGAATTTTCTAATACCTTTTATAAAGTTTCATATTGAGACATGAAGAAACATTTGTTCTAAAGAAAAGCGGTCTATTTTGTCTAGATCGTATTTTGTTGCTTGGTCTTTCGTTATTTATAATTCCTTCTCAGTCAGGAGATTTTTTTTTTTTAAAGGTGTAGCGCTAGTATACCGTTCGGCGCCCTCTTAACTGAAATATGACCATGATAAGCTTCCATCTTCAATATAATTATCATCTGGTTATCGTTGGGTGTGGTACTGTGGAATTATGTTTTCATAAAGTTAGTGTGAACCAAATTAGCCCATAGCATTCCCACTGCTGGGATACATGACGTTGTTTTGATTAAGAGCAAGAGCATGCATTCTACAAGTTGGCAACGTCGTAAATATCTGTCAAATATTTACCTGTTTTGATTAATTTGGAAATAATACTGTATGGAACTAAGAAATCTGGCTAACTAGCGAACTAGAATATTGATTATGAAATGCAATATTTAATATCATAATACCGGTTATTTAGTTTTAGATGTAAAAAAAAGTATTTGGAAACTTTCCAAATGCCTTATTTAAATCTAAAACGGGTACAATATCAAATTCAATGTTTCGATTGCTATTCATTATTAATATTCTAGTTTGCCTGTTATCCACATTTCTTATTTCCATACAGTAATATTGCTAAATTAATCAAAGCAGCGAATATGTGATAGCAATTTGCGACGTTGCCCACTTTCAGAATGCACGCTCTAAAATTCTTTTAGAAAATGCGTTTATTTGTATAAGAACAAAACCAAAACAACAAAAATAAAACTACGTTTTTTGCCAATGCGGTGATGGGGTACCTATTATTTATAATATAAAAGAATAACTTTATTGGAACTGAAATCCAAACAAGAAGTAAACGCTTCTGATAAATACCTCACCACTGCAAGGTAAACGGGCTGATAATCAATATTTACCTTTTTAAAGTGAATATAATTAAGTGAAAAGCTCACTTAATTCAATTTTAATTGAAAAGTGAATTTCAGTTTGTTTATTTACGGTATATTAATTAATCTTTTGTATTTATTACTCATGGATCCATTATTTCGTTATTAATCATTGAAGTTTACCATTTATTTTGTAACCAAACTATGTATATTATATGACGGATCTCGTTATGATCAGCCATATTTTAACTTCTGTAGTCGTGCTGGGAACTCTTATTATGCAATAGAAAAACCATTTGTAGTAAGTAAGTAAGTAATCATTTATTTACCAAAAACATAGCCTAAATAACATCAGTGTTGTTTAAGTATGGGATGGGTATGGCTTTTACAAACGAGTAAAACCCCTGCCTTTCAAATTAGGAAAATCCTGTATCTTGAAGGACTGTGTTCTTTAGTGGGATTGACACGTTTTACAAAATATTTATAATTGCGCAATAATTCAAAATAATCTAAATATAATTTACGATAAAATTAATCTCAGTAACAATTCACACACTATTGTATACAATTCAACTATTAAATACGGAACGGGCGTCAGTTTCCTAACGAGTTCACTGCTCGACTGCCACCGACAAATGTCGTAGACTGTGTCAAGAGCCGCTAGGCGGCGGTGGCGTCCCCATTAGTCAAATGAGTGACTAACGTATTTCCGACTTATGAATAATGAATGTCTTTGAATCCTAACTTATAACATTAGACGTTCAAAATCAAGTAACAAATCAACTAGATGAAGCGACTACGTATATCTATGGATAAGATTCTGTAAGATTTCCAATATAGGAAGACCTATTTACGACAAAGATACTAACTCAAAACCAAGAACTTCACATCAGTAAATCTGCTCTATCGTCCATTGTCTAATACTCGTATAGACATTACAAATAGAACACTGCAACTGCAATCTATTTTATTGCTTGCCCACATACCCGATATCGTTTCGGAAATCCCACTATGCATTCTCCCAGATGCTACCAAACCGTTATAAAGGATAATTTAAGGTTAACTCGGAAAATCAGAAAATATTTTATGTGCCTCCTATCCAATACAAAGCACGTACCTACTCGTATTCTCTATAGAAAATTTACGATACGAAAGTCAGGTTTTACAATACATTAGGTAATTGTGAGTTTCTGTACGATTTGCTCAACATTGGGAATAATAAATATTTTAAATATGAGAAGTTTTCTCGTTTGGTAATGTTGGCTTCGACTTTTAAACGGTTATTCGAAGTTGGACGGTATTTCGAATTATCGGTTAGGTTACCGAGCGGACTGAAAACTAGATTTCGTTCAGTCATGTTATGTAACCAACATATTGATTTAAAGAGTGTTCATGGAGTTTCTAGCCCGTTCTTCCCCATAGATGCATGCCTACTACGCTTTGGAATGGGCAATTGCCTTCATTTTTCTGACTGTCTGACTCCTAGGTAGTTCAAAAATGCCTGTAGTTGGTTAAATTGAAATAAATGCTTTGAATTTGAGTCAGACGAAGAATTGCATTTGGAAAACGCCATTAGAGATTTACATACATATATAAACTCACGCCTTCTTCCCATGGGGGTAGGCAGAAACTACAGAACGCCACTTGCTACGATCCTTACATACTCCTTTTGCCTCGATATTAGAGATTTGTATACAATAAACACTTCATCAACCTCATATGGGTACATTTTCATTTGAGAGCTCTTAATTGCGTTAATGGGGATAATTCAGTTATTATTGGCGAACCATAAAGCTTCATGTACATGTCAGTCACGTCAATGTCAAGTCGCCGATCAGTCACATAAAAAAATATAGTCACATACTATAAGTTGTTGGCCGTTGGCTACACATATCAGTCGACGTCGCATCGCGGCGTCGTCGGCAAGTCACGAACGAAACATGAAATGTGGCATTGTGACAAAGACAATTTGTAACCGAGGCGTTGCTATGACTGACCGACTGACTATCTGTTCACCTTCACACTTCTTCTTCTTCTTCTTCGTTTCGCTCTTGACAGAGCGGTCGTGGTCACAATGAACTATGTCCAATCGCAGGTGTAGTCGTTGCCCTTCACACACGTCTCTGAAATTGATGTGACTGATCGGCGACTTGATGTTGACGTGACTGACGTGTCTGTAAGAACCTTTATAATACAATAATGTAAATGCGAGTATGTTAACTTACCAAAATAATTATGCAGGTTATGGGGAAAGGTTATTTAGTTTAATGTAATAGTAGAGGATCCGACCTAGGAACGACCTTAACCTATCTGTTTAATGAATGAAAAGTATCTTAACTCATATTTAGTACGTTAGAAAATATACCGCGAGTGGGTTGGCTAAAAAAATCCTGGCCAGACTGTAATCTTGACGGGGCGGGGTGTCTCGTCACAGGTGCATGTGTGTTTTTCTAAAGTTATTTATGCAGTTTTCTTTTTGTTGTTCTTTGTAGGTAGTTTATTTAAGTACTAACAATAGTGTCTAAGTCTTTCTGTATAACTACTAACACGTGGATCGTGTTGTCCCTAATAAATAATTTTGAATTTGAATTTGTAATATTAATAAAAAACACATTTTTTTTTAACGTTACTCAATTTATACCACTAGAAAGAGCTTTTTAAGGAGAACCTTTGCTACTAACTCGACTTTTGCCAATTGGTAGTCAATTCGGAGTTAATGACCTAAACAGGTGACTACTTGGCCACCTAAACTTAGGAATGTTCCGGGCTCCCAATAGCCTTATGTGATATATCAATGGATAGTGCTTCTTAAGAGAAAAATTTGTTACTTAAACTAATTAATCGTTAAACGAATATGTGCAATTTATGAAAAAAAGGCCTTTTTGGATTTTTATTAATCATAGTCTGGCCATATATTTCTTAACATACTGATATAAAATACTTTTTACCCATTAAACAGATGGGTGAAGGTCATATCTAGGTCGGATCTTAGACCATAACATAATTATGGCACAGAAGTTATTTATATTCATCCCGAGCGCAAACTCATAATTGTATAAACATTAATTTATGGCGTGTTATGAAAAGGTCTTCTTTGAAATTAATTTCAGATGTACGGGTAAAGTATGCTAATATTTTGAACCAACTGTGATATGTGAGTTTTATAAAAGTTTTGCGTTTTCTAGGAACAGGTCGAGTCTGTAAAGTTTAATAAATAGATGACTTTTTAAGTCTATTTAGAAACTTTGCCTTAAGAATAGTGTGCATAAGTTGTTTTTGTACGGCATTCATATTACTTGTAAATTCTGTATGAGGTAATTTAATACTGCCGAAAAGCACACAGCGCATCCCGCTGTGTATCTGGACAAAAACACATACAGGGTGTGTATATAGCGGAATATTGATTATCGGAATCAGGGCAATGTAAGACCAAAGCTACAAAGTGATGGTCTAGTGGTCGCTAGCGCTACTGCTGAGCAGTGTCATTGAGTTTTTCTATCTGGAATTTCTCAGTAGCAGCCCGGAGTCAAGATTTGAGCCCGGTTGATGGCAATAGGCTCGCCCCCTTAAATGTGGGTGCTCTATAGGTACAAGGCGTGATGTTATGTGATGTCATTACACAAAGCTACAAACATCACATCACATTATATCACCCACTAATTCCCACATCAAATATAATCCACTCACACACAAGTAATTTATCAGAAACAAAAAACTACGAACATGATTTACGCTCCTAATTCCCGACACGATTACGGCCGAACTGCCGAACCCAACTCGCGAACTTACCGATATAAATATCAAGAACAACATTTACATGGCTCTTTAGTATTCTCGGTGTGTCGTCAACTTTAGTAACATTTCACCCGGTAAGACACTTTGCCGTGACTAAATCATACGCGGGTGCGTGATCGAGGATTTTGTGTGATAGTGTAGTGGGAGCTAAGCGGGAGTTATGCGAGGTTTTATAGCGTATACGTAGGTAGAAGAGAACTGTCTGTAAGCAAGAGCTGTTTGAAGGTATAGATCGTGCTGTAGTGAAAATATGAGTTAGTACAATGCGGTCAATATAACTTGGCAGGTCTGAACATAGGCTCTGCGAACTTTCGCGCATGTTCTCTCACTCACACTCGCCTCTTGTCACCATTTGGCTCTTAAAATATTTTTTTTTATTTTTTTTGAGCGAATATCGGAACTGCCATATTATATCGGCCGTATTGTAAGAAATACAACTTAACTGACTAATTAATATTGAATGGCTAATTGACCAAGGTGCACTGACACGCGTCTAGGTTGTTACTTTCTTGCGTACGAAATGCCGAATACAGCCCGATACAAAATTTGCAGCGCAGTAACAAATTCATATGTCAGCGGGGGTGACGGGTTGAGTACTGGGCAATAGTTTTATTCGAATTTGGTACTTATTACTGGAGAACAACATTTACAAGGCTCTTTAGTATTCTCGGTGCGTCGTCAACTTTAGTTACATTTCTCCCGGTAAGACACCCTGCCGTGACTAAATCATACGCGGGTGCGTGATCGAGGATTTTGTGTGATAGTGTAGTTGAGGTTCAATGTAAACTAGAGCAGACACCGTGAACATAATTTTGGCGCAACGTGTTGTTGTCGGGGACAGCCAGCGTCTCAGTTTACTACCTGAATACGCATACACCGCGGTTGTCATATTTGCAATCCGCAGGACACATCTTTGGTTTGTAATAGCTGCTCTAGTTTACATTAAACATAGCATAGCGCATAGCTAATGCGTGAAATTAAACTGCCTCTGGAAGAAAGAGCTGCATGATATTCATAATGTGGTAAAAACATCAAAAGTAAAGAAAAAGGTTGCAGTGCTCAGTTTGTGCCAGAAGGACTCAAGAATCGTCACTCGTTTAGATTCTTAAACTAAGTAGCTAGCTGGGGTGCACTGTGCACAAGACATTTGCTGCGTCAATGGAATTCCATTGCACACAAATATTAACTCGGAAAGGAATCGTCACCAACTCGAATCTTATCAACTCGAGCCATTCAGTATTCTTTGTATGAAACTCCCTACTGCAACGCACACTAATCGAAATCGTAACTAATTCGCTTCGCCTGGGGACAAGCTCACGAACCGCGGCGATACGGTTTCCGAGTTGTTGTTTGATTAAATTATTATTTTTAATTTAATTTATTTCTGCGATACTTATAATTTGACATATCATTATAATTTCGATTTTGTGACCCATGAAATTTGTATTACTCAGTCGTTTATTTTAATTGCATTTGACATTATATTTTTTAATTTTAATTCTTGACCTTTAAAGTTTGTGCCTATTTTAATTGACATTAATTGACATTTTATTCTATTATGATTCTGGTGCAGTATTGTGAAATTTTATTTTATATCATATGGGTTTTACCTATTTTTTTTAACGTCGATAACTAATTTTCATAGTTCAATTTATTACAGGGCAGTGTAGCTTATAAAAATTGTACTGTATATGTCGACGCGTCTGCTAATCAAGATCAAGTCGAATACCCAGATTCGATCTTCAACATCAATCGTCAATGTATGTTGTTTTTTCACAAAATCTTAGTCCCTAATCCATTTAGCAACAGAACTATATTTTCTTATTCAGCTACAAAAGACTAGCTCGACGACGCTTTTTCTATTGTTAAAAGCGTACCTCCACCGTAAGTCAAGCGGGTAAGCTAATTGCGTTAAAACTTTAACCGTCGCAGAAATCTACGAAGAGTTGCACCTCATTCTTTTAAACTGAACTGTAGAACTCTCTGAAGGTATTTGATTACGAAAACAGAACAGCATCTGAGCTTATAAATAAATAGGTTACTGCTGGAAACTCGTTACCCCGCGGTTATTGTCTTTAAACATAACAACAACTGTGGTTTAAATGCAGCTTAAACCGATTTTGTTAGAGAGGTCGATGAAATATTTTCAAGTCTCAGGAAAATTTAGAAATCAATTTTATTTTACGTTTGGCTTTGAAAAACATCCATCTCTGTCTCTTAAGTATGATATTTCCATTTTAAAGCTGTGATGTGTCATTTCAACGTCATCGTTCTGAATCGCTATTGGCAAATATTTTTGGCATGGAGTATAGAGATAACTTATCATCACGCTTGTTTCCCTGAAGAGTTGGGCAGAGGTGTGCCTACAGTACATGCATATTTCGCCAGTTATGTTTAAGTCCCATGTAACAGAACAGACGGCGAGCCTATTGCCTACAACTGGGCACAAATCCAGACTCCGGGCTGCTACTGTGAAATTCCAGATAGAAAAACCTAATAACACTTTGCCCGACCTGGGAATCAAACCCAAGACCTCATGCAGTAGCGTTTGCGACCACTAGACCAACGAGCATTAGGTAAATTCGAAATTTCAAAAAGATGTTAGAAACAAACAAAAGTGTTAAAGAAACAAAGTGCTCTGGTGAATTCACGAAACTTATTTATTTCGCAAACACACAAAACTTGTACCGAAATAAAAATATTTACATTCACTTCTCTATCCAATTCAAAACCCAAGCGAAATAAAGCTACTAATAAATATTCGCCGACCTTTCAGTGTACGGTGGCCACAATACCTGAGTGCTGACCATAGCTCGCCACGCACCCTGAGGCACATAAACTATGAATAAGTCATGCCCACCGAATACGTAATGTATACGGTTCAACTAAGGATTTACTTCGGTGAATTTTTGAATTCTGTTTCGCACTTCGTTGGTTATGTGGAAATTCAAACTAGATATTATTATAACAAAGGATTCTAAGGACTAAATCATTTTGCCAGTAAAAAAAAAAGTATTTTGTAAAATGTCATGTCTAGTAGCAGCCAACAAGCTTAATTAACCTTTCAGTTAATAGCCAAGCCGTTAGAAGTAGCGCTTGACGGCCGCTGCCGCGGCACCGCTCGCTACGCTCGCTTAGCTCGCGCGAGTTTGATCAGAGTTCTTACCTAACCTATAAGAAAGAAAAGAAAGAAAGAAAAATAAGTTTATTTGTCACAGAAACACGTGCATAAAAAAAAAAGATAATAAGTTCGAGCAGAACAAGAAAATAAAAACAATAGGTAGATTTAAATTCACGAACTCAAAACAGAAATAGTCGGCAGCTGCTGGCACGTCATGACTGTGACAAGAAGGCTACCACTCAGCATGATGCTGTGCTATGGGGACCCACAGCACAGCGCTGATTTTCAGTGGTCACCCGAAAAAGACGTACGGAAACCAAGTCTGACATAAATAGGTAATAAAATAAAACAAATAGTACTTCTATTATAATGCTACTATACAACCAATAATTGAATAAATATGATTAAATAACATACAAATAATTATCCGCAGGCATCACCGTGTCACGTGTTTTATGCACGCACGCATAAAACACGTACCCACCCAAAACACAATTATCATTATACCTACAAGAATATTCAGTGTTTCGTCTCGCTCCCACCATCACCTTCGCGTCGCCTGCGTACGCGGGGCGCTCATAATATTAAAGTATAGAGTAGGCACAACTCACAAGCGTGATGATGACGTACTGTGAGTGTCTGTGAGTCGTATCAATATAAAGAATATCATTCAGACCGCTAGTTGAACGGCGCCGTTTAGTAAAAAGGTTAGGCTGTTAACTGAAAGACTAGTTGGCTGTGACATCTACATTTAATTATGTTGTGATGTACAGTTTTGATTTACTTCAGTCTCCTCTTGAAATCGTAATGGTAAATTATTTTTGCTGTTCTATTTCTGTGCATCTCTGCATCATTCATCATCAAAACTCTGCTCTATCAGGCTCTAACGTAACTAAAACTACCGCTCACAGCAAAATGAACTGAAAAGTGATCTTTTCAACATGGTTTTTCAAGTAGCACCATCTGACTTTGTTAAATATTACAAAAAGAACACTGCATATAAAGCGCGTTCTAGATATAGTAACAGAATATTCAATTTGCAAGAAACGAAACTTCTAAGAAAAGTCAGTGCTTTTTATTGCTCCTCAAATTATAACTTCAGAAGCGCACGGACGCAAATAAGAATAAACTTGTAAGTAAGTTGGCTTCTAACATTGCCACATAATTCCTTAAAGTATCTTTTGACCTTTTAGATATAGCTTCCATTGCCGAATCATCCTATCAATAAATAAGATATAGTCGCGTTATGACTTCAATTGTTTATTAATAATTGCATAAAAAATAAGCCCAGAGGCTTATTCAAATAGGCAATCATCAAAGTAACTTACAACTTGACTACAATACAACAATAAATGAAAATACTAGCACTACTAATGCATAAGAGTATTTTGGAACTATCAGATAAATCCTAGCTTCGAAATTAAAAAAAATGTTTTTCAAACAAATTAAATGTAGTGTAGGTATGCCGCGGATCTAACCTAAGCCTATAAATTCCGTTTATCCAACTAGGCCTATTATAGGGTGTATTCTCGGGCATACGTTTCCGAATATCCTTAGGGTGCATGGATTTTTGGGGTGGATAAACGAAATAACCCGAGCCGACTATGGATTTTGCCGAGCTATATTGACTAAACTATTGAATATATTCAATTTAATTTTTGTATGCAGAATGGGAACGTCATTAGGGACACGCCGTTTAATTTTTTGTTGTATTGTCGTCTCCACCATGTATAAATGGATAATTTTGTACTTTTTTAGACACAATTGACTGGTATCATCGCTTAATGAAAACACAAACATTTCTTGAAGTTTTCAACTTTTATTTGAGCCTGATCTTATAATAATAATTGTACTAGCTTCTGTCCGCTTCATCTTACTTTTTCTTCTACTTCACCTGCGTTTACCGAGATAAAAAGTATTCTATGTGCTAACCCAAGTCATGGTCTATCCGTGTGTAAAATTTAATCCAAATCCGTTAAGCCGTGCTAGCGTTAAACCGTACCAAACGAACAAATAAAATCACTTTTGCATTTATAATATTATATATTACTAGCTGCGCCCCGCGGTGAAACCCACATAAGTCTCGAACCTGCGGGAATTTCGAGATAAAAGGTATTCTATGTCCTCCTCCAGGCCATGTTCTACCCATGTGCCAAATTTCATCCAAATCCGTTCAGCCATTTTAGCGTGAAACCGTAACAAATAAACAAACTAACTTTCGCATTCAAAATATTAGTTAGGATTACTCACGTATTATTTCCTTAAAACGTTCGTTCAAAGGATACTAAATACCCTCCAGCTTTAATAACACTCCCCGCACTATAGGCATAAAAGTCCATTAACATAACATAAAATTAACATACATATTAGGTAACAAAGTTTAAACAATAGGCTTCTACGCTTCCACGCCCGAGTTAGCCGTCCTAGGTAAAGTTCGAGCATTAGAATCCTCTCTGAAACTCCGCT
Source organism: Conistra vaccinii (assembly GCA_948150665.1). Taxonomy (NCBI): domain Eukaryota; kingdom Metazoa; phylum Arthropoda; class Insecta; order Lepidoptera; family Noctuidae; genus Conistra; species Conistra vaccinii. Next base: position 6,986,043 of record OX411320.1, on the reverse strand, counting down.
AGTACTATATGTTAAAATATTTAGTCCCATTCATAGCTCCATGCGATTTGAAATTGTTTGCATACATATTGCCTTGTTGCTCACGAACTAATTCCGCAAGAATTGGAATTCACATCCGTTGCATTTTAAAATGTTGAAGCTGACTCTGCTGGATGGAAAGTTATTTTTAGGGTACCTAAGAGAAGAGAAGTTGTATTTATAATCAGAAAGATGAAAGGGTTGTTTTTGCCGTTAGTGTGGTTAAATATTTTCCATTATAATCATTATCATCAGCCTATTAATGTTCCCACTGCTGGGACAAAGACCTCCTCTCCCATGCGGGTTGGTAGATGTCACATGTCTTCGAATTTTTTGGTTCTAAGACATGCCGGTTTCCTCACGATGTTTTCCTTCACCGTTTTGAAAGCAGTGGTGATGAAATTATTTACACAAAGTAAAGCGCCTGCTTGGGTTCGAACCCACGATCTACAACTCGTAAGTCAGGGCCGTTACCACTGGGCCACCACTGCTCCCATCCTAATAATAATATGTATCCATCCATTATAATATAATGTACTTAAAGTTCATTTCAATTAAGAATCTAAATGTTGCCATATATGGTTTGTGACTAACCTGGGCCTGGTGGAATTGAATCCTGGTCCTCATACTCAGCAGTAGCGCTTGCAACCACTAAACCAACGAGGAACTGTTTGTGTAATCAGTGTTTGTGTCTGTCGCAGTAAGATGGTTGAGGCCGTGATCTATTTATCCCTAGGGATATCCCTTTGTGTCCCTAGGGACATCTAGGGATATAGCTATATACCTTATATAGTAAGGAAAGGTTTGTTGGTGATATAGGTAAGTTAGTGGCATAATTTTCTTTGACACTCTCATGAGACAACGCAAGTGGCTTCACTCACGAGACAGCGCAAGCGGGTTCACTCACAAGACAGTGCAAGCGGCTAGCACTGTTTCGTGACTGTGCGCGTGCCGGTGACTTTAAAGGATAAAAAAAAAAATGTCACCTACTTACCTAAATCACCAATATAAGTAAGTCTTTAACAATTCAAGCAGTACGGTTTATGGAATGGCCCGTGTCGATAAGGCGTGCTCAATCTTTGTCCAGTTTTAATATTCTGGTAAAAAACACTTCCTCTCTCCTTAAACATCATCATTACATTTATAGTTCCTTGCTCTTGTTTCATGTTTATTATTGTATATATATTGTATACGGGGTGGCAGGGACATCGACGCGAAGCCGGTTACCATGGATTCAGTACATGATTCTGAACCCCCCTGCGTTGAAATTTTTCGTCGGTTATTTTTTTTTAAATCTGCTGTTTCATAGAAAAGTGCAATACCTACGCGGTCAAAATGTATGGAACAGCTGATTTTTTTTAAAATAACCGACGAAAAATTTCAACGCAGGGGGGTTCAGAATGATGTACTGTATCCATGGTAACCGGCTTCGCATCGATGTCCCTGCCACCCTGTATATAGACAAGTATATGCTTTATAAAATACAATAGACGATGTATATTCAGTAACTTAATCCGCCTAACTATTGACTAAACTGTGTTGCCACGACAAGAGCCGAACGCAAAGTTTTGCGTTCGGCTCTTGTCGTGGCAATGCTTCGTGTCCGAGTTCGCAACAAATCAATCGTCATCCTGAGGATGCCTCGTTGAGAGGCGAAACGCGTGTCGATTTCTAACAGGGTTCTCTTAAGGCCTCTGCCTCGAATCTTGCGGGCAGCGGGGCGGCGGCGGCAGCGGAGCGGGCGCGGCAGAATCTAATGCGTGAAATCAAATGGACCGACCCTCGAAAACAGCGGCGCGGTAGCGGCGCGAGGGCGGGCAACGAGCGGTGCACTCCAGTCAAGCGGTGACCGCCCGCGCGTCTGCATTGCAGTCTTGTGCAATTTATTTTTGTGGCGTTAGGAATAAATTTGAATCAAAAGATGTTGTCGCCGTTGTTCAGACATTTCGTTCGCGAATAAAAACAAATATCTCGAAGAAACAACCACGAACACAACACTACGCTGCTATAGTGCCGCGCGATCTGCCCGCTGGTTTCGAGAACGGGTCTGCGTTGCCCGCCCCGCTGCCCGCAAGATTCGAGGCAGAGGCCTAACTCTTTAAGAACAGTTAAGCGGATTAAGTTACTGAATATACATCGTCTATTGTATTTTATAATGGATGTCCGCAAAGTCACGCCTGAGTCAATTAACTATATGATTTATGTATGTATGTATTTATTGTGTATGTAAATGGTACACTACTGACTACCTGCAGTGTTGTCTCTCCTTCTTACTTTAATCCATCCAAAAAGGTTGTCTGTAAAAGATCGCTTTTAGCGATAAGACCGCCCATTGTGTCACCCTATATAAAATTTCTACATTTATATCTATACTTTTTATGGTCTATCTAATATTGTGCATTAGTTTGAAAAGCTAAGCTAACTAGGCCAAAAGATTACTGTTGCTACACAAGTAAATACCTAAGCAATAGTCTGGCGCGCTGCCAATACAAAGTGCAGTTAGTTACATATATCAACATTTATGCCAAATGCGGTTTTAAATTGCGGCTCGGTACTAATCTTGGTCTTATAGATGTGAAACAGGGTTGCATTCCCTGGTAAACGCATCAAGCATCATTTCCAATTTATGCTGATCTCCCATTGTATAGGAGGTTCCGTACAATGTGAGGTCAGCTTATACTGGAAATGTATAACTTGATGTGTACTATGTGTTTTTTCAGGACATTCATCTGTGCCAATTTTCATCCAAACCCGATCAGCCGGTAAGTATACCTAAACGTCCTAACAAATAAACAGGTAAACTTTTGTATTTGTAATTTATATTAGTTACCATACAATCACGCCTCTTTACTCCGAAGGGATGAGCAGAGGTGTATATAATAGTACACCCACATTTCGCCAGTTATGTTGAAGTTCTGTGTAATAGGGGCAACCTTAAATGTACTTTGTAGTTATTGCCCCTTATTACATCCTATAATATTAAATAATGCAATCAATCAATCTTCCTAGCCTTTTCCCAACTATCTTGGGGTCGGCTTCCAGTCTAACCGGATGCAGCTGAATACCAGTATTTTACATGTAGCGACTGCCTATCTGACCTCCACAACCCAGTAACTGGGTAATACGATACCCCTTGGTAAGACTGGTGTCAGACTTATCAAATCAATCTTCCTAGCCTTTTCCCAACTATCTTGGGGTCGGCTTCCAGTCTATCCGCATGCAGCTGAATACCAGTATTTTACATGGAGCGACTGCCTATCGGACCTACACAACCCAGTAACTGGGTAATACGATACCCCTTGGTAAGACTGGTGTCAGACTTTCGGGCTTCTGACGACTCCTAACGACTGTCAAAGATCCACGAATGACAGCCGGGACCAACGGCTTAACGTGCTTTCCGAGGCACGGAGGAGTCTCGGTATGTAAAGATGGTCACCCATCCACTGACCAACCCCGGCAAGCGTAGCTTAACCTGATGGATCGACCCGTGCGGCTTGATATTACTTAGCCACGAGCTCCTCAGTGTCAGACTTATATAAATAATAAATAAATAAATAATAATATTAAATAAATAATTAAATAATGCAATATTTGTATTTATATCACGTTCTTGAAAAAAAAAAATGAGGAGCTCGTGGCTAATTTATAACAAGCCGCACGGGTCAATTCATCAGGTTAAGCTACGCTTGCCGGGGTTGGTCAGTGGATGGGTGACCATCTTTACATACCGAGACATGAGGAGCTCGTGGCTAATTAATAACAAGCCGCACGGGTCAATTCATCAGGTTAAGCTACGCTTGCCGGGGTTGGTCAGTGGATGGGTGACCATCTTTACATACCGAGACTCCTCCATGCCTCGGAAAGCACGTTAAGCCGTTGGTCCCGGCTGTCATTCGTGGATCTTTGACTGTCGTTACGGGTCGTCAGATTTCCGAAAGTCTGACAACCAGTCTTACCCGGGGGTATCGTATTACCCAGTTACTGGGTTGTGGAGGTCAGATAGGCAGTCGCTCCATGTAAAATACTGGTATTCAGCTGCATCCGGTTACACTGGAAGCCAACCCCAACATAGTTGGGAAATGACGAACAAAGTCATTTGTTTCTTCACAGCTCTATTTGCTAAGCCAGTTCGAAATTTAATAAAAAAATAAAATCTTTGATAAGTTACCTCCTTAGTTGCCATGTGTTGAAGTAAAAAGTTAGTTCCATTTTTAAATTACAGGACAGATATGAGTTTTCATAGTAATTTATTTGACCGCTAAACACGACAGATATGGATTTTCATACTAAGATTGCCGGCCTGATGCTCGCTTGTTTTTGACCTGCCCTCTAATTACGTAATGCACGATCAATTTAAAATTTAAATGAATTGAAAAAGATTGCTAGTCCATTGCTTCATAAGTTCGACAAAAAAATTGAGCAGATTTTTTTTTCGAACTTAAGAAGGATTAGCAATTTGTTTCAATTTATTTCAATTTAAAATTGATCGTGCATTACTTAATTTCGATTTATCAAAACAGGACGGCAATTTCGATTTATCTCGAGGAAGGTTGTCAAAATAATGTTCGAATTTCCAAGCATGTTTGAGAAATAAACAATTTTCTTCTCTATTTCTTTAGAAGGCCGCTTCTATCGAAGTAGGTTAAAAATTCATGTTCCATTAGTAGCTGTGAACAATATTTCAAAAACCCGGTTTCCAGTTCATGCTTTGAAGAGGGGATTTCAAAGGGGGAATGTTTGAAAGACGCGAGGCAAGCGCATTGTTTCCCAAAGATTCTCATTTTACAGCGGTAAAAGTACGAGTAGCTATATTTTACAGCTTTTTAGCTTTTAGATGGCGCTGGACACTTCTGGAATAGTCCGACGCTTCTTAACTGCTCTTTGGAATTAATTTTATTGTTTCTTACTTCTGCTTTGACGGTCGGTTTGCATCTTTTGTAACTTTTATAATGGGTATAAAATAAATGGTTCTAAATGCGACAAAAGCGTATTTATTGTGATGTTGTGTTGAATCCTACTAAAGATCGCTGCAGTCATGTATGTACCCTTTCGTTTCTTATGAACGCCTGGTACATGAAAGAGGCTATTTAAGTTTCACTTGTAGGAGTTGTAGGTATGTAGGTAAGTATAATTTGAGCAAGCTAATTGTGAACAACTTGGTTTTTTATACCTATTGTAGTATAGTATTATATTCCAGGTACTTAGTCTTCACATAATTATTATATTAAATAATTAATGTTTACAAAATATTGTAAAATATTTTTAAAACAGTAACTATTGCTATTCTTGTCCATTCTTCTGCATACGAAACTAAGTACTTTCTGGAAGGGGGTAACTGAAATAAAATCTACTAAGCAACTATAAAACAAAGTTGCACTTTGATAAGTCAAAGTGCTATGCGTTTGGGTCCGATGGCAATAGTTTTATTTAACTTTGATATTATTCACTAGCTAAAGTGGCTGATATTACAATGAGCAATATTTTACCCAAAATAAACACTAGAATACACCAAACACTAAAACATGAATATAAACCAGACGACGATAAAAACAAATAAGTAAGTTTTTGGACAAGTTTTTGATAAGGAGCTCCCTAGAGACCGACCCTCGGACATTCCGCCCGTTATGACGGAGCGATAATTTACTAGATTCGCTCAATTTTCCTCAAAACTCACATACGTATGTAGAGTCACGCCTATTTCACTTCAAATGGTTGGACATAAAAGTTGGGTTCGCAGTATCTTTCGATAGTTATGTGTGATATGGCAGTAATGTTCCCGATTTTGTGATAGCGTTTGTAAATAATGCGAGAGGTGAAGTTATGAGCAGTTTGTATGTTAAACAATTTTACAATATATTTTTGAGCTAAAGGATTCATTTTTGGGACAAGTATTTTTGAGTATATCTATATTATGTATTCGTTACGTTAAATACGCGGTTGAATGTGAAGTTTCGGACACTAGTCTAGTCAGTTATAATATACAATACTACATTAAGTATTTGTTTTGTTATTTTTTTTTTCCCCCACAGTGAATTATGTTCAGTGCAGGTTAGCCTTATTATTGCTGCATGGACTCAGATGGGGTACCTACCTATTTGAATAATATCCATATTAAACCGAGGAGCTCGTGGCTAAGTAATAACACGGTTCGATCCATCAGGTGAAGCTACGCTTGCCGGGCTTCGTCAGTGGATGGGTGACCATCGTTACATACCGAGACTCCTCCGTGCCTCGGAAAGCACGTTAAGCCGTTGGTCCCGGCTGTCATTCGTGGGTCCTTGACAGTCGTTACGAGGCGTCAGAAGCCCGAAAGTCTGACACCAGTCTTACCAAAGGGTATCGTATTACCCAGTTACTGGGTTGTGGAAGTCAGATAGTCAGTCACGCCGTGTAAAATACTAGGCAGGAAAAGGCTAGGCAGATTGATTGATCCATATTTAACCACCTCTATGGTCTAGTGGTTAGACCACCGTCTCAGGCCCAGAGGTCCCGGGTTTGATTCCCAGTGGAGGCAAAATTTTCTGCTTGATTTGGTTGGTGGTAAAGCTTTTTCTAAATCCGCGTGGCTAGCTACTACCGCAGTCGCTATAACAACAAAGATAACAACATTGTTGTATTTCGGCAGTTAAAGGTAAGATAGCCAGTTTCTCTGTGGTTGAGGATTCTGGGTGAAGCTCGCTTTCACCTTCGGCCCGATCATCACTTACCATCAGATGATATACAGGCCAAGAGCTTCGCCGAGTGGACAAAAACAAAAAAATAAATTGATGTAACGTTTTCTTACTAAGTACTTATTTCAGTCAAATAATTGAATATAAGATGTTAAAAAACGAACTTTAAAAACTTTCAGAGGTGCTTTAGACCATCAATCTGAATAACTTTTACTATGGGACCAACATTGAAATCGCGAAAAAAAATTCAGCTGTTCCATAGTAAAGTTTAAAAGGTACCTACTGCTCTAAATGTATGGGACAGCTGTTTTTTTTTCGCGATTTCGATGTTGCTCCCATAGTAAAAGTTATTCAGTTTCATGGTCTAAAGCACCTCTTAAAGTTTCTAAAGTTAGTTTTTTAACACCTTATATAGTATAATACTGTGCAATTAACACATGATCTTTTAAGACGCAGATATATGCCAGTGACTTTGATTGGTTACCTTGTGCGTTCTGTACTGAGCTCACGTAACGCGTCATACGTCCAGCCAGTAATAGGACTCGCTCATCAAGGAGCGCTGTCCCAAATTAGACTCATTATTAATTTATTATACATAAACACGTATACTAAAAGATCAATAATTAAATTATCTTTAAAATGGTTAAGGTTTCAAAAAAATACACTTTATAGATTTTGCGAGATTCACTGTTTTTGTCCGCGTTTGAGATAACTTTACAAATAAATTTCACTGTGTTATATAAATATAATTTAAAATATGCTCTAATTTAATATATATTTTTCCAAATCATCAACACTACTCGTTTCTCATTCAAAACCATTAAAAGTCGGTTATCGTCGCCTTAAGAATTCGGACACGGCCTGTATGCTGACACGCGGAATACCTACCTAAAAAGTAACCTTTTGTGCTAAATCACGCCGGAGGGTAAAAACCCAGTTGAGTTCGAAGTGTAAAGTACCCATAGACCATGTAATATAGTATGTTGTCCTCCCTTGCCTTTCAAAATACCGGAACGGTTCGCAGTCCCCAATACTTCGTGTAGCTACCTTGTTTGATATGTAGGTATCTCTGGACTCCGGAGTATGAATAAGATAAGCTGTAGATAGCCGCGATCTGTCGACTGAAAACATTTAAAACAGTAGCTATGGGTATTTTTTTCTTCTAATGAAACAAAACTATTTATTACCAAATTACTGGGTTGTAGATCAGATAGGCAGTCGCTCCGTGTAACATACTGGTATTCAGCTGCATCTAGTTAGACTGGAAGCTGACCCCATTATAGTTGGGAAAAGGCTAGGCAGATTGGATTTTTAATTTATGCAGGGTGACTTTCAAACTAATAACCGGACATTATGTTGTAACTTTTGTTAGTTTCCCCGCCTGCGATACCAAAATTCTCAATCAATCTTCCTAGCCTTTTTCCCAACTATCTTGGGGTCGGCTTCCAGTCTAACCGGATGCAGCTGAATACCAGTATTTTACATGGAGCGACTGCCTATCTGACCTCCACAACCCAGTAACTGGGTAATACGATACCCCTTGGTAAGACTGGTGTCAGACTTTCGGGCTTCTGACGACTCGTAACGACTGTCAAAGATCCACAAATGACAGCCGGGACCAACGGCTTAACGTGCTTTCCGAGGCACGGAGGAGTCTCGGTATGTAAAGATGGTCACCCATCCACTGACCAACCCCGGCAAGCGTAGCTTAACCTGATGGATCGAACCGTGCGGCTTGTTATTACTTAGCCACGAGCTCCTCCGCGATACCAAAATTCTATAGATTATAAATAATGCTTGTTTTTCTCTTTTCAGTTATGTGTTTTTGCAGTTGGGTTTTTTGTTTTCTAAATAATTTATTTCTACTTTCTTTGCGTTCGGCTCATGTCGTGGCAGCACGTCATGTCCGAGTTCGCAACAAGTCAATCGTCATCCTGTGGACGCCTCATTGAGAAACACGTATCATATTTCTTACAGGGTTCTTTATGACTCTGGAACAGTTAAGCGGATTAAGTTACTAAATATACGTCGTATATTTTTTTTTTTGTAATGGATTTCCGCAAAGTCACGCCTGAGTCAATTAACTTTCTAATGCAATAAAATTTTGATGATATATAAAATTATTTTAAGGTAACATGTTCATCTTTCACACACCAGGGAATGGCATTCTTCTTATTCTATTTCTGCAATCTGTCCCAAACAGGGTAGTCCCAACTTTTTCAAGCTTTGGATACAATGTCTTTCTGGTACTGAACTGGCACATAACTTCACATAAGCCATTGCAACAAAAGTCGATCTAACTATCATAGGTGATCTCTTAGCTCGAAAGAGAGAAAATAAGTGATAAGATGCTTGTCTTATTCATCCTCAAAACCCAATCCTCACGGATTGATCAGTTATTTCCCGGGACTTGTTACAACTCACCGTCTATAAGTACCTATACCCTAAATCCCAGTGTCCATAAGTACTTATACCTCAGTTCCCGACGTCCATAAGTATTTAAACCTCAGTCTAAAGAGGTCAGTAGTCCTCTAACAAACGCCGAGGGCCGCCCGGCCCGGTCGAGTCCGGTCCAGTGTTCCGGCTTGTTTCCGGCACCGGCACAACTTTGCTCTAATTTGAACTTATCCTTTTGCGAGAACTCGAAAAGAGATATGAATGGTTCAGTTCTGTTCAGAGTAGACTACACTGCTACAAAGATCTATTGGCGCTTGAATGACATTCACAGGGTAGCGCTGTTGGTAAACACTTCTGCATTTTTTTAGGAAGTGTATAGAGTGCCACAAGAATATTTGCGGCGTACTAGTGGCACTGCCTCGGCCCGGCTAAAATGCCGTAAGCATAACATTGTCAGTGTCACTTAATATTTTGTTTGATTGTTGAGGTTATTTTCTTTCATATAGCCGGCTAAACTTAAGTGCCATAACCCCTTGGCTTAGCAAATGAAAATGGCTGAAAGGTAGGTTAGGATAGATAAGAACTGTGACCATACAACGGGCAAACGATCAGGGTCCATTTAGGCACAAGATAATGTAATGTTTTGAGAATGTGGAGTTTTACAGCGATCTAACCTCAACAATCAAACAAAATACCAAGTGACGTGACGTGAGTGGCAGTGACGGCACTCTATCCGGGTCGAGGCAGCGCCACTTTATCTTAATATTTGACAGTTCAACAACATTCATTGCGTTATTTACGTTGCTGAGCTATTTTTTTTCGAACTTATGAAGTAATTGGATTAGCAATCTGTTTCAAAACGTTTTAGATTCTGATTGATCGTGTATTACGACGCAATTAGGGTACTGGTCATTTTCGTCATGGACTAACAGCAGTGCTTATTGAAGGCCATAAAATAAAATAAAAATTGAGACTACAGTAAATTTTATCGTAGTTAAAGTTTTAATACACATTTTCTATTTAATGTATTTCGCTTGTTATAAACTTGTGGTAGCTACGGAGTGGCATATTAAGTCTTAAAAGTTTTCAAGTTAGGTAGAAGATGCAGTGTATAATCTACACCTAATTTTAAAGTACTTACAAACATGTCTCGCATTCAACATTCGGATCCAACTATGCTGTGGATTAAAATAAAGTACCGAGCTCTGCTCTGGTGGAAATAGAAAATGCTCATTTAATAGGGATAGTTCATACTAATTCCATGCCGCCATGATAGTAGCTGTACATACTAATTCCATGCTACCATGTTCATTCTAAAGTAGCCATCTTGTTCCAAATTTTGGGCGTCCTAGCACTGCTTGGGTGAAAATACAGAGAATACAAATTTTCCCAGATTTGAGACCTAGCTAGATCGATTTTTCACCCCCGTAAACCTCTTATTGCAACTTTAATCGAAACCGTTAGAGCCGTTTTCCAGAACGTGATTACAAATATATACAGGTTGGCAGGGACATCGACGCGAAGCCGGTTACCATGGATTCAGTACATGATTCTGAACCCCCCTGCGTTGAATATTTCGTCGGTTATTTAAAAAAAAAACAGCTGTTTCATAGAAAAGTGCAATACCTACGCGGTCAAAATGTATGGAGCAGCAGATTTTTTTTTTATGGTATGGTAACCGGCTTCGCGTCGCTGTCCCTGCCACCCCGTATATATATAATATATACAGAATGGAAGGGTAAACACCGTTGTCACTCAAACTATGGGTAGTTGGCTTAAATATAAATAAAAAAAACCGAGTAAAAAAAAATTAAGATTTTTTTCTTTAACAAATATTAAAAAGGTTATTGTCCGACACCGTCCGCAAATTCATGGATATGCACCCGCCCGAGTGACGTAATCTATCGCCGCCCGTATTACCTACCTACACAACACATGAATAAATACAATACAACCTTTTCCTGGCTTAAGACAGGCAAAAATACCTACCTTAGGAATTGCGTGACGATTCTAAATTTATATCTTAAAAAAAAAAAGTTGTGATTTTAAATTGAATTTATGTTCTATAAACGAAACCAAACCACTGATTTTAAGGATAACGGTGTTTACCCTAACACCGTGTATATACAAATATTGCTCATTTAATAGTATAGGATAACAAAGTACGGTGAAGCTATTCAACCATCAAATAACTTATTATGACATTTTGAAACGCGGGGCAGGTATCATCAACATTAATAACACCAAACACGTCACCACACTCCATGTTATAGTAACCCCAAGAGATAGGGGTGTCTAAAATGCCGTATGCTGCTATCTACGCCTTCCCCAATGTCATTATAGATTTATCTGCAGCTCCAATCTAAACCGACTTGTAACATCCTGAATATTATCAACCGTATTATTTTGCAAAGACACTCGGTTATTACACTTGGTTATAACGTTTATTGCTCAACCCTGGATGAAAAGGCACTTGTTTTATGTAATTAACTAGTAATTGAGCTCGACTTGGTTAACAAGTGCGATTGAGACTAGGAGATGACGTAATTAGGGTTACATTGGGTTTTCTAGGGTTATTTATATGGGAAGATATGTGGAATTGTTATAGGCTATTGTACCATTCGCAAAAAATATACCTATGAATTTAGATGTAGGTATAGTAAGACAGTTTCAGTGGTAATTTTCTGGGGCCCATTAAAATACCTTGGGGTCTATTTGAGGCTCCCACAGTTAGGCGCGACGTGACGACGCGCGGTGCGATTCTGGTAGAACAATTTTATTTCCATGAAGTTTTCATAGAAATTATTGTCGCGCTGTCGCTTCGCGCCTGTTTGCGAGAGCCTTTAATCAAACCGGTGACGTGACAGGCGACGATTCGACAATTTTACAAGTTATTTTTATAGTTTTAGTGCTTTATTAAACAGCACCTGTCGTAAAAATATGTAAATTTTGACATTTATTGACAAACTAGCTATTGTTTCCAGGATGAAAAGTAGCCTATTGTCCTTTTCCAGATACCAGCTTACGTAACAAATTCATTCAGCCGTTTTAGGGTGAAAGCGTAACAAAAAAACTCTCTTTCGTATTTATAATATTAGTTATAGGATATCTCACGTTAACAAGTATTACATAAGTTCTTGGAGGCACTTTACGGGACATACTCGACCACTTGTAGGTAAGTACTTGTGAAACTTTCATTTCCGGTGCACTCTGGGCAGTCAGCCCATAAACAAAGTTTGTTTATTGGCTAATGTTATGTCGTATAGTCGAGACAAGATTAGACTTTACGGAGGTACCTAACTGTAGAAGACATATGAAAATAAATTCTATCGCTACTGCTGAGCATGTTCGGTTCCCAGGTAAGGCAAAGTATTATTGGGTTTTTCCACCAGGAATTTCTCAGTAGCAGCCCGGAGTCTGGATTTGTGCCCGGTTGATGGCTATAGACTCGCCCCCTATTACATGGGACTTAATTTTAAGAGGTCTATACTTTTCATGCCTAGGTACACACCACTTTTCAGGCGTTATGACGAGGTAGTATCTGGTGTTATTATTCGGGCTCAGTTGACTCGGGCCGAGCTGTCACTGACCCTGGAAAAATCGGATTGGAATAAAATTGTTGTTGATGGGAAGGATTCTAATGACGATGATAATGTAGTAGTTATTAATGATAGTAGTGTTAATATTAATTCTAAAAGTGTACCTGAAATTAGGTAAACCATCTTACCTCCTCCTCTAACTCCACAGCTAACCAGCCTTGGAGTTGATGGATTGACCAGTGAAAGAAATCTCCGAGTTGTAGTTATTAATTCAATTCTAGAGCACACTTTCGTAATAGTCAATTTGAAATGAAACTAACAACGATATGCTTCTTACAGTAGGTCACACGAAAGTGGTGGCAGAACCATTATAAGCTGGCCTCACATTCTATTGAATCTCCGTACTGCGCTAGGCCAGGTCAAGATCAAATGTTACCACTCACATGCGGCATACCGTACAGTTAAAAAAGATGGAATTTGCAACGATACGATTAGTACTGTAATATTATATAGCCATTGTTTATTATTGTCATTTATTAGGATACGCTCGAAAATCTTAAATTTTAGGCAGTGTATAGAGTGCCACCATTGGCACTCTATCCCTATCGGATAAAGTGCCACTACAGGCACCCTAGTAACACCGCCTCGGCCCGGCTCAAGTGCCGCAAGCATTGGATTGTCATTGTCACTGTCACTAAGTCACGTCACTTGGTATTTTGTTTGATTGTCGAGGTTAGATCGCTGTAAAACACCACATTCCCAAAACATTACATTCTCTTGTGCCTAAACGGACCCTGGCACTTCGCCGGCCGCTACCGCGGCACCGCTCGCTACGCTCGCTCGGCTCGTGCGTTGTGTGGTCACAGTTCTAACCTAACCTAACCTAAATAACAAGTGACAGTGACAATGCAACGCTCACGGCACCCTAGCCGGGCCGAGGCAGTGACACTAGAGTGCCACAAGAAACTCGCGGCACTCTATACACTTCGTAAATTTTATTATAGGAATTGAATTTCCCTTTTTTTAATATTTAGTTTTGTAGTACAGGAAGTCTGAAAGTGGCACCGGTGACCGAAAAGTTATGCGGAAATCGGTTGTCATGGTGTGGCGATGTGATGCGGAGGAATGAGGAAAATGTCGAGAGAAAAGTTTTGAGTATGAATGTCGATGGCTATAAGAGTAGAGGAAGACCAAAGAAACGATGGATGGACTGTGTGAAAGATGATATGGCTAGAAAGGGGGTGAATATCGATAGATGGCGACTAATAGAAAAGTATGGAAGAAAGGGACATGTTGCGCCGACCTCAAATAAATTGGGATAAGGGCAGGAGAATGATGATTTAGTTTTGTAGTCTCGATGAGTCTAACTAGTTTAACTGTAGCCAATTTCAACATTTATTTTCTTTATAAATAACCAAAATGTAATACCTATAATGGACGTCTTTCGGCTGATATGATGATGATGATGATGAATACCTATAATCATCATCATCATCATCATATCAGCCGAAAGACGTCCACTGCTGGACAAAGGCCTCCCCCAAGCACCGCCACTTCGACCGATTCTGTGCTTCCCACATCCAGCGGATACCTGCGGCCTTTACAAGGTCATCGGTCCATCTTGTGGGAGGCCTTCCAACGCTACGTCTTCCGGTACGCGGTCGCCACTCCAGAACCTTTTGGCCCCATCGGCCATCTGTTCTGCGGGCAATGTGTCCTGCCCATTGCCACTTAAGTTTGGCAATTCTTCGGGCTATGTCGGTTACCTTGGTTCTCCTGCGGATCTCTTCATTTCTGATTCGATCACGTAGGGAAACTCCAAGCATAGCCCTCTCCATTGCTCTTTGGGTGACTTTTAGCCTTCTAATAAGGCCCATTGTGAGCGACCACGTTTCAGTGCCATAAGTCATCACTGGCAACACGCACTGGTCAAAGACTTTCGTCTTGAGACACTGTGGTATGTGGGACGAAAAGATATTGCGTAGCTTCCCGAACGCTGCCCAGCCGAGTCGGATTCGACGATTGACCTCTTTCTCGAAATTGGACCTACCTAGCTGGACAGTTTGTCCTAGGTAAACATACTCGTCTACCACTTCGAGCGTAGTGTCTCCGATCTTTATGAGAGTGGGTGTTACATGGGCGTTTGACATAACCTTTGTCTTGTCCATGTTCATTTTAAGACCCACTCTTTCGGAGGCTCTACTGAGGTCATCGAGCATTATACTGAGGTCCTCCATGGTCTCAGCCATGATGACTATGTCGTCGGCAAACCGAAGGTTAGTGACATACTCGCCATTGATGTTGATGCCTAGCCCTTTCCAGTCCAGAACCTTGAAGACATCCTCCAGTGCAGCGGTGAACAGTTTCGGAGAGATAACGTCTCTTTGTCTCACACCTCGCTGCAGAAGGATAGGTTTCGAGGTCTGGTCGTGGAGGCGGACTGACATAGTGGCGTTTTGGTATAGACACTTTAACACCTCGATGTACCGATAGTCAATCTGGCACCGTTGAAGAGACTGCAGTACAGCCCATGTCTCGATCGAATCGAAGGCTTTCTCGTAATCCACAAACGCTAAGCAGAGAGGCAGATTATACTCTTCGGTCTTCTGTATTACCTGCCGCAGCGTTTGTATGTGGTCCACGGTGCTAAAGCCTTTACGGAATCCGGCATGTTCGGGAGGCTGGAAGTCGTCAAACCTGCGCGCGAGACGGTTCGTGATGACTCTTGAAAACAGCTTGTAGATATGGGTCAGAAGTGTGATGGGCCTGTAGTTTTTAAGCAGGGCATTGTCGCCCTTTTTAAAGAAAAGCCCCACCACACCTCTGTTCCATGCCTGTGGCGTTTTACCCTCGAGTATGACGGAATCGAATAGCTTCTGAAGGGCCTTAAGAACGGGTTTCCCACCGGCCTTTAGGAGTTCGGCCGTAATTCCGTCATCACCCGGCGCCTTGTTGTTTTTAAGCTGCTTTAGAGCCATCCTAATCTCGTACAAGCTGACGTCCGGGATATCTTCGGTATAATGTCGGGTTAATCTAGCTCTTGGGTCGTTTGCCAGATTCGTAACGGGGTTACTGGTTGACGTGTATAACTGTCCATAGAACCTCTCGATCTCCCTCAACAGCTCAGGTTTGGCGGATACGATTCTGCCATCATCGGTCTTCAGTTTCGCAAGCTGGCTCTGCCCAATAGACAGATCTCTTGCAAAAACCTTGGAGCCCTTGTTCCGCTCTATTGCGTCCTTAATACGGTTTGTATTATAATGGCGGAGGTCGCTTTTCAAGGACTTAGAGATCTGTCTATTGAGCCGCCGGTAATTGAGTGCATCGTCTGAAGACTGCAGGATCATCTCGCGCCTCTCCTCCATGAGCTGTAGAGTAGCATCATACCTATAATAATGGTGCCTAAAATACGGGCTGTGCCTAGTTTCGGACTAACGATAGATACCTCCAAAATTGTAATTTTGAATGTTGAAATAAATGATTTTTACTTTTTACGCAATCTGCGAACAAAGCTAGCCTAAAGCTAGAAACACAAATGTACACATAAAGCCGAGTTAGCTAACATTCCGCTAAACTTGGCTCGTAAGCATCTTGATCGGCAATTGTTTGGCTCACTAGCAGTTTGGCTGCCATCTTGATTATCGTTTGTCACTCATTGTTAGCAATAAAGTCACGGAAACTGTGCAGTTAGAGAAGAATTTATAGTTGAATGAAAATCAACCTACGTTGCTAGAAAATTAAAAACAAGGAGTTAGTAGGTACTGTTAGTCGTCATGTACTGGGTACCAGAAGACGGGCGTCGTCGCTGAGGGAGGCCTAGGAAACGCTGGCATGACGACCTAGATACATTTACGGATGATTGGTCGGAAAAGGCAACGTACAGAGAACAATGGAAAGCTATGGGGGACACCTTAGTCCACCAGTGGAACAAGAAAGGACGAAAAAAAATTAAAAGTACTATAGGTAGGTACGTTATTTTGGGCTGATTTGCTTTTTACAAAAATGATCTTGATACTCTAAATTCTTATTATAAAAATGTTTGACTAAAACAAGATATTCACGAAGGATCTTAAAACGTCGTTGGTGCAACGCAGCAATATTTTTTTCGATATCAAATTAGGTGATATCGCAGTAAAACGGTACTTATGCCCAATTGAGTACTGATTAATACCAATCGCATACACATTCAACATTGGTCTACAATAGTATTTAGGAAATATATTTTTGCTAATGTAACAAACAACACAATGAATTTTATAGGTGTACGAGGGTGTACATAACATTTAAAGCGAAAATACATTGGACAGAAGTTGCTTTTAATTGATTATCGTACCAATAGATATCTATGAAATGAAATTCATATACCTACGTTCGTAGTCAGGATGGAAAGCTTACTAGCAACAATTTTTATTTCAATATTCAATTTATTTTTATTAAGTTCTAACCTCAAAGTCGAAGTTCCATCTTTTATTGATAAAACGCTGAACAAAACATGCCCCACCAAAATAATAATAGTGGTTTGAAAACTGTCAACCTGTGACGTTATAACACCAAATTACTGACTAGATAACAATCACCAAGTTGACTCAAATAAAGGGGTGCAAGTTTAGCAAATTTTGTTAATTATAAAGACAGATTTTACGCACTCCGTTGGTATGTTGTTGGAGATAAGTAAAGGAAGCCAGCTATGTATAAACGTTGCTAATAATTTGAGTGCGTAGCCATGTTTAATTGTGAACATGGTTAGGTACACTCTCTATCTTCAATATCTACTATCAAATTACTACATCATTGTCAAAGGCAAGGTTAGATATTATTAGTAACAATCCCTGACTTTTTTTTGAAGAGGAATTAAAAAAAAACCTTGAATTCCTTTTCAAATATGATATAAAACAAAAAAAAAAAGTTTCACAGCCGCCATCTTGGATTTACATTTTGACCAAATTATCAGGAGAGAGAGAGAGAGAAAGAGAGAGAGAGAGAGAGAAACTGTGAATTTACACACTCTCTCACTCTTACTGTCTTTGTTTCTCTTTGAATTAGAAGAAGACAGCAAGTATTAAACGCTGTTTCGCGTGATGCCGGTAGACTCCTACCGCCAGTCTATCGTTTTAAAAACCCCACAGTTTTACACACTGTTGGGTATTTTCTTTACATTCTCACTGAAAACGTGGGATTGTGTGAACAAGGAGTTTTCATAACCGAATCATTATCTATATTATAAACAATAGTTTTTCTTCAGCAAACGCCTAGTAGAGAAAATTTACGTAGTTTTTCAAAGATTTAGCTTTCAAAATAATTATAACTTGCAGCCGGAAGTGACCCCGTCAGGAATGAAGCTCCTTCTGACGTATAATTTTAAAAACAAAATTTTCCTAGCCGCCATCTTGGATTTACATTTCTTCTTTTCGACCTTAGTATCTAACTATCGACTTAAGCACCCACGAAAACTATGAAAACGACATCTATGACGAAAAATTTGAAAACTTTCGCAACCGCCATCTTTGATTTTCATTTTGACCAAATTCACACAAATTCAAGAGAAAGTAGCATGCTTTTTCATTACGTGACGATTTCTACCAGTTTACTCCTACCGCAAGCCGTTCCAACAAGAACAATGTTGTTCACAAACTAACCAGAAAATATTTGCTTCGTCGCTAGTTCGATTTTGGTATGCAAGCAAGAAATTCTTGAACCTAACTAGTAACCCGCTTGCTCACTTATCTCCCTTTTGAATGTAAAATCGTCCTCGTAATGGCTTTATCACCCTCAGCTTGATTGTCATTTGCACGTCATAAAACAAAAACAGCCTAATGTAAGTCGGCCTCGCACACGAAGGGTTCTGTTCCATCGTTTCATGTGTCTATTTCACTTCACCGTTGTCATGGGGGACTTCAACGCGAAACTGGGCAAACGAAACGATGATGAGCTGCGAGTGGGGCAATTTGGAGTTGGACGTCGGAACCACCGGGGTCACCTACTGGCCAGTTTTATGGAGAAGGAAGGCCTCTTTATGATGAACTCCTTCTTCAGAAAACGCGAGCACAGAAAGTGGACCTGGCAGAGCCCTGATGGTGCAACAAAAAATGAGATTGACTTCATTATGTCGACGAAGAAGCAAGTGTTCAATTAGCAGAGCAGAGCAGAGGCACATTGCAACTTAAATATTAAGCTGGAAAGATCTCAACTGGTGAAGTCTACGCTCCGTCCAGCATCGATCCAAGTCCAAAACCCCGAGAGCTTTCAGCTCGAACTTCAGAATCGTTTCGAGTGCCTAGGGAGCTACGTGGACGATTTTAACGATGGGTTCGTGGAAACTGTCCATACGGTCGGGTCCAAGATCTTTAAGACCCGTCGTACAAATAAAAACAAGAAGCTCTATGATCCTACTGTACAGCTCATGAAGGAGAGGCGCGAGATGATGCTCCAGTCTTCAGACGATGCGTTCAAGTACGCCGCAGCTCAATAGACGGATCTCGAAGTCCTTGAAAAGCGACCTTCGTCGCTTTAGTACGGACCGCATTAAGGACGCGATAGAGCGAAATAAGGGCTCCAAGGCCTTTGCAAGAGTTCTGTACATTGGGCAGAGCCAGCTTGCAAAGCTGAAGACCGATGATGGCAGGATCGTATCCGCCAAACCTGAAGTATTGAGAGAGATCGAGAGGTTCTATGGACAGTTATACACGTCATCCAGTAACCCCGTTACGAATCTGGCAAACGACCCAAGAGCTAGATTAACCCGACATTATACCGAAGATATCCCGGACGTCAGCTTGTACGAGATTAGGATGGCTCTAAAGCAGCTTAAAAACAACAAGGCGCCAGGTAGGCATGGAACAGAGGTGTGGTGGTACTCTTCTTTAAAAAGGGCGACAATACCCTGCTTAAGAACTATAGGCCCATCACACTTCTGACCCATGTCTACAAGCTGTTATCACGAACCGTCTCGCGCGCAGGTTTGACGACTTCCAGCCTCCCGAACAAGCCGGATTCCGTAAAGGCTTTAGCACCGTGGACCACATACATATGCTGCGGCTGGTTATACAGAAGACCGAAGAGAATAACCTGCCTCTCTGCTTAGCGTTCATGGATGTAGTCTCTTCAACGGTGCCAGATCGACTATCGGTACATCGAGGTGTTAAAGTGCCTATACAAAGACGCCACTATGTCAGTCCGACTCCACGATCAGACCTCGAAACCTATCCTTTTGCAGCGAGATGCGAGACAAGGAGACGTTATCTCTCCGAAACTGTTCACCGCTGCACTGGAGGATGTCTTCAAGGTTCTGGACTGGAAAGGGCTAGGCATCAACATGAATGGCGAGTATATCACTAACCTTCGGTTTGCCGACGATATAGTTATCATGGCTGAGACCATGGAGGACCTCAGTATAATGCTCAATGACCTCAGTAGAGCCTCCAAAAGAGTGGGTCTTATAATGAACATGGACAAGACAAAGGTCATGTCAAATGCCCATGTAACACCCGCCCTCATAAAGATCGGAGACGCTACGCTCGAAGTTGTAGACGAGTATGTTTACCTACGACAAACTGTCCAGCTAGGTAGGTCCAACTTCGAGAAAGAGGTCAATCGTCGAATCCGACTCGGCTGGGAGCGTTCGGGAAACTATGCAATATCTTCTCGTCCCACATACCACAGTGTTTCAAGACGAAAGTCTTTGACCAGTGCGTGTTGCCAATGATGACTTATGGCACTGAAACGTGGTCGCTCACAATGGGTCTTATCAGAAGGCTAAAAGTCACCCAAAGAGCAATGGAGAGGGCTATGCTTGGAGTTTCCCTACGTGATCGAATTAGAAATGAAGAGTGCGGATCTCTTCATTTCTGATGAAGAATTGCCAAACTTAAGTGGCAATGGGCAGGACATATTGCTCGCAGAACAGATGGCCGATGTGGCCGAAAGGTTCTGGAGTGGCGACCATGTACCGGAAGACGTAGCGTCGGAAGGCCTCCCACAAGATGGACCGATGACTTAGTAAAGGCCGCAGGAGTTCGCTGGATGCGGGAAGCACAGAATCGGTCGAAGTGGCGGCGCTTGGGGGAGGCCTATGTCCAGCAGTGGACGTCTTTCGGCTGATATGATGATGTGTCTATCTATTACGGTCCAAGAGAAACTTACAGCAATTGTTAAGGTCGAGCAAAAAAACGCCGAAAAAATCACGTTTCTTTTATGGGAGCCCCCTTTAATTTTATTATTAATTATTGTTCTTATAGCGGCAATAGAAACACACACAGAAAAAAAAATTGTCTCCTATTTCCTTTCATGAGATACAGCCCACTGACAGACAGACAGACGGAAGGACAGCGGAGGCTTTGGCACCCTTGGGTACAGAACCCTAACACGGTTGTATATGTATAGGTGACAATTAGATATTGTCAACCATATGGAAGATTAAATTTTATGGAAATTGTAGTCTAAGTTGATAAACTAATTACGAGTTCGACTAGGTACATTAATACTTACAATCGCCCATCTTCTCTTCAGGAAATTGTTGCTTCTTGAGTTCTTGTACTAAATCACAGTGTCTATATTTAGCTTCACAAAACAAACTATGAGCTACTAACACCAATAACATGATAAATAATAATTTCATTTTAATTTTTAAGATAGCTGATGTCACGTGCAACTGCACAATATATAGGATGACTGATAATTAGTGACCGATACTTAAACACGTGACTTTACTCATCATTATAAAAAACTTTTACTATGGGAACAAACCTGGAATCGCGAAAAAAAAATCAGCTGCTCCCTACATTTATGTTTGCATAACTCGGCAAAATGTAGGGAGCAGCTGTTTTCTTTTTTCGCGATTTCTTGTTTGGTCCCATAGTAAACGTTGTCCATAATTATGAGTAAAGTCACGTGTTTAAGTATCGGTCACTAATTACCAGTCACCCTATATAGAAACTAAACTGAAGATTGTGTAGGTACCACAGATATTAGAAGGATATGAATGAAGAATACGATGTGAAGATGCATAAAAACTAGTTGGTATTTTATCCCCGCACAGTATCTTTATGATCCATTCACACTTGTTTTGAATTATCTACATAAAATACAAATATACACACATTTTAGCACAAACATTTGCCTCTCATTGTACCTACTCATGTTGGTACCTATATATTTTTGGCTTATTGGTGATTCGCTCGTTTCGAACTTTCGAAATCGACACTTAAGAGGGTGCATCCTAAAAGTTGGCAACGTCGTAAATAGCTGTCAAATATTCACCTGTTTTTATGGAAATAAGAAATGTGGCTAACTAACTAACTTAGTGTGTCGCTTACTCTCGCATTTCATTGATGCTGCAGTATCTACCTATTAAAGATAAACTTACTAATCAGATTCTACGTGGCAATTTTATAAAATACTAGCTGCCCGTCCCAGCTTCGCATGGGTAGCCCTAATTAGCAATAAATTAAAATTGCGGCTATAAATTGAGATTTAAACTATCCTATCTCTCAAGTTGAATCGAACTGCACATGGTGTGCGAATTTTATTATAATCGGTTAAGTGGTTTAGGAGTCCATTGAGGACAAACATTGTGACACGAGATTTATATATATTAAGATTATGTAAAAGGTATAATGCTGGTTGTGAAAATAAAACCCCGTTGAACTTGATGATAATTTATTGACAACTTAACTTATATTACGTTAAACGTTACAATATTTAATATATACTGTGGCAACCCTAAGTGGAGGGATAAAAGGGACTGCGTGGCTAAGGCCCTTCAGACCTCCCCTAGCTAACTGGTTTCCTGAAGACCACTAGGCTGTCGAAGCAGGAACTAGTCGTACTAAGGATCAGAGCTGGCTGCGTGGCTACCGGGATCAGAACCTCTAGCTAGTGAATGACGATTTGTTCGAAGACAGCTTTGCTTATAAAGGCGGATTGTTGACATGTGTGTATAATAATATCTATACGTAGTCGTCTGTAGTTGTGGTGCAGATATGTAATTCATGGGAAGGCGCTGGCGCAGAGTTTCGCACACGAAGATTGTAGATGGCGTCACTTTTTTTTTTTTTTTTTGCGTGCTGGCAACTGAGCCGATGTCGACTATTCTGCCAGTGTCATGTAGTGACGGCAGCACAGCAAGATGAGCCGTCGAACTTTGCACTTCGTGGTAGTTTTGGCGTCACTTATCTACATAAATCATTTGTAGTTGCTGTCTTCTAGTTTATGAATCTGCTCATCGTAGTGCTTTGGATAAGTTACACTTCACTAGATGGCACTATATGTTTGTTACGGTTTATAGTGGGTAAGTTATTTATTTAACAAAATTTCGAGGTTAAGTTATTTATTTAACAAAAGTTCCAAGTGAAAGAATTTTACACTCGAATACTTTAACAAAAAATATGACGCGAGACCACTTTCGTCATTTTTATCTATCTGTCAAAAATCGTCTATGGGTTGCCACAACTAAAAAATGAGGTCAAGGCTTATAAAGAACTTGTTGCCCCATAATCTATCTAGTTGGTCTTCGACGGGAGGTAACGGATATCTTTAACGTTTTTCTATATGCGGCCCTATAGTCGATACATAGTCGTTTATCCTCATTTTTCATACTCACTAATATTACAGGACTCGAATAATCTGAAGTGCCATCGGGAATTATACCTTAATTCTATAATTCTGCCCCCGATAAAAAAAGGCGTATCTAACAAAAAGTAAAAACGGAGAAATAAATGTTTTAATGAATGAAACGGGAAATCGTTTGTTGTCTTCGAGTAAATTAATTTACGCCTTATTTTGTTGTGCTATGCAATGGAGGAAGTTAGGAAATATTAAATAAAAATACAGGCAGATGCGCCTTTTTTTCTGATTCCTAACTCAAATTTGGAAAAAATGTTAGATGCGTCTTTTTTTATTGTGGGCAGAATTCTTCAATATTTTTATTAAGTTGTCCACACTCACTGTGTGATATTCTATAAGGGTTATATAGTAATGGTCTATTTTCTATCAGCGTAATATACATTTTTGCTAGATTAGGTTTTGCTAACTCTTCTAAGTTCATTGCAAAACAATCCCTATACTTTTTTAACAAATCAAACCACTTTACTTTTTGTTGTTCTGTACAAATTTTTATATCTGACAAAGGTAACTCTTCTTAATTTTTAGTTTCTGTTTTTAAACCTATACAGAGTGGAATTTTTTAACCTCACCTGGAGGGAAAGTAATCTTAATTCTGGAGATATCAAATTTTACTCAAAGGAACTTTCCTTTATTTTTAAAAAGAAACAATTCTGCGTCCAAAAATTTTTGATAATTCTCTTCCCACACTCAGGAATCGAACCGGCTAAAATCCGAAAAATAACACCTTGTATTTTTATGGAATCAATCTATAAAGTCAATAATAAGGATCAAATCTCTCTAGCAAACTTGATAAATTAAATTAAAGGAAAACCATAAAATCGAAACTAATTTTAATTGAACGAAAAAAATGGGTAAATTAACTAATTCGTTACTCGAAATGAGCTCTATTTTGTTGGATACACAAAGTTTGAGTAAAATTTGATATCTCCAGTATTTAGAGTACTTTCCCTCCAGGCGAGGTTAAAAAAATCCACCCTATATATTTGACGACCATTCCAAGAGTAAATCTGCGCACATTCACTGACCTTGTTAATCCGATTTTCTATTGTTTGGCTATTATCAATTGGGATTGGTTATTACTATCTCTGTTCCATTGTGGTAGTTGGGAGGATACAGAGTTTCTTTCAGGAGTACCAGGACGTTCCTGTTGTTCTCTAGCTCATTGTTGCTATTGTTCTTTAGCAGATCGTTCTTGTTACTCTCTAGCAAGTCGTTCCTGTTGCTCTCTGGCATGTCGTTCCTGTTGTTTCCTTTATTTACATCACGTCGTTGTCTTCCTTCTCTCTCACGCCGTTCTCTTTCTTCTCTCTCACGCCGTTCTCTTTCTTCTCTCTCATGCCGTCCTCTTTTTCCTCTCTCACGTTTAATTTCATCAGCTTCCATACAAACATAAGTCGACAACAATGCATACTGCACTTGAACCACTGCAGTTTCTATAACCTTTTCTGAAACAGACTTTGTCATCATCTTTGCCACTTCTTCTGCCGTTATCTTCACAGATTTCTGAATGGTCTGTTCTTCAACAGTCTTCTCTAAAGTATTCGTAATATTTTCCACACCTTTTTCTACAGCTTTCCCTGAAACTTGACTCGCTGCACCCATGCCACCCATTTCAAAACCACTCAGTCAATCCATTCCCATTTGAAATCCTGTAATTGATATCGAACCCCAGCGGGTTCAATAGCAATTGTAATATCGGAACAATCCCTGGATTGTTCCCCTACTTCCGATATCTTGTCACATTTGTATTTGTAGACGCTCTGACTGTTCCTTGTGATGTATATGTGGCCGTATATGTGGCTGTAGTAACTACTTCTGTCGACATAGTAGCAAATATACCAGCAAAAGGTCCAGCAACACCAGCGCCTATAGATGATGAAGTTCTGGTGGCTTGCTGTAGGGAAAGGTTCCCATCTCCAACTGGAAGAGGGACGATTCCCCTGTTAGAACCAACTGGAGAAATAGAATCCGTTATATTGGAAAGGAAATTCATCTTTAGATTTTACAGATAACTTACGCCAACCACCAGGTATGGGATTCTGGTACTTCCGTAGCACTAGCGCTTTCTCTATCACTTGAGCCCACTTCAGAATCTGTCATAAAACATCCTGCTACTTGATTCCCAACTGGAAGTTAGGAGAAATTATCAGTCAGAAACTGAACTGCTGATCTCTTCTTGGGAACGGAATTGCTCGCCTAGTTCGGTAGGTGTTGGCTGTGCTCTCGATGTTGATTTGCAAATGTACTATGGTACCAGCTAATACATTTCCGATGGTTCCCTTTTTTTCAATGGTGAAGCTTTTTCAGGCCAATTTGGTTATATTATGTTAAGTGAGTGAAGTTTTCTACTCTTGTAGATAATCTACTAACTTCTTCATCAAAGACATCTGCAAAAAGTTTATCAGATAGTAAATTTTCTTAATTCTTCATTATTGATAATAATATTTTTCTTAAAAAAAGTTAAGGGATTATATCGACACTAGAAAAGTAAAAAGGCTAAAAAGCCATTTTGCTTTAAATATTACTGAACACACACGATCAATCACAATCTGCTTCATTGTCACAGTTCAACTACATTCGAACATATGAAGCAAGGGAGGTAAAATGATTCGCAATCTGAATCATTTGGGATTAGGGATTTTAGATTAGAGTGTCGGATTTTTTTTCTGCGTTGATGACGCTACACGTCACGTCGGTTTTTTGCGCTTTATCATTACAAATTTTCTTGATTTTTTATTGGTGCTCTATTGTTGGTGAATTATTTGGGTTTGGTCAGGTTAGAACTGTGACCATTAAAGCGCGAAGGCAAGCACCCGTGGGGAGCGTGCCGTGGTGGCGGCCGCCGAGCGCCAGATGCCCTCTATTGTTGATGAATCATTTGGGTTAGGTTAGGTTAGAACTGTGACCATTAAAGCGCGAAGGCTAACGACCGTAGGGAACGTGCCGCGGCAGCGGCCGCCGAACGCCAGATCCCTTCTATTGTTGGGGAATCATTTGGGTTAGGTTAGGTTAGAAATGTGACCAGTATGCTTTTTTGTCTTGCTATTCAGTTTTACAAGGCGTTTTTATTTCGGAATTCTAATTAATCGGTACTTTAATAATCGGAATTCGTATTTTAGATGTTTCGAATTATCATTAAGTCGGACTTTTAGTTATTTGATCTATTGAAACTCGGTATTTTGAGAATAAACGTTAGGAATATTCAAATTTTGGAATTATAAAAATAGGATGAATGATATATCGGAGTTGTTATATTAGGCATTTTGAGCCATTCGGAATTATGAAAATCGGTATTTTAAAATTCGTATTTGTGACTTTGAGAATAAAGTTTTCCGTATTTATTTAGTGTATGAAATGCACCTAAAAAAAAAATTTAAGAAAAGAATCTAAAATATTATCACACAAACATTCAGCTAAGATCAGCTTTGTTCGACTTTGAAAAGAGCGTTTTCGCGCAAGTGTAAGAATAAAAGTAAATTAAAATATAAAAATAATGAATCTCATCAAAACAGTCTGATAGGCAGGCGCTCCATGTAAAATACTGGTATTCAGCTGCATCCGGTTAGACTGGGAGACGACCCGAAATTAATCTGCCTAGCTTTTCCCAACTATGTTGTAGTTGGGAAAAGGCTAGGCAGATTAATTTCATATTATTAAATGCAAAAAAAATTACAATAAGCGTAATAAATTTGATGTAATACACGAGTTTTCTGGTCATAAGCAATGTTTGCTTCCGTAACTTATTTATTTAATTTTGATTTATGTGACTGAATTTTTTTTAATATGATCTTTTTCGAAAAAAGGCTACTAATTCTCTACTGAGATTTAAAATTTTGGCACTTTAGCCATTATTTTAACCTTTTTTACTGTCGATATAAAGTTATAAGATTAAAATAACTGGAAAATTTTATACACTAGCAATGATATGACATTTTAACATTTTTCTATCATGTATATCACAATTATTTTAAAAATTCAAGTTTTACATGGTTTTTGCATGAAATAGGTAAGAAACACAAATTTTAAACAGCATCATCACTATCAGTCATATATAAATAACTGATGATGTGCTTTATTATTTAATGTTTTTATAAGTATTTAAATAAAATGAAAGAAATGAATATAAAAGTAATCTTGAGAATATTAGAAATTATTGGTTTTCTGAATTTTACTTACGGAAATTATTGACCTCAATGTAAATTTCACACTGTTCCAAAGAATGCAATATAACGATAATATTTTACTTGAAATTTCGACTTCGTCGTTCAACTGCCGAGTTGCAAATGCCTTTGTGCTATAGTGAAACGCTGGTTATAAAAAGAGTGAGTCTACTTATCACAGAAATAATTATGTTGGCTTGGCGAGTATAAGATAAACAAAACTAATCCTGGATGTGTTATCATTCTCGCTACATGTGAGCACAACTGAACTGCGTAGTAGGATTCAATATTCAACTGATTCATTATTTGAATTCATTATTTAGATTCATTATTTGGATTCATTAATTGTATTCATTATTTGAATTCATTATTTGGATTCGTTATTTGGATTAATTATTTGGATTCATTGTTTGGATTAATTATTTGGATTCATTATTTGGATTCATTATTTTAAAGTGTGTCATAGCCAATAGTGTCATCAGTTATCACAATGTCTTGTTTTCTTCTTTTTTCATTGGGGTTCCGTACCCGAAGGGTGACAAACGGAACCCTATTCATAAGCCTCCGCTGTCCGTCTGTCTGTCAGCGAGCTCTATCTCATGAATCGTAATAGGTAGGCAGGTGAAAATTTCACTGATTTCATTTCTATTGCTGATTGAAAATTTCATTTCTATTGCTGCAAGAACAAAAAGTAATAATTAAAAGGCGGTCTCCATACAAAAAATTAGATTTTGAAAAAAAAATCTGACTCTGGTATGTGGGATATTATTGTTTAGAGCTCATCGAGTAGAGAACAAATATAATTTTTATATGTTTTTATCTTCAAAAATGATGAATTAGGGGGCCGTAGAAGTTGTCAGTTTTAGAACATTTTTGTACGAGCTCTATCTTAACAAATAAACAAGTTGGGAATTTGAAGCTTCTGTATATCATGAACCATATATTGTTTATATTCAACAAATACAAAAAACGCCGATTCATAAGGTTTTTTTCATTTAAATATGGGCGATTTTCTGCAACTTAAAAAAATAACTTTGTAGGTAATACTTGTTATGCAAGTGCAATACAAATTCCACAGATCACAATTTACTAGTCGGAGTAATGACATGGCAACATGGAATTAGTAAGTAATATAATGGCAGCATGTACTATTCATGAAATTAGTATGAATTATCCTTATTAAATTAAAATTCTTTAATAGAAAAAGCGCACATCTCCGACTATTTACTAGTTTGTGTTTATATTTTTTATATAGGCTGTTTAGTTGTTTTGCCAGTGCCTTTATTAACACAACCAAAAAAAACAGCGCGCTATTTTTCTAATGTGCGCCACAGATAACTATTTACTAGTCGGAGATGTGCGCTTTTTTAAATCTCATCAAAAAGACTTCATGCCTTTACTGTACTACAACGTACCTGTGAAACAATATTTTGACAATATTGATCTAAAGTCAAAACTACACATCAACACCGTCTAGCGATATTTCGGATTTTCTAAATTTACTCAAAATTTGTTATAAATTTCATACGACATGTGTATATTTTTATGAAGCCCATTTATCAGACCAGACTTCAGAATAAAACAAAAATATTTTGTTTGTGTAAATCAAATTTTGCACGACTCGTAATGCGAAGCATTAGAGTGTGCTCTACGATCGACAAATATTTTTTGCCCCATTTCTGCAACTGTTATTATTGTTACACTCCTGCTAGTACACAGAACGTACTTAATTTATATACCATTGTATAGATGATTAAATGGAGAATAATACTGTACTTATACCAATTGATTGAATGCAGCAGAAATGAAAAAAACATCAAAATAGTTGAAAAAAAATTCCTGTCTGTCAATTTATGAAACTTGAAAACATTGTAGCTTGCGATAAAATCAATTAGTTGAGTCAATTTTTTTTTAATACATTGCTTTCGGCCATAAAAGGAACCCTATTGAAAATGGCTCTTTTATTCAAAGTAGTTTAATTATAATTAATAAAATACTAACTAAAATATAATATCTTTATCTAAATATTTCCAACCTTGACTTATCGTGTTGCCTAGCAACCCACAACGTAAATATCTAAATAAATAGTCTTTGACATTACGTAAGGATTGCGAGGTTAGAAATTTACCCATATTGATGGGTAAAACAGCAGTCAAAACATACTTCATGAAAAGTGATAAATTGTTAATTTTTGTTAGAAACTATGTTTTGAATTTCTTTTTCGTTTATGAATGTGTGTTATGAGGCGTGCACTTTTGGAATTTCCAAACTATTATTTAAATAAAGACGAAAAGTGAAATAATGGTAACACTAACACTGAATGTGTTTTTCAAGAAAAAGTGAAAATTAAGCGAAATTATTCGGTTTTTTGCAATTATGCGAAAAATCAATAGTAAAACCACCCATGACGTTAACAACGATCCTGCACCGGTTTTTCATGCTTTGAATCAAGTTATCAAAGTCTTGCTGCGGGATATTGTCCCAGGTAAATAAATTTAATTTCTTTTTTTTTTCTTTCAGGTCCTGCTAAGATGCCAAAAAAGTTGCTCTTCAGTCGCAATGTTTGCAGGAAAGTTCTTCAAAGTCTGTCTTTGCGTGCTCTATGGGTTTAGGTTTGGTGATTGCGCGTGCCAGTCTAAGACTGATACGTCGTGTTTCTGCAGCCAGCTGGTAACCACTCGCGCTGTGTACGGATGGGCGTTGTCGTGCAGGAGCGTGAATTCTTGACCCATTTGTAGTCGATGGGGGTAGACTATTGGTACTAGCACCTGGTTACGGTATTTTTCAGCAGTAATTAATCAGGTGTTTCTCATCCAAACGGGATCTGTTCTTCCATTAACACGAATTCCCGCCCAAACCATAATTGTCCCGCCGTGGTATGGTGGACTTCTTGAGGGTGTTGATGATGACTCTCACGACCAGGAACCCGCCATACGCGTACTCTTCGCGAATCAGTATTGAAACCGAATCAGGACTCATCGGTTAAAGCATTACAGACCACTGGTTATCTTCCCAGAGCAAATGTTAACAAGCCCACTGTAATCTTCGTCCACGATTTCCTTGGCGTAGTGCTAGAGTACGAAGCGGTCACCATGAATATTAGCTTCATGCAGTCTTCTCCTCACAGTTTGGTCACTCATAAACCACTGGTGCACTGACTGGAGCCTTTGAACCAACTGCATGGCTGTAACATTTGGTTATCTTCTCGCAGCAACTTGGAAAAATCGGTTCTGTTGTTGGGTCGTTATGCGCTTCGTTAAAGTTATGCCGCTCAAAATTTTGTTTTTAATAATTTTTTTCAAATTCAAATTTGGAATCATCCAAAAAGGTCTACAAAATAAGCTTTCTTCAAAAGATTTTAAAACCGGCTAGTATTTTTTGAGTTTAAGAACTTTATCCAAAGTACCCACGGTGTTGATGTGTGTACCTCATGTTACAACCACAAACGGGTTACACTCCAATAGACAATAAAATCAGCTGATCCATACATTTTGACAAGTTTTGCGAACATAAATGTAGGGAACAGCTGTTTTTTTTCGCGATTTCAGGTTTAGTCACATAGTGAAAGTTGTTCTGAATAATGATGGGTCAAGTCTCGTATTTAAGTATCGGTCACTAGTACCAGTCATCCTATATATTCATTTATATTGAAATGATTGCTGGCACATACAGTGCACTATTAAACTTACCTTAAACCGTTGTGGATACAATTTCATAATGAGAAAACTTATTTGTGTAAAAATATAATAGTCCTCCAGACCGTATTTCGGCCACGGCGCGGCGCGGCGGCCTTTCTCAAAGGAGACTAGCCTTTGGCGCGGGAGATGTTATAGTGCACAAGTGTGTGCGCGATACGAGTGCACTCTCGCTTCCTTCGCTCTCATAGTCCCATGCAGGGTTGGGCAGTATTTGAATTACTTGTAATTAAAATACGTAATTGAAATACAAATACGTAATTGGTATTTGTAATTCAAT
The DNA here is from genome assembly GCA_948150665.1 of Conistra vaccinii. Taxonomy (NCBI): domain Eukaryota; kingdom Metazoa; phylum Arthropoda; class Insecta; order Lepidoptera; family Noctuidae; genus Conistra; species Conistra vaccinii. Next base: position 6,954,663 of record OX411320.1, on the reverse strand, counting down.
TACTTCTTATAAATGAAATATTTTGTAATTGGTATTTCAAATACCTGACGCTGAGGTATTTTGTAGTTAGTATTTTAAATACTTATGGCTCCAAAACACATTTGAACATAAATACATTTAGAGATCTTATGAATGGGAAAATAGCGCTCGATAGCTTTCGTAACCAAAATGACGACCGCTAAATATGTCAATCTTTAAAGTTGGCAACACTGCACTTAAACTGTAGGTACTGTAGTCTGTACTGCAGGTACATACGTCAAATTGTCAATGACATAACTTGGCTAGTTCTATTCTATTTATATACCTAACCTAACACCTGAATGTATTTTGTATTTTAAATAAAAATAGGTAGTTAAAATACTGTATTTTGTATTTTATATTTCAAATACACGACTTAAAAATATTTTGTAATTCGTATTTTAAATAAGTGCGAGATAGTATTTTGTAATTTGTATTTTAATTAAAGCAGTGCATGTATTTTGCCCAGCTCTGGTCCCATGGGATGTGTAAAAATAATAAGTAAGAAATAATAGATACCTGTATGACTATCAAAAATAACGCAAATAAATATCTGTTTTGACGGAATGTTGTAATTAAAATTTGGCGTAGGTACTACTTACATTTTATTTTGTACAATATAGTCTGATGTAGCAAGAGAAATCCTTTTATTTATAAGTAACTAGCTTTACCCGCGGCCCGGCTTCGCACGGTTAGCACTAAGTACAGTACTGCGCACCTACATTCCCTACATACCTACCTAATTACCTACCCTACCCTACATATCTACCCTACCCTACATATCTACTTACTTACCTACTCTACATACCTATTTATACCTACTATATTAGTTTATGCATAAAGTTAACGTAATATAACCAATCAATCAATTATAATCGGTCACTTGGTTTTGCACAACGAACGATGTATTTTTCCTTGTAATATCATTTTTAATATCTATCCTATCGCCGATTGTTACATTTAAATGATGAACGATCGCAATAAAGCGATATACTTACTGTTATCTGTTTCCTTTTAAATCAACCTAAATGCAGTTTTAAAATGTCTTTATTATCATGATTCATTCATCAGTTGGTGTTTTGTTTTAATATTAATTAGCTCTGTATCAGTTTTGTTTGCGTCATGCTTTTTTGCTTCGATGACGATTTTATTGTAATAAAAACATTACAGTGTAATCTTAATATTAATAGGGGATTCCCATTGATAGTATTATAGTTTTTATCATTTCATGCAACCACACAACATGTATACACGCTATGTACATCAACATGCTTAAACATAGTGTTATTTCAAGCGCTTGTGTAAATATTATTTAGAAGTACGGAAAGATACGAAATATAAGCGGATCTGTTCATACTCACGTCTCATTAAGTGTTATGTTTACGTGTCTACAAACTGAATTGTGGGTACTTGATCAGAATATCCTATCCTTCCTTCATTTCCTTCATTGAGCTATCTAATCATGCCAATTGAGTTAAAACCTATGATTACATACAAATGTTATACAATTTTTTTTTACATAGACAGTGTGGCAGCGACATCGACGCGAAGCCTGTTACCATGGATTCAGTACATGATTCTGAACACCCCTGCATTGAAATTTTTCGTCGGTTATTTAAAAAAAAAAACAGCTGTTCCATACATTTTGATCGCGTAGGTATTGCACTTTTCTATGAAACATCAGATTTTTTTTTAATAACCGACGAAAAATTTCTACGCAGGGTGCTTCAGAATCATGTACTGATTCCATGGTAACAGGCTTCGCTTCGATGTCCCTGGCATCCCGTATATATATATTTTATTTTTTTATTGTGTATTATTTTTTAGTTTTAGCCTTGAAAAGCTAAGTTCCTATTTTGTTTAAAATATAAACCTAAGTTCCTATTTTGTTTACAATTTAAACCTGAGTTTTGTATTTTGTTTAAAACCAGGTTTATGCTTTATATTTGATCTCATTAAAATTTTGATATACATGTTTTATAATTGTTTGCAATTAATTACCTAAGTATTCCTATACCAATATCACTAGTAAAAAATAGAATTATGCAACAACTCAGGTCCCCAAGATACAGACACCGCCTAGTTTGGGGACCACCCAGCGGCGTAGCGTGGGTTTCAGCCGTCCGGGGCGGAAGACAATATTGCCGGCCTGTATACTATACATGAAGTACATACATTAATTCTAGAGAACTTTTTGGCAAGAACAGTCATAATTATTTTGCATTATACAGGTTAGATTTTAAATAAAAAAGTTTATCTAAGTTTTACAATCACGTTTATTAATACAAAAATAATTTTATCACTTACATACATTGTAATAACAGGTACAATCATTATCAGTTAAGATTAGGTATATACAAAAGCACAAAATAAAATACGGGGAATCCCTGCAAGTCAGTCTAGACGGTGTTGCCAGCAGTCGCTACAAAATATCAATCAAAGGAAGGGGATTCCCTGAATTCGTCACAGAATAAGTAATGAAAAATTCCGTGCTCTTTTCAATCGGTCCGTATTTGTAGTTGCGATAAAAATATGAAATGGTTCAAATACATATATTTATTATTTATTGTGAAATTTTGCCGCCCCCTAAAAAGTGGAGCCAGGGGCAGGCCGCCCCTGCTGCCCCCCACTACGCTACGCCACTGGGACCATCGCTTTAACAAATTGAATGTCACCAACAGTTCTATTACAGATAGAATTATTATGTACTTATTTTAAGGTAATATTGTATCAATGTTTAAATTTTTTTTTTTTTTTACAGGGCATCTACAACAGGTAACAATCACAGTATATCACTAGACTCACATTATAGGTTTCGACCTGATTATCACCCAAAACGTAAACGCACAACATGACTAACAATAATAAAGATGACAACTACCATTGATGTACTAAAAGCGGTAGATACGGGACTTAGTAACAGCGCCTGGTCCTATCAAACTACGTGATTCCCCGTAGTCAGCACTCAGTCGCGCACGGCATATCGTTGATGAAACAGCTCCATAATTACAGTGTTTTTTGTGATAAATACGTATCAAAATGACTTCTTGTGCAGCTAAACAATGTTTTAATAATACAAAAAAGAACGACACATGGGATTACTTACTACTCGTAAGCGCAGCCAAAAATTCTAATTTGTTGAAAGTTATAATAATATTTCATGTTTGCTTCGCCATGTTTGTGAGAGCGAGATAGATATTCAAACATGCGCACATAATGTCCGAGATGCGAGACTTATTGGCGAAGAGTACTAATGCGGTTTCGCTCGCACGACAGCGCCGTCTCCTATCTCTGTTCTTGTCTATCGGTAACTTTTTCCGTAGGTTTGCGACTGTGATCACACATGTGTGAGTTTTGGGGTTCTCTGCCTTTCCGCCGAAAATTGTTTGCCAGATTTTCACTTGCCAACTAACGTTTCGCAGAATTTTATTTCGCCGAATTATCATTTGCCAACTTATCACATAATTTTGTTTTATTTCCCAACCTCACAGTTACCAACTGTACGTTTGGTCTGCTTTTCATAATGACACCTTTTTAAATGCCTACTTTCAAGTAGGAGAATGTTTTAGTTTGCGTAATATATTTACAAGGATGCAATTTTCATTTGAGACAAATTATATACAGGTAGTTATTGTAATTTTTTTTTTTTTTTTATCATTATTGTAACCTAACCTAACTGTTTCCTTTTACAAAAGCAATTCGCTTCTGGCATATCGCCAGCCGCTGCCGCGGCACGCATCGCTTCGCTAACTCGGCCCGTGCGTTGTTTGTCATACTCTAACCTAACCTATCAAAACCCTGGTCTTGAACTTGCCTAAAACAAATAATGTGACCTAACTTAACTGTTTCTTTTTACAAAAGTGATTCGCTTCTGGCGAATCGCCGGCCGCTGCCGCGACACGCTCGCTTCGCTCGCTCGGCTCGTGCGTTGTTTGTCATACTCTAACCTAACCTAACCTATCGAAATCCTGGTCTTGAACTTGCCTAAAACAAATTTTAATAAGTTTTTTTTAATAAGTATAGCAACAGAAATCTTAGTTGCCAATTTAAAGGTTTAATGTGATTTTTGAGGTTCTTAAATAAAAAAATTATGTAAAAATTTGTATATTTTTTATCATTATATCAATGTATGAAAAGGGAACTGTTACACTGACAAAACGTCATTCGTCTATATTAGTTGTGTGGCCTAGTGAAATGTTTGACAAATGCTAAATGTCCCAAACGTTTGGGTCATTATAATAATCGGCTTAATAATAATTCTACCAAATGAAACGTTGTCATACAAAAATTTGCTAATCGTTAATTGTCAAAGTGAAACATCGACGAAACGCTGGTAGGCGATAATCGGCCAAACAATTTTCGGCGAAAAGGCAGGATACCGAGTTTTGGTACATGTAGTCATGCGCCGAGCCCCAGGTTTACTGATTGTGATGTTAGCGCGTAATATATTTTCCTCCTTTTAATATATCAATGACAACTACAGTGAAAAGCTTAGCTCACGTGATATTAAGAAAATAGTTGTACTGTAACCCTGTTACAGTTTATACCAGGAGTGTGCAATTTTTTAAATACCTATGATTTAAAAAGTGATCCTATCCAAACCTCTGCAACTCTAAAACATACCACAGCAATATCTTGTATGAATTGACTTGAATACCTACTTACAAACCTAAGTTGCAAACCGATACAAAAATCCACAGTTTTGGCAATATCGTTGCAAACCGATACAAAAATCCACAGTTTTGGCAATATCGTATCGTATCATAACACCTAGAGATACAGTTGAACCCAACAAATTCCAGATTCCGAACGAAATCGACCTCTAAAGCCCTTTTTCTAAACACACCGGATTTAACGTTCCGTTCAGAAATGCTCGGATAAAAATGGATTTTGTTTTTTTACGTTCGTTTCGATCGTTGACAAAATAAATGCTAGTTAATTGACTCAGGCGTGACCTTGCGGAAATCCATCATAAAACACAATAGACGATGTATATCTAGTAACTTAATCCGCTTAACCGTTCTTAAAGAGTTAGAGAACCCTGTAAGAAATCGACACGTGTTTCGCCTCAGCAACAGGTCAATCGTCGTCCTGAGGATGCCTCGTTGAGAGGCGAAACACGTGTCGATTTCTTACAGGGTTCTCTAACTCTTTAAGAACGGTTAAGCGGATTAAGTTACTAGATATACATCGTCTATTGTGTTTTAAAATAAATGCTGGTTGATGACGTAGTAACGTTTTATTATTGAAAAGAATTTGTCTGTTACTTGAAAATCAAAATGGCCGTTGACCTTTTATGACTTTTATCCTGACGGGTCTAGTTTTACCACATAATAGCACAGAAAACGCACGCACTCCGCATTTTAGGTATGAAGGCTCGTCATGTCGAACCAATTCAGTGAGCATTACGTAATCTATATATATAAAAATGAATCCCTATTTCCTTGGTCACGGCATCACGCGTGAACGGCTGGACCAATTTCGCTAATTCTTTTTTTGTTGTTTGTAATAGTAAGGAGAAGGTTCTTAGGATAGGTAGGTCAAGGTAGGTTAGGTAGGTAGGTAGATGTTTGCAGGTAAAGTAGGTATGTAGGTAGGGTAGGAAGTAGTACTTAGTGCTACCCGTGTGAAGCCGGGGCGGGCAGCTAGTCAGAAAATAAAAGAGTTACGCGATAGAAAGAGAGGCAACTTCTAGGTAAATACGTAATTAGCGTTGTGTGACCTGAATTGCACTTTATTGTGTCGTAGCAACAGTCGCTTTTTATTTAAATGATTTTGCGGAATAACCATGTACGACATCGATCACTAATAAAGAACTAGATACACAATCCCAAACAAAAGTTCTCTTAAAACTGGCACCAAATTGTGTTTAAGTAATAATAGTTGAAATAAATATAAATTAATGTAAATTCAACCTTAAACGAAATGCTTGACGTTTATTTCACAAAGATATGTTTAAAAAGCAATAAATTTTTACGACCGATACTATGTCGCGTGTTTACCGTCGGAGCGTTCGAATGCTACTAAATCAAAAGAGCGCCCAAATGTTCAAGTGGGTGCTCATTCGGTGAGGCCATTTTTTGCCGCTGATTGTGTATCTAGTTTTTTATTAGTGATCGATGATGTACGAGTATATTAATCTGTAGCACACGGACCTGATAACCTGATATATCGACCCCTGTGGCTGATATTACTTTACCTCTCCTCTTACATACATATATTTTTAATGAGCCCATAATGTTCCCACTACTGGGACACAGGCCTCCTCTCTTTGAGAGGGAGTGGGAGAGGGAAACTACCACGCGGGCCCTGCGCGGGTTGGTAGATGTCACATGTCTTGGAAATGTTGGTTCCAGGGCAGGCCGATTTCCTCACGATATTTTCTTTCACCGTTTTGAGAGCAGTGGCAATGAAACACAAAGTAAAGCGCCTGCCTTGGTTCAAACCCAAGATCTCGTAAGTCGGGGCATTACCGCTGGGCCACACCTAAATGTAGTTAATGGCGACACAGAAATGTAGTACCTACCTACTTAAAATGTATTACTGGCCTTTTCGGCGTTGAGCCAAGTGTTGAAAATACAACAGTGTGCTTTTATTCAGGCATTCTATTATTATTGAGGTGTCTTTAGCGAAAATAGGTGTACCTAAATGCTGAAACTCAATTTAAACAGGATGAAACTATACTAAATTCTAAACTATAACTCCGTTGCTTCAGCTCCTGTTTCCGTAAATTTTCATGTCAAATTCGTAATTCCGACACCGTATCGTTCCGGCCTGAAGCCACGATCTAACCGGCTCGACGCGTGAAGCCTGCATGGCAGTGTTGAATAGAAAATGAGCAGGCTGCTACACATCCCATACAAATGCCTATATGCTTGGTGCAAGCGGTCGTGTGGATACGGACTAAACGGAACATTTACTGGGGTTTAAAATTAAGCACACGTAATCAATTCCACGATACCCTAGAGTTATGTGTGTTACTACTGTTTGCGTACCTCAGTGTATTAAAGAGACTTTGGTGAGGCTGATGACGATTGGGTGGGCCACAGGCGCATCGCACATTTAATACAAAAAAAGTCGAGAGGTGTCGTGGAATTCAAAAACATCCGATTGGAACAAATTCCTTTCACTATCATTATACATACTTTAAAACAAAAAGTCTCCTCGCCGCGTCTGTCTGTCTGTTTACCTGTCTGAACGCGATAAACTCAATATTATACCAAATGGATTTTCAAACGTTTCATTAAGGTATTGTGTAAATTGGCTGAAATATGACGGTGATTGTTGAAGATGTCGGAAAAAACATGCAGACTAGGAGCTTTCCTGGCGTGCGTCGCGTAAACCGTAAGAGATACATAAAGTTAAAGTTCTACAGGATAGTACTACTTAAAAAGTTCAACAAAAAAGTCTGCGATTAAAACATGCCGTGACATCATATCATCTAAATAATTACTTTAACCCTTAGGTGCCCAGAACAATGTCAAGTTATAAGGGTCAAGCCCCACGGTTTGACATTGACGCGCGCAAAACGTCACTTTCGACATTTTTCTGAATTTTTCGGTGTTATCTGTAATTTTTTGGTAATTTTACTTCTAATTGATGACCGTCAGGCCCTAGAGAGAATCAGCCGTCAGACGATTATAGTCATTATTTAGCAGTAACAATAGTGACTCAAGCCGAATGAATCACCCGTTACCAATTAGTAACGGCTTTACGGTAATGATCGGTAACCGTTACCAATTGGTAACGGTGGGGCTTACACGGAATGTATCACAGATACAAAATTACGCGTCACAAAATCTATACGGCACTACGGTGCGAGCATGTTGGTGATGCGAATCCATAAGTTTATTACACAAAAACCGCTCAACGCGCCTAAAGAAGACGAAAAAAACACAAGTCTTGCGAAACAAAAGATATAATAAGAGAGCTCTTTCTGATACTGGCAACAAAGTTTAAACTTGCTTTAAAGTTGTGAACGTACTTCTTCATTTCTCGTGTCTGCACGCCATAATAGACTAGCTTATGCCGTGTTGAAAAGATTAGGTAAACAGTTAACAAAATGGTGGTATAGTCAGTTCCAACGTTCCGAGGGGCTCGTGGCTAATAACAGCCGCATGGGTCGATCGATGGTTAAGCTACGCTTACCGAGGTCGGTCCGGGGATGGGTGATATCTAATGACTGAGATATTGAGACACATCCTTACCTCGGAAAGCACGTAAAACCGTTGGTCGCGGTTGTCATTATTTTGTAAAACTTTAAAAGACGTTACGGGGAGCGTGAAAGTCTAACAACCAATACGGGGTATTAATTGTATTACCCATAGCAACTGGGTTATGGAGGTCAGATAGGCAGCCGCTCCATGTAAAATACTGGTATTCAGCTGCATCCGCGGCAATTCATTATAAAACACAATAGACGACGTCTATTTATATTGGCATCTTGTTTTTACATATTCATGTAAATTGTGGTTATGTGTGTCTTTTGTGTGCACTGAATACATTTTTTATGAATCTATCTCATTTAGTAACCTAATCCGCTTAACTGTTAATAAATAGTCATAAAGAACCCTGTAAACCCAAGAACGCAGCTGCGTTCGGTGCTTGACGTAGCAACACGCGTCGTGTCCGGGATCGCAACAAGTCAATCGTCATCCTGAGGGTGATAAATGATAAATGATTTTATTTTTGTAAGTAGGTCTGTACAAACACTTTTACACGTCAATCATATTTTTTAAACTCGATGAGGTCGGCGTTTCCTATCTGACTACTCTGAGAAGAAAGGCCGAAACAAACTCAGAGGTCACCTCGATGCCTCGTTGAGAGGTGAAATACGTGTAAATTTTTTACAGGGTTATTTATGACACTTTAAGAACAGTTAAGCGGATTAGGTTACTAAATATACGTCGTCTATTGTATTTTTTCTTTTGACGCAATCATCCAAGTCTTCGTTTGTCAGAATTGCAGCATTGTATTATAACATAGACCCGTGAAAGATTGTATTTCTTTCTGACCTCTTGTACCGAAATTGACTGCCAAAACCTTTTATAGTTTAAACAGAAACGCGAAACTAATTCCGGCCTCGCTGTGAAACTGTAAACTGTATGCACATCGCAAGATATAGCCGATTAGCGATTTAGAATCGTTGCTGAAGTTGTTTTTAATAAAAAAATGTGGAATTTTCTCTAAATAAAGGAGAGACGCTGGCTAACAGAGATGATGACTAAGTAATAACAGCCTCACGGGTCGATCCAACAGGTAAAGCTACGCTTGCTGGGGTTGGTCCGTGAATGGGTGACCATCTTTACACACCGAGATTCCGCCGTGTCTCGGAAAATACGTTAAGCCGTTGGTCCCGGCTGTCATTTGTGGATCTTTGACAGTCGTCACGGGTCGTCAGAAGCATGAAAGTCTGACAACCAATCTTACCAAGGGGTACCGTATTACCCAGTTACTGGGTTGTGGAGGTCAGGTAGGCAGTCGCTCCATGTATTCAACTGCATCCGGTGAGACTGGAAGCCGACCCCAACATAGTTGGGAAATGGCTAGGCAGATTGATTTTTCTTTAAATAAAATAAAATTAGAAATAGTGATCTCAGTTTTTTCTAATGTTGGAAAAAAATGTAGCTTCCGCCTAAGGCTGTTTGTCCACTCGCCACGTCAACGAGAACGAGATGACAGCGCCAAAGTAGCGATACACACATTTACTATAGCCGCGTCTCCACCGCACGTCCATCAACAGGACGTCATATTCGGTTTGAACTTCGAATAATCTTGTTTCTGGTTGACGTCCCGCTGACGGTGGTGGTGGACAAACAGTGAAAGGGACAGTTGTTACTGCATCTGGTCATAACTCCACTACTTTACTTATTAATCTTAAACTTTGCGTTATTAATCATCAAATGATAAAGATGGCACGGCGCCAAATCCAGTTTTTTTTTCTGAAACGCTTCCGTATATCAACCTAGAAGTTTGTCGGCTGATTAACCGGGCTATCCTTATAATAAAGCCTCCAGCTCGGGCAAAAAACTTAATACCTAAGCGACTTCACACTAATGGGGGTGCCATTAGCGTGTAGCCACTTAGGTTCGAAGTATTTTGCACTGTGGGGCATGGACCTTAGCTTAGGAACAGATTTATACAAATGGTTAATTCTGTATTTTGGGTATGAAGCTACAAGACGCGAGCACGAGTTGTTGGGCCAATTACTGAATTGGCCCAACAATTTACACTCAAAAAAATTCGCATACAAATGTAGCGGTTATGCCGCCACATACGAACTACGCAACATAGACATGACGTCACACAATTCCTGCATCGCGCAGTTAGAGTTTACCGAGCGAAAAACATAGATAAGACTATCCGAAATCAACTTACGGGCAGTTGCCCGCCAGACATAACACCCGTCTGGTTGGAGGATCCTCTCTTTTGTTATGTGAACTTTACACCCTATTCCTCCTACCCCTAAACAAACAAGTTGAAACCTCTATTTTCTGTCAATGTTCCATATAATGTTTGACAGGAAATGGAGATTTCACATGTTTTTATTATGTGAATGTTTCGCCAGTACAAATGCACAGTAAAGTAGTCAGAAAATCTAAAGGTGTGTCCAAACATTGAGCGGCAAGAGCGCGGCAACAACACGCGGCGTATGCAGGACACATTCCTGCTGCGCTCTAGTGAGGACTAAACCGATGATAGTTTACGCGGCAGTACTGCGCGCGGCACATCCGAGACACGCCGCGCACTTCAGTTGGCAATATCAATCTGCCTAGCCATTAATACGCTCGCAGAAATACGTCCAGACACAATTACTGACGAATGTTTCCTAAAAATGTTTGTGCGCGGCTGGTAGACCGAAGCGTATGCGCGCGGCATTCGTCCAAACAGCGCGGCAACCGCACACGATTCCCGTTCAATGTTTGGACACACCGAGTTACGCGATAGAATGAGAGGCAACTTCTAGGTGAAAATAACTGTAGGTAATTAGCGCTGTGCGTTATTGTGTATGTCGTAGCAAGAGTCGCTTTTTATTAAAATGATTTTGCGAAGTGAACCAGTACCCTAATTACGTAATACACGATACAGATTGCCAATCCATTGCTTCATAATTTCGTAAAAAAAATCTGTTCAATAACGTAAATAACCCAATGAATATTGTTGAACTGTCAAAATGAAACAGATTAGTCGGAATCGTTTACGAAAATGTATTACGTAATTAAATAGTTGATTAATATTATTAACATATGGCTTAGGCCGTCACTGGGGATCTGCTGACAGAATATAGTTCACGCTACAAGAGATGAAAAAAATCACTTAAACGTTATCACCCTATGCCTTGTTCGGGTTGCAAGAGACGACGAAACCCAACTAACTTGAGTGAACAAAGTTCTGAATCAGTTTATCTTGCAGCCTTCGGAAGGCCAATAATGACTGCAAGACTCAATTTGACGACTATTACTTACCTACTATGTATTCTTTTTACAGACCGCTGGGTAAAAACCAAGACTGTGGTATACAGAAGTAAAAAATTCACAGCACATACCTAAAAACCAATAAATCTGCCTAGCCTTTTCGGCTTCCAGTCTAACTGGGTGCAGCTGAATACCAGTATTTTACATGAAGTGACTGCCTATCTGACTTCCAGTAAGACTGGTGCCAGACTTTCGGGCTTCTGACGACTTGTAACGATTGTCAAAGATCCACGAATGACAGCCGGGACCAACGGCTTAACGTGCTTTCCGAGGCACGGAGGTGTCTCGGTATGTAAAGATAGTCACCCAATCATGGACCAACCCCGGCAAGCGTAGCTTTACCTATTGGATCGAGTCGTGCAGCTGTTATTACTTTAGCCACGAGCTCCTCTCACAGCACATCAAACTGCTGCTAAATCAAAGTGACAACTGATTATTTTTACTTGAATATTAACACCCATTTGCACAATGACAAACATTGATGCCCCATTACATAATGGATCATTAACGCTAATCATTTTATTAATTTGATCAAAGATCCATTATAAAATTTAGCCTAAAGCTGTGTTCCCACCAGAGATGAGCGAGGATGCGTAGCGAGGGATGTGTGTGAAACTAACCAATAACGTCACTTCACTGTCATAGCTTGAGCTAAGCTCGCGTTGTTATTGGTTAGTTTGACATACATCCCTCGCTACACATCCTCGCTCATCTCTGGTGGTAACGCAGTCTTATGTTGCTTTCTACAACAAGTTAAAACAAATTAATGGAAGATTTTTATTTAATGACTTAGCTTTAAAAGTTAAAGTTCGTTTCTGCAACTGGCTGTAAACTAATTTAATTAAAAAGAATACCGAGTTGCTAGTATTAATTTTATTGAAACCAAACCGGTTTAAAACCATTTTTTTTTTCTAATACTCGTTTAAGCAATTAGGTAAATGAACAAAAACTGATCGTCTAAAAACTTTGTGACCTTCTAATGACCTTCTACCCTTTTTTAAATGTACGAACTTTTTAAAGTTTTTGGGTCATCTTAAAAAAGTGTGCTTTACACTTTTTTAAATAAATGAGCCTCTTTTTAATATTCTGGCTTTTTCTCACAGTTGGTCGCAGTAACTAAATTAGGGTACCCCGACCAAACGGGCTATGTAAGAACCATCCACGCACGAGCCGAGGGAGCGAAACGAGCGGGTGCCTTGGTAGCGTCCGGCGCGCGGCGAGCTCTACGTTTATAACCAAGTTGGTAGCATTTACTTGGCTATTTAGTATATTTAAAGCTGCCTGTCTACTGGAGCGGAGAGTAGAAAAGAGGAGCGGAGATCTGCCAATATTAACCAATAGAATCTTGACTCCGCCCCTGAGTTTAGATTTGATTTGTTAATAATGGCACATTTCCGCTCCTCTCCTCTCCTCTCCGCTCCAGTGGACAGGCAGCCTAAGACCCCAAAATAGGAATTATTAGAGGTTTACAAAAAGAGGCGCATTCATTATTTAGTGTTCAATAAAAAATGTGGTACGCTTAAATACATGCCCTAAGATACTTGTAATATTCTTTATATTTAAGTATAGAATAGAATAGAATAGAATATATTTATTTGCTTTAAAACATGGTACATTAAGGTCTTATAATATAGCAATGATCTTACATGTTTTGCCATGGACTGGCATACAAATATTTAAACATGTTATAAGAAACATTAAACCACACAGTTTTTCTTTACATATTTCATTTGTTAAGGCTTCGTATCTATTTGAACATTTAATAAATAATAAATAGGTACATAAAGTAGGTAATTTTATAAATCATTATCTTATCATATATTTATCTGTTACTTTTTTGTCAAAAAATTCTTTTACACTATAAAAACAATTTCTAATTAGCCATTTGTGTAGTTTGGATTTAAAGTGTTTTAGAGGGAGTTCCCTTATTTCTTTTGGGATATTATTGTAGATTTTAATTGTTGTGATAAAGCTATTTTTATGACATAATGTGCTTTGATGTGAAGGAATTCTTAGCCGTGTTGGGTCTCGACAGGTATATTTTGAATGCAAGTCACACGTTATAAAAAATTTAGAGTGTTCTTTCACAAATACACCAGCTTGCATTATGAGAAGACCTGTTAAGGTTAAAAGGTTTAATTTTTTATAGAGAGGTCTGCAGGATGTTACAGGACTGATACCACAGATTGCTCTAAGGCATTTTTTCTGCACTAGGAAGGCATCATTTATATTCGTCGAGTTCCCCCAGAGTAGGAGCCCATACCTGAGTAAAGAGGAAACATACCCGTGGTAAGCAGTAAGTGCTACAGCTTCACTCGCGGTACGTCTTAAACGTTTAAGAGCAAATATAAATTGGTTTAGTTTCTTGCAGACGTGCTCTATGTGTAATTTCCAGTTACAATGCTGGTCTAGAATAAGTCCAAGAAATTTGTATTCACTTACTTCGTTAATTTGTTGTCCTTGACAATTAACTTGAAATGTTTTTTGTTTAGAATTATAGTTTTGAAAATTGATGTATTTGGTTTTATCCAGATTTGCACAGAGATAATTCTTTTCGAGCCATTTTAAAACTTGATTTACTGTTTCATTAAGGTTTTTCTCATGATTTGTTTCTGATTTACTCTCATTAGTTACGATTACCGATATGTCATCAGCAAAAAGTATGCATTGTTGTTTCAAAGCTGTAGGTAAATCGTTGATGTAAATGAGGAAAAGCAATGGGCCAAGTATGCTTCCTTGGGGTACTCCTGATATAGTTTGACTATATTCAGAACTATATGATGTGGACTCATTATTTTCGTTTATTGTGCTTATTTCTACTTTTTGTTGGCGGTTAATTAAATAGCTACTAATCCAATCAATAACTATTCCTCTAATTCCGTAGTTATTGCATTTTTGTATGAGTAAATCGTGGTTAACAAAGTCGAAAGCTTTGCTCATGTCAAAGAAGATGACAGATACTGGAATACGTTTATCTAAATTTTCAATTACATTTTTAATCAGTTTAAATGCTGCTAAAGTAGTCGATTTTCCCCTTTGAAAGCCGTTTTGTTCCTCTTTTATAATATGAAATTTTTCTAAATAATTTGTGAGTCTACGATGCATGACTTTCTCAAAGATTTTTGATAAGTTAGATATTAGTGTTATCGGACGGTAATTAGATATGTCTTTTGTGTCACCTTTTTTAAATAAAGGTTTAACGATGGATAGTTTGAGTTTATCTGGAAAAATTCCTTGCCAGAACGAGAGATTTATCAAGTGTTCGATGATTGGGGATATCATTGTGGCACAGGATTTGAGAATGTGAGTTGATATACCGTCAAATCCAACCGATTTTGTGTTGTTAAGGGACATGATGGTATTTTTTACTTCATTTTCATCACATGGGTGTAAAAACATTGTTTGCGTCATATTCGGTAAATCGAAATGTTTTTTCTCTGATGACGTTTTATTTTTGTTATAGAATCCTTTGGTAATATTTATAAAAAAATCATTGAAACTTTCAGCAATTTCTTTAGGATTGTTGATATGATTATTGTTGATTTTAATAGTATTAATATTCGTTTTAGTGTTTACTTGATCAGTTTTATTTTTGATAATCTGCCATGCAGCTTTACCTTTATTATTTGCCGATGACATTATTTTTGAATTTATGAGGTGTTTTGAACGGCTAACGCATTTTTTGAAGATAGAACTGTATTTGGTATAGTTTGATGTATCGTCTTCAGATTTGGACATATATTGGCGATATCTTAGTTTTCTTTTTTGTTTACTTGACTTTCTGATTCCCATTGTTATCCATCTTGGTGACTTACAGTTTGAATTAATTCTAACTTTATTGATTGGAAAGCAAAGGTTGTAAAATAAACAAAATGTATCATGAAATATATCAAAGGCTGAATTTAAATTTTCTTGGTTATATACTTCTGACCAACTTAGTGCTGATAAACAATTTATAAATTTGTCTAGGTTGTCTTTACTGTAGTCCCTTTTGTAAACATACCAACTTTTTAGTCTTACTGGTTTATTATTAATGGGAAAATTTAAAGTTTGTCCTGTATTGTGGTCGGAGAGAAATAATTCGTGAACTTTACCATTCGCGTCTTTAATGTTACTTATAAAGTGATCAATGCAGGCTTTTTGTCTAGTTGGTTGGTCTATATGTAAGGAGAGACCAAAATTGACTAAAGTGTCTTTTAGACGTGACGCTATTTTATTGCTTTTGAGTGTATCTATATTTAGATCACCTGTGAGAATGATTTTTTTATTAGGTTTATTACAAACCTTATGTAGTAGTAATTCAAGTTTGTCAAAAAATGAGTTTATGTTACTATCTGGTGTTCTATATAAGCAAATCATAATGATGTTGAGCGAAGGAAATTCAACGCCGCAACATTCAAAAACTTTGTCTATTGACATGGTGTTACAAATCGCCAGATCTTTATAATCTAAGGAATTTCGAGCAAAAATACAAACACCACCTCTTTTTTCTTTGATTCTAGAGTATGACGCAATTAGCTTAAAATCTTTTAAAATAACGTTGTTTTCATTGCCTCTTTTTATGAAAGTTTCCGACAGGCAAATCACATCAATGTAATTATTATTTTTATCGAAGTCGTCTATGCATAATTCTAGGTTTTCTTGCTTGTTTAATAGGCCTGCTATGTTCTGATGGAATAGTGTAATTGAGTTTGAAGTATATTCGTTGCTATAAAGTTTTTTAGTATTATAGAAAAAACGTGCTTTCTTGTTTAGGTGTCTTTTTTTTATTCATCTCAATATTTTTTTTGCACATTAAATCGAAAAAATATGGTATGGTTCCTTTTACGTGGTTGTTATTATTAATGCATTTGTTATCTTTTTTATTTTTACTTTCTGTGTTTTCATGGCTGGATAGTGTATTTTTATGTGTGAAAGGATTTTTTTGAGATAAAATCTTGTTTTTAACACTTATGTCACTCGTTTTTGTAGAAAAACTTAAGTATTTTGCATTATAGTCTAAAGTATCTATAGTAGAATTAATTTTTTTACAGAGTGAATATACAGATAACTTAAAGCAATTAATAAAAGTACAGTTAACCATATTATTAGAAAAGTTTTTCAATGTTTCATTTAATGTCTTTTCTTTCAAATGATAACTCTTATTTACACCAAGAATAATGACTTTAGTTTTTTCAAACTTTTTTAGTACATATGATAAGTTGTATAACAGCTTTATGGGGTTGTCATCATTTTCACCAACGCTTATAATTATTTTATCTTCACTTGTTATCTTAATTCGTTCGCAGCTACTAAGTATGTCATTTGCTGAGGCTTGCGGTTTAGTAGTAGGCTCAATCCTATATTTTTCATACCTGGTATCACTTCTAGAATGAATCAATTGAGCTGCTAGTCCTACGCATTGTTGAGCACCAAAAATGTAGATAGATTTCTGTTTACTATTTATGACTTCTTCTTCTTTGTATGTCTGTTTTACTTTGTCATATTTATTTTCATCTTCGTTTGCCATTGGTACCTTTGCAGACGGAATGCTCATAGTTGTAGTTGGATGTAATTTCGAGTCATATCCGGTTGTAGAACTATTAGATGTTAGTATTTTTTTTGCTTTTGGATTTGGAGTATTTAAGCTCTCGGTAGTTATATTTTTAGGTGACTTGCATGTAGATAGATCTTGAAGTTCTTTTCGTAGTTGGATATTTTCTAAGGATAATTTATCAATTTCTGTTTTTGCGTTATCCAGTAATATTTGTTTTTCTTCTAATTCTTGTCTCAACTTAGCGATTTCATCTGACGGAGCGCATGTAGATAAATCGAACATACTTAATGCTGTCGTATTAATTTCAGAGTTTATCGATTCTAGTGAGTTGCGTTTAATGCAAAGTGATTCATATGAAAATGTTCTCATAAGATTATGTTTACAACGCACTGTTATATTTTTTTCTTCGGACCCCATATTTGTATTTTTCTTCCCTATTCTGGGTAAATCTTGTAGTTTCCAAGGAAATTTTTAAGCAGTTATAAAAAGCAAAACAGTCATATGTAATTGAGACAGAAACAAAATTGTGTTTTCAATTCATCCGTTATACATTATAACCGCAAGGCCTTATGTTATGAGCCTCTATAATAGTAGCTTGAAGATATCATGTATAACAATGTTCAAACAAGTGTTTCTCTAATGTTACACATCCGCTACAATATTTTTTATTTAAAAATCAAATTTTTTCGTGGAACAGAGCTTCATTAAATGTCAAAATAGGTTGTCAGTGTAGTACCCCTACTTAACTCGTCACTAGATGGCGCTGTTTTCATATTTTTTATTGTTTCGTGAAAAGTTTCGTGGAACAGAGGTTTATGTTTTAGGACGCCAAAATTCAAAATTTCAAAACAAACAGTTTTAAATCCGATTTTAAAATGTTATGGTTTTCACTTGCTTTCACTTAGATACTTGGATTATTTTATAACACTATGCACTTTATTCACGGTTATTAGTCTAAGAATGAGTTTGGAGATTATTATCAGCGAAATTAGAAGTTAGTGAAGAAACTTTATCAAACGTT
Organism: Conistra vaccinii; assembly: GCA_948150665.1. Classification (NCBI taxonomy): domain Eukaryota; kingdom Metazoa; phylum Arthropoda; class Insecta; order Lepidoptera; family Noctuidae; genus Conistra; species Conistra vaccinii. The sequence goes on along the minus strand of OX411320.1, from coordinate 6,936,614 downwards.
CGACAAGTTAGATTTTATTGTTATTATGCACAGTTTATTTCACAAACGTTTTGTCGTAACTATTGTTAGTTTACATACATGTTACACAATAATTTAGTCACTTCTATACGATATTAGTATTTTAATATATTTTTTATTACGGAGCTATTGTTTACACTGCCAGTGGCGCCACCCCGCCGTGAAAAGTTGTAGTAGTAGTACTACATTTTACACAAATAAACATTGGTAGGCCAGTAGCAACGCTCCGACTGATGAATTGTAGGTCCTTAGTTCGAATCGCTGCGCGCTCCTCTCACAACGGTGAAGGAAAACATCGTGAGGAAAATGGCAATCCTCACTGGGTACGCGCGGTGGCGTACACCTCACTGCCTCTCACAAAGAGGAGGCCTGTGTCCCAGAGTGAGAACGTTATGGTTGACTTTCATTTACCCAATAACATAACTAAGTTACCAACGTAGTACAACAATATTAGAATTAACTATATCCCCTGATCTAGAATTCCAGACAAAATACATATTTGTTTTATTAAAGTTGTCGAATTTACCAAACAGAATAACGTAATTTCAGTCAAAAGCCCTAAAGTCCGAAAGTAAACAAAAATTAGACAAATAATCGCCAACAATTTTATGCAAATTGGCCTTTGTTATAATAATAAAGGTGCGTACAGATGTTCTTAATTAGAAACTGGTCGGTGATATTAACTTTTCTGTTTCTGTAAACTGTGAAGACATATGAAGGCTAAAAAAATATGCAAAATTAAGCGTAAATTTAGGAAATGGTGGCCCAGTGGTAACGGCCGGGACTTACCGAGTTGTAGGTCGTGGTTTCAAACCAGTACGCGCTTTACTTTGTGTAAATAATTTCATCAACATTGCTTTCAAAGCGGTGAAGGAAAATATCAGGAGGAAACTGTCATGCTTGAACCAAACATTCGAAGACATGTGGCATCTACCAACTACACTGGGCCCGCGTGGTAAATTATAGACCACTCCCTCTCGAAGAGAGGAGGCCTGTGTCTGGGACCATCACAGGTCGAATATAAATACAGGTCAGTATAAGGTATTTGGACCAAATAAATATGATTCGCGACCGTAAGAAATATTGTAGTAACAGAATTAAAATCATCAATACAACTGCGGGCTACCTTGGTATTGTGTGTTTTTCTAATTATAATTAATATCCGTACACTCTTCTTTACTGTAATAATTATCATATTAATAACAATAGAGGAATCTTAGTAACTAATTACTTTGGGGCTGGGTTACCGATAATCTTACTTTTGTAACAGTATGACTAGTCTCGTGGGTATTAAGGTAATGAAACTTCTCCATTAGTGTATCGAATGGCTGTTATGAACTGTTTGTCATGTGGAGGAAAGACGTGAAATGGAAAACTTTATTTCGTTTGTTAGAAAATATTTTACCATCAACGAATTGCGGCGAAGGGGTCCGTCAGGCTCCTACTGACTAAAAACTACTCCGGTGTTCCTTTCCCACACTTGGACCGGAGATCATGAGATTTTGTGCGCCTACCATGATCCCCGAAACCTTTTTTTTTTGGTGATGGCGTGTAAACCATAGGGATGTCCTCCGTCCTGGGGCGGACGGAGCGGTCTGTCAGACTTCTACTTACTTAAGGGGGCACTTAAGCACTCTTCAGTTTGGCAGACTTTATGTAAGTTATTGTTAATACAGATTTTGAATAAATATATGAATAAATTCAACGCAGCCCTCGATTGGTGCCAGCCCGCCTCTGCGGGCTCCGTCTGGTCACGTGGGGGGAGTGGGGTGTTTGACTCCCCCTGCGACATCTCAAAAGAGCGCGCGTGGAACATTACGCGCCACCACCTCGGGTCTTATATCACTCTCGGGTCTGGACCCATTTAGGGGGGCCGGCAGAGGGCATTATCTGCCCTCTGCCAACGCCCGGTGTGCCTACTGCGGGCCGGGAGAGCACTAGAAATCTCCCTTTCCGCTGCCCCCTTTTGCGACATGACATTTTCGCAGAAGGAGATGATCCCCGAAACCTGATCTAACCTTACCTACCTTTTCTTTTTTTTTTTTCATCCTGTGGAAATCCTCATGGATGTCCTCCGCTATGGGGTGGGCGAAGGGGTCTGTCAGACTCTTACTGACTAAAACCACCCTGGTGTTCCCCCGCACACTTGCGTCGGGGGGCTGCGGGCGCAATTGCGACTTCCGCTGCCCCGGACTGGTGACGGCCCGCACTCTGCGGGCTCCGTCCCGTAGGGGGAGTGAGGTGTTGAAACTCCCCCCGTTACGTCTTAGGGTGACGCACGTGGAACACTACGCGCCGCCATCTCGGGTCCTGTGTGATGGGGGGTGATGGATGTCCCCGAGTCCGTCACTCCTGGACCCATTCAAGGGGGGCTGGAGCTGGGCTGGCGTTATCCGCCCACCGCCGACGCCCGGTGCGCCTGCTGCGGGCCGGGTGAGTGGACGAGATCTCCCTCTCCCTTTCCGCAGCCTACTTCTGTGAGACGACTATCTCGCAGAAGGAAACCACCGCGCGTCCCACGAATCGGCACTCCCGACCATTGAACGAACGATGGTCGGCAGTAATAAAAGAAACTGTTGGCGTTTGTGCAAAACAAATATGAAGTTATTAGACTTGATAGCACTTTAGGAGACGTGGATGGTGCCGCAGGACCTACCTTTCCTCGGTAGCATCGACGATAACTTTAGTTATACCGGTAAATCGGCGATTGACTTATCGTCCGGAATGAGGCGTGGGAGACCGTTCGGTGTTGTTGCGATTCTGTGGCGTAAAAGTTTGTTTACGAAAGTGTCAGTTGTAAATTGTGAAAGTGATCGTATTACGGCAATTAGAGCGAATACAGGTAATAATCGTGAAGTTGTAGTTATATGTGTGTACATACCGACCAGTCTGAGAACCTACCAATTTTTACGAATTGTCTAGGGGAGATAAGCGCTATTGTGCAACAAAATAATGTGGAATCGGTATTTATTCTGGGTGATTTTAATGCTCACGCGTCAGCTCCTTTTTGTGACGAGTTATTTCATTTTTGTGACGATAATAAATGAATTTGTGCTGACATAGCTAAGCTTGGTAGATTGTTGGACCCACATACATTCTATAGTGATGCACACCGTTGTAACCGCTGGTTAGATCACTGTTTATTCACGGAATCAGCCTGGCAAACAATAACTAGCATTAATGTTGACTATGGAGTGTGTGCTTGGATCACTTACCTTTAAGTGTTAAATGTAATCTTGACATGATTAAATCTAAGTGTATTTCTGATGATTGGATTTCTAACGAAATTTTGTGGGGTGATAGGGAAAGTGACGAAATAGTAAGTTATTCTGATATTTTTGTATTTGTAAACTTAAAGACCTTCACTTCCCCAATGAATTTTGTGTTTGTGCAGACGGTATGTGTAGTAATTTTGAGCATGATGACAAATTATACAATGACATTTTTAACATTTTATGTGAGGCATCTATGCAAAGCAAGAAGGTGGGAAAGTTAAAAAGGGTAAAACGGTAATGAGTGGAACAAGCACGTGAGAACTCAAACTCAAACTCAAAGCCTTTATTTCAAATAAACCAATTACAGGCACTTTTGAATTGTCAAGGGGTCGGTCAGTCAGAAAAAATTAAGCTTGATGCCCATTCCAAAGCGTAGTAGGTACCTGTGAAGAAGAACGGGCAAGAAACTCCACGGACACTCTTTTAAATAAAAATTTGGTTACAAAATATTGGTTACATCATTCATGTTGAACTTATTTATACATGTGAGAACGATGCAAAACGTTAAAAGCGTCCGTAATAAAAAGATAAAAAAACAAAAATAAAACAATTAAATAATTAAATCAAATTAAAATAAGCCAGAGAGAAGCTTATAGTCAGGCTAGGCCTGTACCAACGGTATGTAGGACATGGGAAACCTGAAAGTGGGCCTGTTCATGGCAACATGTATCTTACACGAAAAACATTTAAATCCAGACTAAAATTCTGTCAAAACCATCAAGACCAGCTTAACCTGCGAGTTTTCTGGAAGGGTACTAAGATGATGAACGGTAGGGTTAGTTTGCCAGTAACCTGTAAGCGGGTGTATGGAACCTAGATATATAGCTAACCTTTTTAAAAATCATTTTAAAGTTGAGGCACCGCTTGCCAACAGTTCTATTGTTGTGAATGTTGAGCCCGTCACTGTCTGTGATAACCCAATTGGGTTTTCTGCTAAATATGTGAAAAATATTATTAATAACATGAAACGTGGTAAATGTCCGGGCAGTGACGGACTCAGCATTATGCACCTTCAGCAAGCAGGTTAACATTTATTTAGAGTATTGGCTAAGTATGTTGTTTACTTTATGCATCCATCACTCATACGCATGTAAGATGGCGGAAACTATTGTTGTACCTATAGCAAAAAATGTCACCGGTGATGTAACAGATACCAAGAATTAGGCTTATCTCCCTGGCTACTGTGATGGCAAAGGTCTTCGATGGTCTTCTGGATGCTCAGCTCAGCAAGTATATTAAATGTCACGATGCCCAGTTTGGATTTCGCGAGACTTTGTCAACTGAAAGTGCTATTTTGACACTAAAGCACACAGTCAATTATTATGTTGATAGGAGAACACCCATATATATGCTTCCTTTCTGGACCTATCGAAGGCTTTCAACCTAGTCGATTATAACAGGCTCTGGACTAAGCTTGGGGAGGTCGGGGCTCCCGCCGAACTAAGTAATATATTTTCTTTTTGGTATACATAACCACCAGAAAAACTTTGTCAAATGGGGAAATGCATATATTCTGAAGAATATTCACTAAAGTGTGGAGTGAGGCAAGGGGAACTGACATCTCCAAGATTGTTTAATCTATATGTCAATCAGCTGATAGGTGAACTCAGCAACAGCCATATCGGATGTCACATAGATAACGTTTGCGTCAATAACATCAGTTTCGTGGACGACATGGTGTTGCTGAGTCCATCTGTTGGAGGGTTAAGGAAGCTGTTGAATATCTGAGAGGCCTACGCTGAGAGTCACGGCTTAAAGTACAACAGTATTTCATTTTAGTTCAATTTTATTGAAATTTTAGGTCAATCTCATTTTAATTTTCGTTCAATTTTAGGTCAATCTCATTTTAATTTTCGTTCAATTTTATTTTATTTTAAATTTTTGTTTAATTTTATTTATTTATGTACACTCAGTAAAATACATACAGATACGACAATCATAATTAATTAATAATTAATTAATTATTATTAATGTTTTAATTCATTTTCAATTATTTATTTTAATCGAAATATTAAATGATCTCGTCATTACTAACATAGTTTTAAGATAATGTAATAGGTAAGTACTAATAAAAAATATGGAAAAAAAAATTCCGACTTAAATGTTTTTTTTATTATTATTTTATTTATTAAAAAAGTGTCCATCATTAGACGATCAATCAGCTTTTAGAGGATCAGTAAAATATTTCCCTTTCAATATAGTTTACTTTAGGTAAATGTTTTAGCCAATCAACCCGTAGGTACTATTGGAAGGTCTCTAATGACTATTTCTTGTAGCTGTCAATAGGGAAATCTATTTTTGGAATACATAATTAGTTAATTACAGACTAAGGAAAACATAGCCGAAAGTCAATCTGTTATTATAAGTTTTCGGTAATTGATCCCAACGTAACGGTTTCGGTTCGAATAATTCTTTTGAAATAAAAGGAAAAGAAATAAAAATTGGATTTTAGTAAGCGGAACTCGTGCACATAAAAAAATAAGTATGTTAATGTTAAATGAATGTCATTTTGAAATAGACAGCGATTAATCGAAATCGATTAATCGAAAGTTATAGTGATGGAAATTGAGCACAATCATAACGAAACAATCAAGAGCTTTTGAAAATATATTTTTAAAAACACAATTCCAACTCCAACTACGATGATTGGTCCTATTTCCAAAGATTTAAATCGTTAGATTTGCCCTCAAACCCAACCTCAACCTAAGTCGCGCAAAAAAGTGTCCATACTGAGAAGAATGAGCTCACATAATATTAATAGCATTTCCATGTCTCTGCAACATTGTTTTTGTCAAAACGAAACATAAACGTGACCATCTTTTGACATCGTAGGGCGAATCTACGATTTAAATCTTTGCCTGCTTCCATGAAATCTTAAGACGAATATTTTCTTAAGCAAAATATTTCGTTTCCAGAAATGAAATTTTATTCGTGAAACAGAAATAGGATACAATCTATAAACCAGTCGTTCGCAGGAATGAGCCAGCGATTATTGAGTTTTAAATTACGTTTTCCTCAAATAGTGAGCTTAAACGAAATTGTAATTTAAAAACTCGGTACTAAACGTAGATTGCTATCTGAAAATCTTCGTAATCTAGATTGAAAATAGATGTTAAATTATTTAATGTTTGGGATTGTGTTTTATTTTTTGATAAGTAATCTAGTTGTTCCAAGTAATAGGGGGCAAGACTATTGCCATAGGAGCGAGCAATGGTGGACGTAGATTAGAACCCTCACAGGCGCTTTACTTTGTGTAAAGTATTTCATCACCACTGCTCTCAAAACGGTGCAAGAAAACATCGTGAGGAAACCGGCATGTCCTAGAACCAAAAATTCGAAGACATTGTGCCATCTACCAACCCGCACTGGACCCGTGTGGTGGATTACGGCCCTCTCTTAGTGGCCTTTGTGGACATCACATTCAGATTTGTAACAGTTGTAATGGTAATCACGTCAAACGAAAAAATAATGTTTCAAATACGGCTGGTAGTTCCCGAGATTAGAAGGTTGAAACAAACAAACAAAAGAAAAAAAACTCTTCAGCTTTATTACTATGTAATATATAGTGAAGGCAGAATTTCATTCTAAATAATATTATAAAGTTTATTTGCCTTCTCCACCAAGACTTGTTGACGCTGAAGGCCGACGCTAAACAGAACTTAATCGAAACTTTGCAGTTCTCACCAAAAATGGTTCCGCAACTATTCGCTGAATATTTAACAGGATTGAAATGTTATGGGCAGGTAGCAGACGTCCCTCGGGCTTCTGAGTTGTAATCCAATTCCTAAACTAGAATCGAGTTAGCTCATCTTTGAACGTATTAAAATTTGATAATGTTAAATATTCAACACTTGGAAACAATTCGTGTTGGACAAATGGATGTGGAAATTGAGTTGCTGGTTTAAATGGTAATGTAACTTATATTATCACTAGCTGTTGTCGGCGATTTCGTCTGGGATCCAGGATAAAAAGAAGCTTATGTCCTTTTCCAGGTGAATGTCTATCCCTGTGCCAAATTTCATCTAAATCCAAACAGCCGTTTTATCGTAAAAGAAATAAAAAGCATAAAAAATATACAAACTCACTTTCTCATTTTTAATATCCTAACTTATATTATAAATGCGAAAGTGTGTTTGTTTGTTTTTATCCCGATATTCCCAAGGAATCGAGATGTGAAACCACGGGGCAGTGCTAGTAAATTACAAGATTGGTAGCATTGTTGTGTCAATAGAAGTCCTGGTTTTATATATAAAAAATACGCCCCCAGCGACAGAATCCCGACTGGATCGTAAATCGTAAGTAATGATGTATTACTATTCTGTCACTCACTACAATAACTCTTTTTACACACAGGCGTTCTATATAATCATTTTACTAACAGAAATAACATTATTGAATTCGTAGACCCTAGTAACACAAAATCGATATAGCTAATGGAAAAAGCGGAGTGAATCTATTTTTATTATCGTTAGTGTCCTTTCAAATTGTCAATCTACATTTTAATAAGACAGCTTCCTTTTATCTTTCAGCGACGTCTTTACTTTCGCCGTAATCATAATCCTTCCACGAGGAATCTGTTACGGCTGCACCATCATTAAAAACAACTCCAAAGAAAGATTTCGGTGTATTAATTCAACGCTCGCAAAGCCACTGGCGAGCCACTAGAACGGTATAAATTAAAACTTCAAGTATTCCAAACACTGCGCTCACAGATGAATTGCAAATTACAAGAATTGAAACAATCTCGTAAAAGGGGTCTGTTCCAACGTTAAAACTCGTTTCATTCATTCAAGATTGATTAAAACACCCGACGATTATAAGAAAAAATAGGTCAGTGGGACCGCTGTTATAGAAAATGTTCAAAGAACGCTCCGCGGTTTGCAACACAGGCTAATTTTGGCTTTGTTGCGGCGTAGTCCGTCCGACCGTGGAAAACATTTGAGAGGAAAGTTTTGCCTCGAAATGGCGAAAGCATTTCGTGGTTAGCCTGTTTTAAGTTTCATAGAATTTATTCAGATAACTATCCGGCTTGGTTTCCTGTCTCCAAATGCGTGGGATTCTTAAAGGTGTTGGAATACAAAGTGTTTTATAGAATTAACTATTTCCTTATTCATGGGTAAGTGAGGTTGGCAAAAAGTCTCGTGCGTCCCTTAACCAAATAGATTGCAATTTCGAGAGTAAGGGTCTGCTTCAGTGGTACATAAGGGTTGGTCTGATATGATTACACATTTAGCTACTGGGCTTTTCATAGAAATATATTCAGCCCTTGGATCACAGTCATAGCTCGGAATTTATTAAAAATATACCATGGACAGAATGTTGGAGTATTGTTATAATAAGTACTGTATTTTTAGGGTTCCGTACCTCAAAAATTAAAAATAAACGGATCAAGGATCACTTCGTTGTCCGTCCGTCTGTCTGTCAAGACCCTTTTTCTCAGGAAAGCGTGCAGGTATCAAGTTGAAATTAATATTATATACGTAGGTCTATGGTGCCTTAGAGCTCTAAAAAAATCAAGCTTCTAAGTCAACGCAATAAAAAAATGCGACCATTTATGCGACATTTATGGTACTTCCCGCTGACCTAGAATAGTGAAATTTGGCAGGAAACAAGCTCTCACTGCAGATGGAAAGGAAAGGATAGAGTCCAAAAATAGTTAATTTGTAGTTTTATCACACATTTTTTTTGTGCCATTACTAAATTACATTTACAGTTGGAGAATTGAGCGTGACGTATATCGATGTATGGGAGAACATGTTTTTCAACTACAACGTGAAGTTGGTTTTTGGGATAAATTCATCCCAACTACGGAACCCTTCATTGTGCGTAGTCCGACACGCACTTGGCCGGTTTTCTTTTTACCCGACTGCCCCAGATGGAGGGTAATGTTTTTAGATAAATTTTTGTTGTTCTAAAAGCTTTGTTTAACAAACAAAAGAAGATCAACCTTAACCTTTAGTTCCCTTTGGATCCTTTTCTAATATTATATTTAGATTAAGATTGAAGAAGATTTGTGGACTATTTTCTATTTTGTTAATTTACCTGGTACTTGGTGAAAGGCCTACACTGTCCTTCCATACTCTATTAACACTGTCATTTTAAAAGTCAAAGTCAAAGTCAAAGCATTTATTTCAAATAGGCCCTTGAAGGCACTTTTGAACGTCAAAATTTACAAAATATGGAATTGATTCTACCGCCCCTTCCAAAAGGTAGTTTTCGTATGGAGAAGAATGGGCAAGAAACATTTAAACTTTACTTTAAACTTTGACTTTGACTTCATGCTCAATTGTTGCTCAACAACGTAAATAACGAAATGAACGAGGCTGAACTGTCAAAATGAAAGGAATAGGGATGTTGACTGGGAAAAAAAAAAACCGTCAGACAAATAACAAAAAAACCGTCAGACAGATAACAAAAAAATATTAGACACTTATGTTTTTATATATCATAAATCAATCAATACTAAAAACTGGTTTCGATAAAACGCATTAAAGTTGGGGGACTGGGGGCTCACTCTCACTACGTCACAAGTCAGTATAATATCTACCGGGGAGCATCGATCACTAATAAAGAACTAGATACACAATCAGCGGCAAAAAATGTCCTCACCTTATGAGCACCCACTTGAACATTTGGGTGCGCTTTTGATTTAGTAGCATTCGAACGCTCCGACGGTAAACACGCGACATAGTATCGGTCGTAAAAATTTATTGCTTTTTAAACATATCTTTGTGAAATAAACTTTAAGCGTTTCGTTTAAGGTTGAATTTACATTAATTTATATTTATTTCAATTATTATTACTTAAACACAATTTGGTGCCAGTTTTAAGAGAACTTTTGTTTGGGATTGTGTATCTAGTTCTTTATTAGTGATCGATGCCGGGGAGTGACCTTATGCCACATTTTAACGTATAGCCTACTCAATAAACGAGTGTAAATTTTTATTGCCTACGTAAAAAAAAAAAAATTTGTGTAAGATATTTTTTTTTTTATCTACCTGACGGACAAATAATTTTTTTTGTCATCATTCCTATTGAGTATAATAACACACTTTCAATTACAATCCAAGGGTTTTGAAGAAAATTCCTAAACCATTGCTTCATAGGTTCGAAAAATTCGTCTGCTCAACAACGTAATTAACACAGTGAACGTGGCTGAACTGTCAAAATAAAAAGTAATACGATCAATTTTCATTTTATGTGTGTTATGCAATTACCCCACATAATCTGCTTGGATACACAAAATAAAATACAATAGATGACGTTTATTTAGTAACCTAATCCGCTTAACCTAAAGAACCCTGTAAGAAATGGACACGTGTTTCACCTCTCAACGAGGCATCCTCAGGATGACGATTGACTTCTGCAGTGACACTACGTTCGGCGCTTGGCGTGGCAATGGCAACATGTCGTGTCCAGGTTCGCGACAAGTCAATCGTCATCCTGAGGACGTCTCGTTGAGACTTTGAGAGGTGAAAAACGGATAGATTTTTTACAGGATTCTTAAGAACGGTTAAGCGGATAAGGTTAATAAATATACGTCGTCTATTGTATTTTATAATGGATTTCCGCAATGTCACGCCTGAGTCAATTAAGGTGAAACAATTTGATATTTTTTCCATACAAACTTCGGAGGGGTTTTACTCCACTGTTTGACATCGTACATTCAAAGTTAAACATAATATCGTTAGGTCTCATTATTAAAATTGTCTGTACGGAAGCAGAATAGTAAAATAAAAAGCCATTAAAAAGTTATGAGCCAACAAAGATTCGTTTTTCTTGCTAATTTTAACGCAACTTTGGGCGTAAATAAGTAATACAAGAACTGTGAAATCTCGAAAACAAAATCCGTACTGACACAGAAAAATGAATGAAGATTTCAATAAATTTTATTTGTAATTCATTTATTCAGTGGTTTTTTCAGAAAAACCTTTTTTCCAAAGGCCTTTTCGTAATTTTTGACGCGCTCGTTTTACTAAAATTGGTCGGTACGGTGTTTCTATGCGTGCGAACTATACGTTGTCCATGTAGACGAGCTTCTAACTGCTCATCACTGATACTATCTCTGTCGGACACGATGCCAGGTGAGACAGCGTGGTTTTTGGCCATGCCCACCATTGAGTTCGAGCCCGCGACTAGTTCCACCTTAACTACACTAAATAATATTCCTAGGTAAAGCTCGTTCACAACTACACAAAAACTTACTACGCAAGTTTTTCCTCCGCCAGTCTAAAAGATTTATTCGCAAGCAGGACATGAATTCATAAGGCTATATCCATATCAATTCATTCGTATCTCTCTGGTCAAAACTCATGAGAACGTGCCTTGAAAAGTTATTTGATTTATGGGTCGCCTCCACGTCTATGGGAAGGTTAAGATCTTGCCTAAAGGATTTATATAATTTCGTATTGATAAACAGCTGACGCCTAAGATAACGTGCTATAGCTGACTTTGAAGTGGTGAAATGTGCTAAAGTTGATAATTTATCATTTGACCTGTATGCGGATGGAGAAAACGCCTCAAATGGGGTAATATTTTTTTCAAAGACAGCAATTATTTGAATTCCTTTTAAGTAGCAAATCCAAAAATAAGACGACTCACCGACCGCCCCGTTATGTTATAAAATGTGTGACAAAAATGTAAAAGTTTACGTACCCGAAACCCATAAATAAGCCTCTGCTGTCCGTCCGTCCATCTGTCTGCCAGCGGGCTGTATCTCATGAGCCGTAACAGTTGACGTTTTCACACATTGTGCATTTCTATTGCTGCTATAACAACAACTAATAAAAATAAAATAAAGTTTTGAAGGTTTCCCATACATGAAACGTGATTTTTCAGCGTTTTGCGCTGTCAAAAAATATTGTATAATGTACGGTGGTATGCAACCCTTTGTGGGTGTCACTCGCACCGGTTTTTGTTATTATGAAAATCTTCAACTAGGTATTAATCCATTTACATATAGTTAAGTAAATTTAGAAATTAAAATAGAATTGAAAACATATAAACCAATTGCCAAACAAACATATAAACAGAGTTATCTGGCAGGTACCTTCATCTAAAAACTGTACCTATAACTTAGAAATACGTACCATTAACTTTTGTAACACTATATCCGTACTTCCAAACTGTCAAGGGCAGTACGCCAACGGCTTTGAAGCGTACACTTTATGGAATTGAAACGGACGCAGCTTTCAAGTACTTCAACCACAGTTTCTTTACCGTCCAGAACTATAAACCAGGAAGTAAGCCAAAGTTAACTGGTTTTTTCTAAACCATTGTATTTCTTGTGAGAACTTTTGAAGTAAAAACTTTTTTAGGCACATTGAGCGATTTTTGATAGGGGATAATCTTATGGGTTCACGTCACCGATATGCTAATGCTGTAGCAGCTACGCTGTAATCAGTATGACGTGATGCGCTTGGTCAGCAGTGAAAAAAACACTGTAAGAGCTAGTGCACACTGCGGTGCGGTGGAATCTCCTCCTGCGTTATTTCTGCCGTATGATATAACAAATGCAGTCACGGGTTCGCGCACTGGCGGACACAGACAATTTTCGAGGAACCTTGTTCCACAATCGAAATTAAAGATCATGACAAGAAAACGTAATTTTATACAAAATTCGTCAATTAAAAATGATTACACTCATCCCGTCTTAATAAATACCTTATTTATTTAAACTGGAGCAAGAATAAACAATAATTCATTTGAAAGACACTCTAAGAGAGTAAAGAAACATTTTATATAAACAACGATGACAGGCTCTTGATTTTACTTGACGAAGAGCAGACGAGTTGCGTTGGAACAAGGCACCAACTGTGTGAGTGATTGAGTGAGTGAACTTGGAAACAAGTGAGTGTGTGAGTATGTAACTTTATTGAATGCGGTAAAGTCAGGTAGAAATTGTTTCTTACTTTGACTGTTATTGTTTTGGGGTAGGTAAATGTACGAAACTTTTTGATGATGTCACCGTACCTACATATCATATCTATGTATATCAATTATATCATACTTTTAGGTGTATTCCGACTGCGAGCATTCGATAATGAGTTTTCACATGCTAACGTACATTCCATTGCGTTTCAAGTGAATTCTAATTAAACACTTTGGATAACTTAGGAAAAATATAGTAATAGTAATTAGTAGATTCGTCTATTTTTACAATGTTTGTGAATATGTGAACACCATGTAGCTACCACATAATTAATTTATCTGTCGTTTGCTCCACTTTAAAATCTTTTTACTTTATACAGTAATTTTATTCTAGGTGCATCGTCTTCACATATAATTATATAAATAATGTACCTATACATAATATTGTAAAACATTTTAAAAGAGAACATACGAAAACTACTTTTTGGAAGGGGCGGTAGAATCAATACTATATTTTGTAAATTTTGACGTTCAAAAGTGCCTTCAAGGGCCTATTTGAAAGAAATGATTTGACTTTGACTTTGAATAATTGAATATAAACTTAAAATTTTCCATTAACAAAAACAACACGAAATAAAATCTCTCGATTATGCCTTGTGGCACTCCAGTAAACGGACAAAAGCAAATAAACCGATTTTCAATATCGCACTCGAATTGAAAATCGATGTGCTAATCGTCTCGAACTCCTTCACGGCACCATTTAATGGGAACAAACTTTCTCAACTTAATTAGCGAATTCGTTAGCTAAAGCTTCTAATTTAGTCACTAATTTAGGAACTAAAGTTTGGGTTATTATTGTGTCTTCTTTCAGACTACTTGAGCGGTAAATAAATGAAATGAGAGTAAAGTTTACCTTTAGTTGTTGTTGGGAAAGCTTTGGCTCGCAGTTGTTCTAAGTATTGTCACTTCATCATAGGTGTGGTGAATTGTCATGGAAGAGATTAGGATTTTAGGATCTTAGTAAGTTTGCTAATAAATTGATTCAGGCGTGACATTGCAAAAATCCATGATTAGTTAATTAAAATGGTACAACACCAATTACATTAATTAACACAGAAACATAAAAAGATTAATATTCACAACTAACATGGAACAGTGGACTCCCTGGCATACTTTCTCTCACAGAACACCAGACATATACGCATAATTTTATTTCATTCATCCGCAAACACATCACATTCAGGGTTGGCAGTCAGAAGGGCGTTGAGCATTTTCAAAGTACGACACACTGGAGATTCAGCTCTGGCGACAGTATGATTGAAAAAAAAAACAATATACGTAGATATATTTAGTAACCTATTCCGTTTAATTGTTTCATTTCTCAAAGAGGCATCCTCAGAATGACGATTGACTTGTCGCGAACCCGAACACGATGTGTTACCACGCCAAGCGCCGGACGCAGAGTGAGCCATATCGTCCGACAACCTCACTTATAAAGGATTCTGCTCAGTCCACCTCGGCTCGTTATCAGGGCGATTAGGGGTGAACAGACGCAGGTGACCTTGGAATACGCGTTTTCGTAGTTAAGCGGAATAGGTTACTAAATATATCTACGTCTATTCTATATTTGTAAGTGTTTCTATATCTATCTATTAATCCACTACGTTGTTAATGGTTTGCTTCGATCGCATTCGCGTTTTTCCTGCTTCAATGTTTTTAACCCATCTTTTGGTTGAAGACTAACAAATCCTCACTGAATGGTCAACTCCAGACAGAATAAAACGAAAAAGACGGAACAATCAGAAAATGTATTTAAGCTTGCCAGTAATAAAGTAATATTATGTATTTTCTTATGCTATCAAAACACGCGCTTCGTCATTTCATCTTCAATTATATTTTCTTTTCCATTTCACAATTGCGAGGTTAAATAAACTTTAGTACCTATTTCATTGTTCAATTTTCAATACCTAATGGACATTGATAACAGATTGAAGCCTCGATAAATTCAATAATAACATTATTTACCAACGGAATACTAAAGTTCCATTTTCTTATAGTTATTTGCCTACGTAAATAGATTATGTAATATTTCGTAAACATAATTTCTAAGTGGGTAAATGTTATGTAAGTTTGAAGACAATGAACGCGTTGTGAGCCTACTTTAATTACGTAAACGCTCTGGCAGTTTAAATCATGTATTATTAGTTTGAGTGTAGTGTAAATTATATCAACTTAGGAAGATTATCTTTTGTTTAAATAACAGCCTAGTTAATTACAAAACCTTGACATTTGTATACCCTTTATGATAATATCCGTCCTTGTCATAAGAGTCGATGGGTGTATCCACGTAGAAAGCTGGTAATTTGGATAGGAACTTGTCGGCGCTTATCGGCGACGGTTCGCGCTGATTAGGTAAAAAGAATGAAAACTGCCTGCCTCAACCAGCGCTTGCTGGATTAAAGACATGATTACGGGGTATGATAATAACAGCCGTGCGGCTGTTGGGTTGATCCATCAGGTTAAGCTACGTACAGTTGGTCCGTGGATGGGTGACCATTTTTACATACCGAGACTCCTCCGTGCCTCGGAAAGCACGTTAATCCGTTGGTCCCGGCTCTCATTCGTAGAGCTTTGACTTCGTTACGGGTCGGCAGAAGCCCGAAAGTCTGACAGTCAGTTTTACCGGGGGGTATTGTATTATCCAGTTACTGGGTTGTGGAGGTTAAATAGGCAGTGGATCCATGTAAAATATTGGTATTCACCTGCATCCGGTTAGACTGGAAACCGACCCCAACATAGTTGGGTAAAAGGCTAGGAAGATTGATTGATTACAGGGTCTGATAACCAATAGAAAACCCACTCTATTTAAAATCAACCAATCTCACACATCACATTTACACACACAAACGCACACATACATACAATCTTAAACATTACACAATACAACGGTCAACGACCCCGCATAATGGGCGGAAAACTTTTTCACAAAGCATAAAAGCAAACGCAAACAAGGCGCCGTTTATGCTTTCAGATGTCAACCTACAAAGGGTAATGCATTCCCCTCTTGTATAAGAATGGGGAGAAAAGGAATCGTAATGCATGCGATCTCGGTATCTGCAACAGTGAGGATTATTCCACTATGCCCCACCAAGTTGTCTCACAAGTAAGACAAAGTGGAATGTTAAATCCCACTAGTGTTCAAATTAAGAGAATTCTTTAACAGGATGTTTTATAAATTCTCTTAAAGCTGATGACCTAGTATTATAATATTTCATTAGAAAAAAACATATAATACTAAGGCTGTTAGTGTTCTATGCAGCGGTAGTATTTTTTACGAAGTGTATAGAGGACCGTTAGAGGCACTCTATCCGCCGCGGTTAAAGTGCCTTTAATGCGGCATACTAGTAGCGCTGCCTCGGCCCGGCTAAAGTGCCGTAAGCATTGTATTGTCAATGACATTGTCACTGTCATTTGTTATTTTGTTTGATTGTTGAGGTTAGTCCACGTTTGCTATAAACTTCAGTAACCATAATATTCAAAAATTCGAAATTTTGTTATTGTACTTATTTTTCTTATATCTAAAACTATTCTGTCATAATATCGAGTACTATAATAATTGAATGTCCTAATTTTGAATGAAATAAAGTCATATGTCCTAAGTATTGTTTTATATAATGTGTATTAGTCCGAATGTTCATTTATAATTAAAATGTTTTACATTTGCTAAAAATTAGGTTTTAGTGACAGAAACGAATCGCTGTAAATCCGACTCCACGCAGTCTTGTTTGCCCTACCCCTAGAGTGTAATTTAGAATCGCGTAGGCGCGGAGGGGCGAGGCGGCCCGCGAGTTGAGGAGCAGGTGGTTGTAACGCTCGCCGCCGCGGCTGAGGCTGGCCGGCAAAGCCGGCCAGCAAGACGAAGCTATGGCGGTGAGCTTTAAACCATCTGCAACGATAAGCTCGCGTGGGACCGCCGGAACCCCGCAGCGCCGGAACCGTGACAGAAACCATGCCTGCTGTATGCTGCATCCATCCTCGCTTGCATGCTGCATGCTTGCTTACATGCTATAATATGTTCCATGCTTTGCTTACATCCTACATTTTGCATGCTTGCTTGCATGCTGCATGCAAGTTGCATGCATGGTGTGGTTTTAAACGTGTGTTTTGTGGTGGTTCCCTGTCGTACTGTACTATATTTTACGTTTTTTTAAATAATACCTCATTTTTATAACCTTATTTTTTAAAACATTCAGTTCACGTCACTAGTAAGTCGCAAACTGACGGCACTTAATACACTGCTGAGATAGAGTGACGTAAACGGCATTTAATAAACTGCGGAGACAGAGTGCCCCTAACGGTCCTCTATGCACTGCCTATTTTTTATCGGTTAGCACATTATAAACATTCCACTTTGTCCCACCAGTGGGACAGCTTTGTGGGGCAAAGTGGAATAATTCTACAGCAAAGGTATATTTTAAATGTATTTGGTTCAAGCACAATACGAGTAGAGGGATTTTATTATAAAAGGCAAGAGTGGTTTGTTTGCAGATAAAGTATTGTGCTGAATAGGATGAGCTTGGCTTCGAATGTATGTTATTATATTTTTATTCAAGATATTATGTTGATCTAGTTTTCTTGACTGGCGGGCTGATGGAATTGAATGAGCTTGCTGAACATTATGATAGATTCTAGGAAAAATTGAGGTTTGAGGCTTCAGTGGAAAGTGGATATTTTGGCGAAAATAGGAATACTGACACTACACTACTTGACAGAGAGATTTTATAATAAGAACTGGTCCGAAGTTAGGAATACGTATTTATAACCATTCTTTGTTATATTTCTTTTTATTAATTTAATAACAAGTCATATTCCTATTAATATCATAACTATATATCTATAACGTACCGAATTAAACTAAATATTATATTAAACAAATTTTTTTAATTACCTACTTAGATTTATATTTACAAACACAATATCATCGGGTGCATTCCACATAATCCGATTGATACAAATCCTAGTAAAAAGAGAAACACACTACGGAAAATTCAAGTAACTTCCCATGTGGTATCCAATTAGCACTTCGTACTAAAATATATTGGTATGAATATGAATGATGATTTAGTTCTTAGTTGATGATGATGATGAATGATGACTTAGTTATTGTAAGGTGTGATTAAAAATTCAATTACAAACAACATCTCGCAGATTTCTTTTACTGCTTAGCGAGTTAACTTTACAGGTATCCTACCTAGTTTCAGTTACACTTTTATTAGAATTAATAACATCGCTATCATTAATTAGCACATTATCATCGTTTTTAGAATCATTACGACCAATTTCATTCGAACCAGATTTTTCTAAGTCCCCGTTAGCTTTCAAATGCTTTGGTTCATCTACATCTTCAGATATCATTTTAATTTCATCGCCTGCATCTGCATCTTTCGTATATTTTAGTTCAACTTTAAAATCACAATTTTTATCCTCTTTCAGGTCTTCAGTAACTTTCACTGTTGGTTTTTTTCTCTTTGCTGAAACACAAATAGAAGAAAAGTTAATTTTGTACCCATAGTTATTGGTAAAATATTTTTAACGAAATCCCTTTATGTTTAGTCTTTTTTCCTTATCCTAAGCAAAATATAGTGCATGATTTGATAACATCCTGTAGAGTTTTATCACGGCGAAAAGAACGAATCAAAATGGTATGAACCAAGAACTATATATCACAGTTTAATTGTAATTACTTGGAATGAGAGATTTGAGGAGATGAAAAAACACATGAAAACTATACAAACGGTATATTAGAAGAATGATATAATAATTATAGAAAGGTTGATAATACCTGAATCCATCAGCTGTTTGAACAGAACTGTCACTGGCGAGTCCACTAGCAGAGTGAAGACAAAGGAATATACCAGAGCCAATACCACATATGACAGGAACTTAAAGGTCTGTTGAAAATAGAATAAGTTATTTTATGTACATATTTCAAATATTTTCATAAACAAATATGGGTATCAAGTACCAACATCATAATACTTACAAACTTGCCAACAGAAAAGTATATGGGAGCTACCATTGCGGAGTTAAGAGAAAACATAAGAGGGTAGTGTAATAAGAACATCCCATATGAAAGCCGAGCTGGTAGTCGCCATGCATCAAGGGACAGGAACCAATTAATTGGACCTGTAAATGAAAACAAGTATATACAGTTAACTTAGTGCGCTGCTAGCGTTTGAGCAGTCTTCGAATTGCGCATGTCTTACAGTCGCCTTTATGCCAAATTCGGGGTACGCTTCCGTACGTTTTAAGATACGGATCAACTATGTTTATAAAAAAAGTATGCATAAGTTTAATTAAAAAAGGCATATACAAAAAATATGCATAGAAATGAGTGAAAATCTTACCAGCATAACCATGCTGGCACGCAACTATCAACCAGCATATGGTACATGCAAAAACAGGCCGCATGAAAGAATTCATAAGATTGTCCATCAACTGGTTGTCCCAATTGAATTGCTTGATCCTGTAGTGGAAGTACAAGATTCCTCCAAATGCACTAGCAGAGCATGCCCAAAAGAAGATGGCAAGGATCTGAAAAGGAAAGAAAGAATGAAGCCTCTCGTTTATTAGGAGAATAGCTTACGCTACGGTCAAGTGATTGAAGTGCTAACACGGCAAGTCCTGTGTGGCACTAAATAGTGCCAAATAGCGCCATTTTCCTCACAATTTTAAAACTCATTTACCCACCCAACCGGTTAAACATCTTCTCTTGCAAAAGAGACAATATTTCTTTAATTTGTTCTCGATCATGGTCTAATAATCTCTCTCTCTGCTCTCAAAACGGTGAAGGAAAACGTCGTGAGGAAACCGGCATGTCTTAGAACCAAAAAATTCGAAGACATGTGACATCTACCAACCCGCACTGGGCCCGCGTGGTAGATTACGGCCCACTCCCTCTCACAGAGAGGAGGCCTGTGTCCCAGCAGTGGGAACATTAATAGGCTGATGATGATGATGATGATGGTCTAATAATATGAGTTGCCCATGTCATGATAAAAATGGCAAGATGATGAAGCTTTTCATGGATATTTTAATAGTTTCTATGTCAGTCAGGGTTGTCAGTTTTTTGTACCAACTCTACAGTTTATGAATTTAAAAAAAAAAAATCTTTAGGCCATAATATATCAACTTACCCACGATATTTGTATTCTATTCTTGCGGTAAAGATGGAGAATGTATCCAAACAGCAATCCGACGAAGAATGGAGAAGCTCGCGCCAGAGTATTAAAATAATATTTGTTTAAATAGTCCAAGGCGCTCAAAAAACGACTGAAAAATCAAACACTTTAATGTATTTATTTAAAAATGAGAAACTTTGCGTGTATCATGAACAAAAATTATATGGACACGTATAAATGACGTATTTAAAATTTCTGCAAATGGATGAACCAATATTTATGCATCTCAATTTCAAAGTAGATTATGATTGTAATGTACTTAAATTATTTACTTACGATGGCACTAGCATTCCAGCTTGCAGATTTAAGTGAAAACTATATATAGTTGACCCTATCAACACCGCTGCGAGTCCTCCTACTACACCCATCCAAGCAAGGTATTTCTTGCCAGTCATCACCCAGACCAGGACTAAAGGTGACACCACATATAGTTGGAAGTCTATAGCGACGTACCAGGAGTGGCTCATACACTAAAACATGAGAAAAACAAACATTAAAAAAACCACCTTTTTTTAAGTGAAAACTTCTTTCGTTGTGCACTTTTTTCGGGATGAGAAAAAAATGTTAAACTCGCGTCAGGACACGTGCCCGTAAGATCCGTTGCCTAGCAACTGACAAAGTAAATATCAAAATAAATGGTCTTTGACATTACGTAAAGATTGCGAGTTAAGAAATTTTACCCATATTGATGGGTAAAAAAAAGCAGTCAAAACATACTTCATGGAAAGTGTTTAAATAAATTGTTTTATTTTTGTAAGACTATATATTGAAAATAAATAAATATACTACTACTATTAATGAATATTGTATTTAACCACATAAATGATAGTACTTTTATACTGAAATTATTCCCTAACCATTCCAAAATATTCAAAAATGCACAACTTTAATGTTCAAGTTTTCACTTCTGCCGGCACTCCTGGAGTGCAACCCGTTGTTTTTTTTGGTTATTTCGTAATTCGCTTTTCGTTTGGAATTTCGTATAGCATTCGTTTTGCATAGTATTGTAAGTCAAAACTTTGACGCACTTTAGAAATTCGAAAAGCTGCCACTATAGCGATTACAAGTATTTTATAGCTCCCTTGCTCAGTTAAGATCATTTGAATCAAGTTTGCGACCATTATTGGGTTCGGGGGCAGGGTTCTGAAAATGATAGCGGTCAGAGTGGACTGTCCTTATATAGTTCACTGTTGCCAGTTACATGTGTCACCGTATTGTGTTGTTTACTAACACGTAGTTTTAAGAACATTGTTACTAACCCTTTATGAGTCTTGGCTCGAAATAAAGTTTTTGAATTTTGATTAGCGCCTTCAAACAAACAAACAAAAACCAAATTCTTCAGGTTAATTATCAGTATTTATGTAGATAATAGATAATAAAATTTAACCTACCATCTCATCGATGTGAAGCCAATTCTGAATATGTAGCAAGGTAGACCACCAGGTGTTCCTACATTTTTCCACATTGTCAATTACTGACTCCCAGTGAGGTCCATCAGTGATGTGGTTGAAGTAAGAAGTTTGAAGAAGTACAGTTACAGCCAGCAGCGGTGTCACCCGCATGAAACGATTCAAGTAGAACCAGTGGAGGTTCTTGATAAACGTTACTGAAAACCAAAGAAGCTTTTATAATCATTCACCATCTTTTTTATAACTAAGTTAAAACAAAAACAGCTTATCATAATGTATTTATGGATATTAAAATAGGATGAATATTGACTTCACTTCAGCAATGGATAGAATTCTGAATCAATCAAAACAGTAACTATCTTCAACCCTTTGTCTTGAATCTTGCGTCCAAGTGACAATTTCTGAGACATTTGCAATAATGTAGCTAGAATTTCTTGGCATGCTATCATAGTATGTATCATTACCGAGGTATTTAACTTGGTAGTAGCATAATAATAGCATAATCAGCATTGTTCCCTGCTGGGACACAGGCCTCCTTTTTTTGAGAGGGAGTGAACTCTAATCTACCACGCGGGCCCAGTGCGGGTTGATAGAATTCACATGTGTTCGAATTTTTGGTTCTAGGCCATGCCGGTTTCCTCACGACGTTTTCCCTCACCGTGTTGAGAGCAGTGGTGATGAAAATATTTACACAAACTTGGTAGTAGGGTACGGCGGGGCTAGTTGAGCATAGGTGTAAGTTGGGCAATCGATATATCTCAGGAACTATACACAGCACGCTAACGCATCAAATAGTGGAAAGAAGCGGTTACGGGACGAGAACTCATCGCGCGACCGTCGATAACCACTTGTCGATCGAGTGAAGTACACGCGCGCTTTGTTTATTTAACGACGAAAAAGTAAAAAAACAGTGAATACGAATATTTCTTCTGTGCGAGTCAAATATTATTACTTTTCAATTAATTTAGTGTTAAACTATCATAAATTTAATATATTTTTGATTTGTATAAAGGTGTTGGATATAATTTAACAGGTTTTTCATAACCTCACTTTTGTTAATAAAAATCGGCTTGGGGTTAATTGAGCAATAGCAACAATTGCTGTAAAAATAGAATTAACAAAAGGTTAGTTGCTCAACTAACCCCTTGTTGATTCTATTTTTATAAAAATAGAGTCAATAAACAAAAGACGATATCTAAAAAGCTACTACAAAACTATAAAATAAAAAGCTGATTGTAAAATAAACATTTTAATTCATGTCTAGTAAAAATTGAAACATTGGTTTGGCTAGAATTTCTAACTGCTCAATTTGCCCCATACACGTGCTCAACTTACCTCACCTATGGGGTACGTTGAGCATCTCTGACTTTCTTCACTTAAACGGCTGTAGCTCTTAAATGCAATTTGTTAGAAATAAATTACTATGGACATTTTTGGAACGGGGTAAAATACTGACCTGCATGCATAACAAACCATACAGACTTAAGGTTAAGGAGCCATGACCGATCAAGTGAAAAATTGCACAACTAGCCCCGCCCTACCCTACTTCACTCGAGTGCATGAGAAACCATAGTTTTTTAATTCTTATTTTTATTAAATTGCTTGAATCATCTTCATTATCATCATCAGTCTATAATGTTCCACTGTTGGTCACAAACCTCTTCCAGATGACTGTACTCGATCCTCGGCCACTCTCATCGATATGTATGGATGAGAGTGACGATTTTTGTGGAAATGCTGGTTATGTTACCAGCAACTCCACAAAACTCGTTACGACCTAGCAGAGCTCCAACTTACTTTGATTCATCTTTCCTGCAGTTGTGTATACCAGGAGTACTCCTCCTATAGTAAAGAACGTGTCCACCGTCATTGGTGCTGCAGATATCCATAAAGCGTTTGCAGAAAACATCCACTGAAAAACGAAAACTATAATTTTAAATTCTAGTATTTCCAGATTCATTTTGAGTTTCGAACACAGCAGTGTGTAACGATACGCCAAGTGGACTTAAGACTTTTTCCTCATTATATTCATTATAATTATTTTAAATCGATTAATTATTATCGTTTTGTAATCCTCATTATCGTAGGCAGTTTTATAAACACTAATCTCAAAAGCTATATTTTTTGTAATTGGCTGTAACACAGCCGTTGTTGCTAAATAAATAAATAAAAAATAAAATACCAAGTCCCCGCCTGCCCAACAAATATGTTATTTTTGTGAAAAAATTGACTGAATGTAACTTACCGTGCGCAAATCAATATTGTTTTGTATAAACGGTTCTGTGGTGAACGAATGTCCAACAATGACCCACATCATTGCGAGGGTCCTGATTCCATCAAGACATTGTAAGTTTCCACCACTAGAGCTGAATGTTGTGAGTCGTTGTCCGTTTGTGTAAACAGAGAACGACCGACACAGTGTACTCATTTGCTTGACATCTGGAATTTCCAGTGAAGAGGATAATTATTAGATCAGTATCTTCTTGTACTCTTTTAATTTTACTGGATCGACTTCCAGTAACTTAAACTCAATCAATCTGCCTATCCTATTCTCAATTATGTTATGGTCGGCTTCCAGTCTAACAACTTAGACTGATATGTAAAAATTGCGGGACAAGACATTAACGTGGAAAAAATAAAAAATGATAAAGTTCATAATATTGAATCTATTAATGTGAATTTCAATGTATATTAATTTAGTGTGCACTACCTCATCTCCGAATAGATACTCTTGACAAGAAATACACACTTTTTTTAAGAAAAAGGCAATTTAATTTTCACTCACCTTTCTTAAACAGGAATCGATAGCAAAGATCGTAACTTGTACTAATTAAAGTCACAAATCCGAGCACTGAAAATACTGCACTGAAATAAAACAGAAACAATTACAAAATCTCTGATCATATTAAAACGTAAAAAAATCGAATAAGTTAGTGTGCATTCAGAAACAAACAGGAACCGCAACAGAAACAAAGCAAAGCAGCAAAAACGAAAGCAGCTGTCGCGGGACTACGCGATTACGCGATCGTTTACATGAATTATGACGTACAAACGTGACTTGATTGATCGCGCGAGTCCGTCATAAATGCATTTATAAACTAGTGCGACCATCGTCACGAGGATATTGGTTCAGATGTAACCGCGCAACTTGCGAGTGGAATCCGCGCGGTTCTTGCCTGTCTGTACGATATCGAAGAATTCGAATGATGTGCATTTCATACATACGTCATATTTTTGGTTAATGTACTCTGTCTACATTTACTTCATAATATATAATATTAATTAATAACATTATATAAATGTCCAATGAGTAACTGATAATTATAATATGAATTAAATAACCATGGCAGATATGACAGAAATAAACAATTAAATTAAATGAGTAATTGCTACGTACACTGCGGCATAATCAGCAGGGGCCCATGGCTTATCACCAGGAAGCCGACAATAGTCTTCTCTGAATTGAAAGTCTACTGCAGTTGTGTTGAAAAAGAAGGAAGTAATTGCTTGGTGTGTAGTGCATGGCTTTGGTACGCAAACTCCCAGTCTAAATACCGTGCCCGCGAGAGGATTATCTGCAATGGACCTGGAATGATGAATGGCTTGAGAAGGTTGGCTAAAATCTGTAAATATTCTGACTGTACTATATACACATGCAATTCATATGTTCAAGGTCTTACAAGACCTGTTTAGTTTTTTTTTTGTGTTAGAACTCTCTTGCTTAAAGCGCAGGCCACACTGGGAAAGAAGCTAAGTTCATTTAGCTTTCCTCCACGTCTTCTTCACATCAGGATTATGTTTTAAAAATAAGCTTACCTTGTTTCATGTTTAAAGCCATCAAAGTTTCCACTCAAGGCCAGTAATTCTGCACGTGTTTGATGATATTCTGCAATCTTAGTAATAGTTTGATTGTCTAAACGTAAGGAGCTTGGATCGAACTGCGTCGCTCTCATATCTTCGGGGCGAGGGTTGTCAAACATCTGGTTGAATGGCACAAGTATTGAGCAGTATTTGCCTTCAATGTGCATGTCTTCCAATTGATGATTAATTTCTAGACATTGGTGGTAGTTGCCCAGGTCTACTGGGTTACCCGTTAGTATACCTCTTGGTGTTCTTACACCGGAATCCGTAACTGTAATGTATTTTGTTATACATAAGTTTCATATCAATGTCGTAATAATAAGCAATCGAAAGGTGTAGCGTTTTTTGCGTAATCTCAGTCAAGTTTCAACTCTTTTCTATCTTTTCATCATCATTCTCCTGCCCTTATCCCAAATTATTTGAGGTCGGCACAACATGTCCCTTTCTTTCGTACTTTTCGGTCATCAAATTCTAATTCAAAATATTTTATTTCACATAAACCATCAAGGGCACTTATGAAACGTCAGAAGCTAGGTATTCATCCCCTTGCCATATCATCTTTCACACAGTACATCCACCGTTTATTTAGTCTTCCCCTACTCTTACATTCATACTCAAAAATTTCCTCACATCATTTTCCTCATTCCTCCGCATCACATTCCCATACCATGACAACCGATTTCCGCACAACTTTTCGGGCACCGGTGCCACTTCTACCTATCAATAATAAGCTTTCTTATTATTGATATTCTTGCCATCGCTAAATATGGTAACACATGTAGGTAGGGGATCTACTTCACTACCAGTACGGAGTTAACATTGAGCCTTTGGACAAGATGGTCTATCTGTATGAAAATGTTTGTGCTCAAGAGAACATTAAATCATTCGGACCACAGAACAACCAGGACATAGAAATATTTGGTTTGGTTTAAGGGCGCCTCCATAAGTTCATGCAACTGTCGAAACCAGACGCACGCGCACAAATAAATGACAGTCGCGAGTGCACTTCCACTTGCTGTAGGTACGTGAATCGAGCGTATGTAGCAGGTGCGTCAGGCACACGCTACACACGCTCGATTCACGTACTTCACTTTAACGTTCATAAGCATCACGTATAAGCCACGTATTTCTTATTACATTAATTATTAGCAATTACAATAAAGTATTTACTTACACTGAAGTAACAAGGTTGGATTTGTTATAATAAAATCCATTTGACGCTCACACTCTTCCGCATCGAGCGCATTATCCAAAAAACTTGAGTCAATGGCTTCATGTCTTCTTGCTAATTCGGAACTACACACAAAACTAAAGCCACATAAAAATATAAATAAAGGCACTTTAGGTGACATACTTTTAATTATAATTTATAAACTTTCGTATCTACAAAACAAAAATAAGAGTATCTGCCATATGCAGCGCGGAGCTAATAAATAAAAAATTATAAGAAGATTTGAGAATTATATATCTATTTTTGGATATCTAATCTTAAAATATAGGTAACTATGACTAATACACATCAACAAAGATTATAATTATAGATACGACTTTTGAATGAGATTAGCAATTGCGCATAATATAATCTATAAATAAATTGCATAAAACAAAGTCACGTTTAGTGTCGGTTTGTTTGTCCGTTTTGTTTTTCTAAACTACGCAATGGGTTGGTGTTGGTTGGTGGTAGGGCTTGTTCTAAGTCCGCCTGGCTAGCTACCACCATCTTATCTAAGTCTGTCGCCATAACAACAATGTTAGCAGTATTGTTGTGTTTCGGCAGTTAATAAATAAGATGCAATAAGATAGCCAGTTCCTGTGTGGTTGGGGATTCCGGGTGAAGCTCGCTTCCACCTTCGGCCTGATCATCACTTACCATCAGGTGAGATGCAGGCCAAGAGCTTCCCCGTTGTAGGTAAAAAAAAAGGGTTTTGATGCAGTTTTCACTATCATTCAGAGTATATATTCTGGAAGGTTTATTGTATCCATAATATTTTTTTAATATTTTACTCAGATTTATCACAAAAATCTCAGTATTTTGACATGTCAGTGATATCTCAGGAGTACATCATCATCATCAAAAAAATACAATAGACGATGTATAATGTATGCGTATGACTGATGACTTCAAAGTCTCGAATAGTGGTGATAGATAGATCGAATTAAGCTCGTTTTGAAGTTTTTTTGGTGATGGTAATCACCTAATCACTGGTCCTGTGGTTATTAATATTTATAATGGATTTCCGTAAAGTCACGCCTGAGTCAATTAACTATCATCATCATCATTTCAGTCGAAGGACGTCCACTGCTGGATATAGGCCACCCCTAAACATCGCCACTTTGACCGGTTCTGTGCTTCTCGCATCCAGCGGATTCCGACGGGCTACACAAGGTTTTCGGTCCGCCTTCCAACACTATGTTTGCCGGTACGCAGTCGCCACTCCAAAAAACTTAAGCAAAACAGGGGCGGGTCACTAGTTTTTAATAATAGCTATAGATAATGTATGTTTTCTTGTTTTGTATTTGGAGGCCGGGTAAAGCCAATTTAGAGTTAGGTATACCTATAGATTAAGATAGATTTTTTTGTATGTTTTCCTGTTTATTAGTTTAGGGACGAGTGCACCCAGTTGAGTGTTAGGCATAAGTAGATTAAAATACAATTTCTTGTGTGTTGTCCTGTTTTGTATGTTGGAGCCCGGGTACAGTGGAATTAGTGTTAGGTGTAGATTAAGATATTTTTTGTGTATGTTGTCCTTGTTTGTATCTTAGTGCCCGTTTGCCACTGGCTTTATTGCCGGGTATATGTATCGACTGTTTCAAACACGGAAAGGCGAAAATTACGAGTAAAAAAGGAAACTACTTATTTCTAATAATCTTTGTACATTCTTTAATTCGTTTTTTTTTTCATTAACATAAAATCATATTCCTAAATATCATAAACAACACCACCATATCTTGCATAAAATGATACTGTCCACCATTTTTCATTAATAAATTCATTTATCGAACAGCAAATATTTTAGTGAATTAACTAGAAATTCATAATTTCAATTCCGGATTATTAGGTACATTTGTATCAACAAAAATAATCTTGACGTTTTATTTTATCAACCCATTAACGCAAAAATAAATTATCCGATAATAGTTAAATTATCTACATTTATTAATAATCAGAAGTTGCGTAAATGATGAGTAATATTAACTGTTAACGTGCCACCAGACTGCGGTCAATCGATGTCGATCGATGACATCGACCGTTGAAGTCGATCCAGACAGTATGTCAATTCAGTATGGCATCAATCCGATTCCATCGATCGATGTTTTCATTCGCCGTCACCTCTCTTCAATCAATGTCAAAAAAAACTATCGTTCATATTGATTTTCGATTGAAAATCGAATATGTTTTGAGGCGATTAATATCGAATGGTTCAGCGACCGCAGTCTGATTGGACCTTTATAATATTTGTATGATTTATCTTTATTCTGTGACGTAGCTAATGGATTAGTTTCCTACTATAAAAGAGGCCTTTTAAATAGGGCCTTCATTAATTCACCAGGCTTCACCATGTCATGATCTGCTCTTGTATTGTACGTGCCGATCTGAGGCTAGAAGTGTGAAGAGTATTCTAATATACAAGAGTTTTCACTTATTCATTGTTTATCAGAATATAATCAGATTCATGCAGAACAACTTAAAGGTAATTCTCTTGTGCGAATTAGCACTACATACATTCCTATTCACAAAATAAATGATTTAGTTTCATTTCAAATTGACTATTACTAAAGTGTGCTCTAGAATTGAATTAATAACAACAACTCGGAGATTTCTTTCACTGGTCAATCCATCAACTCCAAGGCTGGTTAGCTGTGGAGTTAGAGGAGGAGGTAAGATGGTTTACCTAATTTCAGGTACACTTTTAGAATTAATATTAACACTACTATCATTAATAACTACTACATTATCATCGTCATTAGAATCCTTCCCATCAACAACAATTTTATTCCAATCCGATTTTTCCAACACTTCATCAGTACTAGCATTCGTTTTTAAATGTTGTGGTTCATCTTCATCATCAGACTTAATTTTATTTTCATCGGTTGCGTCTGCATCTTTCTTGTTGTTGTGATCAGCGATAACTTTACCAGTCTTATCAAAATTATCTTCTTTTGTTGTTCTAAAATTATCTTGTTTGTTCCCTTTCACTGCTGGTTTCGTTCTCTTTGCTAAAACAGAAAAGTTACATAACTTTGTTATTGGAATAACTTTAACAAAATTCCTAGGTATATCAAATTCCTAGGTATATCATTTGGGATTTTTTGTCGAAATGTTTACATGACCACAGATCCAAACCTGAATAATGATATCATGAAAGAATGCGAAATAATGGAAGTATACCTGAATCCATGAGCTGTTTGAATAGGACTGTCACTGGAGAGTCTACAAGAAGAGTGAAGACGAAGGAATACACCAGAGCCAACACCAGATAAGACAGGAACTTAAACGTCTGTTGAGAAGAAGCTTTCATTATTTTAAGTTTTTTTTATTCCTTTATAAAGTAAAAGTATTTACGATATTATGATTACAATTGTGATTACTGGACAGCACATGAAGTAAAATTAATTAGTAAGTTAGGAATAATAATTTTATATCAATTCAGGAATTTCATTTAATGAAATCACTTAACTGTACTAAACATTTAGCTTCATAAAAATAGATTTCATTAAGTAAAACTAAATACTTACGAAATTGCCAACGGAAAAGTATATGGGAGCTAACGTTGCGGAGTTGAGAGAAAACATGAGAGAGTAGTGGAATAAGAACATCCCGTATGAAAGCCGAGCTGGTAGTCGCCATACATCAAGAGTCAAGAACCAATTAATTGGACCTGAAAATGTGAAATAATATTATAATAAGTTGGGCAAAAAAAATGACACGATATTCATAGTACAGAAGAAAATGTTAGAATTCTCACCAGAATAACCATGTTGGCACGCAACTATTAACCAGCATATGGCACATGCAAAACTAGGCCTCATGAAAGAATTCATTAGATTGTCCAGCAGCTGGTTGTCCCAGTCAAACTGCTTGATTCTGTACTTAAAGTAGAAGATTCCTCCCAATACACCAGCAGAACAGGCCCAGAAGAAGATGGCAAGGATCTGAAAGTTACAGATGTTTTTAGTAGAACAGCTCTTTTCCTATACGAAATGCCTTTATGAGAATAGTACAAGTGACTAAACAGCCAACAGAGCTCGTGGGAGCTGGTGGCTTATCTAGCTTATCATGTATAATTTTAATATCGTTTATGTTTTCCACGTCAGTCAATATTGACCGTTTTTCTGTAAAATTTTCTTCCTCTTGACTTGTTGTTGTTACTTCAGCGTATTACATTTTTTCTTCAAGTCTCGCTTGTCAACTGTCGCGTTATCATTCACTCCTTGTCTTTCATATGATATTATTAAGACAAGTTTAAAATTATATTATTCTCTTTGACCATATCAATCAACTTACCCACGGTATCTGTATTCTACTCTTGCGGTAAATATGGAGAATATAACCAAAGAGAAGCCCGACGAAGAACGGAGAAGCACGCGCCAGAGTATTAAAGTAATATTTATAATTATAATCCATCACTTCCGAGAAACGACTGCAAAAGACAAAAAACAAAAAAAAATGTCAGTATTATCACATAAAATTTCCTTTAGCTTTTCTTCGCAGATTCCATAGTAATTATGTTAGTTGTTTACCATTCTGTTATTTTTTCATTTTATGAATGATAATAAATATTAGCATGCTGTTCTAAAAATATTTCTGGAAAGGAAAACCAATATGAATGAAAGGGATACCTTTGCCCTGCAGTGTAACGACACAGGCTAGTTAGTTAGCTATTAAAAAATTTCTTCATCTTTGAAGTAGCGTTAAGTACACTTCGTTCCAAAACACAAATAGTGGACGTTGGCCTCACAGTTGCTGGACTAAAGTGGAACTGAGGCTGGTCACATCTGTCGCATGTCGGAGCGGCAATACGCAAAAATCACCGCTCAGTGGATCCTAAATAACAGGAAACGACTACGCGGCAGGCCCAGAAAAAGATGGCGGGATGAGCTAGACTCCTTCTGAAAGGATTGGCCCACAATCGCAGTAGACCGGCAAAAGTGGAAAGAGGGAAGGGAGGCCTTTGCCCTGCATTGGGACAACACAGGCTTATAATATAATATAATAATATAATGTATTGAAGTAGCGTTGCCTTTAAACTAAAATAATATGAAGTATTCAAACTCGAAGTTACTTACCTGGGCACAAGGCCTCCAGCTGGCATATTAAGATGGAAACTATATACGGTAGAAGCTATCAGAACAGCGGCGAGTCCGCCTACCACACCCATCCACGCGAGGTATTTCTTGCCAGTCATCACCCAAACGAGAACTACTGGTGACACCACATACAGCTGGAAGTCTATGGCGATGTACCAGGAGTGGCTGATACACTGAAATTTTAATAAAACCATTATTATTAATACTGTCTTTTAATTTCCCTGTATTAAAATCCGGTTAAGCTAAATCTTTCATCCGATTTGACAATCATGTTTAAAGATTTAGTTTTAGTCGAGAGGTGCTTTTTTATATTTGTCTTAAAAAAAAAATTTAATGTCGTTTGGAAACGTTGCTTGGTTGTCATAATTTGTTCAAGCATTTGACTGTCTTATCACCTCGTATTGACTACAGTTATAAATTAGTATTCCCTTAGAAGGTTATTCTGATACTAAACAATAATATAATTAACCTACCATATTTTCGATGTTTACTAAATTTTGAACATGTAGCAAAGTAGACCACCAGTTTTTCCTACATCTTTCGGTATGAGTGATTACTGTCACCCAGTGAGGTCCATCGGTGATGCGGTTGAAGTAAGAAGTTTGAAGAAGTACAACCACAGCCAGCAGTGGTGTCACTCGCATGAAACGACTCAAGTAGAACCAATGGAGGTTCTTGAGAAACGTTACTGAAGAGGAAAATTGTCATGTGATTACTAATCAAAATATTTTCACATAGATTCAACATAATAAAGTATTGCATAAAAATATGATTATCATAAGATATATTTAACGTCATACTGCTGAATTAATTCCAAATCCATAAAAACTTATTGACTGTCTTCGATCTTTCATTTCAGATTTCTTGTTTTGTGATATATTATGATAATCCTTCATAGTCCGAAGAAGGGCAGGGCACATTGCTCGCAGAACAGATGGCCAATGGCCTTGTGAAGGCCGCAGGAAATCGCTGGATGTGGGAAACACAGAATCCGTCAAAGTGGTGGTGCTTGGCCTATGTCCAACAGTGGACATCTTTCGGCTGAAATGATGATGATGATGAAAATGAAAATGAGTCTGAGATCCAAGTGATAATTAATTTCTTAAGTTTAAAACCTATCTACATGAAAAACGTGCTCCATCATAATAAAACCTTCACCGCTTTGGTTGATAAGCTCGATAATAATATTTTATTATTTGCATTGTCCAAAATTTATATGAGCGTAAGAAACCCGAAATTATGTTCGCATTGAAACGCATCTTGGTGAAGTATTTTCTTTCATTCAAGTTTTTAATTTTATGAGTTTTTTTGTGATCTTGTTCGAAATAATCTTGTCTGGACTTCAGATCTCCATGTAGGAGAGAATTTATATCAATAAAGTTCATCTTTTTCACAGATATAGATAGACCTAGATAACGCAAGAGCAACTACTTCGCGTGCCAGCTTACGTACAAAAATCAAAAATAAGCTGCCACTTTCGCGCTCAGTCTGCATCGTTGTACCACGCTAGTCGGACGTCAGTTAAAAAAGTTAAAATGGTTGATTGCTCAGTTATAAATTGTAAAAACTGTACAAATGCGAGGAGAAAAAATAAAGGAAACGATTCCTTCCATCGTTAAGTCATTTTGTGATTAATATTATGCGTATTTAATATTAAAATCAATTATTTTTAATCTAATACTCTTTGTAATACCAAACTTGAGAAAAACATACGTCATCAAACGTAAACTGAATATTCGTATTACATTGCGGCTTTTACTTGAAGCGGTTGATGCGACGTTTTGTTTTAACAAGTAATGAATATCGAAGCAAGTGATACTATCGTATATCGCATCGGTTTCGTAGTACAGGTGCTTTTATCATTATTCTGTCAATTTTAGCGATTAGTGCTGTTCATCGTATGCAACACAAATCGATTCTCAAGAATCGATTTCGGAAACAGAGGAATGATTTTGTATTTTAATAAATAATCGTAACGTTTAGTGATTTTTTTAGTTTCCCACATGAACCCAATTTAAAAGAAAATGGATTGAGGCGACGGGAAATAAAGATTGGTTCCCAACAAAGCATAGCAGTATTTGTTAAATACATTTTGAGGAAGCATGCTTTGTTGACGGGAAAAAAGTATCGAATATTAACAAAAGCAGCTTAACCGACTATTGATGTACTGAAGATCACAACTTTCTTTAACTTTTTGGTGTTGTAGCTCAAGTAATTTTGCATCCATTTTAATTTTATTATATGTACTTATCGTATTTTACTGGGTTTTCGTTTAGCTTCTAATATTTATTCTCTGGTTTTTTTTTTGTTTCTGAAATTTGATAATCAACAATTACAAGAAATAAGTAGTAACAATTTGAAGAAATTATAAATCCTTAACTGCCTACTTAGCAGATCAGGAATTTTATTTTCCTCTCTTTATCTCATTCCTCTGTCAATCTCATTCCTCTGTATATCTCATTCCTCTGTCTATCTCATTACTATGTCACAAAATCGATTAATTAATCTATTTTTAAACGATTCTCAATAATTCTTTACTGTACACGATTACTCAATAAATAGAGAAATGGTATACGTAATACTAAGGCGATCTTTATTCAAAATTGAGATGAAAAAGGGTAGAATCTCGTTGCTTTTGTAAGCACTAGAACTAAATTGAATATAAGGTATTTCAATCGCTGGCGCTTGGCGACCTAGCGCCAGCGCTCACTCAGCCAGCAGTATCGATTCAAAGATAATAAAATCGATTCAAAGACGCCGCCGCGTTATTTTCCCATCACTAAATAATGCTTATGACGTCATAGTAGGTAGTCAAAAAATGGCACGCTTGGTTTTCATACAGATCGTGATACTTGCGTTATCTAGGTCTATCTATATCTATGATCTTTTTAGCTTCTTGGCTAAAAAGATGAATTGATATAAATTCTCTCTCGTAAAAAAACGAAAGAGTCCTAAGCTAAAACTTTATACAAATTACTTCTGTTTATAAAAAACGCAAATATGAAACGGAATGATTATCATGATGCTTCGAAACAGGATCGTGTTAGCGGAAACCTTGATTGCTTAAAACAGTTTTCACAACCTCTAAGAGATTCAAATTTTCGCAAATTGAACCACCTAAATAAAGCATCCTGTATTACCTTTATGATTGAGAAAGATGAAAATGTTGAATATTTTAATTCTACCTTCATCATCATCATCATTTTAGTCGAACGACATCCACTGTTGGTCATAGGCCTCCCCTGAGCGACGCCACATCTATCGGTTCTGTGCTTCATGCATCAAACTTACTGTGATTCATTTTCCCTGCGGTCGTATAGACCAGTAATACTCCTGCTATCGTGAAGAACGTGTCTACCGTCATGGTGGCCGCAGTTATCCATAAAGCGTTGGCAGAAAACATCCACTGAAAGTTATAAAATCATTTTGTCATTCCCAGAGACATCCTAATTTCTTTAACATTGTAATTTGACCCCATAGAAATTTCATAGAACAGCATATACAAAGTGGAGACGACAATACAACAAAAAATTAAACGGCGAGTTACGTAGCGCTACATTATGAAGGTCGCTGACGATGCATCCGCATCAACCTAAATTGCATAGCGCCACTACTTATGAAGGTCGCTGATGTTATATACGTGCCAAGCTTAAAATCGCTGATGCACGGTCTATATCATCAATCGCTTCCGCAAGTTGTTAAGGTGTTTCAATAAATTGTAAGAAGGATCATTCTATTCTCCTACTTCGAGGTGGAATCATCACTCATAGGGTTAATTTTGTAATATTAAGTAGTATTAAATTCATTTAAGATCATTTCGGTTTTTCTTCAGTCCTCTGATCGCAGCAAACGTAATTGGCGCAGTCGGTAGGATACCCGCGAGAGATATCGGGACTCTTATCTATCTCACATCGATAGTCGCGTCGCGAGTCACTCGGGTGGCTGTCAAGCACCGTTCCGGGTATCCTGAATCTACGGACCTGCTGCAGACCAGAAGGAGAATCCAGCCATCGATTCACAGAGAGGAATCAGAAATGAAATACCTGTAAGTACACTTGAATCATTCTCGTGTTGCACCCCTTTGAATCTTAACCCTCAAGATTACCATACCAAGGGCTTCCAGTGCGCGGGAGTCTGAATCGACAGGCTCGCCAACGTACAGTAGATATAAATAGAGATATAACTTTAGATAGATTAGAATTAGACATTATGACCCAGAATTACCCAGATACCATTTTCAAGGCCCTTCGCCTTGTTCCAGAGTTTGACGGCAACCCAAATATCCTTACGCGTTTCGTTACCGTTGCGGCACCTCCTAACTACAACCACCGTAGTAAGACATTTAGATTACCACCCCGTAATAATGTACCTCAGGGCCCTAAGCCAACGAGTGGTGTTCAACGTTTTACTCCCAGACCCTTACCCCCAATAAATACGCCAGCAGTCCATGATTGGAACAGGTTTGGCAATCCACCACCCTCCAATTACTTTAAACCTCGAGAAGTGAATATGAATGAGTGCATGACATATGACGACTCATATTACAACTATTACTACGAACCAGAGTACAATAATTACTATACTGATTACGACACCAATGACATTGACCCAAGTCTAGCCGCTGACTCGACTTATTATAATGTAACAACGGACGCCCAGTTATTTGATGAATCGCAAACGAGTATAACTAACCATGCTCACGACTATTCCATAACCTTGCCATGTTTTGTGGAGTTTAATGACGCCAATAGCATGAAGTTGTTCATCTATCGGTTTCATAACTATATCGACGGCCTCATCGGTTTAGATCTATTATATAACTGGGAAGCTCGCATAGATTTGACATTGTTAACTCGACCCGCGATAAACCCCATCCTTCAGTATCCAGACTTCAGTAAAGAATTTAACTTGACGACAAACGCTTCTATCTGTCATGCATCCCGAACTTTAAATGAAAGCGAGATGAACTATATACATAGTCCTATAGAGAAGGAATTACTTGCTATAATTTGGGCTATGAAATATTTCAGACCCTACGAATTTGGACGTAAATTTAAATTCAATATTCACACCAAAAAAGCCATGTCCTTGATAGAGGAAACTGATGAACTCAACTCCTTAATGGGTAATCCATCAGAAACCATCCCTGGCAAACCAAACTCCTCGACCGAAACAGTACATACAAGCATTGAGGACCCCATCCCAGAAATTATCATAACTGACGAGCCATTAAATAAGTATAACAGACAGATATGTTTCACCATTGTAAATGACGTAAAGAAACGACCTGTAGTTACGAGTACCAGGCCATTTGACACCTACGCGTTACACGAAATCCAATCGGAGTGTCTCGCTAGCAAACTCGTCAATGTCCTAAAACAACTACGATCTTAGAACATAATGCGATCAAATTAGTGACCGAATTCAATGATCATATTAGTATAAGTAACGAGTGGATGTCTAAATATAATAGCGTTATTACACAGATAGTACAAGACAAGAATAAAATTAACACTACCTTAGAGACCATATTACAAAGCACTAAGAGAAATTTGTTTAATAAAATATGCTCATTTTTCCCAACTACTAGAAGTTATAAGCGATAATGTAGAAGACTGAACTCAGGGACTAATTAGGATAGAAGATAGTTTAGCTTTTGTTCGTGCGATTAGTATACACCACTCTATGATAGACGTAGAAATACTAGAGTCAATGGTTAGAAAACCTAAGACTACTCACGCCGAAGTGCAAATTTTAGATCTAGAACTTAGAGATAATTATGACATTATAAAACCGGGATCATACTATGCAGACAACCAGATAGTATTCGTATTTAAATTTCCAATCTTTTCAAAAAAATAGCTACGATTTTTATAGACTCTCCGTGGTTCCTAACAAACACGCACAAGCTCTTATTCCACCCTTTCCTTTCCTTGCAACCAACGAGATGTTACATGCGTACATAGAGGCTGAATGCCCGAAGCTGAAAGACTGGTACCTCTGCGAGAAATATACTACTCACCAGACTCGCACCAAAGCTGACCGCGTCCAGGGGTTAATCACCAACTAAGCTCTTCAAGGCTCTTGCAAGTTTACCACAGTAACCTTGATAAGAGAAGCCATGGAGGAGCTCAACGACCAACATTACGTCATATTCTTTCCTCAAGAAACGAAGGTACAATTAACCTGTAACCAGAAAGACTACACATCGCTTCAGGGTAGAACTTACCTTGCTACGATTCCTATTGGGTGCTATCTGAAATCCGAAGAGTTCACCATAGCAAACGTTTACGACGAAATTGATGGCCAACCCTTGAAGTTCATGAAAATACCCTACGACGCTAAGGAACAGGCCACCACAGCCACCCACGTCAATCTGAACTCTATTGATCTACAAGGACTACACCACATCCTGGACCAAATTGTGATCCAGAATCCCGTTCAACTTGAGAACGTGCAGACTGACGCACTTTATCACACTACAATCCCATTATATGGAGTACTATTAAGTGCAAGCGTACTCGCTATCATTGCAATGACCCGAAGCCACTTATGCAGATGTACTAACACTATGGAAAAGGGGCAGACACCACCAGCCGCAACCCTGGAAAAGAAGGAAAACTCCCCACGAACTTCCCGGCAACATTTTCACTCAACGTGCTAAAATAGTCGCCGTTCTAAGAGGGGAGGAGTTACGTAGCGCTACATTATGAAGGTCGCTGACGATGCATCCGCATCAACCTAAATTGCATAGCGCCACTACTTATGAAGGTCGCTGATGTTATATACGTGCCAAGCTTAAAATCGCTGATGCACGGTCTATATCATCAATCGCTTCCGCAAGTTGTTAAGGTGTTTCAATAAATTGTAAGAAGGATCATTCTATTCTCCTACTTCGAGGTGGAATCATCACTCATAGGGTTAATTTTGTAATATTAAGTAGTATTAAATTCATTTAAGATCATTTCGGTTTTTCTTCAGTCCTCTGATCGCAGCAAACGTAATTGGCGTGTCCCTAATGACGTTCCCATTCTGTATACAAAAATTCAATTGAATATATTCAATAGTTTAGTCAATATAGCTCGGCAAAATCCATAGTCGGCTCGGGTTATTCCGTTTATCCGCCCCAAAAATCCACCCTAACGAGGATATTCGGAAACGTATGCCCGAGAATCCACCCAAGGCCTAGTTGGATAAACGGAATCTATAGGCATAAGGTGGATCCTGCATACACTACATTTAATTTGTTTGAAAACTCGTTTTTTAATTTCGATGCTAGAATTTATTTGACAGTTCCAAAATACTCTT
Organism: Conistra vaccinii; assembly: GCA_948150665.1. NCBI lineage: Eukaryota > Metazoa > Arthropoda > Insecta > Lepidoptera > Noctuidae > Conistra > Conistra vaccinii. The sequence goes on along the minus strand of OX411320.1, from coordinate 6,897,323 downwards.
ATGCATTAGTAGTGCCAGTATTTTCATTTATTGTTGTATTGTAGTCTCCACATTGTATATGTATAGTATAACAATCAACTTAGCCTATCGCAGTCTACTGCCGAAAATAGGATTAGATTGTATTAAAGTGGATTCCAGATAAGTTTAATCCTGAATCTTAATAATAACTGTCACGTATTTCATTTAATCCTCATTAATCTTGGGATTTTTTTGTACCTAGGCATGAATCATATTATTATAAGCTGCATCAAGCCTCAGACATGACTAATATTATGTAGTGAGAAAAATAAATGAATTAAACTTACCGTGTTTAAATCAACAGGGTTAGCTATAAACAGTTCTGTACTGAACGAATGTCCAACTATCACCCATAGCATAGCGAGGGTCCTGATTCCATCAAGACATTGTAAGTTTCCACCACTAGAACTGAATGTTATGAGTCGTTGTCCGTTTGTGTAAACAGAAAACGATCGACACAGTGTACTCATTTGCTTGATATCTGTAAATAATAATAAAGTTTCAGATTCTAATCGAATAGTGAAAACTAATACTAAGGAGAACGATGTAAATGAAGTAAGAAGCAAGCCTATCATTCTTGAAAATGGACATAATCCCTTATATGAGAAAAGAGAAATACTAACTCCTATTCAAGATATTGCCAAGATATCTTTCACTCACCTTTCTGAAATAGGAATCGATAACAAAGATCATAGCTTGTACTTATTAAAGTTACAAATCCGAGCACCGAAAATATTGCACTGAAATAATACAGAAAATGTTAGAATATTTCATATCTTATTAAAACGTAAACTCTCGAAAGACGACATGTTATTGGTTAATTCTCTCTGTATTTTCGTTATTTGATAAGATTGTATCAAATTATATATATAATATAATCAGCTATCAACTAATACGATTAAAATAACGAGATAAGACAGAAATATTCCATACAATTAAACGACTAATTGCTACTTACACTGCGGTATAGTCAGCGGGGGCCCACGGTTTATCACCAGTAAGTCGGCAATAGTCTTCTCTATATTGAAAGCCTACTGCGGAGACGTTGAAAAAGAAAGAAGAAATTGCTTGGTGAGTAGTGCATGGCTTTGGTACGCAAACTCCCAGTCTGAACACCATGCTCGCGAGAGGATTGTTCGGTATAGACCTGAAAGGGTGAATGGCTTTAGAGTCTAAAGTTGTGACTGTAGATTTATTTTAACTAACCGTCTAAACTTTAGACGGTTAGTTAAAATCTACAAAAATAGTCTAACTATGCTTCAACACTTGACATAATGCCCTCCATACGGCCGGCATCAGCGAAAGGTCTTGGAAATCCTGTTTAGAATTTGTCATCTAAAACTTTTGCTGTCACCGTAGTGTTATGGTGGCAGTCAGTCAGTCCGAAGTCACGACACCCGGCTTACATTTCTTATTTTATGTGACAATTTTGTTTTTTAATACTAGACTAATAACTTACCTAGGCAATGTTTTGCCTTGTTTCGCCCTAGGCAATGTTTTGAAAAAAGCTTACCTCGTGTCATGTTTAAAGCCATCAAAGTTGCCACTCAAGGCTAGTAATTCTGCACGTCTTCGATGATATTCTGCAATCTCAGAAATGGTTTCGTTATCTAAACGTAAGGAGCCTGGATCGAACTGCGTCCCTCGTATATCTTCAGGGCGAGGTATTTGAAACGTCTGGTTGAATGGCACAAGGATTGAGCAGTATTTGCCCTCTATGTGCATGTCTTCCAATTGATGATTGATTTCCAGACATTGGTGGTAGTTGCCCAGATCTACTGAGTTGCCCGTTAGTATACCTTTTGGTGTTCTTAAACCGGAATCCGTAACTGTAAAATATTTTGTTATATTTTGTTTAGAAAAAGAATACTTCTTTGGTACCTACTCATCTGAACGACAAATCTTCTTCCGAATCTAGGCTATACGTCCAGATCGCCAGTATTCCCCGAAGGGACTTTCAAAGGTGTATCTATTTAGAAATTTAAGAGAACACTGTGTTTTGCCAGCTTCGTGTAAGTCTTTTGTAATCCATTAAATCAGAGATTTGAATTCGCTAATAAAATACATTTATTGGTTTTCGGATATTGAGTACGATTTGATAAACGTTTCGGCACTTATAATACTGCCTACCTGTGCAGCTAGTTTTGTTATTTTGAAATGCAATTATTGACGTTTCAAGTTAGAGCAACGACGAATATCGAATAAAATTAAAAATCCGTGTGGCCTGGGTTATTGGGCCTAAACACGTAGCAGACGGCCTCACGGATCCGCCATTTTCGTATGTTCAACGGTCTGCCTAACACCCATTCACATCTATTAAATTTCACGCATAAACATACACACACTATCCATATAGTATAAGTAACACTGACTTAAAACTATGATAATAAAACTTATAAACGAATCTAACAACACCTAGTAACACGTGCCTCCGCACTCAGTGCGTAATAAAAGGGTGGTTCACCTTGTCATATAATGTTTCTAGGATGCTGTTGGAGCTTTTGCGCAACCAACCCATAATTGACATTGCCCTTTTTATCATTGGCATGAAAATCGTCGACATGGGCTTCCGCGAACATCTGCGAAGCGCTGTAGAAGCGCGGAAGCCCCATCAACATCCTCAATCCATTGTTTTACTGAACGCGCAAGACGTTGTAGGCCCTCTGCGTATACTTCTGCGTTAATGAACCTTCGAAAAGAAGGACTAGTTGGATGCAGTGGACATCAGACAAAAATAAGTTTTATCAAACATTTGAGAGCATTTGTAATAAGAATATCAATATTTTTTTGGGTTAAGTTTAGATGTTGAATATCTCTTTTTTTCAGGTATAAAAACAAATAGCAATTTGTTGTGTAGGCCTTTGTTGTGTCGATACCATTGCACCATCCAGCACAGCACAGCGGACTGCTCTGGGGCGGCTGCTACAGGTGCAGAAAACGTGAAGCGGTGCAAATATAACGACCTTATTGGGAGTTGTATATTTTAACCGATTGGGGTTGAAACAGTTCAGCTATGGGGTCCGAGTGTGCATCGAGTTTTTTTGAGTTTTTTGCTGCCAGCATTTATTTTTTTTTACTTTTGTGTAAACAAAGATACTTGATTAAACCCCTAGGAATAAATATTTACAATGTAAACGTTAAAATAAATAATAGTGAATCTTTACTCACATTGAAGCAACAGCATGGCGTTTGTTCTAATAAACCTCATTTGACGGTGGCACTCCTGCGCATCTAGCGCATTATCCAATAAACTCGTGTCAACTGCTTCATGTATTCTTCCCATTCCATTGGAGCTATACACTAAATTTAATGTTCCTAAAAATATAATTAAAGACAGTGTATGTACCATATTTAAATTAGAATCTTTAGCACTTTCAGATCGTTAATTAATATACGACCAAGTGCCAGACACTGCTGCGCGTAACAAACAAGTAATAATAACAAAATAAGAAGAACTTAGATTATAATTTTGTTTTTGTATAACATTATCTAATCGAATAATTTTGATTAATTATTAGGTATGTTTGATCAAGCAATAGAATATCCTGTGTACGTACCAAGATTATTGATAAAACTGCGGAAGGAGATTGGTACTTACGCACAAGTCAGCTATAGATTATATACAGTTGTTTCTATGTTGTCATGTTCTGTTTGTTGAAGCCCGTTTTCAACTAGTTATCTCTCCTCTTCCTGCCTTCCTTCTCGTCTCTTCTTTCTTTTGTCATAAGACTGCTTGTTTCTGCGACTGTTACCTCTATTGTCGTAGCCTCATTGCGTGCGTAGTCTTGTAGGTAGTTTTACCTCTCTCATAACCACCTGCTTAGCTACCTGGGGTAATACTGTCGTTTTATCTCTCCCAATGATTCGTTCATTGGGTTCAGTGTTAACATTGCACAAAATGGTACTTATTTGGATTCTTGTCAATTCCGGGTTATCTCTAAAATTTTAGATCTTTAGTATTATTCTTTCTGAAGCTTTGTGACGTGTAAGCTGCTTGAACCGAATGTTTAATAATTATCCTATAAGAAATTTTCGGAAAATTAATCGGATTGTAGAATTTAGATTTTTAGGGTTCCGTAGTCGACAAGGAACCCTTATAGTTTCGCCATGTCTATCTGTCCGCGGCTTAGCTCAGAGGCTTTAGTACTGGCATATATTTACATATTAATTACGCTGACAAAATAGTAAAATTAAATGATGAAAATATTTTTTTAAGGGTACCTCCCCTACACGTTAAGTGGAGAAGTTTATTTTTATACTAAAAAAAATATTTTTATAATAAAATAATGTGAGTTTGTGAAAACGATTTTTGGATTGAGGAATATTTTTGAGAAAATATTTAGCGTTAAACTGCTCATTTTTTAACCGACGAAAAAAAAAGGGTAGAGAGCAACGCGAGGAACGCACTTGGCCGGTTTTTGATTTATCAGATAAGTACGTACGTAATTAAGAGGTGGTGGAACAGTCTATCAGATATTTACTAAACTGGATTAGGTATGGACTACATAGTTATGTTGTTAATTTTGCGAGAAAATCATTATATACTTTATTATTTTATATATTTATTCACAATTACAACATCTTTACAGACTCATCCAAGGCGAGGCTAAAGTTTAGTATTAATACATCAAATTATGCTTATTATAATAAAATACTTATTAACACAGGTACGTTATAAAAATGTAAATTTTTGACGTTTTACAACTGATTGCACAAAGTATAATTTGTAATAAATTGCTAATACTCTGGTCAGTCCGGAAGTTTGCCTTGTGTTATGATTGGCTTAAAGACGAAATTACCGTTATAGAGGATATCTTCCGAAAATTATAATAATCCTAACTATAATATTATATTATACATGCGAAAGGGAGTTTGTCTGTTACGCTTTCACGCTAGAATGGCTGAACGAATTTTGCACATAGGATACTTTTTATTTCGGTAGTACCTACGCGCAGGATATTTTCAGACATTCATGCGGGCGAAGCAGCGAGCACAAACTAGTCTTCTTAAACATATAAATACGTACAAGCACCCGAAAAATATGTTATCGATCTTAGTATTGATAACATATACGATTCGATACTCAACAATTTCAACCTAACTGAAACGGATATTTACAAGTGAAGCGACGTTGACATTGACTACACAAATGCAAAGGATGCTCATGTCATGCTCATGCTGATAGTCCAATCAGCAGGGCTAAATAAATATATTCTTAACTAAAGCCTTCGAACCTGTAACACATATCATAAACAACAACATGTTTTGCATAAAATAATACTATCCACCATATTTCATTCATTCATTCTTCGAATAGTAAATATTTTTGTGAATTAACTAGAAATACAATTATTACCGGAAGATAGGATATTAACAAAAATAATCTTCACGTTTTCTCTTATCAACACATTAACGCTAAAATAAAATTATTTGATAATAATAAAGTTATCTACGTACATTTAATAATAATCAGATGTTGCTTATAATGAGTTTGTTAAGGTATAACCAGACTGTGGTCAATCGACGACGATCGATGACATCGACTGTTCAACCATAATCGGCAGCCATCCGATTCGATCGATTGATGATTTCATTCACATTCGCCAGTCTTCATTCAATGGCAGACGATGGTGTAGGAGTCACGCATAGGTAACTATCGTTCATATTGATTTTCGATTGATATGGAAAATCAAATATGTTTTGAGGCGATCAATATCGAATGCTGGACGTCGACCGACCGCAATGTGGTTGCACCTTTATAATATTTGTATGATTATCTTTATTCTATGACATAAGTCATTAGATAAGATAATGAATTAGTTACGTACTATATAAAGAGGCCCTTGAATTAGAGCTTTCATCAACTCTCGAGGCTTCACCATGGCATGATCTGCTCCTGTATTGTTCATGCCAATCTGAGGGTAGAAGCGTTAAGAGTATTCCAATATACAAGAGTGGTCACTTATTTAAGAATCTGCCACCTACATTATCTCATTTTCAATACAAAAACTTACCAGAATACCACCAGATTCATGCAGAACAATTTGAAGGACGAATTAGCACTACATAATAAATCTACATAATTATCTCTTATTATCTACATAACTCTTATTTACAAAATATATGGTTTAGTTTCATTCAAAATTTACTATGACGAAAGTATGCTCTAGAATTCAATTAATAACAACATTTCGGAGATTTCTTTCACTGCTCAATCCATTAACTCCATATAACACTCTGGTCTCTCTCTCACAGCTGGTTAACTGTGGAGTTAGAGGATGAGGTATAAAAGTTTACCTTATTTCTGGTGCACTTTTAGAACTAATATTAACACCACTATCATTAATAACCACTACATTATCATTGTCATTAGGATCCTTCCCATCAACTACAATTTCATTCGAATCCAATTTTTCTAAGACCTCATTAGAACTAGCATTATCTTTTAAATCTTGTAGTTCATCTACATCATCAGCTTTAATTTTATTTTCATCGCTTGCGTCTGCATCTTTGTTGTTTTTGTGATCAGCGATATCTTTACCACCTTTATCAAAATTATCTTCTTTTGTTACTTTGCTACCTTTCATTGCTGGTTTCGTTCTCTTTGCTGAAACAGAAAAGATATGTAACTTCGATTATGGAATTTTAACGAAACCCCTAGGCATATCATTTGAACTTATTTGTCGGAAGTTGGAACGTTTACGGGACAGACCACAGATGGGAATCCATTCAAAACTGTACAATGATATCATGAAAGAATGCGAAATAATGGAAGTATACCTAAATCCATCAGCTGTTTGAATAGGACTGTCACTGGGGAGTCCACCAGAAGAGTGAAGATGAAGGAATACACCACAGCCAACACCAAATAAGACAGGAACTTAAACGTCTGTTGAGAAGATGCATTCATTATTTTATGAAAATTTTAGTTTATTTAATATCATCAATTCAGGAATTTCATTTCCTTAAATCACTTCAAAAGTACCAAACGTTTAGTTCATAAAAGTAAAACAAAATACTTACAAAATTGCCAACGGAAAAGTATATTGGAGCTACCGCTGCGGAGTTGAGAGAAAACATGAGAGGGTAGTGGAATAAGAACATCCCATATGACAGCCGAGCTGGTAGTCGCCATACATCAAGAGTCAAGAACCAATTAATTGGACCTGAAATGTGAAGTAATATTATAATCACTTTGAAAAAAAAAAATATATTCATAGTACAGAAGAAAATGTTAGAAATCTCACCAGAATAACCATGTTGGCACGCGACTATTAACCAGCATATGGCACATGCAAAACTAGGCCTCATGAAAGAATTCATTAGATTGTCCAGCAGCTGGTTGTCCCAGTCAAACTGCTTGATTCTGTACTTAAAGTAGAAAATTCCTCCCAATACACCAGCAGAACAGGCCCAGAAGAAGATGGCAAGGATCTGAAAGTTACAGATGTTTTAGTAAAACATATTGTTTTCCCATACGAAATGCCTTTATTAAAATACACAGTTCAAGTGACCAGACAGCCAACAAAGTTCGTAGGAGCAGACGGTTTTTCTAAGTGTAATTTTAATATCGTTTATGTTGTTTACGTCAGTCAATATTGTCTCTTTTTCTGTACCATCTTCCTCCTATTGTCCCTTGTTGCTTCAGCAAATCACCTTATTTTTCAATTCTTTCCTATCAACGCTATCACGCTGTCGCGCTATAGGTTCCTTCTTGTCTTTCATATGATTTTTACACAAGTTTTAAATTAAATTTCTTTCTTTGACCATATCAATCAACTTACCCACGGTATCTGTATTCTACTCTTGCGGTAAATGTGGAGAATATAACCAAAGAGCAGCCCGACAAAGAATGGAGAAGCACGCGCCAAAGTATTGAAGTAATATTTATACATGTAATCCATTAAGTCCAAGAAACGACTGCAAAAGACGAAAAAAATAAAAATTATTTGAGTACATTTGAATAACAATTTCCTAAAGCTTTTTTTTGCAGATTCTATAATTATGTAAGATATACTATTCTCTTATTTTCTAAATTTTATAAATAATAATTATTACTCTTCTGTTTTAAAAATCTCACTAGAAAGGAAAAATATGAATGAAAGGGATAGGAATGCTTTTGCCCTGCAGTAAAATACCAAAAATATTCATCATCTTCGTAGTAGCGTTGCCTATAAACTTACATATAAACTACTGAAACTCAAAATTACTTACGTAGGCACAAGGTTTCCAGCTGGCATATTAAGGTGGAAACTATATACAGTGGAAGCTATTAGAACAGCGGCGAGTCCGCCTACAATACCCATCCACGCGAGGTATTTCTTGCCAGTCATCACCCAAACGAGAACTATTGGTGACACCACATACAGCTGGAAGTCTATGGCGATGTACCAGGAGTGGCTAATACACTGAAATTTGAATAAAGCCATAATTATGAATAACGTCTTTTATTTCCCTGTATTAAAATCTTATTTGTTGTAAATGTTATGGTAAAACCTTTGGTATTCGGCAATCTTGTTTAGTGATTAATTATTTTGAGTAGAGAAAAGATTTATTTATCTAAAAAAAAAACAAAAATGCCTATATCTATTGCAAACCTTGCTTGGTTGTCATAATTTTCTTCAAGCATTTGACTGTCTTAATACCTCGTATTGTCTACAGTTGTAAATCTTTTTTTTTTATAGATTTTTCTGATAGACTTAATGATAAATAACCTACCATATCTTCAAGGTGTACTAAATTTTGAATATGTAGTAGTAGACAAAGTAGACCACCAGTTTTGCCTACATCTTTCGGTATGATCGATTACTGTCAGCCAGTGAGGTCCATCGGTGATGCGGTTAAAGTAAGAAGTTTGAAGGAGTACAAGCACAGCTAGCAGTGGCGTCACTCGCATGAAACGACTCAAGTAGAACCAATGAAGATTCTTGAGAAACGTTACTGAAGAGGAAAATTGTCACGTGAGTACAAATCAAAATATTTTTCAATTAAATTCATTTAAACAGCATTAACAAAAAAAAAAAATATTATCTAAGGTATATGACGGCACTGATGAATGAATTCCGTATCCATAAAAACTTATTGAATGTCTTCGATGTTTAATTTCTGTTTTCTTGTGTTGTGAATATGATAATGAATAGGGGGTCGCAAGTGATAATTTCTTAAGTTTAGATATTAAAACCCTATCTACATGAAAAACGTGCTCAATCATAATAAAAGCATCACCGCTTTGATTGATGAGTTCGATAACAATTTTTTAATATTTGCATACATAACATACATAATCAGCCTATTCATGTTCCCACTGCTCACACGGGACACAGGCCTCCTCTCTATGAGAGGGAGTGGGCCGTAATCCACCACGCTGGCCCAGTGCGGGTTGGTAGATGTCATATGTCTTCGAATTTTTTTGGTTCTAAGACATGCCGGTTTCTTCACGATATTTTCCTTCACCGTTTTGAAAGCAATGGTGATAAAATTATTTACACAAAGTAAAGCGCCTGCTTGGGTTCGAAACCATGACCTACAACTCGTAAGTCGGGGCCGATACCACTGGGCCACCACTGCTCTTAATATTTACATGGTCCTAAATAAATGACCGTAAGTAACCCGAAATTATGTTCAGTAAAATGTTGAAACGCATCTTGGTGAACTATTTGTTATTCATTTAATTTTGAATTTTTGGAGTTTCTTTGTGATTTTGTTCGATATTATGTGATTTTATTAATTATTATATCTTTTCTATGCTTCAGATTTTCATTTAAAAAGTTATAACAAGTTAAAGAACATCAAAGACTGCAAAGTGCTAACGGGAGAATACTAGTTTCACAGCACAGACTCCTTATTATGGAGGTCATGGTCTTAGAAATAAAGCTCAATAAAAACGAAGAGCGACATGGACCTAAAATTAAGTGACATATGCTGGAGAACAATGATTGTGCGAAGAAATTTAAAAAAGCGAGTGGTGGATAAAATGGAAAGATGAATAGGAGGAAGTTAAAGACTGAAAATCTACAAGTTCGTAATAAGGCTTGTCGTACTGTATAAATCGGAATGCTGGGTTGTGAAGAAAATGGATGAAAAAAGATTGCATGTAGTGGAGATGAGAATGTTGAAATGTATGTGTGGAGTGACTGACGAACATGGATAAAGTAAGAAATGAGCATATAAGAGTAAGTTTAAAAGTAGCGCCAGTGACAGAAAGGTTGAAAGGAAATCATTTGGAAACGCATGTGACTAAAAGACTGATGAATATGAATTGATGCATAGAGCAGGAGAGGAAGGCTAGAGAAAAGATGGATGGATAGTGTGAGGAATGGGAAGGGTGACAGTTGACAGGGGAGACTGGAAAAGAAAACGTGTTACACCGACTCCAAGTAACATGGGACAAGAGCAGGAAGATGATGATGAGATTTTCATTTATGAAAATTCAGTTTTTTTCCGTTCTTTTTTGCCAGGTAGTAAAAAAGTAAGAAAAGAGATATTATTGCCTATATTTATAATAATTATCAAATCATCATCAGAATGTCATTATGATAGTAGGTAGTATCCGAATGATTTTATGATTATACATATTACGCAATTTATTTGATATCGAGTATTTTTTATTGTGTAACCTAGTTTTTGGCTTCAATAAAACTTAACCCAGTTCAAATTTTTCAATAATTCCATTATTTAGTTAATCCTGCGGGATCTTGTTAAAAAAAATTGGTAACTGTGAAAGGTATATAAAGATATACCTGGAGAAGGTACAGATTTACCATATGTTATGCTCAATCTAATCGCAAGACTATTAAAACAGCAAATAATGCTTTGGAACAGGATCGTGTTAGCGAAAACTTTGATTCCTTCTAAAGATCATCACACACTTTGAAGATAATAAAAAATATATATTATCTTAGATATAACTCTCACCGTACAATTTAATGGACCACCACACACAGTGAAGATAATATATATTTTACCTGAAAGGATTTTTAAAGCATTTCCAAGCGCTATAATATATGTTATCTTCATTGTGTGTGGTGACCTTCACAAGTTTCTCAACCTCTAAGAGATTCAAACTTTTTCAAATTGAATCACCTGAATGAAGCACCCTGTGAAACCCGTGTCATTAAGATAGAAGAAAATGTTGAATATTTTAATTCTAACTTCATCATCATCATTATTTCGGCTGAACGACATCCATTGCTGTTCATAGACCTCCACTGAGCGACGCCACATCCATCAGTCCTGTGCTTCATGCATTTAACTTACTTTGATTCATTTTCCCTGCGGTCGTATAGACCAGTAATACTCCTGCTATCGTGAAGAACGTGTCTACCGTCATGGTGCCCGCAGTTATCCATAAAGCTTTGGCAGAAAACATCCACTGAAAGTTATAAAATCATTTGTCTTTGACATTTCTCGGGATACGATGGGCCGAAGCCAACACACAGAGACCCGTTAGACGTGTTTAATGAAATGAGCCACCAACCGACGGTTATCCCTGTTCGCACTATACTAGTGCACCCAAGGACAACCCCCGGTTGGTGCAGGACTATTGCAGGATATGGAAACAAAGATATTGGTTTATGGGTTTGGGTGGCTAAGTGAACAGGCAGATGCCTGTTCACTCTTGGTTTGGGCTATATGTGAAAAGGAATACACGTAAAAACACGTGTGTATGACTGGTCGGGATATCAACCAAGTGCGGATGGTAAAAGTTCATCCCAATTTTATTTATATTGTTAATTTGACTCCATTGAAATGGGATAGAACAGCTGCAATAGATCAATCAAATTAGCCTATCGCAGTCTACTGTCGGACTAGGGACTATAGGATAAGAGTACGATAGTTGAAGTGGATTCAAGATAAGTTTAATCCTTAATCATTATTATTATTACGCATTTTCATAAATATTTTGTACATAGACACAAATCTTATAATCTGCATCAAGTCTCAGACACGAAAAATGTATAGTGAGAAAAATAAGTAAATTAAACCTACCGTGCCTGAATCAACAGGGTTAGCTATAAACAGTTCTGTACTAAACGAATGTCCAACTATCACCCATATCATAGCGAGGGTCCTGATTCCATCAAGACATTGTAAATTTCCAACTCCAGAGCTGAATGTTATAAGTCGTTGTCCATTTGTGTAAACAGAAAAAGATCGACACAGTGTACTCATTTCCTTAACATCTGTAAATAATAATACAGTCTCAAATTCTAATCGAATAGTGAAAACCAATACTAAGGATAACGATGTATATGAAGTAAGAAGCAAGCCTATCTTTATTAAAAATGGACATAATACCTTATATGAGAAAAGAGAAATACTAACCCCTATTCAAGATATTGATGAGATACCTTGCACTCACCTTTCTTAAATAGGAATCGATAACAAAGATCATAGCTTGTATTAATTAAAGTCACAAATCCGAGCAACGAAAATATTACACTGAAATAAAACAAAAACATGTTACAATATTCCTGAATGATTAAAACGTAAAGCTTCGAAATTGTGAACGGTACAAATTACAGGTTCTGACGACAAATTTTTGGAAAATTATCTCTGTATTTCCGTTAATTGATAAGATTATATCAAATTATATGTATATCAGCTAACAACTAATACGATTAAAATACTAACTAATAATACTAGATTAGACAGAAATATTTCATTCGATTAAACAATTACTAATTGTTACTTACACTGCGGTATAATCAGCGGGGGCCCACGGTTTATCACCAGTAAGTCGGCAATAGTCTTCTGTGTATTGAAAGCCTACTGCGGAGATATTAAAAAAGAAAGAAGAAATTGCTTGGTGAGTAGTGCATGGCTTTGGTACGCAAACTCCCAGTCTGAACACCATGCTCGCGAGAGGATTGTTTGGTATAGACCTGAAAAGATGAATGGCTTTTGACGGTTCGTTTAAATCTAAATATGCTTCAATATGGGACATGCCCTCCATAACAGCCAACACCAGCGAAAGATCTTTTTCAACATAAATGTTCAAGAAGCGGTCTTGGAAGACCTGTTGGGTATTAGTCATCTAACTCTTTTGCTTTTACCGTAGTGTTGCACAACGACACCCGGCTGTCAATACCGTTCAAGTAGTAGTTGAGAATTGTGTTTGTTAATACTAGAGAAAAGTTTCGCTCTGGGCAATGTTTTAAAAAAGCTTACCTCGTGTCACGTTTAAAGCCATCAAAGTTGCCACTCAAAGCTAGTAGTTTTGCACGTCTATGATGATATTCTGCAATCTTTGAAATTGTTTCGTTGTCTAAACGTAAGGAGCTTGGATCGAACTGCGTCCCTCGTATATCTTGAGGGCGAGGGACTTGAAACGTTTGGTTGAATGGCACAAGGATTGAGCAGTATTTGCCTTCAATGTGCATATCGTCCAATTGATGATTGATGTCCAGACATTGGTGGTAGTTGCCCAGATCTACTGAGTTGCCCGTTAGTATTCCTCTTGGTGTTCTTAAACCGGAATCCGTAACTGTAAAGTATTTTGTTTAGAATAAAACTTCTAGGTACTAATCTGAACGACAAATTTCGTCCGAATCTAGGCTACGTTTAGATCGTGTGCATTCCCCAAAGGGATTTGCAAAGATTGTATCTATGTAGAAATTTAAGATTCCTCCCATTTTGCCAGCTTTGTATAAGTCCCTTGTAATCCATTTTATCACAGATTTGAATTCGCTAATTAAATAAATTGATTAGACTTCGGATAATAACGTTACTACTTATATTACTGAATTAATGAACTTTAGAAGAGAAGGACTAGTTGGATGCAGTGGACAGCAGAAAAAATGAAGTTTTATAAAAAAATTGGGGGAATTTCTAATAAGTATAATAATCTCATTTTTGGGACAAATTGAGGTTTTTGCACGATGAATTTGTTTGGAACTTTTATATATTTTTTTAACTTTTGTGTTAAAACCAATACTGGATTTAAAAAAAAAAACCTAACAAATTAAATACTTACAATGTATTACAAATACATACAATTAAATAATAGTGAATTTTTACTCACATTGAAGCAACAGCATGGCGTTTCTTCTAATAAATCTTATTTGACGCTGGCACTCTTGCGCATCTAACGCATTATCCAATAAACTCGTGTCAACTGCTTCATGTCTTCTTCCCACTTCATTGGAACAATACACTAAACTCGATGTTCCTAAAAGTATAATTAAAAACATTTTATGTGCCATATTTAAATTAGAATCTTTAGCACTTTCAGATCTTCATATAAAATACGAGTGCCACAATGGCATCTGCTTCGCGGAGCAAACTAGTAATTAAATAAGAAGATTTCGGATTTTAATATCAATTTTGTATATCATTATCTAATCTAATAACTTTGATTAATTAGTGTGTTCGATCAAGCTACAGAATATATCCTGTATAAGAATCAAGATTTTTGATAAAACTGCGGAACGAGATTGGTACTTACGCACACGTCAAAGCTATAGATTATAATACAGGTGTTTTGTATGTTGTCATGTTCTGTTTGTAGGAGCCCGTTTTCGACCAGTTCACTCTTTTCCTCTTCCTCCTTGGCCTCTTCTTTCTTTTGCCATTTCAGATTGCTCGTTTCTACCACAAATTCTCTCTCATCGTCATCTGCCTAGCTTTTTCCCAAGTATATTGGTGACGGCTTCCAATCTAATCGGATGCAGCTGAAAAGTACTAGTATTTTACGTGAAGCGACTTTACTATCTGACCTACAAACCTGGGATACTAGTGTCGTTTTTTCTCTCCGACTGAACAACATTGCACCAAATAGTATTTCAACTCCTTTCAGTTCCGGATTATATATAAAGCATTATTATTTCTGAAGCTTTGTGACGTACAGCATGCTTGAACCGAATATTTTATAATTATCCTTTAGGAAATGTTAATCGGATAGTACCATAGGATATATCTATGGAAAGTACCTAGAACTTAGCTGTTTGATTTATCAGATAAGTACTTACGTAATTCAGAGGTGGTGGAACAGGCTATCAGCTATTTACTGAACTGGGTTAGGCTGGATTATGGGAAACTGTTATTTGTCCTTACTTTTTTTGCAGAATAATTTTGCACGAAAATCATTAAACATTTATTTATTCGCCTTTATACACTCATCCAAGCCGATGCTATAATTTAAGTATTTACTCATCAAATACATGTAATAACCTATAAGCATATTGAAATAATTATTAACACAGACGTACATAATAAAAATATAGACCATTTTTCCGCATAATATAACACTCTGATGAGTCCGGAAGTTTGTCTTGTGTTTTAGAGGATACCTTCAGAAAGTGATAATGATCTCAAATATACGTAAACGTACATGCACGTGCAAGATAAAGCGAAAATGTGCTATCGATCTTAGTATTGATAACACATAATATTCTAATTGTTTTGATACCTACATTCTCAACAATCGCAACCTTAGTGAAACAGATATTTGGAAGTGAAACGCCGTCGACGTTGACCACACAAATGCAAAGGATGCTCATGTAATGCTCATGCTGATAGTCCAATCAGCAAGGCTAAATAGAGAAATTATTAAGTAAAGCCTTCGAACCTTCGAACCATGTATAACACATAAAATTTTAATTATTTCAACTATAAATGCGTGAGTATTTCATCTTGTTTTTGTTTATACAATGTATTAATTAGATATCTGTTTTCAAAATAGTCTGTATTCAGTCTACCTATTTTGATTACGACTCCTAATCTCTAAAATCTGTTCGGCGTGCGACACGGATGTTTCTTGGGACCAATTCTGCTGACATCACGTTTCAAATCATGATATTCACCGTTTACTGTATTTATTAATAGTTTAATCTTTTTATTGTTTCTTTATTATCTACGTAAACAAATTCATTACTATCGAAACTAAAATCGGATTACTACGATTTAATATTTTTTTCTGGCCTTTCAAGATCTATAATATAGGGTAGCTAACTGGAATGTATATAACATTTATTGGCCACTGTTTTAAATGTGGCAATATCTTATGCACTATTATAAGACCATGATTATCGCATTCATATAAGTAATTTTTATTCCAAACGGATTGAAAAACGACTCAAGTCTTGTCAACGAGATCAGTACGAGTAACTAATCCCATTTTGACTGGCACTCGCAACAGCGTTAATAAAAAAAAAACATCAAGTCATTCAATCAAACCTAGAAAACACATGGTTTCAATATGATGGACCCAGAAACCACAGCATGAAACATAGTCGACATTTTGAAAGGAATTATTGACAAAACCATAATATCCAAAAAAATATGTAATTAATTGACCCCCAAATTCATCAGATTATTGACAGAAGACTAAAGGAACGTGGTCAATTTTGAACAGTTGTGACTCTGATAGTGGAATACCTAATAAAGTATGCGAAAATTTGGTGAAAAACACGACGACAAGTGATCGCATTTTAAACCAACAAAAAGGTGAAGATTTAAAGGATATTTTATTTTTCATACGAAATTGCGAGACGAAAATACGAGACGTCACCAACCGTCAGCGCGACAGACGTCGATACTTGGTGGCCAGTATATAACATTTATTATGGTAAAATATCTGGTAATTTTCGTTTGTGATATTTTAATTAAAGTTATACCTTCGAATTGGCCATGCTGTAGTAATTGAGTCAGTTGTTATATAGTTTTAAGATAAAGTTTATTTTTTTCAATGAGGTACCAAACACTTTTTATTCAATTCATTGGCATCTAGATTTGATTAAATTCTAATATAATTGCAAGCAAGTTGTAAAAAGCGTAAGAAAATTTTTATTTCACTGGATACCTGGCGCTTTCGTCTTCACAATACCTAGACTTTACATAGGCAGTCTGGTATTATAGGTACCTTAATATTGATCGAAACGGAAGAGCTAATTGAGATACTGTGGCATAGTTAGACTATTTTATAGATTTTATTTAGCCAACCGTCTGAAGCCATTCGTCCTTTCAGGTCTGTTCCAAATTATACTCTCGCGATTATGGTGTTCTGCACCCTAATTACGTAATGCACGATCAATTTTAAATTGAAACCAATTGAAAAAGATTGCTAGTCCATTGCTTCATAAGTTCGACGAAAAAAGTTGAGCAGATTTTTTTTTCGAACTTATGAAGCAATGGATTAGGAATTTGTTTCAATTTATTTCAATTTAAAATTGATCGTTGATCGTGCATTACGTAATTAGGCGGCTGACTGGGAATTTGCGTACCAAAACCATGCACACTCAGTGCATGGTCCCAGTCTAAGCAATTTTTTCATTCTTCGTCAACGTCTTCGCGCTTGTCTTGGCTCTTAATATCGAGAAGACTATTGAGGACTTTAGGCACTGGTGATAAGCCAGAGGTCCCCCACTGATTTTACCGCAGTCTAAGTATAAAATTAGTCGTTTAATTGCATGATGTTTCATTTCTGTATTATCTAGTTATCTTAATCGTATTAGTTGTCGTTTGCTGATATACATATAATTTGATATAATCTTATCAATAACGGAAAGATAGATGTCGTTAGAAGTGTGTGGAATTTGTACCATCCAAAGTTTCCTTCGAATCTTTACGTTTTATGAATATAAGTAGAACATTTATTTATTTTATTATTTATGAACACACAGTAAAATACAAAAGGAAAAATGAAAAAGAAATGTAGGCAAAAACCATCAGTGCTCGTATTTGTGACTTTCATCATCATCGTCATCATCAGCCTATTAATGTTCCCACTGCTGGGACACAGGCCTCCTCTCGGTGAGAGGGAGTGGGCCGTAATCCACCACGCGGGCCCAGCGCGGGTTGGTAGATGTCACATGTCTTCGAATTTTTGGTTCTAAGACATGCCGGTTTCCTCACGATGTTTTCCTTCACCGTTTTTGAGAGCAGTGGTGATGAAATTATTTACACAAAGTAAAGCGCCTGCTTGGGTTCGAACCCACGACCTACAACTCGTAAGTCGGGGCCGGTTCCACTAGGCCACCACTGCTCTGACTTTGTGACTTTATTTGATTCAAATTACCCAAGAGGAGGAGGAGGCGGAGTAGGAGGAGGAGGAGGAGAAGGAGGAGCTCTTGGCTAAGTACCTAATAACAGACGCATGGGTCGATCTATCAGGTGAAGCTACGCTTGCCGGGGTTTGTGCGTGCCTCAGAAAGCACGTTAAACCGTTGGGGCTGTTATTCGTGGATCTATGACAGTCGTTACGAGTCGTCAGAAGCCCGAAAGTCTGACAACCAGAAAAAGTAAATTAACATTAACAAGATTGTTCACCTTGGGAGCAACACAATTTTAAGCTCGAGAGACGTACTTTGAATCTCTCGCTGAACACTCTTGCCATAAAATTGTTGTTTGTTCCCTAGACAAACAATCTACTATTATATTTTCTCATTTGCATACTTTTGTTAGAGAAGAAGTGTTATAAATTATAATTCTATTTTTATAAGTAGGTATGTCAATTGAAACTTGTTTTGAAGTTTATAATTCGAATTTTACGGTATGGGAGTAGATAAACATGTTTTTGCTATATCAATTAGAACTAAATGCACCTTTCAAATTAACGGGCGAGGTTATATAATGGAAAAATAAATTGCACGTAGGTACAACCGAATAATAAAGTTTCGGATACGCGTGGTTTTCTTTTATTAGATATATTATTTTTAAATGGTTGGTAATAGTTATCCGGAATTGTATGAATTTGAGTGGTTTCATTTTTATTAGGAAAAGAGTTCATAACATCTAATCATAATATTATCCAATCCAAATCCAATCAGACTCAGAGTGAAAACAATAGGTACCCATATTAGATCATTGTATAACTCCAATGGTTATAAAAATACCCTTAACGAAGCCGGGAGTCACTTCTTTTTCCTGTCAAGTTGAAATGTTATAACTTTACTTTAAATACTCCCACGATCCTTGTACCGTTGCATATTTTGCACCCATAAGCACAACGTTTTGCGTGCGCCACATTGCCCTCTGCCGTAAACACCGATTTTTCACACCAAAAATATAAATCATTTCTCAGCAATAGTTTTTACTCAATGTTACTTAGTTTGATGTCCAGAATTGTAGATAACGTCTTTGTAATGGGTCTTGTAGCACCCTGAATAATACTATTTCGTCATCATAATTAACAATTACCTAATCAGCATGCAAATTAATCGAATTAACACCATTAAACTAATGGAATACGCATTAGGATTATCATTGGTCGTATTGCAATGTTATGATTTACCAGTACCTAACAAAAGAGGTTTCCCGCTAATGTTTGGGTTCTTAGTAGTGAAAAATACGAGTGTGGTTGGGGGACCCCCGTCAGGAACGATGATTTAAAAAAAAAACGCTTAAATTCACACTTTCTTCCTCTCTCTATAATAGAAAGAGACAGATAGAGGGAAAGTCCTATGTAGGGGCATAACGTTTTATCGTTACGTGACAGTTTCTATCAGTCAACTCCTACCACAAGTCGTGTTAAAGAACTTAAAATATGACCTTGGGAACAAAAAACGCGAGCGTTCTATTGTTAGATATACACCTATTCGTACTTTAATACTGTCAAATCAATCAACCTAGCCTTTTCTCAACTATGTTGAGATCGGCTTTCAAATCTGACCTCCACAACCCAGTTACTAGGTAACATGATTCGTCTTGATAAGACTGGTTGTCATACTTCTGGGCTTCTGACTACCCGTATCGACTGTCGAAGATCCACGAATGATAGGCGGAACCAACGGCTTGACACTAGGGACATGGGGTCCGAGTGCCCATTTGGTTTTTCAGACGCCTCCAAACGGTTGTTCGGCTCTTCACATTACCAGATATGGCTGCCCTATGTTTTGGCTTAAAATCAGTATTGCAATACAACGCGGCAATGCTGTCAGTCTTTTGGGCACTTTCCTGTTTACACTTGACAGCGATGCGGACGATTTTTTTTCCATACGTACATATTATGTGTTATGGTATGCTGGAAGAGATTTCTTTAGAAATAAGCATCACCTTTGTACGTATTTGTCTGTTCGTTTCTTCTTGTCTGTTGTTAAATGTGTGTACATAAATGGTTAAATAAATAAATAAATAAATTATTATTTTAAGACTGTTAGCTATTCTGTAACAGTATCCTAGTCAGTACTCGATTAAAAGTTATTTAAAGTTACGTTTTTCTATAATTCCTTAAAACCGTGTTCTTCCAAAATCCCCAACAAACAACATTTTCTTATTTACAAGACCAGTGTAAACAAGAATTCTTAATGGCAAACAAAAGTGCGTCTAAATTGAACGAAAATATTTAACAACCCTCCCCAAATTGTGATTTAAAACGAAAGACTTTCGTTCGCGAGCGTACTTGCGTGTTTTTCCTTTCCATTAATTGGAAATAGGGCAACAGTAGTCGAAAATTAATTATTGTAATGGACATTTTTTCTCTGTAATTTCAAGTAGGTACTTTCCTAACTGAAAACGTGTCAAGCTGATTTCCTTCAGTAAGTTAATGGAGCTAATCAGAAAAATACGAGTTCAATTAGAAATGTAAATGGGATTTCGATGTTTATCTTTTCCAGGAGTTTGGAACGAAGTTACTTATCGCTGGTTAGGCATACTCAGAACACTTTGCGAAGGAGAGTTATACCGAAAAAAGTAACTCGACCTTTTGTTAAGTAACTAAAGTGTCATGACGACGGTCAAAATGTAATGTTTTTTTGATTCGCCCGAATCTACTCGAACGAAACGAGCAAATCGACACTTTTAAATAATATTATATTTTTTTCTTGAAGCTATTTGCACGAAGTTAAATTATTTGCAGGCGGCGGTTGGCAACTCCTGAAATCGATGCGCCGACAAAAACTAAATAAATAAATTAAGTAAAAGTGTCAATTCGCCCGTTTTGGGTGAATCATCAATAAGCTTTTTTTTCGGTGTAGTCATGCCCCAAGTGTGCAAATGCAAAAGCAACGTTCCAGCCGGGTGTACACAAGGCTACACATCAAGCTATACATTTTTAGCTTTATGCTGATCTCGCATTGTATAGGATTTCCGTATAATGCGAGTTCAGCTTATACTGGAAACGTATAGCTTGATGTGTATCTTTATGTACCACGAAACTTCTCGAAACTTCTCGAAATTTTTGTAAAAGTATGGAAAGCTTATCAATATAATTATAATTTACATAGCCAGTGAGTATAACGATCCATCTAACATAAGAAAAACAGAAATAATACATTATTTATACATTGAAATTAATCACTTCAGTTGCGGCATGTAACGTATGTTAATTGACGTTTAATATTCATTGAATTACCGAGTAAATATCCATCAGAATTTCATGAAAGTAATTGCAATTACTTGTAATATTATTTGCATTGAGAACAATTTAACGTTGTGGTGTGAAGCCTTCGGGTTTCCTAAGACTGTCAGTTAAATACTAGGTTTATCGTGTTGCTTTTAATATTTATTTTTATTAGAAAACTCGTCCTGTCAAAATTTCTATTTCGATTTTTCGGCTATTCGGCCTTTGGGTTATTCCATTATTTTTTTCCCTAAACCACCTCTTATATTATTGAGGCGAATAAAACAAAAATAATAATTATTCAAATCGCTTTAGCCATTTTCAAATTTTTGTGAGACTAATGCACGGCAATTTATTTTATATATTTAAAATTTATATGTAGATAAAACAGCGCTAAGCCGTATTTGGACCCAATAAGTAGTTACCTATTGACATCAATGTTAGGCGAATTTACATAAAAAATATTATTAGGTTAAAATAATGTATTTACATATTAAAAAAGGATTCTACACGTGTTGCTATTCTTGGTCTAACTTCTGTACAAAAATGGCAGAACCGCGTCGAACTCAATATTATACTTGAAACTAAAACTCACTTGAAACTAACCGCCTCGGTCCGTGGTCTTGTGGTCCACTTGTTTCAGATCCAAAGGTCTGTTTCGATTTCCAGTGGGCGAAAAAAAATCTGCTCGGTTTAGTTGGTGGTAGGCCTTGTTCTGGCTAGCTAAGCTACCACCATCTTATCGACAGTTAGAGGTAAAAAAGCCAGTTCCTCTATGGTTGAGAATTCTGGGTGAAGCGTGCTTCCACATTCGGCCTGATCATTTAGATTCACACTTACTATCAAGTGAGATGCAGGCCACAACAACAACTAAGCATTTATTTCAATATAACCAATTACAGGCACTTTTGAATTGTCAAGAGGTCGGTCAGTCAGAGAGATGAAGCTTAAGTTGCCCATTTCAAACCATAGTAGATTCCTATGGAGAAGAACAGGCAAGAAAGTCTACGGACACTCTTTGAAACGTAAAGTTGTCAATATGATTTGTGCGCGAGTAAAAATATTAAACACTTCGTGGAACAAATGATTTTCATATCTTTTCAAACGACTAAATTCCGTTTGAATAGTTTATCAGATACGAATAAATGTATTTGAATGCAGTTTCACCAGAATTTGGATTTGAGGATTACCTACTTACTACCCTTTTATAACCGTAAAACCAAAATTTAATATTAAACAGTTTCAGAAAATAAGAGCTTCGAATTCGCAGAAATAAAATCCAAATCTTATTTTCTTTAAGTAAGGTTTTCTCAGGAAAATAAGGAAAGAGGCTAGTGTGTTTATAGTGCCGAGAATTTCGTACTGTGTAGCTAAAAGTGTAAATGCCATTTATCTAATGGAAAAGTATTTAATTCTCTATATAAGTCTTTTTCAAAACGTCCAAATATGCACTATCTACCAGAAAAATAAAACAGAATACCATTTGTATGAAATTACCACATTTATACGTTATATAGAGCACCATTTGTATGAAATAATCTATTGTACAAGTTAATCTTAACAGTTCACGCAGTTGTGGAACAGGCGTATACTACATATAATTTTTTACGGCTTTTTATCTGAGCAAAATCATGAAAAAGACTCATCGTGATTCATAATTTCAAATCTCGCAAAAATATTATCATCATTTCAATTTTAAATGCCACAAAATTATTAAGTTTACTTTGCACAGGACGTTTCAACCCCCGTTCGGGAGCTCTCACGGTAGCAACCCTACTCGTAGATCAGGGTTGCCACAAGCACGTCCCGACGTCCTGTAGGGCTGTACAAGTAATTACCGCGGCCCGACCTGACTGATGATGATGGCACTCGGAACACTCCCGTGCCTCAGATAAACAACTATGTGTAGTGAGCTGTAGTCTTTTTTGTAAGAAAAAATATGCTGAGTTTCATTTAGTTTGCGCTCGGAATTTTAGGAAAGGTTTTTTCGGATTTATGCTAATTAGAATCTAGCGAGTGATGACCCTGCGGCTAATAGCGTTAGGGGTGGGAAAAAAATGTTTATCGTAATATCTGGTAAGTACTTGATATTTTACAACGTGATTTAGATTATTTAACCTTTCGTATTGATGTGAATTTCTAATCTAAATTGTAAATAAGCCAGTAGTCGTAAAGTTGGTATTTCAATTTACATTTGACATAAACTTGGGATGTTACTGTGAAACATAATTATATTTAGTAATTAAGTCTATATGAGCGGATATTACGGCCGCACGTTATTAAACCTCCAGATTATTGTGATTTGGGTCACAACTATAAATGAAAAGCGTATGTGCGGGTAACTTCACGTGGAAAATTACTCTTTTGGAGTACTAATACAGTTCTGATGCATTATAACATAACATTACTTTGCATCACCAGTTACAAAAGTTATAAAAGCTTTTCGGCATTCATAAACAGTTATAAAAGCTTTTCGGAAAATGAAAATCACATTGACCGAAGATCTATGGGGATTATCTATCAAAGTTTGTACATCCATAATCAACACTTAGCACCATACTTAGCTTTAATATTTAATTTGTGTGTGGATCAAGGAGTCTTCCCGGATTTAACGAAATACAGTTTCACACTGCTTTGACACAGGCCTCTTCTTTGTGAGAGGGAGCGGGCCGTAATCCACCACACGGGCACTCTACGTTAGTACGTTCCCGTGGGATATTTTCCGACAACTACGCGGGCGAAGTCGCGGGAAAAAGCTATTCTATATAATTATTTTTAACTTTTCCATGACCATTATCACTAATGCGATGTCACTTTGTCTAGACCCTCAGGGAGCGCCGAATAAGATATAATAATTAGTTATAACATTATCAGCCTATAATGTTCCCACAGCTGGGACAGAAGCCTCCTCTTGGTGAGAGGGATTAGGCCGTAATCCCTCTCATCCAATCCAATCCCCCCCTGCGGGTTGGTAGATGTGACATGTCGTAGAATTTTTGTTTCTAGGACATGCCGGTTTCCTCACGATGTTTTACTTCACCGCTTTTGAGAGCAGTGGTGATAGTTATATTATATGATAAAGTGCCTGCTTGGTTTTGAATCTACGATCTGCAACTCGGTCAACAACAAAATTGCGGCCGTTACCACTGGGCCAATTTTCATAAAACTACTAGTAACATAAAACTACTAGTGCTGGCTCTGATCGAGTGGAATATAAAACCTTAACATACTCGTACAAGACAGAAGTATCATTAAGAACGGCTGCAAGATCGAGTGTTTATTGAGCTAATTATGTTTTTGTTATTCAATTACCTACAATGGTAACAGCTGCACGAATTTCAATGGTATCCTAAATTGCTACAAATAGGTTCTTTCATCGTACTTCCTTTCATGCCACCCCATTCTATAAAGACTATTTAATTTTATAAATATGTTGCTAAATTGCATGTTGATTGGTTACTTAAATTATTTCAGAAAGACTGTGATGATTCTTGGTCAGCAGCACGCTCAGCATGACCTCAATAGAAACGGGTTTTTCGACAGAAGAATAGACAAAATGACAGAAAGACAATCATAATCTGTCATTTTATCTATTCTTCCGTCGACCAAACCCGTAGAAAATCCGTTTCTATGGTTTTTATACTACGCGTGCTGTTGATGGTTTTTGGCTGAACTGGTGATGGGGATGCTTACGGTAATTTAAGGGGTTCACTGACCAGTTAAAAAATTACCCATGCGGGTACCCAGTTATGTCTGAGTTCCATTACCCATGAGACTCAAACATAACTGGCGAAATCATTTTCTTCTTTTCGTGTGGTCTCTCAGGCATGCCGATTTCCTCACGATGTTTTCCTACACCGTCTTTGAAGCAAGTTTTACAATACGTAACTGAATCCGAAAAGTCAGAGAAGTCAGTCTGGCGAAATGTGGGAGTACTATTAGGCACACCTCTGCCTTACCCCACGGCAGTGGTCGGCAAACCGTGGCTCATGCGGCTCTTTGGCTTATAGAGTGTGACTCTGTCAAATGTCGATAAGTGCGAGCGTAAATACGCACGGGGGACCGGATGTCAAGTTTTATTCAAAATTCTAACTGCATAGGTACGTTTGTTTGGTAAAAAAAAACCCCGTAGAACTACCAAGCGATCTAGTAGAACCACGGGAACTTATTTTTTACCCGTGTTGCACTCTTAGTCGACATTTCATACTTTGACACTAAACTTGTCCCTTTGACACTTCTCACGTTGACTTTTGCTATTTAGAAAGGCGAACGGCAGGCTTGTATGGGAATTTCGTACCGCTAATGAAATTTCGTGTTTAAAAAAAATATTTCCGAAGTATTTTTACCAAAAATTAACAGGACATCAAAAATTAATAATTAACTGTACCTTTCAAAGTTCTTTCATGTCATTATCAGCCGATATGATGATGATTATGAAGGCATCTAACTTCTTAACAAATTAATTTTAGAATGCGTTGTGGAGTGAAAAATGTTTTGTGGGATCCAACGCCAAAAATAATAAACTGGGATTCAAAAATGGGTTCTAACGACAATAAATGCATAGAAAGGATACGTTCTCATAAGTCATCTTAGTAAAATAAATTAATATATGTTATAGTATTGATATTTGGCACTATTGACTAATGAGTTTGCCGACCACTTCGGGGACTACGAGGGTGTTTTTATGTTATGATCAGAGAATTGTTCAAGCTTTCAGCAACCGGAGTATTCACGCGCATGAAGAAGTGGTTATATTTATAGTAAGTGTTATGTAATATTATGTTCGTTTTCCTTATCAAATGAGCGCCCTGCAGGGTTCCGTATTCGGTCCATTGACTACTCAGCATGGCTCAAGATCGAATTAAGGATATTGTTTTTTTTTGCTGGGTAAATGAACCAAAAAGCTGTTTTCTTTTGTTTTGGTCTAGAGTAGGTGAAATGGTGTTAGAATTATTTTGGGGTATTTTTCATCGTTGTATGAATTCCAGTTAACTTATAGAATAGAATAAAATAATCTTTTTTTGTGTATACTATATGAATTACAGATAATTATAAAAATAGAAATGATTAGAATAAGGATCTTTAAAGCGTTCATCCAATAAGTTGGCTACGTCGCAAATAGCTGTCAAATATTTACCTGTTTTGATTAATTTGGCAATATTACTGCATAGAAATATGAAATGTGGCTAACTAGTGAACTAAAATATTAATAATGAATTGCAATTATTATGTTGAATTTGATGTTGAAATAGGTGTAAAAAGGCATTTGAAAAGTTTCCAAATAGTTTTAGTTTTAAAACTAAATATTCGGCGTTACGATACTATTATTGCATTTCATAATCAATGTTTAGTTCACTAGTTAGCCATATTTTTATTTCCATACAGTAATGATGGCTAATTTAATCAAAACAGCGAAAATTTAACAGCTATTTGCGATGTTACCCACTTTCTGTGTAAACGCTCTTAACACATTGGCGATTTTCGAGCGTGTGTCCAGTGAGGCGATTTTTAAATGCGGTCGCTGCGTGTGCGTAGCGGACACGCCACGTATGAGCAACGTGCTCGCCGATAAGTGTGATAACGCTCTAAGAAGTAGAGGAGAGAGAGAGTGGTAATGGGTGGGGGAAGTGAAGGAGGACATGAAGGAGTAAGAACTATTGGTATTAATAAATTATTCTATTATCTTTAATTATTTATTTGAATTATTAGTATTAAATCTGGCTTATGATTTCACACAAGCTCTATTATTTTTTTGAATTTTGCATAGAGCCTATTCGGACACTGTGAAACAAGCCCTTCAAGTGGTTTTCACATTGAGTTTATTTGATAATTAATCAGATATTTCCAACCTTCGTCACAAAAAGGAATCCATTGTGTAACACAAAATGTAAAAACCATTCGATCCATTTAAAACCGTCCTTACAATGAAAATAGCTTAATTCCTGAATGAGAATTAAACCTTTGAATCATTAATCGGCAAATGAAAACCGGATGAGCGGAGCGGAAGAAAAACGGACAAAACTCGCGATAATGGTTCGTTCTCGGATTGCGTTAGGGCGTTTGCGCACTTATCTGTATCCGATTCGTATTCGATTCGTGTTCGTTTCTGATTCGGTTTGGCCGTCCTGGTATACGGTTCGTGTTCGATTCGTAAATTCTCACTAGGTGTCGTTTTTTGACGGATCAAAACCGAGTGCCTATAGTCAAAAAAACGAATCTAATACGTATAAGTGCGCAAACGCCAGGATGTGAATTTCCCGTCTGTTTTTTTCACGCAATGAACACGAATCGAATACGAACCGGATACGGTAAAGTACGCAAACGCCCTTAGTAGTCATTAATTGAATCGTTTTACGTGGCAACTTGCATTACGTGAATGGATTTTATAGCTGCTGTATCAAACTAGTAGTAAAGATTCGGCTATAAATAGACTACATACTAACCTATTTTTGTTTTCGTGCATCATACATAACTTATCTAAATACGGAATTTATTGTAGGTCGAGAAACGAAAGCGTTCAGGTTATCAATGAAAAAAAAACGTGTAAGGTCAGGGGACCTCCGTCAGGAACGACGGTATGACGGTATGTTATATTCCTTCTCACATAATGATTTAAAAAAAACAAAAGCTGTCACTTGTTTGAGAACTGAAACTGAGAAACTGACTTTATCGGGCAAACACTTTTTTGTTACGTGACGATTTCTACCAGTCAACTCATACCGCAAGCCGCGTTAGGCCGTGTCCGTGGCCCCTGGCAACGTACAGGAAACCGTGGCTCCTGGCAACGTACAGGCAACTGAAGGAACACGGGTGGGTTTTAGTCAGTAAGAGTTTCACACGCCCTTCCGCTCCGCTCAGAGCGGGAGGAGTTATTTGATGATTTCCCACACAAAAAAAAAAGGCCGGCCACTTACATACGGAATTTCGTTTCAAAACTTAATTCGGAGTTTTGAAATTCCAAATCGATATTTCAAAACGGAATTCCTTTTCTAAATTCCGTATATATCGCACACCCAGAACAACACTGCACTAAGTCAAAATGGCTCATTTTTCAGAATCAACGAAAAACCGTTATCTCATGTTATGTCAAAGTTATCGTTAATCTCGTGAACATTGCATGTGAAGAATGCAATGCGAGTAGTATATTATTGGGCATTCTATACCACTATCGGCAAGTTGCTCGGCGAGTGCGCCTCGCTGCCGATAGTGGTATACAATGCCCAATAATTGATAATCTACTCGCCTCTCCACTCGACCGAGACAGTACATTGTACTGAGAACTTGATTTGGAACGATTAACTCGACCAAATCGATACTCGACTCGCCACTCAACTCGACCGATACACTCGAACGAGACAGTTAATTGTGTCGCGTACTGGATGAGCTTTACTCCATACGTCTGACCAGTATGCGGCGTTTCGGAGAACGATGAACTATCGACTCGACTCTCCGTTTACTTACTGCACTCGACCGATCACTCGAGTTTGTATTCGCTGTTAACAGAATGTCGAGCGAGAGTGATGGTGGCTGATGATTGTAACAAACCAAAGCTTGTGACTAAAGCGTTAACGGGTTGTTACTGTAAATAATAAACAACTGTAACTTAGTTACTTGGTTTAATTATCATAAAATGTTGGTTTGTCTGGAAACAAAATATCAGCCGCACGCACGAGCTCTTGTAGTTTTCGCCACTGAGGAGAGTCCGCGTCGGTCTGGAACTTGATTCGGATGAGCGCTTTCTTCCACAGCTCGGCGGAGTCGGTGAGGCGAGCGTCGTCAGCCTTGTACACCTTGCAGTCGATGTAGTACTCTCCGTCAGTGGTCGTTGCTCGGCGCTCACAGCCGCTGGCTACGCGGTTCACAAAGAATGAAGTTAGGTGATCCGGTGAATGTTCTTTGTGTGGGATGTCGCGGTTTTTACTGATGCCGAATATGTCCATGCCAGTGTTGGTTTTTTTACTGAAATAATAACGAAAACTGTTATTAGTTAATGTTTAGAACGAGAGATGCACAATCGCATAATATTTTATGAACGACACCACGGATATTTCTGTAGAAAATATTACAAGTGACTAATCAGCGAATGGAATACTTATGCAAATTGCACTATTATAATTCAATTAGTGGAAACGTACTACTTTACTGTTTTAATTTAATCAGAACTAGGAGATAATAAATTCAAAATATTATTCACCTGCTACGAGCTACGGTTGTTGTTTGTGACTGCATCTTGCGTTTCCCATTGCTGTCTGCAGACGGTTTGCGACAGGCCTTCACTTTGTGTCCAGTGATCGATGCTTGCGAGTAATCACCCTCAGAGTCTGACCTGAAATAAAAATAGAGGAAATGTAGTCACACAATTATTATTAATTAATCCAATGGAGTAATGTCCATTGCGCCGGGCATACTATAGGACACAAGTGTTCGGGCAAACACTGGTTCTCTAATATTTAAATGGGATAGCACTGAGACTGAGCTCGTCATACTATGTACAGATCAGGTGATCTGTGAAGTAACGCGCTCACAAACAAATATATGTAGTTATAAATAAATGACAGGCTAATCACAAGTGTGATCCATGAAAACGAACAGACTATTTTATCAGACTTACATTTTTCCGATCAGAAGTTCCACTCGGTTTGATGACTTGGCTGGTGATGACAGCAGCGGATGGCTATCGACAATGCCGTCACTGATATTGTAGGCGACACGGAATGTTTGTAGACCGATTATACAAGAGCACTTCGTTGCACTTGCAGACTGCGAATACTTTGTACCGAACAGAAAAACTTGTGGCTAAATAAGTTAAAATCGAATTATAAGTTAGGATTGTTAATTCCACTACAATCAATCCGGTATTGCTTTGTTAAAGTAACGTTTTCTATAGTCGTATTATACGCGTTGGTAAAATGAAGACGAAGAAAAATTTTATACTGTATCGAATATCGATGCGGCGAAATAAGCTAGGGCTGACCAAACGATAGCGTGAACGGAATCGCCACAAACCAGATGGATTTTATAATTTTAAAGAAGTAAATAAATGTTTCCAAGGTAATTATTTCATCATCTACATTTAGGTTTCGTGTAGAAAAAATGAACTTACTGCCGTCTACCGCGTACTTCTCTAGATTTCCTAAAATAAATATATAATATATTTCCTATAACTATGGTAACGGTCATGAGGAAACCATGAACGTTATATGTTATCGTCATCGTCATGTCGTCTATCGACATAGGTACTATGATATATTTTAATCGATTTAGTGCATTGTGTGAAATTTGTATATTTGAATGCCTACCAAGTTGTTACCAACCCTATCAAAATAGCTGATTATTGTGATCGCGAAATAAATAATTATGTTTAGCACACGTGTAAGAATTAGGCAATAACAACTTTTATGATGAAATATTTTTCTGCTTTGTAGACAAAAAAAACCCTAAAATATTATTTATTACCTCAAAAGTCTTTCGGAGCGAGCACCTTTCTAAACTGTTACAGTACAATCAAGTTAATTATTATAAATAAATATTTAATTGATCACACACCAGAAACAACAACAATTTCATCTCCTGGAGCAACTGTGTTCGTTATATCGGGGTGCTGAAATATACATACATATTTGGATCACGCAAATACATAATCTTATGTATGAATCATTTCATACTGTGCAGGTAATTATCAAATATAACACAACAATAATACGATAACTATTTAGATCATTATAATAATTATGACTATTTTTCATTCTAGAATTTACAGCTATTTACCT
Organism: Conistra vaccinii; assembly: GCA_948150665.1. Classification (NCBI taxonomy): domain Eukaryota; kingdom Metazoa; phylum Arthropoda; class Insecta; order Lepidoptera; family Noctuidae; genus Conistra; species Conistra vaccinii. Next base: position 6,866,258 of record OX411320.1, on the reverse strand, counting down.
AATTCTTCATCGGTATCAATAAACCATTTTTTTTAGTTTCAGATACATTCTATCGAAACATAATATTAATTACTGACTTGCCTGTGAAGAATTATTAAATTACCTGAAGTATACCTACATATTTGGACCACGCAGATACACGTACTCTTATGTATACATAGTTTCATATTTTGCAGGTAATTATGAAATATATTTTTCTTCCCAGAATATACCATTGTCTTACCTAATCAGATTATGTACCTAATGCATCCATTTTTTTATTATTTCAGATACATCCTGCCTAAACATAATTACCGACTTGCCTGTGAAGAATTACACAAGGATCTTGAAATCAGCGTAAAATTGTCCTGACCAAGTTGTACTAATTATATTGTTTGCAGGTAATTATGAAATATATTTTTCTTCCCAGAATATACCATTATCTTACCTAATCAGATTATGTACCTAATGCATCCATTTTTTTATTATTTCAGATACATCCTGCCTAAACATAATTACCGACTTGCCTGTGAAGAATTACACAAGGATCTTGAAATCAGCGTAAAATTGTCCTGACCAAGTTGTACTAATTATATTGTCTGCAGGTAATTATGAAATATATTTTTCTTCCCAGAATATACCATTATCTTACCTAATCAGATTATGTACCTAATGCATCCATGTTTTTATTATTTCAGATACATCCTGCCTAAACATAATTACCGACTTGCCTGTGAAGAATTACACAAGGATCTTGAAATCAGCGTAAAATTGTCCTGACCAAGTTGTACTAATTATATAAAATATTTTGTCTGGTATACCTAGGACGGTGAATATTAGTTGTAAGTATTATCTAATCCAAATTTATTGAAATAATAATTTTAAGTGTTCTTGGATTTCAAACAATAACATAATGCCTCACTGCTCTGATTGTAAAGTATTTGTAGACAATCGTCGATGGTCTGGTCATTTACGTAGCAATGTACATAAAAACAATAGTTCTACCCCTATGTATGATAATGTTGCAATTATTAATTCTTCTTTTAAAGAACGAATCAAAAGTTACAAAATCATAGCGACAGGTGAACAAATACATAGTTTTCCTGAGGTGTTTCTCAAAAGTATTAGTACACAAGTCAAACATTTAATAGACAATTCAATAGAGAAACACACCTCTGTCAAAATAAATTTTGAACTGTTTGCTTCGTTTCTTATGTATAAAAATGATCAACAAGAAATAAAATCATTCCGTACAAACAACATTATTACACATTTTAATTACGATTTTGATTCTATTTATAAACTAACTATTGATTTACTACTAAAAAAAATTGAAGAATTTGAGGAAAGGGATAGTGGTTGGACTTTTTTATGCAATTCACATTTAGAATTAAATATTAATAAATATCAACCACTCAGCGGATCTAAATTTTTAACGTTGCCGAAATTCATAAAAAGTAAAAGAGCTTGTTTGAATATTCGGAACAATGATGAGTATTGCTTTTTGTGGTGTGTTGTGGCGGCATTGTACCCCACAAATAGACATCCCGATAGGATTTCGTCTTATCCCCGCTTTCAGGATGTTTTGAATGTTAATAATTTGACATTTCCAATCACATTTTCGGACATAGCTATCTTTGAGAAAAATAATCCTTCTGTTAATATATATGTGTATGGTTTAAAAAATGAGAAGACAATTATTGGACCGCTTTATACAACGTTGAATAATAAGTCTAATAAAAGTATCCATCTACTGTTTATAGAAAACAATAATAATTCTCATTACTGTCTTATCAAAGATTTATCTCGTTTAGTTAGAAATCAGATGACCAAACATCATGGTAAACTATATTTCTGTGAAACTTGTTTATTGTTTTTTCCAACGCTTAGTCAAATTGAATCGCACTTGTGTGGGGGGGTCGTCACAGTTTTACCAGAACAAGGTTCATTTTTAAAATTTAAAAATTATGATAGGAAACAAAACATTCCATTCGTCATATACGCCGATTTCGAAACGTTACTTGAACCCATTTCCGGCGATGATTTCAACACCGCTAATACGTCATACTCTAAACGTCACGTGCCGGCTGCATTCGCTTACAATGTCGTGTCATCAAATAAAAATGTTAGCGTTGAAGGCTATAGAAGTTATCGCGGCAATGATTGTGTTTCAAAATTTATAAATTTTCTTACTGAGGATGTAAAACAAATACATCAGATTATATCCAAAAGCGAGCCTATGATATTCACTGATGACAATTCTCTAGAGTTCAAACGTGCCGTTAGGTGTCATATTTGCGACAATTTACTCTTGACCGATAAAGTAAGAGATCATTGTCATATTACAGGCCTGTATCGAGGTGCAGCACATCGACACTGTAATTTGCAACATAAAGTACCAAAATTTATACCAATATTTTTTCACAATTTATCCGGGTACGATTGTCATTTATTTATAAAAAAGTTAGGCGAAATTCCTGGCCCAATTAAAATAATCCCTAAGACTAAAGAAAAATACGTCGCATTTACCAAATTTATTCCTATTGCTGATAACGAGTTTATTTGTATAAGATTTTTAGATTCATTCAACTTTTTAGGGACAAGTTTAGACAAGCTCGCTAAAACATTGCAGGTGGAAGATTTTGTTAATCTTCGATTTCATTTTTCTAAAGACAGACAGTTTAATTTACTGACAAGAAAAGGTATATATCCTTATGATTATATGACCAATTGGAAACGTTACGATCAAAAATCATTGCCGTCTAAGGGTAATTTTTATAATTATTTGACTAACGAAGACATTACAGATGAGGATTATAATCACGCACAGGCTGTTTGGGCTGAATTCAATATTAATAACCTCGGCGAGTATACGGATCTATACTTAAAAACGGATGTGCTTTTGTTAACAGACATATTTCAAAATTTTCGGAAAACCTGTAAACAATATTACAGTCTTGACCCAGCGTTTTACATTACTGCACCTAGTTTATCTTTCGATGCAATGTTGCTAAAAACGGGCGTTCAGTTAGAACTCGTGTCGGACTTAGCTATCATCAGAATGATACAAAGCGGTATACGCGGCGGTTTGTGCATGTGTTCCCATCGGCATGCTAGAGCCAATCACAAATACATGCCTGAATATAATCCATCACAACCTGAGAGTTTCATAGTATATTTAGATTGTAATAATCTTTACGGTTTTAGCATGTGTCAGTATTTACCATACTCTAGTTTCAGATTTTTAAGTGATAACGAATTAGCAAATTTTAATGTTACCACTATAGAGGATAACGCAAACTGGGGCTTCATATTAGAAGTCGATCTATTGTATCCCGAGTATTTACATAATGACCATAATGACTTACCATTTTGTCCCGAAAAATGTGTACCCCCGGGAGGTAAAACAAAGAAATTAATAGCTAATTTGTATAATAAGTACAACTACGTGATTCACTACGTTCATTTAAAAAAATGTTTAGAACATGGTTTAATATTACGTAAAATTCATAGAGCAATTACTTTTAGACAGAGTCCATATCTAAAACAGTACATAGAGTTAAATACTCAATTAAGACAGAAAGCAAAAAGTTCCTTCGAACAAGACTTTTTTAAGTTATTAAATAACAGTGTTTTTGGAAAAACATTAGAAAATACTGAAAATAGAGTAACCGTACATTTAGTTAATCAATGGTGCGATCAGTCCAATCGAACTAAGAAATTTATATCCGCTGAGAAACTTATAGCCAACCCCTATTTCCACAGTGCATCTATTTTATCAGAAAATTTAGTTGCAATACAAATGAAACCTGATCAAATTATTTTAGATAAACCTATATACATAGGTTTCACTGTATTAGAACTTTCAAAAGCACACATGTATTACTTTCATTACAATATTGTAAAGCCTTTTTATAAAGATCGAGTGCAACTATGTTACACAGATACCGATTCCTTTGTCTATAAAATATACACCAACGATTTTTACCATGATTTGAAATATAATTTTTACAATATTTTGACAGCAGTAACTATGAAATCACAAATGATTTACAGATACCGCTAAAAAATAAAAAGGTTCCTGGTCTCTTTAAAGATGAAATGGGAGGAAAATATATTACTGATTTTGTTGGTTTGAGATCGAAACTTTACTCTATAAGAACCCCTAATAGTATCATTAAAAAAGCAAAAGGAGTAAAATCATGCGTGGTCAGGGATTTAAACTTATCAGACTATGAAACCATTTTATTTAATGGTGGAGTAATCCGGAGAAAAAATAATATGTTTAAATCAATAAAGCACGAAATATTTACTCGGACTGTCAACAAAGTTGCTTTATCTAGAAATGATGACAAACGATCGATATCTGTGGATCAAATATCAACCCGAGCCTGGGGTCATGCATTTATTTTTAAGAATGAATTACTTTGATCATAATTTTAAGTTAAGTGTTACCTACTCATAGTTTAGTTTTAGGAAATAATAAATGTTAATGTTATACAAAAATGAAATAAAATGTGAATTATTATAATTATTGACTTGTTTCATTTATGAAATCCTGTTTATTTCAAAATATCATTACACTTTTTTTTTTTTTTTAAATCGGTAAACATAGTTAACACTGATTGCAGTTATCTCACTATGCACCTAAAATACCTTGCATCATAAGGTTAATTTTCGAATAACTTACGTTTTACGATTAAGTAACATGCTTACAAGGCGTTATTTGTCATTGTATAAGTGTTACCTACGTTGCAGTTCATTGGCCTTAGCTTAGAGACACAAACGCTTAGTTGACAATATTAGTATGACATGTAATTATTTAGTTATTTTGTCATCATTTATGAAATATTATTCGACGCGAACACCTGTTTAATACTTTTTTAACTTCCATCAAAAGTCATCATGTCGGTGAGTAAAATATTTTTAATTCGTTTTTTTATGATTGTTTCATAACTAGAGATTGTGTTCGCAGCTGTGTTGTGTTGCATTTTTCCAGAGCCTATTGTCACTAATCTAAACTAAATCTAGACTTTCTCGATTGAAAACCCAGTTAAAACGCTATACTAGCGGAATAGTGGTATAAATTGTGTTTATATTTTGTTACAGAATTCTGACACCGAGATTGTATTCAGCCAGTATGCTCAGGATCCTTACGAGGGATTCTCCGAGATGTTTCGCAGTGAACCCGGGCAAAGCAAACAAGTCACGAAAGATAAAAAACCAAAACAACGGTGCAGGGATAAATCGATAAAGCAAAAACCTACAAAATCCTTCGTTATGAGTCGACTACAGCGAAAAGGGATTAAGTTAATAAAAATTTCAGTGGTAGATCTGTGTAACAACAATCCTCAAACCATAGACAGTGATAGTGACAGTGAAAACGTTATTATAAACGCTCAATATATTGTTCAAGATCCCATCGACAGTGTTATGGACGAAACGGAGTCTTTAGTTAAGAAAATATCAAAATCTTTAATAGGTACTGACTTTTATTAACCGTTTTGGTAAAGTAGTTAATATTTGTATTTTCATTATGATGTTTTATTTAATTTTGTATTAGGTTGTGTTATTTGTGGAGTAGCGTGGGGGTGTTTAACAAAATAAAAGCAAATTTACATTATTTTGATTTTTATTTAAAAACCTTAAAACCTATAATCTAAATACATTACACATATGAGCACATACATTTAAACCCATTCTAAATATTTCCTTAAACAAAGCACATTTTTAAGAGCACAATGCTTTAGATGTTTATTACAATTAAAATTAGATCTTCCTTCACAGTATTTTTTATGCAAAACAGAGAAACTAAGACATTGTTCTGTACCAAGGTCTGATACTTTACAATTCACACACAGTTCCTTTATCCAATTCACCTTCTCCAAACCATTTACAATAATTTCCTTATTTTCTAGATATGGAACGATTATACGCCGAAATTCTCTATAGTCAATATATCCCTCATTCCAATAAATACCTCTATTTCTTTCCAACCATTTAACTTGTCTCTTTTCGTCACTTGTTAAGTATTTAAACAAGTATGGCGGTTTTATTAAAAATGTTTGCGTATAATCACGACTTGCAAAAGCTAATTCTTTTATTATAAAATTATTGTTCAGGTCTTTAAACCCTTGAACATCTAATATGATAGTATTCGGATTCATGATATTTTTCTCACAATATTACTCAATGGCTTGTACTCAATTATGCAGTCGTTCAATATAAGACAGTATGCAGAAGTTTGATCTGGTATATCGGAATCACTCTCAATTTCCACTCTTACATCCACAATAGGACCTGTCTTTACATTATCAGCTTGTCTAGAGCAATCTATGACAAATAGCGGCGCCAAATCTTTGAATTGTTTCTCACTTAATAAGGGTTCCGAGCGACGTCCGTAATAAGACTGTTGAAATCTGATGTATTGCTCGTATAATAAAGCGATTCTGTTATTCGCGAAGCTGACATTTAGGTTTTCATACGGGAAGTAAGTTGAGTTTAGGTATACTCTAACGTCACGAACATGACAGTGATCGAACTGGGACATATCAGAACTTGAATTGTTTTTTCTATTTGTTTGTAGACCCATAATTATGTATCTTGGTTTCTCTATTTGTGAGGAAGTTTTGATAGACCAGGTATGTTTTGTAGTTTTAGGTAAAGCTGGATATTCGTACAGATCCCAATTTCTGAATATCATTTGGAGTGGTCGATCTTTTTCTAACAGTTTTAGCAAACTTATTTTTTCTTTGTCGGACACTTTTACATGCGGTACACGCCAGATGATTTTATTTATCTGAACGTCATCTACAAATTCCCCGGTGTTAAGTTTCACAGCATTCAGATTAGTGTTACTTCGTAGCAATATCAGTTCGTGCCTACTATTTATCACGACTTTCTTGAAATCTTCTGCAAAACCGATGATGTTACAGAGTGGTATAGAAGCAGAAAAACTACCCCCATTAATATTTTTTATTCCATCGATATTCCAGCCCCATGCATGGGCTATCTTTGATTCACTTTCACTCATTGATATTAACGATTTCATGGTGGTAGTTATGCCAGCGTTTTTTATTCTATCAATTTCCACTCCATTCAGCTCATATCTTATATCTTGGAATAAGTAGAGTAGAGCATTATTCGTAAAATTAACACTAGTGGCTTTCTCTTTCATATCCTTTTTACTTACGACAACAGTTCCTTCCAAATACAAGGTACTAGCTGAGGGAAGTATATACAAGTCCTGTTGGTTAATAGGTATGCGGATTTCATCGTTTCTATTGAAACTAGTTACGTAGGGCTTGTAAGAATGAAATTCGATTCCTTCAACAGTGTTGTCATAAGTCGGAGCAGATAAAACGTCTAAGATATTCATTTTAGCAAACCGATCGCTTTGAGAAATGTCTTGTTTTCTTTAGTTAATTTAATTTTCTTCTTAGGGCGAGCTCTTATTTGGTAGGAAGCTTGAGTGGAACTGACATTTTTGATTTGTTGATGCATATATTTATTGTAGTCAATCATTTTTTTCTTCTGAGATGCAAATACAGCTGCACTTCTTCACCGCGCAAATTGATTAAGCGGTTATTTATATCTAACAGCCTGATATGTATACAGCTAATGTTGTTTTGGTTAATTGGAAAGTATATCGCGTTTTTCGGGATTTCTATAATCCTATATCCGGGAGGCACGTTGAGTGCAAATTCGTGGATAATGTGACTGGGTTCTCCGTTTGTGTACGAGCCGCTTACAATATCACATTCGATCCTGATCACTGTTGTAGGTAAAATGTTGACTGGAAAGTGCGATACATGCCATTTATTTGCTTTTAAGATCTGCTTATTAAACCCTAACAAATTCCTAAACGTACCTTCTTTATTAAAATTTATATCTTTTGTACAATATACAGCAGCTTTTAAAGTATTGTTATTGCACTGTAGTTTGATTGATGCATCTTTCATTTCAGATTTTAAATAATCATTAATATCTTGCAATTCATAGGTGCCGTCAGGTATTTCAATAACTTCGTTAGAACCATAATAGAACTTATTATTCGTTTTGTCAATGTTTGGAATAGAATTAAATGTTGCGAAATGCAATAAGGCACACTCATACTGTTCATATAGTTGCAACGTGTTAGGATAGTAAGTAGATAAAGTTGACGAGTTTCCAGTTATCGATAATGTGAGTGACATCTTGCAAATGATTCAAATAAAAGAAAAGCATAAGTTTTATACGTTTTATTTCCAAAAATTCCATAGATATTCTAAACATAAGTGTCCACAATTTACAGTGTTAAATTTCTGATATCTTGTATAATTATAAAAAACATTACAATTCTTAAAATATCGCATTAATTCCATTGGAGGTTTTAAATCTCCGAAGCTATCAAAATATTCACAATAATTGCATACTTTTACATAAGCTACCCAATGCGTGCCTTTGTTCTTAGAGTCGTCCAAGTTAACGACACCACATTCAACCCGTTTTGGCGTCCTTGGTAACTGATCCTTCATGTATACTCCTCGAAAGTGAGGGATGTTGCGTGCAAACCTTTGGATGTCTATATTAGTGAGAGGACGATTAGGTAGCTTATTTTTCAGTTTTTTGAAGACTTAATGAATAAACCATTACCATTTTTATGTGACTTAATGTACAAGCCCTGGCCTAACTTTAAAGACTCCATAGCCTTATTATGTCGTTGTGTTTCTCGCAAATTTTGCTGACCTGCTTTGTAATCGTTAACAGTTTTTGCAATACCAGCCGCACCACCAGCTAAAGTTCCTAAAGCTGATAAACCCGCAAAAATTGGGATTAAAGGTAGAATACCTCCAGTCTTTGGTAGGGGTATCACTCGCGGCACTCGAATTTTCTGAATGCATGGAATTATTTTTTTTGCTGCTGAGTAAGCAGCGTTAATTAAAGTTTTACTGTCCTTTGGATTCAGTTTCTTTATTTTTGCTTTTATTTTTGACACGAAACTTTTAAACGTTTTAATGCCAGAACCAGATTTCAGTTTGGCTTTCATAACTTTGCTCACTAACCATGAACTAAGTTTTTCACCTTTCCCAGCATCGCTCGATTTAAGTCTTTGTTTAGCCATATTTAGTAGTTGCAAATCAGCTTTGTGACGATTGGGTAAGTCTGTATGGTTTGCATATGCAATGTCGTGATGCATACAAGCTTCGTCTAGCTTATTTACACCTCGGTCACCTCGTAATAAACGTTTCTGCAATTTAGTTCCGGGACCGCAATAATTGTAGCCGGGTAAATGAAGTTCGAACGGTAGATTATTAATTAAGGTATTAACAAGTTCACCTCCTTGCATTCTCTAATGTGTAATGAGAGAAATGATGCAAAAGTAATCGTTATATAATTATTTTAATCCACTATTGCAGTTTTCTCGATCCAACTATTTTCTTCGTTGTTTAGACCCAACCATTTCACAAACATTTTTGATCCTTTTCTTTTTAAAACCCTTTCTATCAAATAAATACCAGGATAGTAAGATTTCTGAAGTTCTTGCTCGTAAAAGGTTCCCATTATGGCTTGCTTTCGCTGATCTTGTATATGATATGTTACTGGTATGGTATGATTAATTTTTTTTATAGTAAATATTTCAGTTGACCAATTAGGTGTATAACCTTTTTCAAAATGGTGTTTGTATTTACTGATACGAACAAAGTCACCTACTTTGAACTTAGGTTTTCTACGAACGGTTACATGATTTAAGGCTTTTTTAATATTTTCTTTTATAACAGACTCGCAAGATTTATTGACTTCAATTGGTTTAAATTTAATTGTACGATGTTTTGTATTGTTATATATCTTTAACGTAACCTCTAACGGTATACCTAACCACATATAGTTTCCGTTCAGACTAAAATATTTATATAATTTATTTTTAAGAGTTTTAATCAGTCGCTCTACGATCGAAGCTTTTTTGGTAGAAAACGTTGAGTAATGGTTAACATTGTAAGTCTTCATAAGCGTTTGAAATGAGTTGTTATAAAATTCTGTTCCCATATCAGTTTGTAAATTAACCGGTTTGCGATTGCTGTTAATCAGTATTCGTTTAAATGCATGAGTAACATCAAGTTTATTTTTTGATTTTAATGGCTCTACCCAAGCGTACTTTGAGAAGCAGTCAATCACCACTAAAATGTAATTATGACCTTTATTATATTTTCTTAGATTTTGCATGTCCATCAGATCAGCTTGCCATAAGTCATCGATCCCCTTTAGAATGACAGGACGTCTAACGAAATTTCTTCGTGCTGCTTTGTGTATTTCATTAACAATTTGCTGTTTTGCCATTACGGAGTTTTTTGTAGTAATTTATCTACCTCTGCTTTGGTATAAAACTTATCTTCCAAATGAGTTGAAATCTCAGGTATCTTTGCTTTTAAAGTAGCCTGAACTGTGCCCTTTGTGTCTTTTATGATTTGAGAGCGCAATGAACCAATCATGTTATTAAATTCTTTTAACATATTAGCATTCAATCGATCTACATAATCCTTGTTCACGGTAAGGTTATTTAATTCTTTTAACATGTTAGCATTCAAACGATCTACATAATCCTTATTCACAGCATCGTCTGCTTCTACTGGAGATCGAACTCCTCTTAGTCTTGATGTTTTTAAATCAAAATCTCCGTTTTCTAATTTTAACAATGCGTTCTCATTAAACTCAAATAACTCTGATAAACGCATTCTTTTGTGAATGTAGTGTCCGAATTTGTCTACGTTCATATTTAAGGTGTATTGTATCGAGAGGCTGATAATAAAATAAACACATTTTAAAATATTTATTTATTTATAACTTTACTTTCACGCAATTCTTCAATGATAGATATAATTTCATTATCTAATCCTGTGTTACCAGCATCTCGAGATGCAATTAGTAATTTTAACCTATCTACCAGTTCATTTGGATCGTCCCAATAAACAAAATCAACGTTTTTCCTCCACATTTTTGTAAAGGGTAGTCCTTTTCCTTTCGATTGGTGGTCCTGAATTGTACTTCGTAGTTGGAATAGAGGCTTAATAATTTGCAAATATTTTTGTCCTTTATTACTTTTGATTGGTTTACCAGGCTCATAGTCTCGTCGATGTGCGTTTGTGTCAAGTAGCATCGACTTATAATGTTTCATATCACTCTCTGTAACCAAGCTTAAATCGACGTTCTTTTTCAACAGCAACTGTTTTAAACCAGACGTATTTCGGTATCTGCGTCCAGCTACGATGATATACTCATCACTGATCGTTATACGAGCAGAACCTAACATCAATTTTCCGCCCTCTACTCTGACACCAAACGGAATATCGGTCAGAGCTTCTGAGGACACTGACCAGGATGACGAATCAATACCTTGGTTGTTTTCAACTAATGATTTGTACGAAGAGTCACTTTCGATATCAGATTCATATTCGTCTTCATTGTCGTTATTATCATTGGTTCCTTTACTAATTGTGGGTTCTTTTTGCAAAGTTTTATCTATACACGGAACTTCGGTTTCTTGATTTTCTATATTATGCAGAAGAGAAGCTTGCTTACTGACATTAGCAATTTGGTTGAGTGGTTCTGTTACCGGCTTGAAAACTGATTCCAGTACTTGCTGATTGTTAAGCTCAACATCTCTCATCTTTCGCACCTTCTTCTTAACAGCATCTGCAGCCTCAACAATTTGTCTTTTCAGTGATTTTTCCATAATAACAAAAAGTTCGTGATTGATTAAGCGTTGTCTGAAGAATAATAATATCGCGAGGGTAACAGTCTTAAATATAAGTTTTTTTAATCAAAGACAACAAAAGTGTCAAATTTATTTCTATAACATCCTTTATTTTTGGAGCAATCCTTATTAATCACTACATAATTGAAAGGTTCACTCCATATTTTCGAACACATTTTACGAAATTCAATCCATGTCATATCAGTGTTGACATGTTCTTCATAAATATGTCGTAAATTAATTTCATCTTGTTTAAAAAGTATGATTAAGTTCGCATTATCTCTTACTAACTGCTTGGGGATTTTACTATATGTTTGGTTCAGATAAAAACAATCTATGCATTTGTGTCTTCCCATTACAAAATAATCACGCATGTTATTTTGATTTTCACAAGCAACATCATCAAAAATAATCACGGAGTTGGGTTTTGCGTCCTGAACGCTTAGTACTTCCTCATTTCCCTGATATTTCTGGAGGGAAATACCGGGAACCCGCTGCAAAACTCTTTCTAAGAAAATGTACTTGGGTTGGTGCAGAGTTTTTGAATAAACATAAACATTTTCAAATCTTAATCCATTTTCGTGTATAAGAAGACCAATTAATAAATTGGTTTTTCCACAATTGGATGGACCACAAATGATACATCGTACTGAGTTAGGTAATAATTCTCCATGGCGAAAACTAGTCTTACAAATATCATCACAGACTGTATCAACATGCAGCGATTGCGATTGTTTTACAAATTTCATGATTACTGTTGGAAATGAACCGATTAAAAATGAGTGAATGTATATAGTACGTTAACATTTATAAACTTACCACAACCTCTTTTGCGTTACTGGTTCATTGATCGAGTGGATTGTTCATTATTAAGCATTCTGTACCACCCTTCAGAGCGATAGCAAACTCGCATGATCATTGGTTGTATACAGTTATACACTAGAGAGTAAGTAAACGGAGAGTTGATGGATGATTATCGTTGCTCATCAAGTACGCGGCAAAATGTACTGTCTCGGTCGAGTGGAGAGGCGAGTCGATTATCAATGATTGGGCATTCTATACCACTATCGGCAGCGAGGCGCACTCGCCGAGCAACTTGCCGATAGTGGTATAGAATGCCCAATAATATACTACTAATGCGTATCAGCACTATATAGTTCTGTATATTCAAAACGCGTTAATAAAGCATAAAACAGGCATTTTTTACATAATTCACTGTTGTAAAATGACCGAACAAAAAATTAAAAAAATATTTCGAGTTACGTGCTTTTTAATGATTGTTTCTGAGATAATACACTATTATTCTACTGTTTTTAATGAGATTTATTATACAATAACGACCCATTTGATTCTTTTTCATGAATAAACTATTGAAAAAAAATAAAAAACAAAATGTTTCTAAAATCAGTACTTATATTTTGAACATAAACACTCGTTTTGAACCCGTGTTAATTTAAAGTCAATCACAAAACAAACGAAATCATCAAATAACTTCTCCCGCTCTGGGCGGAGTGAAAGGTCGTGTCAGACTCTTAGTAACTAAAATACCCGTGTTCCTTCAGTTGCCTGTAAGTTGCCAGGGGCCACGATCTCCCTTTAGGACTTTCCCGAAACCCCGGCAGGCATCGGCCCTAACGGACCCCTACAGTTGTGCTGACATCTCTTTGAGGCGCGCGTGGAACACAACGCGCCAGGCCTGGTCCTTATCGGACGGCGAGCTACCCATTGCTCTCCGTCCGCAAGCCCGTGTCTACGGTGGCCGGAAATCGGCTACCGTTTCCCGATGCCCAGGGCGTCTTCTGCGGCGGCTAGGGGCGTGAGGGCGCGAAAATTGCCTCTCCCTCACGCGCCCCTCCTCCTCCTTGTGCTTCGCGAGCATTACTGCTTCGCAAAAGGAGGTGACGGCTTGCCATGCCCTCTCGCTCCGTGCCATGGCCTGGACCAGGGCCGGAAGCGAGAGCGCCTCCACGAGGACACGGCGGTTCTCCGCCCAAGCCGGGCCAATCTCCACCGTATGCTCCACCGTGTCCTCCGGGCGATCCACACAATGGTGACACGGTGTCACCATTGTGTGGACGCCCGGGTGTCACTGACACCCGGGCATTTCCTCCCGCCTTATGCGAAACAGGAACCTCCCGAAACAACCGTGTCCGGTGAGGACCTGTGATAAAACAGAAACAGATACTTCCCTAACTGATGTTTCATCAGCTGATGCTGCCACCGCTGACATCTCATCGGTAGATGCTGATGCTGCAGTCATGTTTTCAACATCCTTTTTCAAGCTGCTTTCTTGAACACAGGGTCTGGTTTCTTCTGCGATTGCTTCCATAGCCTTTGGAAGTAACAGGAGACTACGACCCCTAATCATCTACCAAATAACAATTTTTTATTTAAAAAATTCAACAAAACTGCATTATCTCAAAAAAGTAATTATAATCTTCTTGCAAATAAAAACAATATAAATTGTAAATATATTTCTTTAAATCTACAATGTAAGTAACAATTATGTGTATACAAAAATCATTTATTATGATTTTTAACAAAATTACGACATAATTGATATCTACCATCAATAGTGCATCATTTCACTAATTTTCACCTTTTACGAACAATACTGAACCATTTTGGGATAATACAAAAAATCGAACATACCTGCGTCAACAACAGAGTACTATTTCGAAATTGTATCAAACACGTTGCTTATACACAATCACCAACACTGAATTAAAACTAAATAATTCGGAGGAATTTTCATACCACATTCAACAAGACCACATTATCTCAAAATAATTCACTGTTGCGCCAAGAGTCTGCGTGCTTTTCTTACGGCGGACAAGTTGCAACTCGAAATAGTTTTGTGTTCGCGGTATGACTCTGGCAGCACGTCTTCATCAATAAAGAGTTAGCGCGCCATCTGTTGGCCATTTTTATAGATATAAATACGCCTGTCTTCGTGGTATGCGCGGCAAATTTTTGGCTATTCAAATAAATAAATAAGTCGATTTTGAGATTTTTCGACATAATACAGTATTGTTCTGGGTGTGCGATATGTGGCCGGCGTTAAAGAACTTCATTCCAAAAATACTTGGGCTCTGGTTAATCTAAGTGAATTCATGAGATGAATATAAAAAAAAATAATTGAATTGAGAATTGAATTTATTGTACGGCATTTAATATTAATAAGGACTAAAATTTGGATTCTTGGTAGTCTGTGAGTCTCGATGAGATGTAACAATTCTATGAAAAGTAAATTTTTAATGCCTGATTTGAAGGTAATTTAGCTAAAGTTAGTTTGTAGGTAGGTACTCTTCTCAGGAAAACCGCTTGAGGCATTTTCCTATTCTTTAGGTAAAAAATAGAGTTTAATTCAAAACATGGTTTCAAAGAGATTTCTTGAAAAATTATCGGCTTCATTGTTTCATTTAACTCAGATGTCTTCTAACTAGCCAGCGTTTGGAATGCTAATGAAATTTAAATTCAAATTCAGAAATTAAACTAAACGTCTACCGGTAAATTAACTGTTGTTCCAGTCTATGGTGACCAGAGATAAAATGCAACAATATGTTATTATTTTATTTTATTTCCTTTATTTCATATTGAGACATATTATTTACATTTTTAAATATTTTTATAAAAACTAAATAAAACAAAAACATTATTTTATTATTATTATTTATTTTTATTGACACAAATACAGCTTTTACAAACTTTGTTTGAAGCCCTGTCTCCTGAGCTAGGTAGCAACCTGTGTTACAGGAGCATAATAATATGTCAAACACAAACAGTATTTGCTCGGTATTCCGGCACCCATTTATTTCGCATAATGGATTATTGAATTTCTATAAGAAATGTCAGCTAGCTACACAGATTCGCAAAGTAGAAATCTTTATTACTTTACGTAATACTACTTATACTACGAATATTTTTTTATTTTCTTACTGGTGGAATAAATAGAATTTCTTTTTTTTTTACCCAGGCATACAACCGGCAACCACTAATCCGACACGACCAATAGGGATGCTATTGGTCGTGTCGGATTAGTGGTTGCCGGTTTACCGAGCGCCTACTGTTTTACTTCATTGCCATATATTTCTTAACCTACTAAGATGTAGGCACGCTATTAGTGAACGTGACTTATCTCAATCAGAGAGCTCTCAATATGAACGCCATAACTTCTCAGAGGTTTCAGTACGTCATGCAAGCTTTCATGTTGGCAAAGGAAAATTAAACTGATAAAAGAGTTGTTGAACCTGATTCAGATTATGAAGTGCAGAAGTCTTCTTCACCTCAGTATAAAAAGGTTAAGGATTGAAATGGGAAAAGTACGGGCGTGTTCTAATCGAAAGAACTGAACTATGAACGGCTCCGTCTCTGAATATCATATTCTCAAAATATCATAATCGCAAAACACCACATTCGCAAAACATCATATTCTCAAAACATCATATTCTTAAAACATCATATTCTCAAAACACCACATTCGCAAAACACCACATTCGCAAAACACAACATTCTTTTATACCACATTCAAAGTACAGTCCTCAACATTATAGCAACCCAACCAGCAAAAAAAAAAAATCAAAATCAATTCATAATTGGCGAAGTAATCGCGTAACAGGCATACAACAACAAAAAACATACAGTCGAATTGAGAACCTCCTCCTTTTTGAAGTGAGTTAAAAATGACACACTCGTGCGATCATTAGAATTAGAATTTATTTATTTTTAAGAATGTAGTTTTACATAGTATGGTGAATAATATTTTTGTTAGTTCTATACATTCTACCACAAAATATATATGGTGTACAAATATTTACTTGTCATTCTTAACTAAGTACAAAATTAATAATTATAAGATTGCAATTTACAGTAGGTTAGTCGAATATGAATAAGTATTATTAAAATTAGGTAATCGTTACTTTAAAATATCAAAATTAAGTGTCATCTTGCATTTTTACAATATTCCTTATATTCGCGTAGAGTTTTACAATAGTCCATATATTCGCCAATGTCATAAAAGCAATGATCTAATAGCCAACTTGTCAGCTTTTTCTTGAACATGGGGATGGGAAGTTCCATATATGAATTAGGTAACTTGTTATACACCTGAATGGCATTAAGTTTAACATATACATGCTTTCTAAATAATTGCAATCTACATTGAGGTACATTTAAATCGTATTTGTACTTATTTCTAGCAGTAGCCTGTGTGACTGACTTCTGATTGCATGCGAAAATAGTGCGGATATTGTTATACAAGCATACATAGTTCTTTGATGTACATGCAGGGTAAAGGTAATATTTGTAGATTTTTAAATAAAGGTTTATTAGCCAGATATTGCCCTAACACACTTCTTTTGTACTCGAAATGAGATTAAAACTTCAACTGAATTTAAAAGACGACATTCAAGTCCCGTTTGTACGATATAATTCATGTACGGTGAGATTTAGATGTTCTCAGAATAAACCGGTTGGCTGTACCACTAGGTGCACATGTACCTAATACAAATATTTAAATATATTTAACATTTAAATTATAACAATAATTAAAAAAATCCGGAGTTACACCTGTTCGATTTATGCCTTATCACTTGGGATTTTTTATTTGTCTGTCTGTAATGCCTTGTTTATACCTTTTTAGTTGACTTTTTTGTCGAAGTTGGGTTTTAGTTTTGTTACTTTTATTTTGATAAAAAGTAAGGATGAACAATGAAAATTAAAAGTAAAACAGAGTTCATTTTAAATTCAGTGAATTTTAATATAAAATTATAATGATCACTAATGATACTGAGAACTTAATGCAAACGATTTTATGATCTGTTCTGTAATTAATTTATATGAAACTATTTGTGATTAATAACATTCCATAATAACTAATTAATTGGTTGTTCAATGCCTTGTTGGTCTTGTGGTTGCAAGTGCTACTGTGTAAGGTTCTAGAATCGATTACCAGGTCGGGCAAAGTGTTATTGGGTTTTTCCACTAGGAATTTCTCAGTGGCAGCCCACAGATGAAGCTAGTTACCCATTCCAAAGTGTAGTAGGTTCCTATGGAGAAGAACGGGCGACAGTCTTTTAAATCAGAATATTGTGACAAAATATTGGTTACATCCTTCATGTTCAAATTATTCATGTGAGAACAATGTAGAAAGACGTGCACGTTAAAGCGTCCGTAATATATAGGTCAAGTCAAGGTCTGTCAACAAGTACCTGAGTTCAATCTATCTAATCTAATAAAGTCTACAAAAAAACCGATTAGTAAACCCATCGAGGCAGACCCATTTTATTTACTTGTATAGAAAATACATTGTATTTACTGTTTACTTCTGAGTCACCGTTTAGCAGAACATCGGTAATTTCCTTGGAGGCCGCGCTATTGGTCCTATGGGCCCGGATAAGGAAAGGTCCTTTTGTACTACTTTGCGACTAACGTTTTGTATAAACTCGCAAAAATCTATCTTCACCATTATTGTAATCTCAGACACATTATTATTTACAGTTTTGTTAAGTGACTGTGATAAGGATTTTAATGTGATAGAATAGCCATCTTCATTTTTTATCTATTTCGGATCTATAATTTAATTTAACGGCTACACTAACAGCTACAGTCAACGACACCACTACTCAATAAGTGGCTTATTGAGTAGTGGTGTCGTTGACTGTAGCTGTTAGTGTAAGTCATCGTGGGTTGTAGAGACAAAGAGTTGGTAGAATCATAGGGTTTTTCTTTTAAGAAATTTTCAACAGAAGCTTAGGGTTTTCGACAAGGCTTTTATAGACGAATATTATTGTGGTATTAAAACGCGGTGGCCTTAACCGTAAAGAACGAGACGCTATATAAAACAGATTATATTATAGTTTTTTATAAAAGTCAGCGACCGTGATCAATCAGTATCTAATTGCGGCAGGTCTTAATGAGAAGCCTTTAAGATAATTTATGCTGGACCTACCCCTGGGACTTATTAGGCATGGACGGTACAAACATTTCGGATTCATGAGTATAGTTTAGTACTACACCATGTGGTGTCCTGTCACGGACGAGCATAAATGTAGCACATATCCACGCTTGGGGGCCTGCTCTAAGTCCGTCAACGAAAATACGAGCCCCTCCGAAAGTAGTTGGAAACTTAAAAGTGAACTCTACACCCGATTAATTAACTTTATTGGACGCGCAAAAACACATCGGGAGTAGGGACTACTGCCAAATCGTGGTGTCATTCTCTAAGGTCGGGCCCCAAACTATTCTTATGTTCATAGGTGATGCGGAATTGGAATCTTCCGTAACTTCGGCCAAAACCGCAGTAGACCTCCTGGGTCGGATACGGCACGTCAAGCATAAATCATGTTTAACAAAAAAAAATAAAGAAAATACATTTATTTAGTACAGACTAAAAAGCACACAATATAATTATACAGCAGTTAAAAAAAAAAAAAAAAAAAAAGTATTAAATGCGATGTAAGAAATTAGCAGGGGAGTGTGCCTCATGGCTGCGCCAAAAAGGCACAGTTCAGCCAAAATGCCAGACAACTATAAGTGCCTGACGCTGGCTAACACGACTCTTAGCTATAATGATAGAGGCTGCATTACGTTGCTATGTTTATCCCCTTGACAATTTGGTCCTTCTTTTAATCCATTGGTCCTTTATCCCACAGTTGTGGGAAGTATTTTTTTTTTTCAATTACAATGACTGAGTTCAAAAATGCCAGACTACTAAAAGTGCCTGACGCTGCCTGGCTAACACGACTCTTAGCTATAATAATAGTAGCTGCATTACGTTATTATGCTTAACAATTATCCCCTTGACAATTTGGTCCTTCTTGTCTTAATCCATTGCTCCTTTATCCCACAGTTGCGGAAAGTATAGACTTTTTTTCAATTACATCGACAGAATTCGAGACTAAATCCGATTAGTTCAGTCTTTAAAACACTAAGTTAAGTATTTAATTCGCCTCCACGCAGTAGTTATACCACTTAGCTAAACTTTAGTACGCGAAACCCACTAATTTCCTTAGAGGATGCAGCTTATTGGTCCCCGGGGCTTGGATAAAGAACGGTTCGTTAGGACCGCGACAAACCTCTGATACGTATGCTCGTAAAAGTTTATTTGTTTCAAGGCTATCTATTTTATGGGTGTGAATGGCCTTATACGAACGGATAGATGTTTGGTTGGTATTGGGATTATTTATTTTATAAATATTATATAGAGCATTGACACAGAGATAGGGTTTAATGTCGTCGTTATTATAAGTGGCTATCGTGGCAGCACTGGAGGTCTCACTTTATATTTGTTTGTTTTGACTTTTCATAAATTGGTTCCAAATCAAGGCTAAAAATATGAAATCTTTGGAAAAAGCTTACCTATTTGAACTGCTTTGTAGCATAAATTCTTGGAGAAAACTCTAAGCAGATAGCAGAAACGTAATCTTCTTTTCGTGTGGTTAGTGAGTAACCTGGTGTGAGAGTTTTTATGCCGCCCATGGGCCTTTGACTTGGCTGCACATGCCGTTGAGACATATCTCTCAGGCATTTTCTTCACGATGTTTTCCGTCACCGTTTTGAAGCAAGTGATAAGTAGACAAAACGCACATGAATCCGAAAAGTTTGAGACTATGCAGTCTGACGGTCATACCACTTGGCTATCACTGCTACCGAAATACTGCACTGCACTGCTGCTGCAGCAGAAACGTAATGCTGAATAGTAACATGATCACAACAAAAACGTATTCTCAAAAGCACTCAAAAATACACAAGATAAAAGTACCTTTAGATCAGTGATTCCCAAAGTGGTCCAGGTGGACCCCCAGGGGTCCACGGGAGACGCGACGAAGTTCTACGTTGGTGTGAAAATAAAATGGGGGTTCACAAGTTGTAACTGGGGTCCACGAAATTTTTTCTGGTTTCGATAGTAATTAACAAAAATGTTGGCTTGGCTTTACCTATCAATGTAGGAAGATAACAAATAACTTACACAAAAAAATTAAGGGAGCATAAAAAAATCCATTCGGTGATTTTTGACAGGCTGTATTTCGATGAAAAACTGCTAACTATATTGAAACTTAAAAAAAAACATTTTGATGCTTTAAGATTCAAATTTTCAGATTGGTGGCAAACTCTTTTTAGGAGCTATGGTGTACATGCATTCTTAACAGATAGCGCGAAAAAATTATATTACTTTCCATTGTTAGATCAAATCTTCACATGTTTTGACGAGTGCTGGGAATATGGTAAAATTTAGCAGTAGGGGGTTCACCGGAACCAGGAAAATTACGAAAGTGGTCTACAAGAAAAAAAAGTTTGGGAACCTCTACTTTAGACGATACACGTACATATATCCGGGATATCCACCGATATTTTCCCGGAACCGTATTCGGTTGGCACTCCATTTAAAACCACGTTTTTGCGGCTGCTTCAGGCAGGAGTCTGTTTCAAATTACATAATTTATCATGTCGACCCCTTTCCTTGTATGCGTTGAATACCATTTTCTTTGGTCTCGATGAAAAAATCGTTCAATTTCTCGCGATGGATGTTTTGAAGTGTTTCAATATGAATTTATTGGGGATGCTTATATTTAAGGGTGTAAAATGTGTGGTAAGATATTTTTTTCATGAGACTCGTTTATGTGGGAAAGGATTTTGAGCATGCATACACATAACTTGGTCTATAGTATGTGTTTCTCTTACTGTGCGTTTGCACTGGCGAAACATTCACAACAAAACAAGGTGAAATCTCTCATGTCTGTCAATGTTCCATACAATGTTTGACAGGAACTAGAGATTTCAACATGTTTATATGTGATTGTTTCGCCAGTTTAAAGATGGTTCCGTATTTTAGTTATGAAGCTACAAGTACATGGTAGGCTCGTCTTTTTAGGCCACATGAGCATATGAGTGTCACGTAGTCGGAAGATATAAGAGTTACGCGATAGAAAAAAAGACAACTTCTAGTTAAATTAACTGTGGGTAATTAGCGCTGCGCGACCTAAATGGAACTTTATTGTATCGTAGCAAATGTCGCTTTCATCTGTATTTATCTGTGGTAAAACTTCGAATTTCGAACGGTGTCCAGCTATACAATCTTACAGTGAAAACGTAGTTGAAGTTAGCTGTCAAAAGTGTCAAGCATCAAATGGAATGACAGTTCAGTTCAAGTTCACTTCATTTAAGTTAAGGTGAGATTTTTACAGAATAGATTTGAATTTGCGATAATTTTACTTGAATAAAATTGAAACAACAAAGCGAGCCCAAAAGGCTGCGGCGATGGATAGCTAAACTAATATTTTACACAAGAATTTGTAACCCTGGTCATAATAAAAAAAAAACACCCAAACAATAGAACACAGATAATTAGAAAAACTGGCCAAGTGCGTGTCGAACCACGCACAATGAAGGGTTCCGTAGTTGGGATGAATTTATCCTAAAGCTGGGTCCGCCGCGCCACGTTTTCGTGTTTAAAAAACATCAAACACGAACCGTAGGGTTATTACGTATCTTGCAGAAGCAATGCGATAGCGATCATTTGTTTCATTTTGACAGTTCAACAACATTCAATGCGATAATTACGTTGCAGAGCAGAATTTAATTTCGAACTTATGAAGCAATGGATTAGTAATCTGTTTCAAAACGAATTGATTGTGAATTACGTAATGAGGGTACCGATTTGGGGGCGTAGTTAAACATGAAACACATGTTTGCCACGACGAAAGTATAACATCACCCCGCATTCGCCTGCGCGGGGTCGGGAGAGGTAAAGTGACTCATTTCGTGTTTAGTGCTCGCCAGATGCAGACGAAAACGTTTCGTGACATAATTTAAAGTTTTAAATGCAGTGATGGAGTGGAATCAAGAAAATATTTATTTTTTTACAATTAGTTCGAGCTCTTCAAAATCATTTCTGAACACCGATTTTTTTATTTAAATAGAACCTATCATCAATTTTCAGTCGGACACGGAATCTATTTTTTTCTTTGTACTTCTAAAGCTACTTTTTCTAGAACAGCAGACACGTCTTCCTTGGTGGAACTCATTTTTGAAATGAGCGATTTGGGGGCGTGGCCGAAACATTAAACACAAACATATGACATAACATTTTGTCGCACTGTTTACTAAACATGTTTTATTAACGTGTTTCGTTATGAAAATTGGCGCAGCGGACCCGGCTTTAGAATAAACTTAACATTTTAGTTGAAAAACATGTTTTCCCATACATTCCAACTGCAAATGTAAGTTGGTCGATTATTACTCGTTAACTTGTCTTTATGCGTACTTAGCTGTGATAGTTTTCCTTTTAACTTCGTTATTTATACTACTGCCATGATTTTTTTCACATAACTAAAAACAACAGTCTCTGAGGTAAGCCCCGGACAGACAGACAGACGGATATGGCGAAACTATAAGGATTTCTTGTTGATTACGAAACCCTAAAAACTCGTCGGAACAATGGAATACTCTTAGCTCTTAGAAAAAAATAGTAATTGTTAAAGATCTCGCGCTGCGAACTTATAAAATCTATTCAAAAATGTTCCGTTTTTATTAATCCTATTTTAATTGTCACGTTTTCTGTTTTAAAGACAATCTTCTATAAAATAAGTTCACAGGTGGTAATAAAAACAAATTGACAAGTTAAAAATAGAATTAATAAGCAATTTGATGTTTCCGTGCGAAAATTTTGCATAGACTAACACTGCTATAATAAAAAAATCTGAAATCTGTATGTCAGAGATTTTGTTAAAAACGAACATGTGGGTCATGTGCGCTTCATGTTAAATGATGCGTCACACACGATCAATTACTGACTGTTTCATTTCGACAGTTCAACAAAATTCATTGCGTTATTTACGTTGTAGAGCAGACAAATTTTTCGAACATGTTTAGCAATACCTTTCAAAATGATTCAGATTATGATGTTACATGTATTTATACATTGCTTGGGGGCGAAATTTCTCTGCAGCCGACTGAACGATCTGATCGAGCGAAAATGTTACGTAACTGTCACAAGACAGTTACGTAATAGTAACATTTTTGCTCGATTAATTTTTTATTCGTATTTATTATTTATTCATTTTTATTTGTCTTTTTTAAAGATTATTTAAATAAAATCTAGATTACTCGGCTTTTATGCCTAATATCAGTATTCAAAGTAAGAAAATATAGTTTATTGTCCAGTCATAAGATCATTTTTCTCTAGATCAATTATTACTTTAGTTATAAACGAAATAAGAATTGAAACTTACGCCATTTAGTTCCGTGCTCGAACACGATCAAAGAGCACACGCGATACTCAACTTTATTACTGATGTGTTAGCGTTTAGCACATAGCAGAGTGGCGAGTTGCATGGGGGCGGAGTGTGCGTGGAAATTATCTTTAGAGTGCCTGGTCTTAATCACGCGGACAAAGTCACAAAACATCATTAGTTTAGTAAAATTAAAATAACGTAGGTATATGTATATAAATTCTATTATGAAAAGGAAGTTGGCCATATTATTATGCTCTTGGAGCTGCGTGTTCCTTTATCAAATGTTATAACAGTTGATAAAACAAGTTTAATTAATGGGAAATTATTACGAGAAGTCAATGAACGAAAGTATATAAACTGTCACTCCTGACTTTGGAATATTGTAGTGTGCAAAGATGGATACAGTCGTAATATTATTCGTGCTCTCGGCTTATGTGACCCTGGTATTTGGTTTGACAGCCAAGGAGGTTCTGTCGCCTGAGTTCTTAACTGGTCTAGATGAAAAGTGGTGGGGTCCGGTGGGTGGAGAAAATAAAGCCAGCACGGATATCAGACCTTTCAAAATCAAATTCACGGACAAGGTAAGTAGGTTTTTAATTTGGATTACACTTGTACGATACTACTCTACTATTGTTTGATAACTAATAGATATCTTCATGTGGAACGCTTTCTAAAAATTTCACATTGAGAAACAAAAATATTAAATTTCTTTTTAGAAAAAATGCAGCTTACTTGCGTTTTAAAATTTGTCATTTTACCATAGTTAATGTACGAATTTCACTCCTAGGTTGTTCCGTTTTACGTTCAAAGTTACAGCGTGTTTTAATGGTGTTTAGTATAAATATTGTAAGTTTTTAACTTTAATTCATTTTTAATTAGCTGAACTCAATTATGAGGCAAATCAAATAATTAAATTAAAAATAATAAATTTTATTTGTACTCTTAAAAGATCGAAGAAACGTAATCGAATGTAAGTGACCGTGAAACTAATCTCTGACAGCTCTCACTCTGCGTATATTATGTACAAAAGGCAATGTTACTACTGTCACTAGGAGAACTTAGGATGCAAGAGCGAGCGAAGCGAGCTCGGGATTTGGAGCACCCCGGCTCGTACAGTTTATTTTCTTCGTGGTTTTATTTTTACCGTTCAGAAATAGAAGACCCCGCGGGCGGGGCTCCGTCGGCTACGCCTTATTATTGCTTGGAAATAAATTAAGACCCGCCACGTGATCTTCTCCACCCTTAATACTCCACAAATCCCAAATGAAACTATATCGTTTTTTCTCTCGGCATAATATGGTTTCGCGCACTTTGGGGTTTTCAAAAAGACACAAAAAAAGGGTCTACCCATAATAGCTAAAAGCGCTCGTTTGCTGGTTGTTAAAGTACAGTGGTTTAGGCACTTTTTTTCGTTTTGACGTGATTGACCACTGTCTCAACTGATACGGTTGGTGACGGATCACACTTACAAAGAAGTAACTTTAACGCCGCTTTCACACCATTGAAGACTTCACCGACTTAAGTCAGTCGACGACGGAAGTTGCTTTTTCATACATTTTGACGGCCCACACTCAGCAGTCGACTATACATTTGTTGTGAACGCGGCCTAAAAAAATCTTTGATATCGTGTATTAACTTTAACAAAAACAATTCCAGATGATAACTGACCTCAGGAATCGAATCAACAATCGTCGTGCAGTAACTCCCCCACTGGAAGGCGTAGCATTCGAATATGGTTTCAACAGCAATAACCTGGACTACTGGATGGACTTCTGGGCTAACCAATACAACTTTACTGAACGTGAGGCTTACCTGAACAGGTACTCACAGTTCAAGACTAATATTCAAGGTCTTGATATCCACTTTATAAACGTGAAACCAAAGGTCAGTGCAATGTTTTGCCTTTCTTATTTTTAGCCTCTTAGTCTTTCACATTAAATATTATCTAGCATTATAAACAAGACTTACTTTCCGGTGTTATTTCATTTAAATTGCGGGATCTCGACTAGTCGACCTCCGTTTGTACTGCAGGGATCCGGCGTTATATCAGCGTCAAGCGTCATTTGCCTGACTCATGCTGAGCTGGACTTCCATTTGGTGAGCCTTGAGACGCACACCGCACTTTTTATGTTCGTTATTTGGATTTCAAGTGTTTCATAACTTAGCTGCCTAGTGCCAATTTAATTCTTAATTATTTTTTTAAAATATATTTTGGTACCTTGTATTTTTTTTATATTCATGTAATTTGTTATCATTTAATTGTGCTTTTGTGTGTTGTGCTATTTATTTTGTATGCCCAAAAAAATAAAATCTATCTAAGACATACCTAAAGAAAAATATGTAGGTTATTATATTCTCAATTTCTCACTAAAATACGTTCTTTTTTCATGTAATTAGAATAATTACATGTTATTACGGTTCAATTTATTTGATGAGGCGATTTTTCAATGACTAGGTATCGATCGATATCTCTTTAACTTCGCATAACGTGTTGTGAATAAAATACAAATCATCTAAATCCATTCAATACAGAACCGGTACCTATTTAGAATATGAGTTTTACAAATAAATCATGCACTTATAAGAAAAATACACTTATGTCAATAAAATAAAATAAAACAGAAAATTGAAAAGTCGGCTTTTAAAGGGTATTTTTCTCATAAAAGAACCCTTTGTAGGTAGGTAGGCTATGTACTTAATTTAAAGGCCTTCTTTAAAATTTTTGCAACCGTGTGCCCTTTTTATCAGTCAGTCACTATATAAAATAAAGAAAGAAAAATATTTTATTTGGGACACGTACAGAAAACACAAACTGTAATAATAAAAAAAAATTAAACTAACAACCAACAAATCAGTCAATCTGCCTAGCCTTTTCCCAACTATGTTGGGGGGGGGTCGGCTTCCAGTCTAACCAGATGCAGCTGAATACTAATATTTTACATGGAGCGACTGCCTATTTGACCTCCACAACCCAGTAACTGGGTAATACGATACCCCTTGGTAAGACTGGTGTCAGACTTTCGGCGACTGTCAAAGATCCATGACTGACAGCCGGGACCAACAGCTTAACGTGCTTTCCGAGGCACGGAGGAGTCTCGGTATGTAAAGATGGTCACCCATCCACTGACCAACCCCGGCAAGCGTAGCTTAACCTCATGGATCGACCCGTGCGACAATTATTACTTAACCACGAGCTTCTCCTTAAAACTAACAAAATAACTAAATTCTAAAGGACTTTTTGGTTATATTATAGGTACCTGAGAACGTTGTGGTTATACCTCTCCTGTTGTTGCACGGCTGGCCTGGTTCCGTGAGGGAATTCTACGAAGCCATTCCTATTATTACTGAATATAGTGAAGACAGAGGTTTTGCTGTAGAGGTCATAGTTCCCAGTTTGCCAGGATTTGGATTTTCCGATGTAAGTTTTTTGTTTGTTCGTTTTCCGATGTAAGTTTTTTGTTTGTTCGTTTTCCGATGTAAGTTTTTTGTTTGTTCGTTTTCCGATGTAAGTTTTTTGTTTGTTCGTTTTCCGATGTAAGTTTTTTGTCTATTGTTGGTTTAATGGTCGTGAGCGCTCCTGCTGCGCATGAGGTCCTGGGTTCAATAGGCATGATACCTGGGTCAAAAAAAGAAATTCTATTTAGTCTGTCAGTCAGATAATAAAAAAATTTAGACACGTATTTTTTTCTTTATCATATCAATAAAAATTACTTAGACAAGACGCATTACAGTTGGGGAGTGGGGGTCACTACGTCACAAGGACGTATAAAATCTACATGCTCGCGACGTCATGGCACGTTTTAACTCAATGTACTGCCGTAATCTTTTGATAACGTAAGAAAAGAAAAAATACGTATACGTTATTTTTTCATAATCTACATGACGGACACAAAAAATTTTTTTAGTCATCATCCTTATTCCCGGGTCGGGTAAAGTGATATTGGGTTTTTCTATCTGGAATTACTCAGTTGCAGCCCTGAGCCCCGATTGATGGCAAGAGGCTCTCCCCCTATCACATGGGACTTAAACATAACTGGCGAAATGTGGGTATACTATAGGTACATGTCTGCCTAACCCTTGGGAGAATATAAGGGTGACGTTATGTTGTTATGTATTGTTTGGTCTTTGATAAATTAATTTTGTAAAGGTGGAGTATCCTTATCAAAACTAATATTATAATGCGAAAGTGAGTTTGTTGGTAACGCTTTCACGCTAAAACGGCTGAATGGATTTGGATGAAATTTGGCACATGGGTAGACCATGACTTGGACATACATAATTGAAACAAAAGTGCGGACTATCTCAAATTTTCAACAACTGATAACAGTTGACGCGGAAATAATACAAATAAGTTATTGAAAATGATATTAAATGATTTACATACTAGCTTCGCCCCGCAGACCCGCATATGACTCGATCCCGTAAGAATATCGGGATAAATAATATCTTATGTCCTAATCCAGATCATGGTCTATTAATGTGCCAAATTTCATCCAAATCTGTTCTCCCGTTTTAGCGTGAAAGCGTAACAAACTAAAAAACAAACAAAATAATTTTTACATTAATAATATTATTATATATAATTATTTACACATAGACCGAGATATTAATAGACCAAGTGGTTTATAAATATCTCGTAATTGCTATGAATTATTAACAATCTTATGCTAAATAACTAAATACCGGATGCTTCGATACCGCACAAAGTACCTACCGGTACCTAACGACGTCGTTAACCAAATGGCGGATATCCAATATGTATTTCTAAAGTCAACAAGTTTCTGCCTTTTTTTTAGCCCATATTTGGTCCACATTGAGATATAACTTGATTTTTATAACTATGCACTTGGAGCTGTCAAATCGTAGGTTGTTAGTATTGAATTCACCCGCCCGGTTACCTCCTCAGTGCCCCGACAGCGACGCCTCATACTCATTCTGAAAGTGGGCAACGTCGCAAATAGATGTCAAATATTTCGCTGTTTTGATTAATTTGGCAATATTACTGTAAGGAAATAAGAAATGTGGCTAACTAGTGAACTAAAATAATGATTATTGATTTTTAGGATTAACGCTCTTAATACGGTATACACAACTTGTGTCTTCTCCACAGTTCAATCTTATTATTCGTTAATATTAATTTGTTATTGTTACTATTTAAACCACATACACTGTAAAATTTTGACGTTGACGGGCGCACAGTTATAAAAACCGGCACGGCTATTACCTATCTTGCAGAAGCAATGCGATAGCGATCATTTGTTTCATTTTGACAGTTCAACAACATTCAATGCGATAATTACGTTGCAGAGCAGAATTAAATTTCGAACATAAGAAGCAATGGATTAGTAATCTGTTTCA
The DNA here is from genome assembly GCA_948150665.1 of Conistra vaccinii. Taxonomy (NCBI): domain Eukaryota; kingdom Metazoa; phylum Arthropoda; class Insecta; order Lepidoptera; family Noctuidae; genus Conistra; species Conistra vaccinii. The sequence goes on along the minus strand of OX411320.1, from coordinate 6,836,957 downwards.
AAACGAATTGATTGTGTATTACGTAATTATGGTACCGGTTACCTATATTTTCATGAATTTTTCGATTGTGCTTTTTGCAGGGAACAACTCGGACAGGTTTGGGAGAGATAGAAATTGCAGCAGTGTTAAGAAACCTTATGAAGCGATTAGGATTCAAGAAATTCTATGTGCAAGGAGGAGACTTTGGTGCTTTAATAGCTAACAATATGGTCACTTTCTATCCTGAGGTAATGATTGTTATCATAAGCCGTAAACGAAACCAAAGGTTCCGTACTACTGTACAATATTATAGCAAGAAAACGGCGAAAAAAGCACGTGCAACGATGGTTAAGAGCGATTATCCCAAAAGTTGGCAACGTCGCAAATAGCTGTCAAATCTTTACCTGTTTTGATTAATTTGGCAATATTACCGTATGGAAATAAGAAATGTGCCTAATTGTTGTACCCGTTTTAGGTGTAAAAAAGGCGTCCAAATACTTTTTTTAACTAAATTTTCGGTGTTACGATATTAATTATTGCATTTCATAATCAATATTCTAGTTCGCTAGTTAGTGTAGCGGCACACCTGCGGAACGTTCGACGTGGAACGTTCCGTCGCGTCATGTGACGCTTGCTTATGAACCGACGTAACGTTCGGCTGATGTGTCATAGGTAACTTGAAAAACATTAGGAGCGTATTAACCGAACCTTCCGCGCCGAACGTTCGGCAGGTGTGGCGCGACCCTTTGCCACATTTCTTATTTCCATAATGTAATGTTGCCAAATAAATCAAAACAGCAAAATATTTTATATGTTTTTGCGACGTTGTCCACTATCAGAATAAACGCTCTTCAATTAAAAAATTAAAAGCTTGAATTTAAAAAAAATTAAAAGCTTGAATTTTTATTATTTGTTGTTAAAGCGGCAATAGCAATAAAGAAATCTATAAAAAAAAAATTGTTCTTATGAGGGAACAGATGAACATACTTATAGGTCTAAATCATAATCCTTTTTTTAACGCCTAGGGCGCCTGTTGCAGATATCTGACATTCAATATACACTTCTAAATACCTTCTAAATAAATGTATTTTCTTTCTTTCTTCTTTCAGGAAATCCTAGGCTTCCACACAAACTTCCCGTTTTCTCTCTCTGCTGGTGCAATTATAAACTACGTCGTTGGATCAATCAATCCATTACTCCAATCATTGACCGTAGATCCGTCTATGGCTGAGAGGATGTACCCACTCCTAGGTATAGTTTCAAGACTGACGGAAGAATCCGGGTACTTGCACATACAAGCTGCTAAACCAGATACAATTGGTAAGATTTGGACATCTTTTTATTTTAAACTAACGACCCACTCCTGCTTCGCATGGTTTTTATGTCTCGACAAAACACCGAGATTTCTTAGTTATATATAACTTTTATTTATACTAACGTATTATACACATAAACCTTCCGAAATAAATTTTCTAAACGATGGTGTAAACCTCATCTAAATCTGTTGCGTGGTTTAGAAGAACAACGCGGACATACAGACAAACCCGAAAATCGATTTTGGTTTTTCGGCTGTTGCTTTGGGTTTTTCGTAATTTTATTTTTTCCTATACCACCCCAGGATTCAGGCGAACAAAACATGAGGGGCAGTCTTTGGAATCAGCCGATGGAACTGAAAACTAAGTAACGCCATCTAACGAAAATGTCAGGAATTTATGTGGCTTGCTGTCAGTACAAGAACGAAAGCTGTAGCTCCATTAAAACAATTCCAAAAACATTAAACAGAGTGCGCTGTCAACAAATTCTACTCTCCCTCCGTCTTACGAATTTTCGATCAGGTCTAGTGTCCTGACGCCTGACGCGAGCTTAACATTTTTTACCCATCCCAAAGAAGTGCACAACGCCGCTAAAGAAGTTTTCACTTAAAAAAAAATATCATATCGGTCGACCCATTTTCGAGTTTTAGCGAGATTAATGCATGGCAATTGATTTTCATTTAAATAGATTTTATAGATAATTATTACTCCTTTAAGGTATTGCCATGTCCGACTCCCCAATGGCTCTGTTCTCCTGGCTGATGCAGGGAGTTTCTAGTGGAAGCCGAAAATCTAACAAATTTAGGGCTGATGGAGGTCTACATGACTTATACACTCCCGAGGCACTCATCGATGACGTCATGTTCTACTGGACGGAAAATAAATTCACAACAGCTGTCAGAGTTTACGCAGAGTCTATTAATAAGAGGACTCTTGGGATGGGGATTGGCTCGTAAGTACCAGCGCATATTCAGTTTTGTCAAGAATTGCTTATGTAAAGCTTGTCCATTCTGAAATGACGCGCCCCATATCTAATTTTATGCTCACGGTAATGCGGTAATGCGATAGTGGAGCGCATCATTTCAGCGTAGACCAGCTATACCTACCTACACAAGGCGATATAAGTCGTCGGTCGGCCCCGCCACCATCATTTTCTATAAACCAGTAGGTTTTTTTTTTAAATTACCGACGAAAAACTTCAACGCTGGGCGGTTCTGAATCTGGTACTGAATCCATGGTAACAGTTCTCGCGTCGATGTCCCTGCCACCCTGTATTACCTGCAACCATACTATATACTTTTTTGAGGCTATCCGAAGGTGCCTAAAGCATGCTATAATTACCACCACCAGCCGATTTGTACTCGACAAAAACTCTCTGAACACACGCCATTTAAATCGATCCTCAGTTACTCCAACCCTGCTGATATAGCCGTCCCACCCAACAAACCTGAGGGCATCATTACTAATAATCTACTTTTTTTTTTCAGAATTCCCACTTCAGTACCAACGTGCACCGTCCACGCCAAAGACGAGATAATCTACATGTCACCAGCCATGCTCAAGTTCAAATTCCCGAACCTACTTTGTTCCATTCCACTTGATACTTATGGTCATTTCTTCGCACTAGAGGCTCCTGATGTATTTTCAAAAGTAGTCCTAGATGCGCTAGTTGAATTTAGAGCGTATCATAATAAGAATACGATTAGTAATCGTATTGAGTTGTAAGGTATTCCACATTTTAGGATTTAATGAAAAAGACTTTATACAATTACCTCTTTCGTAATTAAATGCATTTAAATAAAACTAAATTTAAGGTTACCTATTTCATAAAAAAAATGTTTTTATCTTGTGATATCCCATTCTTCGACAGACTGAATATCTATTACATTACATATAATAGTCTTCCAGCGAATATTGGCCATGACGACCAATATCAGCGGAGACCAGTCTTCGTCGCGGGAGACATAATTAAGTGCACAAGTGTGTGCGCAGACACAGGTGCACTCTCTCTGTTTCTATTGCATATATATTATATTAAAGTAGTAAAGAAGTCAAAACAGTACATTGAATGTTTTAATAAAAAGTAATTGCTACGAGGTGTGGGAACGACTCTGATGCCGAAAATACAGTTTTTTGAATTTTTGTCCGTTTGTCTGTTTGTCCGGAGTGACGCAAAAACGCCTGAACGGATTTGAATGAAATTTGGCACACAGATAGTTCATAACCGCGTACTGGAATACGTAGCGTTGCAAGGCTTCTCACAAGGTGGACTGATATCTTGGTGAAGACCGCAGGAATCCGCTGGATGCGTGAAGCACAGAACCGGTCGAAGGGGCGATTCTTGGAGAAAACCTATGTCCAGCAGTGGACGTCTTTCGGTTGAAATGATGATAATATAAGTAAAATCACTGTTGATTTTCTCTTAAAGAATAACTTGCAAATCGATGTTATGTTCTAAGCCATATAATCATGTTTGATAGCACAAAGCGTATTCGTTGAAAATTGGAACATATACCACTAAATTGCTTTTATTTTATAGACTGCAGTATTAACACTAAACATTGATGGGTTTAGTTTATTAGGCTTTGAATAAAATGGCTAGATGTAGACCATAACATAAAACTGTAACCTACTATTATATGGCTAGGTTTAATTTTCTCTTACGATGTCAGTGAACTTATTGCGTAGGCGATTAACTTCTTGCTGGCCACAAATAAACAAATTAAAGATAAGTTCATGAAGGGCATGGTAGAGTTGCACCTCATTACACCAAAGTTCTATGATTCTCGTCATTCGTATCGCATGTACAGTGTCAAATTTAATGGGCTAGCAAAACATAATCATAATATCATAATCTACTAATGTTGCCTACTAATGTTCCCACTGTTGAGACACAGGCCTCCTCTCTGTGAGAGGGAGTGGGCTGTAATCTACCACGCGGGCTCAGTGCGGGCCAAAAAAAAATCATCAAATTCGTGTTTACATATCGATACGCATCACGTTTGCGGAGTTTCGCTAGCTAATTTTATTTGACCCTGTATAAAAAGAATCCCACTTTGTCTTAAATACCTGTATGTTCTTAACAGGAATAAAATATAGACGTAGATTTATTTTGTAACATATTTCATTATTCCTAAAGATTAAAAAAAACCGAGGTTACAGGGTCTTGTAAGGTTTTCACGCCTAAAATCAATTAACTATCTAAACAGGTTTGATTTAGAATAGTGTACATTTCTAAAGTACCGATCTATAATACTACTAAACATAGAGCGTCAACAAAAGGTACATTCAAAGTTATGTCATCACAATGACTAGATCGATTCTGATTTATTCAAACTCCATTCATCTATTGTTGTGAATCTTATGGCACAACATAGTCATCCTTCAAATAAAAAATATAAGCCTGCAGTTATTCTTGTTTATTTAGGTTAGTAGCTAAATAACTGTAATTTATGCCTATCGTAAAAGCATGCAAAGAGCCTGCGTACGAACTTGTCTTGTGTAGGAATTTAAAAAGAATGCTATAAAAAGAAAACTGAGCGAAAGATTATTTGTGATCGCAATAAATTTCTCAAAGCCTAACAGAGATCGCTTGAAGCGCCTTGCTGGATCCCTTTTTAAATTGCCTTTTTGCTTTTACGGACAATTAAATCAAAGCATTTTTAAACTGGATAGAATGTTGGCGTATTTGCTTACATTAAAAGTGGAATATATGGGCCGTGGTGGCCATTATTGTTACAATCGTGCTTCGTTAGCGCTGCCTGTAGTCTGGATTGTGTACGCTCAAATTAGTTCGGATTAGCCCACCCACCAACAAATGCATTTTATTGTCTGGATACTTATTATAATAATGGCTATTTGGAAAATTCATGACTGAAATTACCATAATTTTTATGAATGTTAGTGCTATTAGTGTCAGGTTTTAAAACTCAAACTCATGCCTGTGCCCGTATTTTATAACGATACATACATACATTGAACTCTAATTCAACCAGTCAGATTATACATGCATTAAGCTTTATGACTTGATGGTACCATTAGTGTCAGGTTTTAAAAACCCAAACTGACCTGGGCACGTATTTTACTACAATACATTGAGCTGTACTCAATCAGTCAGATTCTATAATGTATTAAGCTCTACTCAAATCTGTCGGATTTAATACTAATCTATCAGATTTGAACAGAGATTAATGTTTGAGTTTTGGTCTAGTTCTTAGTAGGTACCTACTTCATCCAATAAGGTTTATCTTTTGGCTTCACATTACTATGTCTTGCTTGTAGGTATGTTAATTATTTATCCTGCATATTTCAAGGGGAATTAGTACATTTTCTGGATATTATAGAAAGCAGATATTTCTTTTTACATTTAACAAAACAACTTAATTAATGTTTCGTTGTATTGTTCGTGTTTTTACGTGTACCATTAACCATTACTAACAGTTACAATATTTTCTTTATCAAAGCCAATAAATTACAATAATAAAACGTTCATAGCCATCCAGCAACTTGCCAAAAAAAAAAATGCTTGGTTTTTAATATTGGCAGTGTAAAGAGTGCCACCATTGGCACTCTATCCCTATCGGATAAAGTGCCACTACAGGCACCCTAGTAACACCGCCCCGGCTAAAGTGCCGCAAGCATTGGATTGTCATTGTCACTGTCACTAAGTGACGTCACTTGTTATTTTGTTTGATTGTCGAGGTTAGATCGCTGTAAAACACCACATTCCCATAACATTACATTCTCTTGTGCCTAAACGGACCCTGGCACTTCGCCGGCCGCTACCGCGGCACCGCTCGCTACGCTCGCTCGGCTCGTGCGTTGTGTGGTCACAGTTCTAACCTAACCTAACCTAAATAACAAGTGACAGTGACAATGCAACGCTCACGGCACCCTAGCCGGGCCGAGGCAGTGACACTAGAGTGCCACAAGAAACTCGCGGTACTCTATACACTTCATTTAATATTTATGATTTTGATTTCATTACTCATTCATTCTTGAGAGTTATGAATTTGAATTCATAACTCAAGCAGTTGTGAATATATAGAGGGTTATTGGTTATATGTCGGCAATCCATTAAGGGGATGTAGGAGAGGTCATTTACAACCAAATTACCCCTTTTGACGCATTTTATATTTTTATTTCATTATTTTGTATAGGTACTATCTACACCTTCACCTTCAACATCTTCTATACTATAACTATATTAATTTTATAATAGTATAATAAATTTAAAAATATAGTAATATTAATTTAATATTATAATTTTATTTTTTTTGTTTCTTTATGTAGGGGATAATCTCCGGAACAACTAGGCGGATTAGAAAAATTCTTTTTTCATTGGATAACCCAATTCCCGAGGAAAGTTATAAGCTATATAACATCACGCTACGACACTTACGAGCCGAGCAAAAAGACAAAAAGAGCGCTTAGCGAAAACGAAGTAATAGCGCGGGCGGGCGATGGGATGCGACACGGTGGGTCGGGGGCCGAAATTTCACGCAGACGAAGTCGCAGACAAAAGTAAAATAAAAAAAATTTAATTAATCGAAAATGGTTGGCATAGGGGTCATGAGAGGTCATTTGGTTGCAAATGACATCTTCTATATATCCTCTTAACGGATTGCCGACATATAACCAATACCTAACCCTGTAGATATCAGTCGAAAAAAAAAAAAAATTGAAATTGTATTCAAATAATGTTTGTAGAACATAAAATTTTCAACTCACAAACCGACAAGACTTGACTCCATGACATGATAATGATTAGGTAGTCGAGGTCTTACGAAGATGCTCAGTCAGCGACTAGCGAGTAAAGGATATAGCTCATTATAACAGCACCGCTCCGAAACGGCAAATAACTTGTCATTCAAGTTAGGATTTTAAATCAAATACATTAAAATCTATTTCACGTGCTACGGCTCGTTGGCAGTGAGTGGCCGGTGAGCCGTCCACTCATCTGTATTATCATCGTAAAAAAGGCTTTAATAAATTTGATTTAAAATCCTAACTTGAATAACAAGTTATTTGCCGTGTCGGAGCGGTGCTGTTATAATGAGCGATGTCCTTAACTTTGTCGGGATCCTAACGTAGAAATATAGCCAGGCCAATGGGCAAATTGCTATCAACAATACGAGGCGTTGGAGGAAGTATCCATCGCTATTATAATAATTAGTATTACGTATGTTAGTTCTTGTGTGGACTGATTTATAGCCGCATGGCCTTTAGCCTTATTAATGGCTATATTTGACTTTAATGACATGTTCGCTTTGATAGATTGGAAGTCAAGATTGGTCGGTGTATGGACATTAAAATTATTTATTAATTCTGAGGACCATTAGGTACTTTCAATTATGTTATTGAATTCTTAATTCTTGCAAGTAGGGCATGACTTTCGTTGATAAGTGTTTCGTTTTCTTTTCAATTCGAAGTAGATAAATATTGCTCATACAACTGTTAAAAAAATCCTGTCCGATCCGTGAGGGTGTTCTTAGGTGTGGTACTGAGAGTCTATTTATGAGGTAAAATTACCTTAAAACCTTAAAAAAAAGAGGTAAAATTGAGGTAAAATACTAAAATTACCTTAAAAATGAGGCGATTTAAAATTTAATTTTTCTTGAAAATTCAGGAAAAAATAAAATTTTAATCGTCTCATTTTTTCAATGGGGAATATTACTCGAGGTAGGCGCTAATTTTCTCCGACGTTCATCTCTCACACCATTTTTCTATCTTTTCTGCGGTCCCCTTTCCAATTTTATTCATCAAAATGTATGTTCCTTCTCTAGTTTCATTAGCATTATACAGTCAAAAACGTCTGCTATTTCTTGTGTTGATAAGATACCAGTTTTAACGGGTTAAACTTGACTGCTTCGGCCTTGATAAAGAAATTGATGTTGTCATCCTGCGCTCGTTAATTATAATCAGTGTCTTGCAAAGTATACCAACTAAGGTTGAGTACAGGATATCATTTAAATACGTTATTCTATTTATAGACCAAGTACCTGGGTAACCGAGCTTTGCTCTGGTGAAAATAGAATCCTCATTTAATAGTACAGGATAGTTTGTTCATACTAATTCCATGCTGCCATGATAGTATTAGGTACTTACTAATTCCATGTTGCTATGATAGTAGGTACTTACTAATTCCATGTTGCTATGTCATGCTATTCTAAGGCAGCCAACTTGTTCTAAACTTTTGGCGACCAAGCTCTGGTCGGGTGAAAATACGGAGAAAACGAATTTTCCCAGAGAAGAGACCGAGCTATACCGATTCTTGGCCCCCGTTAACCTCTTTGTTGCAACTTTTATAGAACTAGTTATAGATGTTTTCGAGAACGTGATTACAAATACAGGGTGTCAGGGACATCGACGCGAAGCCTGTTACCATGGATTCAGTACATGATCTTGAACCGACCGAAGAAAACTTTGGGGTTGCGGATAAGTCCTAAGGGGAAACCGTGGCCCCAGTCTAGGCAAGGGAATGAACACGGGTGGGTTTTAGTCAGTAAAAGTCTGACACGCCCTTCCGCTCCGCTCAGAGCGGGCGAAGTCATTTGATGATTTCCCACCCAAAATAAAAAAAAAAAGGGGCCGTTGAAAGTTTTCGTCGGTTAATTATTAAAAAAACAGCTGTTCCATAGATTTTGACAGTGTAGGTATTGAACTTTTCTATGAAACAGCAGATTTTTTTTTTATAACCGATGAAAAATTTCTACGCAGTGGGGTTCAGAATCATGTACTGAATCCGTGGTAGCAAGGCTTCGCGTCGATTTCCCTGACACCTTGTATAATATCATACCACCTCGCCTCACCTTTGTACCTACATATTTTTCTTGTCTGTATATGTGTGTACATAAATGGTTAAATAAATATATGTATTTCGATATACAAATATTGCTCGTTTAATAGTATAGGATAACGAGCGTGGGGTCTAGGGTTAAGTCTTCCGGTCAAGAAAATTGTAATTGTATTTTTCCCTAAGGAACTTTTCAGCAGCAGCCGGAAGTCAGGATTTTTGTCCGTTTGGTGGCAATAGGTTCGCCACCTATTACAGACTTAATTATAATTGGCTAAATGTAGGTATACTATATTCCTGTGTGTACTCCTTCGGGAAATACAATGTTATGTTTGTTAATTATAAATGCGACTATACCTAGTTCAAACAAAAACAGCTGCAAACGCGAAAGTTGGATACGTAAATTAGTTTAGGAGACTCCACAAATAGAGCCGGTGGCGCACGCAACAATGTAGCATTAATTAATTAAACGACCGAGGTTCCAAATAAAAATAACACGAAGTAAAACTGGGGTGCGGTCCCCCCAATACCTAATGCAAAAGTACTTTACAAAAGTATTTTAATTTTCAATACAGTTCATTTTCTATTCGTAACTTTATGTGGGTCAGTGCCACAGAGGATTGAAAACACAGAGATGTCAATTTACCCTTTATTTTGAATGAGAATGGACTTATGCTAGGTACTATAAAGTTTTATGCGATAAGCAACCTTATGTTGTGCAGGCTGTTAAGAAAATAGCATTCGAACATTCTGACAATTTGTATTTTAAATAAAATAGGAACGTAGTTTTCGTTTGATGGAAAATAATCGAAGAAAAATATAGTTAAAATAATTATGCAGTACACAATATGAGAGTATAGAAGCCCCGTGTATCATTGTTGTGTGCTTCTCACACGCACACCAACACAAATATATTGAGTGACGTCGACACAGATTTTCACATCATCGTGAGGAAACCGTGAGGAAACTGGCATGTCTTAGAACTAAAAATTCGAAGACATGTGCGTGGTGGATGCCCACTCTTTCTCACAGAGAGGAAGCCTGTGTCCCAGTAGTGGTAGCATTAAAGGCTGATTATGCTATGCGCGACAAATCGGCTATCAAAATCTGTGTGTGAATTTTGAAGTCACTGCTTGTGTACATATTATGGGTGCCTTCGAGTTCACAACTGAATTAGTAATTGACACCATTTTATTTCATTAGTCATATTTTAGGGGGATGAGGAACAGGGTGTAAAGTTCACTCATCCACCATTGAAAAGGGAGGATCCTCCAACCAGACGGGTTGTTATGTCTGGCGGGCAACTGCCCATTATGTTGATTTCGGATAGTCTTATCTATGTTTTTCGCTCGGTAAACTCTAACTGCGCGATGCAGGAATTGTGTGACATCATGTCTTTGCTGCGTAGTTTGTATGTCGCGGTGTAACCGCTACAATATCACGAGTGTTCTAAAATCAAGATCCCGAATGTGGCCATTTCGATCACAATTTTCTATTCTTCGTCTTCATCTCAGGCCACCTCTATTCATTTTGAATGCTCTATGGTCAGTACAGATCGAGCTAACGATTTGAATTTGGAGCGTATGTTTCAAGGATAATGGTATTCTGAAAGGAACCAGTGGATCGGACATTTATTTATGTGTCAAACTGCGAGACCCGAGTTTGGAAGAATATTATATGTGCGCCTATGGGCAGAAAGTTTGTTTTGGATATTTGGCCAGTTTTCTTTTGTTAAATAAAAGTTAAAGAATCAAGCTGTGTAGCTGGAATGTTTTAGTAATAACTGAATAAAAAAGTGAAGTCTTTTATGGACTGTGTTTTTTTATTTTTTCATAAGGCGTTATCGTTTGCACAGCAACAAGCTGAATCGATACAAGGAAGGTACCAACAGGGTAAACACCTAAGATTGGGTCTACTAAATGAATTATTAACTTAAATAAACAATGGAAGGGAGGAGAAACTGTAGAACGTACAAATATTTATCCCGAATTGAACCAACCCGACCTTGGGCATAAAATGGCGAACAGTTTGTAAATCATTTCATAGTTATCGATAAACTTTAAACTATTGACGAAGCTAATGAAAACGCGAGTTTACAATCGTTTCATAACAATCGATTCTAATCGTTGGTCCGACCGTTAACAAGGCAATCATCGATTCTCGGAAACAAAACAACTCGGTTCTAAAGTGAGGCCATTTTCATTCTGAGCTCTTGGAAAATATATTTCGAGGTAAAGAGGATGCCTCCGGTCATTGTAACTCACGTGGAAATACTCGTTTTCGTATTCAATACCGAAAATCGCATTTCCGTAGGAGTGTTGACTGTGACAGTACGGACATAACCATAGAGTAGACACTTACAGAAGACTCACTCGTTATTTTACGTTCTTAGTTATTTTTTAAGTCAAAAACTGTCGTATTATTTCAGATAAAGATTGCTAGTACTTTAGCAATTTAGTCCTTCAGAAATTCACACTTCTAATAGCCAAAAATATGAGTTCCTTATGTTGGCAGGGTTTGCAAATTGGCAATTTATACAACGTTTAAACACTTAATCTGAAAAAAACTGATAGCAACATAAGTGAAACAAAATCAATGTGTATGTCTGTAACTATATATGTGTGTGCAATTGTAGGATGAATTAAGACGCATATATATGCCAGCGACCTTGAGTGATTAGCTTGCGTGTTCTATACTGAGCTCACGCAACACGTCGTGCATTCAGCCAGTAATAGGACTCGCCCATCCAGGAGCACTGTCCTAAATTAGACGCATTATAAACAAAAGGTATTTTAATAAAGCGATTTTGCGAGATTCTCAGTTTTTTATCCGCGTTAGACATAAGTTTAAACATTTATTTCACTATGTAATAAAAACGTAATCTAAAATATTCATATAAAATTATTTAAAAAATGCTCGAATTTAACATATATTTTTCCAAATCATTAACACTACTCGGTTAAGTAACTACTAAAAGTCGGTTATTGTCGCCTTAAAGGAATTTGTATTTAACTATGAATCTTCTGTATCAATGTTTTATGCGGGATTACGGTCCAGCGATTAGTTGCGGCGATAAATCCGGCGTTGGAGTGTTGCGAATTGTGATTCAGTTCCCTCTAACTAACTGGCGAAACGGTTGTTGTGGTCATAGATGGACACAAGTCTAATGAGTAGACTGGGATTTTAGGGTTTGTGCCTACACTGTGATCGCTCGCTTATTAATGATGGGTTTGTTCGATCGTCTTTTATTTTGGGGAGATGTGTCGTTTGTTGTGGATAGTGTGGTGGATTATCACTACCAACTGAAATATTGGTTGACTTCAAAATTCTGCCTATCGGATCGTTATGTAGTGGTTTGCAGATTTTGTTTGGTTTGATTTGAGAGAATTGTATCTTTCATTTGTAATCTAGTTTCCAAACATATAAGCTGTTTGTTTAAAAAAGAAGTCGGTTAGTAAGTAGTTAAAAATAATTTAATACCCACGCATAAAGTACAGTTTGAGCTACAATTTAAAACAAATTTTGATTCAAAATCAAAAAATCTAAATCAATATATTTTATTTCACGGGGCACTTAAAATGTCAGAAGCTAAGTGCACAGTTCCAATTGGTTGTTTTGTTTCTTAAGGAGCAGAGCCGACAAGAATCTCTACGGTTACTTTTTTTTAAATAATTGCCTTTAACAATATTTTCAAATAACAGAGTTAATAGATATAGGATGACAGAGTAGTGGTAGTTTGCAGTGACTTTTTTAATAATTAATCTGTCTAACCTTTTCCCAACTATGTTGGGGTCGGCTTCCAATGTAACCGGATGCAGCTGAATACCAGTATTTTACATGGAGCGACTGCCTATCTGACCTCCACAACCCAGTAACTGGGTAATACGTACGATACCCCTTGGTAAGACTGGCTGTCAGACTTTCGGGCTTCTGACGACCCGTAACGACTGTTAAAGATCCACGAATGACAGCCGGGACCAACGGCTTAACGTGTTTTTGGACGGAGGAGTCTCGGTATGTAAAGATGGTCACCCATCCACGGACCAACCCCGTGCGTCTGTTATTACCACAAGCTCCGCTAATTTTTTCAATGGTAATAATAATAGTCATTCTAAAATAAACAGACACATTTTGTAAGGGTAGATAAGTTGTAATAAAATGTCCTTATTTGTAAACAATATTAACAAACATAAGTTTTTGTATATTATAACAATCCATAACAAACCATACCTAATAATTTCAGCATTTTTAGCAAGTCATCCTCAAAAAATGAATTTAATCTCCGCACAAATATAATCATTGCTGTAATCCTTCACCGCATTCTATCCAGCTACCTTCCCTACAAAACGACCCTTAGGCAATTCAAGAAGAAAATAAATCACCTTTGCTCCTAGCCTGACTAGTTTATTCCCCTCAACCGTTGTCCCCGAAAAGGGAAGCTCAATTTATCTCCTCGCCAGTACAAATTACCAACGGGAACAGCTATATGGAGCGGGTTGAAACAGTTTGAGAAATGTTGTCATACGGACGTTTTGTGAAGCCGCTATTTGACAAGGCGCTTATTCTTTCTTGTGTGACGATGGGTACGTGTGCTTTCTCACAGGCATTTTTTAGGACTTCTATATAAGTAATATAAAACAAATTCTTATTTCGTGTGTTTCAGTGTGACCGCGTTGTTCTTATAAACGACGGATTGTGATATTGTTTTCCCCATCATTTAGGGAACAGAACAGCGGTATGGAGCGGGTTGAAACAGTTTGAGAAATATTGTCATACGGACGTTTTGTGGAGCCGCCATTTGACAAGGCGCTTATTATTTTTTGTGTGACGACGGGTACGGGTGTACATTTTGCTTTTTGAAAATTGTCATAGTTTGTTTTTTCACAGGCATTATATTTATAGGAGATAATAATATAAAACAAAGTCGCATTTCGTATGTGACCGCGTTGTCCTTCAAAACTACGCAACGGATTTTAACATTGTTTTCACCATAATTTAGGGAACAGCTTTATGGAGCGGGTTGACACAGTTTGAGAAATGTTGTCATACGAACGTCTTGTGAAACCGCTATTTGACAAGGCGGTTATTCTTTTTTGTATGGCGAAGGGTACGGATGATTTTTGTTTTTGGAAACTAATCGCGCCTAAAGGGTTTGCTTTTTCACGAGGCATTTTTATAAGACATATAAGTAAATAGGTAGTATAGAAAATTTTCGTGACTTTCAGTGTGACCGCATTGTTATTTTCAACTATCATCACCATCATTTAGAGAATTTATTCCGGAATATTTATGATTACAATACCTTTTTGTTTCCTTTGGTTAGTGACTAACAAGGTGCCAGAGTTTTAAAGCCGCCCATGGGCCTCTGACTTGGCTTCACATGCCGTCGAGAAATATCTCTCAAGCATGCCGGTTTCACGATATTTTCCTTCACCACTTTTGGAGCAAGTGATAATTATACAATACGCACATGAATCCGAAAAGCCAGAGGTGCACACAAAAACATTAATACACAAGTACATTAATACACATACACGCTTCTCCCAGTCTGCTCCGACTTTCAGTATCTCGGTTCAATCGTGCAAAGCGATGGCGAAGTAGATCGGGCGGTTAAGCACAGAATTAACACTGGGTGGATGAAATGGCAGCAGGTCACGGGAACAATCTGCGACTCCCGCATTCCCCTTAAACTTAAGGGGAAGATATATAAAACAATGGTTAGACCTGCTGTCTTGTAAAGATTAGAATGTTGGGCTACAAAAGGGCAGAAAGGGCTAAAAGGCAATTGCATGCAGCTGAGATGAGATTGCTAAGAGAGATGTGTGGTGTTACACGAATGGATAGTATAAGAAAAGAGTATAAAAGAGGAAGTATAAAAGTGGCACCGGTGACCGAAAAGTTGTGCGAAAATCGGTTGTCATGGTATGGGAATGTGATGCGGAGGAATGAGGAAAATGTTCTGTGGAAAGTTTTGAGCAAGAATGTCAATGGCTATAAAAGTGCGGGAAGAAACGATGGATGGACTGTGTGAAAGATATGATATGGCTAGAAAGGGGGTGACTACCGAGATGACGACTAATAGAGAAGTATGGAAGAAAGGGTCATGTTGCGCCGACCACAAATAAATTAGGATAAGGGTAGGAGAATGATGACATACATTAATACACACATTAAACTACATATTATACAGAAATGTCGATGTTTTGCCAAGTCACAATAAACCGTTCGTTACTATCGCGCAGGATTCTTCATACATAATTACAGCTTCGCGATTGTATCGATGTAGACGCGCGACAGTATCGCTACTACATCGCTACAAAAAGTCGCCATGGGCTAGGGCCCTAACAGTTTTCCGCACAATTTCTTAATCCAATCCTAGTTTGACTTCGAATCACTAAAACAGTGTACCCAGAACATTTTAAAGACTCGTCTTCACAATCCGTTCGGTGAGGTTGCAGAGGATTACATTTAAATTTAGAACCACAATTCCTGTGATTGCCAGTCAAGTACTTCCGGAATTGACTGTACAACAATTGCTAATCCAATGAATCGTTGAAATTGATGGAAGTTGGAACTTGATTGGATGAAGTGTAAATGAGACGAAGTTCGAAGTTCAAACTTTGTGTGTCGTGAATTATATTCAGCGCCGTGATTTGACCGTTGTAAAAGTAATTATCGATTGTGAAAACTAACTAAAAAAGAAAAAAAATATAGGGGGCGCTTTAGAAGCATTTTTAATAGATATACCACTATATAAAACAGTTGACGCTAGGAATATTTATACGGTTTTCTAAGCGATTAGATCATTCTGTTTTTCCTGTAATTCTTCCTTGAGTACGAACGGGTGAAAAAAACTGTGCACCTTATCCGCAAGGAAGATAATACGCTTTCCAATATTTTCCGTCGCAAACATTCGTATTTGCAGTTACTCTGTTCACCGTATTGTCTTCCTTATTGCTATTTAAACAAAAAGGTCTATTGTTACCAAATGTCCTTCCCAGATTACATCCCAGTTGTTCTTGCCGACCTAAATACCGCTGGAACAAAGAAGTACCTAAGAACAGATCAATAAAAGCGTGCTTGAAAAGTTACTAATAGCTATTATCGTCTGGGACAGATTTAAACTTCACTTAGGGCGCAAAGTAAAGTAATACTTTATTAAACGTGACTGTACCGAAATTGCTTCGGAAGTTTCAAGTTTTAACGGTGGTGAGTGTATCGTGCGGTAGATGACCGCATTCTCTCTGCGACTGTCCTGATTGCTGATTTCCGTGAAAATTGGGGACACTCGGTTTGAGCTTGTTTCTAACCAGTACTTTATCTACTTTGGTGCTGTGTTTGGTCGGATCGTCAGTTGAAGTTCACGTTGGAGATCCCAATAAGGCTACACTTTACGGCACGGCGCCGGCGGCGTATAAACCGCGCCGAAGAAAAAACGTGTCTGTCAACAAGCTTTCATAGTGATTCATAAACACTGACGACCGTGCATACACACGGGGAATAAATCGAAATTTTTCACTGTAAGAAAAACGTGTGTGAAAGGGCCTTAGGGGCTTTGCAGCAATATTTTGACAGATTTGGTAGGTGTCACCATAGCATGGAATAGGGATGATCAACAAAAAAAAAAAACTATTTAGTCCGTCAGTCAAATAATAATAAAATATTTATTAGACCCTTTTTTCTCTTCAACATATTAATAAAAAATTACTTTGATAAAACGCATTAAAGTTGGGGAGTGGGGGTCGCTACGTCACAAGTAAGTATAAAATGAACATACTCGTGATGTCATAGCACATTTTAACTCAATGTATAGCCGTAATCTTTTGATAACGTGAAAAAAGAAAAAAAAGTACTTATACAATATTTTTTTATAATCTACAAGACGGACGAAAAATTGTTTTATAGTCATCATCCATGAGTAGGTACATACATTGATTACGTATATGTTTAATTATACTATTCTTTGATTCTGTTTAGATAAAAAGATTTCTAACCTTTTACTCGAGGTCTCATTATTTTATCTTCGATCAAAATTAACCTTGACGCTTCCACCACGACCTTTTACATACTCGTAGAATAGAATAACAATTTCGTCAATCCGCCATTTAATTTTGTTCAGAAAAATATCATTCAAAAGAAAACTGTAACACTTCAAAACAACATGTTTTCAGCAACTTGTGCGCAAAACTTTATCTAAAGATATTTACAGAATCAACGTATCTTCAAAAGTAAAGAGGTCGTTGAACTCTCTCGTGTGTAATATATTTTCGCGTGTGCCGATGAAAATAGTGCCGTCGTTCGTTGATTCGAAAATAATATCTTTGTATTTCATATTACCCTTGAATTGTTTGATCGTATTACTTTACAAGGGTATAAAGGCGTTTCTTTTAGGCAACAGAAGTTATTGTGCTTTAAATATCAAATAACTATAATTCTTTTTTAACCTGGTGCCAGAGTTTTTATGTCGCTCATGGGCTTCACATGCCGTCGAGAAATATCTTTGAGGCATGGCGTTTTCCTCACGATGTTTTCCTTCACCGTTTTTGAAGCAATTGATTACACAGACAGCACGCATCTCTGACTTTTCGAATTTATGTGCGTATTTTTATAACTTGCTTCAAAAACGGTGAAGGAAAACATCGAGAGGAAACCGGCATGCCTGAGAGATATTTCTCGACGGCATGTGTGAAGTCAAGTCATAGGCCCATAGGTGGCATATAAACTCTGACACCAGGTGTTTCTTTTTTTTTTCGAGTGATCCTAATCAGTCGATAAAAAAAAAAAAGACCCACTACCAACCTGTTTCAATAATCATTCGGTGTATACTCACTGAGAGAGAGCAGAGGAGAGAGAGTAGAGCAGTGGTGGCCCAGTGGTAACGGCCACGACTTATGAGTTGTAGATCGTGGGTTCGAACACTTCGAACCCAAGCAGGCGCTTTACTTTGTGTAAATAATTTCATCACCACTGCTCTCAAAACGGTGAAGGAAAACATCGTGAGGAAACCGGCATGTCTTAGAACCAAACAATTCGAAGACATGTGACAGCTACCAACCCGCACTGGGCCCGCGTGTTAGATTACGGCCCACTCCCTCTCACAGAGAGAAGGCCTGTGTCCGAGCAGTGGGAACATTAATAGGCTGATGATGATGATACTCACTGAGTATACACATAGTAGTAATGATTATAGAAACAGGTTAACAAACGCTGCCATCATAATGCCTAGCAAAACGGTTTAACCCTTGTCTCTCAAATAAAAAAAGCAAGTAGAAAAGCCGCACGAACCTACCAACCAACAATTGGACACCCATAAATCCTTATTAGCTCAGTGATAGTTAGTAGATAGATTCACTCCAACGATTTTCAGGGTCCATCGCGTAATCCTGGCGGGGAAACAACGATTAAATCCGGCTGGCCGCTCGTGTTGTGAAGTGGCTGAAATTACCCCACTCTCCCCTTTGTATGAACAATTAGGTGGGGTGTTTAGTAAATAGTGGGCACATTGATTGAGATTTGTACCATGTTTATAGAGTGAGTTGGGGTTTTAGGTACCGTGGTTAGCTTTATTAATAGTTATTCAATGGATTGTCGTTGTTCGTCTGCTTGTGATTTAAAGTAGTGAACTGAAACTGATTGCTATGTTGGGGTTTATTGTTGACTCTTTGTATAAATTGACATTGACAACCTCTAGAAGGAAGGTCAACATTGTTGACCTTCCCTTCTTGGTAACACTACATTTCCGAAGAGCGCATCAAAAACGGCCGGAAATATAAGAGCACAAAATAATGTTTTAATCTTAATTTGCAACATAGTTTTTTGAATCTCATTGCTTTGAAATTATGTTTTAATTTCGATAAATATATTGTGTTCTTATTTAAAAAATAAGTTTACTTGTTACTCGAAGAAATATAACCCTACTTTGCAGTCGGGTACAAATAATTTCGCTCAAAAATTGGTGCCTTAATTGTATATTGATACGTTTTCAGACATGTTTTTACCTTATATTAATATTGCGCGTGACAAAAATTTCGTAGATACTGTAAAGGTTGTCTGCAAAAGGGAACGTTGCATCATGCAGGCTGGTAAATCAAAGACTCTGGTTGCGTTCGATTACTCAAACGAATTTAGAATTCGTTTTTTTTATTAGTTATTTTTCATAAAACTACAGTTATGTGATTGGCGCGTAAAAGTGAGCACCATCTTGAAATAAATAGCGAAAATTCAGTATTGCTTCTTTTTTTCGTAAGTAGCACTTCCTAATCAACTCCAAATTTCGGTATACATAGGTAACTAAACAACAGAGAACACCTCTAAAACATATTTATAACGAAATGACACAATCCCTACAAAACACTAAGACACAACATTAACCCCAGACAACTACGTCTGAACATCACTCATTCACACAATTAGCTGAAGATAAAGTACAGCGCTAGTTAGCCGATAGATCTACTCAAATGGATTTCAGGCTCTGCCGCGTAATCCTGCCGAGGGCGCGCCGATTATGTCCGGTCGACTACCCTCGTACGGAAGTGACAGTCGCAGTGAATTACCCCACACTCCCTATGTGTAAACAACTGGTCGTTTTTTTGTTATCTTGTTCAGGTTTTAATTTGGAAGTGAAGAAAAAGGGTTGAAGTAAAAAATCAATCTACCTAGCCTTTTCCCAACTATGTTGGGGTCGGCTTCCAGTCTAACCGGATGCAGCTGGATACCAATATTTTACATGGAGCGACTGCCTATCTGACCTCTACAACCCAGTTAGTGGGTAACATTATACCCCTTGGTAAGACTGGTTGTCAGACTTACGGGCTTCTGACGACCCGTAACGACTGTCAAAGATCCACGAATGACAGCCGGGACCAACGGCTGCACGTGCTTTCCGAGGCACAGTGGAGTCTCGGTATGTAAAGATGGTCACCCATCCACAGACCAACCCCGCAAGCGTAGCTTAACCTGATGGATCGACCAGAGCGGCTGGTATTACTTAGCCACGAGCTCCTCCAAAGGTCATAACATTTTATTTTTTCACATAGACGTATTAATTCACTTAGCAATGGATATGCACAAGTTTGTTTATTTATATTTCCAGATCTCTGTCGTGCTGCAAAAGAACAAAAAGAAACCAGCCAACTTTATTATGCTGGTGTGCGTGTCAGCTACTTTACACTCGCGCACATCATTGTGCTGTCATTGTGCTTTTCTAGTGTGCGTACATTTAGCGGCTAATACGCTACGCTTCTTTTTTGACGAGTTTACAGCTTTGACTGTATCAATCAATCTGCCTAGCCTTTTCCCAACTATGTTGGGGTCGGCTTCCAGTCTAACCGGATGCAGCTAAATACCAGTATTTTATCAGCTTTGACTGTATATCTAGATATTTATATCTTTGATGCACATGTTGAATGAATTTGATCGGAAGGATTGGCAGTAGGTTCAGGGTACATACTACCAGCATTTTCTATAATATTTCATCTAACCCGTTTTCATCCGAGATGACACCTAAATTAGAGCTTAAATAAAAGTGCATTGTTGGATTTTCAACTTTCGGTTCAGCGTCAAGTGTTGAAAATTCAACAGTGCATATATTATATATTCTGTAGGCGTTGATTTACGTATTTCCTAGTGTTTTAAAAAAAGAGGATTAGTGGTGGTCTCTCTATCTTAAGTCAAGCAACGATAGTTTGTATAATTCTTGATGTGTTAAGACCGATGTATGTCAGAGGCCTCGAGTTAGCTTACGTGTTCTGTGCTGAGCTCACGCAACGCCTCGCACGTCCAGGTCTCGCCCATCAATGAGCGCTGTCCCGAATTAGACGCATTATTAATTTACTATACATAAATCAAAAGGTATTTTAATAAAACACGTACACTAAAAGATAAATGTTTAAATTGTCTTTATAATGGTGAAGGTATCAGAAAAATATTAATTATCCGCGTTAGACATAACTTTACAAATTAATTTCACCATAATATAATATAAACATAATTTAAAATATTCCTGTAGTAAGTATTTAAGAAAATGCTTTTATTTCACATATATTTTTTCCAAATCGTTAACACTACTCGTTTAGACGTGATCTTCAATATAAAATCATTAAAAGTCGCTTAGCCATAGCCTTAAGGGCGCGCGGATTGATTACAATCGGCCGTTCACACACGGAAGTGACATTTACAGCGGATTACCCCGGCTTCCCCATCTTGTAAACAACACAGTTCATCAGAGTGACACCGGCCGATTTTTGTTTATCTTGTTAAGTCATGACGGGTGTGAGCTTTTAATTAACGAGTATTGTGTTAAAGAGGTCCGTATTTAGAATGAATGTCAACGGTTTAAAAATAAATGTACCTATTAAAGCTGAGGGTCGCGACTTCGTTTGCATATTTAACGTTTAAGGGTTAGGTTAGGCATGATATCAGACGGACGGGCAGTCCAGTGGATGCTGCCAAGCGAGTTAACAATATTCATCAAAGGTTTTTCTAGTGGTCTCGCTCTCAGAACTTTAGTCAAGCAAATAAACGACCGAGCGAGTTCTAACATAAATAACCATAACAATCTCACGGTAACTATGAACCTTACCTACCTTAGGAAATCTAAGGTAGGTAAGGTTCGTAGTTAATAGAGAGGGGCTCGTGGCTAACAAAAAACGGCCTCACAGGTCGATCAAAGGGTAATCTATGCTTGCCGCGGTCGGGTCGGGGATGGGTGACAATCATTTATATATTGAGGCCCCCTCCGTACCTCGGAAAACACGTTAAGCCTTTAGATCCGGCTGTCATTCGCAGATCTTTGGGAGTTGTTATAGGTAGCCAGAAGCTCTAATGTCTGACAACCAGTCTTACCAAGGGCAGTCATTGCACGTAAAATACTGGTATTCAGTTGAGTCCGGTTAGACTGGAAGTCGACCCCAGCACAGTTGGGAAAAGGCTAGGCAGATTGATTAGTCTCACATAATTAGTTTTTCAGTCTAAGGCTGTTTGTCCACCGCACCGTGAACAACGAACTGACACCAGAATAGCGACGGTACATTTACAATGGCCGCGTAATCTCGTTTCTCGTTGACGTCCAGTTCACGGTGCGGTGTACAAACGGCCTAAGACCGTGTCCTATAGCTAGCGGTCGTTGCGCGAATACGCGATTGTCTCGTTTATTTATATGAATTTGACAAGCGAAGGCGATCAATCAAGTCGAGTTTGTTTGACATAATTCATAATTTTTATACGATCACGGGAAAAATTATATTCCCATAGTAATTTCATTGGGTGTTGACTTTGTTCCTGTTAGAACATTCTCAATGTAGTAGAACGCAGTTTGGAATTTTGGCTGCGTCCCAAAGTGCACATCAAACCTACCCTCTTCGGCCTTCAGGGTCATGAATGACGCATGTAACGTGACGTTTGGTCGATTCCACTTGAGTGATTTTAGGTTCTACCGATTAGGTCCGGGTGGCCGCCTGCAACTTGTTACCCCAATCTCCTCTGTACAAAGGATTTTCGTCCTTATGGGTTTGTAGGCGTAATATAAGTTTGAAAAGGGAATCGTAAATCATAACTAACATTGGTAGGCGTAACGTGTTGGATGATATAGGTAAGTTGCTGAAACTTTGACCGACGGTTGCGGTTGCGTCCGCGTACTGTACGAATACACAAGGTCACCAAAAGCTGGTATTATTTATTAAATACTTAAAAGCACAAAAATTTACAGAGGCGGACTTAATGCCATAAGCATTTTCTACCAGTCAAGCTTTGGGTGATGCAGAGACAAACAGGGGTAGGTGCAATTACGAAAAATTGAGGAATAAAAATAATAT
Organism: Conistra vaccinii; assembly: GCA_948150665.1. Classification (NCBI taxonomy): domain Eukaryota; kingdom Metazoa; phylum Arthropoda; class Insecta; order Lepidoptera; family Noctuidae; genus Conistra; species Conistra vaccinii. Next base: position 6,814,059 of record OX411320.1, on the reverse strand, counting down.
AAAATTTTATTCAAATACAAAAGATAAACATATACCACCACACACCACTACACCCCACACCATATAAACACCACACACTACACCATATAATATATATATTATGTTTTATGGAATGTAGGTACAACAACTAATTGAACTCATTGAGATGCTCAGACGGAGATTGCAGAATGAGGTGGCCTATTTAATAAAAGAAGAATAAATTGGGGATACCTTTGCCCTGCACAATATGTGCTTAAAATAATAATAATACTATTTGTTAGTTCAAGGTCCACTATAGCTACCCAAATCCATAGCCCAATAATGTTTTGTTTTCATGTTCTGTAGTAGTCCTGCACCAACCGGGGATTGTCCTTGGGTGCACTTGGCACTCGGTTGGTGCCTCCTCAACTTTCAAAATTGTCTAAGGGGCCTCTGCGAGTTGACTTCGGCCCCTCTTATGCCTTCTAAAGGTCCGGCAACCCTGGAAGGTTCCGAGATATGTCAAATAATATTAGTTATATTTTTAGGCCATGTGATGCCCTAATTGAATTGCCTAATAGTTTTTTTGGGCACAGTGTAGAATAATAAATAATATTTTTTTATTAGAAACGAGGGCAACAATGACGACTATGTTTTGTTAGCAAATAAACGGCATTTTTATATATTCTTGTTTTTTTTGTATATTATTTTAGGCTTCATTCGACAACGAAATGTAACTCTTTGTTCTGTTGTAAATATTGTGAACTGAAAGCTAACAATAGAATCTATAAAATGATTTACGTAAAATATGGAATTTTGAATTTACTGCATGATTATTACGATCGAAAATAGTGTTTTTTTTTTTCGAAAAGTAACATTTACAATGTATAACAACATTTACAATTCAAACTTTATTGTACTGTGTACAGTATACAAAAAAATAAACAGTTATTTCATTCAGTTCATTACTGCTATTACAATCAGAATCAGTGTAATAACTATTTTCAATTCCATTGTTTTTTTCTTCAACAGTTTATTTATTATATCATCGAAACATAAGATAACATTTACAAATTTTATTCGTTCGGTTTTTATTTAACTACTTACATTTACTTGCTTTTCCCGGGCAAATAATCGTAATTGGCATACAAAACTACCAACGTAAAGAAAATAGAAATGCTACCAGCCTTTACGTAAGCACAGACGCCAGCACATCAAGTTACTACAATCTGTCAAATTTCTATAATAGATTTACAACTTTATCGCTAAAGAATAAGGTTCAATGTTGATTGGGAAAATTTGACAGATTGGAGTAGGTTGATGTGCTGGCGTCTGTACATTAGGCTTGATGACAGCAATGCAGGCGAAAAGGAGTCTTATTACATTCTTTTTTTTACTTAACCTATTCTGAAAGTTGGGGTGATTTTGCCATTGGCTTTGCAAACTATAGATGTACAAAAGCAAAATCACAAACACGCAGTAATCCCAGGAAAATCTTTCAATCACAAAAACCTTAATAATAACCTTATTTATAATGTTTGTTAGAGACACTAACAAAACTTCCGATAAATAATTTGTGAAAAACTTTCAAAGTGCCTGAAAGTTAACCAAGTAGAAATTGGGTCGTTAAGTGCTTTCCAAATAATAACTCTATTGTATTGAACTTCTTTGTTCTACCGAAGGAACATTAGATCAGGATTGATAAGTTTCGGGTGGTTTTGGGAACGACTATTTACCTAACCTGTTCATTTATGTTCATAGACATAAGAACCAACGAGGAGGTAGTAGTACCACGAGGAGTTCGTGGTTAAGTAACCACAGCCACACGGGTCGATCCATCAGGTGAAGCTACGCTTGCCGGGGTTGGTCCGTGAATCCGTGCCTCGGAAAGCACGTTAAGCCGTTGGTCCCGGCTGTCATTCGTGGAACTTTGACAGTCGTTACACCCCCGTCAGAAGCTGAAAAGTCTGAAAACCAGTCTTATCAAGGGGTATCGTATTACCCAGTTACTGGGTTGTGGACGTCAGATAGGCAGTCGCTCCGTAAAATACTGGTATTCAGCTGCATTCGGTTAGACTAGAAGCCGACCCCAACATAGTTGGGAAAAGGCTAGGCAGATTGATTGGGTTATAGGAACCTACAAAAACACAGTTATTTTACCTTCTGATAGCAAACAACCAGCAACCTTATTACAGCGAGAATAAAGACTACTTTGATTTTGACAGTTATGGAAAATCAGAGGTAGGTAAAGCATCGCTATGCGACAATGTGACAGCAACGGTTAAAGCATAGGATCCGCAGAGGAACGACTTTCACCCATCTATAATATTATGAATGAAAATTATTTTAAATCAAATGTGCTTATAATAGAAAATATATCGCGAGTGGGTTGATTAAAAATTTCCTAGCCAGGCTAAGATTTTTTTTTTTGTAGTTATTGCAAGATGTACACCTATCGAAAGAGCGTTTCAAGGAGAACCTTTGCTATTAACTCGACTTTTGCCAATTGTTAGTCAATTCAGAGTTAATCACCTACTACTTGAATACTACTTGGCCACTTAATGACTTAATGACTACTTGGCCACATAAATGTTTTTGGCGCTCAATAGCCTTAATATGATATATCAAGTGACAGTACTTTTTAAGAAAAACATTTGTTACTAAAACGAATTAAACGAATGAGTGCAATAAAAAAAAAACATTTATGATTTTTTTATTTATCATAAGTCTGGCCAGGATTTTTTTTGCCAACCATCTCGCGATATATTTTATAACATACTTTAAAAAATACTTTTCATTAATTAAACAGATCGGTGAAGGCCGTTCCTCTGCGGATCTTAGACTCTTAGGTATAATACGAAAAGTACGAAATTTTTTCAGCAAGACCGCATTATGATAATATCAGAAAAGATGGGACTGGGATGAAATAAATTAGGATGTCACAGAGTTTCCTATATTTCAGCCACCGAGAGAATGCGGTCCTGACACCTGTCAGTTGGACACGATTAGGAACTAATAAAGTTTAAATGACTATAACTTTTGTACTCAGATTTTCTGTCAGATGTAAAATAACTCAGGTTGCTGTCAGATGTTCGCGTTCCGCGACGGAACGTTCGGTTGATTACGCTCCTAATGTTTTTCAAGTTTCCTATGACACATCAGCCGAACGTTACGTCCATAGAAATTTGACGCGACGGAGCGTTCCGCCGCGGAACGTTCGGCAGGTGTGGCGCTAGGCTTAATCAAATAAATGCACACATACAATGTGCCGCTACAATGGCAACATTACTTTAACACAGGGGTAGCGGCCAGTAATCTTAAAAATTATAATAAGATAATTAATATTTAATAAATTCGATATCATTATTAATTATAAATTATTAATTATAATATAAATTAATATTTAATACGTAAATAAAAAATAAAATACAATTCAAACGCTCGCCAACATAGGGCTTTCTCTTTCCTTTGATGTGATGGTATGATCCGTGACCTCGGCAAATGACCTCTGCGCTAAAGTTCTTTAAAGTACAGGTTGCTTCAAGATGCTATTTTAGAAAATTACAAATAGATAATAACGTTATTAAAATATATCTTCATAAAACGAAAACGCATAACCGTATACGTTTGTTAAATTAATGTCGCCATTAAAACGGCACGCTGTTTAATTAAAACCAAAATATAGAGAAGAAACTACATTAAACTTCATTCCAATAAAAAGAAAATGCCTGAATATAAACTTCATCTGCACAACTGTTGTTAGCACTTTCATGTTTTTCTTTAAGTTTTTTATCTTAACACTTTAGTTCATAAAGAAATTTCACTTAATTTTAATAAACCTTTCATTATTTATTAAAGAGGATAAAAATATGCACTGGATAAACTTCTTACACTAAATTAACTGACAAACTATAAAAATATAATAACTTAACCAAAGTAAATCTATTCAAAAACTTAAATATGTCGTCGAAAAATTCCTCCGCATCCCTGTCGACTGGTAATGTACCCAAGAGACTGGCGGCATTGCCACGTCCGTCGTATGGCAATGCTTAGCCGCTGGCTAAGGTAAAAGCCAGCGCTTTGCAGATTTCGTTAACAGCGCTTTGGAGATTTCGTTGAACAAACCATGAGAACTCGGACCCCACGACCCGAGGGTTTTAAACCCAAACACCAGAAAATATAATTACCGATAAGGTTACTTATACTTTCGCCACTTGAGGTGTTTGACAGACGCAGCAGCAGCGTCAGCACAGCACGCCGAACCAGGGAGATGGGATGGCGCAAGAGTATCGACACACGTTGCGTCCCACACTAAAGGCCTACCCACCTTCCATGGAAAAATAAACCTCTTAGATTATCATAATTCAGAATTTACTGACTTCATTATTTTATGAGGGATTGCTTTCTACACTATAAATATTAGCTTCTATCTCAGTAAACTAACAAGCTTTCCAAGCGATTAATTCTACCTTTCGAACTAAAATACTTATTGAAAACACGGGTATCGAGTAGCGAAAGTTATATCCACGATAGCTAATAAACTCTTCGGTTTATTTTCAGGAAACTGGTTCACCAACTTCCTTAAAGCCTCAGCAGTAGCTTTGAGGAAAATAGAGGTTTTTAGCTTCATCCCTTTCATTTAGTCTAAAGATAATATTATTACACGAATTCATATAACTAACTCTGCCAAATTCTCTACTTGGTTACATCTATAGATACCATTCTATCCTTGCCTCTTTAGGTTGTGTGCCAAAAATCGAATGGTCTAGAAATAGATCGCGTCTCACAGTTTTGTCTTTACTGTTATCCCAATTTTTACCATTGAATTAGCATAAGGATAACCAGCTTATAATTATTCCCACAGCTGGGACACAGGCCTCCTCTCAAGGAGAGAGATTGGGCCGTATAATCCACCACGCGGGCCCAGTTTTGGTTCTAGGACATGCCGCTTTCCTTACGATGTTTTCCTTCACCGTTTTGAGGACATGAAATAACTTACCCACAATGAAGCGCCTGCCTGGGTTCGAACCCATGACCTACAACTCGTAAATTGCGACCGTTACCACTGGGCTACCACCGTTCTAATCATCATCATCATCAGCCTATTAATGTTCCCACTGCTGGAACACATTCCTCCTCTCTGTGAGAGGGAGTGGGCTATAATCTACCACGCGGGCCCGGTGCGGGTTGGTAGATGCCACATGTCTTCGAATTTTTAGTTCTTGGACATACCGGTTTCCTCACGATTTTCCTTCACCGTTTTGAAAGCAGTGGTGATGACATAATTTACATAAAGTACAGCGCCTGTTCGAACCTATGACCTACAAACTCGTAAGTCGTGACCGTTACAACTGGGCTACCACTGCTCTAATAAAATACAACAAAAGGCATAAATGGGTGAGTGGCTTTCACAAAACATTTCAAGATCATAATATATTTAAAATTAATTTCCCAAAACTTGTCTCCATCTTCAGCACGTTGTTGTTAAGTTCCTAAATCGGCTTTTATTTCACTAATTACAAAACTCTAAAACGAAAACAAGGCATTCCGCTTTCCCGTCGAAATTTTGACTTAACGTGACTGCAAATGTTGATAAGATTTTAATTAAAGGGAAAATTGTTTAGAGGGTAGTATTCATTTTCGTCTGACATCAAGAGATGCTTATTATTCTGATGTGGACATGTTTGTTCATGGTATAACATATAAAGAACAACTAATAAGCTACGAGACGAAAGTGGAATATTTAATGAAGCGGAATGAGCTTGTTACTGCTGCTATTGCAGATAAAAAAGTCAAGGATAGTGAAATAAATGTAGGATACATCACTGCTGGTTTTATCTTTTGCTCTAAAACGAAAGAATGAGTTTTATTTTTTGTTTTATAAAAGGTTAGAAACCTTAGCAGACTTGATGGTATATGTCAATGACCTGTATAATTGCTACCAAATAATCCGAGGAAGGCTCGATACAGTAATTCTGAGATTTCAGGCATTCACACAATTTCCGTGGGACGCGGAGCTAATAGAGATATCACTCAACCGTATCAAACTATTGGCAGAATGGTGGATCATCGCGTGTTGCATAGTTCAATAGATTCATTCCGCTTGGACTCTCATAGGTACGGTAAAGCCAACATTTTGCTGCTACAGTCGACGGATTGGTTAACTTCCCAAGTTAACTTTTAACGAGGTTTTTGAGGCCGACGTGCGGGCACGGTGGAAGACGTAAAATTTAGCTCGTAAATTGACTCAGTAAAAGTTCTTTCTACCTGTCTTGTCCCAGGTTAATCCGCTTGAAGCTTCAAGACTACAATTTACTTTTAGGATAATATTTAACAAAGAGCGCCAAATGGCAAATCTGAATAACGTTAGTAGGATTATTTTTATCGTCTTGTTTTATTCAGCTTTCATCATTGAGTAAGAAAAATTATCTAACTTTTGATTTAATATCGCTACTTTCAATTTATTATTTTCCCCAGAAAATTCTGTTTTCATAAAACTTATTATCATGAATATTTGCTAACCACAACTCTTTTAATATTACCGACACAGAATTTTATTCAAAAACTTTTTCATTTCATATTTATTTAGCACGGCCGTTTGTTAAAGTTTCTGGTTTGTTTATTATTCAATGAAAAAAATATATTTTCTAATTTATTCGCGGGAATTTCTTCATTATTGAGCTCAAATAAAAAAATCTTTTATCTTTTCCCAAATCGAAATTAAACTCGTCTGGGTTTCGATTACGTGAATTAATTTCTGCTGACCAAGAAAAAACTTGTTAGGGATTCCGAGCCTACGTGCCCATGGACTCAAATGAACCTTCTCGCAGAAATGGGAAAAAATAATTATTCGTTCTCCCTCCCCTTCGTTATTGCGAATATCTTGCGCAATGTAGTGCTCTTTATTTGAACAAGTTAATTTTCACAGTAATCCCTCTGGGGTCTTTTTGTCCATATATACTTCTATACTTTTATTCTTCGTAAAAGAAAATTTGGTGATCCCGAACAAAAGACACAACAGCGATCTTTCTAAATCACAGCTTCTATTCAATAGGTAAAATCAATCTGTCTAGCCTTTTCCAATATTAATGGTAAATTTAACTATGTTGGGGTCGGCTTCCAGTCTATTCGGATGCAGCTGAATACCAGTATTTTACATGGAGCGACTGCCTATCTGACCTCCACAACCGAGTAACTAGGTAATACGATACCCCTTAGTATGATAAAGGATTACCCATCCACGAACCAACCCCGGCAAGCGTAGCTTAACCTGATGGATCGACCTGTGCTGCTATTATTACTAAGCCACGAGCTCCTCTTACATTCAATTGAAAGGGTTTGGCAAATTCAAGCGGAGGTGTCTTACTTTCCGGCACTCAATTTGAACTGAATTCAATTAAGTTCTACCCATTAGCTGGCACAATCTATAATATTGCTCTGCCGAATCACAGAGAACTTTCAAAGTTCGTCTGAACTCAAAGATTCAAATACTCGAGGTTATAATTAAATTGTAAAGGTTCCAGGACAAATTGCAGCAGCCGGAATAGAATTGCTGATAGTATTAATTTTAGTCAGGTTTTTAGCACAATTAATGTGAAGCTCTGAAAGGGTTTATTACAGGTCTAAATGAATTGGCTATCGGTACTGTCGTTACTTTTCATTGGTTTCGCTTCATTCAATTTATTTCGTGTCTTGAGATTTAATTTAATTTTTATTGAGTGTTTATTGAAGTTCATTGTGGTTGGAAAATTAATTGCAAAACGAAATAAAGTAATCCATTCAATAAAATTGTGCATAGTAATATTATGTACACACTTATAAACAGACAAGAAGAATGTAACAGATAAATACGTACAAAGGTGATGCTTATTTCTAGAGAAATCTCTTTCAGCATACCTGCGATAAGAAAGTAGATAAAGATATGTAGACAACGTGTGTAAGAGTAGAAGACAAAATAAAATACATAAAATAAAAAACTTAACTATTCACTAATTTAAATATAAACTTACAACATCAGAATATACTTACAAACATACTTCCAAAATAAGTATCACTAAAATATAACTTAATTATAATGTAGTACAAAATAATAAATATACATAAAATTTGGATTTATAATGTAGTACAAAATAATAAATAATACATAAAATTTGGAAAATCCAAAAGTGCATGACTCACAATGCTCATTTAATCGTATAAAAAAACTTTTAATAATAGAGCCATTTTTAATAGGGTTTCTACACAGATATAAATCTAACTAGATGACGCGATTGTATGACTTCGCGTGTAGAATTACGATCAATGATCGTAATCTGAGCTTTTCATTTAGAATTTATTAGCACCGCAAATCTACCGAAATCTAGAAAAATGCCTTTATATGCCATATAGAGCTGTAAAGACTGTATAGAAAAAGTTGGCAGAGCCGTTTTGGTTTTCATACAGATGGAGGGACTTGCGTTATCTAGATAGATTTATATCTGTGGGTTTCTACTATAGGTAAAACGAATCTATAAAAAAAAAATACTCAATTAATTGTTTTTTTCTCAAGTTACAATGTTTTTAGATTTCACATTTGATTGACGGGGTTTTTTAACTAAACTAACTAAATAATTTTTTTCGTTTCTGCTGCATTAAATTATTTTTTGAAAAGAACATAAATAATCTCCATTAAATTATCTACAAAATGGTATATAACTTACGGTTCTGTGTAGTAGCAGGAGTCTAACAATAGAAAACAGTTACAGCAAGAAGGCAAAATAAATTTTTCGATCGTAAAGCACTATCTAATGTGCTTTACGATCAATAAGTTTATTTTGCCTCGCATTATGAGTTGTGCAACTATGACGAAGTAAACCAACCAACCATGTTGAGGTCGGCTTCCAGTCTAACCGGATGCAGCTGAATACCAGTATTTTACACGAAGCGACTGTCGCGACTGCCTATCTGTCCTCCACAAACCAGTAACTGGGTAATACGATACCCCTTAGTAAGACTGGTTGTCAGACTTTCAGGCTTCTGATGAACAAAAAAATACAGCCGGAAGCAACGAATTAACGTTCTTTCCGAGGCACGGAGGAGTCTCGGTATGTAAAGATGGTCACCCATCCACAGACCAATCGCGGCAAATGCAGCTTAACTTGATGGATCGACCCGTGCGGCTGGTATTGCTAATACTTCACATGTTTGAAAATTTTATCTGCTCGTCAACGTTAATGACATGCCGCAATGAATGTTGTTGAACTTTCGAAATGTAAGGCGATTGTAAGTGTTCCTGCAGACATACCACTGTAAGTTGGCCAACTATAGTAACTTACTAGGATACAGATACAGATTTAGTTGGACAAGATGTATGTCTGCGGGAGCTCTAAGTGTGTTATGCAATGACCCCGCTGGCCTTTAAAATGTTTGAATATTTTTATAATCTGCTTATAACTAAACTCCATTTGAAATAAGATTAGACATTTAAACAAACCTTTTTACAGTCCGTTAAACTGATTCTGACTTCTATACCGTGGGCATAAGGATGGCATTAAAAGAAAAAAAGTGGTACCAATACCAACTGTTTACTGCAGCTGCCATGTAGCTTGCCACCAACGCAATAGAAGTCAAAATCGGTTGAACGGACTGTAAAAAAGGTTTAGTTAAAATGTCTAATCTTATTTCAAATTATGAAGATCAGCGCTTAGAAGAACTTGCGCAAATAAAGATACTTAAAATATTAATATAGTCCTAGGTGTCCCAGATCTAATATAAAAAGCTTTTAGGCATTTATATTTAATTTTTTGTTTAAACCGTAAAAAGTGGAGCACATTTATCTTGCCTTTTTTTCATTTCCTTTATTTTTATTTAATACGAACCCCGAGGGGTGGTTTTATGTCTGTATAAATCATAGAGTTTAAGACTTTTTAAAGATTTATGTATTAAATAAAGTATGACATTTCGGATATTAGATAAATCCTAAATTAAATGACTAAGTTAGGTAATAAAACTCTATTACAAAAGATCTACTGTGTACTAAAGCCAGTATAACACTAAAGTACATTATTATATCTTATAATTGTAAGAACTTAGGGTGGCAATCCAGGACTTACCTACTCCATCTGCGTGTTTCTCATCCAAATCTGTTGACCCGACAAATATTCACAAACATTCAAACATTGGTAACAAGCTTATAATGTTCCCACTGCTGGCACACAGACCACACAGGCCCAGTGCGGGTTGGAAGGTTTGGATCTAGGACATTCAGGTTTCTTCACGATGTGTTCCTTTACCGTTTTGAGGGCAGTGATGAAATAATTTACACAAAGTAAAGCGCCTGTTTGGGTTCGAGCCTTCGATCTACAGTCCGTAAATCACGGCCGATACCAATGGTCAAAGTCAAAGTCAAAGCATTTATTTCAAATAGGCCTTTGAAGGCACTTTTGAACGTCAAAATGGGCCACCACTGCTCTCCACTTAAGAACATCCTCACATTATTATTACCTAAGAATGTTTATTTTCGTCTATTTTCTAGTAACCGTAATTCCTATCTTCTAGTAGATTATAATTAAACATCCAAGTTAGTCCGGACGCGTCGAGTAATTAACTAAATAAATCAAACTTTACTAATCCAACTTGATTCGTGCCGACTTCCAAACGCTTCGTCTTTTTTCTACTTCTTCACTTTGTTAGCGTTTACGTCACACTTTTTTAGCGTTCCTTACCTATTATTTGGGTGCCATTCTGTGGTGTCATAATGTCCCATTTTTATTATGTACAAAATTTATTTGTAACCATCAGCTAAAAGTCGATTAATCTACAATATAAACTAATATTATAAAAAGAAAAGATTTTAATTTTGTATGTTTGTTTGTAATGAATAAACTCAAAAACTTATGGACTGATTTAAACAATTCTTTCACTAGTAGAATGCTATATCATCACTGAGTAACATAAGCTTTAATTTATTAAGATATCACACGGGCGAAGCCACTGGTAGGAGCTAGAAATAATAATATAAAGAGATATGATTTGTATTTTTCTTTGTAACGAATAAACAAAAAAACTACAGGACCGATTTAAAAAAACTTCACCATTAGAATGCTGTATTATCACTGAGTAATATAGGATATAATTTTTAAAGATATCAACCGCTAGTGGAAGCTATATAATGTAGATAGTATTTTTAATTTAAAACTACGCGCATGTAAATGCACGCAATGTAAAAAAAAATACGCGCATATTATAATAACTGGAGACTTTAATATTGACGTAATGAAGAAAAATAATATTGTATTAGAATTTGAATGTCTGTTATTAAATTTCAATCTAACATTAGCTGTAAAACAACCAACCAGGATACATAGCCAAACGTGCATAGACAATATCGCACATAACTTTAAAACCAAATGTAAAACTGAAGTAACTGATTTTGCACTTTCGGACCACACAGCTCAAATAATAAAGTGTCCGGTAAAAAAAAATGCTATTTTAAAATATTGGCGCATAAAAAGACGTGATTTTAATGCAGAGAATATGATTAAATTTAAAGATTGTTTAGAACAGTTGACTTTTTCAGAAATGTATGAAACGGATAATCCTAATGACGCATTTAATATATTTATTGACACGTTTAAACTTTTTTATGACCTATGTTTTCCTTTTAAATGGACAACTATAAGGGTGATAAGGAAACCTAAATGGATATCACACGGCATAAAATTATGCAGCAAAAAGAAACGGCAACTGCTATGGCGTTATAGACTAAAACCAAATATGACGAATAAGACAACTTTCTTACATTACAGAAAAAGGTTTAAAAAAATTATGCAACTCACTAGACGTGCCCAAAATAACTATTCTATTAAAACCTCTACTAATAAGTCAAAAACGACCTGGAATATTATTAACAAATCAAAACCGTGCTTCCCTAAGGAATCCATTAGACAGATCAATGTAGATAATAAGGTATTAAATGACCCTCAAGAAATAGCAGACGCATTTAACGATTTTTTCGTAGACAAAATTCAACCCAATCCATGTTCTGGAAATAATTCTGTCAATATTACAAAACGTCAAGATTCAATTTTTGTTGCCCCCAGTATACCTATAGACATTAAAAACATTATAAAATCATTAAAGTCCACAAATAGTACAGGATATGACGGAATTTCTACGAAGGTAATCATTTATGTATCTGACCTTATTTGTAAACACTTGAGCTATCTCATAAATATGAGTATCTGTTCCGGTGTATATCCAGATGCTTTAAAAGTGTCTATAGTAAAGCCGTTATTTAAAAAAAACAATAATGAACATATGGGCAACTATAGACCAATAGCACTCATTCCGATCATATCAAAGATTTTTGAAAAGTATATTTATAAAGAGTTGTACTCATACCTTGAAAAGAAACACATTTTAATCGATGAGCAAAAGGGATTTAGAAAAAACAGGACAACCAATATGGCAATTTATGATTTCTTGCATAAGGTAATGATAAATATGGATGCTAGAATTCCAGTATGTGCTATTTACTGTGATATGACGCAGGCTTTTGACTATGTTAACCATAACGTTCTACTTCAAAAACTAGAGGCATATGGAATAAGAGGAAACATACTTAAACTTATAAAGTCTTACCTAATTAATAGAAAACAGTATACAGAAATTAGAAAAATAAATAAGACAAAAAGAGAGGAAGTTTACGTATCTGGCGAACGAACGCCTATGTACGGTGTCCCACAAGGGAGCGTGCTTGGATCACTATTATTTATCCTGTATATCAATGACATGCCTGATGCTATAAACTACCCCATGACCCTATTTGCAGATGACAGCACAGTGACTATAACATGTAAAAATAAGGACGATTATGAATATGACATTAATGGAGCTCTGACATCAATAATAGCATGGTTAGATAGGAATAATCTTAAAATTAATTTAGATAAGACGACGATAATGCATTTTAGCCAACGGGCGCATGCTGATATTGACATTGAAGCCATATACAATGGCACAGTATTAAATAAAGTCGACGATATAAAATTTCTTGGTGTAATGATAGACGCAAAATTAAACTGGAAAGCGCACATTGAATATACAAGCAAAAAACTGAGCTCGTCTGCGTATGTGTTGTACAAAATGTCCTCAGAACTTAATCCAGATGCTTTGGTGACAGCCTATCATGGATTGGTGGCATCAATTCTGCGCTATGGGATCATATTTTGGGGTAACTCTTCCGACAAGGTAATTGCTTTTAAAGCCCAAAAGAGGTGTATTCGGGCTATGTTTAAATTGCAATCGACCGAAAGCTGCAGACCATTTTTTAAAACATACAAGCTATTAACATTACCATCTCTATACATTTTTGAAGTTGCATCGTTTGTGAAGCATAACCCACAACTCTTTCCACGACAATCGGACACTTTCCCACGCAACAGACGTGACAATAACCAACTTTGCTTGCACTCGGCAAAAACGGCCCTCATGGGGAAAAGCTTTTTTTGTATGGCCCCAAAAATATATAACAAATTACCGCAGTCGTATAGAGCTATGACATGAAACCAATTTAAAAACCAAATTCGAAATCTGTTATCAGACAAATGCTATTATAATATAAATGACTTTTTGACTGATACCTTTTGACATGCTTGTATATTATTATTTGTAACTGTATATTATTATTTCTAATTATTATTCTTATCAATTTTAATAATGAATGTTGAACCAGCCAGAATTAATTATTTATTGTTATATAAAAATTAAATTGTACGCCTTGCCAGGCAAAACATGTCTGGACTTTTTACCTATATTTAAGATCTTGCATGCTCGATTTGTATGTAAAAGCATGTTTGACCAATAAATTATCTTCATTCTTTATCTTTATCCTAATTATTTTGACATTCAATTGACTTATTTTATTATATTATTAATTGTTGACATTATTCTGTAGTACATTTTATTTTATTAATTCTAATTTGGACTGTTAATAATTTGAATAATGGATATTTTAATAATTATTTGATTGAATGTAATAACCTACCTAATTATATTTGTACGCCGTTAAGGCAAAACATGACTGTAATATATTTTAATTGTAACATCTTGCATGCCATGTGTGTGTATACTCATGTTTTGGACAAATAAATGATCTTTATCTTTATCTTTATCTTTATCTTTAAAAAATTGTGCTTGAAAAACGTAAAAAATGTTATGTTTATTTTTCGATGAATTTTTTTATTTTTCTCTTTCGCCAAATAGGTACTTTTCTGTTTGTTTTTTCGACTAAATTATTTATGTTTTTTTGAACGAGATAATCTCGATCCAGAGAGGTAATTTAAAACAGAACAACACAATAATGACGATGATTGTTGAAGATGTCGGAAAAAAACATTGGGAGCTTTGCTGCGCCGCGTAAACCAAAAGAGTATAAATGAAAACAATGTATTTGACGTGGATTAACACATAGGGTACTTTTCTCGTTAGTACGTTCCCGTGGGATATTTTCCGACATCCATGCGGGCGAAGTCGCGGGAAAAAGGTATTATAAATATTTTAAACTTTTCCATGACCGTTATCACTAATGCGATGTCACTTTATCTAGACCCTCAGGGAGCGCCGAATAAGATATAATAATTATTTATAACATAATCAGCCTATAATGTTCCCACTGCTGGGACAGAAACCTCCTCTTGGTGAGAGGGAGTAGGCCGTAATCCACGCAGGTCAAGTGCGGGTTGGTAGATGTCTTTCGTCTTCGAATTTTTGGTTCTAGTACGTGCTGGTTTCCTAACCTGGATTACGGCCTACTCCCTCTTTTGGTTGGTTCGGTTTTAGATTGTGAGGACACAATGTACAATGTACAGTCTATTAGCAAATTGTTGTCTTGATTAGCCTAACAGAAATTGGGTGCTTGAGATGTCAAAAAATCCCACTCAAACTTTTTAAAGTTATGACTAACGGTCAGTACCTATCTACAATCTACACATGCTGGTTTCCTCATGTTAGATCATAAATTCTGAACTATACCTGCAATGTGAACTACAAAGTTACACTTAAGTTACCAAGACATAGTAATCCGAAGTGCGTGCTCATTGGTATGTTCATCCTAAGTTATGTTGCTTGTAAAGTTACAAGTTGTTGCATGTTGCAACTAGCTTATATCACTAACAATTTGCATCATGAATGGCGTGAAAATTAACTTGCTCGTGTACTAAAGTTCTGGAATTAGGCATTTATGTTACTGTTTGTGTTTACATAGAACCTAAGCTGCTTAGTCAAAAACTCGAAGACAGGACGTGACATCTCCCAACCCGCTCTGGGACCGCGTCGTGGATTACGGCCCACACCCCCTCTCACAGAGAGGAGGCCTGAGTCCCAGCAGTGGGAACATTATATGCTGATTATGCTGGGATTGGCTAACTGAAAGAATAACTGCCAATTAGAATAGCTGAAAAGAGATAAATTTAAACTTTTAACTTGTAATTGATGAGCTTATAAAGTTATAACATACCCGAGGTAATTTTAACGAATTCTAATTATGACTACGTCAATTTCTTACGACCCAGTTACTTGTAAACGTAATGGCATGCCAAACAATTTACAGGGCTTTATATAAATGTACAAACATAATTAATTACACCCACTTTCAGCCTCCAACGTCCGTTAATGAGGCAGTATAATTTATTTTATAAAACAATTTATTTGTATTGCATACCGTCTTTACAGAGAATAGATGTAAATTACAGTTGTTAAATTATTCGGAAATTTTTGGAATAGTAGCTTTGAGAATTACGATCTGATAACAAGGCAGAATTACGGTTATTGTTTTAGGTTTTAATAAACATTCTGTGTAGAGGCTGTGATAATTTTACACCCTCAAAACAGGGTAAGGTGTTAAATAGGGATAGGGGGGATAGGGTAGGTAGTTCTCTAAAATATGGAAAAAGATACAACAACCATATTTTTGAACACATATTTCAACATTTGTGGGGTATTTGGGTATTTGTTCAAGGTCTGATCACATATTTATACCCGTGCCTCATAAGTTTTCAAATAAGTGTTCAAATATATTATGTGACTGTGTCTGGCGCCCGTCTTAAGAAGTACTGATATTTTTAACAATTTCCTGTACTACACATCAAGCTATACTTTTCCAGTTTATGCTGATCTCGCATTGTATAGGATTTCTTTACAATGTGAGGTCAGTTTATACTGGAAATGTGTAGCTTGGTGTGTAACCGTGTGTACGTTAATGATGATGACGATTACGACCAACATGGTATCACATATTTTATTATGATTGTATCATAATACACAAGGCAGTCGCCTTGTTGATCAGGTCGTCGCAAGCGCTACTGTTGAGCTTGAGATCCTGGGTTGATTCCCAGTAATATCATCAGAAATTTCTAAGTAGCGGGAAGCTATTGAGAAATATATGATGGAATGTAGTTTGGATTTGTGCCCGGCGGATGGCAATAGACCTCTGTCTAACACTTCGGGAAAAATATAGGCGTCAAGTCACATTATAATATCGGTTTACTAATGTTTGCCATAATTTAATATGCCATAATTTTATATGCCATAATTTTATTTGCCATAATTTCATTAGTAATAACGCTTCAGTTGCCATGACATAAAATCATTTTCACTAATTTCATTGGTCATAATCGATCAATTGTCATAATAATTTTAATCCATAAATTCATTTGCTATATTTTTCATTTTCAATAATGTCGTTTTTCCATAACATTTAATAATATTCATTAGCCCATACTAGCACAACAATGCTAGTTCAGTATGTACCATGCTTGCTTTGCAAAAGGGGAAATCATTGTTTGGTCACAGTTCTAACCTAACCTAACCTACCCGTTTCGAATTTGACAAACTGTTTATTGTCTGAACAAGAAAACCTAAAAATAAACCTAATCTGCCATGCATGCTTGCTTTGCAAAAGAGGAAATCTAGCACTCGGCGGCCGCTGCCGCGGCACGCTCGCTACGCTCGCTCGCCTTCGCGCGTTGTGTGGTCACAGTTCTAACCTAACCTAAACTACCCGTTTCGAATTTGACAAACTGTTTATTGTCTAAAGATTGTTTGATAAATCATTTGATTACAGACCAAATGCCTGAATGACATTATTTTTTATACAAAACAATAAACGTTTCTAAATTATGTTAAATGTTGCATTGGTCAAGTATCAATTATGTAATGTGTTACTTATAGAATCTAATGATTATGACACATGCATGATTATGCACATGCATGCAAGCAAGCAAGCATGCAACATGAAAGCAAGCATGCAAGCAAGCATACAGCATGCAAGCGAGCATGCAGCATGCAAGCAAACATGCAGCAGGCAAGCAAACATGCAGCAGGCATGGTTTCTGTCACGGCTCCGGCGCTGCGGGGCTCCGGCGGTCCCACGCGAGCTTATCGTCGCAGATGGTTTAACGCGCCGCCTCGCCCCTCCGCGCCTACGCGATTTTAAATTACACTCTAGGGGTAGGGCAGACAAGACTGCGTGGAGTCGGATTTACAGCGATTCGTTTCTGTCACTATTTCACTAAAACCATTTTTTTTTGCAAATGTACTTAAGTATGTATTTAAATGAACATTCGGAATAATACATATCATATAATACAATACTGAGGACATCTGTCTATAACGTTTCTAAATTATGTTAAATGTTGCTTATGTCAAGTGTCGATTATGTAATGTGTTACTTATAGAATCTAATGATTATGACACATGTTATTATGGAAACTAATATTATGGCAAATAAAAGTTATGACAAATAAGTTGATATGGCAAGCGTTATTAGTATAAATGATAATAGTGCAAGTAAATATTATGAGTGGGGACGATTATGGCAAACAATAATAGGACAAATAATTTTATGGAAAACAATATAATACCTATAATATCCTATACTATTAAATGAGCAATGTTTGTATAAATACAGGGCGGCAGGGACATCGACGCAAAAACTATTACCATGGATTCAGTACATGATTCTGAAACTCCCTACGTTGACATTTTTCGTCGGTTATTAAAAAAATATCTGCTGTTTCATAGAAAAGTGGAATACCAACGCGGTCAAAATGTATGGAGAAGCAGATTTTTTTTTAATAACCCACGAATAATTTCAACGCTGGGGGGTTCAAAATCACGTACTGAATCCATGGTAACAGTTTTCGCGTCGATGCCCTGCCACCCTGTATATATATTTGTAATTACGTTCTCGAAAACGGCGCTAACAATTTCAAAAAAAATTGCAATATAGGGGTTTACGGGCGAAAAATCGATCTAGCTAGGTCTCGTACCTGGGAAAACTCGTATTTTCACCCGAGCAGAGCTCTGACGCCCAAAGTTTAGAACAAGATGGCTACCTTGGAATAATGACATGGCAGCATGCACGGAAAAAACGTAACGGCTAGAAATAAACAAGTTATTGTTATTTACAACCAACCGACTCGGTTCTGAGAGAGCCTGCAAAGTTTGTTGCTAGAATTGAACAAGTGAACTTGGTTAATATTACTTGCTTGTTTGGTGTTAACAAAGCTGTATTGAACGTTTTAAATAAGTCTTGGTTATTTGTAGTCGTATAATTCGTATAATTTTTAGCCAAGCCAAATTGGTACTTTGCTAGCCATTTATTTTTTCAGTGTGGAATTAGTAAGTATCTACTATCATGGCAGCATGGAGTTAGTATGTACTATTACATTGAATTGGTATTAACTATCCCCTACTATTAGATGAGTATTCTCTGTTTTCACCCGAGCCTGTCGACCAGGGGCTACAACAACCACTAAAAGCAGTATTATTTTAATCTTACTTCAGTGGGGGAAAGAGATGGTGCTTTACGTCCTATAGACCTTCATCTCTTTCCCACACTAAAGTAATATTAAAATAATACTGCTTATAGAGGTGATGGTAGGCTCCCAGGACTATACACTTAAATGTAGGTAGGATAGAAATTTACCGCTCTGCAGGCACTGCCTTTCCTCCTGAGGATTGCCTCAAAGGGGGTATGAAAACTAGATAAATTGACTCGTAGGCTAATGTGACCTAGGAAACTACCTACCTACATCATAAATATTTAAAGCTTTGGAGGAATATATTTATATCTATCTATAAAACAAAGTCGGGTTAGTTACACGATTTATAACAGAACAATATGTCTCTGCCCCGATTAGCAGAATAAGTATTAAAACATACGTGAAACGTGAAAAAAATGTTGGAAGGAAGATAGGTAGGTATAGATAGGTAGGTAGGTATACGTAGGTACCTAGGTAGTTGAGCTGTAGATAAGTACTTATTACTACAAGTGCGAAGCCGGGCCGGGTAAAGCTAGTTTATTTATAAGGGCGATTATTTGATAAGGAAAACTGGACTTGACTGATCTATGTAAGAATACTGGTAATGAATTGACATTTTATGCTAGGAAAACCGAATCCCGAATCCCTTTATTTAGACACATCAGCTTCTGCTCGCGACTTCGTCAGCGTGAATTTTTTGGTTATATTTGTTTAATACTTTAAGCACACAACTATACAGAGGCGGACTTAATGCTTTAGAGGCATGAGGAACAGGGTGTAAAGTTCACTCATCCACCATAGAAAAGGGAGGATCCTCCGGCCAGGCAGGTGTTATGACTGGCGGGCAACCCATATGTTGATTTCGGATAGTCTTATCTATGTTTTTCGCTCAGTAAACTCTAACTGCGCGACGCAGGAATTGTGTGACGTCATGTCTTTGTTGCGTAGTTTGTATGTGGCGGCGTAACCGCTACAATGCCATAGTTTTAACATATATATCATATTAAGACACTCTGCTGTAACTTCCAATTAGTAAAAGAATTGTCGGAATCGTATCAGCACTAATCAGCAGTACCGAAGATTACCGTCTACATACCAACAAATTCACAAATAGGTACCTTTTTTAATATTAATATTAGTATAAGGGCTGTGGCAATATTTTTACCATGTTTTCCTACCATGATACTTCTTGATTTAAGCCTACAAATTATTAATTTTTTTGGATTTTATAAAAACAAAAAAATTAGTTACATTTTTTTTAAAGTTTAGTCTGTCGATTTCTATGTGATTTTTTTTAATATCTTGATTTAAAATAATGGTGACCATGGAGTTACTTATCCTGTCTTATGTGGCTCGGGCAATAGCTTCAACTATCTGGCTAACGGACTGACTTCTTCAAAAGTGCCTGTCAATTGGTTTGAGTATGTCTAAGATGTTTTACTCCTATATAAAGTATTATTGGGTTTTTCCATTTAGAATTTCTCAGTAGCAGCCTGGAGACTGGATTCGTGCCCGGGTGACGGTGGAAAATGCCTTTTATTATATGGACGCCATTCAAAAAGTAATAATACTACATTCATACTAATAACATTTTGTCTTATTGTTGTTAACGCTTCATTATCAATTATCTGCTAACAGGTCAGGCTGTCTTGCGACATAGGCTTCCCCGATTTCCCTCCACATATTCCTGTCCCAGGCTGTCTTCGCCAACCTTTTCGCAGATCATCTTCCATCTCCACCCTCCATCTTCACCTTTTCATCGTCTTTCCCCTACGACTTTTTTCTATTTTTTGGTTCTAGTTATGTTTAAGTCCCATGTACCAACTAGCGAAATGTGGTACACCTCTCCCTAAAGGTACCATTTCGTACCCGACCACAGATAACTGCAGGCGACGTGTCACGACACGTCGCGTTATGGCGCCAGGTTGCGGCGCGGGCGTCATGTCGCTGCAGTCAGGATTCCGAACCCGACCGCAGGTGGCAGCAGCCCGTATTCCAGTCGGTAGATAGAAGATAGAAAACGTGTTATCGCTCGAGCGTTGGCGGCACTACTGGTCTGCGGTCGCGCTACACGTGTTACCTGTCGCTCGCCCGTAGCTGCCAACGACGTGTCGCTAGCTACGTCATGTCGTGTAACCAGTTGTTTGGCAGGGTCACGTCGCCTGCAGTTGCCTCCTGCAGTCAGGTATGGAATGGTATCCTTAACCCTGCAGGTAATCCAGGCGTGATGTTCTGTTATGTTATGTACCACTGCTGGGAAAAGGCCTCTCCATAAGATTATACTGCGATAAGTATGTTTTATAAATATCTAATCCCCTATCCATAATGCTGAAAGAAAAGAAATACATAAAATAAATACATTTATTTAGCACAGACAAAAAGGCACACCACAACACAACATAATTATAAGAAAAGTAAAAAAAAAAAGTAAACAAATAAAAAATGTAAAATAATAATTTTACAGGAAAGTACGCCAAATAGGCCCAACTCAGCAAAAATGACAGACAACTAGTGCCTGATGCTGATTTTCTACTGCTATGACGGTTACTGTAAAAAATCTGTTTCTATATTCTTCTCAGGTTTACCCATACCTCGCCATAGAACTTTCAAGTTCTTCAGTTTCTTCAAAGTTCCTTTTAATATTAAAAGCGAAGGCCACGTAACGAGTTTAGTTTTTTTTTCCACAAAGTTGAACGCTCACTACTAAGCTGTTTTCAGCGGTAGTCTTTGTAATTTATACCTACGAGTACGAGTATATTCGTATTTTATTAAAGACTAGTACGCCCCGCTGTTTCACCTGCATAAGTCTGGATCCCGCTGGAATATCGGGATACAAAGTATCCTATGTCCTAAAATCCTAACCCAGGTCATGGTCAACCAATGCTCCAAATTTCATCCAAATCCGTTCAACTGTTTTAGTGTGAAAGCGTAACAAAAAAACATACTCGTAGAAAACATCAAATGTTTTCTCTTTATTATAATATAGTAGCTGCCCCCCGCGGTTTCCCCTGCATAAGTGCTTGTTTACGGACACGCGGGGCGTTGGGCGGGGCGTGCGGCGGGGCGGCCCGCACAAAATTCAAACATATGGCGTTGTATGAGAGTGTTTACGGAGAAGCGTTTTTATAGGCGTTTGCTTGAAATCCAGGCGGTGCCCGCGGCGTTGCACGCCGCGTCGCACGCAGCGTTGCCCGCGGGCGGGGCACGCGGCGGGCAAAGCTGCGTTCAACGCCGCGTGCAACGCCGCGGTCAACGCCGCGGGGCACGCGGCGGGGCCCGCGGCGTCGCATGTACGCTCAATACCTACGAACTACGAACATCGGCGATATCCACATATATAACATCAAATAAGTAAATCTATGTTCCGTTGGAGCTCTATACAATTAAAGCTTTTAAGTGAACGAACGAACGAAAAATATGGCCATTTATGTGAAATATTTTGATACTCGCACATGAATCAAAACCTACCGGGTACCTACTTGAGTACTTTCCGTTGACCTAGAATCATGAAATTTGGCAGGAAGCAAGATCTTACAGCACTAGTAAAGGAAAAAGTCCGAACTTTTTTAATTATTCGTTTTATGACAAAAAAAAAAAAATGTTATTACAAGTACGTTAGTACAATAATACCTCAATGTTACAAACTTACATTTGCAGTTGGAGAATTGACCGTGACGTATATCAATGTATGAGAGAACATGTTTGTCAACTACTAAATTAAGTTTGTTCTTGGGATAAATTTTATTCATCCCAACCACGGAAACCTTCATTGTGCGTGGTCCGACACGCACTTGGCCGGTTTTTTTAATGCCTCGTTGGTCTAGTGGTCGCAAGCACTACTGCTGAGCATAAGTTCCGGGTTCGATACCCGGGTCGGGCAAAATATTATTGGTATTTTCCATCTGGTATTTCTCAGTAGTAGCCCGGAGTCTGGATTTGTGCCCGGTTGATGGCATTAGGCTCGCCCCCTATTACACGGGACTTAAACATAACTGGCGAAATGTGGGTGTAGGTACTATAGGAACACCTCTGCCTAACTTTTCGGAGAATATAGGCGTGATGTTATGCATCCTATGTATTTCTTTATTTATTATTAAATATTTCGGTCGCGCTTGAATATCAGCTCCCGCCTTCCGCTCCCAATGCACGCCGCGTGCACCGCCGCGTTCACCGCCGCGTGCAACGCCGCGGGCACCGCTACATTTCACGCCACGCCGCACGCCCCGCCGCACGCCCCGCGCTTCCATAAACAACATCGTACATCGCCATATGTTTGTGTTTGCGCGTGTGATGACGCGGGCCGCTGCACGCCCCGCCTCTCTGTAAACAGAAAAAACGTCCGACGCACCGCCGAACGCCACGCTGCACGCCACGCTCAACGCCCCGCGTCTCCGTAAACAAGCACTTAGTCTTGATCCCGTGGGAATAACGGGATAAAAGATATCCTATGTCCTTTTCCAGGTCATTGTTTACCCATGTGCCAAATTTCATCACAATCCATTCAGCCGATTTAGCGTGAAATCGTAACAAACAAACAAACTTACTTTCGCATTTGTAATATTAGTTAGGACTAGTTCAGAAAATGTGATGGTTTAAAATTTCAATAAAACATGCCTTTTATGTCTTACCCCCTTATTTATAAACGTTGTTTATGTTAAGACGAGTTTAAACGTTAAAAAAATTAACCAACGTTTATAAATAAGGGGGTTAGTTTTAAGGGTCAGGGCTATCCGTGTTCCGAGTTGTTCGTTTCAGTGTTCCCGTCAGGAACGTGCTATCCGTCACCCGTGTGTAATCTGTTTTTCTTCTTACAATTCCAATAATGTGGATTAGAAAGATCGTAAAGTATATTACTCTGTCGTACAAGTTCTATCCACCTTTCTGTGTTCATGTTGTCGTCAACCAAAGAGATTTAAGATAATCTTAAATCTCTTTGTCGTCAACGTACCCAGATAAAAATCGGATAGCACTGTCAGAGCGTCCGTGCGTCTGAGCGTGCTCCTGGACACTGACGATCCGGATGCGCCTGACGCGGAGCTATGTGAACAAGTTCGTAATAATTGTACGTAACCGATTATTTCCCCGTCCCTGACGGAACACGGCAGAGCCGGGTACCCGGAAATGTGTGGATAGCGCTTTATTCCGTATTCAAAGCTAAAAACCTAACCTTTAAACAAAGAAAACGTTTTCAAGAAGGTGTTAGATGCAATTTATGAACGGATACATTAATATAAATCAGCCTTATCACATTGCCGGCTGTGTCGCAAAGCAAAACATTTTGGCTGACCGCAAAAATTTGCCATTCCCTTTTAGTTCTACCGGCTTGAATAACACTTCTATACACAGCTATGCAGCTATGTATATAATGTTTGAAGTGGCTTGAGGTTTACAAAATATTCCCAACTTTTCCCAAGAATTTTACTGAGAATTCCATAAGAACGTTAGGAAGAAACTGCTAGCCACAAAGGATTACACATATTCAAGAGTCAAGGTAGACCACATCAGTTGCAGACTTAAGGATGATTTCCACCAAACAGCTCGCATTGCATCGCATCAGATCGGAAACGATATGAACCGATGCGGCGACAACCGATCGCGTCCGAAAGGATGTCGACGCATACAATCGGCTCCGCACCGTTCGGTAGCTTGAGAAAGTATCCGTTCCTGCGCCTAGATAAGTAGTTTCATTCCTACCTAGTTGTCGTGTTCTTCTTCCGATCGGAAACGACGACAAGCGAATGGAGCCGATCGTGCGCAGCATACTTTCGGCTACGATCGCGTGTCGCGGAAGACGCCTGGGGTCAAGCTGCTGTGCGCGGCTTGGTAATACCGACTTTAAATACTGTGTACGCGATTTAATATCGTTTAGAGATTATAAAATCCGTTCCGATCCAATGCGATGCGACCCGTTTGGTGGAAATCATCCTTTACCTTTCATTATTAGTACAGCCATTAAGTTTAATATCATCATCATACCGTCATCATCATCATCATCATTTGGACCGGTTCTGTGCTTCCCGCATCCAGCGGATTCCTGGGCCCTTACAAGATCATCCATACACCTTGTGGCCTTCCAACGCTACCTGTTCGGGTGCGCGGTCGCCGCTCCAGAACCTATCCCCATCGGCCATCTGTTCTGCGAGCAATGTGCTCTACCTATTGCCACTTAAGTTTAGCAATTCTTCCATGATTATGGTAGGTTAATATCAGTACTTCGAGATCTATCTCAGCATTCTTAGTATTTCGAACCACCCCTGTAGGAATAACTCACACAGTTATGAAATTTCCTTCTTTTTTTTTACTGCAACGGGAAAGTTCTTGGCCTGCGGAGCCAGGCGGACTTTGAACAAGCCCTGCCACCAACCAAACCGAGCAAAAATATTTGCCCCCACTGGGAATCGAACCCGAGACCTCTGGGTGTGAGACAGGAAGGTGGTCTAACCACTAGACCACAGAGGCGGTTGTATGTACTTTAATTTGGTGGCCAATATCAAATTGGTAAAGTATTGGTCTGCCGATTTCCGGCCACCGTAGGCGCGGGCTTGCGGACGGAGAGTGATGGGTAGCTCTCCGTCCGATCAGGACCAAGCCCGGGTCAACGGCGCGTCGTGTTCCACGCACGTCTCAAAGAGTTGTCAGCGAAGCTGAAGGGGTCCGTTAGGGCCGATGCCTACCACCGGGGTTGCGGATAAGTCCTAAGGGGAAACCGTGGCCCCCGTCTAGGCAAGGGAAGGAACACGGGTGGGTTTTAGTCAGTAAGAGTCTGACACGCCCTTCCGCTCCGCCCAGAGCGGGAGAAGTAATTTGATGATTTCCCACCCAAAAAAAAAAAAAGAACCTTACTACCTAGACGTAATAGAAACAGAAAGGCTAGGTATATACTTGTCTCAATAATAGTAAACCTATACGTTCCTTACAACATGTAAAAAAACCCTGTCCAATCTGTGAGTGTGTTGTCAGGTATCGTACTGAGAGTATAATTAATGCTGAAATTTTATGGAAATAAAAACATTTTTACAAAATACTACAAAGTGAATAAAAAGTAAGTTTAAAAACTAAAACCCGACTACTCAAAAATAACGCTCTTAAAAGTATGAAACAAGAAAATATTTCGGACAGAAATCTAGACATAGGTACAAAAGTGGTCAAGGTAAAGCCGTCGTCGCATGCCATTATTTTGTAGCCGACAGGCATGCGACTACTATCCTTCGTCGCTTTATGTATTCTAGAGGGAGCCATATTGAATTGAATGTATCTTCACATAGCCTATAACCACCGGACGATCAGGACGCTTCCAACGATACCTCATTCGTCAAATTATGATCAGTAGTTTAGAAGTTATGAGGTTACAGATGAACATACATACATACATACTTACATACATACATACATACATACATACATACATACATACCGGTCAAAATCATAACCCTTCTTGTTGCTTCGCCGAAGTCGGGTAAAAATAACTTTAATTTCGGAAGTTGGTGTCTTTAGTTTTGAGTTTTCGTTTTTTGCCACCGACTTCCGAAATTAAAGTCATTTTTCACTTTGTTGTATTTTCTTTTGGAAGTCGGTTTTTATTATTTGTTACTTTTTTAATTTTTCTCTTTTTAGTGGTGGTGCCTACCCCACACAAATTCGAATACCACTACCTGCTATGCAAATAACAATGACAGGAAGTTATCATCATATCATCCATATAAACTAAGTACGAAAAATATGTATTATTGAAGCTAACTCAAAAACTATCCGAGCAAAGTTAATAAAATTTATATGGAACCACCTCGGGAGTTTACCCTATAAATAAAAATAAAAAAATTCAAAATCTAAAACACAATAAAAAAAAAAACATACATAAAGTCGAACATAGAACGTCCTCCTTTCTGAAAGTCGGTTAAAAAGAAAACAAAACGCCTCACTTTTTTTCAATGGCGTGTTTCACCTGGTTACTGGACGTGGGCGGCCAGGGTTTTTTTTACATATTGTATACAGAAGTCTATTATCCTTACTAATATTGTAAATGCGAAAGCGAGTTTGTTTGTTTGTTAAGGCGCTGGTCCACTGCGGCGCGTAGGTAATGTGCACACAGCGCATTTTAGCTACGTGGATTCGTTTGTTTGACAACGTGGGTGTACGTTTCCACTGCGGCACACACTATACACAAATATTAACCCAGGACTATGTACAACTGTAATGCAGCACAGTTTTCAGTCATACACCCTGTGGCGTAGCTTCCCTACCCGTTTCACCTTCCGCAGTGAAGCTTCGCACGCTTCCGTGTACCACATGTATACCATTGACAGCGTTGCTGCGTGGGCGCCATACTTGAGCAAGCCACGTGCGTAGCAATGACGTCATTAATCTCGTATTCGTGCGTAGCGTGTTCGTGGATTGCAGAGGACGTTATCATCGCATACATTTTCTTGCAAAGCGAGGCTATGTAGACACACGTATATAGCCTCTCTGTTCGCGGCTGTGGGGCTCCGCCTTTACGCTAAAATAGCTGAACAGATTTGGATGAAATTTGGCACAGAGCTAGACCTGGGTTAGAATATAGGATACTCTTTATCCCAATACTCCCACGGGATCGAGACGCGAATGAAACTGCGGAGCGCAGCTAATAACAATTAATTCAGAAAACTAGTTTCTTAAAGTTAAGTTAAGTTAGCTGTAACAATATATTTTGCAGAGTGCCCGTTTTAAGTTATCTGTTTTAATATTAATTTAAAAATTCTACTAAAGGCTGAATACTGACTTAATAAATCGACTCTAACAGTCAAGTTAACAGATCTTTACAGAAGATAAGATATAAGTTTAGAAATAATGTTGTGCCCACTTGCAAGTCAGTTTATTACAAAAGTTTCATAACCAAGGAAACAAAAGACCAACATTTGTTCCCGCGGTAAGAGTATTACTTAAATTAAAAATGTTTCAAGTCGTAACAAGTCACTTCTATTTATTTTCAGAACCGCAACAGTTTTGTTTATTACTTACTGCCATTACTTATAAGAAATACGCCGCTTTCTTGAAAATTCAAACGGAAAAATCTATTTCTCTAAGTGGTGGTACAGAGTGAAAGGCTTATGTGAGTGCTGAAGCGGGTGCGTCTTTATACGCCATCTATCTGACATTTTGAATCCGTCGTATGCATTCTGTAATCGAAGCATCTTATTTAATAGGATATAACGGCGGACGCTCAGTAAACAAGCGTTTAGAAAAAGGCGTTTCACGAGTTGATCGAGCACTCAGTCTGCGTGTAGTTCACAAAATCCGTGTTTTTTTTTCCGGTATAAAACTAGATCCTATGTTTACAAATATACAGGGCGTCGCACGGATATGCCACATCGAGGGAAAGTACCTTGAATAATGTAGATGGAACATTTTACTGAAAGAAGACATTATTTGAATTGAAAAAACAATTTGAACTGCATTCATAGATATTTAAATAATTACATGGTTGTAGTATCAAAAAACATTTTTTTACATGGTAGTAGTGTCAAAAATAAAAGGAAGACCATGAATTTTAACATTTTTAATACAAAATTAATCAATTTATCAAATGCTCAATGTCAGCCTTTCATTTTTCGAAACAAAATTTCACATCAAATGTTAAAATTTATGGTACCTATTCCTTTTATTTGTGACACTATGTTATTTAGCAAAAAATAATCCTTATGATGAAGCCTTTTGATCGGTATGATAAAGCTACAGGGTGATTATTTTTCTCATGTAACGGGTTCGATTCCCGGTTCAACCATGTAATTATTTAAATATCTATGGTTTAAATTGTTTTTTAAATTCAAATAATGTCTTCTTTCAGTAAAATGTTCCATCTACAATATACTTTCCTTTCTTTCAAGGTACTTTCCCTCCATGTGGCATATCCGTGGGCCGCCCTGTATAATATATAAATAGCCAATGTCACTCTTTAACGAGTTCTATACATTAAATCACGTGCGTAATGAATGGACGTGATTTCCGTTCCTACGAAGAAGGACAAACCATAGCAACAAACACATTCCGTGGAAATGGAAACACATCTCTCCGCTTCCGCCTGTGAAGTCGCACCAGCTGCCGCATCCGCTCGTTCACTCTAAACGAAGCCTTACTCTGTCAAGTTGGTACCAATGTGCTGAGGTTACTAAATAATTGTGTAGCTTATTGTTGGAAGGGTTTACAACTGGCACTGAAAGTTTTATTGCAAGTACATTTGTGAAAGAAATAAGGATTCTGTTAATTTCATAAAACAAAAGAGATGTTTAATTAAAATGTGTTTACTCAATTTATCTTTTTTGTTTATTACTAAATTCGATGTTACGCTTCGGCTAGCACAAATAATTACCAGAGGGCGACTTTTAATTTTGTGATTCGCCTTGATTTTATTCCGCTTACAGAAAACATTCAATTTGCTCGACTGTGTGTCGATCTCTATTTCTAAGAAAATATAAGAAAATTAAAAGAGATTACTTATTTAATTTCACCTACTCTTAAAAGCTAACCCAGAATTCTTTAATTTTCATATAAAATTAAATTATCCAAACAATAAAAGCATAGACGAAACTGGACTTAATCTTAAATGTTAATAAAGCTTATTATCCAAATGTAAGCTGCCAAAGACACAAAAATTAAAGTACTAAAGATATTTTCTTAGCCTGTTCTCTATTTATATTGAAATCTAGGCCCAGTAAATAAACTGTAGACGACTATAGAATTTTAAATTAATTGCTTCTACAAAGGAGTCTGTCATTTTTTATAAGAAAATATTAAGAATTTCTCTTTTTTTATTAAAGAATAGCTGAATTCTTGAAGACGATGTCTCTGAAGAAAACGTCTTTGTTTCTTTTTATTACTAAATGGGCATAGTTAATGTTAGGTATAAGATATTATAATAAGTTATAATATATTATACTTAAGTTCTTATATACTGAGTTACGTCATTTAGTCTGCCAATTTTTGTTCTCAACTATGTTGGGGTTGGTTTCCAGTATAGCCGGATGCAGCTGAATATCTGTATTTCACATGGAGCGAATCTCTGATCACACTCTCATCACTTTGTTCTGGTATTCAGCTGCATCTGGTTAGACTGGAAGCTGACCCCGACATAGTTGGGGAAAGGCTAGGCAGATTGATTGATTGAATGTTTAGTTTGTTCTATAAATTCATCTCAGCTACGGAACCCTTCAATGTGCGTGGATCGACACGCACTTGGCCGGTTTTTAAGGTTTAGTTTCACTCGAAACATTCACTGCTGAAAATATACCAAAGGTACAGTCGCTGGCACGTAACTTGGCTAATTCACTGAATTCCTTTTCACTTATTTCTCTTAATAGACACGTTCAAAAATAAATTATAGCAATTAGGTTTGTTTTTTTTTAAACTTTGTCCCTCACTAGGAATTTCTCCTGTATTGTGAGTGCGTTTACAAACATTTAAACTCACCTAAACAAACAGCCAGACCCGGAACAACTACTTGAAAAAAAAAACTAAAATAAACTTACTTTTCTTTCTTTCTTACTTGTAGGTCATACAAATATTTGTTCCGTGCGGGAATCGAACCCGCGACACGCAGCGCAGCACCGTGCCGTCAAAAATGCGTTAATCATAAATGCAATAAAAGTACCTATTCATTTTTTTGTTGCAATATGTTTGTGAATATCAGGTTGGCGGGTGTAATTTTCAGAAATGGTCGAAATATATCAAAAGATTTAGTACCTAATTTGTACCTAATTGTACTACTAGTGAAATAATTTGTACCTCGTGGGATCGCAAGTTATTGCAATAGTTTTATACACCCGCCATTCTGATATCAGAATGGCGGGTGTATTTTTGTGTAGCCGAGATTACTGAGAAGTTAGATATAAAACATACATGGATATTTAGTACCTAATTGGTACCTCTCTAAACATACCTTAAACCAAAGAAATCTCCTCGGAATTCGGCAGAAATTGAAAAATAGTTTTTTTTTATACAGAGTGTTACAATATGTTGCTTGTTTGACACAAGAAACACAACAGAGGAAACCGGGGATACTTGACTATAGGGATACTTAGCATCAGGGGGAATGACAGCTCATTTCATGGTATTTTTTTTTACAGAATAGACCGCAGCAGGTCTCGTTCCACCGGCTGACCGGGATGTTATTTAGTTGCCTGAAAACACTTGACGTTAAAATTTATTTGAAAAAGGTATGTAGGTATATTCGCAGATGAATTTTCTTAAAAAACAATCTGCCTGTAGATCACGTTACACACTAAATCATGAATGACAATCATAGGTCTTAGTAGGTAGGTATCTTAAATATTAGTTTACATTTATCATAAGCGAATTGCCCATAATTTTGATATCTGTTTGCAGATAGCCGACCTGAGTCTCAATATAATATGAAATAATGTTTATCTTCAAATTCACTTACTATTTCTAGCCATATTTATGGTAAATAGAAAATCGCCAGTATTTTTAATACACTGTTAGTAACAAAATAAAATTAATTATACACAAAATGCAACTTGGCCACTTAGTACCTACGCAGCACATGCACATGGCGTAGACTGATCAGATTCAATAAAATTCTGTCACAACATGCTAGAAATCATTTTCATTTACGGAAAACGCCGATCGGCGTCAAAGTGTTTCAATATGAGATGCGTCCGAGGCCTATCAGCATTATTCCTTTAGACCGCCGTACGTAACAAGGGCGATTTTTTGACCCGCCTTGAATGGGTTAGTACAGCCCGATTCAAACCCGGTCGGTGCTGAACGTGGCTTCAAGGCGGCGAAAAATGCCAATACCGTCAAGCCTAAGGCCGCAGTACGTTCAAGCTGATTCAAACTGTATTTGTACTATGCATAGGGGCTTATATGGTGGTATAGTTAATTTTATTCTATGGATTTGGTAATATACTTGTCAAATAAACCGACCAAAACGTCAAAATATGCAGAAACAATTCTAGAAAAAAGTAAAAATTGAACATTTTGGCACGGCAAAATGGCGTTTGCGCATGCGTTCAGCGCGCTGCACTCCACGTTCTATTTATTTGTTTTCTATTGTTTTTTAAGTATAAATCGACGGGAAATGGTGTTATTTCAATAATTAAGTAGTGTCGTCATCGTGTATAGATAAAATTTGCACAAAATAACATCGTAATTACCTATTACGGACCCATCAAAAAATGTAAACAAACTCGGTAGTGAAAAAACGTGTTGATGTGAAATTTTGAGTTTTGTGTGTGTTTTGTGCATGTAATCGCTGGTAAATCATTTATTTTATATTATTTATTAGTTATTGCATAATAAAAATGCCATTTTTCAGAAAAAAATAAGAGTTCAATATTTTTTATCAACTAAGTAATGTTACGTAATGATACACGGATACCTATTATTTAACTTTTTTAATTATTGGTGTTTTTATTTATTGTGTTTGTTCGTAAATAATGGTTTTGCCCGATAGTATATGTATTCATAATGTATCCTGCGAAATTTCATATGAATCGAACCAGTAGTTTTATTATAAATAATCAAAACAATGAACAAAGGAATTTCTTATAAGAATCTGATAAGAATGTTTATTTATAAATACTAGCGTTCGCTTACAAAGATTCTAAGTATTATAAAAAATCCTTTGTCTAATCAGGAACCCAAAACCATTAATGATAAGACTATTTACGTAACAAAAAGCTCTCAGTTTTTGTTTATATTAGCGAGCTCTTATCTCTGACGAGCCGCGGGCGTGCCGCGCGGCTTGACGGGTTGTCGCGAAATCGCGCCGCGTAGCTTAGGAGGTTAATGGCGGGTCGGAACATGAGCGAGTCGTTGCGCAGTAACTAATTCATGTATCAGCGGGGGTGAGGGGTGGGGTACTGCGCAGTGAGCAAGAGCAACTAACTTCCGAGCCGCCATTAATTTTGAATCGAACTATACCTGTTTACGAAGAATAAACTAGCTCTTTCTGAATAGATGAGATAAAAAACATTTTTTTGTATTTGTGTCCGTGCGTTCTTTTGTTTACAAATAATAATAAGACTCTTAAATTGTTTGATATATTCAGTCAAGTACACGATATGTAAAGCTATTATTAAATCAATATTAGAACCATATTGTAGAACTACAAGTGGCATAGAAATGCTAACAATCATTATTTTGTTCATGTAGGTGAAGTGAGCTGTCATTCCACCTGATGCTAAGTATCCCAATAGTCAAGAATCCCCGATTTCCTCAACTGGTACGAGAGCACATGACCAAAATTTTTACCTCATCGCTTTACGACCAAAACCGTATAAAATCTTTTGCTTATTCTGAATCAAAAACCCCTTTTTGAGAATTTCTTCACGTCTCGCCTGACCTACCCGCTTTTTCAATGTGAAAAAAAAATCCGAACTGTATCATAGTAATTTGCCTGATTTTCGGAATGTAGTTGAACGATAGGTTTTAGATACCAAAAACACAATTTTCAGACCAGTATCATCACACGTACACAGGAGGCCATTCGAGGAAATAAAAAATTACGCATAAAGCCATAGCCTGAAAATCTTGTTTTCAAGTGAACATTGGTCAGTTGATGCGAATAAATCATTTTTCAGAAATGTGAGTAACTTATGTGTTGAATCCATTTTTAACGTGTTGAATATTTTTTCCAGTGGGTAACATAGCATGTCTGTCTGTCTGAAAACTCTCGGGTATGAACAAAAAAGTTGCCCAAATGTAGAAAAAAATTATATCAGACAAATTTTGTGTATCATACTACTAATCAGACAACTTTTCCATAATCAGAAATGATGAAAAAATCATATTGCGGAGTATTTACGTACGATTATCATAGAGCTAACCCGAAACTATCGAATTGATATTGAAGGAGTTTTTAAATAAATTGGACAAAAGGAAACTGAAATAATGTTTGAAAAATGCAGCTTATTGAATAAAAAAACATCGTTTTAATCATTGTCGGACTCATCATCGTTGTCGTAAGCTTCGATCAACAAATTGTTGATCAAAGGTCGTAAGAGATAGGAGCGTAACAAGCACCGCGCGTTAACC
The DNA here is from genome assembly GCA_948150665.1 of Conistra vaccinii. Taxonomy (NCBI): domain Eukaryota; kingdom Metazoa; phylum Arthropoda; class Insecta; order Lepidoptera; family Noctuidae; genus Conistra; species Conistra vaccinii. The sequence continues at coordinate 6,780,268 of OX411320.1, read as the reverse complement.
ACGGGTGACTCCAAAAGGTTCTTTTCCTTTTTGGAATTATTCTACGTGACATTTAAAATGTCTGTAAACAGGTTTTTGGTAACCATACAAAAGATTAATTTAAAATAAAAAAAAATTATTTTCATTAATAAGTGCAATAATTTATATACAGACTTAAAAATAATAGTAATAATATGTACAAGTATATAAAAAAGGGGGGGAACAATTATAGGGCATCAAAAAATTCGTCTGCATCGCTGTCAACAGCAAAAGTGCCCAAAAGGCTGGCAGCATTGCCATGTTGTATGGCAATGCTTATTCTTTGTCCGAAGAAAAGGCCAGCCCTCTGGTCACGTGAAGAGTCGACCAACCGCTTGGCGATGTCTTGAAAAACCAAGTGGGCACTCGGGCCCCATGGCCCTAGTGTTTCAACCCCAAACGGCTCAAACATATAATTTCCAATAAGATTGGAATATTTGCGCCGTTTGAGGTTTTCCGCACCTGCAGCAGCAGCCCCAGCACAGCTCGCCGTGCTAGGAAGATGGGATGGCGCAAGGGTGTCGACACACGTTGCATCCCACACCAAAGGCCTACCCACCTTCCAAGGCATTATGGTCATACCATCTGGTCTCTTCCCATCGTCGCGTGCCAAGCCATTGGGTTCTAAAACAGCTGGCACCCCGGCGGTGACAAGAGCACGACGGATGATGTCATTGATGCTGGCGTGCCGTGCTATCCGGCCTGCGCTCTTACTGCAGGATAGGCCATGATGTCCGAGACTAAAATAAAATAGAATCAGGTTGCTAAGAGACAGGTTGAAATTTTTATTTTGACAGTTTTGAAAATGCGCTCTGGCAACATATGACCCGCAAAATGTTTGAATTTTTTTTTTTCATAATTAAATGACAAAACCAATTACATTTTTAGTTCTATCAGACATATTGTGATAAAACCGTCTGCCTATTTTTTTTGTCATAGCAAAAATGGACCTCCGTCTAGTCGGGCTCAGAACCGTCTAAACTAACGATTTTTTACGGTAGAGGTCGTAAAACGATGCGACATGGTTTTGGTCGTGGACTCTCGTACTCTTTGTGTCAAACAAGCAACATATCTGTAAAAAAATAACACTCTGTATAAAAATATGAATTTTTCAATTTCTGCCGAATTCCGATGAGATTTCTTTGACTTAAGGTATGTTTAGAGAGGTACCAATTAGGTACTAAATATCCATGTATGTTTTATATCTAACTTCTCAGTAATCTCGGCTACACAAAAATACACCCGCCATTCTGATATCAGAATGGCGGGTGTATAAAACTATTGCAATAACTTGCGATCCCACGAGGTACAAATTATTTCACTAGTGGTACAATTAGGTACTAATTAGGTACTAAATCTTTTGATATATTTCGACCATTTCTGAAAATTACACCCGCCAACCTGATATTCACATATGTTTACATGCGCTAACTTACTCCCAATACGCCAAAACCTTGCCAAGTTATGTGCCAGCGACTATACTTACCTCGATTGAAATTGCGATTCCTTTGGTTGCTTGCTTTTGCTTTTACGAAACCCAGGAGACAACACTCGCAAAGGTAGTCTTCTGGGGAATCACAAGATTTGTTCGTATTGATCACTTAGTTCAAAGAAAGGCCCGTGTTTTTCCCCTGTTCAAAGAAAAACATTGTATGTCACAATAAAACACAAAACATAATTTATAACAAATTTTATTTCGTTGACGTTCATTATTCATATATTCCGTATCTATTTATTTAAAATTGGACAATAATTTGGGTTTAATTATTTACAGACAATTTACATTAATTTATTCGCTCCCCAATTCGACGCCATCTAATTAACTGTCAAGATAATTGTGTTAACTGACGAGAAGTACCTTACATAAATGGCTTGGGCTGTTTCACATTTTGGACAAAATTTAGTATGTCATTAATATTCAAGTCTTGGGTAATGGTCGACACGTTTTCTTATTTATTCGTCGTTAGAGCTTTGTTTCTGATATTTTGTATTGCTTGGAGACAATTCTTTTGCGTCGTTTAGGTACTTGACATTTCTTTTTTGTATCTTTGCTTTATTAAATATTATATACCAAAAGCTCTCCAAATTAGTGTTGCTTTCTATTTATAAAGTAGAAGCGTCAAATTTTTTGAGCAGCTTCAATAATAGAGCGTACATGGTTTTAATTTCATACAGTATAAGACAAATGTTAATGAAACATCATGCTGAGTGGAAGCCTTCTTGTCGTAGTCATGTCGTGCAGCCTATTTCTGTTTTATACTCGTGATTTCAAATGTATTTAGATCTATTTTGTTTACTGATTACTCTTGTCTTTTTGTATGCATGAGTTTCTGTGACAAACAAACCTATTTTCTTTCTTTCTTTATAATATTATCATTACAATCCCAAATCTGTTTAAGAAAGGGCTCCAACCTCATATTTAAGAAAAGCGCCCCATTTTCTAGTTATATATTTCAAGGACCATTTTCAAACCCATCCGTGCCTATGTCTTCCAAAAGTGTGCAATATAGTCTCTGGAAACGCCATAAGCATCCGCGACCGCCATTAAAGCTGACAATGACCATGGACTATGGGGACTATCCTCTTTCAAAACCCATTATGCTCCCTTATGGGTTATGGGTCTTATCTTTATGTAAAAATCTTATATCTTTGAAACCTTAAGTTGCGAACACATGAACACACAGTACATAATTGTTACTTGCCATTTTAAACTCGTCAATTAAATTCTCTAAAGCTAAACCTAAGTTACAATTAGAAGGGTTTCGCTGTCTGCCCATAATAATTAATTATTATATAACCTTACGCAACTGTTAATGAGTTTAAACAATACCTTTTCGAGATACAACAGTTTCACCTACCCTTCATTATGTTAACATATATATATATACAATACGAATTATTGATTCAGCTTATGGTTCACTTCAAGTGACTTAAGACATTCAAGTACCGAACTGTAGGTTGCTGAACGAAGGTTTTCTTAGTACGTAGAGTGTTATCAAGCAACACAGAATAGAGGCTGTTTTATCTAGTGTTGATTTTGCACAGCCTTGTTGCATCGCTGCAGGGTGCTCTCCTAAGAACAGAGAATTCAAATGAGACACAAGATAAATAAATTTGTAGTAGGAGATCAAGTCGTTCAAATAATATTTTGTATGAACAATAATTTCAACAAAGCGTTTGACACAGTTAACTTTTAAAATTATCAAAATTTTTGGTTAACATTGACAAAGAATGTTTAAATTGTTATATATCTATTAGAAACTTGTAATAAAATTTGAGTTTCATTGTAGAATTTTGACGTTTTCTTACCAGATAGTACGTGAACCCTAGTGGCTGCCGAGGGAGCATTATTGGGGCCACAAGTGTAAACTCCTGCATCTGAGCCAGTTGCCCGTTGTACCAACAGACGGCTGGTACTCTTCAGGCCTTTTTCAGTGACCAATGATATGCCACCCCTTGCAGAGTCGAAATTGATAACCTAAAAAAAATATCAGTTTAACATATTGTTGTTTTTCTTCGAAACTATTTTGGTAGTATCAAATTGTGTATGTTCAGTGCTAGTTTATGAATGATTTTACATTGTTGTTATTAAAAACATAACCACATTTGAAATTGTACAAATAAGTATCGAAACAAAATTATCAATTCGTGTTTCGATATTTTCGTCCCATTATTAATGCAGATTTTAAATCAGCATCAAATATCAAATACTTGCTTTTAATAAGCAAATTTTCATCATGTTGACACTATTAAATTTCCATTAAAATTTAATGCGGCAGACTAACTCACTGCTGACGTAGTCATGAAATGAATTTGTTCAACAGGCCATTCATTACGTAATCGCTTTCAAACCATGAAATCGATTGACTCAGGATTGAGTCCCCAATTCCGTATACATTGGGAATTTAATGCTCTTAATCCCGGCTGGCGGGGATTTGTCGACAAATTCTGTTATTAGCTGAATTTGTGAAGTTATTCAATGAATTTTTTCGAGACAGGTACTCACTTTGTTTTAGAATTTTGATTTATTTTACATATTAACAAAACAAGAAAGAATGTTCATTGTGATTTTAACAGCAATTAATCCACAATTTATAGACTGAGTCACTTCCAACTTTTGCCATATTTTATTTTTGTCAACAGCTTTTATAAAACATGGTTCTCTCCGAAAATGCAAACAATAAAGTATTATGAATACGGTATGTTGCAAGTATAGCGACAAACCACAGATAGTATACAGAGAGTTTGCACTATATTGTGGTCGGCAGTGGTTATTGTATGACCACACAGTTATAGATACACGTGGCTTTTCGACCAGTATTACAATACAGAATTAAACTGGGTTTGTTTCTAAATCTAAACAATATCGATTTGAATAGATATTTTTTGATATTGGAAATGTTGATGCAGTTTGGTAAACTACTACGAAATTGCTCGATTTCATTGTTATATTTAAAAAAAAAAGTTTATTTGGAACAACTAAAATATATACAGGAACAATAAAAATATATAAAGGAAAACGAAGATAGCTACAAAAGTAAAATACTGTGGCGCAGCTATCAACTATTGTTAATTGTTATTGTTAACAGCTATTGTTATGGTCTGTTCGTTTTATGAATGTTATGAAACGTGCTAAATGCTGCGGCAAACCGAACATCAAACTAAATTTTACAATAAATTTATTATTTTAACTAAATGGTCAGTCTCGCTGTAAATTTTGACGTGAAGTAAAAAAACCGAATAGTTTTTTGTGTTGTTAAGACTTAAATAAAATTACCAACGTGAGATTTTCAATTTCACACTATTAGGATGAATTTTACCAATGAAACTGAAAGCGATTAGTACATCTAAACTGCGCTTAAGAGCTGTCATGGCCATATGTTGACCCTGACAGCTATTAAACGCGTTTGGGAAATATTGACACCGACAGCTCTTGAACGCAGTTTAATGTGCTGATTGCGTTCAGTTTCTTAGGTGAAATTCGCCCTCAGTTCTTAAAATAGATTAATGCCCGTTTTCCCAACAAATAAGTGACACTTAAATGAATCTCCAAATAAAAGTGCAGTGTTGGATTTTCAACTCTCAGTGCTGAGCCTAGCGTTGAAAATCCAACAGTGCACTTTTATTTAGGGATTCATTTAAGTGTCACTAATGAAGGTGAAAACGGGCATAAGTTTAGGGAATCTACGGGGTTATAAGTAATAATGAAACAAACGTACATTTGAAATTACCTGTTCTCCATGCGTCCAGGTGATGGAACTGGGTGGCTCAGGAGTGTGCCGCACTGTGCAGGTCAGGTTGATGGTGGAGCCGGCTTGGATGAACAGCTCCGGTCCGCTGGATATTACCGTTTCTGGTTCTAAAGGAGATAAATATTGCTTATATTTAGATATGTTTATGTGCAAAAGGTGCAATTGAAAAATTTTAAAACGGGTCGTTGAATTGTATGAACAGCTTTATAGAAAAAAAAACACTGAAAATTCATGAAATTCCGAAATAAAATCAGCTGTTGCCTACTTTTTGTTGAGTAATGCCAGTATTATGAGAGCCAATGTTTTCTGTGTGTCCAAATTGTCTCAAAACACTTTACTTAATCCTTAAAACTACCATCCTCTTTCACTCCACAACGCTTTCAAAAATTAATTTGCTAAGAAGTAGGATGCCTTCATCATTATCATCATAGCGACTGATAATAATAATGAAGGCATCTCGTCATCAGACTTATTAGCAAGTTAACCTTGGAAAACTTTGAAAAATACAGTAAATGATTAATTTTCTATATGGAAATAAATATTTGAAAAATAGTTTGAATTTTGAATAAAACTTGATATCTTGCTTAATGACTGAAACTCCGACCCCCGCTCGTATCTACACTCGCTACCATTGACATTTTGTACAGAGCCGCACTCTATAGGCCAAAGAGCCGTATGCGGCTCGCGAGCTGCGGTTTGCCGACCACTAAGTTATGCGAACATACATGTGTGGAGCAGCAGAGCCTATCGACAGGTTATATTATAATCATGACGGATTATCATTCATCATAGCTCTTTTTTCAATGATCTGTTATGATTTATTAAATTAATTCCGTTAATAAACTGTTCACAAGTGTACTATGTTAACCGTTTCTTATGTAAAATATAGCTAATTTTATCTCAGGGGACCAATAGGCACCTGAATAGGTGCCGAATCTTTAACTTATATTGTATATATATTAGAGGGGACGAATGGGTACCTTAAAAATAATATTTTTTATTAAAATATTAATTGGTCCCCTACCAGGAGACCAATGGGCACCTATATAGGGGCCGAATCTACAACTTTTATGCTGGGGGACGAATTTTAGGGGACGAATGGGCTCTGACCCGATATTTTTGCGATGTAATCATATTTAACATCCGTTTATTATATGAGTAGGTACTATGAGGTTTCCAGTTATTTCAATTTCCTACACCTCGTTTTTTGGCTTGGAAGTCATCAAATAAGTTCCCTGGGCGGAGCAGGAGGGCGTGTCAGACTCTTATTGACTTAAACCCACTCGTGTTCCTTCAGTTGCCTGACCGTTGCCAGGGGCCATGGTAACCCTTTAGGACTTTCCCGCAATAATTTCATACTCCTTGTATAGGTTAAATCTGGTACTCATCTCCACAGAAACGAGGACTTAGTAAGACTGTTCCATAATAACTGTCTACTATTAACAAAAACCAGTTATATAAATCATTACTACGAAAGTTAATTAAACATTACTTTGTGGTAGCCGCATTGTATTTATTGTCTTTGGCGAAATTCTGGTAAAATTTAATATCGTCTTAATAAATACCGTTTGATCCCAGATTATTAACTTTTGTGTCGTGAACAGAGTACAATAATAGAAGCAATATAAAACGTCTTCTATTAATAGTCACTGAGTCGACCCCGTAGGGAACTCAACAATATTCAGGTAAACAATTTCCACGTGCATGAATTCTTCTACTAAGTGTGTCGATGCGATGGCAAATATAACACAAATATATTACATGTATGAGGGGCCCGTGGCTAAATAATAACAGACTTATGGGTCAATCGTAGGTTAAGCTACGCTTCTGTCTATTTCTTCCGGCTAATCTCCAAAACGCGTGGACCGATTCTGACGGGACTTTCAATGGCAGATAGGTGATGTTAATATGTAACTGTAACTTAGATACTTTTATTTAAAAAAAAAAATACAATTACAGTCCACGCGGGGGAAGTCGTCAAACAGTATTATGTATAATTGTATACAGAATAAGATATATAAGAGAATAAATACAGGGTGTTAGGGTAAACACCGTTATCCTTCAAACCAGTGGTTTGGTTTCGTTTATAGAACATAAATTCAATGGAAAACCACAACTTTTTTTTTTTAAGATGTTCATTTAGAATCGTCACGCAATTCCTAAGGTAGGTATTTTTGCCTGTCTTAAGCCAGGAAAAGGTTGTATTGTATTTATTCATATGTGTGTAGGTAGGTAGGACGGGGGGCGATCGATTACATCACTCGGGCGGGCGCATATCCATGAATTTGCGGACGGTGTCGAACAATAACCTTTTTAATATTGTTAAAGAAAATAACGTAATTTTTTTTTTACTCGGTTTTTTATGTTTATATTTAAGCCAACTGCCCATAGTTTGAGTGACAACGGTGTTTACCCTTCCATCCTGTATATTATCTACGTAGATTAAAATCTTGTTACAGATTGTGGCACGTAAGTTGAATCAAAATGGCGGTCGTCCGCGCAGGTAAAACTATGATTATACTTCGATTGAGACCCGGAATGTTTTTCTGCGCATTTAAAGTTATACTTAGTTTAACTTACGTGCTGCGATCTGTAACACATTTTCGGGTCTCAATCGAAATATAATCATATTTGTACCTACGCGGACCACCGCCGTTTTGGTTCAACTTACGAACCGTTATGAAGGTATGTATCAATTTAGTTCTACTGCAATCCAGGCTCCACATACCATAGTAACATGCACAATCGTTGTACACAATTCTACTGAACAAAGACCTTCACCAAGTTGTGGCACAATAGCCGGTATTCCGCTTTCCACAAACCGTCTAAAGCCACTGAGTGAGTATATCTATGATTTATAGAAGGTTTCAACGACTATTATAATTGTGGGTGAATTTTAGAACATAGATTCGAATAACAGATTCTGATGTTCCAACAGCACGCGTACCATGACAACCAAAGAAACAGGTTTTCTACGGGTTTGTCTACGGAAGAATAGACAAAATGACAGATCGTGATTGTTTGTCTGTCATTAAGTCTATTCTTTCGTCGACAAAACCCGATTCTATTGTGGTCGTGTTAAGCGTGCAGCTGTGTGATAGAAATAATTAATTATTTAAATCAAGAAAAGAATTTTCAAAAGCTGCATTTGAAATAAAAAAAACAAGCCATACCTAAATTAAAGTTAGCAACATGATAGACGGTAAATGATCCACAGAGTCTATCAGAGTGTCGAATATCCTTTTGTGTTTTCCTCAAATCTAGAGAATTTATTAAGGGGGATGCGCTGAGGTGGCCCCCGAAATTCAAATTTTCTTTCGTTTTCTGCAATTTGCAGCTCAGTGTCAGGTTGTATGTTGATAAAAATATGATTTGTGACCGTAACAAATATGGCTTTATATAATTATAATCATTAAAATTAGCAATACAACTCCTTAAGTTAGCAAAGGTGTCAAATGTGATGATTTCATGAATTAGTCATTCAATACGCAGTTACATGAACTTAGAGAGTTGTATTGATGACTTTTATGATTATAATTCTATAAATAAACATTTGATACGACCGCGAATCATGTTTAGATCAATATACACCTGATACTGACCTGCAAATTGCAAAAAACGTAAGAAAATTTGAATCTCGCGGGCTACCTTGGCGCATTCCCCTTTTAAAACCCTTTCAGCGGATTAACACGTAAGCTAAACTTTTTTTGCAGGTGAAATCGCGAGGAACAGCATGTTTCAACATAATTATAATTACAATTTATAATGTACACGTGCCCATGCATTATGAGCTAGTACGAAGAAAACAAGCTTACCGCGGCTATGTTGATTTAGGTAACGTAAGACGAGACGGAGCAATCTCAGAGGAATCAACAAATACCTGTGTTCCAATTGTTTAGGTCCCAAATGTAAATACTAAGTTTATACCTGAGTTGTAACGTTCCTACTGTACTAAATGTTTGTGTTGGTAATGGATATTTGAAATAGGGGTTGTTTATCTTGTAATACAATTGTATGATGAAACATGAGCTTCTATAAGATATAAAAGGAAGTTTTCTTTTTCTTTTTTGTTACTAGACATAATTTTGCAGTGGACGATGCTCATTGAATTTGTAAAAATAAAAAGCAATGTTGGGGTTTGAACATAAAGTGCTAATACAAACTTACAGATAATGACCCAGAAACAGATTTATAAAATAGTCTAGATTGAGTATACGTCGAAATGGAGATATTGGAAAGAAACGCTTACCTAATATTATTATAATACTAATTCATAATGGACATATTGTAAATCAGAAATCTTAAAATTAATTGTAATGACAATTTAATATTTGTATACCATATTTTGTAGTAGAATGATTAACTTAAAAAATATTAACACTATATTAGTATGTAAAACTACATTCCACAAACTTTACAAATACTAAGCCCCACTGTCATCAATTGGTAACGGTCGGCTCACGCGGTGTGAATAACATTTTTTACTACTAAATAATGGCTAATAACGTCTGTGGGCTGTTTCATTCTATGGGCTGATATTATTGTTAATTAGAATTAAAATAATAAAAAAATTACAGGTAAATAACACCGAAAATTCTGAAAAATTTCAAAAGTGACGTAAAGCTCGCGTGTATGTTAAAACGCCCGGGCTTATAGGTAAAACATCAATCATTTACAAATAAATAAATTCTGATTCTGATTCTGACAGTTGGTTCTGTCTCGCAGAGCAACATTTTCGGGTAACGTGAGGAAGGCTACAGGAAAAAATATTCACTATGCATTTACTGACCTACAATATTAAGGAAGACAGCATGCCCTATAGGCGGAGTGGTGGAGATCTGGCACTCGTACTGGCCAGAGTCGCGGCGCTGCGGGCTGCGGATGCGCAGCGCCCACTCCTCGGAACGCGGCTTGTGCTGCGCCTCGAAGCGCTGGTCCGACGTGTACGTGTAGCGGCCCACCGTCAGCAGGTGGATGTCGCGGTGGCGGACCCATGATACCTGAGAAGTAAACAGTTGAATGGAGTACCAAATAAGACGACTGTGCTTATCTTCACCGCTCACCCCATACCAGCAAAAACCAAAAGTAGAGCATTTATTTAATCAAGTTTATTGAGAGCTATCTAGATGCCAATTTTTTTTAAATAATATGAATGTATTAGAAATAAAACTCTTGTTGTTTTTGAATTAATATAATGTTATGTCTTTCGGTTAAAAACAATTTTTGTAAACTTATTCTTTCTCTTTTATTTAGCATTTAAGCGATTTGATGTTTATATACCATTATAGCTTATTTTGTATTTAAAATAAACAAATAAATCATAAAAGATTTTATCTGAGTTTTCGTTATCGGTTTGGCCTAGAACCAAAAATTCTAAGGTGACATCCAACATGTGGATTACAGTCCACTCCTCCTATCCGTGAGATCGAGTCTGTGCCCCAGCGGTGGGAACAGTAAATGCTTACTTTAGCTATCGTCTTCTTTGATGCGGATGAGCATAAGTAATTGAAACAAATCTTAGTCGTAGTTAAGTTAGTCGGGGAGATAGAAAGAAAAGAAAGAAAGAAAATAAATTTATTTGACACTGGCACTGACAATAACAAAAACCAACATAGAAAGCTTAAAACAGTATTGTGTGCCTCACGACTGCGCCAAATAGGCCCAGTTCAGCATATATGCCAGGCAACTAGTGCCTGACGCTGGACGCGCTGGAGATCAGGCTAACAAGTAAAAATAAAAAATATCATCGATCAAGTAACAATAGAAATCAGTGAGTGTTTGACTGATAATATATTGTTACGGAAACAAAGTGACGTTCAAAAGAAAACACGCATTCTTTGTAACTTCAAAAACTAGACAGCAACACTTTGCTATACCTAAATCAAGCGAGAAATGATAACAAATAAACACAACCCAAGAATTAAAGGAACATGAATATAAAAAAAACCTTTTTATTCGCTATCTTTTATACCTTTTTCATTCAAACGGAAACGCTAGATGACACATATAGATACGATTCAAAGGGTTTCCCTAAATCGAACACATAAAATTCACATATAAAACCAAACATTTTGTTTTATCTATAAAAATGGTGAAAATGTGTCTGATAACTGAAGAGTAAAGAATATACGGGCAAGTGTAATTTATTTCAATGGATAACATGATAACACTCATGCATGTCATGTCTCATTTTAGGATTTTTATGCTAAATTGAGTACAAGAAAAATGCTAAATTGTGTCGTACACAGTCTCATGTGTACTGTCTCGTGTTGTCCAGGATTCATTGACAAGACCAGCAAAGGCTCTAATATCAGCGCTGTGCTGTGGGTCCCCAATAGCACAGCATCATGCTGAGTGGAAGCCTTCTTGTCACAGTCATGACTTGCAGCTGCCGACTGTTTCTGTTTTATGCTCCTGATTTTATTTTGTAGTTTTCTGATTACTGTGGTTTTTCTGTATGACAAATAAACCTATTTTTCTTTCTTTAACTTTTTACAATTGCTGAGAATTACTTCACATACCTTACTGATCTGAGCAAAGAATGCTCCGCTCATTAGCATAGCAAACCTGCATTTGCATTCTTGAAACTTCCCTAACCGTCAGCGTTTTTTGTATGCTTTATTAAAACTTCCTTCATTAACTATGAAAACGACTGTCGGCTTCATGCTAATGGCAATTCCATAGTGATCTATGGTAATCCCATAATGCTGAAACTTACTGAAGGGACAAAAGCAGAGGAAGATGTTGAAACATAAATAAACGAACTTAACATTTCAAAGGACGACCCTGTCTTTACAGAAGACACTGTTTTCTCAGCCTTCAAAGACAAAATTATTAATGAAGGTATTGATTTCGGAGGTTCAAACGACAAATTGATACCTGTTTGCTAATGGCTGGAACTGAAACAGACTGTTGAACTATTTCATAGCTTTGAAAGGAAAGCTGTGAGTAATGGTGATACTTCTGACAGTCAAAATGTCGCGGAATACAGTCCGGAGATAATGATTCTGAGTAATTTTTGACATGACCTTTGACCTACATTTTAATATTAATTGAAATCGTTAGTACTTCCGTGATATTATTTTAGAAGTGGATTTGATAGGCTTAGATTAAAAAATAGCTGGATAAACCACGCAACTCATATTTTTTCTCAAACATGCTTGAAAATTCGATCATTATTTTGACAACTTTCTTCGAGATATTATTATCTAAACTGGTACAACTACATGTGAGTAGGCGGCCTGCAATGTTACTATGAAAATTCATATCAGTCGTGTTTAGCGGCCGAATACTATGAAAACTCGTCGTGATTGGAAAATGGAACGAACTTTTTACTTCAACACATAGCAACCAAGGAGGTTAACTTATCAAAGATTTTATTTAAATTTCGATTTGGCTTGCAAATAGAACGGTTTTAAATAAAAAAGAAACAAATGAAAATTTTGGCACATGAAAAATTATCGTTGTTCGTCAATGAATTAATTAATGTGATAAAATGGCTGGGGGACAATAATCTTAATGTTAATATTGAAAAAACTAAAATAGTTCAATTTTAAACATGTAATTTGTCAGTAATACCAACAGCAATTAGACATAATAGTGCAATTCTTCAACCAGGACCATCAGCTTTATTTTTAGGTATAGTAATTGAACAAATTGAACTGGAAGGAACATGTAGAAAGAGTATGCAGTAAGCTTGATAAGTTTGTATATGCTCTTCGCAAGTTGAGACTAGTATAGAGTAAAAAAACGGTCCTAAATGCTTATCATGGATATGTTTCATCAGTTTTGCGTTACGGCCTAGTGATATGGGGTAATTCAGTGGACGTAGAAAGGGCATTCATAGTGCAAAAAAAAATTATTAGAGCCATGAGTGGAGCGGAATATTTTGACCATTGCAGGCCATTATTTAAGGAATTAAAAATTCTCCCACTCCCATGTTTGTATATTTTTGAAGTTTGTTTATTTGTAAAAATATACCCTCATTTATTTCAATTAAATGAACAAGTCACCGAAAGGCTGAACAAAAAAAAAATGCCGGGAAATTACTAGTAACTCAAAGATTGCAGTTATACAGTGGAAATGCTAGTTGTATGACAATTTAAATTTATAATAAATTACCACCCCTGCCCTGAGAATGTTACCAATTGATAAGTTTAAACGTAAAATGTTTGATTGGCTCTGAAACATGTGTTTTTATTCCGTCAATGAATTTTAAAATAATGCATTTTTGATGAATGTATGATGAGTCCATTAATTTGACATTCAAACTTAATCCAAATCATAATTTTATATAAAATTCATATAATGTATGTACTTAGTAACCTAGTTCTGATTTGCATGTACCTAGCTTATTCTTGAATATTTCTACACCAGCAATGGTAGTATGTGTGAAACAGTGTTTTAATGTAAGATCTTAATGTACCATATACTGAGAAATAAATAAATACAATACAATACAATGATTCTGGAATTTATAATTAATTTACTAAGTATGAATTTCCGCGCATTATTTGAGAAAAGTACTGTGCCAGCCTTGGCCGCAAACAGGCATTGATGGACTCACGTGTGTTTTGGCTGCGCCTCGGCCCACATTTTCACGTTCGACCCTCAATGCCCCTGTTGCAGGCCGCGACAGTAATATACTATAACTTTAGTAACCACATACTCCACATTATTACTACAGAACAGTCTAAAGTATTTAAAAACACAATGTAAATATCAATCTTCGACACCATTTCGTACAACACTCATCTCAGCGTAAGTTAAACGTCAGTTTCCATTAAAAAGTTCCAAGTGTCAACCTGTCGTACTTTACAACTTGCTATAAAAATATTTTAATGTTGTTTACAAACAGCTATTTCGTGAGTGTGACGCTGAGCCACTTAACGGCCGGGGAAGAAAGCCAAGATGGGCTTCGGGCATAAAGAAAAATATATACCAGTTCAATTTACCCTCTGAATTTTCTTAAAGAATTCGTTGTAATGGATCGGCCTTAAGCGTTTTACTGGATAGGAGTTATCAATGGCAGTAAAGTGCCCACTTCCGAGGAAAAACGGTCGATACCTGAAGTTAAGCGTAAATATAAAACTGCCTCCTGTAACACTTAAGAATTTTATGATCCAGTACACGAGAGAGGATCTATTGCCGTTTGTCGGGATGATAGTATTAATCGAGAAGGCGTTTCAAGCGTTTTATTTGTGGTCTTAAGATTTTTTGTGAGAAAACCTACACGTGTATTACGATTAAGTGCTTGAAATGAAACCGTGTTCTTTTTTTGAATTGCCTATACTTAGGTTGTAACGTTGCTTTCGGCTGTCTGTTCGCACACCTGTCGACATCCATCGTACGGCCTTCCAACCCACGTCGATCGCTTCATTACTGCCTGCTTTGATGGACCATTTGTATGTTAGTCGAACAATGGAAATGGATATATTTCGATGGTGGCGAATATTGACTAACGCATCAGGTTCGTTTATTTATTTTCTTTTGGCGCGTCAGATAACGCCAGATACTTCATTAAGCTTGTGCAACTGTTAAACTTGATCGACTTCCGTGAAATTAAAATATTGTGTATTTTTTCTGTGACGGTTATGGAAAGATTTTATAAGTGGATTTTTTGATTTTTTGACAAGTGAATATGCGATGTTATGGTTTGACGGCGCAACAGTAAATTAAAAGTTTAACGTGGACGAAACTGGGTATAAAAGCCAGTACCGTGAAATATAAAAGTTTTTTTACGATGATAAATCGCGAGACGTTGAAGTATGTAGTTTCCTTTTTCATTTAATATTACCTTAATAATTCTTGGTTACTAAGTACATTTTGGGTGAGAAATTCGACGAATTCGTTCAGCTTTTGACATGTACTTAAATATGCCTGGAAATTAATGAAGAATTTTAGATGAAACGGCTTCGGATTTTTTGTTACAAAATTCTCGGTTCCCGTTAGGCTACGGAAAATTAGTGAGGATCGTTTCCGGTAAATGAAAATGGATTCCTCTCCTGTAAGCTGAAAGCTAGGGACCTCTTATTCCGAGAATCCGAACGTTATTGACCTATGACTCAATTGGAGGCTTTTCAACGTGGCATAATGACTAATATTTCTGTACCTCTGCCTCTTCATGAAAATGGATGGTATGTAATTTAATTCACACTGCTGGAACAGAAGCCTCATTTCTAAGAGGGCGTGAATCCACCACGTGAACCCAGCGCGGGTTGGTGAATGTCACATATCTTCAAATTTTTGGTACAACGGGGATTTCCTCATGACGTTTTAGCAGTGATGATTAACTAAATTGCACAATGTAAAGTGTATGGCAGCTTGGGTTTGAACTCCCAATTTGTAAGTCTGGATCTACCACGGGGTCAGTAACTGCCGCTGTACGTCTTAGTATTTTTATTGTTAGCCTATGCTGTCCCACATCGGAGCAAAGGCCACCGCCAAATTTTTTCAAGCATCCTTTAGTATAAATATTATATTATAGTGCGCGCGGAACTAGTGAGAGGAGCTCGTGGCTAAGTAATAACAAGCCGCATGGGTCGATCCATCAGGTTAAGCTACGCTTGCCGGGGTTGGTCAGTGGATGGGTGACCATCTTTACATACCGAGACTCCTCCGTGCCTCGGAAAGCACGTTAAGCAGTTGGTCCCGGCTGTCATTCGTGGATCTTTGACAGTCATTACGAGTCGTCAGAAGCCCGAAAGTCTGACACCAGTCTTACCAAGGGGTATCGTATTACCCAGTTACTGGGTTGTGGAGGTCAGATAGGCAGTCGCTCCATGTAAAATACTGGTATTCAGCTGCATCCGGTTAGACTGGAAGCCGACCCCAAGATAGTTGGGAAAAGGCTAGGAAGATTTGAGTGCGCGCGCGTTTGTCTAAACTAGCCGGTACTTACAACGCGTGTTGCCGTCGCGAAGTGAAAGTTCCAGCTAGGTTAGACAAAACGCACATGAGATTGCAATAGCGAGATGATTTGTGATGATATGCCAACTAGTTCCGCGTGCACTATAATACTAATATTTCCATCGTCGTAGTTTGAATTTTTCTTTCTTTCCTTTCTTTAATTATTTAAAAAGTCAAAGTTCACCTTGAGAGTCGAGAAGTTGGATTCGCGCCATAAGATTAACTTCAAATCTTTTGTGGTGCGGGTTCCGACTCACCACCTGGAGACTTTTATGAAGGGGGAATTTTGGCCGACCGGTGTCGTGTACCGGCGTTTTCGCGGAAGGCTACATGACACCTCGACTCAGCGCAATACGTCGCCGACCCAACGTAAATGAGATTTTGTAGTGATGTTTTTAATTTTATGTATTAGTTTATTATGTTGTAAGATTATTTTTGTATTTTGTCTATGGGCCTTAGTTGCCTGAAAATAAAGCAATTATTATTATTATTATAAAATAACTTACCGTTCTGTTTTGCAAGTTCTTGACCCTACACAGCAGTCGAACTGGGTGACCAACTAAGCCAGTTATATTCCTTGGCGTGCTGGGATCGAAGTAGGGAGCGTCAGGGGAACCCTGCCACTCTTGAAGGAACTCGGCTCTGAAGTGGCGCGAAGAGATGTCCATAGTTGTGTGGTCTTGAGGTGACTCGGTGCCGGAATCAGCTGATGGGGAAAAAATTTACTAGTGAATATCATAGTTGTAATTCTTTTAATGTAAACTCCTGACTTGAATCAAGTATCAGAATACCAGCGCTGCGATATTTATAGCATCGTGCTGAGATAGGAGCCTTTTGGCCTCGCACAGGACTCTGCTTCCTTTTTAATTTTACATTGTATTATTTTTTATTGTTTGTGATATTTTTTTTTTATATATGTCTCAATGTGTCTTAGTTTAGTTTGTGATCTCCTGTGCGTGTCCCAATAAATACTTTTTCTTTCTTTCTTTTTAAATACAGTATTGAGTTTTAGTGAAAGTTCTACCTGTGAGACCTAACCGAACCCATCTTAACCTAACACCCAGATACTGTAACTGTACGTCATAATTATGTAGACATGGGATGCATTCCCAGAAATGTTTTTTTAAAGCCAGTAACATTCATTATGTTACTATCTTTAAAAAAAAACCCTTTTTTTAATGTTATTGCAATCTTGCAAAATTTTAAGTGTAGCTAAACATAGCATGTTTGTACAGTTGCAAAAATCGACCCCTAAGTATGTAGGTTTCCCTCTTTCTAAAGTTCTGGCGGTTCTCCGTCGTGCGCCATTTGAATCTTCAACTTTAAGTGTCCATTCGCGATCACAAGTGCTGCAACGACCTCGTAACGCTGGAAAACGTATTAAAGTTATATAAACCGTGAAATAATCTATAAACGTTGTTCCATTTAAGATAATATTTACTGAAAACAGTTCATGTTTTATTAGTAAATGGACACAACACACTGAATTATTAATCGTTTTTCCATTTGGTATTAATTTGACTGTACCCTATTAAACTTATCACTCCTATTATCATTCCTTTTTGGGCAGCTGTGTAAAAAAACCATGCGAGACAATGAAATTATAATAAAGCATAGGTACTTATATTTAAATATAATAAAGCATAGCGTAGGTATACAAAATATATTACTAATATAAATTAAATTACATTATTGATATAAAAGTGTTCCCAAAAACAGTTGAAGGCGAAAAACTACGGTTTTTTTTTTGGAAAAAGTCTAGTCTATTTTCGTGCCCAATTGATGGCTATAAACTCGCCCTACTATGATATGAGACTTAGGGCCTATTTCACGATGAATAGCCACTACTTACCGAATAAATTCAAAAAATGGAACAGATTTGATTGATTTTTTTTCTGTTCTTTTCTTCTTGTCTGTTTTTAAATGTATGGTTAAATAAATAAATAGAATTTGTATGAAATTATCTGCCAAGTAAGTTATTAGAAACTTAATCGTAGGTGGTGAAACAGGCCCTTAAACATAATGACAAAAATATCAGTATACTATAATTATATATTTCTGGCTACCCCATTAAGAAATACATGCATGTTGGAATATTAATCATAGTCTTTCAACATAGTTGTGAAAAGGCAGACCTTTTCACAACTATGTTGGGGTCGGCTTCCAGTCGTGTATTGGATCATTTAGCTCCCTTCAAACTGGTTGAGCTGAATGGATCTATGCGTCATGTTCGTGAACGGGCGCCGTCATTTGGGACTGGTCATCTCTTAACTGTCATGGCTTATTTTAATTTATTTTAATTTTGTATTGTTTTTTGTTTTTATTATATTTTTATTACGGACGCTTTTAACGTGCACGTCTTTCTACATTGTTCTCACATGTATAATTTCAACATGAATAATGTAAATAATTTTTTGAGTGAAAACTTTTTTTTAATAAAAAAGGTGTCCGTCGAGTTTCTTTCCCGTTCTTCTCCATAGGTACCTACTACGCTTTTGAATGGGCAACTGGCTTCATATTTCTGACTGACCGACTCCTTGTCAAAGTGTCTGTAAATGGCTTAATTGAAATAAATGCTTTGAGCTTGAGTTTGAGTCTAACCGGATGAAGATTACCATGCTATTTTACATGGAGTGACTGCCTATCTGACCTCCACAAACCAGTGACTGGGTAACACCTAGATAAACTGTTGTCAAACTTTCGGGCTTCTGACGACCCGTAACAACTGTCAAAGTTCTACAAATGGAAGCCGGGACCAATGACTTAACGTAGTTTCCGAGGCACGGAGGGGTCTTGGTATGTAAAGATGGTCACACATCCACGGACCACTGCGGCAAACGTAGCTTAACATGATCGATCCACCTATGCGGCTTTTATTACTTAGCCACAAGCCCCAATATTAATACAAAAACTAAAAAGGATCTTCAATATTAACATAAAAGTCTTTTTCAATGAACAGCTTATTTTTGCTCAGATTTCTAAATCCTCACAGGCTTTGCCCTACATAAGTGGTTTAGCGATGTTCGCAGATTGTTTACAGCTAAATTTAGCTGCGAGTTAAAGCTGTACTGTGAAAGCAATTTAGCCGACTATATTTCAGTACCGGGAGAACGATTAAAATAAGCAATTCGCGCTGAATTTCGGGTTAAAATGAACGAAGGTTGTTTTTGCTGCTTTTGAGTTATACCTCAGTACAATATGGTTAAACATAGAGTAGTTCCCGTTTGATGATGGACTTTGGATATTAATTTCCTTAAATAAAATGTATTGGCATGTTATTATTTGTTATTCCATTGTAGAGAAATAACGGCTTTTTATACAAAAACCTACACGAAAAGATAAATTTGTGGTGGCTTTTTTGAGCACAAATACCAAATAAAATTATTATTCTAAATCTAATGGCCATTGTTATTTTCCTACAGACCCAATGTAAGAAAAACTCAAGATTTGCCTTGCAAACGAACTTAAAAATCCTAGCCTCCATTTTTTCAGCAATACATAGTAACCTCATGAATTTATGAATTTATTATAATGTGAAATTATATTTATAGGGTTCATTAAACTCTGCGTGTGAATTTTACAGTACATTTTCCTTAATTAGGTGAATAAGCAGTTAAATGTAATTAAGGGATTATATATTATTATTGCCTAATACATTTTGGTAATGGAAAATACATAATTACTGTAATTTTAAACTTATTAATATTACAGTTACACGGTGCGATTTAATTGCCATGCCTGTCGAATACCGTACGTTGAATATTATACGCTCGGAGGAGGAGGAGGATGGAGGTTGGAAATTATCCCACGAAACGTTCTACCGGGATAAAAAGTATCTTATAAGTTAATCCAGGCAAAATACTAATGATTGAAATATAGTATCGTGAATTCCACGCCAGTAAAGCTCTCAGTCGGCATGATTTTTTCCGACATCTGCAACAATTATCGTCATATTTCAGGCAATTTACACAAAACCTTAGTGGAATTATACACCTTAACCTTCCTGAATCACTTTTCCCATTGGTGAAAACCGTGTGAATCCGTTTGGTTGTTTTTGAGTTCATGGCGTTCAGATAGTCAGATAGACGCGGCGAGGGAAGTTTGTTTTATAACAAATAGTGATTTTTATTTTAAACATGCATTTTCAATGTGTTTTTGTTTATTTCTACCCTTTTAATGCAGTTGACAATACAGAGACTGGCCATTATGATTATTTTATGAAAATATTAGACACAAAAAGTAAATCTTTCATGTCTACTTTATTATTTTGTTACTAGAGTTCAAACTGTATTCGTTAAAAAGAAACTATATTCAAGGTGTCTAATTGGATTGTCCTAACTTTTCAATGTTAATGATAAATTCTTTTTCATCCCACCATCTCGGAAAGAGTATTTTTAATCTTCAATATCTGAGTGGAAAAGCCGTTTTTATTCTCTAGAGGATAAAGTAAATTGAATTTAGAACATCGTGTGCACTAAGTTTGTGAATTAAAAAAAACATTAAACCTATTTACTGCTACCTCTATGGTGCCGAATATATCATACAACTTTTTTTTAATTTTTTTAAAAACTCAGACTCGGAACCTTCTTGGTGTTCTTTTTTCAATTTGCTTTGTACGCGGTTCTTTACGCGGCATTTTTTCACGTCATTGTTAAACCTTTTATTAAAAACAAGAAACTTGAAAACAAGTGAAAAAACTAAAATGAGTGATTCTAGCGACGAGGAAGTTTGCTTGACGCCAACAGAATTGACTGAAACTGTCAATAATGCGCAAATGAGCTTTCTCCCTCAACAATCACGCGAGAAGTATTTAAAACAGTACGATATGTTCAACACGTGGCGACTAGCAAAAGGAGCCAAAACTTTCTCAGAAAACGTTTTGCTGGCATATTTTATAGAATTATCCGAGAACAAGAAAGCAAGCACTCTATGGAGTACGTATTCGATGCTAAAAGCAACAATAAAGATGAAAAAAGACAAACATATCGATACCTATCCTAAATTAGTGGCATTTTTAAAAAGAGCCTCATCTGGTCATCAACCAAAAAAATCGAAGGTTTTCACAGTATCTGATATTGAAAAGTTTCTTAACGAAGCACCCGATTCCGTATATTTGGCGGCAAAAGTAAGTCAGTTGCACATTCAGTATCTACTTAAGTATATTAATCTCAATTAAATAGTATACTTAGTAGATGTTGATAGGCATAATTATGCGTTCATATCAATTTTATTCATTTATCTACTACAATACTCTTTACGTTACAGGTTGTTCTTATTATTGGAATAAACGGAGCATGTCGAACTAATGAACTAACACAACTTAATGTCAAAAACATTGAGAAACATTCAGATGACTTACTATTAATTAATTTACCTAATACAAAGACAAAAAGAGACCGCAACTTCGTCATTCGCAAGGAATACGTAACGATTGTTGAGAAATATCAAGCCTTACGCCCGCCTAACACTCCAATCAATCGATTTTTTCTACAGTATCGCAATGGAAAGTGTGTTAGACAGCCTATGGGTACTAATAAAATTGGCAGTATCCCACGAGAAATAGCAACATTTCTTGAACTTCCAGAACCCCTGTTGTACACGGGTCATTGTTTCCGACGAACTTCAGCCACACTTTTGGCTGATTCCGGAGCTGATCTCCTGTCCCTTAAGCGCCACGGAGGCTGGAAGTCCAATGCAGTTGTAGAGGGATACATAGAGGATTCCATCCAAAATAAGTCTAAAATATGTGAAGGCATCGTAGGAGCCATTACACTGAAAGAGCCTCAATCGGATCCTTGGACTGGCCCTTCTACATCAAAAATAAGCCGTTATGAAACACCTAACCATCTCCCTCTCTCTCCAACATTCACGCCAAGGGAATCCGATGAATCGGTACAACTATTAAGTATGACAGATAGTTTACCGAAAAACAGTACACAAGTGACTAACACCAATATTACAGTACCAAACAAAAATATTACACTCAATTTAAATAACTGTAGCAACGTTACTTTAAAATTTTCTTAATTATACCTTAGTATTATTTTGTTATAATTTAAAGATTATTCTGTAATACTTACCTGTTATAATGTAGTAATTAATACCTAAACTGAAATAAAAGTGTACCTATCTTGTGATTGTAAACGTTTTTTTTTTTGCATTTAGTCATTTCCTCGCTGAGGTGGAATGAAAAGTTACGTGTTGCACTCGAGTGCAAAGATTTTTCACCTCGTGCTCTTTTGATTCCCTCGCTAACGCTCAGGCTTCTAATTTTGAATCACTCGCTGCGCTCGTGATTCAATTTTAGAATCCTTCGCTTGCTCGGTCATCAAAATTGAACACGCGGTTAAAAAGCAACTTTGCACTCTTGTATAACAAATAACTATTTTTGAGTACCTCAAAAGGAAAAAATGGAATCCTTATAGGATCACTTAGTTGGCCGTCAGTTTGTCTATTTTTCTATCAAGACCCTTTTTCTCAGGAACGCGTAGAGCTATCAAGTTGATTAATACCAAATACGGTAAGCCTACGGCCCTTTCAAGCTCTGAAAAAACCAAATAAAAAGATACGGCCGTCTGAGCAACATACTTTGATATAGTCGAAAATAAATCAGATATATAGGGTACTTCCCGTTGACCAAGAATCATGAAGAGACAAGAAGCAAGGTCTCACAGCACAAGTCTGTCGCCATAACAATAATGTCAACAGCATTGTTGTGTTTCGGCAGTTAGACATAAGATAACCAGTTCCTCTGTGGTTGAGGATTCCGGGTGAAGCTCGCTTCCACCTTCGGCCTGATCATCACTTACCATCAGGTGAGATGCAGGCCAAGAGCTTCCCCGTTGAAGACAAAAAAAAAAGTACCTACATAAAAGAAATAGTCCGAAAATATAAAACAAATTTTTTTAAATTACTTTTGGAAAAATGACCGTGAAGTATATCGATATAATGTCAAGTTTGTTCTTGGGATTAATTCATCTCGACTACGAAACCCTTCATTGTGAGTGGTCCGATGCTTGGTAAATTTTTATTAGCTCTACTTCAGCTTATACTTTCAGATTTAACTATCTTACTGTCTTGTGTTTCAATTCTGTATTTTTATTTGGAAAAGGCATTGTATTTGAAGTGCAGCCAATGACATTTGGAAGTGTAAAAAAGTAACTTCAATTTATCATATACTAGATGACCCCTCAGACCAACGTATGAGGGGGTCATCTAGTATATTATAAATAGGGATGATGACTAAAAATATATTTTTTGTCCGTCTTGTAGATTATATTACAAAATATTGGACAAATATTTTTTTCTTTTTTTACGATAACAAGAGAATTAAAATGTGCCATGACGTCACGAATATGTAGATTTTATACGTACTTGTGACGTAGCGACCCCCACTCCGCGTTTTATCTGTCATTTTTTATTAATATTATTATGTTAAAGCAAAAAATACGTGTCGTGTATTTTATTATTTTCTGACTGACGGACGAACTAAATGGAATTTCTTTTTTTTTTGACCTAGGCATCATCCCTATTGTCCTGTCAAAATATAATTTCGATTTTTCGGCTGTTGCTATGGGTTTTTCCTATTTTTTTTCCTAAACCACCCCTTTATTGAGGCAAAGGAAACAAATAAAATTTATTCAAATCGGTCGAGTAATTTTAAAGTTTTTGCGAGACTAATGCACGGCAATATAGATAGATATAGAAGTCCCAAAACGGGCTTTTCACGTTGCACGCACGTCCTCAAATAAGCCTACCAGAAGATCGGGTTACTCTAACGAAGGCTTGAAATTGTGTCACAAATACTATGTGACATAAATATCTACTACTTCCATTGTCATTTATGATAATGTGATCAACCCCATAGCTATAATTTGTTTTATCAGTATTAGCGGAGTGGTGGAACTTTAAATTAGTTTCATGGGGGTGTGAAATCCATCCCTATTGTCATATTCCCAGCAGTCAGTGCCGCCATGCTTGGCATTCATAGTTGGATCCAGTTAGCGAATTTAATTCTGAAGTTCGTGTCCAATTTAAGTTTATTTTATTTTTGTTGGTCTGTTTTTACTGCTTTTATTTTTTGTTTTATCGTGTGGTAGAATTGTTTATGCAGTTTTTCATCGTCATTTTTTAATAATTCAGCTTGGTGAAATAATTAATTAAGTAAGCTTTTTATGCCCCTAAAAATATAACAGCGCGGCTAAGAACAACTGCACGCGTAGAGGAAGAATAGAGAAAATTACAGATTCCCAATCACAATGTGTCATTTTGTCAATTCTGCCGTCGAAAAAATTCGTTTCTATGCTCATCTGTCACGCTACGCGTGCATCAGTCATTAATATGTATAATCAGTTTCTCACAGATAATTGATTTCCACGATGCAGTATCTTTGCCAATTAAACCGTGATTTCTACACTAAATTTCTGTACAAATTCTCGGATTTTTCGAATACAATTCTCCAAAAACTCCTTAAAAAGTAAGGTCTAACGCACGGTGTCGAGGACATAGGACGAAAAAATGCACGAATTTGGAAGATGCAAAAAGACCAAAGAAGGACTGAACCTGCACGTGACGTTGTTTTTATTTGCATGGGAAAAGGTGACAGTAGTATTGCAACTACCTTTATTTATCATGCCGTGATGAAAAGTAGCCAATCATAGAGAGTACGGACTAATTGTTAAACATATCTCGTAGATACTCATCTGTTAATCTGTAAATGCAGTCTCTTTGGTAACTATTTTTGTTATGTAACTGAAATGACGCTATTTACAAATTGTACACCGAAACTGACAATAGAAAACATCACAAACATGACCTCATAACATCGCTTCCATCCATACATCTTAGAACTGCAACAACATATATCTCTATAACATTCAGTTTCCATTCAGAGCCAGCCAACCGAAAGGGAATAAATACAACGCGAGGCTCACAAAAGAGGCGCTCAAAAGAGGCGCTCTATGATTTACGAGCAGATATCATTCAGTGCCTTGTATCACTGGGTATTTGGCAACGACATCGGTCTTTATTGCTCACTGTTAATAGTTAATAATCCTTGTTTTTTTTATTGTCCGTTTCTGTTATGGAGATGGGATCTGTCTGACCCGATTGCGATAGTTTTATGTTTGATTTATTTGGATCTTGTAAAGGGATGTGTAGCATAAATGTTTTAGGGCGCGAATGAAAGGCGGGTTATGTAGATCTTGCATTTTGATACGAGCCTCTAAATGTTAACTACAAAACAGTTTAGGTGATTCGACCTCCAAAACGAAAGGTCGTAAAGGATATTATGTTCTGTATATTTTATTATTGTGTTTGCCAAGGAGATTCAAACCAACACTTTCTACGTCATAACATCACGCCTGTATTCCCCGAAGGGTTGGGCAGAGGTGTAGTATAGATAACCAAGTTTCGCCAATGTTTAAGTCCCATGTAATACAGGGTGAGCTTATTGTCATCAACTGGGCTCATATTCAGATTCTCGCAAACTCCTTCCTAATGACAATACATTAATGTTGGTTTTTTATTTTTTATATATTCTGCTGGGTCATTGCATTCAACAGTAGGTAAATGAAGATATGGCATTTGGGATTTCATCACCAAATATTTAATATAATTTCCTATACTGGAAATTATCTTTAGCCCAGTGAAATGAAATAAAATGAAGTTGTTTGTTCTGTAAATAGAATGTCGGAATCACTTTTACACGTAATATAAAATTAAAACATATATAAAATAAGCTAGATGAGGTCGGCGTTTCCTATCTGACTGCTCTGAGAAGAAAGGCCGAAACAAACTCAGAGGTCGTAGTCTCTTTTAAAGTCTAGACATAATCTTGGTCTGGCCATATGAGGACCATGTAGATTAGTGTCTGAAGTGGTCTTTTGAGGAAAGAACCCCACAGATTTAAGTGGACCTCTCCAGTCAGTGCAAGCATTTGTCAGTAATCGTGGAGCTCAACTCAGAACTTAAGGAGCCCAATGACTTGACGAATAATACCAAAGAAAGGACATTTGGGGTAGGTAGGTAAGAGTAACTTTTGTATTTCATTAAACAAAACAGAACGCGACAAATCTCACAACAAACACACTTCCTAAGCCATTCCTCGTAAAATGTCTGTACGTATCGCTCATTCCATTCCTAATTCCAGTTTTATGTGCCATCAATGCGATGTACCAGCACCTTATATATCCAAGTTATGTCCAACGTTTCAATTCGTAGCGTATTGGAATTACATTTGGTGCAGAAAGAGTGATCGATCACAACTGATCGTTTGCAGTGACCCAATACTTTTAGTCTATACTATGCTGCCCGTGGCTTCGCCTGTGTGAACCCTAAGGCTGCGTTTCCACCAGAGATGAGCGACGATGCGTCGCGAGGGATGTGTGTGAAACTAACCGATAGCAACACTAGCTTAGCTCAAGGTATGACAGTGAAGCGACGTTATTGGTTAGTTTCACACACATCCCTCGCTACGCATCCTCGCTCAGCTCTGGTAAAAACGCAGCCTTATTCTTTTACTAAAATGAAAGTAGTTACTCCGTATAACATCATCTATCTGCCAGTGAAAGTCTCGTCAAAATTGGTCCAGCCGTTTCGGAGATTAGCCGGAACAAACAGATAGGCAGAAAGACAACAATTTAGAAAGTAGTTTTTTTGTTAAATATCGTGGGTATATACTTTCAGCATGCATGCATTTAGTAAAAAGAGCTATTTTGACATTACAAACAGACACTTTAATTTAATTTATTTGTATGTATGTATATAAATAGATAGATTTAGAACTGGGATGAGAAGTAGGTGAGATGGGTTCTTATTTGTTTCTATTTTTTTAAACTTAGTGTGGAGGTGCCGTAGCCAAATGGAAAATATATAACCCCTATCTACTTATACAATTTTGTCCTATTCGTCCATCCCGTTCCGTAGCCAAATGGAATTGAATAGAACCCTCATAATTTCGCCCTGTTCATCTGTCCGTCCAATTATGTCACAGCCATCGCCACGCACGTGTGCAAATTAACTAATTTTATTTTATTAAATACAGCAAAAGATCTGTTCTTGAAGGGAGCTATGATCTATTATTTTACAAGAAAATAATTATTTTTATATTATATTATTATTCTTGAAGGGAGCTGTCATTTCTGACAGTACACTTCACGCTCTCTTCACCTGAGTTTTCATGGTAGAATTTTTACAGAATAGACGGGGTGACGTAAAAAGGGAATCTTAGATTATTTCAATAGGAATAGAATTTGAAGGAGCCTTATTATTTTGTACCCTACGGATAGGTGTACTTATGTACGTAAAAATAGTAACAGCAATATCCTTAAAACGGTCAGATTAAAAGGCTTCTTATTAAAAATAGGGGAAGGGTTTTTAAATCATACTGAAAACCTAAAAATAACTCTGTCAGCCCGGTAGGGCTTAAATAAAAAGGATGGAAATAGCACCAGGTGTGAGGTCGAGGTAATCCTAATGATTAACATAATCTGACCGTGCGGTTTTGGCTGAAAATGGGCTACCTACTCGCGACATAATTATCGTTATAGGCAAGTAAGGAAATAGGGCAAGAATATGGGTTGAAGCATCTTTTTGTATGTTATTCATATCATGGTGTATGTATTTTCAAGCCTAAGGTAAGATATTAAAAATCGACTTAAGGTGAAACATTTGATATTTTTTCCATACAAACTTCGGAGGGGTTTTACTCCACTATTTGACATCGTACATTCAAAGTTAAACATGATAATCGTTAGGTCTCATTATTAAAATTGTCTGTACGGAAGCAGAATAGTAAAATAAAAAGCCATTAAAAAGTTATGAGCCAACAAAGATTCGTTTTTCTTGCTAATTTTAACGCAACTTTGGGCGTAAATAAGTAATACAAGAAGTGTGAAATCTTGAAAACAAAATCCGTACCGACACAGAAAAATTAACGAAGATTTCAATAAATTTTATTTGTAATTGATTTATGCAGTGGTTATTTCAGAAAAACCTTTTTTCCAAAGGCCTTTTCGTAATTTTTGACGCGCTCGTTTTACTAAAATTGGTCGGTACGGTGTTTCCGTGCGTGCGAACTATACGTTGTCCATGTAGATCAGCTTCTAACTGCTCATCACTGATACTATCTCTGTCGGACACGATGCCAGGTGAGACAGTGTGGTTTTTGGCCAGGCCCACCATTGAGTTCGAGCCCGCGACTAGTTGCACCTTAAGTCATTGCCATGTAACTCTTATCTCGGTAAGGTAAGGTATAAATTACAATGATTGCTGGGAGTTTTATCAAACTCACGGCTATCATTCTAATTTATACTTTATTATAATGACATAAGAGTAACATTGCAATGACTTACTGATGGTGTTAAGTGGATCTAAGGTGGCAGTGGATTGAAATTCAATTTAAAGCGATAAGTAACTGCGAACATTTACTAAAGTGCCTACATAACTTAATAACCTGTAATCCTCACGTAAATCGTACGTAGATACTAGATACTTAGATTGATTTTATGTAAATATTTTCTAAGCATAGAAAACATAGTTAGCACTTTTTGAAGTAATTGTTACTTGGGTATATTGTTATTACCCTGATTTCAATATTAATTTCGTATAGTCGACCGCAGGGGTGTTAACCACTTTGACCTTGAGTTGACCTAGCGAGGGTAATATGGAGTTTTAATAGAATTCCGGCGGTCAGCTTATATTCTTTTTATTTTCACCAGCGTGCCGTCGACTGTACCTACACGTTTCATTTTTATTGTTTTTATCTATATAGAAATTATAATTACGTTTTCCACCAATATTTATCTTTCCAAATTACTCAAATTGTATATATGGCTATGTTGCTATGGAGAATCACTGACTCCTAAGTCACAGGAACCTACACCTAGTTTAGGAGTCAGAGTATTTAAATATTGACCTTTGTATAAAGCCTTTTTGTTTTAGTCATAAGGATATTGTTATGGGCTTTTGGCAAAGTAAAATGAAGGATATTAATAAGCACAATAGTTAAATCCATACTTCGATACTAATACGAAAGTAATTCTGTCCCGGTAATACGATCTCTTGAGATAATTTCCCCGCCCGGACGAAGCCGCAGGAAAAAGCTCGTAGTAAGTGATAAATTATTCTGTAGAAACAATTTACACTTTAATTTTTCCCTATCGACCGACTCTCATCAAACTTTTCAAGTAAAGCCTAAGTTTATTGAGGCAATACTAGCGAACATTAATTGGATCCGACTTAGTAACTTTTACAGATAATGACTTTTCTGAACTGGCTGTAGCAAACTGCACTACAGTGGTAGATACCAAATAGTTAGATATATTTTACAAGGATTGATATTTTACAATTATGGAGATTTTATCTTGTTTTGGATCACCAAAAACACCACAGGTTATGATTATATTGAACTTGCTGACCTGACAGATGTTGTCCAATCCACGCTTTCTTTCCGTAAAAACTTAAAAAGAATCGGACATTTTCAAACAAAAAAACGTGAGCGTGTATGTGTCAATAATAGTCCTCCAGACCGAATTTCGGCCATGAAGAACAATCTCAGTGGAGACAAGTCTTCGGCGCAGGAGATGTTTGTACGCAAGTGTGCGCACAGACACAGGTGCACTCTCTAATCCCTCACTCTCATGAACCTGTTATTATTTTACTAGTGTTACTTAGTATTATCTTTTCACGTAAAGCTTTTGCTCCATTAGCATTTTGCTCCATAAAAAAAATCAAAATGAATACGTAAAAGGTTAAAACCTAGGACACAAGAGCAGTCAATTCGAGCATAAGCTATCCCCATCAGCAAACAGGTACGATTTATAGCCGGTATTAGGTCCCACTATGATAGAGAGTGAGCCTAACGACATTTATCAGACAGTTCCAAACTCCGCCTAACAATTTTTACTATTCCGGTTTTAGAATTCTAGCTACCGTATTTCTATTCTAAAATAAAAGAAAATGTTCCTAAAGCAGTTGTATAAATCTATTAGAATTTATTTTTGTAACAGGCTTTGGCACCAGTTTTATTATTAGATAGATATACCCTTCTGTCTCTGCCTAGCCTTATCCCATTATTTGGGGTCGGGTCTTTTCTACATTATTTCTCAGACATGACGTGTCTGGGTCTTCGAGACATCTATACTCCATTTGAAATAAGAGTAGACATTTAACTAAACCTTTTTTACAGTTCGTTCAACCAATTTTGACTTCTTTTGCGTTGGTGACATGACAAATAGCAGCTGCAGTTGGTATTGTAAACAACGATCTGAAAACAGCACACCTATACTCCATTTGAAATAAGATTAGACATTTCATCATCATCAGCCTACTAATGTCCCCACTGCTGAGACACAGGCCTCCTCTCTGTGAGAGGGAGTGGGCCGTAATCTACCATGCGGGCCCAGTGCGGGTTGGTAGATGTCACATGTCTTCGAATTTTTTGGTTCTAAGACATGCCGGTTTCCTCACGATGTTTTCTTTCACCGTTTTGAGAGCAGTGGTGATGAAATTATGTACACAAAGTAAAGCGCCTACTTGGGTTCGAACCACGACCTACAACTCGTAATTTTTCCAGTCCATTCAAATTATTCTGACTTTGGCATAAGAATGGCATTAAAAGCAAAAAAGTGGTTTTGTAACCACTTTTTAAGTCAGAATCGGTCTAATGGACTGTAAAAAAAGTTTGTTTATTTCAAATAGAGTATTATAGGTGTGCTGCTTTCAGATCTTTGTTAACGATGTTCGATGGACATTCAAGACAAAAATATCTTAACTTAAAAAAACCGCTGAAAGTATTTAGTCCTGGATAAGTGCAATCTTAATAAGGTGTCTGAAAGCTGAATTTCAAAGATTGTCAAAAACTAAGACAGATTCAAATTGTATGACTTTTCAAATGAATTTTGCAGGGTACATTTAAATCGACAGCGAGAAGGGCTCTATATATCTGTCTACTTAGTTTGTAATGTCCAACTTCTAGGCAAAGGCCTTCCTCTCCCTTTTCTTCACACGTCTGTGATCTGTCATGAAAGTCATTTTTTTTTTAATCACTAGGCTCACGTCAAGCAACTGTGCTTAGGCTTGATTATTACATACTTAAATAAACTCACGCCGTTTTCTCATGGGGTCAGTATATCTTCCTAGGGCGTCCACTCCCGGTATTTCCGGTCACATCTGCCTTGTAAATACATTTTACTAGTCGCCTTTCATTCATCCTCTCAACGTCACCAAAAATCATTTCAGCATACTCTTTTTGTCACTAAGTACATCTTCTTTTAACTCACACCTGCACCGTTATCTTATCATATCATTCCTCAGCCTATCATTCATAGTCAGACCACACATGCTTCGCAACGAACGCATTTACAAAGCATTTATTTTTATGTGATACACTATGATATTAATAACACACGAAAAGATGCTTCAACCATCTTTTCGTATGTTATTAATATTACAGTGTTAGATTAAGGCAAGAATATGCTTGCCCTAATCCCCTGCTGGCCTATAACGATAATTATGGCGAGAGTAGGTACCCCATTTTCAGCCGAAACCGCACGGCGAGATTTCGTTACTCATTAGGATTACCTCGACCTCACACTTGATGCTATTTCCATCCTTTTTTATTTAAGCCCTTTCGTGCTGACGGAGTTATTTTTAGGTTTTCAGTATGCTTTAAAACCCCTTCCTCTATTTTTAATAAGTAGCCTCTTAATTTGACGGTCATACGGATATTGCTGTAATGGCTACTACACACATGCCGGCGGCATGGCCGCTGGCTTATGCCGCGCAGCACGTGCCTCCGGCTTTTGCGCCTTAATTTCCTTTGCGTTTGTTTGTGCGGCTTTGTTCGGCAGTGCCGGACAGTGCCGGTGGCCATGCCGCCGGCACTGTGTGTAGTAGCCATTACTATTTTTGGTAGACATGAAATAATAAATAATAAACAAAAAATAAAACAAACAAACGAGGCCCATAGTGTGTGTTACAAACAACTTAAAAAAGTGTAAAAAACTTTAGAAGGTCGATTATTCTAATGATTTGGAAGTTAAACGACTATTCGCGCCCGTTTGAATAGCTCCAGCATTGCCGAATGAGCGGCGGGACGCCGTGAGAGTTGACGCAGTGCAGGCCACTCTTTCGTCAACGCTCATGGCGTCTTGCCGCTCACTCGTCGACGAATGAGCAGCCTACACTGGCCCCCTATCTCGGCGCGCATATACTCGTACTTAAGCCCTCGGTCAAAATATAGTTGATAAAATCGGCACAAGCGAATTTCCGCACACGGCGCGGGAATCGGCCCAGTTTGATCAGAACTTGACAGCTAATGTTCTAACATATAGACACACAAAACCTACTTATAAAGTAAATAAAAAAATAACCCGCCATTTCCCCTTTCAAATAAAAAAAACCACATGCCATTAGCAAAACGACAGCGGCTCTTAAAAAGAGTAATATTATCTAAAACAATCCATAAGCTACGTACAATATAACACGGAACACAACACGAGGTACTTACCGATGAGAAAGAGGAAGCCATGTAGAAGAGATAGGCATAAAGCGGATTTTACTCCGCTCGCTGTGTGCCCCATTACAACCAAGTCGCCGAGCGGGATCGCTGGAATAAACGGGAACTGTTAGTGATTATGGATCTGGTTTTGTGTGTTATTATTGTGGATAGAATGTCTTTTTCGTTTTGATTGAGTTTTATACAAAAAAAAAATTGATGATTTGCATGTATACAATAGGGTTATTGGTAAAACACTTACAACCTCTTAAGGAATCATTGTACTTATCATTATGAACAGTAACAACAACTTTACTCGTCAAAATGTAGGAACCCTTTTTTTTCACGATTTCTGGTTTGGTTCTTTAGTTGTTCATAATGATGAGTCCAATGACCCCTTAATAAGTTGTTAGTGTTTTACCAATAACCCTGTATACAACCTTTCATGCATTTTCCATTATGCTTGCACTGTTTTTAGTTTGGGAACAATTAATTCGTTCTTGGAAACAATAAATAATGGATTCTTTTCGAGAGTAGTCATCCAAATCTGATAGTATTTCCTTTAAATTAAAACTGCACACTATGAGAATGAAGAAAAAAAATGTTCATTATCACGGCGACAAAAAGCCTAAATAGAATTCAATTTATTTTTGTATATTATTCACACTAGTGGATTCTGGTCACTAATAGTTTTTCTCACATCTTTTCAGTTTTTACAAAATAAAAGTTCAGAAAACTCATCAAAATATACGTACCTACAACACCGATTATCCAGTATCTCGAATTTCTTTCTCCTAAAATGAAACTCGACACGTCAAACCCGCGACGACGCATTTATTAAGATTCCATCACATAAAACCGGGTACAACAGACCTCCCAATTTCGGAAATTAGGACTCACTGGTAATTCGATTTGTTCCTACTGATCTGATGACAGTTCGGTTCAAATCTTTTTGGTCATATTGTTTGAAACATAAAATATGGATCCGGAATTCTGTAATTTTGAAAATTCGAATATCTTATGAGCGAGCAAACCGGCGCTAATGAATGGGATGGGCGGAATAAAAAACGGGTGGTTCGCGCGCTAATTTTCGTTTTTCATTCGTATTATTAAAACAAATACACACTTTGAAAAAGTAAAAAAATCTAGTTTTGTTATTATTAAAAAACGGACGTAGGACGTAAAGTATTTACGCCGTATTATGGGTTTATTTTATTTTTTAGAGACTACTTTGTTTTTTTTTTCTATCGAGGAAACTACAAGTACCTAGCTGTGTTTCTAAAGTGTACGATTTATAGAGTGAATTCTTAAATATCTTACATATTTATTAAAATAAAGGTTAAGTAATAACGATGCAACGGATCAAATGAACGCAATTATTTTGCAATTAGGACGTATCGTTCCCTCGGTGCGCTCATAGAAGTGAAAACGTGTTTTGATCTTCAACTGTTTTTAGATATACTTATCGTATCGCATCTCATTTGTTTTAATTAGAACGGCGAAATGTAAAATGAGGAGCTCGTGGCTAAGTAATAACAAGCCGCACGGGTCGATCCAACAGGTTAAGCTACGCTTTCCGGGGTTGGTCAGTGGATGGGTGACCGTCTTTATATACCGAGACTCCTCCGTGCCTCGGAAAGCACGTTAAGCCGTTGGTCCCGGCTGCCATTTGTGGATCTTTGACAGTCGTTACGAGTCGTCAGAAGCCCGAAAAGTCTGACACCAGTCTTACCAAGGGGTATCGTATTACCCAGTTACTGGGTTGTGGAGGTCAGATAGGCAGTCGCTCCATGTAAAATACTGGTATTCAGCTGCATTTGGTTAGACTGGAAGCCGACCCCAAGATAGTTGGGAAAAGGCTAGGAAGATTGAGAACGGCGAAATGTTAAATTTAGCCTATAATTTTACTTATATTTATAACCACACTAGCTGCACGCCGCGGTTTCACCCGTACCGGTCCTATGGGAACATCGGGGTAAAAAGTATCCTATGTCCATTTCCAGATCATGGTTTAAATCCATGTTCTAAACATCCAAATCCGTTCATCAGTTTTACCGTGAAAGCGTAACAAAAAAACTCACTTTCGCATTTATAATATTAGATAAGATTCGTACAAATTCTATGAACATGTGGGGAATCCTTTCCAACATGTTTATAGATGACTAGAGCTTCTGCCCGCGACTTCGTCCGCGTGGAATAGTTACTTTGGGCTAACGCTAAAAAAACCCCCCGATTTTGAAACACTCTTCATTGGTACTCCGCTACTATTGGTCTTAGCGTAATGATATATAGCCTATAGCCTTACTTGATAAATGGGCTATCTAACACTGAAAGAATTCTTCAAATCGGACCAGTAGTTTCGGAGTCTATTCGGTACAAACAAACAAAAAAATCTTTCCTCTTTTTATTATTAGTATAGATTAACATTTTGTAATGAATAGGTACTTGACAAGATGCATGCTATTCTTTAGTACCAAATAATGAAACATATACTAGTAAAATGCGTAGAAAACAAAAAGGCTGTTCTCAAAAAAAAAATTTTTGCTTTATATGAGAGTTATATAATCGTCTGTTTTTACTCAAACATCGCCTGATCAAAAGTATTCAACAAAGTTTTACGTTCACGTCCTTCTTACGGTAGTTATCTACATTAAGCTATATGCGTGGGAATGTCTGTGTGATAAAAACACATTCTTTTATGTTGGCCGTAAACAATACAGCCGTGTAATGTTTCAGTAACATGATTCCACAAAATGCGGCTTCTACGGGCTTTGAATAAAATAAAATATAAGGATAAGCTTTTGTTTTGAAATGTTTTTTTGTGAAATTATGTCTGTTTAATCACATTATTTAGATATTTTATATTGTTAAGATAAATTACGGCAAAGGGTATGGAGTTTTAAAGTTAAATATGCCTTTCCTTATTTTTCCTATCTCGATAAACAAATATTCACCGGAAAATATTTATTGCCATACAAAAAAAATATGTGTCAGCTCCGATGCACGACTGGAGTTTACTCTTTAATACGATTGTCTTTGAATACAAATAGTGTAAACGCATCCCTTAAACCCTCAGACTGTATACAAGTATACACATACAACCCCCCCACCCTAATATAACTCAAATGAAACAATAATCCTAACTTGTCCTAACTAATATTATAAATGCGAAGAGTGAGTCTGTTTGTTAAGCTTTCACGCTAAAACGGCTGACCAGATTTGGATGAAATTTGGCACATGGGTAGATCATGACCTGGATTAGGATATATGATACTTTTTATCCCGATATTCTCACGGAATCGATAATTATGCGGGTGAAACCGCGAGGCGCAGCTAGTTTACGAATAAAACACAAAGTTAACGCTTGTATAAATTTGACTCCTCATAAAATTTCCTAACCGGTTCGAGGAAAGTGAAGAAGTGCCTACGGTTCCTTCGCTCTAGTTGTTCCAACATTACTATAAATAGAAATAACTAGTTCAGCAATTCTCTTAGAAGTTTAAGACACAGTAAAAGCGGTTTCCAAATCGAATTTCCAAGAACATTCTTGAAAGAAGTATCATTAAATACTAGTTTCTGCCCGCGACTTCGTTCGCGTGAAATTTATTGTCCCTCGTACCAACCTCGTTGCATCGCCTACGCTATTACTCAGTTTGGACTTAGCGTTACTTCTAACTTTTTTTTCATTTTGCTCGGCTCTTAACAGTCCTAGCATGATGTTAAATAGCGTAGCGTTCTTCAAGAATGTCACTATCAATTGCAAAAAAAAAAAATTAAGTATCACTGGTAATTCCAGAGATTAACACGTTCAAACAAACCAACAAAAAACAAACTCTATTATATAGACACATAAATAGTTGCGGAGAGAGTAAACTTTGCCAAACACATTAAGTACAGTGGGTACGTAATTAGTGTTTTCTCAAACATGCTTGGAAATTCGAACATTATTTTGACAACACTCTTCGAGATAAATCGAAATTGGGATCGGTCAAATACATGCGAGCGCCCGGCCGGCAATGTTTGTATGAAAATCCATATCAGTCGTGTTTAGCGGCCTAATAAATTACTATGAAAACCCATTATCTGTCGTGTTATTTAAAAATGGAACTACATTTTTTACTTTAACACATGGCAACCAAGGAGGTAACTTATCAAAGATTTTATTTTGATTGGCTTGCAAATTGAGCTGTTTATATTAAATAAAAAAGAAACAAATGAACATAAATTGGCCCGTGAAAAATTATCCTTGTTCGTCATAGATTCTGGAATTTATAAATAATTTACTTAATTTTAATTTCCGCGCATTATTTAAGAAAAGTACTATACTAGCCGGTTTATTCACAGTGAGCATCCCGCTGCAATTTTTTTTAGTGTAAAGTCGTTTTGTGGTGCAAGCGGGCCTAGAAGGCCTAGAACGCACTGCCGTGGGTTCTTTTATCGCATGATCTGTGAAGTATGGTATGTCATACAAGTGCGCGCATGGTGATGAAAAAAACGAACGCGGGTTATTCGCAGTGAGCATCCCGCTGCAATTTTTTTTGTGTAACGTCGAAATAAACAACTTAGGCTTACCTTTTTTTGAGCAGTAGTTACTTACTTCTAACGTCTTTTAATACAAGCATACCTAACCGTAGAAGCCGCATTTGTTTGATCGCCTCGTTGGTCTTGTGGTCGCTAGCGCTACTCCTGAGCATGAGGTCCTGGATTCAATCCTCAGATGGGGTAAAGTGTAATTGGGTTGTAATCTCAGTAGCAGCCCGGAGTATAGATTTGTGCTCGGTTGATGTTAATAGGCTCGCCCTCTGAACATAACTGGCGAAATGTGGTTGTACTATAGGTACACCTCTGCCAACCCTTCGGAGAAATAAGCCGTGATGTTATAAGCCGCATTTGCACAGATGGGAGCGTTCACGCTAAGTTTCCTCTCTGTATCTCAGTCATAGAGACTTCCGTTACCGTTGCGTACAAAGCCTTAAACAACTACGTAAGTACCTCTGTTTAAGTTACCCCTTTTCTTCATACAAGTACACTAACAACGTTTGTGTATGTCGATGAACACAGAGCGTTAGTCTGTCTGTATTTACGAACAATCTATGGTATTGTTCCCCGCTTATTGTCTATTCAATATAGTTTCGCATTGAGTTTGTAGCAGATGGAATTATAATAGCGTGCGTATGATAATTTCTCTTTTGAATTGGGTTGGCGATGTGTGAATAATTAGGTCTTCTATTTGTTTTGAATTGGCCTAACATATTGAGCCCTGTGAAAGGACATGTGAAAGCTTGAGATAAGAAGCAGTCGTTTCTGTTGCCTGAGGACGAAATGAAAGGCTTGATATATTTGAATACTGAATAAGCAGGCAGTTCTATACCTATCGATCTTGCTAATTATTATTTGCGAAGGCCATAAAATAATAGTTTTTGCTCTATGCTGTAACTAGTTTCTGCCCGAGACTTCGTGCTCTTGTTTTAACATAAAATTATATCCGCTCCCTATTAGTAAAATAATTTTCAGAATTATTTCAATTCAATTTCAAAAGATTAAAAGTTTTGTGTTTTTTTTGAGGTTCAGGGGTTCAAAACTTTTACGGTTCGTGGCGCACTAGCAAGTTTAGTGTTTTGTCTCGGCGCCCTTTCTAGTCAAAATAGGGTAGATAGGCACAAAAATTAAAACATCGACCATGTGAAGCTGTTTATATTGACACAAGAATACATTTATCATTTAAGAAAAATAGGAAATAAAATGGCAACTTAGTCAATGTGAGGCGTGAGCTTGGTGATGTCCACACATTTTGATAAGCTTTGACACCGCTGCTCTAATTTCTTGCTCCACAATAATCTTTGAGCGATATTTGCTCTTTATTTCAGCTACAGTTGAAAACCCGGCTTCATATAAATAAGATGTTTCAAAGGGAATGAGAATTCTTAGAGCTTTTATTTTGTTCCCGTGAATACCTAAGTTTTGTTTCCGGAGAACGGTAAACAGGATCGCCTCCTGGCCCCCTTCTTTACTCTCTGCGGCGCACACTCTGGGAACCCCTGCCTTATAATGTAAGTATACATAGTTATGTAACAGTCAGTAAGTCAACAAGATTCTGGTTTACCTGCTGGATTGGGTCTGGTCTGCCAGGATACTGATACACCTAATAAGGAATCGGATAGCATTTATTAATTTAATCCACCAGATTAATTTCTGTGGTACGTACATATTTGCCTGTAACTTCACTTAGCATTAAGTAAGCAAACTATTTGCTTTTAGCTAGGCATTATATATATGGATATTTAATGTGTGTATGTATACATTAATATTACAACACAGAACTTACATCTCAAACACAAGCGTCTTCGAAGCACTACCAATTTTAGTTAGTGTTGAAGTACAGAGGCCGTACTACAAACTCAAATAAATATTTACTCCTATAATTGTATTCAGTCTCGAGTCTAGATGTAGGTACACCAAAGGCTTAGATACATATTTATGATAGCCTAGGCCTGTCTAGGGACTCCAGACTGCCTGTTTGATATTCGCTGCCAGATAGTTACGTGCGAAAATTTCGTAAGCGCGATTTAGGACTAGACCGATGATTGGGTCTTTGCGTTCGTTTTGTTGATTGTTCTACGTAGTTCAATTACTTTCCGCTGGATGTCGCTAATGTTAAAATTGAATGTGCTTGTGTGTATGGTTTGAGTTGGATATATTGTTTCAATATTGGTTAACGTTAAATACAAAACTCGTCAAACCCAAAAGATACTTGTGATTGTCATTGTAATTACCACAAATGGCAAATAGATCGGTTTAAATAGTCCAAAAGATGTGTGTAGCCTGCGAGGGGCTCGTGGCTTACATTATGTAACATCTAGGTATACCGACAAGGAGTATTACTTACAAGGAAGCAGTGGTGGACCAGTGGTAACGGCCCCGACTTACGAGTTGTAGGTCGTGGGTGCGAACCCAGGCAGACGCCTATGTTTGTGTAAATAATTTCATCCACTGCTCTCAAAATGGTGAAGAAAAACATAGTGAGGAAACCGGCATATTCAAGAGCCAATAATTTGAAAATCCACGTCGTGGATTACAGCCCACTCCCTCTCGAAGAGAGGAGGCCTGTGTCCCAGTAGTGGGAACATTATTGCCTGATTATCCTAAGCAGTTTAATATTTCACCGGTTTTATATTTATGAACATCTTCAAATGAAGTGTACGGTAAATCGTTTCGAAGAAAATTAATTAGGAAGCGTCCTTGCCGGTCTATAGGTAAGTAGGGTGGGCCATGTATTTATCGAAAGGTTGCTGGGGTCTGATCCGTTGACCAATTAATCACTTGGCAGGTTCGGTCTCAATTGAACGAAAATGGCGGGGATAACTATTGAGTGGACGCGAGTTTGTTTCCCAGCCGTTGCATTATTAAATTGGATGTATTTCATAAACAAGTTTATTAATTTTTGAAGAGTTTAACAACAATGATTTACGAGAATATTTAATTTACTTATATCCACATAATATGAACGAGAGGTTTTTAGTTTTTAGGCTTCTTTGTCCTACTGTTCTGCTTCGATGAACAAACAAGACTAAATCCTATAACTATTGTTATAGGATTTAGTCTTGTTTGTACTACAAATAGACACACAATTTGAAACATCGTTACGTTACTGTTGATCGATGGAAGATGTTAAAGATAAAATGATAATTAGCACAAAATTTTGCTAGCGAACTTTAGTACCTTAGCACAATAAATATATTGTGACATGAAAAGGGGTACCCTTTTGTCATCCAAAATAGATAAATGTTTTGGAAGATCGAAGACAGTAAAACCACTTGAAAGGTTGAAATATTATCGAAGGAAAATGGAAAATCAAGTACACACGGCTACACATCAAGCTATACATTTCCAGTTTATGCTGATCACGCATTGTATAGGATTTCCGTACAATGCGAGGTCAGTTTATACTGAAAATGTATAGCTTAATGTGTAGCCGTGCGTACCTGTCCTGTACAGACAAAATTAAAATTACGATAAAAAAAAACATTTCTGAAATAAAACTCGTCTAGGTACCTAAAAAGATAAAAAGGTTTACTATTGTCTCATGTAGCCCGATTCTCATAAAATAAAAACATTCAATATAGCGAGACCCACGGAGACCTAACTTTTATGTAGTAACCTATTAACTTGAAATGACAGCTTAATTTTATTTTATTTATTGCTTTGTGTCCTTGATTCCTTGCGGCGTAATAGAATGTCATATTATACTATCAGGCCCTTTGTACACGCACTTTTTTCTGGCCGTGAAAAACTACGGTGTTTTCGCCGTGTGTAGGCATGGTCATCAGTGTTGAATGGATTAATATGGAAGCTTATTGACCGGCACGTTTTTTTTTTACGGCGTGGTTTATTCGCTGTACCGTAAAGAAACCGTGCCGTGTACAAAGGGCCTTATGTAGGGAAAAGGTTCGCTTGTTAGGTATTTGTCCAAAAATTTACATTTAATTTGGTGAAATGCTGTGTCTGGAAAAGGCCAAGCTTCTCGCTCTATTTTTCTTTAAATGTGTTTAAAGATAACTATGCGGTAGTGTTGAAAACTAGCAAAAACATCTTTAAAGTTCATTCAAATGTACTAATTGTGATTAACTTATTTCTGAAACTGAAGTGGCAGAGGGCAAGGCACATTACTTGCAGAACAGATGGCCGATGGAGCTAAAAGGTTCTGGAGTGGCGACCGCACGTAGGTCGCAAGGTGGTGAAGGTCTTAGAAGGATACGAGATGCACAGAAATGGTCGAAGTGGCGGTGCTTGGGGGAGGCCTATGTCCAGCAGTGGACGTTTTTTGGCTGAAATGATAAACTGTCCTAGACTGCTAATGGAATTAAAAGCATCAATAGTCAAATGTGTCGATTATAGAATGCTCATTCATGTCGTTTTACAGTCTACTGTTCATCACCTGCATAGCCTTTTCCCAACTGTTGTGGTTGGCTTCCAGTCTAACCAGATGCTGCTGAATACCATTTTACATGAAACAACTGCTTATCTGACCACCACAACCTCGTCTGGGTAACATGATACCCCTTGGCAAGACTGGTTGTCAGACTTTCGGGCTTCTGACTATCCATAACGACTGTCAAAGAGCTACAAATGACCGGGCGGACTGGCTTATCATGTTTTCCTAGGCACCGAGGGGTATCGGTATGTAATGGATGGTCAACCATCTACGGACCGACCGCGGCAAGCGTTGCTTATCCTTGAAGATTGACCCGTGCTGTTGTTATGACTTTGCCACGGGCCCCTCTAGACGGAAGTGTTATAACCCCCAAAAGTAATTTTGAACGTACTACGCGCGTGATTTTAGACGTACTACGAGCGTGATTTTAAACGTACTAAGAGCGTCTTTTTACACGTACTAAGACCGTGATTTTGGACGTACTAAGAGCGTGATTTTCGACGTACTAAGAGCGTTCATTTAGACGTACTAAGAGCGTGATTTTAGACGTTCTAAGAGCGTGAATTTAGACGTACTAAGAGCGTGATTTTGGACACGTCCGGAACAAAAGTTTGTTAACCTTGAAGACCGACCCGTGCGGCTGTTATTAAATAGCCACGAGTTTCAGGTGACGGTCTAATTCTATCGAGACTTTTCTATCGAGAAAGTGGATTAGTCATAATTTCCCACACACTAACCTACGTTATAATATCGAAAGCAAAAAATACTTCACTATGTTATATGTAAATGATACAGTGTATCATATAGATGTGAAGCCTCTGATACATCTGTAGTGATAATAATATAACTATATTACTAACATTACTACAAACCACTGACAAGAGTCGTGACTCAACGATAATTACGATACAGATGCTACATAATTATAGACAGAACTTGTTTATAGCTAATTATCAGCGGCTAGTTAATTGGCAATTACATACGTAATGTAAATATATACCGCAAACAGGTCCCTTGCGTTATGGCTTCTATTTGTGTGTTAATAAAGTATATTGTGACAACTGGAATGTATGGCGCAGCGTGATAATTACAGAACGTTGTGGATCTAGGTCGTGAGTTGGATTGGGGCAACGGAATGCTTATAAATCATAACACACAGCATGTATTCCCCAGGTACACAGAGCTTATACGATACAGTATATATTGCTGTAAAAAAAGTCGTTATAGAATCGCCAATTAACAATGCAATACCATGTCTAGGCATTATAATATGAACTGAGAGGATGGTTTATGAAGAATATACAAATTAAATGCAACTCAAAAAATGTTTCAATATACACGACGAATATTCCGTAGCTACTACGCAACCGTAGCACTGCTACGGCGTAGCTCGCGTTAAGAACCATGCTACGACGCTGTAGCATCCCCTACAAATTACTCTCCATTTTGCGAAACTTGATGAGAGTAAGTATATCTGAGCTGAGAACTAGTAAATTAAGAGAAAATGTACCTCATTAGGCTGGGAAAATACTAGGACAAAGAAAACCTCCCTTCACCCATGTTACAGTAATTTACAACTTCGTGAACTTACTTAAAATCCCAATCTAAGTGTTTCAGCGGGGAGCCTAAGCAACAGAACTTAACTTGAAGTTTAAGATGTCTTGTCTCTTAAATACGCACTGTGTAAGTAAATATGAGTTACGGCCTAAGTTTTATCATACAACTACATACATAGATTTGCCCTCCGGTTGCGTTCAGAACTTAGATGTTATGCCATCTCAAGGGAATTACGTACTGAGAATTCCATTTGTTCTTCAAAATTTTTGTATAAAGTTCTTCGTATTTTGTCGCGATATTAGGTTGGTTCGATACTTTGAAAGTGTGACGTAAAATTTTATTGAAACCTTCTAGGACAAGCTTGGGAACTATAAAAGTGGCATCAAAAAGGTTTCGTTATACAGTGAGAACAGATTTTCCGTTCTTATAAGACACGTAGTGCGATAATGTGGCAATAGAATAGTGCTACGTATTTCGTAGTGTCAAATACGTAGCACTATTCTACTACACGTGGAGGAAAAAGTGGTAGATGGGTCGGTAATTTCTAATTCCTCACGAAAATTAGTTGAATGTTTTCATGTTTTAGTATACCTACGTAAATGTTAAAATCTTATTAGTTTAAATGAGAAACTGTATCTAGGTCTAATAATCTAGATGCAAAAACACAACACGTTTAATCAATTTGCCTAGCCTTATCCCAACTATGTTGCGGTCGGTTTTGAGTCTAACTAGAAGCAGCTGAATACCAGTATTTTACATGGAGTGACTGCCTACTGGCCTCCAGGTAAGACATACGATACCTCTTGGTAAGACTCTTTGTCAGAATTTTAGGCTTTTGACGACCCGTAACGACTGTCAAAGATCTAGGAATGACAGCAGGGCTTAACGTGCTTTCCAAGGCATGGACCAGTCTCGGTATGTAAAGATGGTCACCCATTCACGGGCAACCCCGGCAAGTGTAGCTTAACCTGATGGATCGCCCCGTGCGGCTGTTATTACCTAGCCACGAGGTCCTCCACATATCACACCAAGACATTTATTACTTACGTAAAATTTAAGTAATGAAAAGACCAAC
Organism: Conistra vaccinii; assembly: GCA_948150665.1. Classification (NCBI taxonomy): domain Eukaryota; kingdom Metazoa; phylum Arthropoda; class Insecta; order Lepidoptera; family Noctuidae; genus Conistra; species Conistra vaccinii. Next base: position 6,736,028 of record OX411320.1, on the reverse strand, counting down.
AGAATTTATCTCTACGCCTAAATTAGTTCTGTAACTAGAAATACATATATTTTAGGCTTTAGGTCTTCCCTAGAGATTACCCAGCCGCTGACTACAAAATATTATACCAAATAGTTCAAGACTGCTTCGAGCCCAAACCTAATACATATAAATCTAATATATCTCCCGTCTCTGTACAAAGGTAAAGAACTCCAGAGACAAAAAGCGGCCAAGTGTGAGTCAGACTCACTCGAAGGGTACAGTACCGTACAATATTTAAGGGTTCACTAATCGACGGCTCAAACTCGTTGGTGGGCGTGACTAATATGCATGCTAATTTTATTGGTCTAATTATTTATTCTAAATGGTTTTTATTTATTAATTTATTTAGTGTAATAGACGAAAATTTCATGAATAGACCGGGGCGGGCGTATATATATTATGAAAAATATCTAGATGTATTTATTCAAAATAAAATTATTTGAACTATTGAATAAATTATCTTTCCCTGTTTGGTTTCTATTTTGCCATTTTCTCACTACTTATTTACGCCCAAATACGAGTTAAAATTAGTGTTGTAATAATTATGGAAGTTTGGACGATCTTAACCTCCAAATCAATATTTTTTTCCAATTCTGCTTCCTTAAGGCGGCGGCGACCGTTGAATTGTCCATACAAACGTAATATCTAAATCATATTATTATGCGATTTGAGCATATTTCCATCATATTATGTTAATATTCGGATTTAGACAGTATTTATCTAGGCTTGTACATCTTTTCTTTTTTCAAAAAACTTTCCTAAAATGAAATATAAGCGAATTGAATTTTGCACATTTTTACAGCTAAATGACATGTTTTCATACTTTTTTCCTGTATTATAAACAACAATATTTGGAATATTATTTCGGCAGGAGCATAGCTTATAATATCAAGATAAAAAGTATAGATAAAATTATGAAAGAATATTAAGTTTTCATTCATAATTTTTGGTATTACGGAACACATCCAAATTTATCATAAATTCCGATAGCTGGTAACAACGCTAACAAAACACAACACACATAACACACAACAGACACAGACAACAAAAACAATACAACAACACAACAGAACAAAGATAATAATATTCCGAACGCATTTTCGTCCCATCTCGACATGCAGTTTCGAGCCGTGTTCGCCGGACAAGACAAATTGACATAATTTTTAGTTTTGAACGTACACCGTTAAACAGACGAGTAATCACCATACTACGTTTGTTTGGAAGATGACCGACTAGCGTACCCTTAACACTACTTTTTTTAAATAGTTTCATTAAAAAACACGTTTCTTGGTTATAGTAGTACAAACTCTGTGGAAACTACAAGTGTCTACCTATTACGATTCAAAAGATATAGCCTTGTGACAGACGACTGGACAACGGTGACATAGTAATAAGGTCCCGTTGGTACCTTTGGGTACGGATTACGGAACCCTAAAAATGAAAAGAGGGGAACTGTCTAGATTTCACAAGATAACTCCCTATGATTTATGGTATACTTTATTGTCCAATGTTTGTCACGACGGGTGAAAGATGGCCGCCACAAGACTTATGATTGAATGTCTGTTAAAGTAACAGATTTTCCTTTTATTTGTCTTTGGAGAGCTGCTGGATTTTTTGTTTAGGTTTTGCCGTTAGTACTAGGTTTTTTGAGTTTTATTAACACTTTGAGACACCCAAAGAAGTTACCATAACATGATATATCATCATCGCGCCTGCTTAAACCCAAGGGTTAGGTAGAAGTGTATCTATTTAGTTTACCTGCCTTTTGCCATTTTATATGTTTAAGTCCCATGTAATGCAGGGGCGACCCTTTTACCATTTTATTTATCTTTTTTTTTATTTTAAGAAAGAAAGAAAATACGTTTATTTGCGGTAAAAATGACGCATAAAAAGAAAACAAAACAAAAAATAAACAAGTTGAGGGAAAATATGCGTCACATCCACGCAAAACGGCCATTTTATTTTTAGACTACGTAAATTAATTATAACCAGCTTTTGCTAGCGACTTCGCCCGCGTGCATGACGGAAATTATCCCAAGGGTAAAGGACTACCGGGATCAAAAGTATCCTATGTCCTATTCCAGATCATGGTCTACCTGTGTGCCTAATTTCATCCAAATCTGTTCAGCCGTTTTAGCGTGAAATCGTAACAAACAAACGAACTCATTTTCGTATTTATAATATTAGTTAGGTTTTTTTCAATGCTAATAAAATAATGAAAATTCTTTGTGTTTAATCTTCGATAGCAATTGTCTTGAGAAAACCTGAACTTAGCTCACTAGAATACTAATAGGTATGCAGTGCACACGATGTTGATTTGGTATTAATCTTTTATACTTTGACATCCTACTCTGACATTAAAATGATAGTTTGACATCCCAAATAAATTGTATAACTTTATGATATTATTATTGACATACCTAAAACTGTAATTGTAGGTAATTCTTAATTATGCAATCAATAATGTTAATACAACCTAAAAGTCTCTATCCTGTAATAAATGTATGTAGGTATTTTATATTTGAACGCCACACTTGGCAGAATGGGGTGATACCATTGACTAATCTTAAGACCATAATGAATGTACCATATTCTGACAAATAAATGATTATGATTATCATTCTTTCTCAGTACTTATATGAAAAGGCTTTTGGTTTTTAGTAGCATAACTATTATTTTTATCTCCTGATATTATAAAAAAATACTGTATTCTACCGTTCTTTTAGTACACGCACGCGCGTAACTTTATTTTAAGTAAGGTGCGCGGAGCGGTGTTCCAGTTAAGTGAATTTATTAAACCTAGGTCTACATTCAATGAACCCTGGATTTTACTAGGGTTCAGGCTAACGATAATATGTGTACCAAGCTAAGGTACACATTTACCTTTTTTTTTTTGTTACTTTACATACTAGAATAAAATGGTCGTCTAGAACGATTTTCAATTGTTTTTTTATTATAGTTGCAAATAATGGAGCAATTTTTATCGATCTTTTTCTCTAGTTTACAGGGTGTAACCCACGAAACCCTCATCTACGCAGTAAGGAACGCAAAACATTGTGCTTATTCAAGGGTGCATGCAACGGAGGAGCTCGTGGCTAAGAGATAACTGCCGCACGGGTCGATCCATCAGGTTAAGCTACGCTTGCCTGTTGGTCTGTGGATCACCATCTTTACATACTGAGACTTCTTCGTGCCTCGGAATGCACGTTAACCCGTTGGTCTTGGCTGTTATTCGTGGATCTTAGACAGCCATTACGGGTCGACAGAAGCCTGAAAGTCTAACAACCAGTTAAGATTAGTTGTCTGGCCAAGGGGTATCGTATTACCTAGTAACTGGGTTGTGGAGGTCAGATGGGCAGTCGTTCCATCTAAAATACTGGTATTTAGCTGCATTCGGTTATACAAGAAGCCGACCCCAACATAGTTGAGAAAAGGCTAGGCAGATTGATTGATTAGCAACGATACAGGTATCGTGGGAGTATAAAGTTAACATTTAAAACTGGTTTTTGTACATGTACAAACTACGTCTAAAAGACTTGGAACTTTGACCATCAATATCTCTGTAACCAAAAGGTTTCCAGATTTGGCACAGTACAAACAACGGGTTGCACTCCCAGAGTGCCGGCAGAAGTGAAAACTTGAACATTAACGTTGTGCATTTTTAAATATTTTGGAATGATTAGGGAATAATTTCACACGAATTGCTTTATTTAGCAGTATAAAAGTACTTTAATTTATGTGGTTAAACACAATATTCATTAGTAGTAGGTAGTAGTATATTTATTTATTTTCACAATGTAGTGTAACAAAAATAATAGTATATTATGCAACTAATGAATAAAGGACGGATTTAAAGCGAGGGCCATAGATGAATCACGATAAAGTGAAGGATTCTAACGACTGAATCACGACCGTAGGGAGTGATTCATGATGATTGATAGAATCCTGAGCGACGCGAGTGATTCATGGCCCACGATATAAATCCGTTTTATTCAAGAGTTGCATACTATACTTTATACCATGACTACGAGAAAAAGAAAGATTTAAGCGAAAATAGACATTTAATAAAAGGTTAACACGTTCAGTGTCGGGAGCCCTCCTGGAGGATTCACCTACTTGGATATGGGATGTCGGGAGCCCTCGCGGAGGGCTCATTTAAAATGTAGACATTCAGTGTCGGGAGCCCTCCTGGAGGGTTCACCCACATGGATATGGGATGTCGGGAGCCCTCGCGGAGGGCTCATTTTAAATGTAGACATTCAGGGTCGGGAGCCCTCTTAGAGGGTTCACCTACTTGGATATGGGATGTCGGGAGCCCTCGCGGAGGGCTCATTTTAAATGTAGACATTCAGTGTCGGGAGCCCTCCTGGAGGGTTCACCTACTTGGATATGGGATGTCGAGAGCCCTCGCGGAGGGCTCATTTTAAATGTAGACGTTCAGTGTCGGGAGCCCTCCTGGAGGGTTCACCTACTTGGATATGGAATGCCGGGAACCCTCGCGGAGGGCTCATTTTAAATGTAGACGTTCAGTGTCGGGAGCCCTCCTGGAGGGTTCACCTACTTGGGTATGGGATGCCGGGAGCCCTCGTGGACGTTGGAAGTGAAACCTCCCGGAGGTTTCAGTTCCAACTACGAATAATAAAAGTCATAGACTTTTATGGCGGAATGATGAGTTATGAGTTCTATGAAAATGGGTGGAGTCGAAAGTGTTAAGGAGGTTGTATAGCATTGAGATACGAGGTCGAATACATTGGTGTGTTCTAAATTCAAACACCAAAATAGTGATTAAAAGAGCTTTTTATTCACTGTTTTCAGTGAATAAAATAAGCTTTTTAGAGGGGGAATGGTATAAACAATTTATTTAAACACTTTTCATGAAGTATGTTTTAACTGCATTTTTTTTACCCATCAATATGGGTAAAATGTCTATATCGCAATCTTTACGTAATATCAAAGTAATATAATAATAAAATATAATATTTATTTTGATATTTAGTTTGTCGGTTGCTAGGCAACGGATCTTACGGCACGGTCTGACGCGAGTTTAACATTTTTTACCCGCTTCTTTAGCGGCGTTGTGCACTTTTTTTGGGATGGGTTAAAATGATGAGTTTTCACTTCAAAAAATATCATTATTACGGGAAGAACAAATAAGTGACGCACGTGTTCATCAAGGGTATTTTTACACCGGTTATTATTGCCGGTATGCAGTCAGTACGGGGCTGATTAATAACTCAAGAAGGTTATAATTGATCGATGGTTGTTGAGTATTATTATGCTATTATCGCATTGAGTTCATTGTATTGCTTTGCAAGGTTAGAGCCACGTTACCTCTTTACAAAAATAGCTTAATAATCGGATTATTTGGGAAGATTCTACGTAGGACGCAAGCGTCTACAATATCAGATTATTAATACTCGACAGTTTGGCTGACGCGACGTGACACGCCGCTAAGCTAGGACGCAGTCTTATTACTAGAATATTATTTTAACGAGACAGAGATATGATCTTTATTACAGCAGTCACTCAGTTCATACGAAACCTATATAAAAATAATGAGGACAGTAAAATTCGTAGCTTTTATACGATTCGACATTACTATTTGATAAACCAAAGCTTCGAGCAAACAGAGTCTCATAAAGAACCTTCGAACAAAATAAATTCGACGATATATCAACGAAGTTAATAGAAGAACCATTTTTTCTTGCTGTTCGGATATGGGATTGTGCATTATTTTGATTCAATAAAGGTCATTTTCGTATGGTAATATGAAAATTAGATTTTAGCTCTGTTATACGGTTTGTTCTTATTTCGTTTGTTTGTTCGTTACGCTTTCACGCTAAAACGGCTGAATGGATTTGGATAAAATTTGGCACATGGTTAGACTATTATCTGGGTTAAGATATCGTATACTTTTTATCCCGATATTCTCACAGGATCGAGACTTATGCGGGTAAAACCGCGGGGCGCAGCTAGTAATTCATAAATTCAGTATGTTACCGAGCTTTGGTGAATATGAGTCTGGAGATTTATATTTGCTTTCAAATAAAACGATAGTCTACCCTTCGAGGCTCAGCAAACTACTCTAGTAATTTTCGATTTTTTCCTATCTAGCATGTGTTTGGATGTCTAGTAACTACTCATACATAAAATATCCTCAGCGATCGAGAAATTCAGGCCATTAGGTCCGCCCTATTAGGTGCTGTCTACATAATACCTGCTTAACCGTGAATATGAATCGTTGCGTAAACTAATTGTAGTTGCCCTATAAATATTTCAATATCTTCTAATATTATATTTTATATCATTTATGTGGATTTATATACATTCATACACTTAAACCTTTTGCCACGAGTGTTGACAGAGAGCCACCAGTTATTACGAATTCTCTACAAAAAAAGAAATCTTTAGAAAAAAAAGGGATTACTCAGTAGCAGCCCGGAGTCTGGATTCGTGCCCGGTTGATGGCAATAGGCTCGTCCCCTGTTACATGGGACTTAAACATAACTGGTGTAATGTGGGTGCACCTCTGCCTAACCCCTTGGGGATTTATACAGGCGTGATGTGATGTTATGTTTATCAAAAAAAGTTTCAATATTAGCTATTTATCTGTGGCTCCATCACCACATGCGAACTACGCATCAAAGACTTGACGTCACACAAAATCCTTACGTCACACAAATCCTGCATCGTGCAATTAGAGTTTACCGCGCGAACGACATAGTCTTATATATTATATAAGACTTATAGTCTTATATAGTATATATTATATAAGACTATCCGACATCAACCATCGGGCAGTTGCCCGCCAGAAAACCCCCTTTTCTATAGAGGATGAGTGAACTTTACACCCTGTTCCTCATGCCTCTAAATGTGACGGAAAATAAAAGCAAAAACATAGTACAGAAAACACAGGTTAATCAAGTTAATTAAGGACACGTTCTGGCAATCATTCTCAGCTAATTTCAGTGGCGCATGTAGTGGGCAGGGTACGATAGATTGCGCTTGTCATGTTGTGTGAGAATTAGCTGGCGTATCGCATATACACAGTGGGCCATGCGGCCACCGGGACAGACAGTTGATTATGTGGCTTCGAGCTTCAGCGTGACTAGGTGCTAATTTGTTCGATTGGAATTGATCTATCGAAGAGAGTGAACCGTGAAAGGTCTTGATGAGTCACACGAAATCACAAGAAGATAAAAATATTAGTAGATATAATTATCTCATGGTCTGTGTGAATTAGCTGGCGTATTGCGTATACACAGTAGGCCATGCGGCCATGGGACAGACAGTTGATTATGTCGCTTCAAAGAGGTAGTGTGCCTAGGTGTTAATTTGTTCAATTTGAATTGGTCTATCGAAATAGTGACCCGTGAACGGCTTTAATGAGTCACACGCTATCGTCAATATTTTTGTCATCACAAGAAGACAAAAATATTTACTGTCGTGGTCTGTGTGAATTACGTGGCGTATCGCGTCCACACGGTTGGCCATGAGGCCACTGCTGGGAAAGACAGTTGATTATGTCGCTTCGGGATTCCAAGAGGTAGTGGGACTAGTTGTTAATTAGCTCGGTTTTAATTGATCTTTCGTAGTTTATCGAACAGAGTGAGGCGTGGAACATCTTGATTGGCTATATCAATGTCAAGACAACATACATTTTGTAGACTCGCAATTTCATGAAACTTCGTTCACGTGAAACATTTTATCCCTGTGTGACCTATTTTGGGAGGAATTTATGAAAATCCTTTCTTAGCGGATGCCTTTGTCTTTATAATAAAATGGCTGAAAATGTCAACCTTGTGTATTCTGTAGCCTAGATATATTATTTCGTAATGAGCAATTCTCTCAGTGGTATTTGTCCTTTTTATTTGTGTGTGTAACTTTCTGAAAATGCTTCCAGAGGTTAGATTAATAATAATTCAAAACAAACAGCACTTGTTTTCTCTAGGCCTATATAAGTTTATGTTTTATATTCAACAGAATAAGGTTACCAAAGCACGCAACAAAAATATTTATGTAAATTCGGTCAACCTGTAACTGACAGTCACACAACTTCTTTCAATCACAGCTGCAAAATGTAACATCAAGCGGCACAAAGCAAAAAAAGCGCTGCTGCTATCTCCAGCGACCGCTTTATCAATTTCACAAAACGCGGAAATGGTACAAAAACCCCTGTGGTCGGGTGAGCTCATTTTTATTCAAACCGATTCTCATGCAGCGTTTATGGGTCCAACTTTCGCAAACCCAGCCTACACCGGCTGCTAATAATTGCTTGTTGTAACTTTTTTGTTTAGTAGTCCCGTATCTTGCGCCGTTTTGGGTAACCGGTGTTCCCTTAAATTGAAATGTTATGTTCCTGTGATATGAATTTTTCTGTGGTAAGAATTTGTGTTGTTTTTTGTATAAATTTCGTGGTTTTTAGAATAATATTTTTGTTGGAAAAGTATAAATATTGTGGTAAATTGGATGAAATTCGTGTAGGAATTAATTCTTAGTAAAGTTCAAATAATAAAACATGAAAAAAATTCTCCTATCGTATTTTGATATCAGACACCTCTCAGATAGCAATATTTTTATGTTTCTAGCAAAAATCTTCAAACAACCTAAATACGAAACCTTGAAAGACCTTTTAAGTTGAAAACGACTGAAGACTAAGCGAACCTTTATTAAACGGAGAGCTCTGTTCAGTACCAAATGCTTTAAATAATATTAAAATCCTCACCTCCCACTTAGGGGATTGTCAACCTTTTTAATTTTTAAACCTAATCCTCAGACCATTGCTTAAACCGTGTGCCACACAGAATTTTGTGAATAATTCAGGATAAAGAAGTCTTCATTTAAGTAAAAGTAGTTTACCCCTTTTACTGGTAGGATGTAATTGTTGGTCGTTTAAGGGGGATGCGCTAAGGTAGCTTGGAATTTCAATTTTTTTCTTACGTTTTTTGCAATTTGCAAGGCAGTGTTAGGATGTATCTCACAGCTGCCTTGTAGATACCTTTTGTTAGTCGCCTGTCATTCATCCTCTAAACATGACCAAACCATCTAAGCATACTCTTTTTCTTCATTTTAAGGTTCCGTACCTCAAAAAGTAAAACAAGGAACCCTTATAAGATCACTCTTTTATCTGTCTGTCTATCCGTGTGTCACCACCGATTTTCTCAGAAACGGGTAGATCTAGCAAGTTGAAATTTATACCAGATACTAAGGTCCCTATTATGTGTATAAAAATCAAGGTCCTGAGTCAACACCATAAAAAGATATGGGCAAATTTAGATTTTCGCGAAATCTTGTAAGTACCACAATTTACCTTTTTTCTAGGTCAACCGAAAAGACCCTATAAATTTTGGATCGATCAACTTAAACGGTAGTTCCCGTTGACCTAGAATTACGAAAGGGGTTTGAAGATTTTTGTATGGAGGGTGGCCCTAACGTGAGGCCGCCATTTTGCTTTTTTTTCAGAATCGCGGTGAAAATCAAAAGTTATTTATTTAGATAGAGGACACTTATACAAACAAAAAATGTCATATAACATAATATCCTAAAGCGTCAGGTTTCGAAGTTATTGACCGAAATATAAGTCAAAAATTGAACGTTGAAACAAGGATTTTTTTGTTTTGTTCCCTTCAGGTAAGTATATTGAACTATGAAAACATAATTGCATCATGTATAGGTAATATTTTAGTTAAGAGCGAAATAGACAATAATAATTGTATACCCCCGCCGAATGAGGACCTGTGAAAGTGTGTTATATGGTATAATGTAGATATAAATGATGCATGGCATGGGCGCGAAACCAATAAAATCCTATTCAGCCTCCCGCTGCCTTCTTAGATGATATTATTTATACCGAATATGATTAAAAAGCCTTATTTTTTATCCACTAGGTGTATTCAATTCATTTATGAGTAAATAACTTAATCAACATGAAGTAACTACAACATAAATAAATAAATTAGTTATAACAATTGTTATTTTATCTTTGAATATCTCAGAAACGTGACGCTTTATGATATTATGTTAAATCAAGTTTTATGTTTGTATAGGTGTCCCCTATCCAAATATATGACATTTACAGTGCACCTCGATTTTGAAAAAAAAAACAAAATGGTGGCGGATTTTAGGGCCAAAATCTTCAAACCCCTTTGGCAAGGTCTTATAGCACAAAATAATAAAGGAAAAATTCCAAAAAATTAAAACGGTTAAAATTAAAGGGTGTCCCCATACATGCATAGTTGACGCCAATTAAGATAGTCTTCTGTTGTATGGGCGCTCATACAATTTAGAGCAGGGGTCGGCAACCTTTTAACAGGCTAGGGCCACGTAGTGGCCAGATGAGGTAGAGGCGAGCCGCATTTGCTTGTTCATAATTTTGATTATATGTATCTATCTATCTATTTGATTTAATGTTTGTAGTTGAATAGAATGACTCTCAAATGCTCATCTGTGAGACGAGAAGCATATTTTTTTTCTGTGATTGATAATTGAAAAACTTTGTTCACGTAAGTAAGTAAGTACTGCCGAAGTAATTAACCGCTGAGCAAACCTTTTTAATTCGTCACAATCAGATAGCAAGCTGCCATAAAACTTAACAAGATCATTGATTTCACAGAAAGAGTTTTTGAGAGTATCATTAGATTGGAGAACAATCACGTACATTTGTAAATTACTCGGTCCATCCTCAATATTAAATGAAAATGGGTTTGCAAAATGTTCAGTTTGCTTCAAGTCACCAAATCTGTCGTTAACTGATTTTGTAACTGTATTAAAATGTGTTTATTTACTAAATACTTTCATTTACAAAACTGTCGCGGGCCGCGTGTTGCCGATCGCTGATTTAGGGGACTAGTTTCTAGGCACAGAACTATTTAGGTACCTATACGAATGAAGCTCCTTACGGAACCCTCGGTGCGCGAGTCCGACTCGCTCTTGACCGGTTTATTTTCATACTACATATGATAATATTATTATCATAGTTGTGAAAAGTTCAATAGCAGAGAATCATAAAAAAACTGCTCAAAACATGAAACACATTGGACCCGAAAAATCAAATAACTAATCTCACGAAACCAGACAGTTTCGCTCCTTGAAAAATTATTACACTTTCAGAAGATTCTTATGAGCCAAAAATTCTTCTGTGATTTATAACTATCATTAATCTTGAATACAAATTAGATCGCGACCTTGCTATTCGCACAGACGCTTGTCGATCTCAATATTTTACCAAAACGGGCCTGGGGGCTTACCATGCACTCTTATAGCAGGTCAATTTTCGACGGAAAGTGAACTGTCGGGCTATTTTGTACCATGAACACGTCAAATCACAGGCGAGCCAGCGATCACGTGACTAAAGCCGCTCAGTGGTCACGTGACAACATTTCACTGGTCTGACCTGCGATAGGCTCTACCATCAAGTCATTTTTGACATGTAAAACCTTGAAAACTGAGCTGCCCTGCTGTCATAATAAGCAGGCGTGTAAAACTAACTTCTATTGAACTGTTTTCTTTAATTTAAAATAAAAAACGCAAGTATATGTTAATTTGTGAATATAATACTATTGTGGCGTTATTTAAAATTATTGACCACAAAAAAAAGTCTCTTTGTCCTCTACTTATGTTGTAGAAATGGTACGAGTAAGTAGATGTGAAAGAAATAGAAATCAAGAACACAATACATATATATAAAAACCATTTTAATGTTTAATTTAGTGTTTTGGGTAAAGAAAATATTCGTAATCTTAGTAAAAAAAACAAACTACAGCTGCCCAGCCTCTTGAATCATCGATAGCACTGTAGTGGTTACACCGATACATACGAACTACGCAGAAAAGACATGACGTTACAAAAATCTTGCATGATAAATATATAAGATTATCCGAAAACAATTTTCGGGCAGTTGCCCGCCAGACATAACACCCGTCTGGTCGGAGGAGTCTCCCTTTTCTAATGAGAAGAGTGAACTTTACACCCTGTTCCTCATGCCTCCATCAACAATAGAATTCACATCCTGTTCCGTCACTTCCGTCCACAATCTGCGGGACATTTCTCGAGTTTGAGCCCTTTTTATATACCCCATTGCAATCCTTGTGATTATTAAAAAAATCTAATGTTTCCAATTTTTATAATAAACTCTCCTTTATGTCATCAATAAATATTCTTGTCTTGTTGACAATTTATTTGACACGCTATAGTCGTTCGAAAATAGCAATAACTTTGGTTAGTTTTCAAGTAGGTTGGTGTTGTTGGTGGTACCTTTATTTTACATCTAAAAGGGCCTCCAACGTCATAATCGTGTTACATAAGATTTTTTGCTACGAAACATAGTTATTTTATTTTATATTTTTGGTAATTTTATACTGTTATCAAATTAATTTTATATAACCGTAAAACCGGTAACATTCCGAAAAAGTATTTCCGAACGTTTGTTTATAATATGACGTACCGGTCAAAGATAATGTAAAAGGTCTGAAGTTGATACATTGCAGGTCAGACTGAAATGCTCATGGTACGAATAGAAAACCTGTCAGGTTAAAATGCCAAGTTGACCTGTCCTGTACTTGACAAGTATTTAAAATGTTCATGGTACGGCCCCAACACCACAGCGACGTAAGTGTCGCTGGGCAGTGGTTTCAGAATGATGTCACTGTAACTGCCCTGCTTTGTGGTAGCCATAAGATACGCATGGTTGCGTGCAGATGCACTCTCTCCCAAGAATATAATTTCGTAGAGGTAGGTACCAAGTTTGTAGTTTAGCGTTTGACTACAAACTTGTCTTTGAATACGTCAGTATTGTCGTACACGAGAATGAAGGTACGCTTTCATATAATTTTGTGCTTGGCCAAATTTTTGCTACATTGGGGTGTGTGGTTTTAACTCGTCTGTATACACCCTAATAATTTTATTCATCCTTTTTTGAGAGATTGAGTTGAAACCGCACTCGAGTGGGTAAATGAGTTAATTAGATCCTTTTCTTCACCTCATTCAAATTGAATTATGTTGGTTTTGAAGGTAAAGTACGCTGGTGTATGCCGTGCTTAATGGTTAGTGAAAATATTTGGATGGTGCTTCACGTCGAGTATTTGGCATTCAACTGGCCAAGTATTCTTGGTTTTTGTTCATCTTTCCTTTTTGAAGTTTTTATAAATGAAAAACTCAAAAAGTGTGGAACTGGGAAAGGATAAGTTTTTTTTTAAAGTGAAAACTTCTTTAGCGGTGTTGTGCACTTTTTTTGGGATGGGAAAAAATTGATCGAAAATTCGTAAGACGTTCAAGTTTTTGTTGACAGCGCACTCTGTTTTATTTTTTTTCGTTCTTTTTTTCTTTCTTACGTTCTTGTACTAACAGCAAGCCACATAAATTCCTGACATTTTCGTTTTTTATATTTCTCTTAGACAACATTACATGTTCATTATGCATAATACAAAATATATTGATTATTGAATAATCCATTACAGATTAGGCAAAGCATGAATCAAATAATAACTGTTCAATTTTTTTAAATCTATTGCCGTGTCTACCATGAAACATGGAACACGCAATAATTTTATCGTATGTACTGAATACTGGCCTTGCTTCTTCAAAGATTTACTTTTATGTTTTTAAGTATACACAACCGACCTTAACTCAAAACACACACAGAAAATCAAACACAAAGGGCATAGAAAGATCGAAATTTAACCTGGCAGCATTATGTATCTTCAATTACGTAATACTTAACCTAACAAATACCTTTCATTTACTTACGGTATACGTACAATGGGCGGTCTAACCGTTGTTCAAGCCCGTATCGTTTCAGAGAAAGCACAATAGGTTGTAAACAGGGCTTTCCACGGAAGCAACGTGTATCAATAATATATAAGCGTAATTTACATTTAATGTACAGGTTTAAAATGTACTGGGAGGTAAGTAGGTGGGTTTCTATAGAATCGAACGTGTTGCGAATTAATTTATGTAGGTACTTGGATTTTTCTTGCTAATCGAGAGTTGAAAGGCTTCGCAAGGACAGTTGCTTTTGAACAACTAATAGTGTTGAGTGATGGCAATATATGGACTATCTTATCGACATTAATTATTAGTCAGCTGTTAGAAAAAAAAACATTCATTACAATGAATGAATGGCCACTGTCGTCAGCTGCCTCTGTGCAGTCAGCCGACGACCGTGGATGGTCACCGTTTTTATATAAAATTAAATCATTATGGTAATAAAAAAAATCTCCGTTGAGAGATAAATTAGCCTTATCTGAATGTAATGGTGTGTATATTGTGACACCGCAAAAATACGAGTTGAACAGGAGTTACGATAATTTATACCATGCGGTACCGATTAAAGATTTTGTTTTTAGCAATGGACAATTATTGTTTGTAATTTCATAATAATATTATTATTCTTTGAATATGTCATTATCATCATTCTCCTGCCCATACCCCAATTTATTTAGGTTCGGGGCGACATGTTTTTTTCTTCAATACTTCTCTACTAGTCGTCATCTCGGTAGTCACTCCCTTTCTAGCCATATCATCTTTTACACAGTCCATCCATCGTTTTTTTGGTCTTCCCTTAATCGTATAGGTATCCATCCACATTTATACTCAAAACTTTCCTGACGACATTTCTCTGATTCCTCCACATCACATGCCCATACCATGACAACCTATTTCCACATAACTTTTCTGTCGCCGGTGTCAGTTTCAGATTATATAGATATACTCTTTTCTTATTCTATCCATTCGCGTAACACCACATATACCTCTTAGCATTCTCATCTCAGCTGCATGCATTTGCCTTTCATTCATCCCTAGCTCATAAATATGATGTATTATACCTAACAAATCAAATGATTTTCTTCTACTCAATAAAATTCTTAAGTTCATTGATTCTCCGAAAGACAACGTACTGCCGAAACCCCTGGGACTAGAAGAATGAAATTTTGCACAAGAGTTTCTTATATAACGAAGTTGAGCACTAAGGAAGGGTTTTTGAGAATTCATCCACTAGAGTGGTTATATATATTATCACTTGCTTCAGAAATGGTAAAAGAAAACATCGTGAGGAAACTGGTATGCCTGAGAGATATTTCTCGTATTATGTTTGAAGTTACTAACAAGTTACAAAAATCGATTTGGCACTTCAAAACTTTAGGTTCTTGATAGGGCACAAAAAAGAGCAGCTGCGGTTTCACTCAAATATTTAAAAAAACATAAAAATAGCATCCGTGGATATAGGAAATTATCCACGGGAACGTAAAATGTATCCTAGGTCCTAACCTAGGTCTGGTCTAGGTCTATCCATGTGTTAAATTTCATCCAAATACGTTTAGCCATTCTAATGTGACAACGTAACAAACAAATAAACTCACTTTCGCATTTATAATATACTAGTTAACCACTCTGGTTATAACTTATAAATACAGTATATTATATCACTTGCTTAAAAAATGGTAAAGGAAAACATCGTGAGGAAACTGGCCTGAGAGATATCACTCGACGGCATGTGAAGCCAAGTCGGAGGCCCATGGGCGGCATAAAAACTCTGGCAAAAGGTTAGTCACTAACTACACCAAAAAAGAAGAAAATTGTAAATTAACTAATAATAAATATTATTAACAAGCTGCCCGTCCCGGCTTCGGACGGGTAGTACTAAGTACCTATCTACGGCTACCTACCCTACCCTACCTACCTGGACTACGACAAACATTTCAAGACCAAAATCAGCCAAATCAGCCCAGCCGTTCTCGAGTTATAAAATTACAACGAAAAGTGGCATTCATTTTTATATATATTTAGATTGTAATAATGTATCTAACCACCTTCATGAGCTGAAATTATTAAGACCTTCAAATCCAATCAGCGAAACCAAATACCAACTCTCAAACCTTCGTAGTCGTAATATCGAAGATGTCTTATATTGTAAGATTATCTGTGCAGACTTCAGCAACAGCTTAGCGTGTTCTCTAAGGTGCTCCGATAAATTGATTTAGCGGTAACAATTTATTGCTCATGTGTTGTTTGAGAAAAGAATTTACTCCTAGGGGACTAGAACTACTAGCGTTATGTTCGAACTTACTAACAAGTTACAAAAATCGATTTGGCATTTCAAAACTTTAGGTTCTTGATAGGACAAAAATAAAGAGTACCTGCGGTTTCACTCAAATATTAAAAGAACATAACATAACATCCGTGGATCATCATCATCATCATCAGCCTATTAATGTTCCCACTGCTGGGACACAGGCCTCCTCTCTGTGAGAGGGAGTGGGCCGTAATCTACCACGCGGGCCCAGTGCGGGTTGGTAGATGTCACATGTCTTCGAATTTTTGGTTCTAGGACATGCCGGTTTCCTCACGATGTTTTCCTTCACCGTTTTGAGAGCAGTGGTGATGAAATTATTTACACAAAGTAAAGCGCCTGCTTGGGTTCGAACCCACGACCTACAACTAGTAAGTCGGGGCCGTTACCACTGGGCCACCACTGCTCTGGCACCACTGCTCCGTGGATATGGGTAGGTAATTATCCCGCGTGAAGGTAAAACGTATCCTAGGTCTGGTCTAGATCTATCCATGTGTCAAAGAACCGTGCCCAAAATCCTATACATGCATACCCTAACCAAAACAATCATGTCCAAAAGGTACACATCGTGCATTTAAAAGCACATGAGACCTAGATTTTGAA